>JAVHNQ010000002.1:0-2400000 GCA_036872635.1 Orbilia brochopaga
AGAGAGATAACCCTAACCCTAACCCTAACCCTAACCCTAACCCTAACCTAACCCTAACCCTAACCCTAACCTAACCCTAACCCTAAACCTAACCTAACCCTAACCCTAACCTAACCTAACCTAACCCTAACCCCACCGTGCCACCTGCCGTCGAATATTGGTAGTGCCACCTGCCGTCGAATATTGGTATAGGTATAGTTCAACACACGCGATTACCTTCCGGGCACTTTCAAACTACGGGTTAGCCCTTACAGGTTTTTTCTTTTTTTAACAACCGGGGTACCCTTGCTACTTTTACTTTTACACTACCGGGTTACCCCTACTAATTTTACTTTTTTATACTACCGGGGTACCCCTGTTAATTTTTAATTTTTTTTATTTTTCAATTTTTTTATTTTTAATTTTTTTATTTTTAATTTTTTTATTTTTAATTTTTTTATTTTTTTATTTTTTTTTAATTTTAAGCATATATATTTTAATAATTATAAATTTTAAAAATATTAATTATAGCTGAGTGGTTATAGCCTTATACTTTATATTTTTATTAAAAAAAAAGGTCTTCGGTTTGAACCTTGGTATATTTAAAAAAAAAAAAATTAATTTAATATTAATTTAATTTAATTTAATTTAATTTAAAAATATTAATAATAAAAATGAGTCTCGACCGAGACTCGATTTATATATATAAAAAAATTAAATTAAATTAAAAAAAATGAGTCTCGGTCGAGACTCGTTAATTAGGGTTAGGTTAAAAATAATTACATAAGCAATAATAATAATAATAAATAATTAAAAAATAATAAAAAATAATAATAATAATAATTAAAAATAATAATTAATAATTAATAATAATAATAATTAAAAATAATAATTAAAAATAATAATTAATTAAAAAATAATAAATAATTAAAAAATAATAATTATAATAAATAAATATAATAAAATATAATTCAAAAAAAAAAATATACATCTAACTTCCAGCTAAAAAAAAAAGTATAATTTTTTTTATTTTTTTATTTTTTTATTTTTTTTTAATTTTGAGTATATATATATTTTAATAATTATAAATTTTAAAAATATTAATTATAGCCGAGTGGTTATAGCCTTATACTTTATATTTTTATTAAAAAAAAGGTCTTCGGTTCGAACCCCGGTATATTTAAAAAAAAATTTAATTTAATTTAAAAAATATTAATAATAAAAATGAGTCTCGACCGAGACTCAATTTATATATATAAAAAAATTAAATTAAATTAAAGAAAATGAGTCTCGGTCGAGACTCGATTTATATATATATAAAAAATAAAAAAATATAAAAATAAATAAATAAATAAAAACGAGTCTCGGTCGAGACTCGTTAATTAGGGTTAGGTTAAAAATAATTACATAAGCAATAATAATATTAATAAATAATTAAAAAATAATAAAAAATAATAATAATAATAATAATAATAATAATAATAATAATAATAATAATAATAATAATAATAATAATAATAATAATAATAATAATAATAATAATAATAATAATAATAATAATTAATTAATTAATTAAAAAATAATAAATAATTAAAAATAATAAATAATTAAAAATAATAAATAATTAAAAAATAATAAATAATTAAAAAATAATAAATAATTAAAAAATAATAAATATATTAAATAAATATAATAAAATATAATTCTAAAAAAAAATCTGCGTCTAACTTCTAGCTAAAAAAAAAGGTATAATAAAAAAATATAAAAATATAAAAATATAAAAATAAATAAAAACGAGTCTCGGTCGAGACTCGTTAATTAGGGTTAGGTTAAAAATAATTATATAAGCAATAATAACAATAATAAATAATTAAAAAATAATAAATAATAATAATAATAATAATAATTTAATAATAATAAATAATTAAAGAATAATAAATATAATATATAAATATAATAAAATATAATTATAAAAAAAAATCTACATCTAACTTCCAACTAAAAAAAAAGGTATAATATAAAAGAAAATAATATAAATATTAATAAAATTAAATAAAATTAATTCTAAAAAAATTGCTGTGTCTAACTTTGACCTAGAAAAAAGAGTATAATACTGCATAGGCTAAATTCCACGAGGCATACTGCATAGATAATAATTTTTTTAATTTTTAATTTTTTTTAATTTTTAATTTTTTTATTTTTAATTTTCAATTTTTTTCGAAATATTTTCTATATTCTATTAGATTATTTTTTTTATTATATATCCAAATTTTAAGAGAATGGAAGGAGGAACTCTTATTTTAATTTAAATTTAAATTTTTTAAAATGGAATCAAGATAGAGAGAGATAGAGAGAGATGAAAAGAGAGAGAGAGCGCTAGAATTAATCATGACTTGCGCACTCGGCATTCTGCAGACGCACTTATAGATTTATCCGACTCAGACGTGGCTACCAACGTGATGACACCCTCCGTATCAGCATCAGACGTAGCAGCCACTGCTACACTAACTTTCGTGGAGTGTCCAAAGTGGGCATTCGCCAATGCGTTAGGCAATTCGATACGCCAGCCATTGCCCGCTACTTGAGCGCTGAGCCTGTAGACATCAGATTGAAGATACTTGAACACGTTTTGTGGGTGATTGCCGCCTGCAACATATTTTCCAGTGTTTGCTAGGTCAAAGACGCATGTTACACCCTGGCGCGTGGGAATATTGTTACGACTGGCCTTCACAATACCATGTGACAGCCCAACACCGCGCTTGCTGGGTCCGCTGCCGTCGAGGGAACGCACCGCAATCAAGTACGAAAGCACGCCAGAGTGATCGCGATTCCGTTCGATGACGTAAAAGTGCAGACGATTCGGCTCATCCACATACTCGTACTCACTGCCTGAGCGTGTTCCTGCATGGAAAAGAGCGTCCGCAAGTTGGCGGTAGTCACCCATAGTGACCATTGCAGCTGAACCGTTAGGGCGGTGGAAATCGACGAGTGAAATATCCTGTGGATTTGCATCAATTACCCATTGGAACGGTTGCCACGCGCCAGGTTCTTTAACTTTGCTGATCAACACTCCGGAGTCAGGAGTGAAAGAGTCGGAGCCCATACGATCAACAACTTCCATCTCATAGCCGTTATATTTACCACCATCGCACAAGACATCCGTTCTAATATTGCAAGCAGGAGAGCGATCTTTGTCCATATTGATGTGAAGACCCATTTTGCCGTTCTTGGCTGGAGGATTGATACACCGCGCGGTCGCACGAAGAACGACAAGGCCTGACTTTGGAAGCTCATCCCGTTCAAGGCGAACGATCGCGGTTTCGGAAACGAGCCCTAGCTGACTTTTGTCTCGCATCGTATGCAGAGAACCCATAGAGCCGCCTTGAACCGCGGGTATTAGCCAGCGTGAGTGAGGTCCGCCCGGTCCGTTGAATGATCCACGAGACATCATCGACCATGGTCCCGTATACGCACGTCTCAGAGGGGTACCGTATGGATTATTGTAATTGTCTCCTATGCTGAGTAGATGGGATAGTTCATGAGCATAGGTAGCCATTCCTGAGCTCTCGGCCTGAGTCGATGATCCGCTCTCTGCATTTGGCCATTCAGCCGCTGCTGAAGCCCAAGAAGTCCAAGGGACGTAGCGGGTACGAGCATAATTGGTGTCGTTGCCCGACTTTACTGGTGGGCCGAAGGCATCGGGCACATCCTCGCGCGTTTGAAACCGCATTTCACCGAATTCCTGCCAAGTCGACGATTCATCTTGACCCGCGGACAGGACAAAAACTAGTTCAAAGCTGCTTGCGGTTTGATTGCCTACATCGGCCCGCCACGCAGCAAAAGAATCAGTCCGAAGATCGATGTCACAGCGTTCACCCTCAGGACATTCGCCCGGGTTCATATCGCTGGTAAGACCGTACTGATAGGACCGAGCGGGAAGTCTATATGGCCCAAAAGCTGTCAAATCGACCCCGTAGCTGCCACCTGAATCTTCCATCCAGTATTCGTGTAGAGTGTGGCCATGATTCAGGTCGCTTGGCTTGTTAAGAAGGTTTCGGTAAAATGTCGGGACCTCATTGCGCGCCGGCTTGGCAGTGACGGGCTGAGGATTACCAAAAATGCTCGAATGGGTGGTTTGGGTTATAACGAAGTCTAAATCTGGATAATCAACGGTAACGAGGGCGATGTTGAAATTCCGTATGGCCCCTTTGCGTGCAGGGTCCGCCCAGTTCGTGCCAGGTGGAGCGCGGTAGTCTGCCCATGTCATACTGTCCGGATTAACCCATTTCTGAGGATCGATAACCGCGAAGGGATCGCTAGATACATGGTTCGTCGGTGCCGCTTTTACAGCAAGAAAGAGCAATTCGCTAGCTAGAGCGACTGCAACCAAAGCGATCCGCATGCTTGCCAATATAACGATTCTCAGTAAGAAGGTGGGTGGCGATAATAAGGGTGCTGCGCAAGAGACAAGCAAGTTGATATCGCCATTTAGCTACCCTCTCCCTAGGATGGAGCTACCTTAAATATTACTGACATTCGCGCTCTTAAGCATGCGTATTTGTAACCGTATCGCTTGATAGGCAAGTGGTTATCGTATTCACTGTCTTATCGATATCAATCCTACCTACTGTATCGGGCCAAGACCTTGGGTCCCTAGATGCAACCAGTATCTAGTAAACGGGCCTATCTCTCATCCAGGGGTGGGAGGTAGACAGAACAAGAAGCCGGGTACATATGAAATCAGAGCTTAGCGTAATTTTCAGCAGCCTGGAGTTGGGAGTTATCCAAAATCTAATCTAGGCAACATGCAGGGGCAGAAAGCTTCTACGACAGCAGGCTTCATTTTGATAAACCATCTTCCATATAAGGCTAGTTCCCGATTGGGCCCCGCTCGGCAAGTCCGGTCACGAGCATGATACTGCCTATATATTACCTCAAGAAGATGATTACGTTCGAGTGATAAATAGCAGGGTATATAAGTATTTTGTTACCCGATAATACGGTTATATCGGATTTTGGTCCGCTCTCTCTAAAAATTGCGTACAGGACTCCTTCCTAGTTAGTAGCCCGAGCGCTAGTTGAAGTCTGATGAGAGAAAAATTAGTCTACCGTCCACTATATACTACTAAGAGCGGTTGCTTTGCCATACTAATATCAGTTACTCTTCCCGCCGGTCTTCCGTGATGATTGTAGTTGTTATACTAGTTAGTGATGGGCGTCCCGAACATCCCATAGCACCCGACACGCCACATATCGGAACAACACAGCTGTACAGCCAAATTACATGAAAGAGCCCATATCCCGAAAACGTTGCTGGGTACTGTCATCATAGTTATAAGATATGCCTAAGATTTAGACCGAAAAGCTCAAATCAAGTGGGCAAAACAAAAGATAGGTCCTAAAGATCTAAAAGCTGAATCTCGGCATGGAGTGTAACCTTAAAAGCAGTTAGTACAGGTATACTCTAAAACTTCAGTTGGCTGGCCTATGCGAAGCTTCAGTGCAATGAAGGATCCGAAGGTGTATGTGGACCTTTACCCATGAAGCTCCATCCTAACTAAGCCGTGGCATCTTATATGGCAAGCCACGGTATTATATATAAGAAACGAGTGGGTATAGTAAAATTTAGGGGCACACTACTGGTTCTTATGACTGGCGCTCAGCATTCCCTGCCACCTAACCTTCAATTTTAGCATCGAGGCAGGGCCACGGTATTTTTAAGAAACATATACATGCAAGCAGACACAGAATGACACCACTCAAGCTAATATAAGGACTTTACGGACGTAGACTAGATTTAGCAATATTGACCTTTTTATCGCCACCATTCAAAGGGTTGGGTCGATAGTCAATGTATACAAGATATTATAGAGGCGACCATCGATAAGACCAAACCCCTTTCTAAACTAGACGGTCTCAGGACAAGTGCAATTCTTAACCCTTGCGTACCCATAGGACTGATCAATAGCCGAAAAAAGGCCGCCGGTTCCACTAGCATCTGCGCTAGCGTTGCCGATGGTCAAGTATTCTCCCGCAAAGGTAGCACACCAAGGGTGCGGCTCTAGAACACCAGTCTCAACCGGAGTGCTAGTACCGTTGTAGACATTGCATAACCGGTAGTTCCATTGGCTGGTGCAGATAGCCTTGCATTACAAAACACTATAATCTTCAAAAGTATTACCACGTAGAACTGCTTTTAGTAAACCCCAAGAAAAAAACTTGATACCCTTCTCCAGGAATCAAAGTAGTCTTGTTGAGGAAAACTGGGACCTAGACATTATAGCATTTGGGTATCACCAGTATAGCTGTCTGGTATGGAAGATCAACAACAGCTGTTGTGGAGACAAAGATAGTCATCATCGTGATGAAAAAGATGGTGGTATTATTATATGAGGATCCAGTAGTAGTCAAAAGTTTGAGCTAGAGGAGTGAGGACGAGAACTGCAGTGTAGTCGCAGCTGATGAGAATGCCAATGAGACCTTCATCTTAATGTAGAGTATCCATAATGGCTAAAATGTCTGCTGAAGCTTAGGGATAGGTATAATACGTGAAAAGATGATAGGTATGAATTTGGAGAGTCTGTAGGTTGGTTAGTTAGAGGGATCAAATAACTGAGCTCAAAAGTAGCTGGTATCTCTGGTATCTGTAGATGAGAGAAGACAAACTACGGGACAACTTAAAAAGATATTTATAGATGACTATGATGGATTTCAAAGTCTTAATCTCAATAATATCCAGGAGGGTCTATTATATATTACCTGAATAACTCTGCTGACCATAGCCATTTTGGCCCATGATCAATTCAAATGCAGTCCTGCCGGTCTCCTCAATATATTGCTCGTGATTTACCATCGGCCGATAATTAGTGGGGACAAAGTCGACTTATTGACCGGATTTCGCGGCACGGAAGTGGAACGATATGTCGACGCTTATGAAATTACGCGAACGTGCTGCATATTTCGTGGTGATCCTTGTTTGCAAATATGGCCTTAGAGCGCACCGGCGCACAGGTTATATATATTGGTATGGAATGCTACACAGCTACCAATGAGCTCTGATATTTCTCGCGTCGAAGCGAGGGAACATGTAATTATATAAAGCTGGTGGTATATAGATAGGTGGTCGTGATATGCGTGTCTGGATCCACAACTCTTAATAAACTAAACCGAGATAGTATAAACCGAAGAGATTCTTGATGGTACTCTATATTTCTCGATATTATTGCTCATATTATTGCTGCGATTATCGCTGATAATACTGATGATACTATTGCTAATATTACTGATGATAACGGAGCTTGTCTTTGTGTCAACCGGTTTTGGAAGTGTGTATGCCCTGCATGTCGGTATCAATAAGTGCATTTGTGATATATAGTGTATGGGTTGACTATATTATGGAAAGGCCTGAGTAATATAAGTAATACGGCTTAATCAATATGCCCTGACGTCTAGGCACAAGCATCCAGATTTCGGTCGGGTCGCATGGCCAGCCGTCTGGTCGTCGTGAGTTAAAGTAGTTGCAAATTCAGGAATCCCCACCTTTTGGACTCTGGAATGTACTTAGCTTGTGTAACGCTGCATTTCGGGATGGGAGCGGGAAGTTAATGTTGGTGGCTGTTGTGGCTCCGCTAATCTAACCTGTAAGGTGAGTGGAATATTATTATCAGACGATGAGCAAGCCAAGAACAGTCCAAAATATTAAGCGAGAAGTGACGCCACCAGAACTCGACGCTAACTCCGGCTATCGTGATTCGGCGATTCAAGAGACGGTCTGAATCCAGTGGAGCTTCGTGCGAGTGACTTGAGTGGAGCCAGCTCCGCATTTGGTGCGATGTTCGAGTGGTGGCTTAGAAACTAATTGATAAGGCCTCCCTAGAAGAGCTCCACGTTGTTTGTGTATATTAAGCAGAGGAAAACCTTGGGTCTGTAGATTTTTGGGTACCATTCACTTTGCACCCGTTTGACACCCTGCTTTAGGGGAAAAGCCCAATGCACCTATTGGTTAATCATTTCGCCAGGTCTCCCTTGAGAGTAGGATTGGTTTTCGACTACAGGCGATCCTTTATAACGCTCTGAATTCAGCACCGTCTTCAGTGAGCTTTGTCACATTAAGCAAGAGGCTATAGGGACGGAAGACTAAAATCTGGTGTTCCTTCGGATTGGCATTAAACATTGAACTTTATAGGTGGTCTATTAGGATTGAAGTTCGGACCATCGATGCATTCTTATTCTCCGTATACAAAGCTCGGTTGCGTCATTTTTTCCCAAGAAATCGGGTAAATCAGTCGAATTTGCATTTAGGTGACATCGACAGTCGAAAATTGAAATATGACGATTGAAGGTCTCCCGAGCTTACTGTCTTTCAACTAGTCGACATTGTGATAACGATATCAAAGCTACCAAGATAAATAAATCAGAGCCATATCACAACATGGTCATGGTTTGGCCGCCGCGCCGTAGGCGCGTATACTTATAATAGTCAGTAGGAGTAGCTTTGCCACTTGTGAGCATCAACCCGTCATGGCCGGACAAAAGCGAAAACAATTTCGTGGTTATCCTAAATTTAAGAGCATTTTTGCCACAGCCGTCATACAAAGGCACTTGAGGGCAATGTTCCGACAATCTGATCTAGAATATAATATTTGTCATACTGGACCGTACGCTGGCTTTCCCATGTATCATTCTAGATAGAGACCATATACAACATATACAACTACACGACAGCCACAGAATGATTCTATGTGGCTGATGCCGAAAATCTTTTAACCAAAATACTTAAGCTCGAGGGCACAAGCGTGAGCGATGACTGCTATTGATGAATTCTGCAAGCACAAGCAAAAGCACTGCACGGATTTGCAGTGAAAGTAAGAGCACCCGCCGAGATCGAAACAACTATGAGAGCGATCCACGCGAAAGCCAAAGGTAGTTACTCGCTACTTCCTCGCCTGTTACTCTTGTAAACCTTGTCTAGGTAGCAGCTGTTGATTGGACCTCAGTTTCCAATAAATCTAGCCATCTTAGTCACTTAAACCAGCCCCTTCCGGAGATATTAGACTGTGGGACCAGAATATCTTATTATATACACTTCGTATTAGTGACACCTAAACGTGCAAATATGCATATATTGTTGTTACCTAGCTATCTGATCAATTTGTTTTAATTGAGATATCTATGCTGGTCAGGAAGTTTCAGAAAGGTTATTTTATTATACTTGCGGTGTTACCTCATATACCATACAAGCTACGTCACCGCGTTATATAATTAAATTAAAGTGATTAAGTAAGTATTTGTGTTTACTTTGTACCCTATAAGCTAGTGTTGATATATTGATTTTTGGTATTCCCGGTTGTGTGTGTATCTAGATTCCTATACTATCTACTTCCTAATGTCTGTAATGAGACTTGGGGTATAAGAGTAAGAGTATTGAAAAGGCAGTAAAGGCAGTATGGCGGTCTTAAGGACGGGTTTTCTTGAAGGGGGTGGTTGCATTTCAATCTGCTGGATACAAACCCAATCGGGGTGTTTGTCTAGATGCTTCTAAAAGTCAAAACAGTATCGCCATGAGCTTAACGCGGACTCACTTCCGGGTTAAAGGGTCGCCTAGCGGTTTATAGAGCGTTTGAGTGACAACCTTAGAGTATTAGATAAGCCGACTTCGGCTTAAACTCGCCGAGTTTGTCTAAACTAGACCGTTATTAGCAGCCAGGTTGATAAGAGCAGCGGCGATTGCGTTGCAAGTGTGGTATTGTGTAAACACCCGTCGCTCATTTTAGCACACAAGTGGCGTGACAAACATTCGATTCAAAGGTCAACATCAGTCTTTCGGCGACAATAGATGCCGGTTCGTAACGCAAACGGCTTGTCACGCTCCCAATCTAAAGCATTTGCTTGTCAGCCCATCGATAGTAAACGGTAAAAAGCCGGGGTGTACAGAATAGAGCGCGAATGCTGTTACGTCATTGTCAATCCCCGACTTTAACTTTCTCATGAATACATAAAGGCAACTTGAATCCCAGTCCTTAGGATTTTCTCATCAAAAGATTTGCAAACTTTCTACTACCTTCAACCATATTTTATACTTACAAAATATAACCGAAATAAATAACATGAGCGATTCAAAACTAGAATTCGTTCGCAACTTCAAGACGTTAGTCCGTCAAGATGTTGCATTGGTTGGTGGCAAAAACTCCTCTCTTGGAGAGATGATCAGTGCTCTCACCGCTGAAGGCATTGTCGTTCCGCCAGGCTTTGCTACAACCGCTGACTGCTATTGGCACTATGTCGACGCCAATAACATCAGACAGAAGATGAATACGCTCGTCTCGGACTGGCAATCTGGAAAGGCAACCCTCGCAGAAACCGGACAAGCCTGTCGAAATCTATTCCTCCGCGGGGATTGGCCCGCTGATGCAGCCGCAGCAATCATCGACTCATACAATGAGCTCTCCAAAAAAGTTGGAATAGAGAACCTCAGCGTTGCCGTACGATCCAGTGCTACTGCAGAAGATCTTCCAGATGCTAGTTTTGCCGGACAACAAGAAACGTTTCTTAATGTTTCTGGACCCGACGCACTTATCAAAGCGTGCCGTCGTTGCTACGCCTCCCTATTCACCAACAGGGCCATCAGTTACCGCCAAACGAGAGGCTTCGATCACATGAAGGTCGCTCTATCTATTGGTATCCAACAGATGGTGCGGTCCGATCTTGGCGGATCTGGAGTCATGTTCTCAATCGACACGGAAAGTGGGTTCGACAAAGTCGTTTTGATCAACGCTGCCTGGGGTCTTGGCGAGAATGTTGTTCAAGGCATAGTCAATCCCGACGAGTACCAAGTCTTCAAGCCACTTCTAGCCGACGCAATGACAGTTCCAATTCTTCAGAAGAAGCTGGGCGAGAAGGAAGTGAAGATGGTCTATGGGGACGAGAACATGCCAACCCGTAACGTGCCGACGTCCAAGGCCGAGCGGAACTCATTCGTTCTAAGCGACCAGGAAATTCTTCAGCTTGCCCGTTGGGCCTGCGTCATTGAGAAGCATTACAAGTGCCCCATGGACATGGAGTGGGCGAAGGACGGGACTACGGGAGAACTGTTCATCGTCCAAGCTCGCCCGGAAACGGTCCAATCTCGTCGGGCCGCCGGTATTTTCAAGACTTTCAAGGTTGGCCAACACGGAAAAACTCTTGTCACTGGTCTATCTATCGGCGCTGCCGCAGTTTCCGGTCGTCTTTGTCTCATCGAAAGCGCTAAAGATATCGACAAGTTCATAGACGGTTCTATCCTGGTCACCGAAACGACGGATCCTGATTGGTTCCCAATTATGAAAAAAGCGGCGGCTATTATCACTGACCATGGCGGTCGTACTTCGCACGCTGCTATCGTCAGCCGAGAATTAGGTGTGCCAGCAGTCGTCGGTACTGGTAACGCTACCTTCGCACTTCACACTGGCCAAGACGTCACCGTCTCATGCGCTGAGGGAGACAATGGATTCGTGTATGACGGAATCTCCGAGATCACAACCGAAACGGTCGACGTGACGCACCTCCCACCTACAAAGACCCAGGTAATGCTCAACCTCGCCAATCCGGCGTCTGCGTTCCGATGGTGGCAGCTCCCAGTCGATGGCATCGGTCTCGCACGTATGGAGTTCGTTGTGAGCAATGCGATTCAGGTCCACCCAATGGCTCTGGTTCACTTCGACAAGTTGAAAGACCAAGCCGCCAAAGAAACAATCGCGAAACTCACAGCTGCATATCCAAACAAACCGGACTACTTTATCGACAAATTGTCCCGCGGCCTCGCCACTCTCTGCGCGGCAGTGTACCCCAAGCCAGCCATCATCCGTATGAGCGACTTCAAGACAAACGAATATGCGGGTCTCATTGGTGGAGCCGAGTTCGAGCCAAAAGAGGAAAATCCAATGATTGGCTTCCGTGGAGCTTCTAGGTACTACTCGCCTCTATATCGGGAGGGTTTCGATCTTGAGTGCAAGGCTATCATGCGCTTGCGCGAGGATATGGGTTTCGATAACGCCATCGTGATGATACCATTCTGCAGGACGATCAGCGAAGCAAAGAAAGTATTCCAAGTCATGGGCGAGAACGGTCTCATTCGAGGCGAAGAGAATGGCTTACAGGTATACGTGATGTGCGAGATTCCATCAAACGTCATCCTCGCCAAAGAGTTCACCCAACACTTCGACGGATTCTCAATAGGGTCCAACGATCTAACCCAGCTGACCCTTGGTGTCGACCGTGACTCGGGCGAGCTGGCAGATCTCTTCGATGAGCAGGACGAAGCCGTCAAATGGATGATCTCTCGGATCATCACGGAGGCTCGAAACGCCGGGAGAAAAATCGGAATCTGTGGGCAGGCACCAAGTGACCACCCGGAATTCGCCGCTTTCCTCGTTAACGCCGGTATCAATTCGATATCCGTCAGCCCAGACAGCTTTGTAGCGGTGAAGAAGCATGTTGTTGCTGCCGAGAAGAAAATGGCCCAATAGCGAGTTCGCAATGCCGAGATTTAATTGTATCAATCATGATCGGCTTGGAACCATTCGACTAGATATTACAGCCATTATTAGGTAAATGCATTGCAGCCCCTAATGCACTGTGTCAATGAGTGTAACAATTAGGAATAAAATCAAATTGCTATGTTCAGGCAATGGAAAGGTCCTCGACGTGCCCTAAGAAAGCGGCCGGTCTTTAGAACGCAAGTAGAATGGTCATGAAAACCTATCTGTGCATCCCTGAGTACAGTAGAGATGCTAGGATCTATATCAACACTTTTGAGCCAACACGACGCTATAGTTCCGCAACGCCAAATGCATTGTGATCAAATATGCGAATCTATTAGTCATATTTTGCCTATATACGGTGGAGAGCTCGTCGCTAGCACACTTACGTATGCCCCAACAACTTAAAAGTTCGCCAAGCGCCATTATTTTCGGCTCCGTTTTCAACTCCTTGAAGCATTATCGTCGTAAAATCTACTCGACATAGACGGGTTACGACTTCTAGGGTAATTGTCGTCGCCAAGGTGAAATCTCTAATGCCACTGCTTGAGGACTTTATAGGACATTCTCTAACCGGCAAGGATCGGCTATTATAAAATAACAAGGGTTGGGGGTTTAGCAGTAGTTTGTGCACCCACGGAGGATTCTATCTCCCAGCGGCTGAACCACGCAACTCGCCAAGATCAGCCGCATCTTGTTTGCGCTCCTTATAATAGCGGCAAGCCCTGATTGAATCAATAATATGCCCCAGAAACGCTGTAACATATTAATATTGCTTTTAAAAGTCTTCACGTCGGTTATCCGGGGTATAGCATAATTCCACTGACTATTCCCCCACCCAGAAAAAAAGAAATTAGGTATATTCATCCAGATATGAATGTCAGGAGGTGAAGGAAGGAGACCTTCTATCATGATATTCGCAAGTGTGGCCCAGCTGCGGCTTCACTGATGTAAGAAATGGGATCCCCGGCGAAACAAGTCGTGCTTTCTCGGATTTGCAAGGCTGTACCGCCCTCATTTTGCTTGCGTGATGTAGTCGTTTAGAGCAGGCTTGACTCAAGTTAGGCCATCCCACTACCTATTGGAAACCTTTTCATGAAATTTAATTGACCGACTGAGCGAATTTGTGGCCAGCTATGCCCTAAACCACAAGATATATTATTATAATTGGTGGATATAGACCAGTTATCTAAACTAAGATGTAGACATCATAGACCCGAAAGCGCGTGGCTCAGGCTGAAATTCCAATTAAACAAAAGGATAACAAATGCGGCATCTATGTTTCAAGACGAAAAATGAGGAGCATTCAAGACGATTCCCATAATAACCCCGGCAAGCGTACCGGCTACCGGGATGGTAAAGATCCAGGAAATCACGAGAAGCGTAACTCGCTGGAAATTGACTGCTTTTACTGTGCCGTTACACAAGCCGACACCAACTGTTGCCCCAGTGATGCACATTGATGTAGACACAGGGAGCGAGTATTGCGAGAAAACTAGAACGGTGATGGCGGCCCCCATCTCCATGCAGCAGCCTCGGCTAGGCGAGTGGTATGTAATCTTGTTGCCCATCACTGCGGTGACTGTTAGCATCTGTTCTAGGACTTTTGATGAAATCGGGGTGTTGCTCACCTCTCATGATATTGTATCCGTACAGGGCGAGACCGCTGCAAAGAACGAGGCCAATGACGGCTAGCTGCCAAAGCGGAACGGGAGCCTTGGCCGCAGCGGCGTCTCCGGTAGACCACGCGGCGTAGATGACAGCCCAAGGACCGACAGCATTTCCGATATCGTTAGCACCGTGCGCAAAAGACGCGGTGCAAGCAGTCAAGACCTGGATGAAAGAAAATGTATATTCCGTTTCGTTGGGGTATTTGGTGGCATTGTCGTAGACGCGTTTCATACGATCACCGTCCGGAGTGCCCTCGACACCGGTCTGAGCGGCATGGATATCATAGTTGACACCATAGAGCAGGACAACGACAATCTGAGCCGGGAGGCGCTTGAGGAGGATCTTCATATTGCTCAGCTCGTAGATTTTGCCATCGCCCATCGGGTTTTCATGAAGAAGGCGCATAGCCCAGCCAAGAGGGCCGCTCTTCTTCCTCAGCTTTGCATGGAACCTCTCTTCGCTCTGTTGCATACGCTCCTGGTAGGTGAGTTGCCTGACCTCAGCCGTCACGAGATTCTTCTCGTTCGTGGAGCCGTCAACAGATTCTTGAGAGGACGAGGTGGGCTCGTTATCTTCGGCGTCGTGCTGTACGACAGCATAGTTGGGAACTTTGGCGACTTCGGCGTCGGGAGGGGCTGGCCGCTTGAACAGAAGGGGCCCCTGGAAAATCATCCACGGCCTAAGAGTGTAGTCTTTCTTGACGACTCGGGCATGGAGGTATGGAACGAAGAAGAGGGCGGAGAGCAGAGCAAGGCCGCAGCCGGTACCGACTGTGACGGACGCAATATACCAGCCGGGCTTTTTGTTCAAGCCGAGCTTGGGAGAGCCCTTATAGACAATCGAAAGCGTGCAGACGGTTCCGGATATCAGGAAAAACAAAGGAGCACTCCAGACAGCCCATGGAACCGGGTTTCTGCGCATGTGGACGATGAGTTTGATGAGAAGGAAGATGCTGGCGGCAAAGCCAGCGGCGATAGCGGGAGCCATGAAGAGGCCAGCGAAGATGGCACCGAGACCCTGCAGAAAACCAATCAGCATGGAGAAAAGTCCACGAAGGTGAAGCCGCGCTTACTTTACCGGCGTTCCATCCCCATTGGACCTTGCTGGCACCAACGGTTGCGACGCCCACACCAGCGACGGCGGAAATCAAGGAGTAGGTAGATGAAACGTGAGCAGAGTGTCTTGTGCACCACATAACCCAAGTCGAAGCACCGGCAAGAGCACACGTAAAAGCGAGCATCTGCACTCCGGCGTCGCCGCGGAAGGCCGAGTTGGGGATGATGCCGTTCTTGATTGTATCGGCCGTGCGGGCGCCAACTGTGATTGCACCAACGAGTTCGAAAATCGTTCCTAGGACCATAGCCTGCCGGTAGGTGACAGACCGAGAAGAAACGCTGGTAGCCCAAGCGTTTGCAACATCATCTACGGTTATGCAGCAGTATTAGTTAAGGATTGCCATTCCATTGTCAACTGCAGTACTGGGTGGTAAAAGAAAAGAAAAGAAAAGAAAAGAAAAGAAAGGAATACTCCGATGCACTTACTGGCGCCGTTGTTGAAGGCATCGAGAAAGGCAAAGAATGTGCCAATCACAAATACGTAAGTGAATTGGTCGAGCATCTTGAATTATAGCTACAGTAGCTATTAATTCTATCCGAGTTGCTCAAAATATGCGACGGTCGATGCTGTCTGTAGAATCCGGTGCTCTGGAAAGAGAGGAATCGAGAAGAGCGACCATTGACCCGGCGACGGGAACCCCACTTTATACGTCGACATTGAGATACTAAGTTCAAAAATTTACCAGGAACACAAGCTGGCTGAGGGCGGTCACCGGGTTGATCCATAATCCCCGACTTCTGAGTGCGGTGTCTCTAGCTCGAAGGGGAGGCTCAGGTCAGCAGGCTCGCACCGAATTAACGTAATTGACGTTAGTTCCAACAAGCGGCCAGTGCTGCAGTGCATTGTGTACTGTTGGCGTGCTTTGCATTGTAGCCAAGTCGCTGCTAGATGAAGTCGCTGCGGTGCACTTTGCAAAGCTTTGTACACGCGCAGACAACGTACAACAACGCTCGCCGTGATCGCATGCACTCGGAGGGTGCGAGATGCCTGATTGGCGGCGGCGAGGTGACACAGCGCTTGGCGGCGTCGGGATCGCTGCCTGGCAGAACAGGCGGTGGGGGTTCCCTCGCCGGCAAGCGAGCCAATCAGCGGCCACCATTCCTACCACGTGTGCCAACACGACTTTCTGAACGGTCCGTTTCAACGCCGAGCGGACCCTTCCGAATGATACTCGAGAGTAGCTTCAGCGTGCTTATCTGCCCAGGCCGCCCAGACACCTCGCATGAAAATCCACCGGCGCAGACACAGCCAAAAGTTATATCTGGGTCTTCCGATCTTGGGTCTTGGGTCATCTCGAAGTCGCACCTGCCTAGTTCATCGGAATGCTCGTAATGCGTGCGTCGAAGAGTGGCTTTTGATTCGGCGCTGGAGAGTATCCAAAACCACAGAAACCCATGCCGGGATCCAAGGAAATGCCAAATCAGCCACGGGCCCACTTCCAAGATGCTCGTCCGGAGCTAGCAGCAGCCTAACACAACATCTTCCAGGGTGCACTTCTCTCGCAAATCATACGCAGGAGTAAGACCACCCCCTCGCTGCACCTCGCTTATTATTATCTGTACATGTACCTCCAGGTGCCGCAGGATGAACCTAAAGTCTAATTGTCCCTGCACCAAGCACGTCGTGCTCTTCTCGAGCCCGCTCATTGGCTATCGATTCCTGAGCTGGCTTCCCACACGCACGCGATACCTTCTGGCTGAACGATAGAATGACACACGCGTTTCTTGGTATACTTCAAAGAGGAAAGGACTTTGAAACGGCCTTCCGGGAAAATTTTTCTTTCTCGTGCATATACAAGGTCAACATGTGAATCCCATCCTCGGCAAGAGTGAGACCCTTTGCCCAGCTTAATGACCCCCCGTTGTAGGCAGACCAAGATAGACCTTGAAGGAGTCGTAGAGGAGCCACTGGAAGGCAGTCAACGTTCCGATCATAACAATCCTAACAGGCAAACCATTCCAGAGCCCCGTAAAACCGATGTTGCCATAGATTCGAGTCATTGCCTTGGCTGCAGACTCGCCGGCTGAGACACACGTGTTCGTCAGTTTCCGCTTTTTGCTTTCTTCTTCTTCTTCTTCTTCTTCTTCTTCTCTCGTTCAAACCAAATCATGTAAGGCTCACCTTTCCGCTCCGAGTTGAGCTTCGATACCATAACGTCGGCGGGATGCGACACCACAGCGCAGGCAACACCCGCAATGTAGCCGCCTAGAAAGCTGACCCCCGTTTGAGCTAGCTTCCCGTAGTCCTCCTTCTTTCCACCGAGGCCCTTCTTGTATATTAGGCTGACCGTCTCTTCAAAGGTGGCGAACTTGCACATCGTGTAAGGTATTTGCCGACCCCACAGTGGGACTATCCCGGCGTAGAGTTTTGCCATCCCCCCCTCTGCCGTCGTCTTCGCCCACGCCTCCCTCAAATTCTTTGCATAAGGTGGGATGGTGGTTTGCATCCTGACTTTCAAAGCCTCGAACGGACAGAGAAGAATATCGGCGATGAACTCCGCGGAAGCGGACGCTCCGAGATAAACGACCGTACGGTTCATGTTTGGGAACATGTTGTTGCCATAGATATGTTTGAAAATCTCATAAAACCCATACTTTCCAAAGCCTTGCAACGAATAGCCAACCAAAGTGGGCGCCCAGCCCGTGAAAATGCCTTTGACGCCCTCTTTCGCAAAAATCAACTTCCATCCTTGAATGTTTGATTTGTAAAGACTCGAGTCGACTTGCCGGCGTGTTTTGACAAGATCCAAAGGTGTGACAAAGGTGTGCGTTGGGCCGCAAGCGACAATGCCGCCGAGCATGCATGATGCAAAGTACTTGGCCGAGTTGGGCTCGATTTTGCCAAAGGGGTACGACTTGACGGCCTCAAGTTTTGGTGGCTGGAGGGTGCCGCGCGACATGACTGCAGATTGTGGAGTAATCGGTTGACTCCTAGAGGTACTGGTATTGCGGCTTTGGAACCGCTAGCTTGGTGCTATATTGTGGAACACTTCTAGTTCTGCGGTGTGGATGTCAATTTATGTGTTAGATATCCTCCCGGTAGCCGTGAGAGTAACCCAGTGGAGCAATTAACTGCAGCCGCAAAGATCACGAGAATGTAGATACTAAGATGCGCTGATATGGAGATGAGTGATTTCAATATCGCGCAGCGAACGGCAGACGACGGAGAGCGGAAGAACTCGTGCCAAGAGCTAGTGCAATTGATAAGGGAGTATCGACCTACCAGAGCGATAATCAATGGAGCGATGATAGACACGAATAGAACTCGGAGCGGTGAGGAGAGCCGAGGAGGGCGTCTTTGTATACCACAATGGCGCAGTGGGCTGTCGCAAGAACGACGGACGGTTTCGACGTCTGCGCAGCGGATGAGGGCGGCCGACGGTGACGTCAGGGCCCGAAAAGAACCGCGTCGCGAAGGCTTGGCGTTGCTTATTTGGGACGAGCTGTCGCGTGCGGTCGGTGCGGCTCGTTGTGTTGCCGCCTTCGTGGCCGGAGTGTTGACAATAGTATGCATGTAGCAGGTGCCTAGTAGGTATTTGGATTGACGAAACTGAATCTTCACGGATCCAGTTGGCCGAAAAATCAATACGCATAGGATGACAGGGCGCGGACGCTACTGTCTCGGTACAGGATATCTCGTCAATTCTCTTCAAGTTAGGACATAAGTCATTTACGGCCTCGCTCCAGTGCTCCAAGTTCGATTCCGCAATATTGCCTTTCGAAATTAGATCTCGTCTAAACCTGGTTCGTTTGACGGCATATATATGCATGTCCATAATAGGTGGTTACACTGGGCTCATCAGTTGTGCATATGCGTACATGCTAGGCTATAGACGGCAACTAAATTTACTCTCGACTGACAGCGTCCCCGAGACTACTTGACTGATAGTCTCGAGGCTCGACCGATAGTCGACTAGTCTTGAAGCCGAATTCATGCTACTCAGTACACCCATATTTTAGTGCCATCCCGGCTTCGATATCTTAACCATAACAGTGTCCTATATAATAAGACGGACTCTTAATACATCTCAAGCTAGACAAGCCATGATACTCCAATTAATTGTCCTAGTTAACACTTTTCAAACCTCGAAATTTGCATGCCCCATCCCACTAGATCCACGTCACAATTGAAGACGCTTTGTATCGGGTTCCCGCCCGAGGCCATTTTTGACAATCTATAATCTTCCGCAGAACGCTGATTCAGGCAGCCCGCGTGCAATTGATCAAGGAATAAACTTCTGAGCCATCGATGCCCGTTACAGGATAAAGAACGCGCTCGGAATCTCGGACGCAAGTGAACCCATGATACCCATTCCACCCACCACCCACAACAGTACCTACAGCCGCCGAACTAGCCCCGTAGTTGATATCGACTTGAAATAGCACACCCGAGGGGAACGAAATCTCGTAGTGTGTGTTACCAGAACAAGGCGTTGGCCAAGTGTTCCACAAAGCCGTACCACCAAAGGGGCCCAGAGCTTCGTCGGCCGGATTTGGTTCTGTTAGGTTGTAGCCTAGATCGGTCGTCGGATAGTAGGCCACATAACCGAGGTAATAAGGAGGGTTGCTCGGGGAGAGAATGCCCGTCAGATAGATTACTTCCGTAGAGTCGCGTTTAATTAGCTCCGAAGAGGTAGGGGAGCCGTCAACTGGGCGCAGAAGCGCAGGCAATGCGGCAACCACTTTCGATAGAAGCATTGTGATATAATTTGTGGGGGAAAATCAGATAACCGATAGCCGAAATCGAAAGAGGACTTTCGGCGTGATTAGAAATATATTGTCCTTTGATAAACGTGATAGGACTTGATTGATTATGATTCAAGACCGACTGTAATGCTGTTTGAATTTAAGGCCTGGGCTCGGGTCATGAGGCATCTATCGCCTCTTATATATGTACGCCATTAACCCATTTAACCATCAAGTATCCTCATAGTTAACTAGTTGTTCTCCTCGTAGTACGTAATATTCAGAACAACAATCTAACTTACTGTCTTGTCATGCATGGACCGCAATGCAAGCATGTATACGAGTTCAACGTACACATGAGCGATACTGTAGAAAATGGCGCAGTCGACTTCGCTAACCCTAGCGCGAATGCACCGAAAAAGACACTAGCTTGGAGTTCTGCGGTCTAGCCAAGAGGAACTTTGTATGCTATCAGCATGTTCGCGGTCTGTGGCGGCTTACTTGCATAACATCGATTGAGCCTTTTAGAGGTAAGAGTCCAAATGCGATGCCAGGCCCAATATTGCAATGACGCCAGCTGCCAGTTAGTGTTGTGGTAAATGTGAAGCCAATTGGTCGCACACATAAGTATATATATGCCGCCGAGCTCGAACACTTAGGAGCAAATACATATGATGGAACCGAGCTCGTGAGCTCAGGGTCTATGTTAGTGGTATGAAAAATTAGCACATCTGATTACTGATCTCTAGAAGACTGAAGCTAGCTGTGCGGAAGGACAAAAGGATGGATAGCCAGTAGCGCGGGATTGCAGATAGCCCTCATCGATATATAGTCGCGTCAAATTAGGTCTTCTACTAGCTGCTCGGCGTTTCTCACGAGCTCGGCAAACCATTCGCTGACCGCGAAACGCACCAACTTGTGCCTACGTGAAAATCTGTCTAGTACTATATTCGCGCTGGCACACTGCAACGCAGAGGTACGTACGTACTTAAGTACCTGGCGTATATGCCTACGTACTTTACAGCGTCTTTCTGTCATGGACCGGTCGACCATTGCGCTGGTATATATATATACATATAGTATTGTCTCATGAGCAAATTGCCAAGTTAACGGCGAAGGATATAATAGCAGGAATCACTATTCGGTCCTTACGGAGACCTTCGAGCCGCGACAAGGCTGTTGGACAGAGTTGTCCCGCAGAGCAACACCGCGTATTGTTGCCTCGAAATGGCTTTTCGCCCAGCCGGGGCATCACAGACAGGCTCCGAAACCTACCCCTGCAGCAGGCCCCTGCGCAGACGAAGTCGGATGTTTCGCAAGTCCGGCCATCGGAACTACGCTCCGCCTGGCGAAACTCGAAAGTCTGCTTGATAACTGAGCAAAGCGGCCTGTATAATCTTCGACATTTCTCCGAAGAAAATCTCCAACACCGAGAACGTCATATCTCTGGATTGTATTTGTCGCCAAATCTGCCTATATCAACTCTCCTCTGTCAATCGAGGTGCCCGTCGCCAAGTCCTGCCCAGATCGACTATCCGTCGCAGATTAGCTCGGTCTATTGGTGGAATTTCCTCGCCAGTTCATCAGGATCATTACGAATAGCCGGCGCTTTTGAAATTAATTTCCAACCATGGCTCGATCCATCAAACCCCAACTTGTTACCATGGGAAAACATCGAAACTCGTGGATCAAAGTCCTGATGGATTGCAAGAAAGGCTCGCTTGAGTGAGCTATAAATAGGTAGGGGGCGAACAGCACTCTAGACAGAACCCTGGGGTTCCCCAATAGGCATATCACCGGAAACCTGATATATTTGATGGAAATGATTAGACTTTCTAGGATATCTGTGGTGGTAGGCTGCCTATCGACCTCACTCAGCCTTTTCCTACAAGGCGTCTATGGTCAGGGACAGCCGTATGCGCAATGTGGCGGGTTCGTTACCCCAGAACGTTGCGTTCGAACTTCGAAGTCGGGAAGTACCGAGTGCATTGCTGACGAAGGATGTTTCGTGCAGACAAGGCTGGACAGGGCCCACGACCTGTGTGGCTGGTTGGACCTGCGTTTACAGCAATGACTGGTACTCTCAATGCTTGCAGGTAACGACTACCGCCGGCACTACCTCCAGGACAACCACTACTCCTAGGACAACCACAAGTTCGTCGAGTCGAACATCATCGAGCAAGACAACTACTTTTGTGTCCTCAAAAACCACGACCTCATCTTCAAGAACTTCCACTACGCTAAGTACAACTACCCGGTACACTACTACTTCAGCAGCCCCGAGTGCAACAGGATGCGTAATCTACGTCTCAACTGCTGGATCCGACTCCAACACCGGTGCAATCAACTCGCCATTCGCCGGTATTCAAAAAGCTGTCGACACTGCAAAGCCTGGTTGCACCATATATATCCGTGGCGGAACATACAAACCCTCGAAAAACATCCAGGTTGGTAAGAGTGGAACTGCTTCTCAACGTTATACCGTCGCAGCATATCCCGGTGAGAAAGTCATTATAGACGGGGACAATATGACAGGGACTCCTGCAGCTCTCGACGCCAGCCTTGACAATGCCGATCGTGGTATTTTCCACATCCAAAACGCCAACTATTGGACCTTCAAGAGTCTCGAGTAAGTCGTAGCTGGTCCTAACTTACTCGCTATATAGGAACCTCCTCTAACTCAACTCTATCACAGGCTCATTAATGGTCCCTACGGCATATACAATCGCGATGCCTCTTACAACGACTTCTTAGACCTCATCACACACGACAATTACGAATCCGGCTTCCAGCTTGAAGGCAACGTCGCGTATTGCAACGTCATCAACCTAGACAGTTACATGAACCGCGATCCTCGAAAGAATGGCGAGTCTGCCGACGGTCTCGCTATCAAACAGGGACGCGGGGAAGGGAACGTAGTCCGGGGTTGCAGGCTATGGAATAACGTCGACGACGGAATCGATTTATGGTGTGCCTATACTCTGATATTGCCCATGCGATACATAACGATATACTAACCTATCAATCAATATCTGTCCGTAGGATGTTCGAAACTCCCATTCTTATCGAAAATACTCTGGCTTGGGGAAATGGAGTAAATAGATGGGGCTTTTCGCCTTTTGAGGGTGATGGCAACGGCTTCAAACTGGGGGGTGGGGATCCCGACGTCCCTGCTAATCACATAGTCCGGAATTGCTTCTCCTTCCGCAACGCTGTCGACGGCTTTACGGACAACGGCAACTATGGCAAGCTGACATTGGACCACAACACCGCGTGGAAGAACAATGGTACCGGCTTCGACTTTGCCGACTCTCCCAGCAAACTAACCAACAACCTAGCGAGCAACAATAAGGCAACTTACACGCTCGGTTCAGGAGGCTCGCAGAGTGGGAACTCGTGGAATATTGGCGGAACATGGAACGACGCTCGGTTTATTAGCACCGACACGTCTTTGGTCACAGGTCCAAGGGACTCCAACAACATGATTCCCGCCAGTAATTTTCTCCTCCTGGCCGATGGAACTACGACTGGCGCGACAACGCATATGTGAAGATATGTAGATAATGGCCCGGTAGACTATCGATTTCTGCTGATTAAGCGGTATATACATTAAAGCCGCCATAGTTTTGATATAGAAAAGATTCTACTTTACTTTCAGGTCTATCAGCATCTATATCTACCAATCAGCGCTTAAGATGACCAAACTGGGTTTTCTTTAGCTATTCGACGACGATTTCAATATTACCTGATAAATCTTGTACAACGGAACTGTACGAGCTACTTAGTAGCTCGGCTGGTAGATCTAGAAAGTTACAAAGGAAATATGATTAAGTAGTCTACGGACATTTTCGAGACATTCGATTGTTCGCTGATTCCTATATATAGCACTTCAAACCTCCAAATCGCAGTTCAGAGATGCTATGGCGTAACACACCAAGCTCAAGATACAGAAATCATGGTATCAAGTATCAGAATGTTCCTGTTTACATAAGGGGTAGCCTTTATAAACAGATATGATATATATCTAACACACGGGCCCGGGGTCGCTTTCTGATCAATTTGGGTTATATGAACAGAGTATGATGGTTGTTAGCTTCGAAGATACCCGCTTCGTCCCTTGCTGTATGCTTGTAGTTGTTACATGTAAGGCTGCTTTTAATCAGGATGTTTAATATAGGTATATCGTGGTCTCATTGCGTAAAGCATTTTAAACTTGAGTGGCTAGAGAGCAATTCTCAATGATTTCCGTTAGCTACGTTAGCACACTCATAAGGATCTCACGTTGTAGGTAGCTTCCAGTCGCAATATACGTAACTAACTTAAGTATCAGAATATTTATCCAAATGAATTCATATTCAAAGATTTCAATGCAAACTGTGAGAATGTACCAGCACGAAGTATATAACCAGGAGTATACTATAATACGCGCTCAGCACTAGATGTTGCATGGGCGCCAGAAGATACTATCGATCAACGAACGATCTCTTACAAGACAACGCTGTTATATTTACATCTAGCTATATAGCTATGATTAAGCCAGATCTATGAATTACTTACCAACTGCATAGCATCAATCTATAATCAGAGAGCCCAAGCTAAGCTATAACTGGTGTGCACAGTCGACTCCAGAAAGAGCCTGCAGGTGGATGCACCAAGCGCTTAAGCGTCTAAGCCAATCACTTCAAAGACACTCTAGCTCTATCTCACTATGCATGATGGCTGCATCGACATACACTTGACAATACATGACTGGCTTCTAGCAGGCCGCTGGACCACTTTTGGAACAGGAAGTGTAATAAGCAATCGCAGTTCCGGTTTTAACACAAACGGGCGCTAACGTCGCTAATATTGGATGCTAGTGGGCCTCTGTGCCGCGGTATCGCTTGTCATACCACTGTACGCAACATACCCTTGAAACACTGGTGTTTGTAAAACACAACGAGGAGTCTAGGCATTGGTTCGCTAATGAGAAGGCTCTCTTGCAAGCCCACCTCACCCAGTCAAAATTTAAAATCAGCGGGCATCACAAACAATCATCGATGCACGATCGTGGTACAGAACCTGAAAATTGCACTGTGACTGATCAGTATTCTACTTGTATGCACGACAGCCTCTGCAGGCATACAATGCTACGACCGTCCCCTTTCGCATGAATTAGAAGAATGTCATGTCTACGAACTTTCTTCCGCGCTGGACGGCAGGCTGGTCTATAGCGTGAGCAAGATGGTACAGAGTCACCTCGCCCTCAGGTATATCAATAAACCTTTTTATCCTCTACGTTGACTTGTATCTCGAGTATACGCTCCATATTATCAATATATGCTAGGCCCGACCTAGACGTATATTGATATTCTTTGTCGATCCGGAGAATCTATTGGATTTCTATGTTACTATCTTGAAAAATGCGTTCTTGTTCCATTTTACCCCTTGTTCTCGTCGTCTCATCTTTCTATCAACTGATTTTCGCTCGTATCCCGAATATCCGCCTCGGGCTCATAAGAACACTTCCCACAGCCGCACGCTCCGTGCTGCACAGCCCAAGGAAGCAAAAAGAAATGAAGCAATCGCATTCGTAGAGCGCCATAACTATGAGCTTCACTACTATTATGGTAGTGCCCCGTTGCTGTATTCCATTAGCAAGAGTTATAGAAATGGTCGCAACTGAAAATCATGAAGCAGAGTCGCAGCGCCGGACAGCCCGGAGGACTTTCGGCACTCTTGACAGTATCATGCAGATATCCAACCATCATTCTCGAAGATTTTGATCATATGCTCACCGAGGTTCACTGCATTGATGGAAGAATAAAGTGACATTTGCTTTTCCCAAACATGAGCAAGAATTCCGAAAGCTAGCATCTAAATTTAGCAACTTTCATTTGGCCACATCACACGCAACGTGCAATGATGACGGCGCAAGGTCATTATACAGGTATTTGCTGGCGAAGGGCGGCTTAGACCTCTTGCTTATAATAAATCTGGTCATGAAGAGTTTCCTGTTCTGATATATCTATCTTAATGCTACGGGAGTCCGGTACCGCGACCGGACGGTTGCTCTAACAATTTATTGCCTTGAGTGGTCTGAATGTAACTATACTATCAGGTTGGAAAAATCCAACCAGGAGTTTTCGATAGTCCCTCAGAAGCGTCTCCAGCGCCAACAAGATACCGGACTAATGTCTACTAAGACCAGTGATATCATACGGAAGCTTGCACCAACGTCCACATCTCCGACAGGAGCGAGAAATTCGGGAACGACGGCAGAGTCATTTTCCTTCGCGAAATCCGCGATAGACCGTCAAATTATTCCACTGACTAACAGCTCTCTCGAACGTCTGCTCAGCCCGGCTCCCAAAGGGTTTCAACTGAGATGCGAGAACTGTACCATCAGAGGAAACGTTGATATCATTTCTGGCGTATTCAACGTGAAAGACAAGGGTCTCAAAACATTGGATGTGATGGATGACCTGGCTGATTCGTATGTCCAATTGGTCACTGACGACATTTTCGCGCATATTGAGCTGGAGACCCTCTGGCAGGGTTTAGTCGTCAATGCACCGCTATCATCTATAGAGCTTTTATTTCTATACATTCCTGTTGCAGGAATTCGGATTCCCGGTGTTGCCGATATTGGGGTCAACTTCAATGCCAGACTCGTATTTGAGGTTTCCGCAGCACAAGATTTACAATTCAAGTACGGATTTGAGATGTCTGTACCAAATAATTCCACCGTAGTTGCCAATTTGGGCAACATCACTCAATCTTTCACGACCGGATTTGACGACACCGAATTCACAACCTTACCATTCGATTTTCGGTCCGACAACCTGAATCTTACACTTTCAGTATCATTGCGACTATACTTCGAAGTCTCGATCCACATTGGCGGCGGCAGCTTGGCCGCCGGCGTCATGACCGGTATTTCCGTTGATATGCCAAAGTATTCAATGGGTTTTTCACTGTTGCGAGGACCCATCGATGAAAACTGCACAGAAGTCGTGAACCGGCAGCCAACGGAGGCGGAAATTCGACTTGGCGATGCTGGCCTTATTACGAACATCGATCCCTCATACGAGATAGGCGCTATGTTTGAATTGACGGTTGGTTTATTTAAGGGTAGCAAAACAGTTGCTTCATGGGTACCATTTGCGACAACATTTCAGGCTCCCACAGCCTGCTTGGCACATGTGTCCAAATCAGGGCTAGTCGAGGTCACTGCTCTAGCGGCGAGTATCTCATCCGATCTCGCGCTAGCAGCGAGTATATCCTCCGAGCTTGCTCGAGCATCAAGTATTTCTCTTGCATTAGCTGCAGCATCCAAGACGAGGAATGGAGAAGGTGCCTCAGCAACAGATAGAGCTGCGTCACCAACCGAATCCTCAGCTAAAAGCCACGGGACGAGGATACGGTGGCATGTGTTCTGCAGTAGAGACGACGCAGGCGTTTTACAGATTCTTGTGATATTACTATATCTGATCGTCGTTACGGCGGGACAATTGCCGTAATACACAAACCCTCTTGTTACAGCTCTTCGGCCGGGTTCACAAATCCAGTCGCAATTGTCCCGTAAATCAGACTAGCAGTCTTCTAAGGCACCGCGAAGGAGACACGGTTTAATCTACGATAGAGACATCCGCTTCTAGTTGACTATCGGTAGTTCTGACACTACTGCCATATAAATCGGCACATGAACCTCGCTACTCTTCTGGTAGATCATGGTCGAGAACAGGTGGATCAAATTGGTGACTAGGTCTATAGATAGGCATGCAATTCATCCGCTTAACGCGAAATCCATAATATATCGATATCGAGTAGACTATTAGAGTAGACTTACGATCAAGCGTGTGCCTGCTGTTCTGTTTGCGCTACTGCAGGGACCAGAACACGCAGAGCTCTTAAATTTTGAAGCGTCCAGACTTACAGACAAGCTTGCTGCCCAACCGAAGAATGCTACTTCTTCAAAATTATTACAAGTTGTTTAAATATAATTAATTACCCAAGATGACATTCCAAAGGCTTTCAGAAGTGTCAAGTCTATATACATATCAAGAACACCTTTAAGACCTGATCCGGGACCATTCCGCCGCTAAAATCACAGTTGCGCTCAACCAGAACACGCTATCTATAATCTTCATCACAGATACTCGTAGAACAACCTAATTCCAACTCAGTCGGGAAACCTCCGTTGGCGTGTCAGTCAGATGTAGAACAACAAACACTAGTGGATTCATGTTAGTGGTGAATCTTTTCTAATTTCCTTCAGGAGTTATAGAAGGGCCGTACCTCGCTCAATAGCACACATCACAACTCGCGCAATAGAATCCGTTGCATTTGATCACGGTCTAAGACCTAAGAGTGTCGATTTGGTCCCGATCCAGGGCCGAGGACGGCACCTTGACCGCTCCCTGCTGTCGTAGAAGCGCTTGACGAGGTGCTATTATTCGTGGAATTACTATTTTGCAAGTGGAGACTCAAGCCCACAGCTAGTCCAACGATGAGAGAGATGAAGAGTATATTGCCGAATATGAGGGTGCCGAAAAAGAACTTTTGTGATGTTTTTCGGGTACTGAAAGGGATTCTGATTGTGGATTCATCTGAATCGGCAAGCGAGACGCGTGTTTTTTCGAGGTCTAGATTCTGCATCTCGAGAGTTGGAACTGTCGATGAGGCTGTCTGAGACGGTATAGATTGTGCGGTCATAATGGGCGGTTCGAGTCGCGATATGAAATTAAACAATGAAGAATTTCTTGTTGAGAGGCACGGGAGTGTCTGTTCCTTTTCCTTGAGGGGTTGTTTCTGAATTGTGGATATGATGAAGTGGAGACGGGATGCAAAGCGGGGTGTCTCGGCCCCTCTTTATAGAATTCGTTGATTCGCGAAGTCGTCCAATAGGTGACGCGGACGTTCATAGCTGGAGAGGAACAATAAGATTCGTCAGCCGCTTTGGTGTAGCTTGCGTTGGAGACTCTACGTAACACACACACGTACACGGCTCATATCTTGGCGCGGTTGAACCAGGGTATCGAATATGCAACGATTGTTCATATTGACTCACCAAGAATGCTTGTCCGGGGACTCTATCTAGCCTGATACGGCTAAGAGATCCTCGGAACCTCTAGCTTGGCACTAATTTTGATCTTCTGATCGCAATCTGTCGACTGTTTGACAACGAAGAGTTGGGCTTCGGAAACTATTAGCGACAAGCTTCGATTTAGTGCATAGAAGTGAGAACCAATTTCGGTCTCTTTCGAACTGCCGTTGAGTCACTTGGGCCTGGCAATATTTTGTTGGTGAGTCTCAAGCTTCATACTAGTCGTCGCGCCATTCCACATTGAGGTGTTGTATTTCCGCAGTCTCTGTGTTGTGCGACGGTAACTTACAGCGCGAAGCGGATGAGCGGCAATGCATTGCACGACCCTACTTCTGAATTCAGCCATCCCATACCTATGCATTCGTGGATCGCGATGTTTGATGCGTCGAAGTTATCTCCTACGCATGCCTTCTGCTGTCATCATAGGAGAGAGGCGTCATTCTAATAGAGTATCGATGAAGTTGCGTAACAAAATCGTCTTGGAGAAAATCATAAGGTGTGCTTTCAATAGATGACTTTGCAATTGGAGTTAACCCAGACAAAATGAGTTATCTGAAGGAGTTTCTAGACTGCAAGGATGGCGGTATCTTAAAAATGGTCATGCTTGACTGGAAATAGCTTTTAACTTGCGGGGTTCAAAGTCAAGCCCTTGTTTTGAGCATCCTAAACCAGCGCGGGTCTTCACCCTCCCATAACCTGCTCGTTTCGCCGACTACACAGTCTCTATGGTGACAATATATCTCCCCTGCCCTCGGCATCTTCCTGCCTCTGCTTCACCAGCCTTCAGTCCCTTCAATCACTTCTCTCATGAGCGCTTCTCTCGAAAGGCAACGGAATTGTCGTTGGTTGGAATACGTCTACAAGGGATCCGGAACAGTAAAGGAAGAATTGATCAGAAGATATGAAAATACGCGTAAACTTGTATCGCGTCTTTGCCTGGGTGGCGATCGCATGTGCTTGTGCTAGCGCCATGCAAACGATGGGATTCATCGGAATCAGGCCATTAAACCAAGATCTTGGTCTCGGAGATTACTATGGTAAGCCGCTCGAAAGACACTTACAGGATTATGGATCATGCACCTGTTGCTATTGGAATCAAACAGAATGAGGCCGGCTAGCAAAGTGCTAATGATAGCTGTGCAGCAACATTCGAGGCGGAAGGCCAATCGGTTGTAGTTCATGACAAGTCAATGGTCGGGATGGACAGCGTAGGTCGCAGGACTTGGTCTTTGACACCCAGTCCAACTCTCCCAGGAACCATCGTCATCAAGTCTATCTGGATAGACCCGACGGAACCGCAAGGCTGGACGGCAAGAGAACGGCTGATCAGCACACGGTCGCCTGTGAGATGGATAGATATCAAGACGATGTATGCTGCGGAGGAGTACAATAATGCCGGGTACCTGATTCTATTGTAAAAGTCTTTGTTGGGGTGCGAGCCAGATACCACGGTCTGTGGTCCTGGTAAACATCCCACGAGCAATTTCTTCTGCTAATATTTCGAATTGTCTATTTCGGCCTTCCGCAACAGATTCATGATGGAAAAGAATCCTCATCCACTCAAATTCGACTCGGATTATGTGACGGAGTCCATTATATATCCTCCCGCAGAGCACATTGAGAGGACAGCACCGGGACCCTGGACAGCGCCAAAGTTTTACAGTGAGAAAGGTCACTTGCTGCGATTTTATTTCCGTGCACTCACGTACTGATATTTCCTTTTGTCAGTGTGCGTTACGAAAAAGAACTACGACTACTGGGTAGAAGATGCGCGAGACGAAGGCAAGCCAAATCCCGCTCGTTGGGGGTTCAGCGGTGCCACGCTGAACCTGGACAATCTGCAGCCCGATAGCTACTGCGAGGCCGTCGGTGTATACATGCTCTCTCTCCCAGAGCCCACCAATAAAAAATTGAAGTAAGTTCCGCGCCCGCCTCTAACTCAAGAGATGGTATATGGGAGAGCCTAGTGTTGAAGAATACCTCCCGATTCAAATTTATCCACGTCGCTAATATAATACGCAACAAATGTATAGACACGAATAGTTCATAGTTCACACGCTTGAACATACAAGCGTGCGCCCATAGCCTTCGCACCTGTGAATACGATATCAATATGTAAATCTATGTAACGGGAACAGATCGGTTGGGACGTCTCACATATTAATATTCACCCAAACTCCTGTAACTGAAAGACTCCAACTCCGAGTCATTTTCCGTGCGTAAATTGAAGGACGGCGTATTAGTTATTCGCAAGGATATACATGGAAGCGAATGCATTAATGAGCAAAGATGAATAAGCATAGTGCAAACACTATCGGGAAGCGCGACGCTGATGCGCAGCTTGGATCGCGCAATGTGCCTCACTTGACGAACCTCCCATTCCCAAGCGCCATGAACGCAGCAACGAGAACCATGCGAGCCAAAAGTAGTATACGGATCATCGTCAAGGAAAATTAGGATAAGAATACAGGCCAGGAGCAAGAACAGGTCCTTATCTTTCACGAAGGCCATTAATCTCGAGGCATCAAAAGTATACGACGTGAACATGGGGGTCTAAACATGTTCACTCGTCGTCATCCTCCCCCTCAGCATCTTCAGCGTCATCTTCTTCTTCGTCCTCGACCTCCTCTTCAGGTTCCGGCTTTGGTTCCTCTTCCTTCTTGCCACGCTTAGAGGTAGTAGTGGTCTTCTTCGGGGTAGCCTTTTTGGCCGGAGCGGTTTCCTCCTTCTTCTTTCTTCCGCGTCTCTCGATGCCAGCGGGAGAGTTTGTCTTCGCGGTTTTGGCGACCTTGGCTTTGGGCTCAGCGCCCTCTTCCTTGCGTGGCCTGCCTCTCTTCCTCGGTTCGCCGGAGGCAGTCAGGACGACTGGCCTCTTGGGGGCGGGCCCACCAGGCTTGGGGGGTCTGCCGCGGCCTCGTTTGACGGGAGCAGCAGCGGTGCTGTTGGATTCTGCATCGGCGGCGTTATCTACATCTGGACCAGATGAGGAGGTTTTGCGTTTATCATCAGCAGGCGAGTCACTTTGAGGAGCAGAAACAGCAGAAGCAACAGCAGAAGTGGCGGATTTGAAGGCGGCCGATGCAAATCCCGCTGTTGTTGTTAGTGAAGCCGAAGAATGCGCAACCAACAACGCGAGCGCGACGGAGGGAAAGACGCGTCAGCCGGAGGGGAAGAGAGGGAGAGAGAAAGATAGAGCCTTTGAGACTCGATAGGAGACTCTCAAGATAGTAACGAACGGAATCAAGAGAGGGCAGCGTGAATAGTCCCGCGTCGGAGAACCGATATAATCATGTAGATGCACGCAGTCAACGCGCGGCGGGCCAAGCGAGCAGGCCGACGCGACGCCCGACATCGTGACACGACAAAAAGACACGCGAAAGGTCACAAGCAGCGCACACGCGATCGGAGGCGTCGAAGCCAGCTCGAGATGCTTCGACTAGCAAAGATGCCCTCCAGAACGAAGAAGGGGGGACGCGAACTCACCCAAGTTCCCGAGCTTCGAGGCAGCCATGGTTGCTTGCTTGTATGCTGTTTGTCCACGCAGAGAGGAGCCGGGATGGCCTGAAATCGGCGGTTTATATGGCGGCGGAATCCGGCAACGGCTGGAAGAGGGAGACAAGGCGCGTCGGCTCGAGCGATGGCGACGATGAAGCAGACAGGAGATTTCGCTTTCGACGTGCTTGCGAGCGAGGACGATGAGAAGAGGAAGAGAGGAAGGAAAGGAAGTGGCAGCAGCAAGAACGAAGACGGGAACAAAGGAGGAAACACACACACGACAATTAAACCGAAATTTGCTGGGCGGATGCGCGAAAAATAAAATAACAGGAAAAAAAAAAAAAAAAAAAAAAAAAGAGAGAGAGAAGAAAACAAAGAACAGCAAAAAGGAAGCCCCTTCGCGACAACAAACACGGCGCCTCCTCCTATTCGAATCCACTGAAACGCTGCGCCCGACGCCCGCGATTTTTTGCTATTTTCCCCTGATTTTTTACCATTTTTGACGGCGCGTCGGTGCTGTCGATATCACGGCGGTGGCGGCGTCTTTTGCAGGCATCTCGGTCGAGCTCTGACGGCCTCACAACACCGAGCTATTCTCCCAATGCATTTCTCGAGCTGGACAATGGCATATACAATTGCCTATATAAGCATACCGACTCAAGCGCCTGTGTTTTTTTGAGTGAGCAGTCCACATTCAACCAGTTGACACGAATACACGCGGGCCGCCTGCAACGACTTGCGTCTCGCCAGCGCACGACTCGTACCGAGTATCAGCCAGCCGCATGCGACAAGTTCCTGGCCTTTGCCGGAAGCCAGGGGCTTGGGTCATTGCGGCGCTTGACGTAACAGCGTTGCTTCATTCGAAGCCGCTGTCCACATACCGATCAGTTTTCGGATGTGAGAATCCACGTCATAGGCAGAGTGGCACGACGACTAAACTTGAGCTTCCAATCTACGTCGATACGTATTCTCGCCTTGCGTCAAATTGAGACCTCACGGCCAGCCTTGTACGATCCCCACTAGGCTCGCTATCTGGAATATGATATGATATCATTCCTGTGACGTCTCTCGAAGTGGTGTGATTATAACCTGCCGTCGGTTCTAGCCTATCGTCTACTAGGATCTTAGATCGATAGGCGGTCACCCCCACAGCGTCGGTAGCTTATCGATCGATCATGCGAGAAACGAGCCATCAAGTCTGACGCCACCCACACATCAAAATCTCAGGAACCCGGCCTCTAGACTATAGATCTAACTCCGTGCTCCGATAGACTAGACTGCAAACTGCGACACTTCATCGTGTTGATCTCGTTTGCAAATTCGATGGATCGTGACACTCAATCAGGCTCCCTTCTTGGCCTCTGTCAACGCGCTCTCCCTGATCAATCGATCAGCATGATTAACATGATGGTATCTCACTACGAATGCCAGCAATCAAATCAATACAACATTTCCTTGATCTCCGCTTTGTCTAGATGAAAACACGTGATCACAATTACGTCTATGTCCAGAATAGAATTGGTTTCTGAAGATAGTTCGGAGACCGGGCGACTGCAACATCGTCTAGATCGCGATCATACTGATTCTACGAAATGGACATCCGACTGGTCATCTAAGATTCCTTCATTGTCTGACACACGGCTATCTTCGGCACCTACGCCATAATAGTCCTCCCCCTCAATTGGCTCACCATTTTCAAAAAAAAAACTTATCACGCAACGAATGATCCGAGTTGCGCTCGGGCCGTTACGGATAGATGCATGGATAGAAAAAAAATTCTTCGACTCCCTCCAATGCCAAGCTTGCATGCAACAGATGTCCCGTCCCCGGCGAGGCATCATGCCTTTCGGCGCAGTCGGCGTCTCACTCCACTGTGTAGCTCCCAAGCGAAAATTTTCACTTGCATATTACTCACAACATCCGCTCGGAGACGCTCAGATTCTAGAACGCTCCAAGAGGAATATAGAATGACACAGGCCTTGATATCCTGACTTTGCGGAAGGCCGACAGTCCAGCGACATGGATATCCAGTCGGACGTTTCCCGTTCGGGTAGGCGGAGACGACCTTGTTGGGAAAAGTGTGTTGTCGGCCCCCAGCGATAAGCTGCCAAGCAGCAACGGTTTTGTCGATGCATCCCGCACAGCTGCCTTTCGAGGAGATAGATGTCCGCCAGATACCATGCTGTCTATGCCTGTGCGGCCTGGATGCGGTAATGCACTCTAGCACAGGCTTACTTCACGGAGAAAGCCATCGAAGAGAAAATCTTGTTTTCGCACAAAGGAGGATCACAACGTCATTGCACTATCGTAAGACCCACCACCCGAGGCCATTATCATATCTAGATAGTTATCGACGCAATATCAAATGATCGCCTGTACCTAGATATCGCCTCCCCTTGTTCAAGATAATCTCTCGGAGCTTCTTCAACATTACCATTTTCGATGTCAATAGCTTGACGTCAACAACTCGCAAGTTGCGCTCCTGGGCCTTACCTCGATCGAAAGTGAATCGCCGCCACTTGGTGCCATTGTGAATCCAAAGACGCCACCTCAAATGCCTAGACATACTTCGCCGCGCATGGGTGCAGAGCCTTGTGTCCGTAACTCCAGCACCATCAGGCCCTGCCGTCTCTCGGCCGCGCCGTAGGGCTATTGTGAACCTTGGGTCGCCGTCTAGGATATCGTCGGCTGCTCCCCATAGAGCGCAGCTGGCATGCAAAATAATTTTCTGAGCAGAAAATTTCCCCTGCATCGGAGACCTGCTCATGCATGCATATGCATCTCAACGGAAGTTGGAATCCCGCTAACGCAGGCATGTGTATATTTAGGGTCGAATGAAAATTTTATAGCAGGGATACCTCCAGCTTCTCTCTCCGAATTGGGCGGTCACCAGCTGGTGGGCACACGGTCACTACCTCTTCCGACATGGGCGCACTCGGACTGCAGGGTCCCAGAACTCATTAGCTTTCGGGATCGGGAAAATAGCTCAATCTTTCAGCTAGCTCATCCGGCGCAGGCCCTGGACCTAGTTGACAGCGCCACTAGCCGTGGTGGCAAAATTTTCGCCTATCATCCATGGCTGATGCCTCCAGAGATTCGATTATCTACGTTGAACCCATCGCTCGATTATCTATAAAATGGGCCTCGATTGCTCCATCAATCCAACTTTTTTTATTCTCCATCACAACATTCAATCATCAATTGAGCATTCTCAATCAATCATCCTCAGCAAACAATCACCTCGCCTACAAAACATCCTCTACACATTCAAGACATAGTTCCATAGAACTCACTGCCTCCTCTACATACAATACAATCAATCGCACTATAAGATCTATCATACAGATCCAACCATCATATCAGCAAACATGAAGGTCATCATTGCCCTGTCCGCTCTCGTCTCCACTGCCATGGCTGCAGTCACCGCTATTCCAACCTTCACTCTTCAGGCTGTTGCCCCCAACCAGCCCTTCGACGGCATGACCCTCAGCCTCAACGGTCCTCTTACTGGTTTGAACAACAGTGGAACTCCACTCCAGTTCTACGCTACTGGCGCTGACAACTACTTCACCTGGTCGTTGCACGGCTACCCAATCGGCATCATTGATACTCCGGCTGTGCTTGTCGGTGACAATGCCCTCAAATTTGCCTTCCTCTCCAACCCAGAGCAGGTCAGCGAGAAATACGGCTCTCGCATGATGATGGACGGATGGACTTTCAACATGGGCAGGCCATCGGTCAAGATCGCACCCGCACCCGGAAAGTTCCTTGGCTACAACTTCGAGCAGCGATGGTACGCCTTCCCCGGCGAGCAGGAGGGCCAATGGAACGTCATGTGGTGGGATGGCAGCTGCTGCGTCACTGCCAACGGCTTCCCTCTCAAGCTCAAGCTCATTCAGACCGACGCGCGAATCTCCTCTTAAGTCTTGAGCAGCTTTAATTTTGGCATCTTCATCGTCGCATCGTCTACACTACATCGGCTTGCTACTCACTACTCAACGTTGACAACGGAAGAACGACTCAGTATTTGATTTTGGGGACTACTTGTTACACGGCTTAATGGGGTTGTTTTTGGTGTCTACAGGAAACAAAAGGGGATCTCGGAACACAAAAAGTTTTCATGCTTGCACACCCTATCATGCGAGTCTTTCATTGCTTTTCAAAAGGTTAAAAAAAGTTAACGGCCTGGACAGGATTACAAAAAGTTTTTGATTTTTCTACAAAAAACACAAAAGTTCCGCATGTCATGAAGATATTGCCCCGTTCCCCTCAGCCTGCTTAGACATATATATGCAGAGCTACAGATACATAATATGTAATATAACCAGAGAACCTCTTATAATACTAATGTCTCATTTTGAGATCGCTTTGTACTTTAATCAAATGATACTTCTAATCGTACTTCTCGTGGCATCTGGGATATATACCAATCTGTAGATATTAATGAATCACCTTTCCAATACTTCCGCATATCAAGTTAATCTATTGCGTTGAAACCCCAAAATGCAACATTATTGACTTTTGCCGCTGACAACACGCGGTTGACATGCTGCATGCGGCGCAATGCATATTGATTTTGTGGATCCTGGGCCAGCATGACATTGTCGCGGATTTGTGTTACACACGCACATCGATCCCATGAAGTCCAGGTATTACAGAATTCCAATCCTATAAGCCATTGACTGGTGAGACCGCCGGGCTGAGTAACTGGGTGGTATCGTTTGCGTAACTAAGCGCGAGGGATATCGGGAGATATATAAGGGTTCGATCGTAAGAGAGTGGTACCGGCGAAACCTGCGCAAATTAGTGCGCATTCAGTTCAGATTCGTCATTTCCGTAGACAGGAGCCATTGCATATCAATCCACGTGGGCCAACGTTACAGTTCCACATGCAGTAAACTTGAAATCGCTTCTATTCCCTGTGGGAATTCGTATATCCTAGTTCATAATATCCATACCTGATTAAAATACGTCTTTTATCGCTACGTCGACAAAAGCGACCGCCTGAGATATCATACGACATTCATCCATTATGCAGCTTTCTATTCTTATTGGATGCGCTGTAACAGTGCTTACCGTAAATGCTATCGTCTTACCAACTTCTTTTTATGTCGGTATATATGACAAAGCGGCCCTCGCAAAGCTAGGGCCTGGAGAGAAGGCCGCTCCAGGGTGGATACGTAAGTGCAATCGACGGTGATTGCTGGCCGTGAGCTTGTACTTTTGTCACACTGGCCTCCGGTTATCCATCTCTTGTGGATAATATTCCTACAGGCTTGAGAATGTTTATATGTTGATGGATATCGTGCTAATTTGAATAGTATGCCATCCAAGAGCTGGCACACGATGGGGATTATACGCCGCCGATCTAGACACAGACTGTGACTTCGAAAGCGATGGCCCCGAAGCGAACCTGTGGTCCTTTGGACTCCCAGGAACCAAGCCTCTCGAAGAAGACGAAACTTTCCGAGCCGTGTTCCTCGCTGGAAGTGGGTCTGATAAAGCTTCAGGGAAACCCGAAGGATTGACCGCGACATTCGATATGGGAATTGTGAATACCTACTTTTCGTACGGTTATACGGACGGCCTATACCGCAGCGCCCCGTAGGTCTTCCCCTATTTATTCGTCGGATTAAAGTATATGTCAAGCTCCGGAACATACCGAAACTAGTCTCTAAGCTTACAAGACCCTATCATTGCAACATCTGGGTGGAGCAAAGAACGGTCTGAACATATCTTATCCGCAGTTGAGAATAAAGCTAACGCTATGCTTCTCAAACAGGTTCAACGTCGTCAGAGATGGCCAGGTTTTGACAATGGAAAGAGATGACCAGCCGCGTCCCGGTGATGTCTTGGATTTCCTAGGCGTAGCAGGGAAGCCGGATGATCAGAAAGTCTTAAGACGTAAGCGCGATACAATCTGAACATGAATTAATGCGAGAGGCTAATACACGCATGTATTTGTTACATTCCAGTTCAAACTTTTAGTGGTGTCGACACCAAATACTGGAATATTGGTCGCGGCTTGGCTCTTCCAGTATCTGCCGGAGTTCCAGCTGTGGAATTCCGTATTTTGTCGGTTTTGGACCAAGAGATAGAAGAGACGATCGTTAGTTATAATAAAGAGAGCCCGTATTACGAAGAAGAGGAAGACTACCGCGCGTATGAGGATATGGTCCCGAAGCAGGGTACCCTTGGCGCTTTGGCCAGCGCAGGGAGAGGCTTCCTCGGGAAGTTTGCGAAATCCATCGGCAATAAACTCACGGGGGGCAAAACTACTGCGGTGAAAGAGGAAACGAAAGAGGACTACGTGGAGCCAGTGCAACCAAACAATGCCCGATTCCAGAGCTTCGAGATGGATTACTCGACTCAGAACCGAAAGAACCAGAATAACGGGCTGTAGGGAGTTTCTACGGGAAATGACATGGAGTAACGTAGGGCTGAAAACAAATATATTATAAACAGTGTCTATCAAGCAAAACTAAGCCGCAGATTGAGTCGACGCCGCCAGTTGAATGAATATCCGTTCTGTTTAGTCAATATAGCCAATGTCAAGTCTTGCTGAATATTTAGTATATATCAGATTGCAGTAGTATACTATACTGAGAATGCCCTTGAATCCATGAGATTCAAAGCCGTAAGATGTTTCGAACAGCTATATATAGTTTTAAAGCCACAGATTTTGCGAAGTAGTAAGGACGAGCTCGTGATATGCTAGCCGTAGCACGAGCGCCGCCTACACTTGCAACTTGCTATAGACATATTTATATTAGTAAGTTTATCCAGGTACAGCTGAGTTTGGCTGAAAAGCCTCCGAATACTTGATATGGGGCCGGATCCCGTGCTGACTGATTTACGAGACCAGTCTGACCTATAGTATGCAATCGGAGTCTAATCCAGCCAACAGGTCTTTCGCGCTAGTTTCCGAGGTCGGAGGGATACACCTGCATGCATGCGGTATTATATTAGCTTGTCATTCTTTCTCGAGCTATCGAAGGTCTTCTAAAGATCACCTACAGAGCCGCAGAAGTACCTAGCCAACAATGATGCCTGTTTGGTGATCTGAAGAATCCAATGGCCAAGGCCCTCGTCTTCAGCTTAGCGGCGATATCCTGCGCCGGCTGTTTCTGAACTTTGAATTATATTCATCATGAAGAGTGCGTGCAAATTATCCGCCATTTTTATGGCATCCAGCGTTGCCGCGCTGGTAATCAGCGTGGTACCGCAATCGCCGTTCTTGGACTTTCCGGTTCAGAGACGTGAGTATTCATCCTCGGAATCTCCAGACATATTCATATCTAGCGCGCTAGTAGTGTCGACCGACGTCGTCCGGGCCTTTGCTGTGGCTAACATGCAGGCATGGCAACCTTGCTAACGGAGCTTTGTAGTGTGTAGACCAGAGTTCTCAGACCGAGAAGAAGAGTTGATCGCAAGCGGCAACGACTTTGATCGAAAGCTATATACAATCGATCCCAGAGACAGGGCATGTCCGGCATACAGTTCCCCGGGATGGTACTGGGCTATCGGGCCGAATCAGAGAACGATAGAAGGCCATACGTTGATACAGCTTACGCGGGGCCCGGATACGGAATTGCAGCCCGGGATCACACACGAAATCGATCCCAAAGCGTGGCTTCGCTTCGCAACACTGTCGCCTGGTGTGATGTTCCGTTCCGAGTAAGTTCAAGAAATCTTGCAATCGTCTGAATTATATATTTCGTGCCACCATTGCGGTACTTATATAACTGACGACGATAATCCAAATTTAAACTTGCTAGATTCCGAGTCAAACGTAACGGGCAATACCAGAAACTTGATGGGCGCCCGCAAAGCGAATTCTTGATGGTCGGGGATGTCCTGGAGTTCTGGGGGCCTCAAGCGTCGAATCATCACCAGTTATACCGTGAGTGCATGCATGCATGCTGGATCCCTTGATGTCGAATGCGTTTGATTACCTCTGAATATCCACGACGAGAGTCTGACAGAACTTACCATCCTGATGGTAGTACAAAGATCTACCCCGCTATCATTTCTGGAGGACCTGCATGGGCTGGTTAGGGAACCGGCAAAGGGAGATCTACTAGGGCCCCAGCCGCCGGTGGAGCTACGGATAGCGGATCTAGGATTCGGCGAGATCGCTCAGCCATATCCGACAGAATAAATATACAGCGACGACCCGGACGCGGACGTGCGACTTATTAACAAAGCGATAGACGCTGGGCCATCCTCAAGGACGAATTTCTGCGGGTTAGGGCGACTGTGCAATGCATTTACGAGTGGACTCAGACGACTGCTGAGGATTGGGCGTCAAGGGAGACCGCGCATTGAGTTGCCCCGGATCAGTCTTGGGGCAGCTGGTCTTGCAGACACTCTTTCAGGACGGATGCCGTTGCGATTTGGGTCGCCGCAGGTATCAGAGGTAAACTCGAGAGAGAATTCGATGTTCGCCGCTGACGGGTCACAACAAGACCATCGGCAGGAGCTCGGACCTGGGCCTGAGGGCCTAGAGTCCGGCCAATTACGCATGAACGATATTTTCAGACCTGCCAGAGGGCGGGTACCGAACGATATTCTACAGAATATCGTGGAGAGTCCCAACGGAGAGAGGGAATTCACGTTTGGCGGGGGCGGCGTAGAAGAGGAGGAAGAGGCATACACACCGGAATTGAGGATCTTGGATTACGAGGCTGACGAAGAACCATTAACTTCGGCGGAAGAGAGCGAACCACAATCACTCACGCTAGCGCGCGGTGAGCTTGACTCCGGCGAGTACGAGCCTTCAGAAAACAGTGGAGATGATGAGCAGCCGTGGGAATTCGAAGAAAGGGTGCCGAGAGGATATATCCAAGATTTCGAGCTGCCGGATATTGTCAGGCCGACGATTGACCTTGTTGACGCTGAACAACTGATGGCCAACCGGATCGAGAGACGGTACAACCAGTACGTCCGGTGCATCCACGCACTGCTGCACGATGTGGATGGCAACCCGGACCTACGGATCATGGCAATCGTAGACCGCGGCTGGGGGCTTTACTCGCCGGTGGATTTCGAAGAGGCGATGGTGAACCGACGACCTCTTCCACCGTGTCCGCGATCCAGACAGGACATCATCGACATGGCGATGGAGCAAGGGTACCCGATAGACACGCTGCCAGGTACAAACGGGGCGAACCCGCAGGGCGGAGCGCTTTGATCACCTATTATCTAGGCACACCTCAAGTAGAAAGGTACTCGAAGCTCAGGTTTTGAGGTGATGTTTCGTTGGTGGAATGCCTGTCGTTGCAATTGTAACGAAGAGTACTCGAGTGTTTGTTGGCGCTGTTGTTAGTTAGCGTCTACCAGAAAGGGGATAGCTGTATACTCTGTAGGAAGTATTCTCACAGCAAATATACACGGAAAATTACATGCTGACATGTATATACGGGTACGATCTCTCCGAATGGCCTGCTTGCACTTGATTACATCACGCCGGTCGCCTGTTTGGAGAGGCTCCACGCGGCGGCGGGAGAACGTCATTGTCATCCGACAGCGCAGAAAGTACTGTTCATACATACAAGTTAGCCCAGCCCGGTGGCCTGCGGGGTTCGTTCGTTGGCCAGCGCCTGAGGATCCAGCTCGTCTATTTCATCACATCATCGGCTCTCCGTCGTCGATGATTCTACTCTTCCAGCTTCTAGCTTCTGTCTCCGTTCAACTTTTGCGCCTCTGTCGCATTTGTCAACTACCAAGTATTGACAGTACTACTACGTACTACCCGAGTGCACTATATTCCTTGACCAACTCAAACGACGCAGCGTCTGTTTGTGTCCGCGGCGCCATTCGGACCCGCCATGGCGAACCCGAACCACTTTTACATGTCCTCGCCACGATTCTACGTCGACGTCGACGAACGTGATAGATCTGACTACCGTGAGTTCTGATCTCAAGCCAACTAATAAAATGCTGGTGAGGGGTTGCATCAACTAACATCAATTTTTGTACCCCGCGGACAGGCTACCATCGAGACCACCATAATTATAACGGGCGCCATTCGATGGGCGACCTCGCGCTCACTTCGTACAGGCCCCATCAGCAGTACGACCACGACCGCGACCGCTATGGACGTTCCTACCGTCATCATTCAACCTCCCGGTCGAGATCGCGATCGAGATCCCGATCCAGGTCCCGGTCCACCAGCAGCTCAAGAACGCGAATGACATCCCACACCCAATCCAGATCCCACCGTTCCAGATCCCATTCTCACCATCAATCGTCCCGCAATGAGCGCCACCATCGCCGCCATAGTCGTTCCTCCTCCACTTCCTCCTCAAGCTCGAGCGATGACCTCTCCTCTCTGGCGATCACATCACCGCCGCAATTCGTCACTCCAATATACGAGTTCGAGAAGGGCGAGCGAGGAGACCTGGCTCTCAATTTTGGCGATATCATCGAAGTCAGGCGATACGTCGACAAAAACTGGTACAAAGGTGTCAACCTCACAACTCATAAGAAAGGGATTTTCCCCATCGCCTATGTCAAGGAAGTGGAGGTTTCCAGCACGAAGGCTGTAGAGCCGCTTTCCGGCAGGAGAAGAGCCGTCAGTCAGCCCAGGACACACGAGAAGGTTGTCGTCGAGATGCCGAGGGAAACGGAGAGAAAAGGCAGTTTCTTTTACCCAACAGACACCGTCATAGTCCGAGACCGTGGGAACCGAACGACAAGTTCGGGATTCCACGAGATCAATCAGGACGTCATCCTCATCCGCCCGAAAGACGAGCTCAACCACGAGCCAGCCCACATCGTCGAGCCCACGATCGAACGTGACGTCATCACAATCGATCGCGGTTCGCACCGACACCCGATCGAACAAGATATTACAGTGATCAAGCCCCATCGCGATCGAGTTGTAAGGCAACCGGCCGCGGGGGAAGAGAAACTGGTGATCCCGATCCGTCGCAAGGAGATCTCGCTCAAAGACCTCCCGCTCTACGCAAACAAGACTCCCGATGTAGAGATCGAGCGAATCCATGCGCACTCACGAGGGCGGAATAGATCGCGAGACCGGACCATCATCGTTGAAGAGCCGAAGAGGGTTGTATCAGGTTCGGTCGTCGTCGAACGACCTCGCGAGATCGAGGAAGCCGGCAGTGTTGTCACTCGCCGAAGCCGCTCTCGACCTGCCTCCATGAAACAAATCAGAATGGAGACGGATTCCAATTACAGCTCGTATAGGAGCGGCAAGAAGGAGTACAAGATGCTGCCACCTCCAAAAACCATCACCTATAACGAGCACGGAGTCCCCGTCTTTGTCAACACCCAAACATTCGCTCCTGCTCCAGCGATGACACCTCCGCCCCGGCCAATCTACCGGCAGCGGGCGCTGGAGCCGGCCCCGGTCCCGATATTGCCCACCCAGCGGTCTCAACGAGTCTATCAATATTGATGCACAAGTCAGCTTTTTTAGGATCCTTTTCAAGCATGTTCACTGCCGATTGTCGGTGTCTTCCCTGGAACTTTTAGTATATGCTCATTCTGTTTTAGTAGGACATGTACATGTACATGTACTTCCCGATCGGAGCGATGGAAATTCTCGAGTGTATCCTTGCTTTCGGGTGTTCATGGTCAGGTCGCTGCTTTGTGAATTTATCCAACTCTATTTTTAACTTTGCGCTGTCCGTTCGGATATCTCCACGCTCTATTTTTATGTTATCGATGTTGGGTCATCTGAATATTTCTTACGAACTTCACATTTCGAACTGTATCTATTCCCCGCGGGCGCTTTCATAAGTATACGTACATATACCATAGGAGCCACCACAGCAAGTATGTCGTCCTGCGAACAATATGCATATCGTGTCCCGTACTAAATCTGCGGCGCCGGCAGCAATAATTATAGACCCCACACATAGTTGAAGGCGGACGGATCAAATTCTGGAGTAGACAGAGGTTGACGATTACCTCTCAAAGGGATCTCACTCCTGGCATCAATCTCAGAGACGGACGTGTCAGCGGTGCTGTCTCTGGGCTGCGCTCTAAATGTCCCACTCTGCTTCCTCAGGCTCTACCGTGATGTCTCCTCCTCACCCGCCATCACCAATCACCATTGGCATCACCACTAGCACTGCGACTCGCATCACCATCGCCCCACGGAGCCAGACTCCTTTGATTCGATACTAGGCTGAGAAGATGACTGCGGATGAAAGCGCAAGCCTCCAGGATCTGCCTGGGTATGCCTCCGAACACGGTTCAATAGAGGATGGCGCCGGCGGATTCGTGATGGTCGAGCTCGAGGCCGACCCGTCCGAGGGCTCCGAGAACATCGACCCAGCTCTCCTGCGAACGCCTCCTCCCGGTGCTCCAGCCCAGGACTCTCCAACCTCTCCGAACTCTTCTCCTCCCGAGCCCAGCGACCCGGAAGTCTTCGATAGCGACCTCGACGTCGACGAAAACAATCCCTCATCGCTACCTCCTCGTCCAGCAACTCCGACCCCGTCGAGGCTCTACACATCGTCCCCGCTCTCGCCATACGGTTCTCGACGCGCCCTCCAACTCCTCACCCCGCAGCCAGTCGCTCCACTCTCACCAACGTCGCCTTCCGGCAACAAAAATGCTCACCAATCGAACCCGAACCACTACCCAAAGCTTCGCTCAAAGCTCCGTAAAGACCGCGAGCGCGAGCTTTTGACCCAAAAGGGCGTCATGGGCAAGAACAAGCTCGAAGATAGGCGCATCAGAGAGAGAATGATCACCTCCCTTCGCAAGAATCTTGTACGCGCCCCCGAGCTTGGACCCTCCCCCAACGCACCAGTTTGTTGCAACCGAATGCCCGCTAAAACCCTAGTCACAGACAATTCAGCCCGAAACCCGAGCCGCAATCAAGTCGCTGATGCAGCTGGTCACCATGAGCAAGGACCGTGACCCTGCCTGGGCCGCCCGGCTGGAAAAATTCGACTGGTTGGATTACTGCGAGATGTGGCGCTTCCAGTACCTCGAGATCGAGGAGCTGATCCAGCTAAAGGGCTGGGAAAACACCGACATGGCTGATCCGCCCGCGATCCACTATGCTATCAATTACTTGCGTCAGCAAACTGGTACACCGGCTGGCGGCAAGGGATGATAGGTCTATTACACCCAAGAGCCTTTTGATTCTGGATTCGATGACTTTGTGTGGGAAGACAAATATTCTGCAAGTGGCTTGAACGTTTCGTCAAACATCATGAGGTCTAAGTACCTGTATTTAATATATTCATCGACTGGTGAGAAGAGCGTGCATCAATGACTATTGTCAATTGCGACACGGCATCCTGTCTGTTAGCTCATCATAACGAATGGTTTTCCCTGTTGCGTATAACTTGGTAAATGCAATGTCGAATCTGGCCGCCCTTGCGTGTAACAATATGCACGGTTCGACAGGGGCCGAAAAAAATTCATTCTGTCTTAGCGTGACACGAATGCTGGAATGACGAGCCACTCGATCGAGGCGGAGAGCATGGAAAGGGCTGCTTCGAAGATTTTGCTTGTGGGTCTGCAGTGGCGATGCAAGCATGCAAGCTCGTTTGCTTTATCCGGCAATTAATGCAGCAGCTGTCTGATTACTTTGGTGCAGTTGACTTGCACACCAACTGATTTCTCCACACGGTTATGGCCGAGGTTGCTCCACCTCCACCAACCCCACACCGAGAACTCTGATCATGCATCCATGCACTTTGACCGATGCAGCCAGCGATGATTTTTTTTTTTTTTTTTTTTTGTAGAACTAGGAGTGGCAGAGGCCGAAAAACGGAAAGCAGAAGCAGATACTACTGGACAAAGTATGTAATGCAGGACCCGCACCCGTAAAAATCAAGTTTGCAGTCGACGCGACGAGCGACATTGTCAGATTTGAATCATGCGACATATCGCCCGTCCACACTGAGCCAACTGGCCTGGTAGTAAGCAGCCCTTGCCGGAAATTGCATTATACGAGCACGGACTAACTTTGCGGGGGCAAGATGCGGAAGACACACGCTGACAAAGATTACCTGCCTGCGGCGATGCCGACTGGCATGATTACATCTTCGGTCGCCTTGCAAGCTTGACAGTCAGGCTTAAACCTCGCCACGTGAGATCACATCTACATATCCTGACGGGCAATCGTCTGGTTAAACGTCTCGCTTCCCACCTGCGAAAGGCAAAAGAGCGGCGAAGGAACCCAAAGAAGGGCGCTCACCGTCCAAGAGACTGTCTCTTTTTGCCGGATACGAGTCGCAATGGCTTGCAAAGGCGTTTTTCACGCACGGATAATGGGCGACAAGCGAGCAGCATCGAGGCTTCTGACTGGCTGGCCCGCTCGACACTTGGACCGTTTCGCTCTAGTCGCGACGCTAGCCCGCGCAGTCCTCGACCACCGGGCAAGCGACTCCATCCATGACTTTCATTTTACCCGGGGATGGTGGCTCCCCAATTCACCCACAGACCACCTGCAGGTTTCGCAGTCCGAGGCGGTGGGACTGGGGGAGTTGGCTTCCATGTTCTTCTTCTGAGCCCTCAGCTTGTCCGTGAAGAAATCTTTCTTCTAAACGTGCGTGACGGATCGAAAGCCCTCCCTGTCCTGGCTTTCATCAAGTGCTCGGGCTGCATTCCTTTTGGCGACCGATTCCTCAAAATTACGCAAAATCGACGCCTGTTCTTCGAAATCCATTTTGATACTTCTTTCTGCTCGCCTCGCCTATTCTAACAGCGTCGGAACTCGGCTGCTGAGGGGCTCTCAGCTTGCTTCGACCTCAAACCGTGGATTACAAACAGAACTTCAAGACATTTTAAACTGCTTGCCGCACACACAGCCGGGACCCCTTCTGCGACAAAAAAAACTTAGCAACCATCTGTCAGCATCCAAACTAACACACTTTACCCACGGATTCATGAAACGGTAGCGACGACGAGCACGCGAGAAGAATATATTTGGTTGGAGGAGGAAGTCGGGGAGTTGAGGCCGGACACCGCTCACCTTATATCTCGATATCGGCGACGGGGCCGCAGAACATCGCATGTCTTCACATTCGATGCCTTGCTCCGCCGACACCCGACCAGGCATCTTCGTCTGCTAGGAAGAAACCTCTTACATCCGCCACGGTCCGACCATCTTTCCAACATAATAAATCCTATCAACACAGACAGCCATGTCGCCTCAACTGGACATCTCGTCGCCAAATGACGAGTCCCCAATGCCATCAAGCCCTGGCATGCCGATAACACAAGATTCCAAAGGCCAGATGGACGTGCAAAGCCCGACGGAAGTCTTCTACGATGCAACAAAGATCCTCACGGGCTCCGATGCGCCCGAGAAGTGGGATGATATGCCCTTTCAACAGGTCAACCTCGTCACCGCGCTGAACGAATGTAAACCGAGGCCATGGACGCAGGCCATGTTCAAGCTATACTTGTATATGTTTATCGCCTGCCTAAACTCAGCGATAAACGGTTACGACGGCAGCCTCATGGGCGGCATCAACGCTATGACACAATATCACGAGTACGCTTATTCCCAACCATTGCTTGGATCCTCTCAATCAGAAAATATGAATGCGAGACTAAGAAAGTGTGATGCAGGTACTTTTCAGTGGAACCCGAAGGGCATGTTGCAGGACTGATATTTGCGACGTACACCCTCGGCAATGTCATCGGTTCCTTCTTCTCGGGTCCCTTCTCGGATAAATACGGGCGACGATGGGGCATGTTTATCGGAGCGTATGTTGAAACCATGACGTGAATCGACACTGTTCCACTACTGACTGGGTCTTGATATCAAGTTCGATCATTCTTCTAGGTGCTGGGGTCCAAGCTAGCTCCACTAGCCGCGCCATGTTTATCGGAGGCAGATTCGTCCTCGGCTTCGGCGTCGCAACATGCCAGACCGCTGGGCCGTCCTATGCCGCCGAGATTGCGCATCCTGCGTGGCGAGGTACTTTGACCGGAATATACAACGGCTTTTTCTACCTCGGCGCGATTCCCGCATACTGGGCCCTGTACGGAACAGAAGGTATCTAGAACATGCCAATGATAATCGATCACAAGTTTTCTCTAACGTCTTGATATCAAACTAGTTCTCAAGGGCACCGCTGCCTGGCGTATACCGATCTGGCTCCAATCAGTCGCTTCTGGCGCTGTCCTCATCGGATGTCTATTCTGTCCGGAGACTCCGCGATGGTTATTCGCGAACGGACGACCGAGCGAGGCCCGCTCCGTGTTGGCAAAATATCACGGAGAAGGCAATCGCGATTCACCTGTTGTGATTCTGGAAATGTACGAAATGATGGAGGAGATCGAGATGGCTGGCGCGGACAAGAGATGGTGGGACTACCGGGATCTATTTAGGACTAAGAATGCCTGGTGGAGGATGGCCTGCGTTCTTGGCATGGGCATATTCGGACAGGTACGTCTCAGCCAATATATAACCAAACCGACCTATAGGCAGAGGGACTGACAAGACGGGATCTATTAGTGGTCTGGCAATGCTGCCCTATCATATTTTATGCCCATTCTCCTACGTCAGTTGGGGATAACCTCGGAGCGGACGCAGCTGCTCTGCTCGGCCATCTGGGCGATGGCAAACTGGGTCGCTGCGATGATTGGCGCTCGATTCACAGACCGCATCGGCCGTCGCAAGCTGCTGCTGACGGTGACCTCGTCTTTTGTCTTCTGGTGGACTATAATCATCATCCTACACAGCTTCCGGTCGAAATCCGAGGAGAACACGGAGCGACACAAGATCCTCAGCATAGCGGCCATTTCGTTCATGTACATCTTCGGGGTGACCTACTCCTTTGGATATACGCCGTTGCAGGTGCTGTACCCTGTCGAATGTCTGCAGTACGAGACTCGGGCCAAGGGGATGGCCATGTACAACCTCAGCGTGAACCTGAGTCTGCTGCTGAGCATGTACACCACCCCTGTGGCGCTCGAGAAGATTGGCTTCCAACTGTTCTACGTCTACATTGGATGGGATGTCCTGGAGGTCTTATTCATATACAGTTTGTAAGTTGATGCCAATCGCTGCCCGAACGGCAACTGCGTGTTTCATCCTTCATTACTCGTCTCTTAAGTACCTGCTAACTGGTCGCGTCCGTGCATAGTTTTGTGGAGACGAAGGAACTTACACTGGAGGAAATCAACGAAATATTTGAAGCGCCGAATCCGAAGAAGAAGAGCTTGGAGCCACGCGTCGTGGTACAAAATCCCAACTTTGACGACATAAACTGGCAGGACCTTAAGGACGAGCAAGAGGCACGGTACACGATGAGCCCGTGACAGTGGTTTGTTTTTTATCCAGTTTTGGTTTGCTGCGACGTCACGGCGTTAACGATATTCTGTGGACCGCACGTTTCGATATCTTTCGCTGCTGGTGTGCATGCGAAATCGCGGCTACGGCGTTCGATTTATCTTTGTTTGCTATATCGTGCATCTGTATATTTACCTGACTTTTATGCCTTTGTTCATGGCCCCGGAGTTTATCTTTTGCTTTACCCATTTGCACTTAACTCGTCTCTACGAGTGTGATACATCACCCAAAATATATTATATGGCAGGATCAAAATAATAATCTTGATGAACATGCATGTTGACTATATTGAAAGCTCAAATCTCACAGCTGTGGACCTCGTAACTGAATAATGATTAGTCGCCTACTAGTTAAACTTCCCCTTGATCGAGGGCTGCACAACTGCCCCCGTGTATGATTTATTCCAGCCAGCCGTAACTCGATCGAAACTTGACAACAAGGCGTCTGTGTGCGCTGCGGCTTCCCGCTTTCGAAATTTTGAGTTAGTCAAATGCATCGATCGCGGTTGTTCATTGGCTCTATTGGGGTTGGTCTAATGAACATTTTTGAATCCTCATCAATTCAAATATTCGTGGATTCGACTTTGAAGACTTTTCAACCCGCTGTGGAAGAAGACGTGTGGATCGTGGCTTGCATTTTGGAATTTCTGGGTAAACAACGCCGAGTCCCCGCGTTGCGCACAGGTTCCAACTACGTCACCGAAAATTTCATCGCGCTCTGGAGAGGTCGACCCCGCCGGCGCCTGTCAACCATCGACCGTATAGTAATCCCATCCGAGACCACTCTCTATAACAGCTCTTGTATTGCTTCGATCTCCTCATTAGCCCATGCAAGACGCGATGGCAGAGTTCCTCGTCTCCCTCAACCCCGCGAATTGGCCGGAATCCATCCCGTTGCGACACGTCCTGCACGTCAAAGACGTCGTCAACATCAGACATACACACGTCCACGAGATATCGTTGCGATTCGATATCGGTGAAGGAGCAACGCGATTCGTCAAAGAACTGCGATGGTGGGCTATCGCTGCCGCCATCGGGTTCATAGCATGGAAGAGCGTCGAACGGTGGCGCGTGTCCCGCGCTGAAGGGTACTGCGGGACGGGGGAAAGACCGTCTTGAGACTGATTACAGCTGCATGCTTCGGGAACGGACGCGATAGGCCGATACAACTCTGTTGCGCGCGTACCTGGAGATAATCCCCTGAGGCAATGTGCAATTCTCCGGATAGAATGTGTGCTGAATAATAGTCGGAGCATCGATGGTGTTAAGGATCCCTTAAATCCGCACCCCCGCCGGCCTTTAGGTGGGAGCTTTCCCCGTCTGGGAACGTTAACGACAGCCCCCTGTTGAACATCATGCACGGTTAGTAGGATTAAGCTTCCTTGCTGTTGATAACTGGCAGTATCCCGAGCTACGCAATGCTGTTGGTAGCGTATTCGTAAGCTAAAGTCTGTCGGAGTTTAACGCAGATAACCAATCACGCGCCTGCAACCGGCCACCAGAGCACCCGCGGCCTGCTTCTTGCAGATGCATTCGTACGCGTACTCCAGGCGACGTCAACTGTCGATGAGGAAGCTCCTACCTTACGGCCCAAGGGCCTCCTCAGTCTATATAAGGCCACGCAGGCGCCGTAGAGACGACGTTTAAGTCTTCATCATCAGCAACTGCTCAGACACAGACAATTGAACCATCCAGCTAGTAGCAAACGCCCCACCTCGCCGCAAAAATGTCGATGTTTACTCCTGTTCCAAAGCCAAAGTCCAAATTGGCTCGATATCGTCTATTGGCACCTTCGGCCTCCGTTCGTGTCTCGCCATTAGTGAGTCCAGCCCACTCCAGTTCGAACCTTCATTGCCAGTGGTACTAATGATATGCCTCCCCCGTGTAGTGTTTCGGTGGCATGAACTTGGGAACTGCCTGGGGCAACTTTATGGGCACGATGGACAAAAAGGCCGGTTTTGAGCTGCTCGACAAATTCTATGAGGCCGGCGGTAATTTCATTGACACGGCAATCAACTATCAAAACGGAGAATCGGAGCAGTGGATCGGCGAATGGATGGAACAGCGTGGGAACCGCTCGGAGATGGTGATCGCTACAAAGTGCTCGACCGGGTACCGGTATCACGAAATGTCCAAGGGCGGTATCTTTGTCAACACTGCCGGAAATTCTGTCAAGAACATCCAGGAATCGGTGAAAGTCAGCTTGAAGCAACTGAAGACTGGTGAGTACCTCTCTAGCTTGTTTTGGGGGTTGCGTGGATCAATGCTTACCTAAGTTGCGGTAGACTACATCGACCTTCTGTGGATCCACTGGTGGGACTACACCACGTCGGTTGAAGAGCTGATGCAAGCTTTGAACCTCCTCGTATCTCAGGGCAAGGTTCTCTATCTCGGTATCTCAGACACACCAGCCTGGGTCGTTTCCAAAGCGTATGTTCTCTCTCCTGCTCAAACCGCTATCTCTCAAAGTTTCTCATCGGGAAACCTCGCCATTCAATGCACACAGCACAACCCTCCTGAGAGCATTTCACGATTTTGGGTGTTGAAATCTCTTGGATGGCGCGTTTTTTTTAAATCTATATTCTAACATAACCCGTCAAATGAATCTAGTAATGAATACGCACGGGGCCACGGCTTGCGCCCATTCTCCGTCTACCAGGGTCTCTGGTCGGCTGCTAATCGTGACTTTGAGCGGGATATTCTCCAAATGTGCCGAGTCGAGGGCATGGGAATCGCGCCCTGGGGTGCCTTGGGCGGTGGCCACTTTCGTCTCCCTGAAGAGCGAGAGGCGATGGCCAAAGAAGGGGATAAGGGCCGCGTGTGGCCGGGCATCGGCGGCACCGAGGCGCAAAAGGCAGTGACTCTCAAGTTGGCCAAAATCGCGGAGGCACGCGGTCTCAGCATTACCGGAGTGGCGTTGGCATATGTCTGCTCAAAGGCGCCGTATGTCATCCCAATTGTCGGTGGAAGAAAGGTGAAGCATCTGGAGGACAACATCAAGGCGATCGGAGTGGTGTTGACACCTGAGGAGATCAAAGAGATTGAGAGCGCCTATCCCTTCGATATCGGGTTCCCGGGCAACTTCCTCAGCAGCGGGCCTGGAAGAGGCAATCCCGGTGTTGACAGTGTCGGGTGGCTGGATTGGCCCGGCGAGAGCCTACCTATCAGCATCGACGACGATTAGATTGGTCGTCACTCTCGAGATCTCCCTCGATCACGAGATTTCTGGCGACAGGCTCTATGTTTCCCTCTACTACCCCATACATGATTAGCTACAGTGATGGAGATGATTTCTCGAGTTAGATCCTATAATTTCTGATCCTGTAATTTCTGCCATATTCAATCATATGTATCGGGATTTTTCGACAATCAAACTGATTCTACCTTGTATATCCATCTTCCATGGATCCAGGGTATTCGTGCCTTAATGAACAATTTTTCATGATCGAATGATACCCATAATTCACGATGATACCCGAGATATTTAATTTCTAGTAAGTACTTATACATCGATGTGCCACTTGAGCGCCTGGGTTCGGAGCCACCGCCTGTATACTAGGCTCGGATCGGCTCTCCTGCCGGAAATGCGTCTACGTAGGTCATATTCATCGAGGCTAATATATAGAAAAATATAGATAGCCGAACCGTAGCCTAGATTTATCGTTACCAGTAGTACAAAAGCCTCCAGTTTATTGAAGCGGTTGAGGTTACACACACTTCAGTCAAGGAACAGATTATTGCAACATGGGTGTCCCGGTGCGTTTATTTTTACATTGTCCGACCGCAGCGACTTTAATCAGCACGCTCCAATTCCAGATTCGATTGCTATGTCTAAGGAGCACGTTCGGCACGAGTTCCCAAGTGCATACATAAGTACGTATTCTTTAGGTTCAATCGCCTGATTGTTAAGCTATTCCGAAGAGACCCAATCAGAGTGGCGCCTAGGTCTTCGGTGTCGGAATTTTATTTCGCGTAGCGGTCGGCGGTTCCGCTAGGTTAATAGCGGAGCGGACCGTCTGCGACGGAGCTTCCGTGGCCCCATGCCCTTGCAAAAGAGCTGAGAAACCTCGGTACATAGTGGTCGATAGCGGCCTCAATTGAAGATACCTCCATTGACCAGCGGTTGATATCGACTCTTGGGCTGCTGGTACACATTCTTTTTCATCATGCAGAAGTTACGTTGCATCATAGTTGCACAATCTCGAGATCTCGCAGAAGTCAAGCCCCTTGGCATGGCCTCGTTTTACTTTGCCGTGTACCTTCTGGTCACGCAGGAATCTCAAATCGTCCTGATCTTCCCAGAATAGTTCCAGTCAGGCTCAACAGAAGTCCTAATCCATCTAGAAGCATGAAAGCAAACATCTTGGGAATTTAACGAAGATGGAAAGCGCGGGCTATATGCACATCTCAAAAGATAATCAAGAGAGTGTCACGGAGCATTTCTCAATCGGTTCAGCAATCTACGTGCATCACGTCACACAGAGAGCTGATGTTGGTCACCATTCTGTGTGCGGCTGTGTCCCATTTTCCTGGCCAAGGGATTGACGGCCACTTGACCAGCTCTAGCTCTCCTAAGTCCGGCAAGTAGCTGGGAAGTACCTAGGTACTCACTGCCTTATTCACCGTCCGTAGCTCGAGGTCGGGTCCTTGAGCTGCAAGCTGAGGTTGAAGCTAGCAGGATCGATCGGCCTTGCATTTCTCTCGCCTGGCCAATCGGTAGTTCGAGATCTTGGATCTAGTCCCGATTGCTGAATGCGACTTGGTGCCTTTCGCACCGGCAAATGGGAGCCTTCGACGGATGGCCATTGCATGGGGATGGGCCACAAACCAGGCTGAATTCTCCGAGTTCGATGCATGCGAGCACGCAGACACGCATGGACTGTCAGCGCTGTTGGCCACTGGCTGGCCGCCATGTATGTACCCCCAAGATGCTCGATGCGGTTGGTGTCCTGCGTAATTGTAAAATTGAGGATTGCAGGGCATGGCATCACATTCCACCTGGCTTTTGTGTATGGTTCTTTCCGCTCCTTCTTACGTAGCCCGCCTGCCAGCCAACCAGCCTGCCAGCCCTACCTGCGAAAAATAATCGAAGGGCGAGCTTGCTTGCGAAATTCAGGAGTTCTGAGCTCGGGCTAGCGTTGCAGCTAGTATACAGCCGCAGTCGTGGAAGCTCGCGCTCGCCGTGATATAAATATATTAACCTCCCCCAATGCCTGAATTCCTTCCACACAGCTCTCTCGATTCGCGAATTGATTTCAGCTTCCATCCGACAATATCTTCATTCTCACAAACCGTAGACGCACGCGAGCCCCTAGTTCCCACGACCAAGCTTATTTTATTTTCTTTAAATATTTTTTTTGCTGCGCTTCACAACACTGGCGATACTTCCCAATCTTGCAGGCGACCGTCTGTCCAAAAACCTGATAATAATTACGCACCAAGCCGATTCAGCATTCAATCCTACGCTATCGATCGCTTCTTCGGCGGCTGAAGCATGAGGAGCTCTCGCTCTCACACGACCACTAGCAGACAGGCCTCTCTGAACCTGCTCGAGCATGCTAACATCGTCCTGGTCACCTTCCTGCTGCACAACAATGACGGCGACCCGACGGCGACAACTGCAACGACTGCAAATTGGGGTGCACTCCAGAACATAACCGTATTCGGACCCAACAGCAAATGCTTTAGTCCGCTGGAGGTGGAAGAGTAAGTTAGTTCACTTGTGCGCACGCGCACGTCATGTTATGCATCGTCTTTCGTCTCTTGCTCGACATATTGCATCTGGATCGCGTGATAACTACGTCGCGGATGACCCGTGATTGACTCTTCTTATTTTCGTAAACCGTAGAACCGACGGAAGCACGTCCTTTTGCATGGCATTCCCGATCCCGGACAACGTCTCGCCGTTGAAAACCGCCATCCAGCAATTCGAAGATCTGACCAAGCTCACATATTCCTCCGGCTTCCTCCGCATCCTCGTCGGAACGCCCTTCTCGATACCCGTCACTTCATCCGCATCCAACAGCACGACAACGACCGCAACCAAGGTCCACCCGTTCCTTCTCTCGATCAACCGCACTCTTGCGATCTCCCACAAAATTAAGATATCACCGGACATCCAATCCCTCTCTTCCACCGGCACAACAACTAAGCTCATCGACCTGTCCGCCCATGACTTCCTTCAGCAGGCCCTACAACGTTGCACCATCTCACCGGCGCTCGAAGCGTCCATTGAGCGTCTCCGCAATGACCATACATCGGGCGCCGGGCGCCTGGCGAACCTTGCCGTGAAGGAATTCGCTACACTTTGCGCCTCTGACCCGGAACTTCTATCTCGAGATAATAAGGCGGAATGGTGGACCGCCCTCCGACTGTACGGCTGGCACCTGTTTCACTCGCGCCCTTCGATGTCAAGCAGCATCCAGAACTGCATTATCCGAATCCTGCAGCACATTCGCGCGGCGTTGCCAACGCTCCCAGCTGGTCCGACACAGCGCGCCGATGTCGTGTCATCTCTAATCTTGACGTCACTCAAGTCGACGCGTTCAAAATCGTACATGATACCACAGTCGTTTAGTGATCTCGTGCGCAGTCTACCCCGTTTCGTCGATGCCCGCGAGAACAAACGTCTCTTCAACATCCTAGTGCACTCCAACTCATCCGTCATGGCGTCCTCGCTGGTGTCGTTATTCCATCTAGCGGACCGGCCCCGTATACGAATATTCGTCCTCGAGTCTCGCCCACTTTTCGAGGGCGTTACGTTAGCGCGCTATCTTCGCGATAAGATCCCGCAGGAGGTGGGACCCGGAAGCGGCCGCGAATTGCCTGCGGTCACAGTCGAGGTGGCTGTCGATGCCGCAGTAGGAAACTACACCAAAGTTGCAGATCTATATGTCCTCGCCGCTGATAGGATATATCCGAACGGGGATGTGTCCAACAAGATCGGTTGTCTGGCAGCCGCGCTAGGAATGCGTTTCAATGAACGACGACGGCCTGGAAATGCTGCTGGAAACGGCGGCAGTGGCAAGAGCATCATTGTCATCGGTGCCACAGACAAAATATGTGGGAAGGATGAGAGAGACAGAGGTTGGGACTATAGTTATGAGGAAAATGATGGTGGTGAAGTGAGGGAATGCTGGCCGGATTCGGGCGATGACTCCAGCTCGCCGAGCCCGATCGAAGGATGCAACCCTGCCGAAGAGTCTTTCATCGATGAGGATGTGAGAGTGCGCAACATGTATTTCGAAACGGTGCCGGCTGAACTGATAGACTGCTACTTGACGGAAGAGGGAGTGCTGAATTCGAAAGGCATAGGAGAGCTAGCGGACTGTCATCTGCGGAGAGAGATCGAGATTTTTGGAGACCTATGAGCGCGCGGAGTTATTGGTTGGCAGATTATTGTTACAGCGTCGAGATATTTTGGAGTTTCAGGTGTAATCAGACAACTAGGACCGCCAGCTAGTGTAGTAGGAACATAGTGATATCTCTGCATAAATTGCCTTCTCTAAGCCACTATCGGGGTATTCGACTTAGAGTTTCATGTTAGAATAACTGTTTCGATACCAGCCGGGGCGTCGTCGTCCGGGCACTCAGGCAAGCTGTCAACATCGATTTCTTTGTTGAGTAAGCTTCTCAGGATAACTAGAGATCCAATCTTGGAGATCACGGCATTTGCTTCCTTGCAATTTTCTGCAGCGACGCCTACACACCGTTTTGTCAGTCCGGGTTGTAATAACATATACTTAGGGTGGGGCGTCGTACACTCCGGGCAACCGCTATGACAGGTGCACGCCTCCACTCTCTCTAACGCCATGAGCAAAAGTCGATCGACAAATTCGAACGCTTTGGTGGTGATTCCTGACCCGGTACCTCGTGCGCCTCCTTTCGAGTCATAGAAGATCAGCCTTGCCGGGCGCTTCCTGGTTGTTTCCTTCTTTGCAAACTCCTTCTGTGGGGCCTTGCACTCTGTCCTGACATCGCCGACCGAGGATATAACGAAGTTTGGTAGTAGAGATAATATCGCATGCTCGGCTGCGTGTATCGCCGCGGCTATATTGAACTTTTTGAGCTTGAGTATGTCAAACGCGAGCCTAGGTACGTCAAGCCACATTCCCTTCGAGTGTATCTCGATCGGAGGAGTCTCAACGTCGCAGGCATCCAGTATCCTGTTCCTTCGGTCGATTTTAAAGAAACCAAAAACCACGGTCTTTATCTTGACCACCCCAAAGAAAGCCTTCGACGGAGACTCGGGAATCTTGCGTGTCGCCTCTGTCTCGATCGGATCGATGTCTGTGAAATCACGTTGACGTGTTGTCCAATCTACATTCACGAGTTCTACTCGCGCAAGCCGCCTCTCAATGTTAAACTCCCTGACCAGATACTTGAAACCTTGGTGGAGGAAGATCGCCCCTTCGTAGATTGTGAATCCTGCCCGGGAAGGTTCGATCTGCTCCAGTACCACATTCCGATTTTGAGTAACGTCAACTACCGCAAAGTGATCGTCTTCGGTATCTCGGATAGCAACGTGCTGGGATGGATATGGTCTGAATCTTTCGTTGCAGTGAAAGAACCCCTGCTTGTCTTTCAGCAGCCGCTCTTCCGCTAGCGTTTTGATCGAGCTGCCGAAATACTTCTCATCCTCTTTTGCATTGATCGGCATCTCAAACGCAGCACACTGAAGGTGGCCTTCCAACACCAGAAGGTTTTCTAGATCGATATGAAGGCTTGGGTTCGGCATTGATTTGATCAAATCTGGATTCGACATGTAATGCTGGTCGAGTGGGAAGTGATCACCGATCAATACGGACAGAGAGTCTTGTTTCCGGCGCCCGGCTCTCCCGCTTTGCTGGCGGAGGTTGGAAATAGAGTAGGGGAATCCGACCATGAGGACCGCGTCTAGATTGATCTATCGTCAGTCTTTTGTGATGCAGGCCGGTACGTTGCGCTAATTAGAAACACGTCCAGACCTACCTAGTGTCCCAATGTCGATGCCCAGCTCTAAGGCAGTAGTGGCTACAATTCCCAAAAGATGACCGTTGAACATCTCGCTTTCGATCCGCCTCCTGTCATGAGCTGCGTAGCCTCCTCGATAACTCATCACTCTATTTGATAGATCCGAGAGCTTCTTTTCGAGGAGAACTTGCTTGATAGCGTTAAGAGTAAGCTCACAAGTCTTTCTGACGCGGCAGAATGCGATCGTGCGAACGCCGCGAAGTATTAACTCCACAAAGAGCCGCGCCGCTTCTTCTACTACATCGACTCGACCTGATCGAAGGTCATCCGGGTTCTTATGTGGGCAATTCCAGCATAGAAAGGTTTTCTCGCCGGCGGGTGACCCATCAACGGATGTGAGCTTTACATCAGAAAGTCCGATGAGGTCTTTCATGTGCTGGTAGGATATAGGCGTTAGCATTTACCAATATTATCCATCTTTCGCTGAATGCTTCAGAGAAGCGGGGAAGTGTTCCACCTTCTGCGGATTATCAACCGTTGCGGAGCAAGCGATGAAGATGACGCTATTGTTGCCTACGGCAGAGCATATTCTTCGCAGACGCCGCATGACAAAAGCAACATGACTCCCAAAGAGACCGTTGTAGACGTGTAATTCTGTGCAGTTAGTTAGATTAAAAGTCAGACTTATATGAAGCAAGCAGATCTCACCATCGATAACCACAAATTTTAGGTTTTTCAGAAAGGTGCGCCATTGCTCTTCGTTCGGTAGAATGTTCAAGTGGAGCATATCTACAGATATGTGAGTGAATGCCTCGTATGAATGGACAGGATTCCAAAAGACCCGAACCTGGATTCGTCAAAACGACGCGAGACTCCTCTCGAATGCGCTGTCTCGCATCCATGGGCGTGTCCCCATCGTATGTCTCCACTAGAACGGGCCCCAATGCATCACTCATAAACTCAATCATCTTGATAAGCGAGGATTTCTGGTCCTGCGCAAGCGCTTTTGTGGGAAAAATGAACAAAGCACGGCATTCCGGGTCGTGCTCCAACCTTTGGAGCACTGGTATCTGGAATATCATCGATTTTCCCGACGATGTCGAGGTCGAGACGACCACATGGTCGCCGTTGAATACATCATTCAGTGCGGCAGCTTGATGGGAATAAAGCTGCGTGATATTTCTGACGTTGTAGAGAGCATCGACCAAGCTTTGGAAAAGGGTGAAGTCGAGGTTTCCATACTTTGGACCTTGCTGCGGGAACTTGAGTATACCCCCTGGGACGATTTGGCCTTTGTAAAGCTGAGAGCACGTGGAAATTTCGCGTACAATGGCGGGGATAGGCTTTCGTTCTCCTGGTATTCTGAACGGGGCGTCTGTTGTAGTATTCTGACTAGACGAAGGGTCCGCGTTCTCGTCCTTGACATTGGGATCCTTGATGGGGGTGTAGTGTTCTTGTCGCAATTTCAGGCTCTCAACTGGATCCAAAGAGGATTCATCGCATTCTCGAAGGAAATTATCAATAGCGCGCTGGAAGCGGTCGTTCCGATTTGAGATGACTCTCAACAACTCTGTGTGAGAGAACTCGGGCAGCTTGAAATCGCCTAAGTCCTTGGCACGCCGTTGCCGACTGCCAGATGGCCTCGGCTTTGGCTTCTGTTTGATATCATCATCGATAAATTCGAACAGCAAAACTTGCTTGCCAACTTCTGCTTGTGCAGGCGGGCAATATGGGTCATCTTTAGCAGACTGCGACTTGAAAGTAGACTGAGCGTCACTACCATGCATCTGGATATGAAGAGAATCTTCGCTGACGTATGCGAACAGAACGGCATCCGGAATTAGAAGTTTGATCTGGACAATGTCGTCTACACAAAGGGGTCGGTTGATATGGTGCTCCACGGCGGATCTGAGGTTGTCGAACGTCGTCGCGAGCTGCTTCCTCGTACAAAGGAAGGTGTACACGAGGTTCAGAGCTTTGTGCAGTGCGGCCAGCTCTTTGAAATGAGCCGGCCACTCTTGAAGCACACGTGCTGGTTGGCCCACAGCATCCTAGTCGTGGCGGACACACGGTCAGCACGCGAAGCATTTGCATGGCACCGCGAAGCTGGAAGTAGGTACGTACGGAGGGAACTTGGTCGGAAGCATTTCGCTTGCGTTTTTTACTGCTGCGGAGGGTGTCCGTCGACATGTTCACTCGGGATTGTCGTCGCGGGGTCGGTGGCTTCTCGTCGCGAGCCTGCGATGCGACTTCGCGTTTGCCCCATGAGATGAATCTCGCTTCCCCGTGACCGCAACACACGTCATTTCGGGAGAGTGGCTGCCAAATTCGGCCAGCAGACAATAACTTGAGTTTAATTCGGGTGTCTTCGGTCGAAGTATCTGGTCGGAGGCGTACTAGACCAGATTTAAAATTGCTTGGAAGTGCATTCGTGAAGCCTCGGTCCCTTTTCTGCGGATGTTGGACAGATTGAACGTTTCGGTCGAGTTTCTAAACTTTAGGTGGCCCACCGCAATGTATATCCGTATAGATCCAACTCTAAGCTTTCGGAACCTGTGCATGCGCATGTGGTGAACTGATAACGCCGATTTTTTTGAGTGCTTTCTTCCATATGCTCCAATATAGTACAGTTCCAGGCCTCACTTGGAAGGTATACGGTACAGCCAGTAAACAAATTCGCACTCGTTCTTGTATTTGAAATGGAGACCCCCGGCGGTGCTGGCGGTCCAAGGGCTCATCATATATGCGTATCAGGACTTGATTTACCAGCTTATAAATGGCTATAGTGATTCTTCGAGTCAGATTTACCTATGAAAAGTGGATTCGCTCCGGTAAAAGCTGCTCAAAAGGATCGTTATCAATGTCTGGGGAATGCATGGTCCAGTGGAGGATGCCGAAACGGTTAAATTATGACTACGGATGCTTATCAATAACACACGGGAATCTTGAATTTCCATATTACGACTGTCAGCCGACCCTTGTTATCAGCGTCGCACCTCTGTAAATCTACTGGATACTTATCTTTATACTTGTAATCGATTAGAACCCGCAGGCGGTTTATAAATTTACCTACAATACATATGTACATGTACATGTACTATACATGCTAACTTGCTAGTTTTCGAAACTTTATTGGCAGCGAATTTACGCCAAATATATTAACATCAGCATCTTTGAATAGTCACCAGGATAAATCTCCTTCACGGCGAAAATTGACTTTTATGGCAAAAATTGATGAAATGCTTGGTGTCACACCCAATTCCTTGACGGAGACTTGGATAATCACAAGCGACATCTGTTACTTCAGGCCTGAGAGCTTGGTTGCTGATGGGCTGCTATTATCATATTCTAGCTCTAGACAACTGTCAACATGTCCATACCCAGTTAAGTCTTGGTAGACTACGATACAATCCGAACAGTCCATCAATTAGGTATTATAATTATATCGGCTTATAAAAGGTGGCGCTATATAAATACATCGGTTTTGTTCAGGTTGACAGCCAAATACATCTTCTATCATCGTTTGTCACGGTAGAATAAATGTGAGCATTCACATATGTGCATGACCAGATTCATTCGAAAACCCAGGACAAGTTTTGTAGCTATGGCGAATCGACATTGGTGGTCTGACTTCAGGAAATATTAAGGCTCAATAAAAATTAAAGATTAAATACTGTAATGTAAAAGGTCAGCTTGGTATTTTGGCAATATGCATCAAGCCACAAGAGACTAATTTCTTCTTCAACTAGTATGCTATATACAGTTCTACTTATTATTTCGACACAACGGTACCAGGTTAGTAGCTAGCTTAATGATTAATAAATCACCAGCCTAGTATAAAGATGATCCATAGCCTGATATCTATCAACATCTGCAAGAGATTCCTTCGTCTCGCAAACCAGAGGGTCGCTACTCTAGACCAGCGCTACAACGAAGAGATTCCTATTGTCGATTCGATTATTCAATCGCATGGTATTCATATGGTATCATAACCACTAGTTATTTACTAAGCAGCAATAGATCAGCTGTAACATCCAAAATCCAATACTTATCTAATATTTTTGGCTAAAGATGGAATAACAGGGTTCAAATCTAGATATATAGAGCACACTCGAGGCCTGATTTGTACATTGGAACCTATATTATTAAACCGCATCCACGCAGATATCCTTCTGCCCGTCTGCAAGTTAACTCAAGAAGCGCTTAAGCTTAAGGGGGCTCAAGTCAATCGGTATTCATTGGAGATCTTAAGCTAATCTTCTGTCTGCAAATCTATAGCCAGCAATCGAGCTAGAACATAATAATGATCGAATATTATGGGCTGTAAAGATACTTTTAACAATTACTATCTATGCAATAGATTCTTTAAAAATTTTGCACATCAAGGTCAACGTTCACGCCTAGCCTCGAGACGCTATCGACTTGTTCCTAGGAATATTAGTAGATTGGATCGATGCTCCGTGTAAGTACAAGTAATTCGTTGCTTCATACAGCCGTTTATCCCATCCCATCACGAACAGCCAGGTCGGTCGCATCCTTCCGAGCTCAATGTATACACAATTGGAAAATCTCTATAACGCATGTGACCTTACGGAAAAGGCCAGACCAACTAGGCTCGTTACATTTTGCAAATATTTTTTTACAGAGATTTCTAAACGTGCAATATTCTTTGGTGACGTTACAAAACCATCCCATCCAACTCCGAGTCACCGAAACGGTAGTTATAACTATTCGGATCCGTCGGAAGTACTCAACTCTGCGTACAGAAAAAATTTGAGGGTGATTTTTTTTTTTTAATCCGTATATATGCTTGATCGAGCCTTTTTTCAAAGTCACTAGGCGTACTCTGAATGGTAAAATCGCAAAGAGGAAATATTTCGGGGACAAAAAAAAAAGTCTGCCCATGGCCAGCATGCAAGGCCTACTTTGTAAGGAAATCGCCTCGGTTTGCGGGTTCTGGCCTCGCATCCGATATTATCGGGTCTGATTACTGGTTTTAGTCAATTTACTACAACTCCGATCCCGAATCCGATCCCGGGGATCAACAGCTGTCTTGGGCCTGAAGCCCGACATCTCTTCCCCTGCCAGCCGTGCAAGGACCCCTTCGCATGTCACCAATCGCAAGGATTACTTTTTTCCATCCTGGCCTAGGAAATTTACATGTGGTCCGTGATGGCGCTGTTTCTGCAGCATGGCTGTCATCCAGGGACTAGGCCTGCAGGTAGAAATCCTTGCTTCGGCACTAGCAGCAATGAATGCATGTAGCGCTCGATGGCGAGATCTGTAATGTGACGTCTGCGTCCGTGAATCTGCAAAACTTGCAAGCATTACTTCGCCTATTTTCTCGGGTAGAAACTTCAATTATGTTAGTAAGAAATAGATTTAGATTCGGACAGGCATAATTGCAAGCTTGCAAGGCTACGCTAGCTGGCTTCCCTTCAGCTCGGCTTGCCTCGGCGGTAACAAGCCAAAGATCCGGGATTGGTTTCGGGGCTGAATATCCGGGTCATTTTGCAATTTGGGACGCTGGGATCGCGATCCATCAATAGATAGATCAGCTTTCTCTTACCAAATGATTTACAGGCCGTGAACAGCTCTGCCAGCATCCTCAGCCCCAGACGTCAGCAGACCCGAGGTACATCGTGAAGGTTTAAAACTTCATGGGTATTAGGTCGTATGATCATAGCTCGTCTTCGTCCTGTCCAACGAAGCGGCCGGGTTTTTGTTACAGCGTCAGCGCTCGATTCGCGGAGCTCTCCTATTTCAGCGGTAGATTTGCTTTCTCTTTCACCTACAGTATACCTTCGACCTCCACATGATGATATAAGGTCGCCGGTCTTTGACTTGATCCCTGTGTACCGATAGAATTTTAACAATATGAGGGAATGCATTGGTAGATGATGCTAAAAGCGCCGACGGAAACACCCAGCCCAGGGTAAACGTACCTGGGAGATTGGACCTGGGGAACTCCAACCGACAGGACCGAAAGGTGCATGTGTATTCTCAAACTCCAGTCGGCTAGATAAACTGAGTTGCCTTTGATCCATCAACGTCGAGAGTCATTCGCCCCCTTGAAAATATATCTCAGACAAAGCACATGATTCTATGGTTTCTGCAATTAGCCGCCAAAACAGATAATATTATAATCTGCTTCGCTCGAAGAAGCGGGCTAGATGTTTCACGAATTACAGAATGCAGCTCTGGTAGGAAGTTCGCCCCTTGTAATTTTTCGAGAGACTACATGCATATAAAAAGGTACTCAGGATATACGAATGTCGAATTTCTGTCGACTCACTGATTTGCACAATACATCATAGCATGGATTTGTACTTCTCACCGCACCAAAGGTGGATGAACGCATGCTCAGGCACCAGTATGTGACGCCGAGGGTTGCATCGCACGATGATCGGATGCATCGGAATGGCAATCCGAGCCTAGCCTGTCAGCCCATCTCAGCTCTTGAACTCGGCTGACTGAACATCGGACCTGCTTGTAGTAGATTGTGATCGATCGTGACGCACAAATCTTGGACCAGTCCAGATGTGGGTGGTGAGGCAATCGAGACGTAGCGATGTCAGCCACAGCATGCGACCCCACAATGACGCTGCATATTGGCAGATCGCTTGGCTAGCTGAAATGGAGGACAGTGGCTGCAGCTGCTGCATGAACAGCCTTCAAAACGGAGGTGCATTCTTGATTGAGAGGGGCGCCGCGTAGCCAACTTCCCGTTTTGTGTTGTCGGACGTCTGCACCAGCTGGTGTAACCGGGCTTAGTCAACCGCCTGCTGGCTTCGAGAAGGCCGAAGGACGAGCAGGGGATGCTAGGCTATATGTACGGCTCCCGCAAGTACTCACAGGACAATGAACATTGCAGGCACTGAAACATGCTGATTGATTGCCGCTGCATTGTCAACGTCGTGGCCTGACCCAGCTAACACGGAAGTCTCGGTGCGCTTGACTCTCGAAGAGTCGGCGCGCATTCGGGCTTCTGGATACCTTTGTTCCCGACCAGTCGCATGTGGCGCCAAGGCCATTACAGCAATGCATCGTGAGACAAATGCTGGTGGAGGAAAGAACTTCGTCCTGCAGAAAAAAAATACCTCTTGGTACGCCCCTTTCAGTTTTTCTGGCTTCCTGGGACAGCCGAAGGTATGCGAGTTCTGGGAAAACGTGGCTCTGGACTTAACTCGGTCGGGCCCACATGCACCTTACAACCAAATATGTGGTTACACCGCATGTCGCCTTGCTAGGGCCAGGGCTCAAGCAGCTGGTCGACCGTATGCTGCAGTGGAAATCGATTATGGGCTTCACCGAGACAAAAATAGATGCCGAGCGAGAACTTGGGTATGGACAGGGTAAAGGGTTGTATCATTCATGCAAACTTACAAGGTGATTACCGATCCTTGAGGGCAGGCTGCATGCATCGGAACTGCTGGGTTGATGGCGGCTTCTCCGGACGACGCTGTCGTTCACAAGCGAAGCAAATTTACACGTCGTGACACTCGGAGATTTTTATTCATGGGGAATACCTATGCCGCCGAATGCTATTGTATTTCAGCTGGCAGACCCTTGCTTGAAAGAAATCTCGGAGTCAGAATGCAAATTTGCTTGATATTTTTGATCAAGAACATACAGCCAGTGGGTGGACGACTCTGGGCCATGAGCTAGTAGTTGCAAAAGGACTCCGTCAATGGAACACCAGTGGGACAGTCAATAGATAACCACGGCGCAATCAAAGCTAGAACTATAGCGCGTGTTAGTTTATGGCATAAGATGATCATCTATCGATACGCGTTTCCCTAATAAGAACCTATCAAGCCAGTAGCTTGGTCCATTTGAGCATATAATCAGCAATCAATATTGCTGAATACAGGCATATCTACAATATTCTAAGCCAAAGGGTGGCTGATGCGCTGGATATGTTTAGTCAGAACATGATCTGGCGGCTCGCCAACGGAGACTTTTGATTGGCTGCGGTTGCCATCAGCAGCTGCTCCTTTGATCGGATGGACCCGACTTGGCTTGCTGTGCAGTTATATAAACTCTCCCCACAATGTTTCTCAAGGGCCGACAGCCGGAATTCCTTGAATTCCCTGCGGCGACAGAAAATTTCAGGCCGAGCCTGCGGAGTGCAGGTGCGCGATCGCATGCGCTCGCTCAAGACGGTGGCAAATGATAATAAAATCAGTAGCTGTAAGCCACCTGATGCACCGCCAATGCAATCTCGCGTGCTTGGCTTGCTTCCGAGGCATTCAGGCCTCAGTCTGAATGTAATGCATGCATGTTGCACCCCATGTTCAATCTCTGTCAAGGCCGAGTTACCAGCTGTTCCTGCCTGCCTGTTATCTTTCGCACGATACCAAACTGGCTCTAGCGCGGTTACACCAGTCCGAATACATCCAACTACCCAAACGAGAACAACGAGCTCAATTGCCTGCTGGAAAACGTGCAAATGAAACCCCATTCTTAAACCCAAGTGTCAATTGGTGTCCGAATTGGAAGCCCTGTGCTATCAGCTTGACTGTTGCTGGAAAGCGGGCTTGGTTTCCCTGCCGAACTACCTGGGGGAAGAAAGGAAAAATGCAGACTGTGGTGCCAGCCAACACAGGCGCACGGCCTGGTCCGGTTCCGAGCGCGAGCCCTCACAATACAGCAAGGATGAAGATATTAGGGAAGGTTCGGTGTCGGCGTTAGTGCTGCATATAACATTCCCCATGGTCACAAACTCTGCAAGCCCCTTGCAGGGCTGCATGGGTGCCCAAAGTTAGCAGGTTCTACTTGCGGACATCGCCCTGTTCGTTATGACAGCACTATGATGTTGCGTGCTGCAGCTAGCCAGCAGGGTAGCTAGCTGAGCATGAAGTGCCACCGGAGTGGTCCCTCAATCTCCTGACGCTTCAGGGATCGATCGCGGAGAATAGGCACAAGGCGCAGGAGGAAAAAAAAAAGAAATTCCGAAAGAAAAAAGTATTGATCGAAGCACGATAACTATCTAGATCTGGTCGAGGCTGTGAATGCCATCAGATCTATAAAGTCACGGCCGTCTGCCGTCTAAGTCTTCCTTCTCTCATCATCATCAACCGATCGATCAATCACATCGACTCATCATCCAATCATCAAGCTCGATCCCAAGTAATATTTAATATATATCTATCGACCTTTACTCTCTTTTTATACAACAAAGCTTGACGTATCACTCTTAGTCTCACCAGCCGTCGTCTTTCGTTTCCATATAATTATATCTATCTCATCATCGGTATTATCGTTCTAAATACCACAAAGTACATCTACATATCCACGATAATATAATAGCTCTAATGGCTGTTTGGTCCTCATTAAAATACGCCGTTGTGGCGTCGTGCGCTCTGAGTCTCACTCAAGTCGCTCAGGCCCTGCCGACGGACCCGAGTGCCGAAGGTATCAACGAATGGATCTCGGAGCCTCGCAACGAGCTCTTCCGCCGTCAAAACGCTATGGCCTTCTCCGGTGTCCAGCAAGGTTTCGGGCCCGCGCAAGGCCAGGTACCCGTCCGCAAGGATATCAGGACGATGATCCAGAACCCGGCCGAGTTCAACTTGTTCGTACTGGCTCTGCAGCGGTTCCAACAGCAGCCGCAATCGTCCGAGACTTCCTACTACGGTATCGCTGGCATTCACGGAAGACCATACAAGGCATGGAACAACGTCCGTGGCGGCAACCCGCAGTCGGGTTACTGCTTTCACGGCGATGTCCTGTTCCTTTCGTGGCATCGTCCCTATCTCGCTCTCTACGAGCAGCTCCTGTGGGAGCACGCCCGCAATATCGTGAACGAATTCCCTGCGGATAGACGCGCAACATACCAGGCGGTTCTCCCAACTCTGCGTATCCCGTACTGGGACTGGGCATCCGATTCCAGACTGCCTCCTCAGGTGGGCGAGTGGCCGCAGCTCCAGGTCGATACTCCGCAAGGCCGCCAGACTATCAACAATCCTCTGTACTCGTATCGCTTCACCGACCTGCGCGAGTTCCCAGACCAGCCGTTTAACGCAATGTGGGAAACCACCCGAGCCCCCGCGATCATGCAGGACGGCCGACGTGTCTCGCAGCCGAACGCTGTCAATAACGCCCTGTGGCAAATTAGTGGCAACATGCGGAACAGAGCCTACCAACTCCTCACTGCGTACAAGCAATTCAATACGGTAGCCACAAAAGCGAACTCTCAGTCCAACACCGGCCAATTCGACTCGCTCGAGGGTGTCCACGACACCATCCACGGCACCGTCGGCTCCGGTGGCACGATGTCCTTCGTGCCGTACTCTGCCTTCGACCCCGTCTTCTGGCTCCATCACACCAACATCGATCGTCTCTTCGCTATCTGGCAAGGTATTAACCCGGGGGCGTATCAGCTTACTGGACGCAGCGGCATGGGCAGTTTCTCCATTCCAGCCGGCACACAGGAGGACATGAACACCGGCCTCTCGCCGTTCCGCCAGGCTGCCAACCGCTTTTACACCAGCGCCTCCGTCGCCAGCACCAAGACTTTTGGTTACGCCTACCCTGAAACAGCCGACTGGAACCGACGCCCTGGAACACAGAGTCTCGCCGGTGATATTATCGCTGCTGTCAACAGACTCTACGGCCGTGGTACCCCTGCTCTCGCGCTGCAAGCTGCTCGCAATCTCCGCAAGCGCGGATTGGTCAAGCGTGACGACGTGCCCGTGCCCGAGCCAGCCGAGCAACTCAGCTCGGCGCCTTCTCCGGACTCTCTCGCGCAGGTTGAAGACCAGGTGGTCGACGCTGGCAAGTACCTCGAATGGGCTACCAACATCAAAGTCAACAATGCTGCGCTCAACGGCACCTTTAACATCCACGTCTTCCTCGGCGCACCGGCAGCCAACTCGGCTGACTGGACGACTGCAGCGAATCTGGTTGGAACGCACTCGGTCCTCGCTACTGGGATGGCCATGGGAGGTCAAGACAACCTTGTTTTCGGCTTCGTCCCACTGACATCGGCACTGATGAACAAGGTCGTTACTGGTGAACTCGAGAACCTCAAGCCTGAGACTGTTGTCCCGTACCTGCAGAAGAATCTTGAGCTCAGAGTCGCACTTGCGGAAACCCAGTCGGCGGTCGACATCAAGAACGTGAAAGGCTTGTCAGTCACTGTCGCGGCCGCAACTGTGACCGTGCCAAAGAGCGAAACCGAGCTGCCGGTGTGGGGAGATTACGAAATTAAGCTCAACGTCATCGATGTCCCCCACGGTCAATTCCATGTTTAAGTCTGCATAAAGACTAGCGCGCTAAAGCACTCCTCAAGCTAGCGATGAGGGGTAGTGTAATATATGACTGTATATATGTACGATAAAATGGATCTGGATTCTGATGATGGATGCTTGATTGATTCTGGGAGGGTGTCTTTTGGTCGAGCATTATCTTGGTGCAGGCTGGAGTTTTTTTACAGTTTGTATTCATGCTTTATTTCCTTTGTTGCATTTTTGTTGCGCATTGCGTTGTGAGTTTCGCTGGCATATAGACTGTACATACATACATACTTACACACATATATTGTATATGTTTGACATGATTTCATGTTCCAAAAGTCTTTCCCTAGTAAATTTATATATATATCTTCACATATCCGTGGCTACTTGGCCCATGTGTTCGGAACCCAATTCGCGATTGCACCGCCTCCTGGAGACCTATTCCGTCCGTCCAATCAAATGTGTTGCCATCAGATTGCGTTGTGATGTGTTGCATTTTTTTCGACGGCCAGAAAATTTCCGCGTTGGGCCTGTCTTTGAGAACTTGGTCTCGCGACATGATGACGCCCAGTGCACAGAGATTGTAAAGGGATCAAGTATACAGACACTGGAATCCGGCTCTCATTTACATCTGTGAAACAGAGAATCGCGAGACAAGGTAAGCTTGCGTGGCTTTCAGTCAATTCAATGACCGTTTCGGGTGCATGCGCGCGCATGCAAATCAAAAGAGCACTACAGCAAAGTGCAATCAATGATCATGACTCCTGCCACCATCGCGGTCGATTGGTTGGCGCATACGATAGCTCCATCTAGCAGTGATTAGTCAGCGACAGCGACCGATGCAGGCGGCTCGACTTCTTCCGGCTACGAATTAGTAGGTGCCAACGTCAATTTTGATTCACACTCACTCGCTCACTCATCTTCATACTTCGACTCCAAGATCCCCGGCAGTTGCGTATTCCCGCCCGCCCGACCGACCGACACCATGGCGAAGGACCGGACGCTGAATCCAGCTGCCGCACACCTCAAGTCCGAGAAGGCCAAAGCCCACGCGAAAGCGCAGAAGCAGCGCCTCCAACAGCGACAGGAGAAGCTGGCGCGTCGCAATCCGGACAGGATCCAGCGGCAGATCGATGAACTCAAAGCGAAGGGGGACAAAGGGTTGGCTCTGTCGGCGCACGAGAAGAAGACGCTGGAGGACCTGGAGCGGGATCTGAAGGGCGTCAAGAAGGCGAGAGAGGCTCTCGGGGTGCCGGCTGAACAGGAGCGACACGGGCGTGATGGCGATAGAGGCGGCTTTCAAGGCAGAGGCAGAGGGAGAGGTAGAGGTGGCGGAGACGGTCGCGACCGAAGACCAGCGTACAGGGGAAGAGATGGCGACGGCGATGGCGACGATTCCGGTAAGGGACTTTGATTCTTCCCAGGCTGCTCTGACTCCTGTGGACGTGAGACTGACGCGAATCTGCAGATGCATCCACGGCGTCCTCGGTCGCCAGCATCCCGCTTCCTACAGGACCACCGCCTCTCCCGCAGCTGCAGATTGGGCGGAAGGATGCTGAGCCTCTCGCTGCTCATCTCACCGGGCTGCCAGCGCGGCCAGGCGAGAGCGGTGCTCCGGCCGACCAGCAACCCGCCGCCCAACCGGTCGTCACCTATTCATCGGCGCCGGTGATGAGAGATCTGAAGAAGGAAGCGACAGTCTTCATGCCTGCTGCCGTGCATCGCCAGAAGAAAGTGCAGGCGGCCATCGACAAGATCAAGCAGGACGCGGAGGATCTGAGCATTGACGACGGACACTGAATCGCAGACGACGGCAGCGCAGCACCGGCATCCGGTGCATCGCACCAGTCCTTGGGGACAAGCGTAACTGCTCAACACAAGCCTCTTTGCGAGCCCTTTCACGTCGACCCGCCCCACAGCCAAACTTGGAAAAAAATTCTTTGCTTGCAGGAGCAAGCGGCTCTCTTGGTTGGATTGGGGCCAAAGTGAGGATGAAGTGAAGGGGGTTCACGTTTTGACCGTGAAAGTGTCGGAGGTTGGAGTGAAACCTGCGTGGCACTTGCTGCGTACCCGCCCTTCGGTTTGCCTTCTGCTGTAGGCATGAATTGTAAGGTACACCGCGATTGGCAAGACCAGTGAGAACAGTTCTCCCGGCTGCTGCACCACCCAGAAACTCCAATCGGAATCGATTTCTTGCAGCATACTGATCGATCTGGGAAATAATATACATCATGAAAAACATAATCGTGATTTGTTTAGACCAGCGCGCCGCCCACGGGATAGTTTTTTTGGCGGTTTACTGCTACGCATACTACCTAGGCACTAGTTAGCGAGCGTTCGAGCCAGCCCACGCAGCAGGCACCAAAACTGGAACCAGCGGTTAGCTTCGTAGAGAAGGTTCCTACGACCTCGGCTCGCACAGATACTCTGCCAAAAATTTACCATAGCTTCTATATTTGAAGATATATATATATATATATATATAAACATAACACTAACTGCGTGCTTATTTCTCCATGGAATTCGTTACGAAACGATGATTCTCGCGTAGGGGCCAAATAACATTCTCTTGTCAAATGATTTCTGAACGTTGGGTAGCGCAAGCCAGCAGCCGGGCGTGGAACGGTGCCCTTTGCAAATTTGGGTCCGGCTTCTGCAGGCCTGCAGGTTCCCTGGACGGGGCGGCAGGGTAGTATTTTCAGCAACCTCAAAAAATTGTGCTCAAGAACGCTGCCACGAGCCCGTGCATGGATGGACAGAATTGATGAATGAATCCGAAGAGCTGATCGGACACAGAAAATATATGATCATCACTCAAAAAACCTGATGTTATGCATGTGGGAAAGGCCAAAAAAAAAAAAAAAAAAAATACTCGGCCAGGACTTGTGATTCGATTCTGAAATTGTCCAGCTTGGTCCCCTAAACCAGATCAAGTTCAACTGATTTACTACTACTACCAATATTACCACTACCGCACGCCGGCGAGGGCACCAGTGCACTTCGACAAGTCTCCCTCTCAGCCGGCGGAACTAACAGTCCTGGTACGAATGCTGTTTAAGGTAAAAAAAAAAAATAACGTTCTAGAATCCTGTCAGCATGCATCCTACTTGAAAATGCTCTCCACGGCGAGATTAATATTTCGGCATGTGTGCCGAAGCGTCTGAACTAGAAAGTTGACGAGTAACCAAATTTTGGGGCTGCCGTACAGCAAGCTTGCACCATGTGTGTATGCTTTGTATTGTACAGTAATCTCTAACAATTATTGGCAATGCATGGTTTTGACAACGACTGTGTGACCGAAAATAAGCAGAAAATTATCAAAAGTACATGTTTTGAAGGCTTGGATTATGCAGACTCATCTAGCACTAAATTCAGTAGTTTATTATATATATTGGCTGCGTAAAATGAGTATCAAGTTTGGCACTTTTGCAATCTAGGTCGGTTTTGTGCCTTTTGAAAAACCACACCAAAGGCGCTGGGCTGGCGCAAGCTTGGGGCGGCGAACTTGTTAGCGAATTTTCAAAAACTAAAATCTCGTGCCACTTACACTTTCAGTTCGTCTTATGATAGCACAGCCAATATTTACTATTTATTTATATTTTTAATATGAAATGAAAGGCCTAGTCGAAGGCTTTTACCTAGGTATGCTCTATAATTTTTAAAAGGAAATATTGATTTTTGCGCTGATAGTGAACTTGAGTGTTGAACGTGAAATCGTCAACCTTTTTAGAGGTCCGTGTGCACAGTGTTTACAGCTGGCACAGCCCAGTTTGACGGTCCTGGATTTGGCAATCGTTTTGCCAGGAACATTGCACTCCAACAGTTACCAGCGTGCACCAGGCAAGGCAGTCACGCCGGCTTGAGACCGCAGCCATATTAATATTTCGATTTTTCTTGACGGTGAAAACGAACCGACTGCGATGCGGGTGTCTAGGAGTATCCCACGGATCTGTCCGACGACGACCAATCCTTTCGGAAGGGCACGGAGACATGCACGGTTTTTTCTCTATTTCTGCTTCGATTGACTGCGGTGAGTCCTTGACGATGCGTCCCGAGATTGATCATTTGTGCGTACTTACATATAAGGGCAGCACGTAATGTATGTACAGCAACCTCCAACAAATAGTGAAAAAAAGTACGCAGCTGCTGCATCACCAATAATAAGAAAGGTCCAACGAAATATACATTGTTCGAAAGTGCTAGTTAGGGAGATTTACAGCATATAACTAAATAAATTTTTAAGTATAAACTACTGTTGTAGTAATACAATGAAAATGGTGTTTTTTGTGATTTAGACTGTGCTGTATATTTTTTTCCAGCGCTGACCTAAAAAATCTGGTGTGGGTCAGGATTCTAGTTCAGAATCTCAAGTTTGCGCACATTTTACTTTGACTTTGACAAAGTATAGCACAGCCATTCTATACTGTTTTTACGTAATTATAGTACGGATTGAAAGCGCTAATCCTAAGCTTTCACAGCATACCTTTCTTATAGCAAATCGATTGTTTTTATGTGAGTGGTGAAGCTCTGAAGTTGAAAGTAACGATATATGTTGGAGGTTGCTGTACACTGTACATACACATGTAATTAATTACAACGGGGCCGGGAAGAAATAGCGCCGTGTCACTGGATTGGTGATGATTCATATGATGGTCTCAAATCGACCGAAGGCCGTCCAGCTGTGAATGGCTTGTAAGCTGTTCAATTCTGCATGCATGATGTGGTGGGTACATGTATGTACTGTACCGTTATATATAACGTTGGTTGACGTTATAACTGCAGCAAATGCGGGCCGGATAACGCTATGACGTTGCAGCTAATGCTGGGTCGGAGAGAATCGAAGCCCGATCATGCATACACACACGTGAAGACGCGAGCGAAGGAGTCGACGCGAGTACATCATCGAGCCCGGCTCAAATATGACCGTCGACGGACGATGCTTTTACTTCGCAGTGCTGGCCAGCTGGCTGCGGTGGGAATAAATTCCGGCATTTCCCCCTCATCCAGCTGCCTCCCACACATCTTGATTTCCTGCCCCCGAATTTCACCACCCCAAAGCCTTTTCCATCCACATCATTGGGATTCTTTTTTTTCGTACGTGCACCGGGATCTCATCGCCGTTCACAATGCCTCGCTACATCCTGTTCATCCGCGCCGACGAGGATTCTGAGTCCGGCAAGATGCCGCCGCAGGAGGCCATCGAGGCCATGACCAAGTACTGGAAGGAGTTGGTGGAAGCCGGCATCCTCGTGTACGGCGACGGTGCGTAATCATGAATCCAACCAACTGAGCTGAAGGGTACTCGAGTACCACCCGGCGCAGTTTCATTCAAAAATGCATTTTCCCTTCCCAAGCGCCCCGCCCCTGGAAGTCCCTGCTCGTGCAAGCCTACTTGCATGAATCGAGGGGTCGAACCCCTTCCGTGAGAGCTCCTGCTGCTATTTGGTTGCGTCTGTACGCCGCTCCAGGGGATCCCGCGGACTCTTTTGGACGGACGGGTGGGAATGAGTGTGTGAGTGAGCCGTGAATGTGTCTGGGTGTCGGTATCCGAGCGCCTTGTGCATGGAGTCACTGTGCTACACTTCTCTCTCTCGAGCTCGCGGTTGCGAGAAAGATCCCGCTGGGTGCCTGGCGCGGAAGCCTTTGTCCCTCCTCCTCCTCCTCCTCCACCTTCAGTCCCATCCCGGGACACAGTCCTGGCCAGGCGCCAAATTTTCTTCCGGTTGATGGGAAATCCTCATTCGATCGTAGCTGAAAGAATAGAAAGAAAATATGCTAACGTTCTGACAAACATGCGCCCGCGCGGGGAGGCTATCGACACATTTGCAGGAATACACGCCTCCGCCAAAGGAGTCCGGATCGTCTTCCCAGGCCAAGGTGCTGAGCCGGAGGTCCGGAAGGGACCTTTTCCTACCCATGAAATCGTCGCCGGTTTCTGGATCCTCGAGGTCCAAGACTACGAAGAAGCCCTTGCTTGGGCCAAAAAATGCCCCGTCGTGAACGCGCCCAACGGGTGCACACTCGAGCTGCGCCCCTTTATCACCATGGAGGATGCGAAGGAAAGTTTCACGCCAGAGATGCGGAAAGAGCACGAGGAAGGCAGGAGGCTCATCGACGGGAAGGTGGGATTCAAAGGGAAGGAATGACTGTGATTCGGGATCTTGAAACCGGCGGCGGAGGCGGGAGCTGGCAGCTTTGTCACTTCTCAGTTACACACGCGTTCCTCGCGCTCCTTGGCGGCCCCGCGAAATTACATGCAGGACCCAAGTGCTTATCCGTAATACTTTGTACTGTACATGTACATAAGTACGGAATACTTAGTTTCGTATCGTCGCCCCATTTGCGGCCAGGCTCGTTAGGCCCCACCCCACCTGATCTCTCGCGTCGGGTCTCTACAGGATTTTGAATGAAAGCGTCCATTCGTGGCAGACAGATCGCTTACACTGTCGAAGACTGGTAACCACGACGAAAGCTGTAAAGATCCGCCAAAAAAATAAAATAAAATGAAATGAAAATAAATCAAAAAAAAGGGTAAATATCAATGATGTATTCGAATAGGTACTTGGGTAAGTGGTCGTACGCGATATTCGACCTGATCTCGATCCCCGAAAAATTCACGGGTTTCTGCGGTTTTCCACAAAGTTGAATGACGTGTAATTAATTAAAATGTATCGGATAGCAACTTTGTCTTCTTCCCGTATAGTTCTCCGATGGGTTTTCAAGTCCTTCCCTGCTGCATCCCTCCAGACTGGCAACATCCGTCCTTCGGACGGCCCCCCCATTATCAGTCAAGGAGGACTGGTCTCGGGAAGGAGGACGCGTTAACGTTGACATTACGGGAAGGATGCTTAGCTACCCTCCGGCTCTCATTCGAAAGATTTGTACGCCTCACCTGTACATGCATGCACATGTCCGCAGATCGGGACGCCATTTATTGCTAGTCAGCTCTTGCGTACAATTACATCACACTGGCTCGCCTCATCAATATTCGATCGCATTGCTACTGTGGATTTACATTGATTCTTGTTCATACGTACCTACTTACGTAAGTATGCTTAGATTAATTTGACTGACGGCGGCGTTAACAGGAGGGCCACCTTGGAATTGCAACCCTTCCCAAGAATTAGAATTTCCACCACGTGATTCACAGCCCGAGACTAGATTCACAGATATTCTGGCTGGAACCAGCAATCGCAACAGCAAGGTGGCACAGATGCTTGGCATGACTACTTGGCACTCTCGGCATTCTTGGCGCAATGGCGGTGTGCCTACTATGCCCCGATGCATACCTACACATGCTACCCATATCGATCGATATCAACATCTATCCATCGATTCAGCCCCACGGGTACCACCCTCTCGTTGCTTCGCTACCTAGGTAGCCGTCGGCTCTAGAGCTTTAGCCTGCCTTCCGCAAGCCTTCGTCGCAAGCTCCCCTGATATGACCCCCATGCGGCCCGCCCGATCCGCGGATGGTAGCTCGTGCTGTCGCAGACGTCAACCCAAGGGCTCCCGTCGGCCCGCTGCGCTCACATTTCATGAGAGTCGGCGTCTCCAAGACTACTTCTCATGAATCGACTTTACCGCGATATCCAGCCCATGCGCGTGCCTGTATCCCGCGTAACCTATGGCGGGACTGTCTCGGTCGAGCGAGGAGCCTCAGCTTCACTTCTGCGTCTCGTCCACCGCCTGCGACGCATTGATGCACGTACATATAAACTGGACATCTGGCACTGGTGTCTGCGGATCCGCCCAAGAACATAGACACAGAGAGAACATAATCGAAGAGCGCCGGCTGCAAGCAGAGTTAAGACGCCCTGTCGAGGCACTTCTAAGGTGAGCGACGCATACTCATACCCAGAAACATTTCCGGTCAGATGTTCGATTGGCATGTATCCCGCCCGCCACATTGAAGCTTGTATGCTCTGCGATTCTCCATTTCACTGCTGACTTTCTCCGTCGAACTGCTATTAGGCATCTCTCAGCTCGCTGATCGCACCATTTACCCCTCGACGCGCCCTCGAGCATTTACAAATCATACCACGGAACCTTCGGTTTTCCTGATCTAGATACACTCAGGGCCCACGATACATTCTCTTTTCCTTCGCTCAATCAAGTCAAAAGCTTGCCCAGGCCCACCGAGTCTCCGCTCCACGCAAAGCAGTGACAGAATTAAAGATGTCTCGGGCGCGCCCCTCTACTCGAGGTCTCAGAAATGGAAACAGGCTCTGCCAGCTCAAGGACAGTCCGGACGCCGTCATTACCAGCTGCTTGCGTCAGTATCTACATGCGCCTAGCGATTTCTTCATCAGCCAGCAGCCGCGCAGAGACCATGAAGCATTAATGCTCAAGGACCGGATCTCCCGCTCCCTGTTGGAGGGAGAGTTTAAATATCTCTACCTCGGTGCGGGGCTCATATATAGCCTGTGTACGGGAGTCTCCCGTACAGTCTCGGTGTCGGAAGTTTTCCTTCAATCTCTCGGCCTCTTCAGAGGTCATGCACTTCAAAAAGTGCGAGACGAGCGTTGGTCGAGTCTCATCTGCCTGCTCTCTGCAACAGCCCAGCAACTCCCTACAGTTGTGCACTCGCTTGACCCAGCGACGCTCGATGATATCAGAACACTTTTACACTTCATGGCTACCAAATTGGCCACAAGCGGGCCCTCGTTCGACAACGAACGATTCTATTTTATTTACCCTGATGCAAACTAGGTGGAGAATTCTCTTTCCATCTCTTTGATTCAAAATTCAGCTTTATCGATCTTTCGGCACACCTCCCACTCAACTGTCCTCGCGATCGTTTCCACTGATTGTTTCACAAGGACTCATTACAAATGCCGCAACCCCGTAAGGTCTGTCGACTTTACTGTGGAAATGGAAGAGGGCGAGTTGGGCACCGTTGCCGCATCGGACGCCCCTCGAAAGATCAGTCTCCAGACCCGCTTCGGAGGCATAGAAACCGGATTTGCGAGACAGAAGCCGTCCGCTGGGGATACCGTCATGAATGAGGACGGACCCCTTCGACTCGACCGCAGCACCCGGCTCATGTTGTTCGGAGGTGGCTGTCTCATTCCTCAGGATACTGAGGAAATGAAATTCTACCGCGAGGAGCCGTCATTGGAAGACATTTGGCCACGTGTGCCCTGTCTTACCAGGCAGATGATCCGCGCGAGGCATCCAACAGACACCGAGTTCATGGAAACCTTCATATATTGATTCGTGCGCTTCAGTTGTCCGGTTCTAGGCGGCGAGATAATTGTACCTCGAGATAGGGTTTGTCGAAAGTTGTTCATGTCGCTGGAAAGTGCGTCACAAGTTGACCAAGCTAGCTATGTGGGAGATGGGAAGTGCTATTTTTCTTTATCCTTCCCCTCGTTGTATTTAATTTCAATCGTTCCCAGTCCCGTCTTCACCCAAGTTTGCTGCGGCGTATGGATGCACTGTTGTTAGGCTGGTGGTCGTTTTTGGAATTTTGATTTGGTATTTTTGGGGCTCATGGGCGGGTCACCTCCGCAAACCATCCATCGCACCCGTCTGTGTAGATAAATAGTAGAATTGCCCGACTGCGCATGCTAGTATACTGGTTGGCTTGTGCCCTGTATCGTTCAAACGTTGCTCATGAACCAGCCTTGCGTGATGCGATGAACTTGACTGTTGCGCCACCCGCCAAGGTTGGACGTCGACTATACAGGCACCGGCCTGAGCCCCCAAGATAAATACCTGGATCCCGTATGGCCATTTCCTTTCTTTCAACGGAGCTCCGTATCCAGTTTGGCACGCGGTACCAGCCTTGTACGAATACTATGAGCGCTTTGTCTCTTGTCAGGTATTTCAGCATACTTCAATTGCGAGATTCCAATAGAGCCATCAATTGTACAAAGTGTTTTGAATTTGTCTCGTAAACCAGGCTTCCAACGGCTCCAGCAGGCACAGCCAAGCTGTGCCCTAAACGACTGACAGGATGGTTATTTGCATTCTAATTTTATGTAAACTTAGTTCGAGCACTTGTCACACACTCGAAGCTAGGTTTTAAACCCGAAGTAGATTTACTGACCCCGCGGGTTTTTTAATTAGAGCATGGCAAAAGTCGTTAGTCGACCGGCGCACCATGCATGATCTAGAGTCCGTGTCGCCTTCACGTCGACCCGAATATTTAGCTATTTGCTCGCCGTCCGTCGACAATTCCAGGTCGCCGATTTGTGAATATATCTAAGAATTGCTGTTCTTCCGTGCTATTGATCAACCGAATCTAAATTACGGCGATGCAAACTCCCGCCTCCAACACGTGAAGTGGCTATGCCGCATGTTCACGTGCGATCCAGAATGAAACCGCACAGATGCAGATGCACATGCGCTTTGATGCCGCACTTGTGAGTACCAACTGGGCGTCTGAACTTAGTTGTGCCATACAGTTGGTACTAGACATAGAAATATTCCGAGTATATCATTCTGCTCTGGTAGAAGGGGTGAGTATAACGAATAACTTTTCGCAAGTATTAAATTTAAGGGCTCGAGGTCAAGAAGGCACGGAGCACAGTATACTATAAATTTAATCAAAGGTAACGTGCACCCAAGTCAGAAATTACACATTAGCCTATATGCATATCCTCAGACGTAGGGAGATGCGCGAGCTTACGGTCAGGTGCATAAGTATTCGAAATAGGATCGCAAAAGGCAGCATTTCAATCGGAGCTCGAGCGGATTCTACTTGCAAGCTTGCCGTCTTCCAGCTCCGGTCGTCGGTGACCCAGATCTATAGCTATAGAACGCTATAAACTGCGACTTCGAGAGTTCGCAATCCCTGTTAACTTGCTGCCACGGCGACACACAATAGAATTCGAAGGATAGCAAAGTCTACTGGCATTTTAGACGGCGGACGCTGGTATATTACAAGATCCGCTCGGCAGGTATACTTTGATAGCCATTGATCAAGCTGTCTAGGAGTCCTAACTGGGGGGTGATGCTTCTCCTAGGTCTGGCATAGATAAATGCACACCGGTCAGTTAGTCGATTATCAGCTAATCCACGGCCACACGGGCGGGATTCAGAGCTTTCACAACTATGCGCTTCTTTCGCCTTTTCAGCCAGCGGGCAATCTTTCTCGCCATTCTTGTTCGTGGCATTCTGGCCATGCCTACGCGGGCCCATCACTCTGATGGCGGTAGTGGCAGCGTCGCCGTTACGGTGTCGGGGCACGCCAGAGACTACCAGGCGGATCCGGAAGATGCTCGGGGTAAGCTTGGCGGTATCCCTACTCTAGATCTAGTCGGCCCTGAATCGGGGCTCTCAGTCGAGCCAACATCTCCAAATCTCTCATGCGACCTGCGGAGCCGCCCGGAAGTATGTTCCGTAGATCCCAGCCCTACGTTGACCGAGCGGGCCGGCCTGATACCTCCTTCATTTTTCTATAAGGGCGGTGTCTTCAAGAGAAGATGTCTCCCGCCAGAACTCGTTGTCACCAGGACGAAGGCGGACAACCACCTGGGCTATCCCATTGGGCAATGGCCGGATTGGCTCGGCCCGGACTACCCCGGCGGGCGCAACGCTGCTCTCGTGCGGATAGCGTCAAAGCAGGGGAATTGCAAAACCTACTGTGACTGTAGTGAGGACGGAAGGCTTACGAGACAGCGGAGGGCGGTGCCCGCGCCGCCCAAGAATCCGTTGTGCCAGCTGAGGCAGTTCGCGGAACGGTGCGCGATCATGTTTGGTGAGTGAACAACTGAGAAGGCGATCGATCCATAGTCCCAGTTCTACACGTGCAGGGCGCGAATATATGTGTCTGAACCTATCTGATATAACTGAACTTACTCAATCGTCCGGACTGACCATTTGCGGATACACGCGCATGCGCATGTTTCGCTATCTTGAGAATCCAGGTTGCTTCTGCGAGGCTGAACTGATCCAGCCGAGCCCAACTGCAACGGGTATCCCGTTGGATGAATACCAAAACGCCCTCGACAGGATTCCCAAGATCGTCAAGCTGCGCAACCCCGACTACAAGTGGAATCACGGGGCCGGGGAATTGACCTTTTCGAAAAAAGAACGACAAGTCGGCGGCACTGCGGAGCCGTATTATGTCGAAGGACCAAGTTCCGAGCCAGGTTGGGACTGGCTTGCTAAGCTTAATGCAGGCCATTCTTTTGGCGGTCTTTCCGGGGGCTTCTCCGGACTGTCGAAGCGTGAATCCAAAGCTGATGCGGATCCGAAATTAGTAGAGGCCGGAGACAGTATGGACTTGGAGGACCGAGCGGTGCTGACCGAAAGTCCAGGCCACGCGAGCTGAGGATGTGGAGGATTTGGAGCCGGAATTAGAATCGAAGGGGGATTGATTTGATCAAGGGGAAACGCAATATCTGTATATACGGTACTTTGTGGCTGCGCATATATATCCTTTGCCCTTGCCGCTTAATTACAATATATATATGTGTATTGCACAGGCCTCAGTGGGCTGTGGCCACACGTACATTCGTATACGTTAATGTTTGCTTGAATAAGAACCCAGAAAATCCATTGAATTCATAGGGCCGATGTCATATTTTGGATCTTGCCGCTCATTATTCATGCGAATCGTTTGTGTATAAAGCTTTCATCAAATACGAGGTGATACTCAGCTTCTAACTCCCTGCACACAGATGTATTGTGGCTCTTTGCGGGTACTTGCTACGGGTCGGTGAGCTATAGTTAGGGCCAAGGCTAGACAATGCTTGATACACGCACACGGTTTCGGTGAGGCAATCAATGGATCAGACTGCATAGCGGACATGCGGTCAAAAGCCGCAACGTTATCTTTATAAAGGTACTGATAAACGCACTGGCTCAGAAGATGTTCCGGAGCAAAGATGTCCCGAAGCAATGATGTCTCTTTTTGTTTTTATCGATGACACTGGTCGATACACCAGTACTATCCAATAGTTTGGAGCTTCTTGACACGAGATGACGCGGTCACATGAATCAATTGCAAGAATTAACGCTGCATGATAAAAGAAGTTTCAAGTGGCCTCACAGGTTCAGGAGAACAGTACACTCGAAGCCATGAGCCCTTGCGGTGAGATGTCTAAGCAGCGCCCGATCGGCAGATATCTGTTTCGAAAGCGTAAGGATGGAATTGACTCCATGTTGATTTGCTCAGGACCTCACTTGATCAGGACCTTTGTTGGACCTCCACGACGGAGATCTTTGAGTTGCCTAGAGCTCTAGCTACCGCCCTCTGTCTCTGTACCTCTCTTTGTCTCAGCTCTTCCTCGACTGCTGCGTTTGTTGGCATTGCCCCTGAGGCACCGCCGATCTCAGGTCGGCGAGATTGCCCTTGAAAACCCGTGCCGTGATATTCCTCCAGACGACTGCCTCGCTCTCCAGCAACGCCGACGGCGGAGTGCGATGGGCCCACTTGGAACATATGCGTCGAGTACATATACTCTCCCTCCGGGAGCCCCAGCTCGCTTCCGGAGTAAACTCTACCGTGGATGTATGGCCCAATGTTGAGTCGGCTGCGACGGCGAAGAGTGCGGCGACGGTCCCTTTGGAGGCGAGAAGAGTTTATGGTGGACGGCTGGAACCCACCCGCGCTCTTTGGAGCAGCGGTGCCACGCTTGGAATCGGTGATGTTTCCCCCTCGTCGATCTCTGGAAGTGCCACTATTTGTATCTGCGTCGTGTCCGGGCGGGTGTCGTTGTTGACTTTCGTGCGAATGGCGGGCTCGATCTCGAGCACCTGGTATCTCCGCAGCTGTGCCACGCTCACGCCGATGAGAATTATGAGAGCCAGACCCTGTATTGACGGGGCGGGCGTTCGGGGTTCGAGGGCGAGGCATCCGACGAGGTAGTTCGAAGGTGTCCTCGATAGAATCTTGGGTGGATGTGTCGGAGTGGGGTTCGTACGGATTGCGGTAGCAACAGCAATCAACGAGCTTGGAGTGGGCTTTGCCCATTGCTGCGGTACTGGTATCGGCGATAGCGAGTCCGGATGCACTAGGGCCTGTGTGGTATTAGCATTTATGTCTGCACTTCTTCATCCATTGCATTTTTGGATGCGGTTGGGGTGGTCGGGTACCTACAGATAGGGCGCGGTAGAATTGATGTCGAGAATCGAGGTGGAGGCCTAGAAGATTCAAACATGCATGATGTAGAGATCTTTATGCTGAAGATGCTTCTTAGATACTCACAGGGTACTCAGAAATGTGCTAAGCTTATCTGATCTGTGCTTCCGGTCAATGTTTGGTATCGGTGGGGACTGAAGGCAAAGGGGAGTCTGTAATTTGAATGTTGGGGGTGAAAGATGAAAGTGCCCGGCTAGATAAGCCATATGTTCAAGAGTTAACTTTCCATATGAATAAAGCTCACTCACCGATCTTGTGTAAATCGGTAGCGGGAGGGATTTTCCAAACTATGGTGGATTTAGGGCTAGCTACCAGAGCATTCCACTGCGCTATGCGATACTGACCTCATAATATTGGCGAGAACCTCCTGGTGATTGGGACTGGCAACACGAATATGGTGTTGACACTGTTGGATGTCTCAATATGGAAAGCACTCAGGATGGCCAATCCAAACCTAGGTCAGTCAGTAAGCACCTATATACTAGCTATCGTTGTTTCGATATCTGAAAGACCCCATGGCCCCGGCAAACTGCTACATTTGCTTCCTAGGAGTTTTACTACGTACTACTAGTATCCACCACCGCTACCTCGTAATTCTGCAAGTTATAATATCGGCGAGAGTAAACCAGTAGAAATATACAACCACGACACGCTTGATACCATATGGGACCGGGCACAATAAATTTGGATGCAGACTATTTTCTGCATCTTATGCAGCAATTAAAGCCCTGACGACCAGCCATTCTGCCTCCTGTGTCTCCTCCCATGTCTTTGGCATCAGCTTGAAGAAACCCGTCCCCCCTCTGATCATTCTCTCTCTTCCTTCAGCGTCACACCCTAGAAGGCTGTCGTAGACTTGGACCAAGATTCCCTCCGTGTCATCCATGTTGCTCCAATACCAGAAATTTTGCTCTTTCGAATGCTTTATTGCATAGGTTTGGCCAACTCTGTCGGGATATACATGCTCTACCGCCACGAGGTCATCCTCGGCGATCGTTAAAGACTCGGCGAGACAAAGTTGGTGATCGCATATGTTTGCGCCCTGGGGAAGAACAGGCCGGTAAAGGTTGACAACTCGCAGTGAGAGTTTCCCCGAGGCAACGTTTTCAGAGAGGGTGGACGGTAGGTGCCGCTTGGCGCGTAGTAAAGCTGCCCCAGGAGTTTGGTCAATCTGTAGCGGATGCGGAATAGCCGGGCGAGCGCCACCGATGGGGCTACGGGCTTTGATCAGGGTGGTCGAGAAGATGGTGATCTGGTTTGGGGAGGAGACATGCCGTCGGAGCATATCTGTGGTACTACTATGGATAGCGGCGATGGAATCGGGATCCTTCAGATCCAGCGGGTAGGGGAGAGACTGGAGATGTCGTACAGGCTTGAATGAGTGCAGGGCTAAGTGGAACCGATGCTCTCTATTGCGAATGTCGCGGATTGGTACGGCAATAGGAATTGTTCCGAAGTTCTTGATGCCGCTGCCGTTTGGGTGGGCAACGAGGAATCGAGGAGGGGATCCATAACGAGGAGGCCTGAAAAAATGCAGAATCCGAGTGATATCGCCCGAGATACGGGGAGGCCGAGGGAGACGTCGTGGCGGTTGGAGAAGAGCCATCGCTCCCACAGGCTTTCCGCTATCATCAAAGTTCGTCCGTTCCGCCGTGGATTGGCTGGTTGTATCTTTGTCGGAGACAACATCGACATTGGCCAGAGCGTGAGGGAACAAAGCCATTGATGCTGTGACATTGGTCATGGCGGTGAGGTAAGCAGTGTTGAAAGTGGAAACAGTCAGATCGAGACCTCTATCGAGTTCCGTCGTGTCAGCTAATCTCTCAAGCATGGGAATCACCCTGTGATGATGGCACTTACCTGATGATTGGGTTGAAAGCGATGTGGTGTTGAGTGAGGTGGAATCCATTAGCCAACGACGATGCTTTCCGCTGCTATAGTTTCTTCTCTCGAGCTCTCCCACTCTTCTCTCTTCCCCTTCTCGAGATCTCTTCTCCTCCTTCACCACCGATTCACCATCGCCATCCCTTCCTCTACATCAGCTGGTAGAGACTCATCTTGTCGCGTCGTTACACTCATGCACAATTACCCATGCGCATCTTCTGGCGCCCACGACCATCAGCTTGCTTCACCATCCTCGACTGTTCCCCCAATTGTACCCGGATAACCGCCTACACCTGTTCCTTCTTTGCCAACTTTTTTCACAGTCCCGCCTCTTACTAGCCTCTCAAGTACGCATCTCTCCCCCATGAGTATACCAAGGTAGTGCTCATCTGTTTCGGCATGGGACTCCTCTCATGTTCCATAGCATTTCCCCAGGACTCGCGCAAGTCATTGACTGGGAAGCTATAATAGGCTCTGCTTCGTGTGCCAACCAGAGCCAATATTGGCCGGAGCCGACTTATACAAACATCTTGAAGCCATTCATTCATACTAGTGGTGAGCTAGATCTATTCCACAGTTGATGCGCTCCGGGAACGCCCTACTAATCGAGATTGTTCTTTGCGTACAGCCAAAATATTGTCAACGATGTTCTGGAAAAAAAGGCAAAAGATTCCCGTCTCGAATGAGGCCCCTGTCCTTCCTGTGCTCGCCGAAGACATGAGCAACCTTCTCCCTGAGGTTGTTGCAGTCGTTGATGAGATTTTGGATCAAGCGGCAGCGGAAGAGGAGAAAGTAGAGCGACTGAAGACACGAGGCATTCGACTACTTGCCCCGGACGCCTTCCAATATGGTGGTCATATTTACCGCTCCATCGGGAAAGCGAAGTGGGAACGCATCGACGCTGAGGACTACGACGCTCGTGCGATGTTAGCCTTTGCGCCTCTATTGCAAGATGGAAATGGAACGACAACCATGCCTACTTCCAACCTTCAGGCGATCTGGCCCTGCGAGACCACTTCTGCCTCGAAAAACTCAATGTCTGCAGCGGCACCAGAGAAGAAAACCGTGAAATGTTCGGGTGGTTCCTGGATAGCCCCCAGGATAAGTTGAAGAAAGATCTCAGAAAGAAGAACATTGTCGTCCTGCCAAATACAGCCGAGGGAATGGAAGGAGGGCTTCTGGAACAGGTTCACAAAACAAGCGCAGCCAGGTCTCCCTCCACCGCAAAAGACACATCTGTGGAGCTTCGACATGAAGGTAACGTAGAGATTCTATCGGCTAGCGCCCCTGTGGAGAGCAACGTACTCCCAGGGCTTATCCCACACTTTGCTTCTTTGAAACCCCAGCGGTCTTACCTCCTTTCGCAACATGATCGATCCACCTACAACTCCGGGTCCTCTGCGAGTCAGCGAATCCCAAATACTCCAACCAAAAGCAGACCTGCCAACAAACTTCCCTCCGACTCAATTCAAACAGACGAAAGTAGCGGGACCAAAAACCAAGAGCATTCGTTAGAAATATCCTCCGATGGCAGAGATGAAAACTCGACTCCGGATCTCTTTGAACTCGAAATCAATGACAAAGCTGCTGTCAAGCGACCCCCGTATCCTGAAACGAACTCGCCATCTCAGCAAGCAGTTGATGAATATCAACTCAAGTCTCGCAAGCACCCTCCGGCGCCCACCACAATATCGAAACGCGCCCAACATCGTAGCGGTGTTGAAGAAGCAGTTCCGAAGACCGACAAAGTCCAGTGCTCCAAGATTGTACCAGATAACTTTCACACAGGTTCACAGATACAAATGGCTGGACCCTCAGAGGGTTCTTCAGAATCCGGTTCCAAAGCTGCAATGAAACAGTCGCAGGGCGTCCAAATTTCCGCTCGACTGAATGACCACAGGAACAACCACTCAGAGCATTCCGCTCATAGGGTCCACCATCAACGTATGTTACTCTGTTTACTGTCGCTATCTAGTATTCTCCGCGCTTTTGCAGCTAGCTCATTAGCACAGATCTTCCAGGAAAGCCTTCAGCAGCACGATCTTGCATCAACGCCACACCACAACCTGATATGAATGGAGGATCCTCAGCACATTCGACACTCATCAATAACCCGGTCTGCTACCGTAATGCTGGAGGATACAAAGGTGACGGAATAACATTGCAGCCACGTGAATCCTCGACTAGTATATTCGTAGACCCTATGGTCGGTCCCTGCAGAGAGCGGGATACTGCGAATCCTGACGGAAATTACGTCCTCAAGTCTGCAAACAAGCTGGTGACACAAGGTAAGAACCTACCAATAGAAAAATTATCAAGCCCGAGATGGACTGAAAGCTTATACGATCGCAGGGGAGCCCTTAGATGAACATAGAAAGTTCCCATGGACTGTGACAAGGTACCAGCCTCAGGACCAAATCTCTCCAGCCACTCAACGAACCTCGCCGCCTCTACATCCAGGCCATTCGGGCCATCTTGAAGATTATAATATGATGGCGCAACTACCCTACGACAATGACTTTGGCAATGAAAACAACTTTCCAAGCAACAAGCAGGATCATTTTGTCAGCGACCTTACTCAACGATGTGCCAATCAGTCGGCGAACGCAAGCGAATTTGCCCGCTTGAAGAAACGCCGTGAACTTTACCACAAGCGCAAAAACCGACATCAGACAGCAAGTAATCAAAAACAGGCTGTGGGCACTACAAATGCCGCCTAGTTGACGGCAAAAGATAATATCGCTGTGAAGCCCCACACGCAGGCTTTTGTATCTCCCGCTCACCAAGAAATAGAGGGCATCGTGTTTTCACAACATGATCCAGCTTTTGCAACTTCGGAGGGCTGGCAAGATCAAATAAATTATTATTCACCTCATACTCAGAGTCACACTGTTTCCTCAGATTCGCGCTCCAATGGAGAAGGGCCTAGCGATGTTATGCTCCCCTCGGCTGCTTCCAGTCCAGACTATGAGACGTTTTTCATGGGCAACATTGAAAATGGCCAGGATGGATGGGGCGAGGGAGAAATGGGTGCTGAGCTTGACGCTGCGAGAAACGCGGAATCCAAAGGGGAGCATTCGGAACAGAAGAAGGAGAAAAAGAAGAAGAAGAAGAAGCATGTCAGTTCTCTTCGTCGGATATTGCAACTTTTACATTGATTCTTCCACAAGCTTTTCGCAGTTTCTCTCGCCATGTTCTTACACATGTTCATCACTCGAATTCATTAGTCTTGTATGACTAGTGCATCTCAGTCGCTTCGCTCTCTATGTTCCCTGAGTCCCGGATCATTTCAAAGGCCGTTTTCCATGTGGAGTCGTTTATGCGTGTACGCAACTATAATTTACACTTCTGCAGTCGCACGAGATCGAAGAATAGTAGAGAGTCTCGGTTTACATTGTTACATCCCAATCGATCGTCAAGTTAACAGACAGGCTCCTCTGAATTCATCAAATGAACAGTGTTATATATTGCAATTTCGATGTTATGCGTCGTATACGTCAAGTTAGCTGCTCAGCGCGGAGGTAATGATAGCTTCGCAGCTTCCATTTCAGATTTTTCGTCCCAAGATCTGATCTATATCTACTTCTGCAAATGATGTACTTGCATTTGTCGACCACGCAGAAGATATGAGCCGACAAGCCTGTCGAATTCACAAAGAGACAATGTCGGGGTGATATACTTGATGGACAGTGAGAGTATATATCTGCATTGAGAAGAAGAGGCAGCCTTTGAATCCGCGGCCCGCTCTTGAATAATTCCTGGCAAGCCCTCGCGACAGTAGTACCCTACTATCGCTACCAGTGGGCCAGCGATTCTTCTGTCTGTTCTCAACATCAACTTCTTCGACTCACCACCATCATCGCATCCTCCATCTTTCCTCTCGTAAACCACCCACTCCACTCTCTTTCTTCTCGTCAATCACCCACTCCACTCCTTCGAGCGCACGAATCGAACTACGCGCATGGGTTCGCGAGGCCTGGCGGAGAGCCGTGGGAGGGACCGTCTGGTCACTCCTGGTGCCGCCGGGCATGGCTCTGGCAGCGGAGTCTGCGGGAGCGGCATCTCATATCAGCCAGCAGCAGGTGAAGATGACAACCCGGCTCAGCGAGCCAGAAACAATGCCTTCCACCCTCGTGGAGACGAGGTGAGGAAGATGGCGCCCAAGGACCGGGCAGACTTCACCGACGATCAGTGGAGGAGGCTGTGCGCCGACAAGCAGCAGCAGCTTCGCGAACGGCTGGCCAGACAGCAGGCCATGCCGCCTGGCGGGCCTTCGCCACGGCAACCGAGTGGGCCTGCGGGGCAGCATCGCCGGCGCAGAGGGGAGGAGAACCACGAGGGTGCTCCCCCAATCGTCAAGGGGAGGATACTCGGCGGGAAGGGCCCCAAGGGGGGGACTTCGAAGTCTCCTGCCTCGAGAGCAGCAGCCCTCTTTAAGAAGGCGGTCCAGCGCTGCACCGGGGCAAAGCCATTTAAGCCGTCGTCGTCGTCTTCGTCGTCATCAACATCATCATCATCACACGACGAGAAAGCGAAGGTGAAGACGTACGAGGTGGTGCGGATTGGGAGAGCCTTGCACAAGATCCCAATCAGCCAGCCCGTCGCCGCACGCAAGACAGGCGCCCGTCTCTCCTCCTCTCCTCCCACTCCTCTTCCTGCTCCTCTTTCTACTACTCTTCCTCCTCCTCCTCCTCCTCCTCGCACCATCGACAATCGCCTCCCTCCATCTTGCCAACATCGCCCGGCGGTAGAGTCTTCTCACACCGTGCTGGTCGACGCGGCCATCAGCTTCCCATCGACGCCTTCGCAGTCTAGCAAGCAGCATCGGCGGAAGCGTTCGATCATCAAAGCCGTCTTCCTCCCTTCCGCTCGCGACAAGACTGCTGCACCGGACCGCGCGCCCAACAAGAGGATCACTACAGACATGATCCAGGTGCTGGGATGCGAGAGGCTTGGTGCTTCTCAAGTCTGCCCCACAATGCGCTCTGCCAGTGGTACGGTAAGCTCTCATCGAGCGGGCGTATCGATTCCTCGCTTGGGTCATCGTGTCACCGACCTCAGACAGCTTTCCGAGGATGTTCTCATTTCGAGCAACGGCGGGCCGTACAAACCACGACTCCTCTATCCTCTTCTCATTGTCATGAAATCGTACATCCAGAACAACACCATTCTTTACAGCTTTTTCGTCGCCAACTCTCTTTATCTCCTTCCAATGCCCCGCCTAGACGCCTTTCGCCACAAGGCTGTGATCGAGCAATCGTTCCTCGATCAGGCGCCGAAGAGCCCGACGAATCTTCTCGTCTGGTATTCAAAGGACTCTCGCAAGATGCTGTCCAAGGATGCACCGAGAAGCCACATGGAGGACTTCGGAGCTTCCAGTTCTGTTCAGCGGAGCAAGTCTCACGACGGGCCTCACGCTTCATCGATCAAAGTTTCGAAGCGCAAAAAATGGTTTTCCTTCCGAGCATCTCATGCTGTGAGGAAGATTCTCTACAAAACCCCTCGCAAAACCAATTCAGCAACTCGGGCGGCGGAAATGACCGAACTCCACAGTCAATATCTCCAGGAGACTGCCGATATAATCCCAGCCGTCAGCTTTGAAGAATGGAAGAGACTCAAGTCAGCTATGGTGGATGCTGCAAAGAAGAGACAGCAAACACGCAAGACGGAGCTTCAAGGGTTGACTCGTTATCGCGGAAGCATCCAAGGGTACCGTTCATCATTCGTAAGACTCCCCATGGAAGATGACGAATCCTTTAAGGCGACGAAGAAACTCCGGCGAGCAGTTGCGAAGGTTTTCTCGGGGAAATCTGCAACAAAACAAACCGTACCAGAGGAGTCCCAGGAAGAAATTCCCGAAATTGAGATCTCACAAGAACTCGAGATCTCACAAGATGCAGAAGTGGAGAGTTTACAGGAGCCCGAACAAGCGGTGCAGGATACTGAACCACTTGTTGCTACGAATGCGGAAGAATGGGAAGACGTCGACCCTGTTCAAGATTCGATCAACGGGCCAGAGAGTATGTTTCCGGATGACACGATTCCTAACATCGAGGAAGCACAAGCCGACAAAACCGCAGATCATCATGGCATAGAGCATCTCCCTCCACTTTATCAGAAGCTCTATGTCAAGTTGTATAAAGCCGACAAAGTGCTTAAAGTCAGAAGTAAAATCCTATTCGACGGTCATCGACTTGAGAACGAAAATTCCTCAACTGCTGGCGACCTGGTTCTTCCTTCAGACCCCGCACTGGATCAGCTGTACAGCTTATATGGAATTGCTGAGGTGACAACAAAATTTGCGCCAATGGTAGAGGAGTGGTTTTGCCCTACGGTTGAGGAAATCGAATACACCATCAAAGGCACCACTCAACGACGCAACTCGCTGTCCGCAGGTCGACGCGCAACTTCCCACGCTGGTGTTCAGACCGCTCCTCGATCTCTAAATCCCACACCCCTTCAACCCATCGACGATTTCCTTCCCTCAAACAACCATACCCATCACCAACCGCCGGATAAGAACGAATTCGATATAACTCGATTCGGTTCGACTCAAGACAGCCGCCTTACGCACCAAACGATGAACAACCGACTCGAGAAACAGTTTCCTACGACTCCTGGGTGCGAGCCAGAACCCGCTGCAGCGATGATTTCATCGGCTCAACCACGTTCGAATTAGGCATTTGACGACGGTGAGCCGCAGACGGAACTCCTTGATCCAGAGTTTGAGGAACTTTACGAGAAGGAAGGACGTGGAATGTCACGAGGATACTTCAAGGAGTTCCTCGAAGAAAAGAGGAACATTACTCCATTGAGAGTTACAGGCAAGAACTACTCTGATATCCATAAGATTCCTAGTTTCTGCTTTGAGATACCTAGCTAACGAGAATATTTATATGTATCTCTAGCGAACGATAAGCCACTCCAATCAATTGGAAATATAGGAAAGAAAGTAACCTTGCGGAAATGGGGAGACCTTGGTGGCGATATTCCAGAATCCACTCCAGCTTCAGTTCGTGATGCTATGATGGATCTTGAGAAGGAGCTTCGCAAAGGGGAAACATCGTCCGATCCTGATCCCCATTCGACTGTTCAATCTCGTAGCGTCACTCAGGACCTCGAAGCATCCAAACATTCGCAGCAACCGAATCCAGCTGCTGTCCATGCCCCATTACATTCTGGGTATCAACCAATCTCTCACGGACGCGCTATCGCATCCACCCAGTCCATCATGGAGACGAAGTCGACTCGGAAGGAGACCCCACCAAAGCATGCGTCATACGAACCACCGCGAAGGCCATATCTTCGGCCGTTTGGCACCATGCCAGACGGTATCCCGACTGTGAATACTTTGCAACCAAGAAAAAACTCTCATGAGACGGGCCGTTTTCGAATGGATTCAAGGGAGCCGATAGCTCCCATTCACTCTTCTCCCTCGCAGGCATTTGAGTCTACCGGCGAACAAGGGGATTTTCTGACTGAAGCCATCGAACGTGAGTCAGGCGATCCGTTAAAAGCAAATATCACCAAATGTCTTCTGGATGATCCAGCACACGATGTCCTTTCGATGCCAACTGCCAACCTCCGCGCGGGTATACGCCCCGCTGCAGTTCCTGCGACTACGCGTTCAATGCACAAAGATTCTCCGGTTCATTCATCAGCAAAAGCTGCAAAGCAATCTCACATTACGTCGCCATTCAAACCTTCCTCCAACTACAGATCTCCAACGGTGGCTTCCAGCGGGGGGTATTCCAACACTTCTGCGCAGAATGCCACCACGGCTGCCGGCAATCCCCAACGCTCGATCAGTCCTATCAGACGTGCAAATCCTCCTTTCCGTCCCTTCGGGTCTTCCAGCCGTGCTCCAGATGAACAGATGACCTTCGCTAAACCTCGGTCGCAGCGCGACGGTCCTACGACACGTTTTCGTCCCTTCAATAGTTCTGATCACAACAAGTCTATGGATGGGGCAACCGAGCCACCTCGGTCCGACCCCGCGAGCGGCTCAGGTGGTACCGACGGCCCGGGGATCACGACTGACCACGACGAAGAGCACGAAGGGCAGAAGGGGCAAGATGGCGGGCCTGTTGAGCACGTCGACTTGCAAAATCCTAGATACTCGTTGAAAGGGAAGCAGGTGGAAGGGATGCCTCCACTCCGAGGTGGATGGATCTAAGCCCCATAGCGTTCTCTCGATTGATCGATGGGTTATCTTCGAGAGATTTCTATCTGCAGATTCATCGAGCACCTCCCTGGTTTGATTGAGAACCTCTGCCTTATCCCCTATATGCTCATTTTCAACTGTTTTGTTTTGATTTATTCCCTTTCTGCTATGATTCGTCGAATGTCCCCCTGTCCTTTTGTATGCTCACCGTGTTTTTTTTTTGTCACTTTCCACCATGCCATCCATTCTACAGGATCCGATTGTTGACATATGTCCCCATATCGAAAAGTTATTGACATCACAGCGTTCACCTTGTCGTTCATCATGTTCCCCACACCATTTTATTCTCGCTTGCCCTATAGCATGATGATACACGACACCCTTTCGATCGCCCATCCCCTGTACCGTTATGATGTCACTTTTTCATCTCTCCGATACACGGCACCATTGCTTTATATTCAAGGAGAACATGGTGACATATCGCATCAGCACGGATCCGCTCTTCTTCATCATGTTTTCACGTTTACGTTTATCAAACAGGGGGACTCACGATATCGGCATACAGGATGATATTAACTGAATGACGGACAAAGAGCGAAAAAGGAGGATGGACCGGTCGGGCGACTTTACTAGACTTTTCCAGCTTGCGAATATGTGCTGCAGTCCTGTACGCTAGTTCGACGAGTTGTCCGGTTAGTGTAGTCACCAATAAGACCAGTCCATCCCCAATTTCTGGTAGCCGCGGCCGACAGCAGACCCAACTTGATTATGTTTTTACTTACTGCTAAGTGCTCTAAGTAGTATATACCTAGGTACTTGGTTGGTTTAAAGTTGTGCGTGTGTAATATTAACTGGCAGCCTCGCCCGCGTCCGGAAAGTGTGGCTAGCGGCTGCTGTGGCTGGGTGCCTTGGCCAGCTGTCCCGGCTCGACTTGATGATATTACAATGATTGTCTGCATGCACATGCCTGCGAAATAACCTCCGAGCGATCACGACTGCACGGCGCCTGCACATCGACACCGAAAAGGAGAACCGGTCGAAAACTGGGAAACCTGCGGCCTGCAGTGGCCGTGATTGCAACCTTTCCGACGACACGTACGCGATCGTCAGGACCCAATGACCGCTGTTTCGGCCCCTGAGAACCAGCAAGCAAGCAAGCAACTAAGTAAGTACTGAGCTATCCAGGGTGCTAAGTAAGGACTTAGTCAGAACTAACGTTGCTATTCGATTAGCTCCGCGCTTCGTCAAGAGCACAGTGTACCACATACATTATCACCACTACGCTGTCTTCACCACCGCAATGAACAGCAATCCCAATCAGTGATAAGATCAGCCCGTCCGACGGTTTCACCAGCATCGAGTCGCTCCATCGTGCAAAATGAACGGACGGAGCCTGCAATCTACGCTCATGCGTGGCCCTCCGCTCGCGATCGGTCGGGCATGATGTAATCTATCCAAACGGGCTGGAAAATGTAAAACGGCCTAGCGAACTTTGGCCGTCGCGTCGCCGATAACGATAGAAGATCTGCTCGGCTCCGCGCCATCCACGGCGCATACTTCCAGGCACACAAGCACCCGGCCGGCCATCAATGTGATCTTGCCCGCTGCAGCCAAATGTGCCATTTCCCTGCTTCTGAACCAGCCTACGTCGATGTTCATATTCGAATGGGGACACGGAGCTAGCCGGCGGCGCCCGCATCGCCCGATCCAGCTGCGCGACCCGAGCGTTGCAATTGGATCGACAACGCAGACGCATGCACGCAATTCCTCTGCTGCGCATCTCATCCAACAACCACCAAAAAAACTGGGCTGGCTGCGATACCGTCTGTATGCATCCTGCCAGACCCGTCCAAATCTTACCGGCCTCCAACGGTGCCGCCTAGATGGGCCGCCGCCAGGCAGACGATGCCGGTGAAGCTGCTGAAGCCCTCAACGGGTTATCGCAACGGCGATCACGGTCGACGACAATCGTCGCTATATCCGTGGACGAGTATAAAGAGGGTACGGTGGTGCCTCCTCAAGTGCTTCTCCTCCATCATCAGCATCATCAGCAAGCAGCTTCTCCTCTCTTCTCTCTTCAACATCTTCTCTACTTGTCTACAAGACATTGCGCTCCTTCTACCATCTTCATTTATACATACGCTCCTTCGTACTGTGTACAAAACTCATTACCCATTACTATATATACTTTAAATCAATCCAATCGCCAAAATGAAGTTCTTCACCTCCGCCTTTACCTTCGGCCTCCTCTTCAGCGCCCCAATTGTCTCCGCCCTCACCATCCCAGAACCGGCGTCAGCACCAGCACTAGCACCAGCACCAGAAAAACGCGATGTTCCCGACCTAGGGACGGCACTCTCTCAACTTTTAACGACGCTAGACAACACTCTCAGCAACCTTCGTATGTATCCATACTTCCAGATCGCCACCTTCGAAATGCTACCCAGAGGAGCTGTCACTAATTGATCATTGATGATGATAGAAACCGTGCTTAACGATGTCGACGTTCGCAATCTTGCACCTGCCACCGTCGCAGAGATTAACACTCTTCTCCAGGATACTTTGACCACCATCACTGGTCTTGGGACAATCGTGCTCACCTTTGTCTCAGCAGGAGTTCTTCCTACAGCTGCCGAATTAGTTCAGATCCAAGCTATTCTCGGCCAGATCCTCCCTATCGTCTTGGTCCTTCTCCCAATACTCACTGGGCTCCTCTCAGTCGGTAAGTCACCCTCATGACAATCCTTTGTGAACTCTTGATCAAACTTCGATCTAGTTCTAATCAATTGGCTATACAGCACCGCTCGTCGGAGCCGTCGTCCCTCTCATTACCACTCTGTCGACACTTTTCAGCATGGTCCTGATGCATACAGGCGCCATTGGACCTCTCCTTGCCATCTTGAGCAGCCTCACGGGTATCCTCGGCTCGCTGCCCGTGCCCCAGTTGTAAGCGGATCATCGACTTTGCATGGACTCCGTAACAATTTATCAATCGCCTCCAGGGCGCTCTATAGCCGGGTCTGAAAAGGAGAATTGGAGATACATATTGGAGAACAGAGGAATAGATTCGCGGTACTACCTAGGCAATCAGCTGAGGTTTTGGTGGGTTTACATTTCAGACCAGGAGTTTTCCTACAAAGTCAAATATTGCAATTATTCTACTATTTAATTTTAATTTCAACTTCTTGCTCATATCCCCGAACGCATGTTCCAAATTGACATCCATGGTTGTCAAAGTCCCGCTTCTGCTAGTAGTGAACTTAAGTAAATTGCTTATATCTTGTGCTTTCGTAAATATTGGAACAACTCGAGATCTCTTAGGGCCATTCGCAGATGTTTATATTTCGCCGATTGAAGAAAACTTCAATAGCATTAACCTTCAAGATAATGAACCTATTGCATATTTTATTACTTCGGACACACAATCGCCCGTGAGCCCCTGAGGTATAACGTTATGTGTCAATAGAAGCTGCACGTATAGGGGAAGATAGGGGAAAGAATGGAAAGCATACGGGAGTGTATAATTGAACGGCAGCGGCGGCCTCACTAAATAGACGCCGGGATCTGTAGGTTGAATGTCACCAGGCAACTTGGCCAGCTTTGGCTTCAACTTGCCTGTCCCACCGGAAACATAGACCTGCGCGCAATTCGGATAGAACTGCGCCTTGCCCAGCTCGTCGGAGTCCTGGACGGCCATCGTCTCGTGGCGGATGAGGTAGGGTCCGTTCTTGAGACACTTGGGAATCGTGAATGTCCATTTCATGCCGTCGTCGTACATTTTTTGAGTGGCCCAGGCGACGCCTGAAGGCGCCCAGTCGGTGACCGGCACGGATACGAACGCCGTTTCCTCTGTGTCAACTCACATTTCCCCATTTTATATAGTGTAAGCTTGTGCTCTCAAAGACATGTATAGACGAATCAGCTTATCAGGGGTTGACGGACCAATCTTGAACCAGGCGGCCTTCTCCCAGCCGTAGAAGTCAGAACAGTCGCGTCCGTTTGGGCACGCAGCCATGTATGTATATATCGGTCCAACATGCGGCCCTGTTCAATTTATCCCCGGTTAAATCGACATTTTCGACTTAGAAATCAAAGAGAATAGAAGAATCGACTTGCAGGAGGTCCATTTGGCAGTGACGTTTGTGCCAGCGGTGACATTAGCGTACTTGGGCGCCGGATACGCGCCAACGTTACATGTCATAGCATTGCTGAGCGGATCTAAGAGAGGGTTGATCCCGTTCTGCAGAGCGCGACCTATCGAAGTATATTTTCAGTAAAGGATCTACATTAATTAAAGAAGTGGACTCGATGGTAAATAAAGATGACATACCGATGCCTTGGACTGGAGCGGTGAAGTCCGGGTAACCGTTCGCGAGCGGTATCGTCTTATACGTCGACCCACCGATAACCCATTCCTGGACGTACCCATGTGCGGATACGTAGGAGGCGAGCAGAAGTGCCTGCAGTGTTTTGAGTAGCATTTCGTTGTACGTACTTTGGAGCAAACTTTCTGGAATTATATTATACTATAGTACTATTTGGCGGTGTTATCAGTGTAGTAGACGGTGAAGACCGTGAAAGGTGGGCAAAGAGATAGATTCCTATGTTAATATATAGATCCTACCCATAGATAGGCCGGTATATATGGGCGTCGCATGTTCATTGTCCGGAGCCCTGCCCTCCATCCCGCATACCAAGACTTCGTTGTGTACGGACGGTCTTAGACATGTTGTATTTTGCGTGTTGCGAGCACCCGAGCAGCCGCCTGATTGGTGGAAGTTCTGCGCACGAGGCTCCATGCCCTGATTGTTGTCTCGAAGGACACGGGATGCGTCCCGTCGAAACGAAGATTCCTTGGTCCATCTCGCTGGTTTCTTAACGGATGGACAGGCAGTATTTTAGTGCCACAAATGCATACGGCTGATGATGGACATCGGCTTCTTATCTTCATGTCAAGGCCCGCCACTGTGTTTCGCGTTGCATTATGGCTGGTGAGCTTCCGAAAAGGGCAAGTGTCCCAAAGCAGGACGGCGCTCGCCAAGCTGTTGCATTTTCGGTCGACAACGAGGTTTAATTTCGTCATATCGACAACCAGCCTACAATAATATTTTGTGAAAGGATATAAAATATGTTAACAGCCATTTGTTATATGTATCTTCTGAGCAGATTTGACAATATATGCGAGCTAACTAGGGCTGTAAGAATTCCAAGGAATCCGGTGAAGTACCGAGCTGAAATAAGCAGTACTGCTTTATCGAATGTGCCAACAACCAGTCGCTACACATGAGCGGTTTTACGACGCTCGGTATATTATAGATATGCAATCCATCCGACACTCAACTTGTATTTCTTCATAGATTACCCTAGACGATATATAGTGATCGCAAAGGCCCTATACCCCAGCAAGAGTAAACCAGATACATGGTGATGCTGAGATCTGCGCGCCAATATGCGGACGATGGCGTGAATTATCCTCAGATACAGGAACGACACGAACGACACGTACGCCAGTACTGCAGTCACATGGAACTCATATAAATCTCAAGATTAGCCCTCATTTTTGCAGCGAATGAGAAATCCAGATCCGCACGTGCGTGGCACGCCCTGGCTTCTCACTAACCCTACCGATAAAATAAATATATTTATATAGCTCTCCCCCACCCACAGTGTACGGCCCTTTTGTAATCTACACCAACCGTGGCTTAGAAAGATTCCCCTCCTGCCCCTTCATTATCTAGATCTCCACAGTTACGAGCCTGAACTATCAAGGCCACTTGCCCTCCTTCATCGAAAAACCGATATATATACTCATAAGTCCTGGTTTTACATATATACCCCTCTCTTTCCAAATATAAAAATGGTCGACCGTATTCCCAAGGAGATCTGGGACCGGATTCTCAAAGACTTTCCCTTTCACGAACTGCAGACTAACATCCGACCCATCAATAAAAAGCTGTACGCCCTCATCGGTAACATATTCCATGGCCTCCCTCCTTTCCTCTGGGATAAAGTTTTCGAGCATCTCGATCACAAAGATTTGTGTATCGCCGTCAGGCAAACCTGCAAGACCTTCAACCTTATATTGCAAAACACCCAGTCGATAAACATCCAGGAAAAGCTATTCACCGAGCCCGTGCGACCAGACTTATTGGAGACCTACATAGCACAGCGCGATAGCTACAATAAAACAGCTATCAGGATCCACCCGGCGCTGACGCAGACGGTGCTGGCCCTTCCACCGCTCGGCGCCCGTCACGGCATCGTCTTTACCGCGGAGGAGCTTGAGGAGTGCTTTAAAATGATGCCTGTCCCGAACGAGAATGCGACATCCCCAGCGGTACCATCCCTGACTCTGCGCCTTGCAGGGTTCAGAGCAGACGTTGTGTTGGGTGAGACCGCTGTTTCGGCCTCAACACCGGCCAACCAACCAGTCAACGGACTTCCAAAGGACCCACAAAGCCGGAAAAGAAAGTGCGACCGGATGGATGATTATGACTGTGACTTCGATGGCGGGGGCACAGAGAGCCCGAAAAAGAAAGCGATCACAGTCCGAGACGTCGTTGCAGGTATCTTCTCTCTCCTTGCACAAAGTGAGTCAGCCCCGAATCGGTCTTAGCCTTCCAAGCCCCATTCATATTTCTTTCGTATGGGTCGACTCTTCGCGCGCGGTTGTGATATATCTGCTAAGGCTCACACGCTTTCCATTAGATCCAACTGCAAAGAGGTACTTTCCAGATATCAAGCCGAAAATAAAACGCGCCGCAGAGCCTCTCGGATATCCGGTGGACGACGAGATGAACACCGATCTCATCGGCCTCAGAGAACTGTCCGTCAGGTCAGATGGACCGTCACTGCGACTGATCGGTTTCAAATACAACGATGCAAGGCTTGACGGCGAGGTGCTTACATCCATATTGCGCAGGCGCGCACGTTCACGAGGCATTGAAGTGCCAGTCCAGCGGTATTGACGGAGTATGGTCGAGGGTCTAGTTGAGGTATGAATTGCATGTAGACGAGGGACAGACATTTCCGGCAGACGACTCGCGCCTCAATAGGGAACTGCATAGACGCATATCGATATCAACGGAATACAGATATACAAAAACGTGATGTCCACTGTTGTAGCTGTACCAAAGACTTTTGTACTCGGATCCTCACATGCCAAGCTGCATCGAATCGATGCATTCACTACAGTTCATCATGTCCTCCCTGCCCGGTCAAAAAGATGCTCTTCGCTCCACCGGCCCTCAGCCCATTAAATGTCACCCGGTCCCCATTGACCACTACCCCCTCGCTCGCATTCACCACTCTCAATCCTCGCTGCGCGATCGCAGCGACAGACACAACGACCGTCTGGACCTTATGCGTCGGATCCGACACCGTCAGACACCACGAAGCCCCGGCCGACCACCAACCCCACAGCAACTGACAAGGCTGTTCCACTCTTATTCCATCAATTTCACCAGGTGCCCAGAACGTCGCCATCAAAACGTCCCCGTTGCCATTGTCAAATCGGTTTCTAATAGCCTGCAGCTCAACCGTATTCTGCAGCACAGTCCACATCGGGTTCTCCGACAGCCGCCTAGTAGTCTCCACATCTGCCAACGGTAGTATCGCATACGCATAACTCGAAGTCTTCGGGTTGACCCCGTGATCGATGATGATGTTGAGGTACTCTCGATGGCACCTGCCCTTCTGTTCGCCCTTGTTCACATCGGACCATTTACCCCATCGCTGCTGTCGCGAGAACAGCTTGTGCAGCGCGTTTCGACCCGCGTCCAGGAAGATATACCCTGCCGTGTTCTCCAGCCACGCCCAGTATACGCGGTTGCTGGCCTTCTCCCACCCGGCTTCAGGACGGTATTCTTCACCGTTGATGACGAGAAGCCGGTCCGCGCAGTCGAGGTTCCGCGATTCGACGGTGGTGTGCAGATTCGACGGCGGGTCGGCGTTTCCCGTGCAGCCGGCGCCTAGCGCCACAATCGCATTCTCCATCATGAACCAGCTCTTCTTCGCGGCCGACCGCTTATCGCTCGCGTAGTGGTCCATGCTGACGGCGGCGAACCGCGCGCCGACACCGCCGCTTCGAAACGCAACGCCGTTGCCGCCACCGCCGCCAGCCCAGCAGGCACCGCCGCTCCAATCGCGGTATCCCATGTTCTTGTACTGCGGCGGCGGCGGCTCCGTCTGGTGGTTCGTCGTTCCGGGGACGTGCAACGGGTCCATGGTCGACCAGTAGTCGTCGGCGTAGTGCGTCTTGTGGGTGTGGGTATATAGGTACGTCATGCCATCACCCTGGTACCAGCTCCTTACGTTCTCGACGCCGATGGTCTCAGCGCGCCCGATCCGCGTCGAGGATAGCGAAAGGGTGAAGCACCAGCGCGAGTCAGGGGCGTGGTAGGCAAAGTGCTCCTGGACCGGAGCGGCAAACGCGCCGCGGGGAGGCGTCGCCATGGGTCCGTTTCTGTTCCGTAGCACGGATTTCAGAAGAGGAATTTGAGGCAACATGGAATTCTCCAAAGTCGGCATCGGGCTGGAGTTGTGCCAGAGTCGGACGAAGGACTCGAGGTCGTTCGACATTTGCCCGCAGCAGCCTTTCGACAGCAGGGTAGCCGCATGGATAAGCCTGTGCCCATTTTTCTACATCATCACCTAGGAATTAGTAATGTATGCATACACTATGGATTCCGTAAAGTGCGCTCACCCATCCGGGCCCATCACGACGCGAGACTTCCCGACCTCTGACATGCTCAAATATGATACCCTGCCAAACGACCGGTAAGAAATTCCGCTCGACCATCTCGTATATCACGTTGGCGTTTGGGTCCTTAATCCGAAACTCTTCCGGCGAGTCGGGCGCGTTCAACAGGGCAAGCATGCAAGACAGAGAGTCCAGCATGACGAGACCGTAGCCGCCGGCGTAAGGGTACACGTCGTGTGAGATGAGACTGCCATCTTTATACAGCCCTTCACCATCGCCAGCTTCGACGTATCGGAACAGCGAGTTTTTGGCAACTTCGGCACTGCCGCCCTGCGCGGATATCGTCGCGATTCCGCGATTCAGGACGTTCGCGTCGTCCATGAAGATTCCTGTGATGATGAGGGTTCTTGCCATCCATGATCTATTCCCGCCTTTCAAGCTGGGGATGGCAGTGTTGCCCACGATATCGACGATTGTTTCTCCCCATCGGCGGCGACGTTCCGGACCTAAATGGTCGTAAAGAATCACACAAATATCGGCAAGGGTTTTCGGCGCGCCGATTCTGTGCAGCGCATGGAACGGAAATAGCTTAGCAGTCGGCCTAAAAACACGCAGGAACAAGCGGGCTGAAAGAGGAAGGATAACGCACTGAATGGCCCACCAATTGTTCCGGCACTTGATGCCTTCTCTGATGTCCTTATTGGAGCTGTTGAAGAAGATTTTGTGGATGTGGTCGAGTCCCGCAATCGTCTTTTGCAGAACTTCCTGATTCTGGTACTGTGGGGTGCCCGGCGTCGCCCAAGCGATAGCCAGCTGTAGCAGCTATTCACATTTAAACACCAAAATATCAGCCAACTACTTCACGTCGCGATACGTCTACAGAAGAAAATAAAGTTTAGATACCTTCCCGTAGGTTCTGTGAAAGCTCATGTCGGCTGCACACAGCGGCCCGATGCTCCTAAACACGCGGTCCGGCCCGGGCTCAAAGTCACGTAGGATTCCCTCCCCGCCCTCCGACATGGTCTTCACCTTGGCCTGAACATTCGGGTCGGAAAGGTCGATGGCGCCGCTGTCAAAGTCGCCAACGACCTGCGCCATCCATTTTCGACGCAGAATCGCAAAGGCCTCCGGCGAGCACGGGCGCGCCGGAACGGGCGGGGCGGGACCAGGAGCGTACTGCGATCCAGGGTCATCGTTGAGAACTTGCTGATGCGGCGGCTGCTGCTGATGTTGGTCGTGTCGGTCGTGGAGATGTAGATGCTTGTGGACCTGCTCGCTGAGGTCCTGCGCCCTGTCGCGCATAGCTCCCAGCTTGCCAAACATGACGATGAAGATGGCGATGACGAGGACAATGGCGGACGAGATGAACAGCCGTCTGTTGAAGATGAAGGATTGGACTGCGGAGAAGACGGGCGCCATGACTGTTGGCGCCATGGCGGGCGGTTGAATTCCAACGAGGACGGCTGTCCGGCTGCGCTAAGGCGATAAGCTGACGTAGCTGATTGATGTAGCACACACTAACAAAGTGTTTGACTTCATATCGGTATTTCATATTTGTGCGTCGGTAGACGGAAGTCATCAAGAGGTGATGCACATATGATGCGCCACAATGTCACCAGCCATTTAATCAGCCATTCCCGTGATTCTACCATGCATGATCATTGGGATTTAATTTTCCTTGGTCAATAGTGGTCGTAACTTCATTGTTTATTGAGTACCATGCATGTAGCTACTATTAATATACTGATGTACTCCATCATGAACGCTTTGATACCTGCGCCGGACATATCGACAATCACAATGATCCACAATCCACTCCATTCTACATCTATGCAAGCTCACCAGGCCAGGCTCAATCAACTACACAACAATCCAACCAGCTTATGTACAGAGAGATACGTATACGCAAATTACCACCCCCCCACCACACCAGACAACCTATTATATACCGCCAGTCGCACATGCAATCATCGATTCGTCACAGATTATTCTGCTTCCTAAAGTCGTCCCATGCATCGTTCAGCGCACTAAACACCGCGGCCGCAAGCATCCGCTGCTCCACTGTTGCATCCTGCGATATCTGTTCACCAACGTCAGTACATTAACTCCTGTAGGAATTGAAGAGCAGTGAATTAAACATACCTTATCTGGATGCACCTTTGCGATGCCCTTCATGTAGGCAATCTTGACCTTATTCGGCATCACCAGCTCGTGCATTCCCACCTTCTTCCACCCGCATCCCTCCCACAAGACGCTGTCCAGACTGGCGATCAGCGCTCGCAAGTTCGTCTCCTTGCCCCCCTTCCACGCCAAGACCCGGGCCTCAACGCTGTCGTGTAACGCGAACTTTTCCGCATCCGCCTTGTCCGCTGCTGCGTTCGCGGCCCGCAGCCGGTTCACCGCCTCGGCGCTTTCCGCGGCCGTCGCTGCAGATTTCCTTGGCGCCGGCGGCTTGTTCGTCCGCGGAGGTGGTGGCTTCTTCGCCGCCGGGGGAGGATTGGGCTTTTTCGGCGCCAATGCCTTCTCACACCGCGCCTTCCCGGCACTTGCGGACGCACCTCCGACGCCGTTTTCCAGGGCGAGACCCCACGCCACACCCGCGTCCGACCAGCGCTCCAAGTGCTCCAGCGCCTCAGCCCGCCGCACGACAGCTTTGCCCCAGATTTCCTTGAGATCTTTGCTCGTCCCGTCGCCCAGGTCGAAGGTTTCGCCAACGCCTCGGTTGCTTCCGACGCCTGAGATCACGTTGTCGCAATCTTCCACGGCAGCTTTCGAGTCGCCGAGCTTGATGTGCACGATCGCTCGATTGGTGAGGATGAGGTAGCGTATCGGGTGTGATGTTGGGATCCCTGATAACGATGTTGTGTAATGAGAAAGAGCCGATGGGTAATCTCCACGTTTGAAGGCTTCTGTGCCCGCTGCGCGAGATGTAGTACTCGATGCCAGGGTGGACGGGGGAATCGATGGGATTTGGCGGGGTTTGGGCGGGGGTACCGCGTGTGCGGTGGTGGCAGGGCGCGGCGGAGCTGCGGTCGGTTGAGGTGGCGGTGTGTTATTACTAGCGGGGCGGGTGCGGGTCGAGGGGGGAGGTGCGGATCGAGACTCTGTTACAGGCGGGTAGGATGCAGTTCCGAACAGCAAATCGGCCTCCGCGACTTGCGGCTTTGGGGGCGGTGCCGGGGCCGCGGTTGACTTTGGGGGACGCCGTCTCGCGGGGCTGATGTAGACTTCTGCTTCGTCAACCTTCGCCCTGAGTTCAGCTCTGCGATCGACGGGGGCTGGACCCTGGTTGCTCTCCCCCCACCGTTCCCTTTGAAGCCTTGCCTGCTGTCTTCTCCGCCTTTCGTCCTCGTCGTCCGGTCGGGCCGGCCGCCCACTTCTCTCGGAGTGGCCTTTCCTCGGATTCCCGCCCATGTCTAACATCATAGCTTCAGTGGTAAAGTTGCTATCCGGTCTACCGCTGCTTCTACTCCGCTGTTGATGCGAATGCTGATGCTGCTGCTGGCTGTGCGCCTCCTTCATCCATTTCGGTGTTCCATCGCTGGTGCCCTTGTCGTCCTGCAGGTCGTTGATCGCCTGGGCCATCTTCTTCCGTCCGGTAGCCCATATGCTCCCTGCCGTCTTCAATATGTTGCCGCCAACTTCCTGCGCGAAGGCGGCAACATCCTGCATCTCCCCTTGATTCTGCCACGCTGGTCGTCCACCCGGATTCTTGCGTGAGGAACTGTGACCGCCGTATTCATCTCTCGATTCGCGATCCGCCGTGGCCTTCCTCCCACGCGTGTGCTCGTGACCCGCCGGTTTACTACTCCTCGAATGGGCTTCCTTGAGGAGGAAGTCTATCGCACCGCGGACATCAAGTCCCGTATCCGTCTCTGCCAACGCCCTTTTCGCGTCTTCCACCGAAAATCCCATGTCCACCAGCTCTGCTATCGCGGGATCTCGCGGGTCCTTCCCGGGAGGGGGTGTCCGCGCGACGCTGCGGATATCCTCATTCTCAGGACGACGTGGTTGGCGGGGAGGTTTCGATGGCGGCGGCGACGGCGTCTTCTTCTTGACTTCCTCAACGGGCTTGCCGAGAAGACCCAGTATATCGTCGTCGTCATTGCTCACGGCGGCAGGTGCGGACTGCTGAACGTGTGACCTTGGTAGGTCGTCGCCAAAGCTATCCAGATCGAAGGGGTCACTCGACTGTAAGCTTTGCTGGGGCTGTGGGCTCGGTGTCGGTCTACTGGGTAACAGCGAGGGTGTGACTGTTGGTGGCGTAGCGGCAGAGGGCGGTGGGAAGTGGCTGGCTCTGTTGACCTTCGCATCCGCCGAGAACCCGGCCAGCAGGTCGTCCTGGTCCGGAGGATTGGGCGACGGTGTCGACCTGCTGCCGAACGGTGGGGGCCGGAAACCATTACTCCCCGAGCTGGGAGCAGCTGCGCCGAACGAGCCGAGGGAGTCCAGGCCGCTGAACTGCTGGTCCAATCGCTGCTGCTGGAGCAGGTCCGCCTTGGCTTTATCCTCCTGCATTTTCTTCTGCTGCTCGAGCAAGCTCATGGAGCTGGTGTTCGTGGCCTTCTTCGCGCCAAAGTTGACCAGCGAAGAAAAGCTGTCGAGGCCGTTGCTGCCGGCAGCTGCAGCATCTTGGCGGACGAAGCCGGCGCCGGGCAGCGGCTTGGTGGAGGTCGGCCGGCTGATGGAGGCAGCGGACTGCGGGGTGAGGGTCGGGGTGGAGCGGAGCGAGGTTGAGCTGTAGTCGGCTTTGGAGGGGGCCGGATTCGTGGCGGACGGCTGCGAGGACGACGCCGTCCAGCTCAGGCCCGTGAGGTCGTCCATTGCCGGCGACTGGCGCGACTGGCAAGCAAGACTGTCGGGCGGGCGGTCGAGCGAGCGAATGTGAGGCCGATTGCACTGAGAGCCACGTTTTCTGATTGATAGATGTCGACGGGGAGATGGAGGGAAGGAGAGGAAGAAGGTTGGAGATGCAGATGGAATGTGCTGGCGGGCGGGCAGCCAGCGCAGACGTTACTTAACTTCTGGCAACGTTTAACGTTTACCGCAGGCGCAGTTTGGTTGCAAGTTCGTTGGCGGCGTGGCGAGTGCCGCTGGGCCATCCGAGCCGAACAGCCACGTCCACGCCAAGAATGCATCGAAACGGTATTACCGGGTCGAATATATACAAGTACAGAAGTTGAGTATATATAGAGAGAGGGTCTGTTACGCGTTCGGGGCTGTTGTAGGAATGTTGAAAAGTTGGGTGGTGCATTAGATACATGTATACGCAGACGATGCGGTGAGGATACATGCAGAGACTGAACTATACAATACAATACAATGGACTACAGCAGCAGCATTCTACATGCAAGCATACTGCGGCAAAGCGCGTCGACAGCGAAGTCGGAAACAATTGAACAAGTTTAAACAGCAGCTTTGATAACCAGAAGAAATTTAGAATATCATACTCCCGTGCCAGTGATAGTGATAAAAAAAACGAACGAAGGGGCAGAGCAGAGTGATAACAGCGAGATCCCGCCCGGTACACCTTCCAAACACAAAACTCCCGAATCCAGTGATATATATATCCTCCCAGGGGCTGCTTAAGTACACTACACCCACCTTTGCAGCTACACACTCTCAGTCTCGCAACCACGCACGCTTCTTCTCTTCTTTCTTTAGCCGCGTCTTTTCCCGGAAGGCCTTGACCTCCTTCTTGGTCAGCTTCTTCGCCTGTCTCTCCGCCTTGAGACTCCTTCCATCGTGGCAGTTCGCAGCAGCATCCACGTCGAAGTATATTTCCATCTGTCGACGCGCCCGGCTCTCCTCTGTCTGCTGCTCGGTGCCGGGACCGTTCTGGAAGCGGCCGGTGAAGCGATTGAATGCCGCATGGGCCACATACGGGTCGATCGTTGGTGATGGCGTTCGCTCCGGCTGTTGGGCGTACGGTGCTGTTGGATCGTAGTCGCCGTGTATGGCGGGTACGTAGCCGCTGTATTGCTTCGCGTCCCCGGAGTCCGTCGTGGAGCCACTCTGGTCGAAAGGAACGGCAGCAGGGGCAACAGCCATGGCTGCTTCCGACGGCGGCACTCGTGGGTTCGTCCAGGTTGTTTCGCCCGTGAGGTGATTGTAGAAGTAGTATTGCCCGACCTCCGGCTCCCAGACGGCCTCCCAGCCATCCGACGGCGGTTCCTCCGGGGGTGGGCCTGGCGGTAAGGGTGGCAGCTCGCCTTCTTCCTGCTCCGTCTCGGCGGTGTCACCTTCGCCATCGGCGGTTTCGGTCTGGGGTTTTGGTGTCACGTCCTGGGATCGCTCGGACGATTGAGGCTTGGAGTCGTCTTCCTTTCGTTCTCCATCTTGGCTTACAACTGCTGCAGCGTCGTCGGAGCTCGATGTCGATGTCGATGTTGATGTCGATGTCGATGAGGTGGGTTCAGGTTCGGCAGCGGGCGTCTGCTGATGGGATTGTAACGAGGGCGAATCGGGTCGGTGTCGTTTACGCGACCGGCCATCAGGAGACTGCGTGGGTGATCGCGACCGGGCCAGCGGCTTTACCAGCGTGGCTGCGTCGACTTCCGCGTCCCGGTGGCCTGCATCTGCATGAGAGAGAGGAGCATTCGCCGTCATGCTGGGTGGGAATCCCGTGGCGGGGAATGGAGAATGGCGAAGGAGAGTGACGAAGGAAGGAAGTTGAACTGTGGATGGTGAGGATTGGTGGCTGGTGCTGGTTCTCCAATTGGTTTTGGTTTCCGTTTGGCGGTGACGTCGAGGCCGATGAGGCAACACGTGACCAACAATGCGCCGCAAAACGAAAGCTCCACGGCAGAAAAAAAAAAAAAAAAAAAAATAAGACTGAAAGAGAGAACGTTACCGACAACCATCTCTTTTCAACTTCACCTTCACTTCACCACCCAACAGTCAGCCACGATGCATCTCATGTACACGCTCGACTCCGACGGCAAGCGCCTCTATACCCTCAAGAAGGTCGCTCACGGCGAGGTCACCAAGAGCGCTCATCCCGCCCGGTTCTCGCCCGACGACAAGTACTCCAGGTGAGCCCTCACCCATCCACCCACTCTACCCTACCTAAGAGACGCCCGGCAGCTAACTTGGAGACCGCTCTAGACACCGCGTAACCCTCAAGAAGCGATTCGGCATGCTGCTCACACAGCAAGGTACTATCTCCCAGCTCTCTCCCTTCCGAATGATCCAGGACGCTAACACGGGGGCGTATTGCGACAGAGGCGAGACCGATGTGAGGAAGGATTTCAATCCGGCGCTTTCAATGTCACGATATCCGTCCGAGACCCAACCCCCCTCGGACGGCGACCAATAATGGCGATATAATCCAGTCGAGGACTCTCTACGGACCCAGCCGCTCATAACACGACAGGGGGAGCTGCTGTCTTTTCTCTATAGATGCCGCATCTGAAGGGGCTGGCGATCATTGTATACTATCATTGTTTAGTTCATGGCGCAAGTGTACGTTCTTTGGGGATATAAATATGCTTCTCAGGGATACCACGATCATCTTATACAACTTTAGCTATCGAATCGAGACTTTTAATGGGTATCTAAATATCTATCAAAGCTGTCGTATCATCATCAATACCGTTGTATCCGGTCTCATAGGGCCATATCGCACAATGATTGTACGAGTAGATAGCACAAATGTCCCACAAATCGCACTTATAAAGCGTGCATGAGAGATGCAGTCTACCGCCTCTTCGAAGCGTTGATGTTCCTGCCCGCCCCGATCTTGGGATTCCCGCCATGCCCGAGCCTCTCGCCCGTCAGCAATCCCGGCAGATAATCCTGATCCATCAAATCCCGCTCCTTGACCCGCTTGCTCTCCTTCACCGCCTTCTCGTACTCCTTCTGGTCTTCCGACAGCACGATATTCTCCCTCACCCCCTTCATGCTCGGGGTCCCGTGCTGTGGCTTCGCCATACTGAAAACATTACCCCGATTGTTCCACTGCCAGTTCTTCTTGAGGTGGATGCGAAACACCCCGTTGGCATCCGTCGAGCAAGTCACCTTTGTCAGCGCCGGTTGGCCGCACGACGGGCAGAACTGGCGAGTGCCGTCTCTGACGACCTTGAAGCAGGCGTGACAGCGCAGGACGTGTGATTTCACCGACGTGATTCGACTCATCGTCGCCGGTGAAAAAAGCTGGATGTGTAGCTGCAGCAGCACGTTTTGCATGGCGAAATCGCTGGTGCAGCAGGCTGTCGTTACGGCAGCTTCTTTTGTCGCCGGCGTGGATATCGTGCCGTCAGATGTGAGGTGCACCGCGAGATTGTCCGGCGTGATCCAGTCGTCACCATCGTCGTCGTTGTCCGACTCGATCACAACTACTGGCTCGTCGGGCACCGGCTCATCGGGCACCGGCTCAACCGACTGTGGCTGAGGGTCCTGCTCGACTGCATTTGCGTCATTGGCTGTGACAGCCAGGGTTTGTGGTTCTTCCGCAGCCGGTTTTTCGTCCAATTGAGGAGCGTCGGGTTTCCGAATGGCAATAGCGGGATCCTTGCGGTTCCTTCTCGAGACCGGAATCGTGGTCCACCCGTCGTCTTCCTCGCCTTGTGGAGCATCTCCCTCTCCACCTTGCAGGCTAGCTTCAGATTTGCCCCGGTTCTGCTTCTTGCCTCTCCGCTTGCCCTTCTTCCCACTGCTTTCCTTCTTCAGGATCTCGGCTTTCCTCTCCTCCAGCCTCTTCGAGAACTCTTCGGCACCCCCCACAGCTTCGCACTCGATCTCATAAGTCAGGGCGAGCACTTGCAAATCCGTCGCGCCAAGAACGCCATAGTCGCCCGTCTTTTTCGCAAAGTCCGAAATGTACTTTATGCTCGCGGGCTTCGGTGAGCGGTACTGCAGGAATGGCGACCACAGCGTCTCGAAACGAGAGCAGGTGGCGGCATCGCGAATCTCACGAGCGACGCCGGGGACTGTGACCAGGTTCGAGGACTTTTCGAGCAGGGACGTCGGGGAGCAGACGCCTTTGATGAGAGGCCCGGTGTCGAGAACGAGGGTTTCGATGCCCTTTGCCGGCTGCGATGAGTCGTCTGCTGTCATTGTGGATTCAAGTGTCGAAGCTGGTTTACAAGGCAAGTCGAAGGTCTTTGGATGGGAGAGGGTTTTTTTTTTTCTAGCAGTGTGGCTTAATGTTTCGACGGCAGCCAACACAAGCAAACGCCGCCGCCGACGTCGAATGAGCGAGCGATAACGAGCTCGAGCTCCGATAAAGCAACACCACCAGCCACAGCAAATCAAGCTTCACGCTTGGAGATACACAGATACCCACCCACCGCACAGCTTGCATCAGATCACATTTCCAGAAGCTCAGGACCGGTGCATGCCAAGTGTCACAATGCTGCAGTCGGATTATCCACGACCACGTTACCATGCTGCGCACTGTCTTTCGAATTCCAGACGATACCCCGGCTTCGGTGGGGGGTATACAAGTAGCCCCGGTTACTCAATTGCTCAAACCAGCTTCTTCGTAAGTTGCTTCCTCAAATGCATGCGACTCGTGGCGCTACTTTACGTACATGGCTGACTAACTCATGCGACCTAATGCACTGCAGGAAATTAGTCTGCATGCGAGAACCAGTAGAACAATTGAGTTTGGACCGTGCATACACGCATTACAACAGTGGCAACCAAGGGCCTTGCCAGAACTCAATCACAAGGACCCTGTTGACCGTCGAGAGGATTCAATCCCCCTAGAGGATAGAGAGAGTCCAATCGGCCCGCTGTTCCGTCTTTGGAGCAGCGTTCGTCGAACTCCTCCGTTTTCTGCATACTAGGCCAATCGTACCACCAACTGGCCCCTTTGCGCGCATTTTGTAACAACAATGTACGGTTTGAATGCCTGTTCCTTGTCTCCGTTCAAGCTGGAACCTCGGTGAATGAATGGATATCGCGCTCGCTCTCCCCCACACGACCTGCTTATCATGGCCGCATGCGCATGGACGTTGGCTAATCGATTGTCTTGTAAGCGTGAAACAGGCCAATAGCCCTCTACCCCGTCATCCAGCTGCCGAACCCTCCAAGCGAAATGGAGCTGATCGAGAAAGAAGGTTTCTCTCAACTGGTTAACCTCCGTCGGCGGAAGCGTCATACTTAAATCAAATAGCATCACATGTCGTGACGTTAACCCGTTGGAACAAAAACAAGTCGACGCGATATCGATACCTTATCAACTTCGCCGACGGCGGAAGAATTCCCGGACCGTCTGCTGCAACTCGGCTTGAGACGGATGATGATAGTGGAGAACTCTCGCCACAATCTATCGTCGGGGATCGACTAGTGAGTTGCAACGATACCTTTCGGCGTAGCTATCTCTTCTCCTTCTGCAAGCCAACCAACAGACCAGACCAAGCGCCCCTGCCCTGCGTTCGGTGCCCCGTCCCAAGACTTGCTACTTGTAGTATGCAGCTGGGATGTCCGAGCGTTGGCCTCAGCTTTCATCTGATCGCGCCCCGCAAAGAGCGTATGTTCTCTTTTCGTCCTGAAGCGAGTGCGGATTGCTGCGAGCTGCAGCCCCACTCTGTCGCAAGAGTACATACATGAACGACACGGCCCCCAGAGATCCATGCTCGGCTCAAAAATGACCGCAGGCCACTAGCAGGCATGGGCTTGCATGAATCCCGCGCCGTTGATTGGCTCCAAGCTGAGGCTCTGTGGTTTTGCTGCCCCTTAAGCTGAGCTCCCACTTACAATCGGGTGGTCTGTCGTCGGTCGTCCGGGTCGTTGTGCATAAAGTTAGCTTCGCGACGTCTCCGGAATCTATATAAATCATGGACCGAAATTCGAAAACTATCAGCCTTACGCCTCCAGAACGCAACATTAGGCATCGCTGCTGCCTACTCAATTTATTTATTTTGCAACCGATGCTGTCTTATGACACTATTCCATTGATAATTCTCCATGGTACTAGTATGTCTCCACATGCCTTCATTTTGCCCTCAATTGCTTCTTCCTCAGAATCACGACCCCCAGACAGATTTCCACTGGTCTGGAATCCCAAAGATTTCCATTTACCATAGTATTGGCAAATACTATTATGGATCTGATGGATCTGAGACCGTATCTTGCATGTTGTTGCATATTCCCGCGGCGGGCCGTTTCCCGAAATCTAACATCTGGCCGGGGAGCTGACTTATCAAACTTATAGAGCGATTACCTTATACGCGTCAGCGTCACAGATGCGGCCGGACGGGTCCGGAATCACCCGGACCCTAGCAAAGGCTACCCTCTGACTGTTCAGATGCGCTACCGCAAGGGAAAACTGAAATTCATCAGACCGTCGAAGGCGCGGAAACTCCCCGAGATGCTCCTCGTCGATGGCGCCATCATGAGAATGATACCAAACCATGGCGCCGGACGTTGTAACCCTTTCCGTTTCGAGGGCAAGTCGTATCCGCGCATGGGCCCCAGAGATCCCTTCACAGAGCTACACTGGCACCCGGGACCCCAAAATAGATATCCGACCGCCCATCACATCTTCATGCGGTTCGGGGTAGACAGCGACGTTGGCGCCCAAATCTCGGGACTTCAGAAGCCAGGTGGCAATTGTCCGGTTATGATCCGCTACCTTCTGCATCTCACGGACCTCATGGTGAACAGCGACGACGACGCGGACCAGCATAGTCATGAGTTCTGCAGCTTTCAGGTGCCCATGCCTATCTTGTGGGGCCTGATCATGTTGCGAAGCTTCAATCGCTGGTGGACGGTCCCTGACTTGATGGATGGCGGTTGGTGCTGGGATTCTGGGCGTCCAGGACACGACGGAACACCATTCAAGCCTGTCAATGGTCAGTATCATTTGTATCCACGGTTGCGTTGAGAAACATTCGGGAATAAACGCTGACAAAGTGTCTATGGCAAAATCGTAGAGACTGCCCTTTACGATGATGTTTATCTGAAGATTTGGGTCTGTACCCCGGCCGAGCGTGGGCTTCCAGCTCCCGGGTCCTGTTCCTTCATGCTTACCCACCGTGGCGAAGCCATGGAATCAACGGATTCGAGCGGCTTTGAAACGGAAGGAGAGGATCTCTCATCGTCACAGTCCAGCGACTTTATGACAACATCCCAGCCGATAAATATCACAAACTCTCGATATGGACGAGAGCGAGGATCGTCCGACGCGATGCCTCCTCGTAGCAGCGTCTCTTCCTCTTACCGTCCGGACAGGGAACCATCTCATAGACAGACAAGAGCGCCACATGGTCTTGGTGAATCGCAGAGAGCTGGTGGCGTCGAGAACTACAGGCAGGGCCGCTACTCGCAAACAGCAGGCAGCAACAGCTACGTCTCACCGCCGCAAACATACTATACGGCGCCTGCGGCCCCATTCCCATTCGAGGAGGATGCGGCCGGCTCTTTTCGAAGCGCATCATACCTCGACCGGAGACACGATCCCAGGACCAGACTGGACGATGCCGTGCAGGACAGCGAGCATTCGTCACGCCAGTCAATTGAAGACACATATATGGAGCGGGTCTTACCCAAGCCGTATCTGTATCTAGATCTGACCGATGAAGACCTGCACGATCTAAAATACAACGGCACCGGCATACCTCTCACTCCTCCAGTATCGGCATCCGAAGCTACTACTAGCGGACCCCGGTGGCGCAGACGAAGACCACGAGAGGGCTCCCAACATCCTGAACCCCCAGTGGAGATGTCATACTCCATGCAAGACCGAGTTCCGGATGACGACTACGTCAGAGTCCAGTGGGAGCGACATTATGAACAGCCGGAACCACGAGCGGAATACTCGATGGATGAATTGAGCAGTATCCATGCTGGCTCCGAGTTCTCCCCACGGTCAGCGTCTCAGCACGACTTCTCCAATCTCTCATCTACACCGCGGCAACGGCGGCGACATGAGGGAACTGGAGCGAGTTATTCCCAGCGGTATGATAATACTGTCTCCAGTCCTGGGTACGATAATACTGTATCCAGCCCCATCGACTCGCGCAGCCCGAGCTCCCCGCTATACAGCTACGGGTCGTCATATCGACCGTTCGAGTTTGACCGTCCTTCCGAGCTCTCCAGATCTCAGGAGGATGCGGAATTCGAACGTATTAATCAGTTCTTCGCATCGGGTGGGACTCGAGCCACGGAGGACGCCGCGGGATCTCCCCGTTACAGGTCCAACGACCGGCCGAGCAGACAGCCGCGAGGGTATCCGCCACGAGCAGATGAGCGGCCAGAAGGACGTAATGCCAGGAGGCCCGACGATTCCAGGCAGGACTACTCATCATCATCGCATCGAGCTAGCTACTGGCAATGATCAGATCGATCTAAGGTTACATCCACTACGACAGATTACTCTAACGACGAGGGCACTGCTTCGGAATGTCTCGTAGTAGACCTGCGATTCTTCGCGAAAACCGAATGCCCGTCACACCTTTTAGCAGCATTTTGCAACACTTTTGCATGTTTGGCTTCATGATCTGGATTTTGACTTGCTCTTTCCTTCGTACACTGCATGCATATGTTTTGTTCAAGTTGCTTAAATCTTTTCTCTAGGATTTCACGTGGTATGAATTTGATGATGGATGATGATACGAGTATAACGATAGCGATTGTTGGAACAGAGTCTTTGAGTCTTCAATTGCGATTTTATCCGTGTCCATATATGCTTTTGTGAGTTTGCGTTTTGCATATTGTATGTACATTTGCTTTATGATGCGATGATTTACGCGCGACGACTTGATTAGTCTTGTTTCCGCATGGGTACACGCCCGCATGCATATGCTCTTTGTATGTATGTACATGTACGTGGCGACGGAGAATATATACTACAATCGAAAAAAGGTCTAAGCTTGTTGCCGCTTCTTCCCCTTCTTCCCCTTCTTGACACTGGACAGCCTGCGGAACCTGGCCTCGATCTTGCTCTGGTGGGAGCGTGTGAGCTGTCTCCAGCGCAGCTTGTTCGGTTTCGGCACCGTCACCGGATTCTCCTCCATGTATTTACCGATGCGCCAGCCGGACGGCTTGACGACGTATCCACCGGGCCGGCGGCTCACGGTTGTGTAGTCCAGGTTCTCGATGCCGGCTGCCTTGCGTTCCAGATGGCCGATTTCCGCCTCGGACATCTCGACCTTGACGAGGCCTAGCTGGCGGCTTCTGGCGGCGTTTGGGGGCCGCGGCAGCTTTTGGTCCCGCTTGATGGCGACGCCTATGAACTTGCGTTTGGGCTGCTTGGGGTCGAGGTAGTGGCGGACGTAGCCCGGGCAGAGGGCGTAGAGGGTGTGGTCGCGACCCATGCCGACGTTCTCGCCGGGGTACCAAAGCGTTCCGCGCTGGCGGAAGAGGATCATGCCCTTCCGTACTCGTTCACCTATGACAATTCAATCGTGTCAGAAGACTTATATAAAGATGGTATAACAAAATCGCTCAGTTCTGATATATTGGGACGAACCTCCAGCCTTCTTGGCACCGAGTCTTCGGCCGGCCGAGTCGCCGGGTCCATTGGCCGCGCCGGACGACTTGTGTGTAGCGTGTCTGACAAAGGTGAGGACGGGCGACGAGGGGCGGCCGTTACGCGCCCATGGCTGCAATTGGCGCAGATGCCGCAGCAGCGAAGCCGATATCGACGCGAGGCGGGGTGGCGGGGGCGGCATCGTCGGTGGGGATGTTGTCGCGGAGGGAGGACCGAGAGTGCAAATTTGAGCGTGCTAAAAAGGGCTGGCATCTGCGCCGGCGGCTGCGAACATCTCGGCCCTGCAACGCGGCAACACATCGCGGGCTTATTATTCGCCAGGTGGCCCTTCGCGGGTGACAAGCGGCGCGCAGCCCAGTTGCTTCGACTCCATGCATCTTCAAGTTAGCATCGACATCATCACTTCGAATAGCCCTTAAACTACCGCTCCCAGACGCTTTGCATAGCGGAGATATATATAGAGACACCTCGACCGCACAATGGCTCGTTTCGCAGTCCTCCTCCTCCTGACGGCACCGCTGCTCGTGGCCGCCCAGTTCGGCGGCGGCTTCTTCGAGCACCTCTTTGAGCGCGGCGACCACCAGCAGCAGCGACAGCAGGATGTCGGCTCCGACAGCTCCTGGTACCGCCAGGTCTACCACCAGGGTATGATATATACTACTACAAACTCTCTTTCACGATTGATAGCGGCGGGCTAACTCTATGATTGCTCGTTTGCAGCCCATTGCAGCAAGTACCTGTGCCCGGGAACGCTGTCTTGCGTCGATAGAGCCACGCATTGCCCGTGCGCCTTCCCGGACAACGAAGTCAAGTTTGAGCTCTCCGACGGCTCCAAGATCTGCGTCAGCAAGACCGGCAAGCCGGATGTCATCACGAAACGGGTCGAATTGGCACGGAAAGGGCAATTGTGAGCCCTGTCAAGTGACTGGGTCAATGGGTGCATGGTGTAGAGAGCGAGACGGACTGTAGGTGGTTTATACCAGGTGTGTAGACGGGTGGATGGGCATTGAGTCACATCGATACAGGAGTTTGGAGCTTTTTAGCAAGTGCATGTACGATATCAGCGTCCAGCTGCAGGTCAATGGCGCGCAATCGATAGATTAATATCACATTCCTGATGTCTTCAATCTTCTGTCGTGAATGCAAATGCGCTTAACGTTATTGGCAGTCGGTGTGGCGTGACCTGGTGGCGCTTCCGATGCCCTTCGGTTAACCTTCCCTCTGAAATTTTCTTCCACCACTGCAAAATGCAAAATGCGTCACCACAATGTCCGGTCACCCGACAGCAAGTTACATCTAATGCTCAGACCGCTACTCCACATCCACCACGACAATTGTCACTCCCCAACTTGACATCGGTCAGCTACTCCAATGTGACTCCTGCTTTCGCCATGATTCACTCATGATAGGTATGTTTCGGCGAAGAAATAGCAAAAACCTTCACAGCACCCGTCCGCCCTTCATGATGACAATTTTCTATCAATGCCTAGACCGATTGATGCGAGCCTCGCTCCATCATGTACCATGCTGGCTTGATTTACTATTATAGACTACAACGGTATCTGAACAAAACATCAGGACGCCATTACATTCAATCTTTCCATATCGTCATTGAATTGACATCATTTGGGAGTGCGACGAGGCTAATCGGTTTCGTATCCTAGCACCAACGTCGGGATAGACTCTTAGACTTCACCCAATCCATGCTTCCCGTGCGATGGCGGATTCGACTTCTCAAGATGCTGCCGTCGATGTCGCCGTCGCCGTGCCTTCGCATCCGGCGACCGCGCCGAAGCCGAAGCGGCCGAACTATGCGGTGATACACGCTGCTCCCGTGCCGCTGGCCCTCTATCATTCCCCTCCGTTGATACCCCACAACCCTCTCTCGTTCTTACACCATCTCTATCTCTACCTTTTCCCACCGACATGCTCGCATGAGACGACGTATACGGGTGTGTTTTCACCCGTGACAATGTCAGTGGAGATTCGTGACCCGCAGGCTGTCCTCGACCTATGGCAGAAAGGTTTCTGGGGAAAAGGCAGCTTGAGCAGAAGTGAGCCGACATGGCTGAATAGAGAGCTACGGCGACTGGGAGATACGGAGGTCGGAGCGACGTCCGAAGAAATCACCAGGCAGCGGCGAGACCAGCGGAAGGAGATGAAGAAGGAACGTGCCCGCAAAGAGAAGGAAGAGCTGCAGAAAGTCAAAGCTGCTGAAGCGAAGGGCAAACACTCCAATGGAGGCCCGAGCAACGGAAAACCCGTCGTGACGGATGCAAAGGTCGTGGTGGATCTGGAGGAGGAGATCAATGGCCTGAAAGACTTTGTCAGCGAATTGGCCCAGTCGAATGATCAGACAGGGCTGCCAACGCCCCCGCTGTCAGCATCCGAGGTGGAAATCCAAGATCTAGCACCTTCTAAAGCGGACGTGCCGCCGGTCCAGCACTCTAATCCGACTGAAACTCCGGCTGTGTCTCCGCCAACAGCAAAGTCGGTCGATTTCAAACCTGGATCAAAGATTGGGGGAACATCCGCACCGAAGAAGATCGTTCTCGAGAATCAAGAGCATTTGCAGCTCACCTATCCGGAAGCCTTCTTTCTGGCATACGCCCTTGGAGTGCTCACCATCCACTCGGAGCCCGACAAGACTCCTATCTCCCTCCCCAATCTCCTCCGCCTGTTCCTACGGTACTCGACATTCCCGCCGCTCCCAGAGCCCTCCATCTCCCTCTCAAACCTGAACCCGGACAACCGATTCCTCATCAACTACGTCGTCTACCATCACTTCCGCTCCCTCGGCTGGGTTGTCAAATCTGGCGTAAAGTTCTCCGTCGACTATCTCCTTTACAAGCGCGGACCTGTGTTCTCGCACGCCGAATTTGCAGTCCTGGTGATTCCAAGCTACAGCCGCTGGGAAGGCCGGGCTGAGGCCTGCAGAGAATGGGACTGGCTGCACAGCATCACTAGAGTTAACAGTCAGGTTAAGAAGACGGTGGTGTTGGCGTACGTCGATGTCCCGACTGCGGAGGATGTGAAGGGCTGGGAAAAGGGTGGCGATGGGCTGAAGGATGTTTTTGCAAAGTACAAGATACGAGAGGTGGCTCTCAGGAGATGGATCCCCGGCAGGAATAGAGACTGAATTGAGGGATGACACTTTCTCCGCACTTTTGATACCCGGTTTATTGAAAACAAGCACTCTATGCTTTCTGATGTCTGTTCCTGCTCATGCGCAGGTCTTCAACGAATGGAGTTCTAAAATGTGCTTAGTTAGCCCGGCGTTTTCTAGCGAAATGTAATCCAAGCTTGTTCAACTCGTCTTATAATCCTACTATCATCTGTTCATCTTCTGCGCGTTGCTTCAACCCGATATTAGTCTCGAGGGACGCTGACCGGAGGACTTGACCCCATACGCAACCCTCTCGCAGTTTGAACCTCCTTCGGTGATCAAATCTCTTCCTTATCTCGACATCATCATCGCCATGCATGCGATATGCCGTATCACCACGAAAATAGTCTCAATATCGGCGCGTTCATTTACGTAATTTCATCATGCACATTGAGAAACAGGCCTCCCATCTGACACGCGTCGTGTTTCGAATTTACACCGGTTGGGCGGCCTCGTGCCGGCAGCCGAGCTCCCCTCTGCCCTGACCGCTGTCCGGACAAGCAAGAGAAACGACTGGAGATCGAAATGGTGATAAATTGCAGTCCGACAGCGCTTGGCACAAGGACGTCGATGCGGCAATGTATGTAAGTTGAATTCGAATCACGGATCTGCCAACCACGTCCGGCCGTTCGCCTTCTATGCAAATACTTATATGGCTTACCGCCATCGCTGCCTAGTGTATCCACCAAGCCTAGGAAACATCGGTAACTGGTCGTATAGATATACTTACATGCCAATGTTAACTATCCGATATCCGGATCGATATCTAAAGCTGGTCTATGCCAGCCGCAACAATGCCAATATAACGGTCTTGTGTACAGTAAACAATCTCGACTAATGAGCCGCGATTCATTGCAGGTTTCCGCTCTTCCGGTCACAAAAGGTTCAGACGGCCAAGCCTTTGATAACATGCCCGGCCGGATTTGTGGGAAAGCACCCGAATGAGATTGCGAAGACTCAAATCCAGGGCGAGTGCTTCACCCACCCGCATGAGATCGCCAGAGTCGCTACCCGATTGCTCAAGCGACTTCACGGAAAGCCTTTATCTTGACCCCGCGGCCCAATCAGCCGCTGTTCATGCGGGTATCAACAGGGGCTACCGGCTGCCTGCATTCTCCGGAACGTAGGCCTTAGCAGCTGCGAAATATTACGGCATTGATTGGATTCGAGTCAGGTCGCTTCCTGCCTGATGCCTCGTCTCATCTCGCCTGCTGTTTGCCGCCAGGCGAGTCTAAGGCCTAATCTAGATTGAATGTGGGTGACTGTCTATTCGTCTAACCCCAGCTTGCAAATCCAACTTGACTCGGATGCCCGGCCAGGCCGTTCGGTCCCTCGAAATTTCAAATCTTGCAAAACTCCGTCCCGCAATGCAATGTCACACGAGGCACCTGTCCTGATCCAGCTGGACGGCGGCTCAGACAGTCAACTAGTCAGCAGGCTGGCATCTCTCTAAACCAGAGTATGGCAGCGATCTTCGGTCACTAATTTACCATGCAAAGACTCTTGGTTACCCCGACCAAGAAAGCTTATTTTCTGGTTACAAGTATGCATGCATATCCACCACGGTCTAATCCTGGCGTGTTCGACAGGGGTGTGCTACCGCGATAATGGCTAGTCTGGGGAAGGTTCCTGTCTTTGCAACCACTTGTGCCCGAGACTACCACTTGTGTGACCTTTTGCTCTATCAGGGATACCTCTACGCTAGCTATCCCTGGACTGGACCCAAGCTCAGGCCTCAAGGCCGCGCTATCGCACTCTGCAATTCATGTTGATCAATCCTGCATCCAGGCGCGGCCTACCTGCTCCGTATGAAGGCCCTCCGCGTGCGTATGCATCTTGACAGGATTGGTGACCTCGTCTCATGTGCCCCACAAGCTTGTCTAAGCTCTTCCGTCCCAGGGGTACACAGACTAGTTACCGATTGATCGGCGGGGTACAGAAATGAAGACCTATGCCATGGTCTGAATCGCCGTGCAGGCTAGTTTATTGAGGTTTAGCAGGTGTATAAATATCGCCATGCTAGCTATCTCCAGGCCGCTTGAACTGAATGATTCAAAGCCTAAGTGGATATCAGGCTTCAGCGCCCTTTATTCCTTTCTCACCCGGCCTACCCGTCGAAATACAGACGACAAAGATGAAGTTCTTTGGAATCTTTGTACTCGCATCTACCGTCTTCAGTACGGCCTTCGCTGCTCCGGATCCGCGATTGAGATCCATCAAGCATGTTGTGCACGAGAAGCGGGAGGCCAGCAATAGCCCTTGGGTCAAGAGAAGTCTAGCGGAACGAGACTCTCTCATGCCCATGCGCATCGGTTTGACGCAGAGAAATCTGGAATCCGGCCACGATTTACTCATGGAAATGTAAGATACCCATCCTGTCCCGACAATCCCCGTCATGATCAATGATTCTTTGAGAATTCGAAAGCGGAGCCAGACTGACCGATAAATTTTTGACCCGCGTAGTTCTGACCCTGCCTCACCAAAATACGGAAAGCACCTTTCTGACCATGAAGTCATCGAGATGTTTGCTCCTTCGGAAGAAAGCAAAGACGCCGTCCTCAAATGGCTGCACAGCTTTGGAATCAGCCCTGAGAGGATATCGATATCTCGGAATAAACAATGGATCCAGTTCGATGCCCGTGTCGTCGAGGCAGAAGCCTTGCTTCATACGACCTACCACATCTACGAGCATGAGCCATCCGGACGTATCAATATTGCTTGTGACCAGTAAGTACGGTGCTACGGGCGTCACCGTAAATGATGCCAAAGTCTCTTCCTATACCCGGCTAACGTCCACTTCCCGTAGATATCATGTACCAGAGCATGTCAAGCAGCACATCGACTACATCACACCCGGGATAAAGCTCTTTCACCTATCAGGACCTTTGTCTCCCGAGCGAGAGGAGAAAAGGAAGAAGCGAGCAGCGCAACCGGAGCCTAGAGCTGCTTCAGAAAAGGCATCCAAAAGCTCATCCGACCATATTGGCTTCCACGTTGTCAAGCCAATCTTTAAGAGTGCCGGTGACTTAATCACCTCCATTCTATACGATCTATCAATCAAGTCCCCTCGAAGTCGACAGCTCTGCAGTCGCACTAACGATCAAATCGTATCACCATACTGCGTCAAAGAGCTCTACGGCATTAATACTACATCGCTACCTAAGAAGGGCGCCGTCGACCCAAACAACAAGATGGGCATCTTCCAGAGTCTGGGTCAGCGCTACTCACCCCTCGACAACGAGGCCTTCAACTCTATGATATCTACAGGCATCCCACCCGGCGAAGGAACTCCCGAGCTCAGAAGCATCGACGGTGGACCAGGCAGGGCGACATTACTACCATTGCGACCGGCCGGTGCAGAATCCAATCTCGATATCCAGTCTTCACAACATATCATATATCCGCAGTCCCACGTCGTCTTCTCCGTAGATGATCAACCCACGCAGGAGAACTACTATTACCAGGGCTTCTTGAATAATTTTTTCGACGGCATAGACGGATCATATTGCAGTTTTTCGTCGGATGGGCTGACCGGAAATTCGAATGACACTGATCCCCCAATCGACCCTACCTATCCAAATCCTGACAACGTCGGCCAGCGGGGGGCTTATAGGGGTCCTCTGGACTGTGGCACCGTCAAGCCTACCTATGTGACGTCTATTTCCTACGGCGGCCTGGAGAACACCCTGGATCTACCAGCCAACTATCAAAAGAGGTATGCAGGTGCCACCCTTATAATTTATCTCCAATGCCATTGGTGACGATATCTAAATATTCAAATCCCCACAGACAATGCAGTGAAGTCATGAAACTAGGCATAGCAGGACACACATTCGTAGTGGCCTCAGGTGACTCCGGTGTCGCGATAAATGGCGAGTACGTCAATAACCCAAACGGCTGTCTCCGCCCTGCTGGTCAGACTACCGGGCCAGGGACTATTTTCAACCCTGGTTTCCCATCCAGTCAGTTTGCCCTTCCGATTATTTCAGACGTCATCTTGTTTTGTCCATGGCGCAAACTAACGGAGCCCATCGAATCTATGGATGTATAGACTGTCCCTATTTCTTGACGGTCGGAAGCACCGAATGGAATAGCAAGAATAGAGAGATCGCAACGACAGCCTTTGGCTCCGGCGGCGGATTCTCCAACGTGCACGCGCAACCCGATTATCAAAAAACCGCTGTCAGCCAATACTTAGCCAATGCCAACCTGCCTTTCTCTAGTTACGACCTAACAGCTGGAGATACCCTCGGTGCAGGCGGCGGCGTTTTCAACCGAGGCGGGAGAGCGTATCCCGATGTCTCTGCGGTACGTTCCTCCCCTGACATGCAGTAAAATAGCATTCCCGAATGGCTAATTCTATATCTTATCTTACTCTTTAGATTGGATGGAATATTCCCGTCATCGTAAGTTGTCTCTCCTTTTACATAGTGGAGGCCATTGCTTTACTTTTGATTGTTACCATATGATTAACGCGGTATATAGGTCAATGGGGCTCTAATGATGGTTGGCGGAACATCTGCGTCGGCGCCGATTGTAGCTGGAATTTTGACGGTGATAAATGAGTTGCGCCTCAAGGCGGGAAAGGGTCCCGTCGGTTTTGTCAACCCGACGCTTGTAAGTGATTATATATAGGGCGCCCCTACTTCATATGAATGTGAGTGCTAATCATTACATCGTGCTCTAGTACGCCAACCCCGACAAATTCAAGTAAGACCGCCACAATCCTGTTTATATACTAATTAGAGTGCAAGATATTCAATGGACAGAATGCTAATATGGCTCCTGTCTGCCAGTGACGTTACTGTTGGCAACAATCCAGGTGGCTGCAGCTCTACCGGATTCCCAGCCAGCTCAGGTAAGGGAGGGCTCTTAAAATTGAAACCTTGAAGCCGACTTGAACTTGACGTATGACTGTTGCTAACCAAAACCAATTGCGTATAGGCTGGGATCCAGTGACTGGACTCGGGACCCCTGACTTTAAAAAATGGTTAGAGATGTTTGAAGTTTCATTATAGGATGCATTTGACGGAGTCTTGGTAATCGGTTGACTGGTAATTTTGCGCATGAATCATTTCTTCTCTAGTAATCTACAGCTATATTACACAAGGTAGCATCGCAATCTAGAATCTTAATTATACCGTTGATGATCCGACTGAAGCTCTAAATCCCGACCTCTCAAATCGGGTGAATGAAATAAAGTGACCCGAAGAGATAAATATTTACCAAAGCTGGTAATACTATATCATATCAGATCACATTGGTGTATTAAACTCAATCACCCTGTGCTTGAGTAACACTTCCAGAATCCGACGCCGCTGCGCTTTTGTCTCCCGCAGCCGCTAGTCTGGCAGCCTTATCTGCAGCCTTCCTGAGCTTCCTCTCTTGGGATTTACTCAGCTTGCCAGTCATCGGTTTGGGTGCGAACCCTCCACAGGAGTAGTCTCTGCCCGTCTTGGGATTCAGCTGCGGCGCCGGTCTAGGCGGTATGGGGTGTTTTGACTGCGCATCCGCCTCGTCTTGCTCTGTCCACGGCAGCGGTAGGACTGCAAAGACCAGGTACGACGTGTGAGTCTTCAGCTCGGGCTCTGTCCGGACCACAACCCGCCCTTGGTGGAACAGATGGAGTTTACTGCCCCCGTTATCTTCTTTCCGGCTATCAGCCGCGGCGACATCATCGTCGTAATCGTCGACGATGTCCATCTCCGCATCGCTGTCATCGTCCTGCTGCTGTTGCTCCTCCTCGGCTCCGTTTGCCTCTAGCTTCCGCTTCTTCGCCGAACGCGCTCGTTGTCGGGCTTGCTTCTCCTTACGATGCCACAGCTGTTTCTTCAGCCTTGCCACTGACTCTTCCACGCTGGCGATTCTAACGTCGTCTTCCGTTGTAGCTCCGGCCCGAGGTTTGGAACCGATCTCCTTTCCGTCAGGGCCGACTCTTCTCACTTCCAGGCGTTTATGCGCCACCTCGACGAGGTCCTCTTCCACCCATCCTTGCTCCCTTAGCACTGCTATTGTTCGCAGCGCCTGTTCTAGACACGGGCTGAAGCAGCATATCCTCACGGGTTTGGTCCTTGACAAACTCCCTTTCTCACGAGTTAGATGCGGTATTGCTAGCCACGGTGCCGGTAGGTCCAAAAACACGGCTGTAGCGTAGGTATTCCCGCCAATGTCCAGCTCGGGATCCGTAAGCGCGAAACCACCTGCACATACATCGCGACTCGTCACCGTAACAATGGAGTGTAAGCCGTGCTGCTGGAGTTCGTGGCGCAAGATGGCCGCTCTGTCGGCGTGGAATTCGAACGAGAGCACTCGGCCCTGCGAGTCGTCATGTCCGTCCGGCGATTGTCCTTCGTTAGACCCATTTGCAGTGCCATCCCCATTGACTTCGCCCGATTGTCCGCCAGTCGTCTTCTTGTGAACGCCATTGTACACGGCTCTTGCAGCCGCATGCGTAAAGCTCCCACTACCAGCACCTGCTTCGATGACTCGGCTGCCGGGCCGAACTCTCAGTCTGTGCAGTATGTACGAGGAGTCCGGCGTGTAGACCACCTGCGTCCGATGCGGTAGACTCAGCGTCCATAGCTCCGGCGTGGGACGAAGGATATGTATGAAGCCCGAGCCAGAGGAGCTGCGAACCTGACTGCCGGCGGGTACGAGAAGGCCAGAGTGTGGGAAGGAGCCGAAGCGGGTGTGCAGAGAGGTGCTGTTCGCAGGCGTCGGCTGCTTTCGCTTGAGGTTTGCGACAGGCTCGGGCGTCGACGAGGGAGAACCTGCAGCCACAGAAGCAGCAGCGGCGGACGGCTGGACGAGAACTGACTGGAGGACGTCTCGTGTCAGATGGGCGATTGCGCGGGAGTTTGGGAGGATCGTGTGGGAGGAGTACGGGCCGGGGAGGAAGGGACTGTCTGCGACGGTGACCATCGAAGAGGCACCCGGCGGCGGCGGGGCTGGCTGCGACTGTGCAGCCGCCATTGAGTCTTCAATCCGCGATAGGATGTATAGCCCGTAGCCGCAGATATCCCAACAGTCGAAGCGAGGGCTATTTTGTCTCCGGCGGGAGAGTGGCGCCGGTGAAATCGGCGATGGCGCTGGCGGTGAGTCTTTCGCGAGGGACGGTTGTTTGGGGAAGGTTGAGTTTTGCGCCCTGCAAAGACGCAGCAACGAAAACGAGTCAGCGAGCAGCTTTCGATACTTCCAGCCTGTCAAACTGCGCACCACGGCAAAATATAAATTCGACGGCTGGCTGGATGACAAGCCCGCTGCTTCTCCATTTCGCTCCATCGCCAATCGCCACGAGCTGCAGCCGTCTACACTGCCTTCGCCGCCTTGTGTATCGTCCCGGTGGAGTTGCTGTCACTACCGCTAAGAGCTGTCTCGCGCGCCGTCCGTTTCGAGCCCCACTATCGCTGTCGCCTTCGCTGCCCCGCAGAATGACGACCACCATCTCTGGAAAGCAGAAAGTCGAACAGCCGCCATGGCGGGTACCGGCGTCGAATGTTCCGGCCGAATTAAAGCTCTACAACTCTCTCACGCGCACAAAGACGCCGTTCTACCCGATCAGTGGCGCCGTGAAGAAAGTCACTTGGTACTGCTGCGGGCCTACCGTCTACGACGCCGGTCATCTGGGTCACGCGAGGAACTATGTCACGACGGATGTCCTGAGGCGGGTGCTGGAGGGATACTTTGGATACGATGTGGAGTTCGTACAGAATGTGACGGACATTGACGACAAGGTGGGTGTGATACAGTCCGGTGTAACATCCAGACGTCTGGTGCACAGCTGACTGGAGCTGGTTGTATTGCGATTTAGATTATCATCAGAGCTCGTCAGTCGCATCTCTTTGGCATCTACCAGAAGGAGCACCCGGCAATTGAGGAGAAAGTCATCGAGGAAGTTACCGCTGCCTGGCAGAAGTATCTGAACAAAAACTTCCCAGACTCTCCAGCTACCCCGACGACATTCGCAGCATGGGCAGCGGACGTTTTCCCCAACTTGATCTCGCCCGAGGGCAAGACTCTGAATATCGAACCCGCCGAAGACCTAACTGGCGAGGAGCTGGAGAAGGAGGCAAAGATTCGAATGCACCTGAGGACTCTGCTGACCGCAGCATCCTCTCTCGTATCCCCGCCATGCATTGCAGACGAGTTTTACGCTTCGGTCAGAGATATATTGTCGCCTTACCTTGACTCCCTTCACGGCGCCTCGGTTACAGACCCCAAGATCTTCCGCGAGACAGCAGCATACTGGGAACGCCATTTTAACGAAGACATGGGCAGACTCAATGTCCTCCCTCCCACCGTGACTACCCGTGTTTCCGAATTCGTCCCGGAAAACGTAGCCTTTGTCAAGAAGATTGTGGACAAGGGCTTTGCTTACCCTACTGCGGACGGGTCTGTCTACTTTGATGTCCACGCATACCGCAGTGCCGGTCACCACTACGCCAAGCTGAAACCCTGGGACGCCTCGTCAACGTCGCTCCTCGAAGATGGCGAAGGTGCGCTGACCACCCAATCCGGGAAGAAGAACAGTGGCGACTTTGCGCTCTGGAAGTCGTCTAAGCCCGGCGAGCCTGGCTGGGATAGCCCATGGGGCAAGGGTAGACCGGGTTGGCACATCGAGTGCTCAGTAATGTGCTCTGAAGTCCTCGGACCGAACGTCGATATCCACTCTGGGGGCATCGATCTTGCTTTCCCGCACCACGACAACGAGATTGCCCAGAGTGAAGCCTACTGGGACCCTTGCACTGCTACTTCGGGAGCCGCAGGGGAGGATAAGCACCAATGGGTCAACTATTTCTTGCACATGGGCCATCTGTCCATCTCTGGCGCGAAAATGTCGAAGAGTTTGAAGAACTTTGTCAGCATACGGGAGGCACTTCGCAAAGATGGTATTTGGACGAGCAGGCGGCTGCGCGTCGTGTTTATGCTAGGTAGCTGGAAAGATGGCATCGAAATCCGTGAGGGCACGATGGCTGAGGCGAAGAACTTTGAGGCGACTCTGAACAAGTTTTTCGCAAACGTGAAGGGATTGGTCTTCGAGGACCTGGAGAAGGAGAAGAGCGGCGAGACCGTGCCACAATACTTTACCGCCCGTGAGAGAGCTCTCTACCAAGAGTATGTATTTCCTCCATTCTTTGATTCACATGGTCGTTCTTAATGTCTAATGATGCATTGCAGCTTCGACAATGCCAAATCCGCCTACCACCAAGCCCTCTGCGACAGCATCAACACCGCCGGCGCTCTCAACGCGATCCTTGACCTGATCTCGAAAGCCAACGTCTACATGAGCGCCACCAACAGCTATATTTCCGTCGCGACGCTGGCGACCATCGCCCGCTGGATCACAAAGCAAGTGCACATGTTCGGTCTCGACAGCCAACCACTGACGCAGAACGCCATCGGCTGGAGCGACGAGTCCGTCGAGGGCACCGAAGCCAACAAGGAGACTATCGCGATGCCGTATGTAAGATTGCTCTCAACGTTCCGAGACAGCGTGCGAGCCATCGCGATGGAGGAGAAGGCTACCCCCGCAGGAAAGGCGCTATTGGGCCTCTGCGATAAAATCCGTAACGATGATCTCCCCGCGCTTGGAGTGTCTCTCGACGACCGGACGGGCGGTGCCGCACTGATAAAGTTCGTATCAGCCGAGCAGCTGCTCGAAGAGAAGCGCGCGAAGGAGGAAAAGGCGGCAGAGAGAGAACGGAACAAGGAAGAACTTCGACGACAGAAGGAGAAGGCCGATCTGGAAAAACTGGAAAAGGGCAAACTCAGTCCTTTCACAATGTTCAAAGAAGGCCCGGGGAGTGAAGAGTGGGGTGCCTGGGATGAGGAAGGCGTCCCAACAACGGACAAGAACGGCGAGCCGGTGACGAAGAGCCGGACCAAGACCCTGAAGAAGCAGTGGGCAGCGCAGAAGAAGGCGCACGAGCAGTACCTCAGCTGGCAGCAGAGCCAGGGAGAAGCTGATAGATAGTTGCGTTCATGGATCTGATGTTATATACGGGATCCGCACAACTCGGAGCGAATTACCAGCATGATAATCTACCATCAATACGATGCTAGCAGACTACATTACCATTATTCTATCTGATAATATCTTATACGTGATATCACCTCATTCTGCAAAAGTTTTCTAGATCCCGTTAATCTGTCCTCCGCCATTTAGTCTCAGCCCCGTTTGACTCCACTCCTTCATCCATGGCCGTGGTGGTATCATCACCATCTTCTCTTCGCCGTACATTTCCAGCCCCGGGACCTAAACTCGCATTATTCGGGTCTCCGACGCCCGTCTGCCCGTCAATCGACCACTGTATCCTGTCCACGTTTTCCGCTGTGATCCACCCGCCTGGCGCCAAAGCGGGTATCCCACCAACTTCGTCCGCGCCACCCAAGAAGGTGATGCCACCGCCACTACCACCCAGCCCGCCTCCGGCATGATCAAAGTATATAACACCATTATCGTCACCCTCCTCATCTTCATCCTCGCTGCCGCCAAAGAACCCCGGCTTGGCGTCTGGATGTAAGTCGCTGCATTGTGTTAGGGCATCGAACATTTCCTTCGTGCTGCCCGTGACATTCCCGCCCTCTGCGCTTGTTGTGACGGTGGTCTGCTGCGGGTATACTGTGATTTCAAGGCTCGAGTAGTCGTGGTCGTCGAAGGAGGTTGAGCGGGTGTTTATCTGCATGTAGATCCCAGAAGTCGTCGGTGTCGAAGCTATCGCATGCAGGGAGATGGACTGATAGGGGATCTGGTAGCCGGCCGAGCAGGACGGTAGATAGAGCGTCAGGTGTCTATACACGAAGAAGATCAGTAAGAGCGAGGACGATGCAAGCTGAGAAAGAAGAGCACAGACTTCGTAGTCACTATAACGGTCACATCTTCCACGTGTACATCTTCGATTATGGCGTCCTCGTCCTCCCAGTCTTCTTCATCACCGCCCTCTTCATCGGCTTTGTCTGATGTGGCTTCATCGACTGAAGCATCCTTGACGTCTACAGATACGTCATTGCTAGCTGCATCGGGAAACCACGCCGGTAGCAGGAACTTCTGATCCGATGCAAGGGTGAGTTTGGCGCCTGTGGTGTGGAAATGTAGGACCTCCTGCGAGAATGTGGCGGGCGTTGATGATTGGTGGTCAGCAAGGGTGGGGAGCGAGGTGGGGTCTGGCGGGGCTGTTATCAGCGTCAACGAAGTTTGTGACATCGTGACAACTCTTATAATGGCGAATGAAGTACGAGATTAGAGGATTCAAGACCACCTGAATCGCGGTTGTAGATGTCGTGAAGAAGTGCACGCTGATTTGTCAACGAATGAGCGAGTTCGCGACAGCTCGCCAAAGAGCGTTGCCTACAAAGTTTTGGCGACGCCGTCGACGTGACGCAACGCGGTTTTCAATCACGTGAAGGAATCGCGGTTGCGGCGGCAGCGCGGATTGAAGCACGTCATCCGCGCTGACAAATCGACCAATTCATTATCGATATATCAAATTTCAAGAAGGAAGCCTTGTCGAACCAGATATTCTGTTCTTCCGCATATATATATAGTCTCGGCTTTGAGCGCGACGCTTACCTTGCGAGCCAGAAAAACATCCGACGCCGACACAATGCCAATTCCAGATGCGGCGCTCTATCCCGAGGCCACCGGGCAGGCAGCCAAGTACTTTGCCCTGCACCAGGATGAACAGCCTCTGAAAATATACTCTGGCTGGTTCTGCCCGTAAGCATAACTACGAACATGTCTTCTCTCTGAAACAGGGATCTCAAAACAAGACTGATTCGAACTGTTATAGATTCGTCCAGCGGGCTTTACTGGTTCTGCATACCAAAAACATACCATTCCAGTATATCGAAGTCAATCCATATCACAAGCCCAAGCACCTACTCGACCTAAATCCGCGCGGTCTGGTCCCCACGCTCGCCGTACCAACAGCAGACGGCTCTACCAAACCTCTCTTTGAATCCTCCGTCATCTGCGAATACCTCGACGAAGTCTACTCCGATCCCGCAAAGTACGGCCCCCGTCTGCTCCCAGAGGATGCGTACGAGAGAGCAAGAGCTAGAATCTGGATCCAATTCGTCGGGAGCAACATTGTTCCGTCTTTCCACAGATGGCTACAGTTTCAAGGTGATGATGCTGCCAAGGCCCGCGAAGAATACCTCGACAATATCAAAAAGTTTGCGGAGCAGTTGGACCCAGAGGGACCGTTTTGGTTCGGGAAGGAGGTGACGCTTCCAGATCTCATTATCGCACCGTGGATTACCAGACACTGGGTGTTTGACGAATTCAAGGGCAATAACGGCAACTGGCCAACCGCTGAGGATGGCGAGATATGGGCTCGCTGGACCAAGTATACAAAAGCTATTGAGGAGTTACAGGCTGTGAAGGATACGACCTCCGACCGAGAAAAGTTCTTCCCCATCTACCAACGATATGCGGATAATACTGCGGAATCAGAAGCCGCAAAAGCTATCAGAGAAGGGAAGCCAATTCCGTAGAGCGCTTGAATCGTATATAAGTAGATAATTTCAAACTCAGAATACTTCATTAACATTCGACTTATAGCTAGTCTCGATTCCAGACGCTGACTTTGACTTACATTGGCAACTGGGCGGGCCTGGCACCGAGACTAAATTAAAGCCAATCCCGAAAACGAACATCCTGGTAATAATTGACTGTGTTGTTCGTGTGTTATTTTCTCACGGCCGACGTCGAAGCTCTGTGTAACTCCATGAATCGATTCAGGCCGTTCGTCCATGTGACACCAGTCTGTTTCTCTATTTCAACCTACTTGCACCCATTTTGTGTGATACTTCCGTGTTACCAAAATATGAAGTAGCCGTCACCGATTCTTCTTGGAGCCGAGCCCCGCTGCCGACCGACACAATTAGCCTCCCAACCCACGTCATCCCACAATTGTACAAGCGACCCAGCACCATAGCCTAATTATAAAAGGCCATACCACCGTATTCAAGACACTTTACCGACGGAGAAATCATGAACGTCTTGGCGTACACAAGCTCTGCGTGAATCCGTGGTTCAGCCCGCAGAACCCCGGATAGTTTATTTTGTGCCGCCCGCAAACTAAGTTGCAGCGGCCTTTCGGCCCGTTAGCTTGCATGATCTTACGATAATCTGTTCCCCTGATGGGCATCAGTCACAAAATTCCATGGCGAGTCGCTTAACTTCAAACTATGCCAAGGTCCTCAATTGCGCGTCCTGCCATTTCTGCTGCTTTTGAATTCGATCACGGAATTATATATGTCCACGGGCGAAGGGACGCCGAGATTCGAGTCGATCGGGCTCCCAGTGAAACCAATATAGCGGACTCAGTGGTCAACCTACGCTAAGTGCTAGTGCAAGATTAAAAAAAGTCAGATTTCCGAAGACGCTAGAGATCTAGATGTCATATAAATTTCGATACACAACCATAATGGTCACCCAGCACTTGAGGTTGATCTCGAGATCCGTGAATACAATCGACGAAATATTCAAATACCAGCATAGAATCACAGACACACGATGAAGCTTAGCATTCTTTGCTGGTCATGTTTTGCGGGACTTGTGTTCGCAGCATCTAGAACCTCGCCACCGTCCGGCGCCATCGTAGTTGCAAAATCAGGCGGCCAGTACACCGGGGTACGTATGCTGAATTCACAAGATCTTCCTTGAACTTCGCATATCAAGACTCTACGAGGTACATCCAATTACGAAATGAACGATACTAATGTCTATATATATATGTACTAGTTGCAAGCTGCGATCAATTCAATCAGCACGAGCAATACCGGGGATGTAGTCATCTTCATCCAGCCTGGTAGCTACAGCGGCCAAGTCTATATCCCAAATACCATTAAGGCCAAAATCACAATCTATGGCTACACAACCAACGACCAAGACTTCAACCAGAACCAAGTCACTATCGTAAACTCTCTCGGTGCCGACGTAGCTGGTAGCAACGATGCTTCAGGCACGCTGCGCGTACATACCAAGAACTTCAAAGCATACAATCTCAACATCCAGAACTCGAGAGGTTCAGGTGTTCAGGCGATTGCACTCAGCGCCCAGGGAGACCTTCAAGGCTACTATGGCTGCAAGCTTCTCGGATACCAAGACACCGTTCTTGTCAATGAGGGAACAGTAAGTATATACTACAGCAGGACAATCGAGCATGTCACATTCTAACATCAGATATCGCGATATAGAACGTCTTTGACAAATGCTATATTGAGGGCGCAACAGACTTCATCTTTGGCCAGCGGTATGTAAATTCTATAACCTTGTCCTGACCAAATATTATGCAAAACTAACATCCCAAATATCAACAGAGCAATCGCGTGGTTCGAAAAATGCACCATCGCAATCTCAGGCAACGGCTATATCACAGCCAACGGCCGCGACACCTCCTCCAACCCTTCCTACTACGTGATAAACGCCTCCACAGTCCAAGCCAAATCCGGCGTCTCCGGCGTCCTCACATACCTCGGCCGCCCCTGGCGCCCCTACGCCCGCACGGTCTTCCAAAACACCTACATGACCTCCGTCGTCCGTCCCGCCGGCTGGAGCGCATGGGGATCCGACCCCACCGACAATGTATACTACGCAGAATACGGAAACACCGGCGACGGCGCCCAAGGGACTCGAGTCAGCTGGGCGAAGAAGCTGAGCAGCGCGCTCACACTCAGCGGCATTGTCGGAAGCACCTCCTGGATCGATATGAATTACTGGAATGGCGTCAGCGGAACTACAACCACAGCAACCACGACAAAGACTACGACGACGTCCACCAAAACCACCACTACGTCCTCAAAGACCACCACCACTACCACAAAGACGACCACCGGGTCGGGTTGCCAGCAGTCTCTCTACGGTCAGTGCGGAGGGTCTGGGTATACCGGTTGTACGGTCTGCGTCGGCAGCACTTGCACCTACTCTAACGACTGGTATTCCCAGTGTCTGTAGATATTTCATGTACATAAATAAGAAACTGAATGGATTTATGGAGTACATAATTTTTTTGCAACGCAAAGGGCAGGGTCTGATTTACGAGACAAAGTACATATGGGGCCTACAGATTTGGAGCCTTTTTAGTTGATCTGAGAGTTGATCTGACCTATGTCACGTTGCAATGTTGATTATCGAGCCACAGACTCCGTCTACAAACAATCGTGATGAAACCCAGACTGCTAGCATGCAATTAAGGATCAAGAGAGAGGTGCAAACAGTCATTGACCCAAATCAGTATATACGAGCATCGCATTGATAACGCAACGCCAGGGGGGCGCGGGGCTGTTGAATTCTTCAGGAAACCGAAACCATCAATCACAAGTATTTAGAAGACATAGGTTCACAAGTGTAAGCAAGGGCCATCAAGCTTCGAATTTGGGCTGCAAGTAATCATGATAACGCGATAATTAAAGAGCGATAAAGACGTGCAAACAATTCTCAGAAACACGAACAAACCATGCTGGACATCAGAAGCTCGGGAAGCAATAAATTTGTCAAATTATACTTCGCCGGAACGCCGACAAGCAAGAACGACATGTGCGGACAGAAAAGGAACACCTATGAAATGACAACGATAGTAAATGGATGATCGAAAAGAATCGAATGATGATAGCTGGAAGTGTCATAGACATAGTAAAGCCAACAAGTTCCTTATCAGAAACTCGGCGCAAGACTTGAAGCCCGAGAGGTTCCATTGGTCGTGGAAAAGTCAACGGGTACCACTAAGACCTTACCCAGACCCTCGATAGTGATATCCGCAGCCAAAGGTCTCTTAAGATCGATGTTAATCAGTGTGAAGAGCTTCGAGCCAGAGGTCGATGTACTAAGTATGATGTTAGTCGTCCCAATCGACGTTGTCAACATCCTCCCGGGGTTCATCCGTTATATCTTGAGTCCAAAGATTCTCGTCCATGCGAGTCATCGCCGAGCCCTTCGTTTTCAAAGAGAGGTACAAATCCTCTCTCATTGAGCGTATTGTCCTCGACGATTCCGCTGAGGTAGCCGATAATTTAATCCACGCCAGATCTGAGGCAGCCATTGCCCAAGGGAATTTGCTCTCCAAACCGCATTTCCGATACACCGCAGCCGCCCTTATTTTCGACCACTCCGAATAGGCTTCCTTTCCGTGATGAGCCCAGTTCTCTATCAGATCGGTTGGTGGAACGTCTGGGTTCTGAAGCTGAGGCAGAATGTTTACGAATTTGTTCAGACATTCTTCGACAAAGTTTTGGTTCTTCATACGACTGTCGTCGTCATCGGCATCAATATTCGGGCCACCCGATTCGAAGTAGTCTTTCCACTTGGCATAGAGGACCTCGAGTTGATTGTTCAAATAGTTCAAGTTTTTTAGAACTGCGCGGGCGCCCCAGTACTTGGGGCTCTTTTCAGTTTGTGGGGCTCCGTGAACATCCCTGATTTGTTCCCATCGGCTCTCAAAATCATAGTAATACCCCGTGATATCACTATCCTTTGATTCTTCCGTTGGCAGTTGACCTTTCACCTTAGTCATTAGCGAATCGATCTCTGCAGGGGCAACCCTGAACCTCAGCTTATCAAGAGGAAAGTTGCTTCTCTCTCCCATTGCGTTGCTGTTTGGCTTGGTAGATCTATAGAGCGGCTGTGGGAAATGTCGATATCTTTGTTCGATCTCTTTCCAAGTCTCCTTACGGAGTTCGTCCCCTTGCTTCGGAGCATCGACTAGCTTCCCGCAAAGGGCCGCAAGAATCTGGGCTTCTGGGTGATTGACTCCCCCGGAGGAGCCCTCTGGCCAGGTTCTGTATACTACGCGGTCGTAGTAATTTGTGCAAAGGCCGAGGCGGTTCTCTTGCATAATATTCTTGATGCGGCATTTGACATATTCTGTGAATACGTCGGAGCGCTCTCTTCTCTTAGAAGAAAACCTGGAACGCATAGTAGATGTATCCTGTTTGAGGTAAGCCTTGACATCGATATCCCTGGTGTCTAGTTGGCTATTGACGTAGGGATTAACGACTCGTGGGTCCCAGCACGTCCAAACGCGATCGCCATCATAATCTCCACCTGAGAGATAATCGGCAAGGCTCCGATCACAAGTATCCGGATCTGCTGAGAAGACAATGACGTCCGTTAGGTATCGAAGCTCTGGGACATCGACAGCGGTGACTCTCTGAATGTCAGAGGCGAAAAGTGCCGGATTTCGACCAACTAGCACTTCCCCGAGGACAACATCTGTCGGCAACATTGTCTTTTCATCGACGAAGTTGCGAGGCTCGCCGAATCTGAGATAGACCTGGCCCTTTTTTAATTTGCCAGAGGGATCTGCCACACAGAGCGCTGTGCAACTTTGAGGAATAGTGATATGCATGTTCTGCTGTATATCCTCGCAATAATACTTCAGAACGTCCAAGAAGGCGGCACGAAGTAAAGGATTCTTCAATGTAAACCCGCTTTCGAGCCAGAAGACTGCTTTTTCTGCATTGCTCTTGGGAAGTCTGCCCATTGTAGGAAGTGTTTCGATTCGGTGGCGGGATGCAAGGAGTTTGATTTTCTCTATATATCCTCGAAGGAATATCGGGTCGTCGAGGCGGCCGCCCCCAAGCAAGTCGCCGATTTGCCTTCTGATATCCTCTCGGAGTAGCTCCTCGAAAGTTTCATAGGGAACGCCATTCTGCAGTAGTATAGGTAAAAATTGACGATTGAGCACAGATGGTGACAGCGGGGCAGATACGCCGTTTACGTCAAGAGTGCGATGTGCAACGTCGTCTGATATCCCTTCAAACTTCGTTTGGTCACCTTGATATCGGCCAAATTAGCAAGAGAAACAGTGAACAAAGAAACTGTTTAAGGATATGTGCCTTCACCGGTACACACCTCGTGTTTTGATCCAAAGTTCCTCGGAATCAACAGGGGCTTTCGGATCCGCGATGAACAGACCCTTGGCTGGGCCTATTCTGGCTTGGACGGCGCTAGGTAAATAGCTAAGTTCCAGCTGCGTCTTGATTCTGCGAAGCACCGCAGGGCTCACCAAACCGCATCCATCCGTCAGAGAGTTTCCCCCAACTTTGATGTCTGGGGTGGTATCTATTTTTTCGAAAACGACGGTCGAGGTGGTGGTTGAGAATCCTTTACGGTAGAATTCAAGTTAGCAAAGTCCTTGATATCTGATATACCTTTGGGAGATAAATGCAAATTTAACGTGGGTTAATACCGAGCTTGATGCGAGACCAAAACTTGCATTCAGTCTGCCCCAAATTTTTCCCGATGGGAATTAGCCACTCGATGGCTTGTCTCACGTCCATCGGTTCCATTATTCCAGCCCCTTCTTCAGCAAAGAGCACCAAGTTATGCCAGTCATGTTCCCCTTTGCCCTTCCCCTCTCGTTTGTCCTTTGGTTCACGGTAATACATGACTCGCCATTTCCGAGAAAGTAGTTTGAAGCCGGATTCGATAAGAAACTCATCCACGATTTTTGCGTAGTCATCAGAGTCAAGCTTCAGGTCCCTGTTGTATCTAGGCACACGAAGAACTAGAAATCTGTCAGAGCCAAAATGTCTGCTAAAGCGTGAAGTCTTGTTTTGGAGGTGCAGTGGCCCAAGGCGGATGGTCGGTCGGCAGACTTTGCTAGCAAAGTTCGCATGTTTTATCTTGTCAAACCTCAGCTCTGCAGCGAGTTGAAGTCGATCGTCCCATTTGCGATCGCTCATCCGGATGCTTTCGAACACATCTCTGCCACAGATAGTCTTCCTAGTTGCGTATGACTCTTTTGAGGTGTAGGAGTCAAATGTTTCCCTAAAAGCTGCCCTGGCATGCTCGTAACTTATGGGCTCCCCACGATGGAGTTTCTGGACGAGGCATTTCACGTCATCTTCAACATTTGACGAGCTATTCTCAACTGTCCCAAGCAAAACTCTCGTTATCTCGTACTGGAGCCAAAATGGAGTTTTGAGTTCATCGAGGAAGGCTGACATTTCACCGGGAAATGGCTCTCCTGCTAAGGTGTTGTAGAGGACGAACTTGGGTGCCCTGCCAGTAACTGCATTGGGGATCTTTGCCGTTAATGACTTAAGAGAGATTGTAGCGTCTCCGGTATTGGCAGATACTGTAAGAGGCCCAATCGGAATTGCGGGCTTCGAATCTGAAGGAGCAGGCACGGTAGGCGCAACCAACTCTGTTGTGTCTTAGCTTTTGCATGGTGTTCAGAGTGTTGCGAAACTTACCCATCATGTCTCGCTCCGTAGATGCCCCGATGCTATACTGGGCGCTACTCCGCGATGATTGGGCTTGTTCTTCACGAACAAGCTGGGCGGAAGGTGGCGAATCTAATCGTCGTTAGTCGGATTGTTACGTCTCGAGTCGCAGAGGATGATGAGTAGAAGGTTGAGAGAGAATGCAGGAAAGGAAAGCCGGGTAGCTGCCTTTCATCCTAGAAAGGAGGGAAATATGAAGAATATATACAGGGATCGGGCAAGTGTAGTTACTCGACAGCGTCGTTGTGCCAACAAGCCCTTGAAAACGAGGGAAAAGAGAGGTCGAGAACAAGGGAAAAGTGAGAGACAAGGGAATCGAAGACTTACATTGCCGTGGTCTGACGATTGACCTCGATTTCATGGACGCCGTACCGCTGGATACGTTGCTGCGCGGGCCTTTGGAAACACCACCGAGCTGTTGCTTCTGGCTGCGTGCTGGCTTCGCCGGTGGCAGCATACTTGAAACAGAGGCTTGAACACCAAAGACCTCCTCCTCCTGGACTTCGAGAGATGAAAGCTTCCCTTCCATTGTACTATTGAAGGAAGTAGGCTGTGTGGTGCCAAAAGACGTCTGGAAGCCAAATGAGGTCCGCTGAGATGCTACCGTTGAGAAACTTTCGTCTTGTCGAAGGTCTGACGATGTCGGTGAGCACCTCTCGTTCTCGTCACCCCTACGCCCAAGGTCTTGGGGTCTTTGGCCGAGCGGGAATGCTGTTGCAACGGAGCTCGGAGCATGTCGAATGTTATAGGCCCGTGGGGAGTGCCTTTTGGCAGGTCTTTCAGGGCTACTGTCCTTCGGCCGCTGTGTTAGTTGTCCATGTGCGGGTTGGACAGGAGCAGCTCGCTTTCTCTTCTTCTCCTCATCGAGATCAGAGGAACGATTCATCGCAGAGGAGGAAGAAGAAGAGGATGCGGCAGGAAGGTTGGTAGCAGGAACTCGAGGCTTTGTTGAGGATGAGGTAGGAGTGGGTTTTGCATCAATATCTGGTGGAATGTATGTTCCCCAGTTGTAGTTCTTTGATGTGACGCGTTTAGAGGGGGGAGAATGGATAGGAGGATGAGGAGGATGGGAAGGTTGAGCATGGCGGGGACGCTGAGTTGATGGTTTCTTGCTGGTATGGGAATGTCTCTCTGACCTGCTGCTTGTGGACTCTGGGAAACCTCCTGGCATCGTTGCCGCACCCACAGGAAGCTACAAACAAGTTCGGAGAGCAATTGTCAGTATTATGGCAAATGTGCCCTGCGAATCATGATTGTTTGCTTACCAGCCCGGAGTCATCGGCGACGCCATCAATCTCCGTAGGTTCTTCGATGTAGTCAGGGAACGCCTCATTGATCTCCTCGTCGTTGTCAAGGCTGCGTTCGATATCAAGACCGCCAGTTGGCTCGACTTCACCGGCATCTAAGATCATTCCATCTCTAGAAGCCCTCGGACTCGTAAAGCCGCCGCTAGTAGCCGTGGAAAGGTTACGATCCTGCCATTCCAGGACTCTTTGGAAGTGTCTATCCCGAATCTGCGTAGACGCCCGGTAACTACTTGATCGATCGGTCATATTGTGTATGTCTGGAAGCAGACTAGCAATGGATTGTCTCGAGCTCCCTTGAGTGACGATGCTACCACCGTCTCTTTCGAACAATTGAAGTTGCGTCTTCAGTTCGTTGTTGAAGGCTTCGAGTCTTCGTTCCTGTATAATGGTCTGGCGCTTCTGGCTAGACCGTACACTAGACGCCTTTGACAGTGCCTCGTCAGGGAGGTTTTCGTAGTTTGCGAATTTTTCAAAAGCTGCGATAGCCTTTGTAAGATTGTGCCTGCCGAATGTTAGGAAGAATTTCACTTGGAGAAAGTAGGCGTTCGCCTCCTTCCCGACGCTCTCTTCTGTGAACTCGTCTGGTGGTAACGGTAGCCCGAACTTGGTTCTTAATAAATGAAAGACCTCTGTTGGATGCATGCCATCGCGAATAATGATACCAGATGAAGCCATGCCTTGGAGGTACGGGTATGCTGGGCAATTGCGGATGCTCCTCAGAGCACAAGCGAGTGTGCGGAGGTAAGTGAGGTGCGATGAGGTTAAAGGGATGTTGTGTGGTACAGTTGTGGGGGACTATTCAGGTGTTCTGGGCAACTCGTGTTGAATGAAGTCGATGCATCGACTTGACGTCCAAGAATCATCTACAACAGCACGCTGGCATCAACGCACATTCGCACTAAGTCTACCGTTACAAGATCAGCACGCGCACGGAGAACTGCGGAACGAAGCCAGAAAGCTTCAAAGTACAAAGAGATGAATCCTCCCTCCCTGGAAGTTAAGGTAGAGTTTCCATCCATACCTGTTCCGCGGCTGTCAAGACCATTCGCGCAATATTCGTGCTAACGGTCGCGGTTCAGCTGAAGACAGCAGCCTAGGGGTAGATTGCTGAACCCTCCGCTTCAACCGCCTACTTGAGGCTCAACGAACGAGCCCGAACGAGTTCCCAGATCAGGCAAGAAACGAAAATGGTGAACTAGCGACGCAAGTGCCTGAATGTCTGGCCACCAAGTGTCGGGCCTGGAATGCACTTTGGGTCCGTACCGAACACTCTACGGCAAAAGAAGCGAAAAGCGGCGGGAGACAAATACTACGCAACAAGGTCGCTCGCGCGATCCGCCGGAAGAAGAAGGTGTAAGGGACGGAGGAGAAGAAGACGAGACGAAAGCGGGGGAACGACCGTGTTAATTGATTCTCGAAGTCAGCTGACCCGAGGGCTCCTCCTTTCCGGCATGCTGTTGGGTGCCTGAATCTCTCGCGGTCAGCATGCCTGAAGTTTTGAAGCCTCGCCTGGTTTTTCAGGTTGGCGAGACAACCGCACCGCCTGGGAGTCAGAGACTCAGACTGGTGCTTGAGAGCGGCCCGCGCCCGCACGACTAATTTGCACTGGCTGATTGTCCGACCAGGTTAATTCCTGCGCGGAAACGGGAACCAGCAAGCGGGAATTCCAGTTTGAGACTAGAGGGGCGAGGGGTGGAGGCATCCGATAGGCCCAAAATGCTGCCCACCAAAGAGAAAGTCGATCAATGCAAGACAGTTCGAGCGACAACAGCATGCACACCAGACGGACATCGATGCCCGAGACTATTCTCAGATGCTCGATCATCCATTTGGTAAGCATCCTTGTGACCTACGGCTAGATGCATGTTGCACGTTTCGTTTCTCACACGGCTCACTGCAGGATCAAAGGGCGAGAATTGGGCCGCCATTCCAGATCATGCGACAGGCCGGGCCAATGCGGGTCATCATTGCATTGTGCCGGAAACTGCAGTGCGGGGCCTGACTACGAATGCGGGACCGAGCCCGAGTTTCGCCCCGAGATGTGAGAATTTACCCGCTAAGAAACTGAGAAAAGCGACAAGACGACCTCAGCAAAAGTATATCAGAATGAAGGTTTTCTTACAACCGTAAATCACTCTTTGGCAACAGCGTGTATGCTTGACTACTCTGCCAAGCGCCGACGTCGACTTCAATCGCATCATTCCTCAAACACCTGAATACAAACACCATCCGCCACCCTGGCCCAAGCTCGCAATTGGTCTTTTATTAGCATCCGACAATAACAGCTATCCCGTGTCGCAATGGCAGATTCAGTACCCACACGCACATCCGTGAAGGAGCTTTTTGACCTGACGGGCAGGTTTGCCATCCTCACAGGCGCAGGCCAAGGCATCGGCCTCGATGTCGCCCATGCGTTTGCGGAACAGGGCGCCAACGTGGCGATCTGGTACAATTCGAACGCTGCAGCCGTCGACCGTGCCGAAGAGATTAGCAAGAAGTACGGCGTTATCTGCAAGGCTTACAAGGTTGATGTGACCAGTGAAGAGGAGGTTCGGACGGCGGTCGATGCACAAGTGAGAGAATTCGGCGGCAAGCTCGACATCTTTGTCGCTAATGCAGGTGTCGTCTGGTCGTCTGTAAGATACCTCTGGAGAGCTTACTCCTTCACCCGATCGTCTTCGATGCCCGAATTTTCTGCGGGCACTATTTTTCATTTACGACCGACTGACTGATCCTGGATATGACGTCATAGGGTGCCATCCTCGGAGTGAGCCCGAGATTGTCCCTCATCCCGCGCTGGTGGGATGCCTTGCTGACCGAAGCTTTAGCCCAATCCCCTAAACCCCGACCAACAACCGAAGATCTCGAACTACGAGAGGGTTACGAAAACTAATATAGATGGTGTTTTCTACGGCGCGCGAGCGGCCGGTGCCCATTTTCGCCGACAGTATGTTGAAGACGACTCTTTCCGGGGCTCATTCATTGCGACGGCATCAATGAGCGGGCACATCGTGAACATCCCGCAGCTGCAAGCCGTTTATAACATGTCCAAAGCTGGTTCGTAGCCCCCGCCGTGTCCATTCATTCGCGAGTTTGATTGTATCTGACTAATGGCCCCTTGCATATACCCTCTCCAGCGGTAGTACATCTCTGCAAGAGCTTAGCGGTAGAGTGGGCGGAATTTGCGAGAGTCAACACGGTTTCCCCTGGATACATCCTGACCGAGATCGGGAACTTTGTACCAGAAGATCAGAAGCGACAGTGGCATGAGAAAACGCCGATGGGGTATATTGCTGACATGACCAATTCTGATCTAACTGCAGCCAGCTGATATGGAGATAAAACCACAGGAGAGAGGGACACACCCACGAGCTGAAAGGCGCCTATCTGCTGCTGGCTTCAGACGCAGGTAGCTATATGACCGGATCGGACATCATTGTAGATGGGTACGTGAACACCTAACTCGCTCGCAAAGACCGAAACTAATGGGCATTCTTTCTGTGAACAGCGGTTACTGCGCACCCTGATCCCAGATGAAGTATCCATGTCTATCTCAGATATGCTATTCATCACCTATAGAATTACCATTCACTTAGCCATATAGAATTACCATTCACTTAGCCATAACCAGATATGTCAGATTATGGTAACCGCCGGCTCTCAAGACTTGGAAAAGTATCCGCGATACCAAGGGTTATAGATACGCATCTTAAATAAGCTCGAATCTCGTGCTACCGCTCGAAAACAGAAATTGCCGCGATGCCGCAAATCTAGAACCTACGTTGTTGCGGCCTGAGAGGTCATTTGTGAGGTCGCGTGCCACACCCGTCCCAAAAAGGCGATGGCTGGAGCCTGACGTTTATAACTTCCTGATCCCGTCCCACTCTTATAAACAGCCCCTGGTCCACAGATAGTTACGTCTCACCTTCGTGTTCAGCATCTCCTTCTCTTTCGCCCAACGTAAATAATACACGACCGGAATCTCCTCGCCAAGTTTGCAGTATGAAGGACGTCGACAGCAGCAGTGTTCGTTTTGCAGCCAGCCGACAGCGCCGTCCTGAGATTTCCAGAACAAACGGCGGCGCGATGCACTGCGCCACATGCTCCCGCTACATCGCTCCATCGGCTGCATCGGCGTACCCTGCATGCACCTTCTGCACCTCCAACTTCTCTGACCGAGCGCCGAACCTCAACGCCAAACCAGGCCCTCATACGGCTTCTCTCCCATGCGCACCACCGGTATACCCAGGCGCCTATGATGCCGCAAGTATCACATCCGAACCGAAGCCCGCGACCGCGTCAGACATCAAGCCCGACGATTACACCCAGCCCTTCCTGGACTTCATCGATAAGAACCCGACTGTTTTTCATGTCGTCGATGCTTTTGCTACCCGGCTGAAAGCAAACGGTTTCACTGAACTCAGCGAACGCGAAGACTGGAGTAAGAAAGTCAAGGCCGGTGGGCGGTACTTCAGCTCTCGAAATGGAAGCAGTATGATGGCCTTCGTGGTCGGGAAGGGCTACAAGGCTGGAAATGGCGTCGCGATGTGCGCTGGTCACATCGACGCCTTGACTGCTAGATGTAAGTTGCCGACAACAATCCCGATTCTTGAAGCCAGATCTGGAGACGGCTAATGAGGCTATCCAGTAAAACCTGTATCGGTGAAGCCTAATCGCGATGGGTACCTCCAACTTGGTGTTGCCCAATATGCGGGTGCCCTCAATAACACCTGGTGGGACCGCGATCTTGGTGTCGGCGGCAGAGTCATCGTCCGGGACACAGATTCACACAAGACCACCAGTCAACTGGTCAAGCTTGACTGGCCTATCGCCAAGATTCCGACGCTAGCACCACACTTCGGCGCCGCATCTGTCGGACCCTTCAACAAGGAAACACAAATGGTCCCGATCATAGGTCTCGAAGGCGCCGCGAGGAAGTTTACGACAGACGTGGACAGTCTCGACAACAGCGACTCGATTCTAGCGCCCAAGCCGAACTCCTTCGCTTCTACACAACCCCCCAGGCTCGTCGAATTAATCTCGAAGCGCCTGTCAATCAAGGACGCTAGCAGGATAGTAGACTGGGAACTGGAGCTATATGACACGCAACCGGCTGCACTCATCGGTCTCGATCAAGAGCTCCTGTCCGCCTGCCGCATAGACGACAAGATCTGCTCATGGGCTGCCCTTGAGGGGCTGATATACGCAGCAGACGCTGTCGCTGAGGGAAATATTGTCGCTTTGGCCGGTTTCTTCGACGACGAAGAGATCGGAAGCAAATTGCGTCAGGGCGCTGCCGGAAACTATATGCCGGTCACTGTCGAGAGGATTGTAGAGTGCTTTGGAAGCGCTGGACGGAATGCTATGGGCATGACTTATGCCAACAGCTTTTTACTGAGCGCGGATGTTACACACGCTGTCAACCCTAATGTAAGCCCACCAGAAATCCTATACCGATTGCGTATTAGCCAGGCACTAACAGGCCGCAGTTTGACTATGTCTACCTGGACAACCACAAGCCTCGTCTCAATGTAGGGCTTACAATTGCGGCAGACAGCAATGGCCACATGACCACAGAGTGAGTACATGCAACCGCAGCTTGTGCACAAAAGCATCGACTGTACTGACGGCGCCATGATGTAGTGCTGTATCGACCGCCATTCTCAAATCTATCGCCGCGAAATCCGACTCCGCGCTTCAAACCTTCCAGATCAGAAACGACTCGCGATCCGGAGGGACCGTGGGCCCGATGCTTTCAGCTGCGATGGGTGTCCGAGCAATCGATGCGGTATGTCTAAATACTCTCAAATGCGCTTTCTGATGGTGCAAATACTGACGAGAGGCAATGCAATAGGGCATCCCGCAATTATCCATGCATTCTATCCGTGCTACAGTCGGCAGCCTGGACCCAGGACTTGGCGTAAAGATATTTGCTGGCTTCTTTGAGCACTACGAGGGAGTTGATGGAGAGTTTTCCAGCACATGATAATTTATAGGATATCCCCTGTCGATTTCCGACGCTGTTTTCATGAGTCTATACATTTGGTTTTGTATCTGTCTTTCTTCGGTCGCATTATAACATAGGCCCTCATTGAGGGCACTGGGCGCATTTCAACAATAGGGTCAGTAGATCGTCTCATCATCTTAATAGATATATCCATAGATAGGAGGTGGCCGGTGGGAATCTATTTTTCTTTATAGCACACAGTCAAGACTCGCCCGTGGAATAAGTCCGCCAGAACCGGCTTTAAATGTAAAATCCGAGCCGATATGCCAATGGCACTTTTGCCCTCTTCACCAACCCAAACATCCCACCAACCACGCCGCCAATGCGAGGACACGACCGATGCGACACCGTACAGCGGCCGCCACTTACAATGCGGGAATGCAGAAGCTAGCCGGCTTCCGTCGCCTGCTCCCATGTTCTCGCTCACCATACCCACTATCAATCGCGTCTACCCATCCATTGGCCCGAACTCATTTCCCACACGCAGGAATTTGCACGACTTCGACCCGTAAAGCGCAGCATGATGACAACCCACAAACATTCTCCTCCACGGCAGTCCACGCCAGCATTCTCGAGCGTTCTCTAGAACATCAACGGCTGTTCAAGATCCTGCGCAATCTCGGCAAAAAGAAACAGTACGATGGCGTCACTACCTACTTCAATACCGCGCGCATCGAACAAGCGATGCTCGACCTCTCGTTGGAGGATCCGCCTGTCAAAATTGCGAGTTGGGTTACCCTGCCATATCATTGCATCGTGGAAAACAACGTACAATTCGGGACCGCTAGTTTAAATCTGACAGAGGGCTAAATGTTTTTCCTTCCACTGGAGTTTGCTGTGTGTAGTTGTGAGCACACATGATAGGGCTCATGCTATGCGCCTCCAGTATGCCGTGATGGTGGGGCTTATGGATGAGTTTGGCGGGGATAAAGGGCATATACCTGTGCTCAATGAACCCTTCGAGGTCAGGCAGGGCCAGGCGATTCTGTACGAAATTTTTCATGTGCCAATTGATCATAAGGCGATACTCTAACTACATAACGGCGCCTATATAGTTCTGACAGAAAAGGGATGTTCCCTCTTCAGTTGTATGCCGGTAGCTTATCGGATATGAGAGAGCCGGTGGACTCCCTGGAGAACCAAAAGCCGCCTCCCTCGGTACACAAGACATACCTTGTCCGATACCACGCAAACGGGGAGACCGACAGAAGGGACTTAGTGGAAGGACTGCATCCGCCGATAGACGATGTGGCGGATCTTGACAGTAACACAATCAAGTCGACTGAGCCAGATCGAAATGGACCTAAGATCCGGATATGCTGCGATTTGGCAATGCAGGCTATCGCACGGGGCGTCATCGACTCGCCGACATGGAAATCCTCCCAGATCGACCAATTCAAGACCGCGATTCTATACGGTGCCGTGAAGCCTCGCGATAAAGAACGACTTGCTGCTCACGTACGAGACTTCATCGCGGAGATCCTTAACACGCAACTTCCAGCCAAACTTCCGAGTCTAGCAAGTCTCTCCAAGCAGTATGGCGACTCGGATAGTATTCCCGGAGCTGTGGAGGCTCTCATCGATTCTGCAGAGACCGAACTGAAGCAACAGACATTACTATCTCCGCTCGTCTCCTTCAATCCGGTGACGTGCCCCGCGAACATCGCTCAGCTTACAGCTCGGTTGGAGAAAGCCCTTCTCTCGCAGACGGAGGCCCAGACATACGCGCTCGATAACAGGATTCAGCAGATGACTGCGAACCAAGACCCCCCGACCACTGCTGGACCTGCTCAAGAAGCTGACGTGGCAAATTCGGCGTCGTCAATCATCAATCAAGATGACGTCTCGACCTCTCAACAGGCGACTTCTCAGACAGCGTCTCCTATGGCCCCTGCCAGTGATGTAGTTTCTAGCAGCGCTTCCGGAGTCAAAGGGAAGTCCTGGTGGAAGCCGAGTACACAAGGCCAACCCCAGACACAGCAACAAGAGCTACAGCTCAACAATGTCTTTGCCCCTATGCGAGAGGGGCTGCACTCAATTGCCACCAGTGTGAATCAAAACCTATCAACGGCACAGAGGAATTTTGCGACATCAACCTTTTCTGGAGCTATAGGCGCCGGGCTAATAGTATTCTACGGGATTGACATGAGTTTGGGAGCATGCATTTTCGCCGCCGTAGTAGGCGTCTCAAATTACAGATTCAAGAAAGCAGCGGAAAAGGAATGGCTGAGGTTCTGTCGAGAGAGAGTTAGACTCGCGCAGCAGTCTTTAGATAAGCTAAAGAGTTACTTACAGTGGCGATCTGCGGGCGAAGTAAAGAAAGCTGCGCAGCGATATGACAGAAAAGTGAAGGAGCTCGATCAGACAAAGCAGTATGTGAGGGACGCGAGAAAGATACTCTTGCAGATGGCTCCGGAATTAAAGTCGAGGTTTCCGCAGTGGCAGTAGGATAGAAGTAGACTACTCAGGCTAGACTCAATGGACTATGCTGCACCATGGTACCAGGAATCTTAAATTCAGGACGCTGCTTATAATATGCATGCATGGAGATATGGGGTATCGAACATGAATTCTAGAGCACGCCCTATACACGTACATACGCATCCAAAACGCCGCTAAAACAGGCAGTCTACCCTCTCAGTCATATTACAAAGAACCGTGTCACGCTTCCCCTAGAGATGGCAATCCAGCGAACATCCGTAGACCGCCGCTAAACCAAGCTGTGAAAGTCATAAATGCCCAAGTAGGTGAGGATCTAGGCGTAGATTCACAGTCCGACAGTCTTCCTAGCGTAGCTTCGTACCAGGTTATCGTATCGCTCTCTGTCCTCTCGAAACATCTTGCTCGCATCAACGTTGGCGCCACTCTCATCATTCGGTTCCGCCAGCATGCTCATAACGCTCAACAGCACCTTCTCCACCGACTGTATCGGCGACCAGCGCTCGCTGGCGTGTTCGTACATGTTCGGATCTTCGCCCGGCGGATGCAGGATCGAAATGCAGACTGTGCCGTCGGGGTAGATGTTTGGGTGGATGATGTCGCATGTGAACTTCATCGTCGGTGGGGATAGAGGATAGTCCTAACGGATTCCAACCATAAGTCAGCTAAGGTCATAGAAAGGTCCCCCGAGACGACAGTAAGGGACTTGGTACAATGGCTAGCATCCTTACGTCGTTAAAGGTGAGAGTCGCGCTGAACATGCCGCCTTCGAAGGGCGTGTCAGGCGGGCCGGCGATAAGACATTCCCAGGTCATCCAGTCATCTTCGGAGATGGGCCCGGCGTAGATGCCTTCGGTCTCGTTGTTGATGAGCTCGCGATACTCGCCGAGGAGGCGGCGGAGGGTTCGTGCTTTGCTTGCCATGGCAAGGGATGGTGGCGTCGACAGGTTATGCCCACGACCAGATGCCTCCAAGACAAAGTTGCCGAGTCTCGTGCTTATGTAATGACAACACTCAAGTTTGTCGTCAGCACGCTAGTCGCACCTTCACCAACTTTTAAGCCATTCATTCTACAATTCAGATAAGGAAAAAGATGCCGGGCACTCCGCCAACCGCCTCCACATTTCCTAGGTCTATCACTTGCACCATAGTTCCATCCCCAAAATCCGACCCGGCAAATGTTTTGATTCTCCTCCACTCCATCGGTGATAACCAAGAGGGCTTCGCAAACCTCGCCAAAAGCCTGAATTTGCCAGAAACACTATGCATATCGCTCTGTGCCCCGAACACCCTACCATTCGGTCTGCGAGGATATCAGTGGGGCGAAGATGTTGTCTTCCAGGGCCAGGACCTCAGCCTTGACGTCAAATTCGCAAAAGCAGGATTCAAGACTCTGAAGACCGTCGTCGAGAAGCTGCTGGCGGATGGTTGGAGTAGTAGGGATATTTTCTTCTTCGGATGGGGACAAGGTGCAATCTGTGTATTTGACTATCTATGTCGCGAAGGAGTTGATTCCTTCGGCATGACGCATGAATTCGGTGGATTCGTAAGCGTCGGAGGCATTGTGGGGTCGGAAGTGAAGACAGTCATCACAGACGATGCGAAGAAAAGCAGTACTCCAGTATTGGCATGCGGTGGGAGAAACGGGCTGTTAACGGGGAGGGCCGAGGAGAGACTGAGGAGCCTATTCAAGGACGTCCAAGTGGTGAAGTGGGATCGCGACGGTGACGGAATGATGAACGATGCGAAGGAGGCTACGCCGGTAATGAAGTACGGAACTCTCTCTCAGTGGTACCTCCTGTCAATACGCAAAACAAAAATTCACTGACGTCTTCCTGGCCGTATAGGTTCTTTTCGAGGCGATTGCTGAGCAGAAAAGGAATTCCGGAAGGATTCCACGAGCTTCCCACATAGGACCGGTTACTACAGGACCTAGACCTATCAAGTAACACTTCTGGGCCATATCACTCCAGCGTCCCCGAGACTAATATCACTCGCGAAACCTGGTTAGGGATCTATGCATATATGGATTCATGGATCTGTACAATAATATATGCGCTAATTCTTCCTTGAACCCGGAGAGCATTTCCCCAATTATCGTTTCCCAATTATATAGACCTGCCGTGGAACTTAGAGACGCTAAGCGGCCATGCTGCCATCTCCCTCTGACGTCCCTTGCCGACATTATATTAAGTAGATACTCCTATGCCATCCGGGTACTGCTCAAGCTATTACAGGTGCCATCAAATTAGGGCCACGGTGCACGGTACGGTACTCCGTGCTCGCAATACCAAGTACAATTGCGATATCCACTTGTTAAATATATCTTGAAATTGGCCATTGATATTTGCCGTACCCGCTCGAGGCCGCATCTGAAATTTATCCTTCATATCTCCTTATTCATAGGCTAAGTAGCATCTAATAACACGCCACGCGGAGCCTGCTGACACCTGCCATTCAACTTTGATCTGGATCTAGGCCGCTCACTAGCACCTTGCACTACTAACCCCATAATTCCCATAAGATAGCCAGACGTCCCTGAACTTATAAGAGCATGTTTCTCTCGCGAGCCAAGGATGTCGAATACACGTGGTCGTCGTCGGGAACTGACACCGTCGGATAATCTAGACATCCCTGCTGGCTGCAAGGGCCCCAAACTGGTCGACTTTCTGGTACCTGAATGAACGACTCCAGGAACAGGGGATCAAGAAAAATGGTACAGCACAAGATCCGAACAGTTAGAATATTTATGACGAGAGTACCCATCTGTGCTCTTAACATGATTGCGCGGCACAACTTAGTTCGAACATATCGATCATTAACTGAACACTAAGTGAGCACTGGTCAACGGGTGACTGGCAACACGCTCCGGTGTTGCATTTCTCACTACCTTTTGTCTCTAGATTTACAACGCCATGAAGACGGCGTTGGCCGTAGCTTTCGCCCTAGCGGCACTATGCCATGCCGGCCCAGTAAACTACACACAAAAATACACCTGGAAGAATGTGAGGACGGGTGCTAGTGGTGGTATGTCTTGAGCTCTGGTACACTAGCTATCGCATCGTCCATACATCTCCGACTAACATCGATACAGGCTTCGTCGACGGCATCGTCTTCAGCACAAAGCAGAAGGGCGTCGCCTACGCACGGACCGATATTGGTGGCCTCTACCGTCTGAACGCTGACGACTCCTGGACCCCGCTTCAAGATTATGTCAACAACACGCTCTGGAATGAACATGGAGTTGACGCCGTTGCTCTGGACCCAAACGATGCTAGTAGAGTCTACATAGCTGCGGGTATCTATACCAACTCGTGGGATCCATACAACGGAAAGATTTTATCTTCGACAGACTACGGTAAAACATGGAGTCGATCGTACTTTCCCTTCAAGTTCGGCGGGAATATGGGTGGCCGGCAGATGGGTGAAAGACTAGCTGTAGACCCTAACAAGGGCAGCATTATCTACTTTGGAGCTAGAAGCGGCAAAGGTCTTTGGAAAAGCTCGGATTACGGGAAAACGTGGGCCAAAGTTCCCAGTTATACCGCCGTTGGTAAGTAGGAATATTTTTCTTTAAGATCCATCACATCTTCATTGCGTACCTTCTCAATTTACCCACTCCAAACGCTGACGAGCAGGGCGTTGATAGGAACATTCATTATCGCACCTGGTGATACGGGTCAAAATGGGGACATAATCGGCATTACCTTCGTGACTTTCGATAGTACCAGTAGTAGCGCTGGAACGGCATCGAAACGGATTTTTGTCGGCACAGCGGATACCTCTGCTACCGTCTACATGTCAGAGGATGCTGGTGTCACTTGTGAGCATGAGGCTATGCATCCACTTATACTTTGGGGCGCAGTTGTTAATCGTCGTGTTTAGGGTCTGCTATCCCTGGTCAGCCTACCGGGTTCCTGTCTCACACTGGGAAATACTCCCCGACAGAAAAGGCACTCTATGTTAGTTACGTCAACACGGCAGATACTTACGGAGGCGGCGATGGATACGTTTACAAATACTACGTTGAATCTAAGAAATGGGTTCAAATACTTGACGACAATGGCACGGGATTTGGTTTTGGTGGTCTCTCTCTAGACCCTCAAAAGAACGGGACAGTCATGGTCGCGACTTACCATCAATGGTGGCCCGATGGAAGTAAGTCCCCTAGATCTCTCGTTCACAAATCAGCCCTTGGAAAACTGAATTCATATTCGTTTGGTCTACAGACATCTATCGATCACTGGATGGAGGGGCAACTTGGACCACTATCTGGGACTTTGACTGGAGCGGCGTTCAACCACCTGTTAAAAGGAGGTTCGATTGGGATGTTTCCGAAGCCAATTGGCTGCCAGAGGTTACGGGGGATAAAGCAACCGGGGTACGTGACCAGACAGGGATTTGCCATTGTGCCGTCTGACTGTGAACAACTTCTTACTTGACCTAATCATTGTAGTGGATGATGGGAAGCTTGGCGATCGATCCTTTCGATTCTGAGCACTTCCTCTATGGCACGGGTGCCACCATCTTTGGCTCTCACAAGCTCACGAACTGGGACAAAAACATCAATTTTAATCTATCATCGTTGTCGTATGGAATGGAGGAGACTGCAGTGCTCGGGCTTACATCCCCTCCTCAGGGGCCTCCTCTCCTCTCTGTTGTTGGCGATGTAGGCGGTTGGAGGCACGATAACCTGGACGTCGCACCTTACAAAAACCATCTAAACCCATGGTGGGGCACTACTCGATCTATCGATCATGCGGGCTCTAAGCCCAACATCGTTGTGCGCTCCGGCGACGCAAGCGGCGGATTGGCGCTATCTAACGACACCGGTATTACCTGGCACATTCACGCTAATGCTGGGACATGGAGTGGTGGTCGAGCACAGCTTTCTGCAAATGGGGACTTTGTCGTCTGGGCCGTCAACAACGGCATCTATGTTTCTGTGAATGAATACCCATTCCAGAAAGTCCCCAACATCCCATCTGGAAGCTACTACACCGCGAATGATCGCAATCATAACGGCCTCTTCTATGCCGCAGAAAGTAGCAACTTTTACGTATCAACTGACGCAGGCACAAGCTACACTAAAACCACAGCCTCTATAGGATATATTAGAGAAATTGGCGTTAATCCATTCAGGATCGGTGACGTTTGGGTTGCAACAGACTCTGGGATCTGGCACAGCATCGACTCCGGCAAATCATTTGGCAAGGCAGGCCCGGCCACTGACGCCTACCATATACAGCTTGGAAAATCCGCCACTAGTAGTGGATACCCTTCAATATTTGCCGCAGCGACTATCCAAGGCTGGGCTGGCCACTACAGGAGCGACGAGTGCGTACCATGATATATTTTCTCTCCGTGTGCCTGCCGATTTGACGTCGTATTAGGGCAACCTAACAGGACATCTATCGTGTGTTAACCATTGGCATTGTGAATCTTCTAGCGGCGGTCAAACTTGGACTCTGATTTCTGACGATGACAACGGTTTCGGCACTCCCGGAAATAACGTATACACGGCGGACCCTAGAATCTATGGACGCGTTTACATTGGCACAAACGGCCGTGGCATCTTTTATGGCGATGCCAACTCAGTTTCACCAGTACCTGCTGCCGCAGACGCATATGGGCAATGCGGTGGGCAAGGCTGGACAGGGCCCAAATTGTGCCCGCATGGATGGACCTGCAAAGTTGCTAACAGCCGTAAGTATCTACACAATAGAACCCTGCCCCCTCCTACAGCGTGCATATCATAGACAACACGGCGGTATATATCGGAGTTTCTTTCACCCAGGAGTCGCTAACAGATCATTTACGACATCCTCAGACTATTCGCAATGCTTGTGATCAGGCTACCAAATTTGAGAACATACTCTTATAATACCATCTTGGGAATACAAATATATAGTTCAGTTTATATACAGTATACACCGTGTCAAAACCGCATCTCCACAGCTGTACAGCATGATCGAGCACGCGAAGCAGCTAGCCACGTGCGTGTAGCGTGCTTGTCGATGAGATTGAATATGAACACCTCGCTTCCTAAATTTACAATGTGACCTCAATATGTTTGATCTAGGCCATCAAAGATACTGAGCATCTGCTGAGGCGCCAGGTTTGGTAGCTGTGTCCTTCATAGTCTGAAAACCAGGCTGCCCAGCAGGCCAAATTCCTTGTCCTTCATGAAAAATTAATAACCATAGTCTTTCAGCCCTGGCCAGTAAAAACTCCTGGGATCTTGAAGCGTTGGACTAACGATAACGTCACCGTCCTTTGCATTTGGCAACCTTATGCGCCGAGTCGGCGGCGGTTGATCAAGCCTGGGAAGCCCCCTTTGGTATAGAATGTGGGGATCTAATCTGTCAAATAACGGTAAGAATATGCCTTCTGTGTAAGAAGCGCCGCCTTCCGGTTCGGGCCAGTGGTGAGTTCCAAGCCACTGGTTTGCCAACTGACGAAGTTGATGGTCCCACAGTAGTTCCGCACAAGGAAACTCCGTATCCTCGAGCATCTCTCGTAAACAATGCCCTGGAACCGGGAAGTTCCCTACCACATTGTGCAGCTTCCACTTGTGATCCTCTGGAGCCAACCGCGGGAGATCAAAGCTCAAGTCAGTGTTATCAGACATAGGTATGAAGAGGGAAACTGACGCATATGGGGTTGTGACTGTGTGTTGGCTCCCCGACTCCGGCGCGTTAGCAGTAACATAGAGGGCACCTGCAGGGGTTATTCGAAGGACTATGTATATATCAACAAATTCGGCAAAAGGCCGAATTTGAAAACCACAGACTCTGTATATCCAACCGAACCCTTGTGTGGCTTCAGCCCATGTATACAAAATTTTATCCATGACAGCATACCCAAGCCAGTCGAGCCCTTCGTACGGACCGCCCACTGACATATAGTACCCGGGGAAGGCGAACGGATTTGGTCTATTGAATTCCAGACGGCTTGAACTGAGTTTGACCGCCGGATATGATTCAACCAGATTGCTGTCAGCTTTCCTGTTCTTTGGATGATTGCTCGGATTTTCAGCCAGAATATCAGCTTACGTAAGAGATAGTCGGCATGCTGGGTAGCCAACACCACCGAGGATCCCAGAGTACTGACAACCATAATCAAGAATAGGGTCTGACGCCGTCGTCTCGTCCGATTGAACCCATTTGGAGAAAGCAGAGTACCAATTGTTGTCCCGGTAGTGAAAAGGACTTGTGCCGGGCTCTGAGTTCTCCTGTGACGAAGCTGGTGCCTGTTCCCTTGGACCCTCAAACAGCAATAGGCCCCACTCACTTACAAAGTTATTGTACTGTTTCGCATGGTCTTCCGTAAGCACAAATTCCTCGAACCTCTTGCATCTCCGTTGGGCGACCCATCTCTCATCTTTGGGTACACGTGGCTCCATTTTACCGCCACCCGAGCCCGAGTTTAGGTCGCTATACCTAGTTGTCGAGTTAGCGAAGCTCCGGCGTTGGAGCTGGCTGTGTTGTATTAGCGTTGGATTTCCACTTGATGGATTGTTGAGAGATCTCGAATCGGCATTCGCAGTCTTCGGTTGAGAGTGTTCCTGTTCACGGCAGTTTGGTGAAACATTACTTGCAACGTCTTCGCGGCTTGCACCTGCAGATAATGTCGGTATTAAGAGCTTCTCATCGTGTTCCGGGTCGTCGGAGAGGGAAAAATTTACTCGCTATTAAAGCAACAGGTCTTTGGGACGCATACCTTTCGTAGATCTGAAGGTGCCAACTGGTTCGGATATCGGCAATGTGCAGGACGCTTCGTAACCAAGACCCGGGTCAGAAGGAGATATCTGAGGCCTGTGAATGACATTCCCAAACGCAAACTGGGAGAACCCCAAGAGGCAGATATAGAGTAGTGTTCCCAAAGAGGCCATAATATTGGACTCCCGCCGAGATATCGATGCGTAACGCATTAAAGAGGTCGTCAACCCTTGAATTAGCACTGTACTCTAATAGACGACAGTACACTGTGCTTGATTGGAAAAGTCGCGATACGTCTGACTATTGAGACAGCTCCGTATACTGTAAAAGCGAGAAATATTTATCATATATAAACAAGAAGGCCGCCGGCGTATTTAGCCCTCTATCTGTTTAGTTTTTGCTACTAGCTCTAGCCTACACAAAATCATTATATCCCCATCTGACTTGAAGATAAACCCCAGTCGGGCCAAAAGGAAATATTGACTAGGAAACATGTTTGTATGTACGTGATAAATTAGTTTATTGTAAAGTCTGAAACAAATTTTGTTTGTATAGGATCATATAAAGAGGTTATCTAGTATATCTAGGGAGGTATGAATTCAGTGCCTTGTGCAGAGGCGGAGTCATACTAAGTTCTCCTTTCAGTCAGGCATACCAAGGAGTTATATAAGCCAGCCGATATGCGATGAATCCAGGATGGAAAATAATGTCCGCGAAGGTGCGACCGGGACCAGGGCCTACTATTGATACGCTTTACATATCGTATCGATATGATGTGCACAGCTTTACAGGGCGCAAGGCTCAATCGTTATATCAGCAGTGCACAGCACAATTGCGCAACCAGCCACCTACTGGCACATGCACATAAGTTGTCCCCGTAGCGTATTACTTGAACCTACAACATGATACCATGGCGTGGTATATATACCGTACCACGCGTGTAAATGGACATCGCGTTGTCTGGAACCAACGAGACCAGAGCGCTAGTTAAACCTAGCCTCGAAGCCCAACGAGACCACTCGAAGCCAGAAGGAACGAACAGCAACACAAGGAACACACAACAACTACAATTCACAACACCTTGCTCCGCCCCTTCAGCGTCTGGCTTCGAGGCTAAGCTAAACCACTGCGTAGGTATATATCATAATGATGAATGACATGCTGCTTGCCACACGCCCAACAGATAGTATTCAGCACTTGTATACAAGAAATCATATTTTGGCAAATTTTACATACGCTTCGCTGGCCAAAGTACGGCACCCCGGCTCCACGAGACAAAGCTTCACGGCAAAGTATGGATAAGGAGAGCTAAGAGCTCCGCAGCAAAGATGTTATCAATATACTCCATACACAGCGCCGTCACCATGTCGTGGCGCAGAGAGTGACCTATGATATGGGTAGTTTGTCAAGAGTGCCACAAGCTCGCCCATAGCGCTCTCTACGTATCGGATGAACTCATAGAGTGAAGCGGTGCCTTTTTGATCAGATAGCTGCGCCGCCTTTAAAGCTTTACAGATCAGATCTAGCTGTACTTTCGCAGGTCATAGACGTGGGCCTAGGCCTGTGGGTAACACACCCCGATAAGGACAAAATTTGTGGCGGAGACTGGACTTTGCAACGCGAAGACACAAGAACTCTACTGTTTTATCGTTTCTACTGGATAACGGTACTAGCATTCGCCAGATACTGCGTCAACATTGATCTCATGCGCATCAAGAATAAACTTTGTTGCTTGCTATCGTTGTGCTAGACATGAAATCAGAGCACTAGTATCGTACTCGAGCTCACTCTCCGGCTATGGACAGGGTCTATCTGCTTTGCCTTCTACCAAGCAAGGTCTATCTTCCCACTGTTTCGGACCTGATACTCAAAGATACCTGGTCGTATACTAATAACACGCGTGTATATTGTTCATAAACCTGATTTGTATGATACAGAGTATCTAGCTCGATTGACAGCTTATTAGAGAATGATCAACAGCCCACACAGGGTATTTTCACCACCTCGTCCGAAGCTCACAGAGCAGCGCCTTGAGGGGTGCAGGGGATGCCCACATCTCCGACGATGTTCTTGCAGACGGCTAAAGGCGGGCTGCCCGCCGGAGAAGTGGTGTAAATATCTTCCAGATGGATCTTTTCACACACAGCACCTACACGGAGAGTCAGCTACGTGAATGTGAAAGGAATAAATGGTTGACTGATCATGGGCTTACCAGGAGAGCACGTGAGATCTACAACGACCTTGCCGTATTTGCCAGAGCTTTCGCCAGTGAAGTTGATGAACTTGATATCGGAAACATCAACCCTTGATGGATAGGCGGCGCAAGTTGCGGGGGCGATGTTGAAGTAGCACTGATCGAGAACGATGGGCTGGTCGGTGTTATAGTTGTAGAAGTCCTTGAAAGTCACGTTGCGGATGTAACCGTACCCAGCAGTTGGACCGGCCCAAGCCTTAAGTCTGCGTGCAATAAGCCTACATTAGTATTTCATCTCTAACACTGTAGCTCAGGAAAGGGGGACGCTAACCTGGCACCGCACTGAGCGTTCAGCATAGTGATATCCTCAACATAGACATTCTCAATAATATCTTTGACACCAGCATATTGACCGATGGAGCCCATGGAGATACCGTGAGTGCCATTACACCAAAGGTTCTTCACATAGATGTTGGAAGTATTTGGCTTTGGCGAAAAGCAGTCATCGCCAATGTCAATGTAAGAGTTGGTGAAGGAGATCCCATCGAGGTTGTAGGAATCGAATCCATCTGTATTCTTCGGCAAATTCTTGTTGTTGGAATGGTTCTCGATGATAATGTTATCATACTCGACGTTCTTCGAGGTGACGATAAAGTTGGTCCAGCAGGGAGAGTTTCTGAATTCGATACCTTCAATGCGGAGGTTGGTAGCGTTCTCGGCGTAGAAGAGAATCGGGCGGTAATAAGTGTTATTAGGGTCCTAAGTCACGCCTTTAATGTTAGCATGCATGTCTAAACGAACGGCGGGCTCGCGAGTTGCAAGTTTGAAGCTGAATATTTCGCACGCACTAAGATCTCCAAGCCTGCAAAGCCGTCGTACCAAGCCTGACCGTTGCCGTTCAGGTAGCCGTTACCATAAATCAAGATATCTTTACCACCCCACTTCCAAAAGGTGATCGATTTCTGGAAGGGGTGATAGAAATAGTTGTTCTGCCAATAAGTAATGTTGTTGGTGAACAGGATCTCGCCCAGGAGCTCGACGTGGATATCATTCAAGAAAGTCAGGTCGAGTTTCTTGCCGATGACATAGGTGCTACGCGATTCAAGCATGAGAGTGCCGCCATTGTTGGCATCCTTCATTCCCTGCAAGAACTCGTCGGAGACATCATCTGCCTCGTTCACCGAGGCCCGGATATAGACTTTCTTGCGGTGAGAGAAGTGAGGCCTGGTGTACTTGACCACGTGTCTGTCCGGTCCGTGCAAATAGCAATACCTCGAGTTCGGGAACAACTTGCAATGTTCAGAGCTGCTCCATCTCTTCTCAATCGGGACCGGAGCTGGAGAGCTATCGAGTGCATTCAGTTCAGAATAATCTGGGACGGCTGCTGCAAGAGCACTGGCAACGACCCCGGCAAGAGTCGTGAACCGAGAAAATCTCATGTTTGCGGCAGACGAGACAATGCGCTGAAATAGGTAGATTGTCGGATCCTGAATGCTACCTGAAGGCCAATCTGATGAATATACAGAGGTGTTAGTCGAAGCCTACAGAAACCATTGACGTTTCAGAGAGTTCTGGGCGTCTTTATACTCTCATCCATCAGGCTCCCTGCCGCATTGACATCACTCTCGTCTGAGACACTTCAAGGTGAATATTTGCGAACAGTACGTACCCTCAGCTACCATTGAAGCGGTTTGCGGGGGACGGCTGCAATTTTTTCCGCGGTAACATATCCAAACGACTGTTCAGCGCCAAGCGCTTCTCTTGCCGATCCAGGTTTCCAGCAATCATGGGCTTGGATATCCGGTAACTCAAAGAGTAGAAGATCCAATCGCGGTGGCGAGAACAAAGAGCTGGACGGGTCTGAACGCGAAGGTCGCGAAAAGATTTTGGCAACCATTCGATTTAGTATCAGCGACAGTGCAGACTGCGGTGAATAACAGGGGTGGAACCCGGGGTGCATTTCGGATAAAAGCCCCTGCCGCCCAAGATTGTGTCAATAAGCCTTGTTCTTGATAAGCAGCCCTCGTCGTCTCTGATTGGTGGAATTCAGACTGTGTCGGTGCGACCCGGATCCTGGGGAATGGTTGCTCTTGGCAATATAAACCACACAGTCGGGGGAACAAAATTCCATCCAGAACGGCGAAGCTTAGAAGAGACTGTGCATGTTCGATATAGCGAGCTTTGGTTAGTTGCTTCCTGATGAAAGTATACTATTGGGGGTAAGATCCGCATATGCGCATTATGTGACCTCGAGCCAATAACAGCACAAGGCTGCCGCGATGTGTATTTCCACACCTGAATGTCGTATACAAAAGCAGGACCAGATCAATCTCATTTGGGTTGCAAAAAACACGGCCTCTTGAGACCCCCAAAGCGATGTAGAAAAATGCTCTAGAACCCACACCATGGAGAGACGGTCCGTAGCTTGCACATCGGACCTCGTTATCAGCGGCTTGTCCCCACTTGGAAAATTTCTTAGCTCGATATTTTCTCAAGTTGCGTCAGCAATGTTATGCTACACTGGATCTGCGAGCACACGCCCATATATATGGCAGCGAAGCAAGAAGGAAGAATATAAGAGCCGGTGTAAGCCAAAATGTTGCAACAGACCTGTGGTATCGACGATTGAGCCTATCGACATGTCTGTTCAATTGGCAAATACTCATACGATGCGGCGCTGCGGCGAGGTCATGGTAACACACGATCATGCAATTAAGGCCACCCTTTGCCATTGGGACATCCATCCATCTCCTGTATCGTGGCAGAAATATTCAGCTTGTTGAGCCCCTGTATACAGCTGTGGTCAAGGTTTCGCCGTGATCGGATTTCGGCAACCATCGTTGGATCTGATTGAAAGCCGGGTCCGTCTTGGAGTTTCTTGGCCAGCTGGAAGATGGTTGATCAATTGGTGGTCTCGTTTGAGACTATTCGTCCTTTGCCGTAAAAGAAAGAGACAGGCCTCAGCTGACCAGGTGTATGTGCCAGTACCGCGTATGCATATATGGTCCTATAATCTGGTCATATATGCCAAGCCAAGAAGTGTAGCCTGGATGGCGGATATGCGCTGGACGGTCTGGAATCCTGGTATGGAAACGCAAGGATCTTGTATCTGAACCGGGCTGCTATACGAACGCATAAAACCCCCAGAATATTGTGCCTAGAATTGTAGAAGATCTTCCGTCTTGGTCTGGCTCAGTTTTCCGTTTCATCAAGCTCTGTCTCTGACATGGTTTCTCCGTCTGTAACCTTACCAGGAGCTTGGGCCATTCGGTGTGCAGGCGGATGTCTGGGTACCAGCTGCGTATGGTGGAACAATCCGCAGTAAACATGTGGAGAAGCTAGTTCTGGAGGTGTTATCATGTACTCTTTGAACGTTTGAGCATTGATATCATGACATATTAATTACGCGCAAATGCAACCAAGAAATTGTGATTCTCACGCATTATATTATAATCGCACATCAATCTGGAAGCAGCCCATTCATGTTCTCTCCAACAGGCCAGCGCTCCATGTATCTAAATTTCTACTTCGTGTGAATACATGTAGAAAAGTATGAACCAGTGACGTTTGATATCCCCAAATTAAGCCTTAAAATGCTCCCAAGTTATACGCTCACGCGTCTTCCAACGTTATCTATCAAGTCGATCAGCCACTAGCTATATGTAGCTAGATATTCCCATGAATCGTCGTATCCAGATCTTTGGATTCATTGTCGACTCCATTCAATCTCTTGGCAGTTTTGCTCATGTCATATGGCGGGCAGGTGACTTCAGTTGACTTCTACTCTTAGATCTGATTCTCTGATTACATCAAAATATCGGAATTTTATATTCCATCCGAATTTGACCCTGTCTCGTAAACCAGACGTTGATGAATTGACGCAAAGTTTTTTGTCTATAGACTTACCATCGAAAGATTAATTATTCATGTATAATATCGAGGCTTCGTTTTCGGCTTATATATAATGGCCGCCTAGTGTTCTCACTTCATCAGCGGTGAAAATGAAAAGTTTGCGTAACAGACAACCGAAGTTGACCAAATACTATGACAACGTTAAAGGATCGGCCGTCTGGTTTGCCAGACAGATAATTGTGATTTTCATGAATTCACTGCATTGAGATGGATAACATTCGTTAAACAAACGCAAACCTCTCATTAGTTAGATCTATAGATTGGATTCAGGAAGGCGAGTATGTATACGTGCAGGGTATTACAGCTAGAGAACTAAAATCCAAGCTAGCCAGGAGTCTAGTCCGGGAGATCGAGTACTGGATCCCGAACCTCGCCGTCAGTGTAAACACTCAATCAAACATGCACGACCAAAGCATGCCTAGATGTCTAGACGCGTACCTGCATATCTGTATGTACATGTACATCATCCTAGCTATCGGGGATATTGAGATCTGTTGACAGCTGCTGTTGTATAGATATCAATACACAGGTAGGATTTTGATATTATAAACCAAGCATACCCTTGCATCTGTAGACGCCGATAGATATTGGTCCTGGCAGCTGGGACTAGCGCTGCAGTTGCATCGACGGGCGGCCCCTGCATGCATGCTCCTACGACTGACCTCTAGGATCCCTCGGCCAGTTTCTCGGGTTGATTGTATGTCCAATATAGATTAAATCGGTAACACAGGGACAGACCTTACGAGGGGCAAAGTCGGGAACATAACGATAAGGATTCTTTGCAAGCATCCTTGACCTCAAAGGAATTTTCGCGCTTACACTTGTTCCACATAGTTTACACATCTCATGATAAGAGGAAAGCGAGAAAAGGACTGGAGATGAGTTGCGATATGGTAGTCGGACAGGTAATGCTGATACTAGTATACCTACTCGGGTGAAAAACAAAATGAGAAATTGGAGATCCTAGATCTTCAAGCCAATGAACCAAAGCCGGGAATGCTGCGAAGGTGTCGAGTCGAGACAGTCGAGATTCTCAGGATACCAACCAAGACAACTAGGCGAAAGAACGGGAAGCACCATTTTCCAACCAGTCGTCGGGCGAGCCCTCAGCATCGCGATCGTTTAGCAAAGGGGCCGAGGTTGCTGTCCCAAATCCCGCAGCATCCTTTGCCTGCATCCACTGGACGTAGGCCTTCAGCTCCTTGTCCAGCTTTGGATCGTCGGCCGGAATCCTGCGCCATTCCTCGTCTCCCGGGGCGAACTCCTGCGGGTATACTACTGCTGGCAAAGCTTCCTGACCAGGGGCTATCTCTTGCCTCCTACGGCTGCCCACAGTTGTCCCGTCTAGAAAGCCGCCCTCGCCGGGTTTCATGCAGAAGATTCTCCAGCTGTCGATTGCATACTTGCCGCAGCCTGGGATGGATCCGATTGTGCACCCCCACTTCCTCTTAGACCCTGTCGGATCCTCCGGGACATAGTCGCTTCTAGGGATCCATTGGTCGGGGCCCTGTAGCTTGTCGTCGGGGTTGATTCGGGAAAAGTAGGTGGCTATGTTCCACACGGACCTCGCCCTGGTAGTCTGCAGTCCTAACGACACAAAACACTGTCTCACATCCTCTTCCGACCCGTTATGCAGGAGTTCTTCTGGAGTTGGCCATTTGCTGATGAAGTCTCTGAACACGGGGATTGCTGATGAGCCCTTGGTTTTCTGGAGGAATATGACGGCTACCAGTAGATGGTACTAAGGCATATTAGCTAGACGTCCTCCGTACATGCATGATCAAGACCTCTTTTAATTTACAGAGGCAAAGAAGATGGGATATACGTACCGGATTATCCCTCACTTCCTCCTGTATGAGTCCAAATCGAGGCGCATCCAGCGGTGGGGGGACAATTATGGAAGTGCCAGCTGGTATCCTCTTAGAGGGAGATTCTGAGGGCAATTTTGGTTTGCTGCTGGCCCGGGTACTCTTCCTCGGACTTCTTCTTGCTTCTTCGATTTCGATTTCTTCCACGAGTAAGTGTTCGGACTGTTGATACTCTTCACCTCCATTTACGTCCTTCAACTGCTCCTCATTAATCTCACTGCCCTCACCTCCTACATAGGCGACTTTGACCTTCTTTGAATCTGATGGTTCCATCTCATCCACTCGTCTCTTTTGGGGCCTGCGATTCTCATCTAGAGTTATACTTCCTTGATCAACATCATCAGTTACAACATCTCCAACCACAATCTGCTCCCTAGACCACCGGTTAGCCTGTACGTCTACGTCATATCCTCTTCGCGAAAAGTAGTGTACCCATCTCCTGGAGCTGGGACAGCAACAGTAACTTTGGAAGCCGAGGCCCTCGTCTTGGACGACTTTTTCGCTGCGGAGGCGCTGCTTTTGCGACTCCTTGATTTTGGCTCTGAGGCCAAAGCTTCCGCGGGAGTGGAGTCAGCAGCACCACCGTCCAGGCCAACTTCAGGTTGAGGGTCGACCGAGGCTTCTGCGCCAGCGGCAGGGACGTCCGACTGCTGGCCGGCCTCCTCTTGCTGCGCGTGTTCTTCCCCTTTCAGCTTTTCTCGCTCTCGCTTCCGTTCTTTGCGCCGGCTGCGCTTCTCTTCGCTATCACCCTCATGCTTCCGTTCCTTCCGATGATGTCGCTTTTTCTTCTTGTCAGCATCTGCACTGTCTTTATGCTCTGTTCCGTCCTTGCTATCGCCTTCCTTCTTCTTCTTCTTCTTTCGCTTCTCGTCTTTTGACTTATCCTTACTGCCCTCCCGCTTGGACTTTCGCTTTCGGTCCTTATGCTTGTGGTTCTGTTCACTCACTTTGGGATCTTCTTCCTCCGTGCCCTTGGGCACTTCCGCGATAGCGGCAGCAAGAGGTTCAGCCAAAGCTCCATTTGAAGAGTCCCGATCCACAGATGCATTGACGGAGACGCTCCATTTTCCATGGTTCCGGATATTTTCGACAGCCTGCTCAACAGACACGGTGCCCTTATTCTTACTGAAGACGTATCTGGTATATTCAAGAAAGTCGAAATCCTTATAGAAGTCTGGATCGGGCTCCTGCTTTGTGCTCTTGGCGCTACGGCGAGAACGGACGGGTGGCATTGATGCGGATGAGAACATATGGGGAGGAGCCATCGCGGAGGACCCTTCTAGCGCGTTATCAGACAGTTGATCCTTCGGCTCGGCGACCACAGGTTCACCACCATCCAAGCCTAGGTTATCAACGTCGTGTTGAGGCGCAATTTCGATATCGAGTCCCTCTATGTGTTCAACCCGCTTCTGTGCCTCCGGTGTTCCTGGAACAACCATATCGCTTGCTGCAGGTATTGATAGAAGCGTTTTGGTTCTGGAGCGTGATGATCGCCTACTGGTCGATGTTGATTGCGGAAAGTAAGGGCTCGTTTCTACAAATGCTGAATCTGACGACAAGCATAGCCGCCCATCCGATCGTGTTTCTTGCTGCCGGATAGTAGTCGATCTCCTCGGCCTGGTGCTTATACCGCTGGTCGAAACCACTGGTGTCTTCAAGGTATCCCGTTTCCTCCTGGGGGGTAAGGAACCGCTAGTCTCGGGTGCTTCGTCTTGTTGGATCTCAGGTGGAAGAGAGTAAGTGATACTCTCCGAGGTTTCCAAAGAGGCCGAAGATATCGGAAGGTTGATAGAAGTCTCGGCCGCAGGTGTCGTGCCAGTTGATTGCTGTTTGCGGCGCTTGCGACCTGTATTTTCTTGAGGCTGTTTGCTCCATTCATCTGCGCCTTGCCGTTCGGCGTCCGTTTCACCTTCCAGATTTCTTTTATTTCCGTTCCTGGATCGTGCAGGTTCGGCGGAAGCAGGCTGCAAGGCTGCATTTTCCGGGACCCCGGGGGATCCCGTGCTTGCCAACAGGTACTCCGACCGGCTGTCCGTTAAGCCAGATCCCGTTGTCGCGGGTTCAGATGACGATAAGAGCGACATTGCATCCCGTAACAGGCGCGAAACTATTCTATCTGCCAAAATTGTTAGAGGTTGCAAACTCGGGTCGCGCCGAACTGGATCAAAACAATCTCGAAGCCTTGCGAATAACCATCGCGGAAGACCGAACCGTCGATCAAGCCCCGGATTTAGATGTCAGCGTACCTTTTCGACTGTCACTGCGTCGGCCCCGGATGGATCCTTCGATTGCGGATCCTTGGAGGGGCTTGCTTATCAGGGAGGTTGTTTGTAAAAGCGACAGGCTGAACCAGAAGATTGAATGCTGGAGTAACAAATGAATACCATCGCAGGCAATTGGCTGGCCTGCGACGCGATAGCCAAAGTGTATGAAGTCATGCACGCGTGAGTCGGAGGCCCTGCGCCAAAATGCAAAATGGCTTGCAGTCCCCTGAGCCTTGCCGCTTCTGGACGCCTGCAGAAATGCAACAGATTCAACGCAGCTGCAACACAATTTTGACACTTCGGCTCGAGTGCGTGTCTTCACGGAGGTATTTCATCGACAGCGCGGATCGAAATCAACTATCCGATATATACGGCAGGTTAGCCTGCTATCTAGGCATACAATACATCATAGCAGCATGGCACATAGCTTTATTAAACCTATCATCTTTAGTTTAACATGTGACCGCGGGTTTGGCCTGTACTTCTGCAACAGACATAGACTGATCCAAGAAGCCCTTCCCTTGTTTGAAAATCTCATCCAACCTGGCATATTTCGGTTTGTTTCTCTCCTTCAATGACTTCTTAGACTTTTGCTTCCTCAACGAAGATTTTGATTTCTTCAAAACCAGCTCCTTGTTAGATCGATTGAAAATGCTCGCCGGTATGGTGACCTCAGGGACTCTGGTCTCTAACGTAGGGGTATCTTTGGTATCCGAGGTGGTCTCAGAAGACATCGGCGACGCAATTGGATCAACATGTCCGACTTCTTCGACGTCGTCAATTGGTAATTGCAAGTCCTCAGGTACCAAGTTGGTATCCATATGGGCAACGATATCATCGCTCGCTACTGTTGCTGTTGTTGCGAGATTGGACCGAAACCTCTTCTTCTTCCTTTTCCTCCGCCGAGGAAGACTATCGTCGAGCTCGCTGAGGTCGACGCTTGCCAAGCGTATGCCAGGGCTCATTCTTTCGCTGACTTCAACGGCTGTACGAATTTCTTCATCTGCCTTTATCTTGTCTGGTGAAGAGTAATAAATCCTTTGAGTCTCTTCCAGATTCCTGATGACTTCTGCCCGAATATCGCTCCAGCCATCCGGCTGTTTCATGAATGTCGGTATATTGTAGGGATAGGGTGTTTGGATGGGCCTTTCTGATGTTGGAGGCACCCAGGTAGTCCGGTGAGTGTCCTGTGTGGGTGCGATCTCAATCTGCTTGCTTTCTGGGTTTGAAGCCCTGCTGGTCCTCGCGATGCTATTGATTGTATTTTCCAACTCTTCCACTTTTCGATCTAGCTTTTTTGTGATACATCTGAGATCTTCCGCCAATTTTTCCTTTAGATACCGCAAGTCGGTAACGTCTTCCTTCAACTGTTTGGCTTCATTCCTCAGCTCATGTAACTCATCTGTAACACTTGCTTGTGTATGATTCATATCTCGGCTCCAATCTTGCGAATCCATCGTCATGCGTTCGTAGCGCGTTTTAAGCGCTCTTATGCACTCTTCGGACTCAACTCGGTATTTATCGAACCGCTTCATTTTGGTAAGCATTCTCTCGACGATGTAGATTATATTAGTCGATTTGACGACATTGTTGATTCGCTCTTCGCTGTCGTAGTCCCAATGGCAGTCCTGAATCAACTGGTCCACTTTGGCTTGGTGTTCTTGGAACTCGTCGTACACCTTGGATAGGTCGAGGGTGTCTCGTTTCTGTTTGGCCTCTAGTTGGGACAGGCGGCGTTCCCACGGATGTTGTCGCAAGGTCCCGAGCTTTTCCTCGAGAAGAGAGAGTTCGTATTTACAATCGCATGGGTGATCAGGATTGCTGTGTCGTAGTTTTGTCTCCAACGCGATGACCCGTGCCTCCAAAGTATTCTGGGCAATCCGGGTTTCAGTCGCGGGCGCCTGACCGAGGGAATTCAGCGCCCAGGGTCTGTACTCCAGAATTTCTTGGCTTCGCATGACTGAGGATTCAACGGTCGCAATCTTGTAACTGTCGCTGAGGGCGGTATCGATAGAGAAGGCATATCGATATCGGCTAATGTATACCTGTACTTGGCCGTCATGCACGTCAAAATGTCAGGGGCTTCAGAGGATATATAATACATATGCATCCAGTGGACGCGACAGCTGTCAGTGCGCGCTGACGTTCGTTGCCTGGGAGCCGGCCTTAATATTAGTGCTATACCAACAATTAAAACAGTCAGTGCGCGACGTCATTCATTTGTATCGAAAGCTGAGAAAACTTGGACTTTTCACGATCGTAAACTCAATTTGTTCAGGAAGAGATCGAGGATGCTATTTTCGTATCAATAACGTTCTAATCTTCAGTTCGCCGGGTCCCGAGACTAAGTTCGCCGCATCTTCGAAGCTTCGATGCAACTTCGAGCAATTAACCTGTCGGGGTATCATACGTCCGTCCGCGGCCGACCGGTTCACACTGACCTGACCCGAGCATCGAATTATCACATGCCTGGTCAAAATAGAGTCGGGAGCTAGAGCTGCCGAGTTTGATTGAGATGTCTTTGAGCACCATAATGCGTCTATCTGGCGCAGTTGAATTGGAGGGCTGAAAGTTTAGATCAATATCCTGGGCGGACTGGCCCCGAGACTAATCAATATCGCGAACTTGGATGAAGTTGGGGGTTTCAACGCGATGCGTTGCGTCTGGTGTTTCGGCTCGGAGCCGGCGGCATAAACTGTAAACCCGCTGCTTCCAGCAGTTTCGCCGCCGCCGCCGGTGACATAATCACCCCTCCATCGTCATCTTCAACTCTCCAACCTTCACCACCATCAAATCATCCGTCGATAGTAGCCGCACAGTGATTGAATCCGACGCTCGATATCTCACGATGATGTCCCTACGCCGCCCTTTCGTCAGCTGCGCGGCAGCATCTCGACACGCTACACCCCTCGCCTCCATCGCCCGACAGCAGTCAACCCTCCTCAGACCGCGAACCTTCACCGCCACCTTCTCCTCCACCAGATCCACACCCCGCCCATCAATTTCCACGCTATCTAGATTCTCCAAATCGTCGGCCCTGCCGCTCATCCGTCTACAGACCCGCAATGCCTCCACCTACACAACCGACCCCGCCATCGCCCGCCCCTCTCAGTCCGCCCTCGCCCGAGGTCTGTACGCCGTCGCCGTCTTTGGTGGCACCGCCGTCGCAATCAACTTTATCTTTAACCGGGAGACACGCGAAGGCCCCATCCCGCAATACCAACGCGAATACCTCCACGAAACATTTGTATACACGGGCCTGGGCGTCGGTATGATTGGTGTGGTGGCCAAGGCGCTGCATAACGTCAGATGGAGCTACCGGCTGATGGCGATGAATCCCTGGATGTTCATGGGCATCTCACTGGTCGGTGGGATCGGGACGATGATGGCGACGTATGCCTGTCCGCCGGAGAACTATATTGCGAAGCATGCGCTGTGGTCTGCGTTCAACGTTACGCAGGCGGCGGTATTGAGCCCGCTGCTGTTCTTCAATCCGGCCATTCTGGCCCGTGCTGGTTTATATACCGTCGGTATGATGGGTGCCATATCATATGTCGGTGCTACCGCAAAGGTATGTTGATTATTCCCCTTCCATTCTTTGTTCGCTCTTTTCCTTGGTTTTATAATTGGATCCACTAACTATCTATAGACTGATCAATATCTATACCTCGGCGGACCTCTTCTTGCCGGCCTCACTGTCGTCGCGCTCTCCGGCCTTGCTCCACTGGTGGTTCCTGCGACGGCAACTCGAACCCTCGCCTTGACGGAAAGCTTGTGGCTCTACGGCGGCCTAGCGGTCTTTGGTGGCATTACGCTGTACGATATCCAGAAGGTCCTCTACCACAGCCGGATGACGGAAGCCGGCTTGAAACGACGAGATACCGTGAACGAGTCTATTTCACTCGAATTGGACTTTATCAACATCTTCATCCGGATGGTGTACATTCTACAGGGTGGCAACCGTAGAAAGTAGATGAAGAATGTTACTGATGAATTCAAGCCATATATTTTTATGTGAGACTCAAAAATCTCAACTTTGCTTTCGCTTGGGCTGCTCTTTTCGGTGTGTTCTCTCATCTTATATTGAGTAAGTACTCTTCTCTCTCGCGGCGATATCGATACACCAGGGTCTGGAATAAGTTGCAGTGTGTTACCTTTTGTCTATAACAGCACTCAAAGATGTATATATATAAATACCTTCTACAGCAATCTCACAAGATGATCCTATAGCAGCACTCGTCCCTAGACGTAGATTACGTCAAACGCCCGTCGCAGTGTTTCAGACCATTTATTACAAATGTTCGAGTGTCCGAGTAGCCAAATATGTACGTGAATAAAGCAACCAAGCATCCAAGCAACCAAAAGCCCTGATCCAAAGAACCCGAATTAAACGCAGACGGCACCAAAACCCAGCAAAAGTATATATATCATGCCCCAGTCATTACAATCAGGCCGTCGCATTAGAAAAGACATTGAACGACATTAATGTTAAACAAAAAGCACACTTGCTAACCGCTGATCATATCAAGTAAAGTAAGTATGCACGCAAGAGCATCTCTTCACCATGTAGAAAAAAAATAACGTGAAGGAACCCGCAAAACAGAGATCATAAAGATAAAGAAAACGTGAAAAAGGTCGCAAAATGTGTGTATGTACGCGGGCAGTCGTTTACAGCAGAGCCGCCGCGGCTACGACGGCAGCCACGACTCCACCGCCCAACTGCACCATGGCATCGTTCCTCCTCGCCGCATTCGTACCGGAACTCGTCGTGGCGGCAGCGCCCGAGGTTGTCGTTGCACCAGCTCGGTCAGCGGGTGTACCCGAAGCTTCAGCCGCCACTGCCGTCTGTCCGAGTGTTGGTAGAGGAGAGCTGGGGTCTACGTTCCAGATTCCAGATGTAGATGCGGGACAGTCGATCGGCCCGTTCGTGGAGGTGTATTTATTCAGTGAGACGCCAGTTGGCGATACGGACGACCAGACGGAGCGTAGGACGGTAAAGTCTGGTAGCGGCGTAGGGGTTCCGCCGCGGGCCCAGCTGTCGCCACCGACGGCAGTCTTGGGGTCTGCACGGCCATAGTCGATGAGGCCCTGTACACACATTGTTAGCAATGTTTTCAATGTAGTGTATAGCTGTAATGATCCCTTACGTAGTTGTTGTCCTCCTGGATCCATTCGTAGATTATAGCACCAGACCAAACCTATCAAATTTGCCAATTGTCAGCACGCAAGTTTCACTAAAAAAATCGATAGGCTCCGAGAAAACCAAACTCACATCCTGCATTTCAGGCCCAAAGATCGCAAACTGGTCTTTGAAATCCCGCGGCGTTGGAACATTGCATCCGGTTTCCGAGAAGAATATAGGGACCGGATAATCCGTTGCGTTCTTGTTGAGCATATCGTACCCGGAGATATGGTAATCCGTCTCCTCGCCGCACCACTCGTACGCGTTCAAGCCGAAAAAGTCCACATTGACCGACGCGTCATCCCCGCAGGCAAGGTAATTTTGTAGGTTGGGCCGCTAAGTCACACAATTCAACGTGGGTAGCACAGAACAGATCGTTAGCATCCATTGCATGGCCCGCGTATATATGAATCGATGGGAGAACAAGTACTCACCAGTTCGGCGATATCGGCGGCAGAGTAGCCAGTCGGGATCTTGCGCTCATAATTCTTCTTCTCCATATAAGCTTTGACATCACGTATCGCGGCTTTGATATACGGTGCTGCAAACGAGCCGTTCGATCGCGTGATGATCTCATTGCCGACGAAGACACCGCCCAGATTGGAGAAGCCGGCAAAATTGTCCAGTGTCTTGGTATATGCATCCAATTGGGTATCATTCCAGTGCGGCGGACCATCCTATTCTCGCATATCTCCATGAGCGTTGCTGCATTCCTCATGATGCAATGCATTGCAATGATATAGAGCAGATGCCACCAGACTAACTCACCTGCTCGATGTATGTCGCAAAATCGTCCAGATCAATGAAGGCGTAGACACCGATATCTTCGAAGATTTTCATACAGTCGGTGTGGTCCCCAGCCGGGTCGACATGGTATACGCGGATAGCATTGGCACCTAGGTCCTTCATGAGCTTGGCGTCCAGCTCGCATTGTCGCTTGTCCAGCAGCGGATCGAGCGGAGACCGCTGGTACGCGATGCCTAGGTGTTCAGAATGTAAGCAGTCAGGTCATGTCCTTTGTAGCATATGGTAGCTTAGATGTATGCGTATTCGGTCAAACTCACCTTTCATGAAGTACTGGGAACCATCGGCGTGGAAGAATTTGGAGCCCTTGATGCTCAGCGGTTCCAGAGCAAGAGTAGAAGTAGCGAGCCAGCCGGCGGCGGCGGCGGCGATAGCGATGGCCTTCATCGCGGTTGTGGGGGTGGAATATATGGCGGCTTCGTGAGCGTATTTATATCCGGTTGAAGTTTTGCTAGATAGTAAAATCGTGATGCTGTGATATCTCAAGTCCACAACCGCGCCTGGATCTTGAGTCGAATAAATTGAGACAGAGCTGAAATGGACGACGCGAAGCAGGAAAGAAGAGCTATCGATCTATATCTATTTCCTTGGTGCGATAAAAATAAAAGGCTGGTCGCCCGGACCTGCTCAAGATGCTGTGGATGCGGGTTAAGTCCGGCTGCCGGATGCACGTTGAATGCACGTTGAACGCACGTTGAATGCACGAGCGTTGGTGGTGTTGCGGCCCAGCGAATCGGTCCACTTGCAGCAGTCAGGGGCGCAGAATGGCCTTCAAGCAGAATACTGAGCTAAGTAAACTCTTCTCCACAGAAACACCAACTACTTCCTCCAATCCACATACGAACCTGCAGCAGCGAGCGACACAAAACAGAGCTTCAGCAAGCAGAGAATACTCAAACGAGAGTCGGTTGCAGTGAGAAGAACCACGTTAATCGGAGAAGGACAACTCCGAGTAGATATTAAAGGACAAATGAGCGCGTCCGCCGCCTCGCATCGGAAAACACACCACACTGGCCCAGCCAGCGATCATAATCGAGCGGGAATTCGTGTTTCGCCCGGCGGCGTATCAGACGGACGAGCTGGCTAGCATGACAGGCCCGTCGCGAGTCGCGGCGTGGGGGAGCGCGCGAGAGCGCTACATTGGCCGGCTCGGAGGGGGCGAATTAGCCGGGTCGACGGCCTACGGGGCATCCATTGGGTCAAGAAGGTGGCTCCTGCGTCATTTCCTCAGGCCTCTCTCGCCACCGGATGGTTCCAGATAAACTAGCTGGCTGGAGGGACCAGCCACATGCATGATAGCTGCGTCGACGGCCGGGTGGCATCAGATGATCGGGCGAGATGGCCGTCCTTGGTACTCTGCTGCCTGTTTCGAGCGCAGCTTGGACGTTCCTTGGTCCTTTAAAGCGCGCAACGCGTCATAAAGCTAATTTTGGGATCCGAGATGCATAAATTGCATTGACGTCGTGATGCTCGCGCCTGGTAAGTTGTACCTGCTTTCAGGTAGTAAATCCTGTTTGAGTCCATCATCTGCTCCCACAACTAATGCGCCTACTCTGTCAGGCGATTGAATCTATCAATGCTGACCTCAATAGCCTCGCCCGGGCCTCTCACTAAAGAGCTTTCTCATGTCATGATATATCATCGGATTCTACGTATCTGTGATGAATAAGATGTTAATCAACAAAGATGCCGAGAACTCACAGCCACATACAAAGTCACAAAATTTCAAAACCAGATAGATCGAGAGCTAGCCCCAGGCAGTGAACATAATTCTCGGAGTCCGAACCGGCGCTCCGCGATGCCACATCGGCTTCATCTCTGATTTGCGCTTATATAACTCAATACCAAAATGCAACACACAGCAACACAATCCTCGTTAGCCAAGTGCGCTGAAACTCAAGCCGGAGTTCCCATAACTTTGATCGGCTCCACGATGGTCTAACTTAAGCAGCTCCTGTCAAAGTCCTGCGGCGAGAAATAGTGGGATCCTGCACAGCCTTCGCAGAATTTTCCCTCTAGTCGCGCCACTGTCGCGCAGGATAACCGACACGTTCGTATCATATCTCGTCGCATCACTCCCAAAGTAGCTCGCCAGCCCGCGCTCTGCATACTAGAGCGCGTATGCCTGTCTCTCGCTCCCTATCTCCAACCGAGTATTCTTTTTCTTCAAGGGCAAAATCGTCCTATTTCCCTGTTCCCGAGAGAGAAAAAAACCAACTAGGTACAGTTCCGGTTTCAACTGTCTCCGCCATACAACAACACCACCATCTTCCTGCAAAATGCTCCATCATACCTCTCAACAGCATCTCTTACATAGACGCTCCTTGAGCTCTGTAGCAGGGAAACCTCTCTGTTTCTACGGTAAATGTGTATATCTTTCTCCCAACACTAACCTAAATCAAACTCTCAACTCCGCTTCCCTACGGATCAACTTCAACACGCCTGCAAAGTGTTTCGAATTGCCTGGTCACCCCATGTGTATACCATGAGACCTCTTTCCCCATTAATACCGGCGCCGACCCGGGCATAGGGGAAGACACATTAGACTCCGAATCTAACCACTCTCTACATCCCACTCCCGATGAAAATTTTGCAATCCAACTATTCGTTTCGCGGACCCTGCAATTCACCCATGTGTTTCGTAACATCGGCTCGCCAACTCTAGCCGTGGCAGCGGCAAACGCCGCGCAATGCCGCCATACCTGCTGTTGGTAGAGTTCATATATGGACTGAAAAAAACTGGTATCAAACATACAGCTGCCGCTGCACAGAAACGAAGCCACTCATCATCTGACTAAAACTCAGGGGTCAATCCAGCACATCTATTCGCCAGCTTGAACTCAATCTCCACGTGTATAGATAGACGATCGCCGGCCGGCGAATTCAAAATTTGCGAAGAATGATAAGGACCCCCAACATCGCAAATCTCATACTTGTTGGTTCTCGGTGTTCTACTTACATATCGGCGTCTGCAGTTTCAGCAAAATCGGTGTACCGGTATACTCCTGTAATAGCCCCGGATCACACTCAGGTTCCCCGGTAATTGGGTCCACCGGCAACTAGCTACTTGCATTCCCGGGTACTCTAACAATCAATTGTAGACGGTCCAATGTTTGAAACCATCGACATCATGCTATAGTTCGAAAGGTCGTACCTATGCCAGATTGAGAAATTTGAAACTCCTCTACCCCACCACAGATATAGACGATGTAGCTTGTATGTGGTGGCTTTGCGGCAGCAGGTTTGTCTCTGATCGAACCAAATATTCCTTGCAATTAATTGTGAAAGCCCAGGCGCCTGGCTGCCGTGCGGTCCGGTTTACGAGACCAGCGCCTGGGTAACTTTACCAATCTTTGGAGAATACAGATTAGAGTTTCTAACCACAACACTACTAGTACTACCACGACGACCACAGTCGATCGTGACCTAAAGCCGAGAAGGTTCGTCAACCGGCCATCGAAACAAAAGTTCGAAGTGGTCCTGATCGAGAGATTCATGAAATCATCAATATGCCACTATCAGAAACGGCACGCCTGCATATGCACATGCAAAGCACAGAAGCCAACAGAGACAGAGATAAAGTGCAACACAGATGCCAATTAGAAGAATCAGCTGACATGCAGTTGTAGACGTCCGAGCGGTGTGGATTTATATACTCGATACAGTGCATCATACACGATGCGCATATCTCATGCATCGATATCGCAGGCCATTTTCCGTTGTTGGTTTCAGGAGATCGAAGCCAATCTAACGACGATCGATCGGACGGAAAGCTGCGATCCACAATTCTAATTGGTCTATCTAGTAGATGACTACCTAGATCTATAGATGGCCCACGCTATCCTAGATGCATGCGTATTCGCAATTTCTAGTCTCTAGATGTTCGATGTGGGGCGGCGGACGGGATGATGCCTGTTTTTACAATATGCTTGAAAGAACGCATTGTGCTTATCATGCATGGCGCCATCTCCCTCGGGAATATGCGAAGTCTCATCTACGATAACGGTATGTTAGCCATGTGCGCTCGGATGCAAGACTGTGGGCCCATTATGTCTGCCTTATGGCGCTAATGCTAAGGTGACCGTCCAAAGAATATAAGGTTTGGCAAGGCAGCGATATATCGCGAACCGAGCGCACAACTGCATCGATCGATCAGCGATAACTAAATGCACGCACGGTTCTCTAGAGGCCATTGGTCGTGCATGCAAACAAAGAATGCGATTGCTCGAATGCAAGAACCGTTGTGATCTAGTTAATTTGCGCGTAGATTTATTGCAACCGATAGAACATGCGCATGCTGCTGCGCAGTCGATAGCGCATGCATCGACTGAGGTGCATATGCACATCGGCCGGCGTGAGTTATCACTCAGCCTGCAGTACCTCATGTATATCACGTACATTAGTCCACAACGCTAATGCAGTAAGTCTGGCAGCCACGTGGGCTTCCAAAACTCAAAGGACAGTGTTTTGAGCAGATTTGACCAATGATCACCGATTGAGTACCATCGTCAAATAGTTCCGGGACGAAGCTGCATGCATACGCGTATCGCCAAAGGAAACTGTGCAGCCAGATGTGTGATTTCGATGATACCAAGATGTCACCGTAGCAATCTCAATTCGAGGCGGGACGGAAGCTTCCGTTCAATATTATGTCTCACGAATTCCAGCATCAACCTTGAAGCGCCCCGGAACGATATGCACTCAATCGCGATACCGGGAGCCTGCGCCAATAGATCTATAGAAGCACAGCCCCGAGAATGATATATTGTTCCTGGTTGGATGGCGAGCAGGATCAAGCCGTGTTTTTTCGATTCCGGTCAATCGTGCCATGGTATCTGAAGAGTCGGAGTTCGAACAAGCGGATGCTACGACTGCAGGTGGTCTTACAAAAGAGAGAAGGGATGCTGGCTACTTAGAAAAATTTTACGCATGTCGTTGGTCTAACATGCTGTGCGGCGGTACAGCGTTGATTGGCACGCCGATGCAACTAGGAAACGCCGGTGCCCCGGTGCGGCCATAGAGCAGAGACAAAACAGATAGTCAGACCTGGCGATCGAAGTTCCGAAAGCTCGTAAAGGTCGATTTCCGGCTTACCTAGTAGCCGAAATGCATAAATTAGAAATCTTTGAAGCTCAGGTTTCGACACAGACAAAGATATGAACGGGCTTCAAGACAAACCCCACCTGAATGCTAGTAAAAGCCTCGCGCCTCCCTGGAATACCATGCTGAAAGTTTCGATTCGCCATACCCAGCAAGCGCCTGATATTACGATAAGCACATGGCAAAGAGCTTGTTGGCCATGGGCTCCCACCCTGGATGTCCCTCTTCAAGCGAGCTAAAGCAACGGGAGCTAGATTTCAAATTTCAATAATCCCTGCGAGGGCTACATTATAATGCAATGTTCGACATTATAATCCAGAAGGTTGCAATGGCTCAGTCGAGTCAGTTTGCAACAAGCGACAAGCAAGTGATTACTGTGTCTACTCGCGCACGGTGCGTACTCGGTGATGCGAGGCGAGTATTTCTACGAGGCTCTACGGATCCAACTTGCCTTAAGGCCTTGTTGCTGCGTCACAAACATGGTGCATCGATGGAGCGCATACGATTGTATGTTGGATGTTGGACAGCTTGGCGTTGATGAGCGCTCGAGCCCGCTTACACACACCGTGCACCGCCTGTACATAGGGTTTAACAGTTGATGGAGGCAAGCTTGCCGCACTCCTGCGGTGAAATTGATGTTTCTTTGTTCATGCGTACGTATCCATATAGTTCTGTTCAAGTGTACACTTGCATGCATGTGCATGCTTCCTCCGAGACATCGATTGACGTTGGTATCAGCGCTGCAGCTGTTTCGCCATTTACATTGTGCTTCTTTTCTGTGCGTTTTCTCATGTCCGGCATAACAATTCAGACCTGCAGCCCATTATCCAACTTTGTAAGAGAATTATCACCGTGATGTTAGTGTTAGAAAGAATTTGCACCATGGTGTCACAGAAGAATTCGGTATAACAAATAAAAAAGGATCCGGTGCGTGAAGATATAACCGGGTCAATCACATTGCCACATCCCAGCACTCCGAGAAATGCTTCAATGCCTAGTCGTTACCTCTGTTTCTCTTTTGCCACCGATCTATCATGCAGCTGCATGCACGGAATGTAAGTCACCAACAGTCGCATACGGGATAACGAGCGAACGAACGCCACGCCGAGAAAAGACCATTCTGCCGAGAAGCTTTTTTATCCGCAGTCTTCCAAGCCTCAGATCTTGCAGCCGCCGATGAACTCAATTAGCGCAGTCCTGACTCAAACTCATGGGAGATGGTATGCAAGATGGAAGAAAAGAGCATGTCGGAGAGGATGCAGAAGTTGCAAGCTTGCATACATGCCAGGTTGGAAAACCTGAATTTCCCACCGCTTGGTGCACAGCCCTTCCTATGTTTAATGCCGACCAAGGCAGCGTGTCGCACTAGCAGAGTATGTACTCTGGGACCATGATAGCAGATCATGCATATGAATCACGAGACAAGGACGGCTGCTCGTCATTCTTCGGCGCTTAATTCGCACATTATATTGGGAACCATGGTGTTGGGTCGATGTGAGACAACCCCGCCTCAACTTCGAATTATATCTGAACATCTTGATTATTGCCAGATCAATAGCACCATCGCCTCACTCAGAGTGTACCGGGGTTCCAGGTCGTCCAGTTCATCAGTGCCCCATATCTCGATATATTGCTTGGAATAATCATATCTTGAAAAGCTGACGTACTTTTACAGTATCACCTCGAGTAGCATTTGTCATGGTGCCGGCTCATCCTCCTCATTTAGGGCCAACAGACAGGCCATGGTAGCGAGCGCCGTGTCTGTTAGCGTCATTTGCACTTGCCGTATTGTTGGTTCTAAGGGCGACAGCAACTACAGGAATTTATTCTTGACGGTATATAGGCCTATAGGTATAATTGACTATCAAACAGCAATCACTCCGACCGCGTTGGCAGTGTAGCGTTGGCTTCTGACATTTGATATTCGTCCTGTAATATTTTGACGTATGGGAAAGTAAACATATACCGATAATACGGTCATATAGCTCTGCTTACCGACAACAGAGAAGCTATATATACATGAAGCATGCACGAAGACAATATTACTATCACGTTTTAAAATTAAGCGACGAGGCACAGAGCCGCAATACGAAGACGTAGCTCCGTTTGCCAGATATCCGCCAGCTAGATATATAATTGATGTTTTAAGCTTAAAGTATTTCGTATTATATCGGCTTATAAGCTTAGGACACAGATGCTAACAGCGCAGTTAGCTGTTGGCTTTCCATTCGTGGACCACCAGGCGCATCTGAGAAGAGCTACGTCTCAACCTAGTCTCGACCAAATATAGCCGATTTCCATATTTGGTCAAGGTAACTTTCCTGAAAAACTAGTCTCGGGGACGCTGCCCTCCGAGGCTACTGAAAAACGCCCAAATCGGACTCTTTGAGACTGTTGGCCAATCATATTGACGAGTATTTCGCGCACTTCATATTTCATATCTCCAATTGATCAAGCGTCCCCTAAAATTCACGTAAGTGGCCCAACAAGCCAAGGCTGTCACGGGCAATCTTAGACGCAGCTTCTAAGACGATGCGGGCGTCAGATGCCATACCAGAGCCGCGCTATTCATCAGTCTCCCTTGTTTGCAAAGAGCAAGAAGAACAAAAAGATTCAGCTTTCTAATTGGCCAAATGAACGAGTTCCCGAACAGGCATGCAGAAAGACAAACCAAGCGCGGCCCCAGAAAACTGGTCGCCCAACTTTCTCGAGGGTCTGGTGGAATCAAAGCGCCCCCCCCCCCCCCCCCCCTCCTGTGTGTATGTGGGGTCTTCACCGATTTCAGTGATAGATTGTGGCCATCTTGCAATGGTTGGAATATGTTGAGGACGTCGAAGAGGCGGAGATACATGTCTCCTAAAAATAGCTTGGAGCAGGGCAAGACAGTCGCGATCATCAAGCTTGCAAGGTACACAACAAAAATAGCGCGACAGGTTGTACAGTCGTCGGGTGTTTGGTAGCTTTGGTGCAGGTGAGGCGACAGTTAGCTCAGGCGTGGCGGCTTTCTGAAAAATTGCTGTCTCCTCCTCACATACCCATTTCACATGCACATCGCAAGAGCAAAATCAATCTAGCTCGAGTTGAGCCGCGTTTGCCAAGCTTGGAAGTCGCGAACGGCAACTTCAGTTTCTTGTCGAAATCGATGGCAATCATGGCCAAGGTCCGATGTTGACGTCTAGAACGCTTGCAGAATTCATCGGATCAGAGGAATCAGGCAGGTCATATCTTCGATTCCTATATTTATTCCGCCTCCTTAATACGCGTTCTTATCAGTGAGATGCTCGTGTTTGCTCGCACTGAAGAGTAGGGGCATCCCGTCTTCTGGGTCGACTCATGATAATTTGTTTTTTGGCCGTCGGCCGGAAGGGGGCTACAAGACTTGTGTAAGTATTCGAGTGGCGTACATGTATACAGGTGAGCCGATCATAGTGCTAATATTTCGTATTCGAGTAGCTAGTAGCCTTGATTAAACGTCTACAAAACGGAAATTTAAGTCATGTGTCTACATATCCGGCATCCGTACATGCTCCTCTGCCGTTGCTGCATTGCATGCTCTGAGGCATAGAACAAACTTCAGCCGACCATGCCGTTCCTCTCGTCGACGAAATTCCATTGATACAGTTTGCAATTGGTCGCAAATTGGTCGTCGTATCTGTGTGGGTGGCCTGCAGGGATAATGTTGGTGTTCCCGCAGGGTTCCAAAACTGCTGGAAGCAGCTGGCCGACAAAGCTAGCGCAACTTCCTCCGTGTTTCCCACTTGCCCCGAAAAGACACGACCCGGGGCAGCACCACCCCGAGCAGCGGTGCGGAATGGCCCCGTAGCCCGCTACCGCGCTCTTGCGAGCTAGCATTGCTCAGATATCTGAATGTGTGCTTTTTCACCAAATAAGCAAAGTTTGCTGTGTGAAGGGATCTTTGCAAAGTTGCAGGCAACTTTACATTAGCACCACACCCTCTCGCGTTCACATTCGCCTCTGGTCTCTCCCCTTCTCAGACGAAAGGGCAGAGAAAGCAAGGGCGACCATTCCAACATGAGTCTGAAGCCCTATTATACAAATAGAAGGGCGTACGGCAGAGCCTTCAGGCCTACTTGCGAAAGTTGGACTTGTTGGATAATGGTCGAACAGTCGCTCTTATTTTCCACACCGGAGGACATGCGCAGGGTAGCGCCAAATAAATGGCGTTTACGAAGTATAAATGAAGCGACTCAATCTTTCACCCTCAGGTTGGGCCGGAGGCACTTTGAAGTCCAGTTGCTGTTCAAAACGAGTAAGTGAAGCCTGCCCGGGGTAGGTGGGCTCCCGAAGCCAGTCAGTTCCTTTCTCAAACCCCGTGTTATGTATGCATGACATGGGGCAAACCGGGCACGTCCATCATCACTGACTCCTGGGGTCAGGCTTTCAGTAGCCGCACCATACACCCGCGCAGAAAAAGCAAGGGGGGTTTGGATGTGAAGGCGAGATGGACTTGAGTGCAGAGCCCTGTCCAGTTCAAAAAGAAGGCTAATCACCTTTGTGGTCCCAATTGGCGTAATTTGTGTATTTGGCATTGCAAAATATATAACAATCCGGACAGGTCCACATTGACAGGATACTCCGACGCATGCCACTCAGATAGCAGATATGCAATAATATCTGATTTCTTGATCATACTATCTATTGTTTTCCCGGTCCGACACTTCGATCGCAACCCTCTTCTTCCCGCAAATTTTTCGTGCAAGCCACATTACTTTCTATCATCTCAGAAACCTCAACAATCTTATACCTGCCGAAGTCTCCTTGGTTCGCTCACCACGACTTCAACTCTCTCAGTTTCACGACCATCTTGCAGCCTATCTTTAAGTCTTGATATATCTTGGACCCTAGATAAAACTCGCAGATTCTGCATAATCGGAGTCTACTGGCCATTTGTATTAAAGAACTACGCCCGGTTTAACATCGGCTATCGAGTCAAGAGCAAGAGTCCATACGTTAGTCCGATAAGCTGTTCTTCAGAACGAGGAATCAGGCGAGCCCTGGCTCATCCCGATAACTTGATTGTGATCTCGACTCTTGTACCGACTAAGCAAGTGTTTGCGGTATATCTATCATGGGCTTAGAACGGATGGCTATATGCAGCCTAGGACTAATGGACGACACACTCCAGCTGAAGAAAAAGGAGGAAGAGTTAATATTGATGTCCAAGAACAACGACAAGAGGCCGCCTCGGTCAACTGAAACTTACAACCAAGAATGCTTCAAGCGAAAGACAGTCGACGCTGACTTCGAGAGTATTCACTCTCTGATACGACTAAGTGCATCCTCGATGACGGAGCCCCATACTCAAAGACTATCTTCACCTCAATCATCACACGTCCCCAAGAAACTTCCAAAGGGTAACGTACGACAGCCTCAGTGCTCAAGCCGGCCTCCTCGAGATCCTCGGCCGATGTACAGTCAAGAAGAAGCCGACGCAATCTTGTATTACCGCGATAGTGTTCAACTTCCTTGGAAGAAGGTAGTCGACGCCTGGAACAATCTCTATGATGTCCACACCGGGCGACGATGGGGCCCCAGAACCATCTCAGGCCTTCAATCTCACTACTACCGCATGCTCGGCTTCGATAAATCGAATGGCAGAAGGCCATCAGCGCCAAATCCAGAAATCGGCCTTCTCAAGACAAGCGACCGTCGCTACTGGTGGACCTATGGTATGCATCCTAGTGTCATGGACAAACTCATTCGGGCTACACCAAAGGAACTGAAGGACGCTGCTAAGCAGCATGTTCGGCGGTTGCGGAAGGAGGCTCACAAAGGACCTCGTCGCCAGAGGAAGATCACGAAGCGCCTGGCTGATCAAGGTGACATCATTTGCTTGGATGAAGATTTACCTGCGACAATGATAGAGGACCTGGCCGTTCCGGATATCAAGGTCGATTACAGTGAGGATATGGAGCGTCTTCCGTCTGTAGATAACTTCGAGCAACAATCCGCGTCCGATTCGGATGGATTCGTAGACACCGACAGCAGTGTCTCCTCGCCACCTTCGTCACGCACTTCTTTGACACCAAGCCCAAGAGCGAGCCTCGATCTTGGTTCCCGACCTTCCACATCTCTAGAGAATCCGAAGGTCAACATTACTGCCTTGCCATCTTTCAGGATGCTAGACAGCATAGCAGGTCAAGGGGCCTACAGCCCCAGGACTACGACTTCCCCAACGTCTAGACTCGACCGACATATTCCACAGCCACGGGGCATCGCGTTCCCAAGCCTTCAATACCTGGATAGCTTCAGGGTTTCTAAGTACAGCAAATACGATACGCCTAAGCCGACGTCGCCCCGTCTCGCTTATAGAAACCCTATGGCCTTCTCGAATATCTTGAGTGTATCTAGCTGAACGACTATCCCTCTACATCTATACAGCTAGTCTTTTTTTCGGTGGTGCTACGTGCTCAGGACTCAACAGCGCTTGGTGTAACACAGGCACCTCTAGCTCTACAACGCGGCTGTACAGCTTTCGATCGATGCAACTTTACTTCAAAACATGACACTCCAACACTCTCCTCGTTTCCCCCCCTTTGATTTCCTGCGGCACAGCCCTTGGGCTGACATTTCTCTCTGGTTCCCTCAGAATAACTTAAATTCCCCAATTTGTCAATCGGAGTTAGTTTGCAGCTGGACGTTTGGTTTGGTCAATTTCTGCTGTTTTCTGTTTGTATTTTTTCTCCTTGAGGTTTCTGGGTAAAATTTTGGGAGGTATACTATCTTTTTATCTCGTTTGTACACTGTTTTGGAACGGCGCTCTGCATTCATGAATGAGGTTTTCTTTCTTTTTCGTCTCTAAATTTGCACTTCACGCACGGTGCGCTGCTCTACTTGTCTGCCCTGCATGCTTGAATACCGATACCTTGCTACTTGTATCCGTTTCTTCTCTTCACCGCTGCAATTGTCTTCATTTTGCCTTTGGATCCTGAATTATATTCTTTCTGCCTTGCTTTCAGGCATTCTTTGTCGCCCTCTTCTACACCAATGGCGGGTGTACAAGAGCGGGGCACAGTCAATCCAGCCTCATCATGTTGATTTCTGTCATCGACAAGTTTTGACTCGTGTGGAACACGTGAACCCACTTTCGAATTTTCCTTGTCATTCTATCTATTATTAGTATGAAATTACTTATATAGGACCGTTTTTGAATCCACTCCATCCTCGGATTCTTGCATGATTCCCACGATCGCCAAACTATGGTACCGCGATGCGTTACACGTCACCACCAGTACGTACATTTTGTATTCCCGTAAAGTCAGAGAGTTGAGCTTGCCGCAAGGCAAAGCTGTGCCTACAACCACAATACTCCAAGCTCCGTTTCGAAATAGATCTTTCTGGTAGCGGCATGCCGGCAAGGACGAATTCGTCATGTATAGTGACTTACTGCACCGAAGCTACCTCCTATGCGTTGAATATTCTATGTACCTTCACTCATGCAGGTTTCTCGACGTCCTCGACTCTCTTGGCCTTATACCAGTGGCTGCCAGCTGGAGCATGTGCCCATCATGTGCATAATGCGATACATGTACGTGTATATGCATGCGCATTGGCAATGTCGACCGGCCACCAATGATTTTGAATTGTGGTAGTGTACAATTCCTGGAAGCTTTCCCCCTTTAGATGTCCTACGCCATGCATGTGGAGAGGGTTTCTGTCGCGGACCATTCAATACCTTGCTGTGCCGTAAGGCTGCATCTCGTAGACCAAAGCGAGGTCTGCATTCCGACACGATCACTGAACCCGGCTCTTGCCATTTCTCAAATTAATTTTCTCGGCGTGTATCCCTAATGCGCAGTCCGGTTTACGAGCCCAGTAGCGTCTCCCAGGGTATTGATATTGCGGCGTCGATAAAATCAACAGCCAAGCTCGTACCTTTTGTTGCCAGGACGGATGTGTGTCCTATGGTTTGTAATGAGTAAAACCTCCCGAGCTGGTCAAGCAAGAGCCAAACGGCTCGATTAGCGTATGTGTGTATGGCTCCGCCCTGTGGCATCGCTTAGCTTTCAGAAACCAGCAGTTGCTCGTATTTAGCATGCAACACTGAAAAAATAGAGCAGTTGGTACTGCGTCGTCCGATGACAAGACGAGGGCTCAAGACAAGATCGCATCCCGTGATCGATGAGATATTCCTAGGTATTAAAGATCGTCATCAGTCTTGCTGTCTTTCGCAATACGGCCAGACCCTTGCGTTTGGTGAGTTGCAATAATCTTGCCGTATTTTTGCCGACAAATACGCTCGGATAGGACAACCAGAGTCTCTGGTAGATGCCACATTTGACACAATATTAATACACTTTTTTTTTTCCCCTCGGAAAATTGATATCTCAAAGCAAGCTACTGTTGAGCTTTATAATAAAGACCACTGAGATAAAGTCCGGTTTTGAATGTTTACTTAACTTAGCAGATGGTTCTCCATGTTTCGCAAATTACGTGATGGCGCCGTAACGCAGGGTGTCGCTGAGGCGAGATTTGGTTCGCCTGATCAGCTTGCTTTCGTTGGGCTAATACGTAGTGAGGACAGAGTGAACACGATACACAAACGTTAGGATCTCAATTCTGATCCGATTAACCGCCGCCCGTGAGTGTATTCTGTTACCAAGTTAGCATTAGCATTCCCGGACAGGTTCGTCCCATTTGCCGGCGCATTCCTTACTTATGGAATATCAACCAGCACGACTGCACCTGTAATTTTCTAAATTTATGGCACTTCCTTCTAGATTGATCGGAAGATTACATACACATACATGCTTATACGAAGATAAAGCATGACCAAACTTAAGATTGTCACACCCGCCTGTTGGAAGACCTGGTTTTACCCCCTGCTGCTGAATTCATATTCAGACCTGGCCGTTGAGTATTTCCCGCCATGTTTAGAGCCTCGTAAAAGACACCTGCTCGATATGTGATCGGTCGCAAGAGAGCCTGGAATTTACTGCGGAAACACTGACAACCCGGTCGCAACTATACTTCTCGGGCAACTAGCGGCAGACATACTCGGCAAGTGCCTTGCCGACCTACTGGATCCTCAGAGTCGCATTCTCGCTATTGAAGGCGAAGCAATTTTCGTGTGTAATTCTCGAACCGTGTCAATTTCCCGCGCGGGCAATTTCGCAAACTGGAAAGTCTTAACATTGTGCTCAGTACGATGCGCCAGGTCACGCAAAGCCCAGTTCGAGAGCGAAGAGGCGCCCATGCCGCCTAGCTGTGCTTTCCGATTGGCCAAAGTTGAGAGAGCGACATGCCTAAAACTGAACTTCACAGGGCCCTCGGTTTAAAACAACTATTTCCAATACAGCCTCCGTTCATCGATTAAAGGTGTCTCAGGCTGCAGAATGACGTTCCAGCCCAGCTGCAGGGTCTATGATTGATTTGCGGTGTGTTCGGGGTGAATACGAGCACTTTGCTGGGACCTTTGAAGCCCGAAGATGTAAACTCGATTGAATTCATGTGATGGTCGTGACACTTACTTGCGCCGAGATCGCGCCGGCTTTTCGAGAGAATTAATTCGACCTGGTGGCCAATTTGAAGCTACAGCCGCTGACCCAAGAGCATTGCCTAGCATTGACCAGAGCTCGTCTGCAAAACGACTGTCCTGCATAGAAATCTACTCCTTTCGACTCTGCAGCTGCATTCATATGAGGCCTTCTGAAAATAAGCGGCCGAACCACTCTCGCGGGTAGGTGAGCCAGCCAATCAGAGCCAAATACTGTGTTGTGAAGACAGGGATCACGGGCAAGAGTACCATATCCGGCGATTTGTTCTCGATGGGAGAAAACTCCTGGCACTCTCACTGATGCCGCGTCAATATGGAATTCTCCTGAACCTGGAGTATCATACAGCATGATATCAGGAGACGCTATATCTACATACCCCCGGACTATCGCCACTTGACTTTCAAACTAACAAGAAGAATCAATGGATTTCTCCGCGGATAATGAAGGCTGGAGGGTGTCCAAACCAGTTGAAGAATTTCCTAATCCATGATTCGACTCTATAGGCCCGAGTTCAGCTAGTTCTTCAGATACTCGGCTTCCTGGTGGTGTCGAGGCAAAAGATGTGGATATGTGTGAACCGACATGTGTGAACCGACTAATGTAGCTATTGTGTGGGTGTAACATCGGTCAGCTCTTCCACTTCGGATAAATCCAACAACTCAAGCGGCAGCTAAAGAACGATACTTCCCTCCGACAGCTGCAGCCACGCGGGACTCAAAAGGTTGCTGCTGGAGCAACAAAACATTCGCCGCTAGATTAGTGCTTCATTCAAATCCGATTCTGATTCGAGATCGAAACTAAGCCGTCCTCCTGGCGCTACCAAATTGGCGACGATGGTGTGATCTCTCCCCTTCCTTGTCAGCCGGAGCCCCAATATCCCAGGTTACAGCGCGTTTTTGGTCAACAAAAGCCTCTGGCTTAGCTTTAGAGTGATCTATAGCTAAGCCGGGATATCCCACCTGCGACGAAACAGGATCATATACTCCCGTCCAACATGCATACTAACGCCTCGAAGCGATGGAGAATTTCTGACAGCGAGGATCTTATCAGCAGATGCGTGGGCCCCTTCGCTCGAGAACGTTCGAACTAGTGGTATCTTCGTTCAAGTTCCAACGTATTAACTCGAACCAACTGGTCAGATCGTCACGCCAATAATATCCCTACTACATATGTCGCTTTAAGGTTAATCGATCAGCCACTGCTCTGACCGAGCCAAGGAACCCTCCTCAAGTCCGTGCCGCGATACTGCAGATGTTGGTTGTTTTCAGTCTCCGCTGAATGACTTTGTGGATCTATCAATGTGCATGGTCAACCTCGCCATTTCACATAGTCGGACCAGCGCCAAATACTTGAACTACGAATGCACCGACCCCACATATGCTGCTACGTTTCGGAGTGCTTCTGCCAACGAGATCCACTGATTCACAGGTCTTCCTCAACTAGATTTGTACTTACCTCGTCACGAGAAGCTAAGAAGCGCGAATGTTGTATTCGGCTAGATCGGTGGATTTCTTCAGGCAAGAAAGACGACTCTCGTCAAACAATTTCTAAGCTAGCATTTTATTTTTGACGCATGCATGCGCAGTCCAGTTGAGCCTTAGTATCGGGGATGCTGACCCTCTGAGCCTTGAGAAATCCCCCATCCAGATTGCACCTAACGCGCCTGTGTTTAGTCCTTCATCGAATCCTCTTTGCTGATTTGCCAGGCCGGATCTCACGCCTCATTCATTCTTGAGACACCAACAGAAATTTTAAATAGAGATTTCCCTCTCATCAAACTGGGCTACTCGTGGATGTCCGCTCTCCGGGCCGACTCCGATGGCTCAGTTTTAAATTTCATGTTGGACAGCAAGACATGTAAATCTCGCTCCGGAGTATCCACTTCTCAGCCTATCTGAATCGAGATTCTCAAATAAAGTCTCCAAGGGGTTTGGAAATTTCTGGTTCGGCTCGAGATTTCCTGAGCTTCTAAAACATGACCAATCATCCTGTATCCGCGACGCCGGAATGCTGTCCGAACAAGCGTTAATTCGCTACGGCAGCTGAATCAATGAACATTCTGGGCCACCCATACCACTCCACTCCTTGCGAGCGGTTACCAGGTAGTGGCATCAGACCAAGAGGCGACCGAAAGCTGGGATTGGTTGGCAGAACCAACATATCTGGGAAGCCACGTACATACGTCCACTATACGGAATAGATCTTGTGGGATGATCATGAAGAGCGAGCCATGTATACTAAAGGAAGCAATCCGAGGATTTCGCAGGATGCCCAGTCAGGCTAGCACGTCCATCTCTCCATTACAAGCAATAACATGCCCTGCGTTCATGTTCAAAATTCGCCATGCAATTAACATTCCATCTTCATGTTGGTCGGTGGGAAAGCGGGCACAGATCATTTGGACCTTTGGCGCCCCCAACCTGTCGGCCGTTTGAACCCACTTTCTGTCTCGTCGACGTAATAAACTTCCCGTCTTTAGAACTGAAGCCGAGACTAAAGGAAGCCTTGAACTCCGGAAATAGAGTCTAGAATGAACGCAGGTTATAAAGCTTTAAAGGTGTGGAAGATGCATGCATGGTCGAGCTCTCGCGGCGCCGAAGGGCACAGCGAATTGTAAACCACACACGGAGTTTTAGCCCTCTTGATTAAAACTCGTCTCCAGAGTTGAATGAAGAACAGAACGCAATATCCTTGTCGTTGTAAATGAAAAGAGCTCTTGCTAGCGCACCTTCGGCCATGTGGTAGGTAGGGGAGCTGCCGATTAATCTTCTTCCAGCTGGAATAAATCTAAAGGATTCGCAGTGACCTCGAGCCGCTGCCCTCTAAAGGATCGACTAAAGCATCTGACCCGTCCAATAATATCAATAGGAGGAAACTCGTCGTCTTCTCCCTAGATATGATGCCTGAAAGAGGCGTCCTCCATCTTGCAGCAGGATCGCTTAACGGTGAGAGGCTGTCAGTGTGACCCCGAGGTGTCGCCGCCGGATCCTCTCATCGGTTTCGTCTCGAGATGCAGATGTGCTCTCATCGCCGAGAAAATCTGCTCCGTCATCTGGTCACAGGGTCAGACGTCAAAATTCCGGACAGCCGCTTGGACGTTTCTTTGGTTTGCTTTGGTCCTTTATTCTTCCCCAAAGCTCTCGGATGACGAGCCGGTCAATCAAATCGTGCATGTAGACAATCATCACTAGGTTATAATCAGAAGAACAATCTTACGATATAGAATGACAGGATGCCAACCGGCCCGGAATTCGAAGACCTGTCACACCGCACCCCGCGGATTAGCCCAGCACCAGGCCAGATCGTAGCACAAGCTCCGGCACCCCGAGAACTGTAAGGTTTCCCGGGTGATAGAACAGAAGCCTACTGTCTGTGCGCGTGCGTAAACCAATCACACCAGCACAAGCTCCGGTAGCTGAGATTCGGCATAAGCGCTGTCTCCGAGAAACCCTCCCGTTTTCGAAATTTTAGTCCAAGTTGACGGCAAGTCCCTCCTTCACAGCCTCCTTATTTCTGCATGCCCCTCGTATTTGTCGGTTATATCAGTACCCACACCATTCATGTCCCGCGACGACACGATTCGTTACCACAAAGTTTTCCGACAACTAGCGCCTCCTGGCCAGTTATATCCGGCGTAAACCACTGAGCGATATAATTTTAGGAAAGCGAACTAGCGTAGCAGCACTGGCGAGGCGCACACCTATGCGGATCGATTGTACAGCTGTACAGTCAATTCTTGAGCCGTTTCCCGTTTGCATTCTCGAGGCGAAATCGACTGATCAATTTCCCACCACGCATGCATGCATACATGCCTGTCGACCAGCTGGCCACGCCTGCACTGGCTTACGGCGTCTGGCTTCGAAAGGCTCTGGTCATGACCACGCCGCAAACTATTCATGCGAAGCGCATGGGCACACTTGCGCTTTCCGGACACCGTCACATCCCCGGGCGAGCACACCCCTAGCTTCTATTACGCAGTCACAGTACAATAAATACCATACAGAGGCCATGGCAGCAAGTGCATGCACCCATTAATTCGGATCAGTTAACTAAAGTCAAACATTAACAGGCGTGTATTCTCACGCACAATACGCGGTGAGAGAAAGTTAAATTTACACTTACATGGGTCGACCCCATCTCCTTCCATTCAACCATCCTTCGCAAGCCAATTAATGAGTGCTCAGTCGGCTAGCCCGGCTATCCGCTGCCACTCACGCGTACGTTCAGACCCCGAGGATCCTGCCTGCCAGCACACAGAAATCCCCAAACTCACTCGAAATATTAGGTGACCGGTTTCGTCCACGTTCCATCCATGAATGCTGCAGCCGTACCCACCACTAGTCCAGTCTCGGGGACGCTGGGGCTACCACGAGTCCTCGGGCGAAAGAGCCTGGATCGGCTAGTACAGTCGTTCCCGCATGCGAGGAGCTGAGGGCGCGCACCCTTAGCAGATAATCTATTGAATCGGATGGTAGCATCCACCAGACCTTCTTGATCATGCTTCCCAAGAGCAATCAACACTCGCATCACCTTCGTATGAGGCTTGATCAGCTGCCCTGGTACCATGGTTATGGTCTGCAAATGCAGATGGATGTTGCAATATCGACGAACTCGGAATTCATCAATGCAACTGCATGAACATTCGAGTGTTCATCTCAGCTGGCCATCCTTCCGACACCAAGGCAAATATCAAAGCCACCACTCAACAACAGTTTTTGCCGTCCAAGCGCCTAGCTATCCAGCATCAGGATCATATGTGTGTGCATGGCAGAGGAGGCTCCATGGCTCCAGAGCAAATCCGGGCGTTGAAGCACCCACATCCTGGTAGATGTACTACGATATACCATGGTATCCACGGTCGTTGCTCACCATGGTTGTTGCAAGCTTGTGTCCGAAGATCCTGGCCTCGCAGAACCCGGGACCCGCGTGGCCACCTCCAAGCCCTAAATTAAGTGTCTATCCGCCCTCCATCTTCGAATGAGAGCACTCTTCCACGAGCAACAAACAATGCAATGCAAGGCAATGACGATGGTGTGAGGCATTTTCCAATGATGTATCGACACGGCCTGTGGGCTTGTAGGAACTCAGCTGCACTGATCCACACCTTTCTCGCCTTCGTTCACCTCCAATTCTCAAGGCGGGCTGTTCGTTGGACCGGCGATTCCGTATAGAGATGCCATGTTGGTCAGGATGTTATGCATCATGCACTGTGCCAGCATCGAGCGTTCGTGAGAATATTGCATCTGTGCCTTTACAATTTGGTTGTGATACCGGACTGAGAAGGAGGCTAGAGGGCCGATGCCACTTGTCAGCTGTATACCTAGGTAGACGCCTATCGACGTGGAATCTGTAGCGCTATTCTTTGCCACTGGGACTTATCATAATGATGTTAAGATCCTGTTTCTTGAAGCCAGCCCGCTGTCCCTCGCTCGAGCGCCTCTTCCAGCCGCGAACCGATGGCTTCCACAGTCGTAGGTCGCGAGTCTGGTTGCTTCGCACACTGTCATAGATCCAACGAGGCTCTCAGTATCCATCACTCGCCACCTGGGCCAGTTCGTAGCAAAAGACCGACACCCTAGATGTCACATCTCATAATTTCAAGCTGGGTGCCAACAATGCAGTATACTTCTTGCAATAGAATTTTCATTTCGATATCGTCCCCAGCGACAGAGAAAACAGAAGGAAATACAGGCGTGCAGTGGCTACAACCAAGGCCTTCGTAAGGGAGTATCGAGACTACATAAGAAGTAAAAACAGGAAAAGGCTTTACGATACGGTCGACAGCGGGTCTAGTGGGACGAAGAAATGAAATGGACGGCGGAACGAATGAAGGAGATTCGCATTTGGCTCCCCATTCTCTCTTAATCGCCCCTTCGAGATCTATGATGAGTGTTAGCAACACTGGAATCCGTCGGACGACTCCTGAGAACTTACATGCTGATTCTCCGTGCAATCTTGTTTAGTTGTGGATCTTTGTCCGCACTCTGGACAGCCTTCTGGATGGCCTCCTTCCTGGACTCCTCCTCCTTATTATTCACCTCCTCCGCGGTAGGCGGCAGCCTCTCGTTCTGTAGATCGACCTTCCTCGCATCCTCGAACCCGTGGATCGCGTTCTTGATACCTTCCGCCCCAAGCATCAATGTACCAGCCGGTAACTTGCCACCAGCAGCAGTCTTCAGCTCAGTAATGCTCTCGGATTCCTCGCGGAGAACTTGGAAAACACGCGATAGACGGCCGATGGCAAGAATCTTGTTTTTGATAGCCCGGCGCTTCGCTTCGATGGATTCTGGGTCACCGCCGGACTCGCTAATGGGAGGAGAGGCCGGCTCGGCTGACAAAGGCGTTTCCGTTTCGAGTTCGTCCTTGGAGCAAGTGTTCAGGATAGCAATAAGCATATCCGTGACTACGAATCCACGTTAGTAGAAGAACTCATTGAACAGTAGGAGTAGACAGTATGTACTTTTCTCGCCGACGAATGGGAGGGACCAAGTAAAGACGTCCATGAAGTTTGGTAGCCAGTATGGATGAGGTGTGCAGTCTAAGAGAGCGTTAGTCGATTGCCTCAAGAAGGAGCATCACTTGGTGATACCGGAAATACTCACTGAATTGCCTTATATTCATCACGTTATTCTCGTACTTCAATACCGCAGCCTTATTGTTGTAGACGTCTAGATAGTTGGGAGCCGAGAAAATGGTCATAACACTCGGGAAGCCTGTTGTTTTGGTCTTCCGGTACATGCGATAACCCGCATCTTGCGCCTCGTGAGCCCGGATGATCGAAAGCAAGTTGTTCTTCTCAAGGAAACTGCAAGCCGCAGGGTAGGAGAAGAAGTACGAGCATCCGCGAACATGGTTATGGGTGAAAAAATCGTTCGTCTTCTCCTGTCCAAATTCTTCGAGCGGATCGGACCACAAGATATCGCACATGAGGCCTTGGGTCGGGGGTTCTCGGAAACGGTCAATCTGTCATTACCATCAGCACACACAGTCACGACCCCGATGTTCACCTTGACAAGTTTGTGTCCGAATGAGGATCGCTTACGGCTCTGATATCGTCAAGAGTATGGAGCTCGGGACTGAGACCACCATGAATGCACAAGAACTGTTTGTTCATAATCGCAGCGAGCGGCAGAGCGCAGAATGACTCTGTGCAAGCGTCGTAGACTCTCTCTGTATACTTGTGTTTGCCTGCGTAGATATCACCAATCAGCAATTTGTCCGCAGGTCAAGATGTGTGAGCATGACGTCATACACTCCAGCTTGAAGGTAAAGTAATCTGTCAAATGCCTGCATTCGTGATTGCCTCGGAGCAGCCAGAGGGTGTTCGGGTAATGAATTTTAAGAGCCCAGAGATACAGAACGCACTTCGAGACTAGTCAGCAATAAATCCCATACCATGCTGCAATTGCGGCAAACTTACTTCAATACTAAAGTAACCTCTGTCCACATAGTCTCCCAAAAACAGATACCGTGTCTCCTCAGGATTTCCACCGACTTCAAACAGCTTCATCAAGTCGTAGTATTGCCCGTGGACGTCACCACAGACCGTGATTGGCGCATCCATTTCCAGCAAGTTAGGTTCTTGTCGGAGGATCTCAGTTCCCTTTTGGATGATGAAGAGAGCCTGCTCTTCCGTCAAACGGCCTTCCCGGTAAAAGTGCTGCTTGAGGAACGTGAGATTCGGTTTCGAAGGGTCCTTCGGGTCGTAGAATTGCTCATCCGTCGGCTTGTGCGTAGCAGGAGCTTGCACCTCTACAGCGGTGATCCCACCTCGTCAGCCGGAGTTCATGCAAACTTGGAGCGGGAACAAGTGCGAAGCGTACCTTTGATGACTCTCTCCTGCGTGCTCACTTGCGTTCCGTCTTCCATGGTGTGTAGAGTAAAATCAATTTCAGGAATAGGCTTCTTCTCGCTCATAGCTTTCAGGGCCGCCTCCATCTTGACTGACTGCTCTTTCAGAGCCGCCGCTGCCGCTGCTGCAGGGTCCGCCATCGTGAAGAGATCTGAGCTTATTGAATATCGGCTTCGAGAATGCGATGTTTGCGTTTAAAGGATGTGGTAGGCCGGAGATAGCTTGAGGGCTAATAGTGATGGGGCTGATCTGATGGTGATGGTAGTAGCTTGGCGAGGTGAGGTGAGGTTCAGCCGACAGCTGACTTTTTGTGGAAGATGAAGCTCTGGAAGCTTTCCAACGAGGACAAACACGCCACGGACTCCGTCTTAGAGATGACAAGCGGCCTAGGAGATTGTTAAATAGAGTCGCCGGAATCAAGTCGCAGAAGATGTACGAGGAAGTCTTACAGCTCGCGCGAGCCGAGCAGGGGGCAATCGACGATGAGAAATCGTAATCCTAACTAATAGCCCCCAACGATTAGGATTACGACCACGGCCCTTTTAGGGAAAAGAACGGACCCCGAACAGCAGCAACGGCGTGTAAGCGACCGTGTCGAGGAGAGATAAGCAGGACGATGCGATCCTAACCACCGCGACAGCCGTCCGGTTTGGAATGGGGCCGAAGAAGGTACCTTCGCGAGGTTTGCCGATGGAGTGACGGTCTGGAAGCACTCGTTTCTTGCTGGCACAACAGCCGGCGGTGGTAGCGTGCTGGAGTTTGCTGAAGGAGGGGTAACCCGCCACAGGCCGCTAGGATTGAGTTCCTTGATTCGTCAGGAAACGGCCGACTGTGGCGGTGGGGATCGGTCGGTCGCGGAGCTCCGCGCCACAGATGCAATGGCTAGATCGAGATGAGATGAATTTCGAGCTTGAGTCCAAGGTGATTGATGATAGCGTACGGTGCTACAGTGTCTTCGAGACGAATATAGTAGGTCAGTACCACGACACTTGGGATATATCTGGATGAATGATGTATACGTACCTGAGTCGACCGGATCAAGATGTAAGCGTACTTTGGAGTCGCGATACAAATCGTCACGCCCAAGTTGGCACGTCAGTTTTGCGTCGCGAGCGCGGCGTGTTGCCACCTGAGAGATCGCCAACACACAACGCAGCCTCGCCGATCAGATGTCGTTGACGCTCAATGTCACACAGGCAGAACTAAACAATACTACTGTTTACCTAGTATGATAGTATAATGGAGTCTCTATCTACCCTATATCCCTAGGCTATATGTCTCTAGTATCTAGATGCTCATATACGAGACCCTCTTCCACAAATTCACTGCGACCTGCTCCTAGGCCTGGTTACAAGTGAGTGAATCTAGAGCGATTAATGTCAATACTCGGTTCATTCAATCGATTTAATTACAAAGGGTGCGCCGTAGACTAGACATCTCGAAATTTCGTCATCAATTAACCGCAAATAATTCAGACTAAGCACTATATACTCCGGCGCAGTGTATTCAGGATGCAGTGGAACCTCATAGCTTAATCATAGCATCATCCAAAATCTGCAAAAGCTTATCCAAAAGCCGATAATCCAAAATTTATACACGAGAAGTGAAAATAAGAAGTATAACAAATTGCACGCAGAGAAACAAATAACAAACCCAGCCTGTCACAGCTGGTGCTCCCACCCACTCGCCAGCATGTCGTGTGGTATTACCGGTGCTGGACTCCTCACTCTCGTCATCCCTTCTGCATCTTCACGAGACTCCGTCGTAACATGTATCTCGGTGTTTTTATACACCAGCAACCCCCCGAACGTCGGTGGCGGAACGGCGATCTCCTCAAAATCATCACCAGTACCCAGTGTGCTCAAATTCACGCTCTTAGGCCGAACTGAGTTTATCTCCGTATCGAAGTCAAAGTCTTCGGGAGGCTTCGAATATCGTTTCTCGTCGCTCCGATGGTCGTCGAAAGGTGGAACCTTTGGCGACATGAGCCGCAGCCGCTGAAGCATCTTTGGCGGACTGGCTAGATGACTCTTCTCTTTCGAGGAATCCAGGCTAGCGCTGTTATCGAGTGCGGTGATGGTTGTGACGGTCACATTGTCATCGTAGTAGGAGCGGCCGTTGGCAGCCGGGTGGGCCGTCATTTTGAGATCCGGGTTGGAGAAGAGCGTGCTCTCGACTTCGTGGGCGTGAAAGAGGGGCACTTTGCCGAAGACGATTATGAAGAGAAGTCGAATTCCGGGTAGGCTGGCGATTATGATACCGATGTGCACCTCTAAGCTGACCCATAGCCAGAGTTCGTACCCATACCCTACGATATAATTAGTTGCCTCGTTTGTGTATGAATCGGATTAGAGGCACTGTAAACTTACAACTTTGGTCCCCGCTGAACGTCTTGTACATCGCCTTGAGTCGTAGTCCTGCGAAAACGCAAACCCTAGAAGACGCAAGGAATAGTTAGTTGAGTACAACGTGACCAGTTGAGTACCAACGAGACCAGTTGAGTACCCAGTACACGGGCGAAGTTGCATGGATTTGTAACTTACAGTAACCCCAGAGCGAACAGCCCAATCAATGAAGCACGCTCCTTCCTCGGCCGCCGCATTGCCATCACTGTCGGCAACGGCAAGCAGAACAAAATCACATCGCTCACAAGATTCACCAACCCTTGCGCCAAGTTCAACTTCTTATACGCCCCGTAACTAATGCACTTCCTTTGACCGGGTCCCAGAAAGTCCCAGGTACTCTCCACAGGCCGACACTGCGCAATCATCGGTATCACCAGCCCCAGACTCCAGGCAACGAAAAAAGCCAGCACAAGATATATCAGAAATCGGAGGCCTTTCTCGCTTGCGAAGCGCAGATAGAAGCACAATATCGACACCTTGGTGAACATCACGCTGAAACTGAAGGCCCACCCGTTGACCCACTGCCAGAAGAGAATACTCGATGTTAATCTCCAGTCGACGTCCCACATGTGTCTTCCCCAGCCGTATCTGAGCGATTGAAAATGCGCTACCGAGTCCGCGACCGCGAAGCCCTATACAGAGTCGTCAGTTGACCCATCAATAACCCTTGATATAACATGCCATCCCTAGCGAAAACTTACCCATGCCGGGAGAATAACGATATCGTCGACACCGAGACTGCTTGTCATGATCCCCCGCGCCGTCACCCGCAATATCACCGCCACAGACGAGCATACTAACAGCAATGTCTCCACAGCCGGGAGGTAATGCCCGTAAAGCTCAGGATTGACATAATTACCCTTCGGCCAATTTGATATCTCCTCGAGAGAATATGCTCTGTCCATGATATGAACAGTGGGCCCTAGCGTCCGCCCCTTCGCCTGTCCGTCCGCTCTATCGGACTAAATGATGCTCGCAAAAGAATATCTCCACTATCTGGCGTATGTCGGCATTATCCTTCGAAGTTCGATACTGTTATCTAGCTACCGCTGGGTTACTGAGGGCGAGAAATGAAATTCGACAAGAGCCTTGGTTGTGCGCGCCCGCTGCCGGTTAGGCTTGTTGACCGGTTGAGTTAAAGTTGGCAAAGAAGAGAAAGAGTCCCGTCGCACCCTAAAATTTTGGGACCGACGATCAGAAAGGAAAGTAAGGCGTGAAAGCAGTTCCAGCCGTATCGAAAACTCTGGGCTCTGAGATACTTTTAAACACGGAGCATGGGGACGTCGAAAAAAGGTCGTAGACAAGCGAGAGGTTGTTCCATCAAGACGGCAATGAGGCTGCGTCGCTTGGAGCTGTCCCAGAGGGATATAATCAACTTAAAGGGTAGATGGTAAGCGCATGAACCAGCACAACGGATTAAACGGCGCAGCATGAACTTACTTTTTCACTGGCTTGGTACTACCTTCTTAGTAGCTAAATCATCTGCGATCCAATATATGACTTCATTGACCGTTCAAACAGACAAGCGTGTTGTTTATGGCGGTTAACAACTTCCTTGAATAAGCGGCAAGTCGCGATTTTCCACTCCAGATTCTCGTAGTCACGAATGCGGTCGCTGACCGATGAGTACTATATCGCCAGAGATCAATATCGAGCCATGCAAAAACTAAATTCCCATGCGCGAACCGCATGGAAATAATAATAAGTATAAGGTTAATATGATAATATCTTCACGAGTACGTACACTACACTAAAAAGCATTCAGACCGATCGCGTGCCGAGTACTCGATCGATCGAATGCGCTAAGATAATGCGACGAGTACGAGTTGGCGTCGAATTCATTTAGGCCGCCGTGTGGAATCCCGCTTCCCCTCTCATCTTTGTGAAACCACCCTCGATCAAACCAATGCACTTTCCCACCGACGCAACTGTTGGCGGGGTTTGCGGCCAAAGGTGGCATGTCGGTGTTCATTGGCTGAGGCGCCCATCGTTTGACATGGGCTCATTGCCGGGTCATTCTCCTTGGCTCCAACCAGCAGACGATCTGGTCTTAAACTCGCCTTGCGACCATGGATCTTTACCACAATCTCCCCTCCTTCTGGCTGGCTGCCAAAGTCGGCTGTCCCGCCGAAGCGTGGCGTTTTATCGGGTGACGAATCGCAGATTCCAGATCCAGCGAACCTGAAATGCATGAATTGATGACAAGGGAGGTAGTCGTGGCGCCGTTTGGCCCTATCACGGGGTTTCGATGCTTAGCAGGCAATGCCGGCCTGCTGTTCTTCAGCATTAAACGTTGCAAACGAAAGTGTAGTGCTGTAGGCGCGCGACGCGGGAGAGAATGTCAATGTGGAGTGAAAGTCTGTCAGCACTAGCATGTAGCAGATGCATTTGTCGAATGTCTTTCCAAATTTCAGTAATCAGCATGCGTCCTGTGCGCAGTGTCAGTGTTGGCGACGCTTTCCTTTGAACGGGCGACGAATATATCCTTGTCTCACGAGTATCGATTGAAAATGCATGTGTAGTAATACACTCCGTCCCGAAGAGCCCCACTCTTGATGCATGCGCGATGGGATACTCTCTTCGGTACGACTGGCGATAAAAATAGCTTGACGACCCCTCCTGCTGCCCAGTCTCTCGCGAAATTTTGGCGAGATTCAGGGGCACGGTGCTGCTGATCATACGTGCCGTGCCTGAACCACCCTCTGGTTCAATCTGCATGGGTAAGACTCTGGTTCAACTTCAACGATATTATACCACTACTAGCCTATCGGCTTAAATATCAATCGTCAGTTGTCATCTTTTTTGTGTTTCGCACAAGCTTGCTATGCATGTTTAACACCATGCACCATGTATGTTTAATTAACTGCCCTTGATATACCACGAGACCTACGATATGCATGTACGGTACAGTGTGTAGACACCACGTATGTAAGTAGCTGATCAGGCCTCTACTTGGGGAACTCGGACCTTTGCTGACATTATCGAGTGTCTTGATCGCGAGGTGTTAATTAGCTTGTCGCCTGATAGAGAGTGTGTAAGTTAGCCCTGCGCTTTTTCGAATATATCAAGATTCTGTGAATAACCATCGTAATTACAAAACTGTACTACTACTGTGTGGTCATCTGATCTCCCAAGCAGTCATCCAAGCTGCATGAGGGCATTAAAGTGTTCGTGCGTCAATCAATCATTGTGCAAGTTATAGAGTTCTTCATCTCCTAGTCCTGTAGGAATAGTGCAGCGGTCGCGGAAGGGAATCCAAATCGACATCACGTACCTACCTTATAAAATTGATATTCGTAAGATCGAACCTTCAGCTGTTATTCTGGCCATGGAATGAGCATTGCGATTGGGTGGTGAGGAGTAGTCTCGAAGCTAGACCGGCCGCCCAGCAGACCAAATGAAAGGTTGCGGTTTCAGGCCGCTTCCACTAACGTCGAGTCTAGTCGAGATATCATATTGCATTGCGAGAACCAGATTTATCTGCCGTCCCGATTGACCCGCTACTCGTGATAGCTTTCAAGATTTGGATACGAATATTACGTCTGAATAAATGCTTGTACGGTAATTATATTACTGCAGTGGTTGTCCCCAAAGTTTCCGTCAACAGACACGTCGATTAATTTACAACCGACAAGAGCAATTGTGCAAACTCGCGTTTGCGCGCCAGGCCAGAATGTAGGCCTGGGCGAGACAAGGCCCTTGGCAAAGATGAAGCAGGGCTCAAAGATCCCTGCACGCCATTGTATACCTGCCCCTTTGGCGCACCACAGCGACTTTTGCACTTTCGACTCTTCTCCTGACGCGCGACGCTACGATTGGGATCGCGATCGATCGGCGCTGCATCAAATCGCGGCAATGCAACCACCTATATCGAGATCGCCACCTGCCAGCCTCTTGAAGCTGGCGATATCGCGCAATCGGTAGTTTACAACCCGGAGACATAAGTCATCAAACCAGTCACCTTTCGGAGTTTGTGCGGCAGCCTTGTGTGCGCTTTTGGAGGTTCGTTTGGATAGCAAGGTTGTCAACGAGTCTTCCTCCCGGCATTCATGAATAGAGTGAATGACTAATAGGGCGTACGGGCTTAGACATTTGGAGACGATTAGATATATATTTCTGGCGCTCGCCCGCTTCCACTTTATCAATACAAATCCACTACATTGCATCTGATATCGACAAGCGGCGCATACGGCCATATACGCATATGCATCGACAAGCGACACCCGCGCTCCGAAACCCAGCTGATCAGGCTCTATCGATACCCGACCAATAGTGATCTTCTGCCTATTCAAATAGAGGCCTAAAGTCGAATCTGACGGACGATCATATCCGAAAATGGGTGACGGCGTCAGTGCCAGCGACATCATCACCTACATTGGTGTTCCGCTCGCTGTCCTGGGTGTGATGCCCGTACTCTATACTTTCCTCGTCGCCATCGTCACACAGCAGCATATCCGGCGAGAACTGCGTCGCAATCATGTCAGCAACGCTGTGACACGAACATCGCTGATGTCCGGTACCGTCGACGTCGAGCATCCGCGTTATTCTATCCAGCCGCTGCCGCGACACGACGTCAACTACTGGAAAAAGTCGACGGATCGATCCGGTATTAGTGGGGGCAGTTGGACTATTTTCCACTGGCACAAAATTGTTACTGGGAGGGTGAACTACCACTTGCGACTCCGAGACCGGATGGTGCAACCGCAGGCAGAGATAGACTTCGAGAAGCTGGTGACATTCCTGCTGGACAGGGGCGCTGTTCCCGATCCCGAAGGCGTCAAGTTGCTGAAGACACTGGGATTGCAGACACCGAGAATGACACGTCTACTGACGACCTCTGGCCCCGTGAAGAGGAGCATACTGGTCGTCAGCAATCCAGAAGATGCTGAAGGTCATCTGAGCTTAACTCTTTTCTGGGCCGATGAACTCGGCTCCAGAAATGAGGGAAGTCTTCCGCCATACTGGGCCAGGTTGCAAGCGCGAGAAGTCATTCTTGAGAAAGTGGCTGATGCAAAAAGCGAATCAATGGTAGAAGAGACTGTGACAAGCACAGAAGTCCCAGACACCGCTGGAGAACGCAGCGAGAAGGACACCCCAATGAAATCCGACGAGCAAGAGTCGCCGCCACCTTTTCCGCCTATAAATACTCCCGCCGCCTGGGGCGCTGGTGATGACAAGTCTCGTCTCCCCGTCCGCTTTTCCTTGGGCCCAACCGGCCTCGAGGACGCAAAACTCGAGACTCTCGACGGCCTCGACGTCTATGGTTCCTTCAGAATCGAGCACCTTAAATTCCAATACCCCGGCAGTACCAGCAACATGAACCTCTGGTTTACCGCTGGCGCTGTAACGACTCTCGGTGATGGCCAGGGTGGGCTCTGGAAATATACGATTCCGGGAGACGTCATGCGTTTCTCCCAAAAGGATACTATGCCGCACGGCGCGCTCGTCTGGATGGGTCTCGTCGAAGAAGAAGAAACACCAATGATGGTCGCAAGGCGGGAGGCCAAAATCAAAGCGGCGCAGGAGGCACGCCATCGGGACTTCTTAGAAGGTATTCGTCAACGCGATCTCGAAAAGAATATGCCTGAAGCAATGCGTCAACAGGCGCAACGACAACGACACATGGCCACCTCGCAGGCCCATTTCAACCGTCAACGTGAAGAGGCACGAGAGAGGCAGGAAGAAGAGTTCCGTAAGAAGGAGCTGGCTCTTACAAGTCACCGTGTGACACAATCATTTGTGTCTACCGCATGTCTGGAACATCTAAGAAAGGAACAATGCATTCTGGACGAAGCGACACCACAGGATATCTGCACGGACATCCTATACAGAATGCTATTCAGCGAAGAGTTTGCTAATAGGATCTGCAAAATACTCGATGGCTGGAGATCTTGGGGCGAAACCGGCGTTATGAACGACCGTCACCTGGACGAGCTCAAATCCGACGTTGTCGGCTTTTGCTATGCCGGTGTCCTGCTCTGCATCATCTCGGAGCGTGCGAGGAGCGCAGAGACATGGGCGGGATCGGATCTTGCAGAGTGCCAGCGAGTATACCGGAGTGTATATCTCGGATAGCTATGTTTTCATTGCGTTGTTCAAATTCATATACGTATATATACCTCCACGCGCATCCCGACTTTTTCATTTTCGTTACCCTGCAATTGGCGCCGGCGAGTTCGAAGATGTACATGTACATGTACATATGTTTTTTAAAAGCATATATTAGGTTACAGCGCTACGTATCTGCGGAATGCAATCCTGTGCCTCATGACATCTCATGCATGATCATGATATTATCTCATGAGCTATCTGCTTGCAGATTGTGCGTGCGAAGCTGCAACAATCAATGAACTGCATCTCCGATCCCGGAAAGGATATGACGAGCCGAGGCAGCATTGGCAAAAGCAAAGCAGCAGAAAGTCAAGAACTTAAGCGCGCTTTGGAGAGCTTGGTCCAAAGAAGCTTTTGCTTGTTGTATACGACCATTCCTATCCCGCGTCAACTCATCCACCGCGAAACCCCCACCTTCCTGATGCGAACATCATGTCGAGAGTATCGACAGGGTTTATGATCTGATAACGTCGAGATCAATCAGATACGGATTAGATATCTCTACAGATGCAACTTGTATGTATAGATGTCCAGCTTCCGAAACGTCCATAGTGCCGAAAAATCCTCTCGAAGATTTCTTGCAGCCTAGAAAATAACTTGCAAGTAGGAGCGGAGGCACGTAGAGCGAAATCGAAACTGTTTATCGCGCCGGTGACTTCAACAGAGCTCTACGATTATCGTGGATAGGTATTCTTTGGTAGTGAATTCTTTCGCAACCACGATGCGACCCACAATGCCGAAAGTTTATTTTAAAGTTCTTGAGCATCGGCTTGATTAGATCCGCATCTGATTTGATTCTCAAGATAAGATTGCACCTCCTTTGTCGGTATGAAGTCAGTTATTCATCATCTCACGCAATCGGAGGTGCTTCCAATTCTGGCAGGTACACGTGGGTACAATTTCCAAACACTTGAAGATTACAAAGCAGAAGTGTGGAACAGTGAGAGCTGGGGATGTAAACGTTCAAATAGAGATCTCATCTAGCTGCGGGTGGCATCCTGTCCGATGCTAAATAAGAACTGTCACATGCAGATACCTTGGGTCTGCATTCTTAGGGAAGTAATTAAAGATGGTATCGATTATCGAGATATGATGTGATAGATCTCGATGGGTGACCATTATGAGTGTTCTATATACAGCTAGTCAATTCTGAGCAGGTGTTGAAAACTACAATTTCAATCCCGCCTACACAGCCCTGCCCGCGTCCAACCCTTCACGCATGATCAGCACTCGCTGCACCGGTTATAACGTTAGTCTTCCCAACCATTTCTTTCGAGTTCGATCGAATGCTCCGACCCTCGTTAGTAGGCACCTTCACAGAGCTCGGCCCTTTTAAGGGCAATTGTCACAGCAATGGAACTTTATTCATCTCTGGTACCGTGGCGGTCGGTCTGCGCTATCGGGTCATAGACGATTGAAAGCACCAGTATCTGGGAGCATGTTTGAAATGAAGTCCCTTGCGAAAATGGACGACAGAGCTGGAAAGAACTGCATGTGAATCTTTGATCCTAATTGGCGTCCTTGCACGGTGCTTCGATCCGAACCGCAATCTTCCATTGAGATTTGAATATTAATATTATAGATCAATAGAACCCTCATCCGAACCTAGTTGTTGTCACACCATCCATTTATATTTGATTTCATCATATGAGACGAACGTTTATGAATTTAAGAAAGAGATCTTGCGTCTTATAGGATCGCAACTACGTACATACATCTTGCAGTCTATGCCGTCGCACGGTTCTAAAATGTATCAACACGGTTAGCCTTACTTTACCTCTTTGAGAGATATAAAATTTGAATGAGGATATCGGAGCCGAAATAGTATGCGATGTCCTATAATATAGACGGACTATTGTTGAGCTTCGCAAGTAGTGTCGGGCCCGCGGGTGCTCCAGTCAACAGGGTTTCAGTCTGCACAATTGTACAAAACTTGACTGTCTGCATCACAACCCATGTAAAGAATTTTCCTCTATTATAAGTACCTGTAAATTTATAAACTAAAATACGGACGCCGTATAGGGGTATGCGAGGGCAAATCGTATCGAGGATTGAACACAGGTACGTCTGTGAAGGCCTGTCGGGTACTAGTCTAGAACATCCAATTTTGAACTAGCGACGGATTCGAATTATCGCAATTAAATCAATATCGTGAATTTGATTGTGATCTTTAAACAGCACAATTACTGAAACTAGGAAAAGCAAAGAATAGCGAAACAAGCCTCTTCGTCTCGTGTTCAAGCGGTGCATGCCGAAGCTCGCTTTCCGATTGCCCTCGCCGCAGAAGCGAGGCCGTTAGGAGAAAATGTAATGCAATGTTCACCTCAGGCACCAGCCAACCAGGCAAGGGGTAACGGCATTCACCGCGTCGCCGTCGACCAACAAAGCGCATTCGGATGGTGCTATCATGGCTATAGAATACCCATAGTGATTATGAAATGCTTATGGTATACTTACGTCGACTAGTACTGTACAGCTATCTACTGACCCCATACGCCCGGCTACTACTTACAGGAATTCGAACGGTATCGCCAGTGTCGATACGAGGAAGCTTGGACTCGCACCTCGAGATTTGCCTTGCGGATGTGGGAAACGGTAACCGGCTGGAATGCCAGGGCGCCATCTTGTCAAGAGCTCGAGCTGCTCAGACGAGACATTCCCGTGGGGTCTGTGCCTTGTCTAGCTCCTTGCCGACTGACCCAAGCAAATCAGCAGGCCCGACGGCAGGCCGGCATTGTGACGGGCCCCCACTTACGATTGCCATTGATGCAGCGGTTCCCTGCGTGGTTTGCATTCGGCAGCTCGAAATCCGACTAGCGACAGCGGGGTCCACCTGCCCCAACGCATGTTCCCCAAGATGGTAGTTTCGAGGAATGATGCGATATCATTGCGGCCAACGCAACTTATACTTCTGGCTGGTGATAAGATCGAGGCTGTTACGCTCCAAAGTTTTTTTATGCCATACTGCCAAAATGCTGCAGTTTACATGGCTCTGTTTGCCCAGCGAGAGCTAGAAGATTTAGGGGCATAATTGCGTTTCCCGGAGTTCTCAGTCGGGTTATCGTCGCCAGGCTTCTGGGGCAAAGGAACTCCGGGTAAGAAAAAGACTCAAGATGGCTTGCCCGATTGGCTTAGTCACTGCTTGTTCTAGTATTAATGTCGGGATATAGTTATATCTGAATATTCCTTTTTACTTCTCTTTGAGAGCTATACTCCGGCTGATGGGATACCGACGGCTTTTGCCTGCGTGCATGGTAGCATGGCATATATCCACGCATATGAGCGCATACGCACCTGCAGATGAATGTCATCCATGAGACGAACAGGCGTGGTTAGTGATCGAGATCTCACTTTTGTCCGGTCTGGTTGTCTACGAGGGACAATCCGTGAGCTGTCAGCTGTCGACTAGGCTAGACTCACACGACGCCTGTCATCTGGAGGCCAGGTTAGGCAATAGTCTATCTTCGTCGCATGATAGGATTAATCATACCATTTCTTCTTCAGTATGTACAGGTACAATGCTCAATAGACATAATTCCCTGTTCTGGGAAGCCATCCGTTATACTCACAAGGTAGCCTGCATTCGGCCTCGATATTACCAGCCTAGGCACCCTAGCAACCAAGCTGGACAAGCCGTCCTGTAAGAGGGAGCGGTTGTTCCCGGTTCCGTCGCCGGCTCGCAAATGTACCTTAGACCGAGAAATGAATGACCTGGCCGACCGAGTGACTTATTCCTTGCAGAATGTAGTATCCGCTGTCCAGCGATAAGCCCCAAAGCTAGTTCACTAGAGGCCCCGCTGCGTAACTGGGTGAGTATCCGATGCGAATAAAGGAAGATTCAAAGACGGACACGCCGAGCACGCTGCCCCGGCATCGATCGATACATTGTATTTTGGGTGTGCGGTCAATTTTACGAGACCCACGGGGATTTAGCTGCCTGGCTTAGTTACAGGCGCATTAGCAGGAATATTATAATGCAAGAGGAACCAAGGCCCATGGGACTAAACACTCGAAGGAAATAGTAGTATCGGTAGCTTTCTCCCCGCTGGCAAGACGCCCCGCGGTCAAGAGCAAAGAACGAAACATGTGGAAGAACACCAGAAACGCTGGATCGGACCCTATGTAGCTGAATTTGGAGTCCAGTTAGATCGGAGGAGTGACAACTGATATCCCGGCAATTTAACTTTCTGTGTCGGGGTTTGGGGACGGCAATACGAAATCAACGTTTCATTTTGCCCAGCAAATTATTTTCCCGCCCGTCAACGCAGTTGCTTGGGACCTGCTGTGCAACGACGCTACAACAAAATTGCACGTTGCCAAAATTAAAACCGCCTCCTGCTACCCAATCTATCTACCGCGCTCCGCTCTACGCTGATGTTTATCACTGCCGTTGCTATCTGCCATGAAACCATGTTTGCGAATAGCTATCGTGAAGGTACAAGATTCAGCTTTCTGCAGAAGATAAGAGGGGACCTCTGCTCTCGAGCGTGCCGCAGAATTCTCTTGGAACGCCCTTGAGCCCGCTACTACCCCTTGCTGACATATCCTCGCTCTGTGGCATACCATCATGGGTACCCAGAAAAGGTAGCTGATATACAATCGCCTCGCAGGTTTCTCGAGTGCCTAGAATCGTATATCCTCGGTCTCTTTTCACTTCTCTCCATTCCCTGTCTACTTTTGTTGTTGTTTCTTTTTTTCTGCATACTACTCTCGTTAACATCTTTTCAAGTCGCTCATTATCGCACCCACCCGATAACCTCACAGTCCTTGACCCCTCGCCTACTTTTACCCACTAGAGCGATTGCCACAGGTGAAGAAGATTTATTCCTTGCAAAATTCAAGAACGGAAAAATCTACTAGTATACTGAGCAAAAGCATTAGAAGGATCTTATCAATCTTTCAAACCACGTGAAGCTACTTCGATATCAATCGGGAAAGTTGGAACCAGATACCTAGGGATATATTGGGTATATATAAGAGTTCCTAAGATCTCATCAGAACCTTTGGTAGAGGAAATATCCGTACCGGGCTCACAGGATCGCATGCTTGCATCCAACCAAACAGCAAGGCTGAGACCACAACTGTCTTAGTTCAACTATTCTTTGTTCTATTGTCCTTATCGTCGCCATGGCTTCGACAGTTCAGGAGCTTTGGGCCCGTGGAGCAGCAGGCTCCGGAAGCCATTCTGCCAGAGAGCATGGCAATAGCTCTGCCATTCGTGGTAGCCACGGGATGACGATGGCTGAACTTCAGGCCTTTCGGCATTGGATGTCAGAAGTTAACGCTGACATGATGAGGTGGTACAGTCTGAGTTTGGGACTGCTCATATCTTTGTTTATTGTTCTGCATCTCTCGAGGACATTCATGCATTTACAAGGCCGACGGGGCATGATGGCGAAGATAGTAGTGGCACCTTTGCGGTAGGTCTACATGATGTCCATCAATCCCCTGCTTTTCCTTAGCCCCAAATATCTTTGATTATGGCGATTTATGATGATGCTAATGAACATACGACGGTGAAGGATTTTTCGAAGCATCGCGATCCAGAAACTACCAAAGTTCACATCAAATGGTCATTTCGCCTTGATCGCTTTCTATACCGGCTTAAATGTGTTTTTTGCTGTATATAAAACTGGCTTCGGAGGGAAGTTTGGACTTAGCTTCATCTCCAAAAGATGTGCATGGTACGTCCTCTCTCTAATGACACAAACGGCATCAATGTTTCTAAATTTTGGTATTATTCCTATAGGCTCGCCCTCGTAAACCTGGGAATGGTCTTCATGCTTGCTATGAAAAACAACCCTATCGCTTTCCTTTCTGGGTATTCCCATGAAAGACTCAATGTCCTCCATCGGTGGGCGGGGCGATTCGTCTGGATAGAGGCAACAATCCACGTCTGGTATGTAGACAAGGCAAGATTCTTACGACGTTCAGCATCGTCTAACACCACTTCACGAATGTTAGTCTCTACATGTACACCTGGGGAAGGACCAATAGCTTCATTGGCCGTCTAAACCAGGCAGACCCGACATTCCGTGCCGGTTTCGTTGCGTGGATCTTCTTCACCGTCCTCTTCCTTTGCTCTTTCGAATTCATCCGCAGACGTGCCTACGAGTATTTCTTCATTGTCCACATCGCATGCGCTGTCGCAGCTATTGTCGCCCTTGGCTTTCACGAACCTAAGACCTACGGTCCGGTTCTGTACCTTATCGGAAGCCTGTGGATCTTCGATCGCTTGGTTAGGTTTGTCCGCGGGTTCCACTATAGCAAAGGCACGAAGGCGACGATTTACCCTATGCCCGGCGACGCCATCAAAGTAGTGTTGGACAGGAATGCGACATTTCAACCTGCTTCGCATGGGTTCCTCCACATGCCATCCTTGAAACGCTTTCAGAGCCATCCATTTACAATCTCGTCCGCGGATTCTCTCGAATTTATCATCCGGGGCCAGCGCGGGTTCACTCGCGAGCTCTACGACAGAGCTGTCAAAAACCCTGGAGAGTCTCTTCCATGCTACTTTGACGGGCCGTACGGAAATGTTCCAGACTATCGACGCATGAACCGGGTCATTCTTTTTGCGGGCGGCAGCGGTGGCTCCTTTTCGTTTTCGATCGCGACAGATATCGCTCGCAACATGAATAGGTGCCTCGTCGATAGCATCGAGTTCGTTTGGGTCATCAGAGAGAGATGTAAGTCATCCTATCTGCGTTATGCCTGTTACTTCGGTACGCCTTGCGAATACTGCAAACAATACTAATGAATGCGGTAAACAGCCCACACGCAATGGTTCGAGAAGGAACTTGAAGAGCTTAGGGACTGCCCCATCGTCAACCTTCGTATATTTGTCACCCGTGAGGCCTCAAACCTAATAGCCTCGCACCCAGATTCTCCGGTCAGCGAATCGGCGGAAAATCTGCAAAACGCCATACCTGTCAGTGAGGCCATAGATTCCGAGCCGCCCGTGGACGAAAAGCCCGCGAGAAGCCCCTCCCCACCTTCCTCTCCAACCTCTTCCCAAACCTCCTCCTCCTCCTCTCCTTACACAATCAACTTTCTCGCTCTACCCGAGAAGGCTCTTAGCCTCGCGATCGAGACCGAGACGAAAACAAACTCGACTCAAAGACGGCCGTCAAGTCTCGAAGACCACTACTTCGAGTACGGGCGGCCTGATCTCACATCTATTGTCAAAGAGGCCGTTAGAAATGCAGACGAGAACGACCTTATAGCCGTTGGCGCATGCGGTCCTACAGAGCTGATGCGCTGCGCTAGAAATGCAGCCGCAGGTGTTGTTACAATCGGTGGACCCAGCATTTCTTTACACTGTGAACAGTTCGGATGGGGTTAAAAAGTATTTTTCCTATGTTAAAATTTTGATTTTGTGTTTTTCGTGCTGAGATATCCCCCACGCATTGCATTGCTTGCACACCTGTTGGATTTTTCATGGCCGTTACGTATATATGCATATCGTTAGCCGGCAGCATGTTAGATATTACCTAGAGCTTTGCAGGCGTTCGACCCAAGTGTATGTGGTCTGTGTAGGCTTATTGAGCTATATCTTGATTTCGGAACATTCTAGGATCATTTTTGTTAATATAATTAAGTTCCCTCAACGATTATTCATCAATTCAGTAGGCTTGTGACTCAGAGGCATTGAATACGACGTTTTGAATTCGTGAACAGACATTGCAGGTTGTCTCGTAAACCAGACTAACATAACCGAAGCATTGCAGGATCAGTGCCCACATTGCAGCACTGACTGACAGTAGCACGAAGTCCCATGACATTCTATTATTGCCTTATGATATAACATGACGGGATCAAAAGGGCAGCTAGCATCATCTCGATCTTGATAGACCAGTAGACATGAGGACTAACTCCAGGTTTCCATTGCCGCATCGCTCGAACCTAGTCGAGTAGGCACATATGTTACCGTTCAGTTAACAGATCCCTGGCGGCCGCCACCACCCAAAGACACCCTTATGACACGGTTGGATTCTGCTACTTTTGAAGCTGATATTAGCAAGTTATGGCAGATCAACAGTATCATGGGCATTTGACTGCGGCCTTCTTTAATCGATGTAACCCACAATCAATAAGCTAGCAAGGAAGTGGACTAGCAATAAGTAAGACAACAAGTAGATTTTGTTCTTTCTCTGAGTCCCTGCAAGGTGGAGGGCAAAAGAGCTCAAGCTAGAGGTAGCCTGCCGAACTCAGATCGAGTAGTGCCTAAAAGGAAGGCAGAGCCTGTCATATATGTGTATATACCTATAGCACTCCTATAATATAAGTAATATAATTCTCGAGTCATGAATTGGATAGCCGGCCCTTGCCTCCAGCACCCCGCTAAGCCAGTCACGTACGAGCTCTCACGAGACCGCCTAGCTTAATCTAGCTCTCTAAGTTGATTGACGGTGTGGTGCAAATCCCATAGTTTCGTTTTATATATACATTATATCGATAACCAAGTAAAATTCGAAATAAGATGCCCGGTGTGCTTGAATACATCGCACCATGGCATTAGCCTATATAGTAGCTTTAGGTCGCTTAAGTACCACGAAAAGTCTAGCGCCGCTATAACGGTTGTCTCGTGAACCAGACGTGCCGTCCTTTCGGCCTGCGAAGCTAAACGTACACAGACCGTTAGCTGGTTAACGTCCTCCGCCTTGCAGACTTTAGCTCGTCTATACCAGACAAGTAATTCCCTACAGCAGTTGGTATACTGGACTCTCTACAACTCCAGTTGTCAGTATATAACTTAGTCGTGTGATATACCCAGTCGTGACTGTCACCCAGATCGGACTGATGTGCACCTGTAGTATACCCGCACCAGCTCGAGCGAACATGTCTACATGACAAGGGTATTCTGCGCCAGCTATCTATCGCTGTAAATGCTCGTTCGTGACAGGTCCCTTTCCAATTTAGCTATCTGTCCGAGTGGTTTAGTTATTCAGTTCGTGATGCTCTCGCCGTTTCTATTAGCTCAAGTTAACCTCTGATATCTCTCCTTTTATAATTTTGATGCCAGGGTAGTTGCGTGTTTCGCAGGGCGACTCTACGGAGTCACTAGTGCGTGCCATGTGTACATATACGGTAGACATCCACTGATCGATCGATATCTTCGTGTTGCGCCGCCCTTTATGTAGCACCTATATGTACCACTAGCTTCGAGGTTGATCCTAGTCAGTTCTGGCCCTCGTGGTTACACACGCCTCCTGCGATAAGCTCTCGCACGACCCCGCTGGTTGGTCACTTAAATCACACTTGCGAATGAGACCTAGTAATATATGAGGTTGAGAAGAGTCTTGGGGAGGCTGCCCCACTCAGTATGATACTAGATTTACCACCGAACGTCCTGTCAAGTGCGCTACTGAGCGTGCAGCCGCTTCATATCTATGCGTAGCAAACTACAACTAATTCTGTTTGGCCACGTGAAGAGATCTAAAGTTTGTAATAGTAAAACGACGTGGCTAGCTTGCAGAGTCCGTCATCTGAAAACTTCCGGATCCGGGCAGGTGCGATATTATAAGTGTGGTCCTTTTAGTTGGGTATATTTGTGCATAGTAACGTAGAAATAAAGGACTTCAAAACTATTGAATGCACTATATATATAGGATATCTGGGGTATCGGTCCTCTTTCTCATATACTCTCTCATCCATGGCTACTCATATTTACTCGGACGGATCCTATCCAATTATTCCGCATCCCGCCAGCACTCATCGGCACGTTACCGGCGGATAGAGACCTAAGGAGCAGTCCGGCGTTGACCCTTTGCCTGATAGAACTCCTCCACCCATCCTTTCACAACCTCAATTTGCAGATTATGGACGTCTTGGATCCTCTGGGGCTCCTTCGAAATATCACCCAGTCCATTCTCGTCGTTATGGTGCCACGCCTCTGGAATCAGAACACTCAGCTTATCCGCTCTATCCTTTTGCGGTGAGTGCGGGCTGTGCGGGGTCGCGTAGAGCCAGGGGTCGTGGGTGCCGTCGATATACATGAGGCGTGGCGCGGTCAGATTATACCCGCCGTATTGAAGAACTTTTGAGACATCGACTTTGAAATCCGCGGCTGAAGTTTGTAAATTCTAGACATTAGACCCATGCGTATGATCGTGAATGGAAGCGAGCCGGGAGGGACGTTTGGTACTCACGCATGCCAAAATACCTCTCGCAGTTTCTGCGAATATATGCCATGTCAACAATGCGGGGCATGAGAGTTGGATGACCATCAGGTGCCCCGGGCATAAAGTATCCCCACTGTTAATATGCACCGAGGTCAGAAAGAGACTCAAATATCGACACCACGATGGGCGGTAGTGAGAATTACACGCGGATGTCATACGTACCTCTGTACACACTTGCCACGGCCATAGCTTCCAATTATCAGCCAGAGTGACAGCCCCAATATAAGCCCGATCGTCCCCGTCCCCAACGCAGTCCGTGGTGTTCACGTCTCCACAAAACTCCAATAAAGACGCTCTCGTCCATGCCGCGAAATTCTGAACACCTGTCTCCAAATCCCAACATTCCGGCTTCAATACCTTTTCCTCCCCTTTTCCATTGTTTTCGATGGACTCGTCTCTCAGGCCATCTGTAATGTTCGTACAAAAGCGGTCCCACGACTGTGCACCCCTCTCCAGCTTATTCCAGTTTCCCGATTGCCAGTCGCCCAGCACGCTAAAAATCCACGATGCCGCGTCACGATCCTTGACGCCTTTGACGCCAAATAACTCCTGAAATTTCTGCCACGCCTCCCCGCCCTCCGCGCTGTATGTGTCGACTCTCCTCGCAGTCTCTTCGAGAATAGCGACACATATAGGGTCGCCATGCTGCCTCACAGGCTCATTATACTCCCAAAAATTCTCGCCAGCCCAGGTGACAGCGCTCGACGCTAGCGAGCCATAATAGCTCTCCGGATAGACGACTTGAAGGAACGCAGACTTCGCCCCGGCGTACGAACCACCGTAGCTGATGAACGGCGTCTGCGACGGCCGGATGTGCGACAAATTCGCGGACAGGTCCCGCCAGAGATTCTCTGCAAAGTACGCGTTATCCGCGAGCGACTGCGCTGTGTTGAGGAACCTCAGGTTCTCGACCGTCAAGTTTGGCGTAACGTAGCTTTTGCCGTAGTAGCGGTGCTCGAGCACAATGCCAATTCCGCCGAGAGCTTCGGTTAGATATCGACCGATGCCCGTGTGCATGTATTCAATGCGGCCAGCGCCGCTAGTCTCGCCGCCATCGAGGACGATTACGGGCCCGCCGGGTCTGTAGAAGGTGGTGCCGATCCAGTAGCGCTGTTGGAATGTCTCGTTGCTGGATGCGTCCGTATGGTCGACCTTCTGCGTGAACCATTTCGGAATGTACGGAATGGTGTCATTGAGGCCGCTGGCCTCGGCGCGTCTGCGAGTTGGAAACGGCGGTCAGTACAAGTTGCGAATTCGAGGGTTTCGATTTCTACAAGCTGTTGACACAGTACTGCTCAACTTACTTATCAAGTTCGACATTCTCGATGTCTCTCCGGTGTTGCCAAAGCCGTGGAGACTGGAACGGCCGTCCGAGCCCGTTGGCCGAAGCGAGCGCCGTGAAGCCCGCAGCCGCAGCCACGAACAAGCCGCCGCGCATCTTAACGAAATGGAATAAAGCACAAAGCAAGAAGACAAAGATGAAAGAAGATGCGATTTCGAACGTTCTATCGGCGTATCATGTTGACTTTAATACCAACTACGCTCGTACCGACTGCGACGCGGGGCATTCCAATGGGTAAATACTTCTGGCTGGGCGCCTTGTCAGATCTCGCGCTCAGGCGCCGAGGGGGAAAACTGACCGCTAGATCTAGTCGCCCGCAATTATAATTGGATCATGCACGATCCAGATCCGTATTCTTCGTATGCATTTGCGCGGCACCAAGGAGCTTGTTACACGAACGGCAGCTCCCATCGCTCGAAAACATCATGTGAAGGTGTCACCCCTGGCCGGCCCGCCAGGCGAACTGCTGCTTTAAGCCAAGGGCCTAGCAAGGCCGACAGCTTTTACCACGGCAGCGCTGAAACACGGAACGGTCGACGAGAGATCCAAATACGCGGCAGGGTATCGATAACTCAGTGTTAACGGTAAATATAAATTCGAGAAAAAATGTTTGAATAAGCATGACATTGGGCATTAATAGTAGTTTAACGTAACATGTGTACATTTCTAGAACACAGTAGAGGGCATAAAACGTCAGATGCAAAGTGAAAATGCAGGCAGTTCATAATACAGTTTATATGCAAGATGCTTCCGTGGATATAGCGAAACAAACGAAACGGAACTATACAAATCCTACAACCAAAACCTCGGTATCCATGACTAGATAGGTGCTGCACAAGTGTCGATGGTCAACTGTCTAGGGAGGCGATTATTGCTGAATGTGCACGAGGAAGCGACCTTCACGGTGCCATCTGCACTGCCGCCATTTACGGCGTAAGAATTGTCCCAAGTATAGCTGTAGAAAGAGCAGATCATTCCTTGGGCTTTGCCGTTCTTGATGAGGACGTAAGAGTTGATGCAGTTCTGGTGATTCAAGCATGTCAGTATTTCTATTCCAGAGGAAGGCCAGCATTCGATGCGATGAGGGAATATGCTTCAACTTACGCAAACCTTGAAGGCACAAGTCGGGTTCGAAGATGACAGTCCAGGCGGATGGCGTTCATTGTACGCTGTCTGGGCATCACAAGCCGCTGTGCAGATAGAAGGATCATAGTAGTTCAGTCTGACATCATCAGTGGGATACTGCTTGAAGCCCATATACGTGTTGGTCTGGTAGGCTGGGTAGCTGTCGGCGGGAAGCGATGGAGCGTTGATGGCACCGTACAGACCGGAGCCGTAGAGATCAAAGTCTGGGAGATTCGAGCATGGAGGTGGCTTGACGTAGGCCACGGAGGCAGCAATGACAACCTTGAACTGGTAGCGAGTCTGGCCACGGTTATCGGCGGCACCAGCCTCGAATGGAAAGCCCCACAGAGTGCATTTGTAGTTCGTGATTGGTGCCGGGTCCGGGCAACCTGCACCGGGGTCGAGAGACGGATCACGCTCGACGTAGAGGTTGAACCCTAGGCATCCGGGCTTTGCGTCACACCTGGCCTTGCAGTCGTTGATATCGTATGAGTGAATGGTAGTCAGGCCCAAGTACCCCATCTGGTTGACGCTACCGAGCAGGCCATCGAAAACCTTGGTGTAAGTTCCCAACGTATCAGGGTTGTTGGGCGGACATTGGGCCTGGACCTGGGCAATCCAGTCTGCTGGTTCACCGAAGAACTGGGGGCCACGATTCGCGGGCTGTGGGCGACAGTCACCCTGGGTGCGCTTAAGGATATCGCGCCGTCGGAGCTTTCCTGGAGTGGCAGGATCGGCCTTGACGTTGTCCACAATCTCGCTGTGGTTGGGACTGGTGGCCGGGATGGTCTCCGTGGTGGCATTGTATTCGGGCCCCGTTGGCTGATCATCGACGAACGGAGCGAAATCAGAGAGAACATCAGAGAAATTGATGTCCTGAGGTGCAGGCTTGGGTGCAGGCGCTGCGAGAGCGGAGGCTGCAAGAGCTACTAGAACAACTGTCGTCCTCATTTTGGGGCTCTGGGATAATGAAAACGAGTGTTCAGGGGAAATAGGTTATCAATACCAATTGAATGGATTGATGTTCAGAAATTGACGTTAAAAATGGCCTCTGAGATAAGAACAAGCGATCTCGAGTCTCACGACAGATTCGCTATCCAGAAACCGGTATATGTAACTTAATACAGACGAGGGGTTGCTGTTGAAAGTGGTGATTGATGCTGTAGTGATCTGCTGAGAAATATCGTGACTTCAACAGCGGATCGGCCCATTTTATAACAAAACAGGCTATCCATGACAGCTCTGTATCACACACACGGACCTCGCAGCAGGCTTACGTTGGCTAGCAAGCTAACACACAAGGACGTTCCCTGACGTTAACGTTATCCCACGCGAAGGCTCGAGCTGAGATCGGATCAAAGGTTAATTTTGTCAACCTGACTTCTCATTTCCCAGCGCTTGCCACCGAAAACGCCATGCGCAAGCCTGCATGTTGGGATGGAAGGAGTGCAGCGCAGGACAGTACCTTACAAACCCTGTTGCATTCCTTTCAATTCGATGTCGTGAGCCGTGGCGTATTCGGCGAGAGCGAGCCAACCTAGCAGGAGACACGAGATTCGTACAAAGCTTGTCCGAAGGGTCAGTGTCCCGAGACTACACCAACTTGGCTGATCATGCGGCGCCCACTTGTCCACAATGAGAATTGCTGCGTTGCCCAGACGGGCAGACAGGTTGAATGCCGCCCATCGGTAGCCAATCAGCTGGCTCTTTGTGGAGTTTTGGTGCCCCTGTCGATATATCAGATTATCCGAGCCTCTTTGTGCTGTGCAAAGCTGTGGGGCTCAGCGTGGGGAGGTATCGCACAGAGGGATCGAGAAAACATGGGCCCTGCAGATTCGAGACCGCGTGCGCGAGCTGCAGGACGCTTCATGCAGCCCGAAATCCGAACTTTGCCGGCTACCGAATTCGAGAACTTGCACCCGTCGGACGATCTTTTGGCTGTTGATATCCTCGGAGAACGAGGACGCGACTGCAAAAGGGGAGGATGGGATCTCGAGCAATCATGCAAACCGTGCATTGATTGGCTTTGTTCTCGACGACTGTAAAGCGGGAAATAAAAACATTTCTCTCGCGCATTTGCAGGTGGTGCCCGAAGAGTTAATCAAATCGTGCAGCTCTCGGCACAATTGCACAATTGGCTCTACCTACCATTGTCTGTTTATCTCGGAACATACCGGACATGGTGTGTGGGCCTGAGAGCTCGACTTCGCCATGAGGGATGCACAGGAGCACGAATTAGTTAGCGCTCGGAGCTGAAAACTGGCCACCGCCAGCAACGTGCCTTCATTCAGAGCTGACTCCGCGAGCCCTGGTCAGGCGTCATGAGAGCATCGGCGCATCTGCATACGTGGACTGTATCGACTCATTGACCTCTTGTCATGCATTGCAATCCGCATCTGTTAGAGCTCAGCTGAAGCAAAAGTTGCAATGCGCCGGGTTCTGCATGCGGTGACTCGCGCTACTGACCAAGTGACCGGGCACTATCTCGATGGGTCTGTTTAACCATCGTACGATTCATCGCGATTGCCGTGTCACTCAACAAGCTTTGCCGTGTCCCCTTCAGGGATGTCGCACACAGGGGCTGAAGATACACAATCAATGTCAGCGTGTCGTAATTAAAGATATGAGAAAATTTTCCCGCTAGCTTGATATCGCGGGCCTGAGCGTCCAAATCTTTGAGTGGCCTCGAGGACGCTAGCAAATCCTTGGCCGGCGAGACTGCCTGATCGGAAGTGCGCGACCCATTTGGCCTGCAGCTGCAGGCCGCCTTGGGTTCCAGGCCCAACAAAGGATATCCAGAGCCACCACCGCGGAATCATCCAACTAGAAAGAGACGACAGCGCCGCGGCTGAGAGGTGCGAGGGGTATGGCATGACAATATGTCCGAATACTCAGTCCAGCTCGGAGGAATTGGCGGTGCGAGATTTCCCGTTTCGAGGCAACCGCTGTTGGCGAGCGGGTGCGATACGAAGCTTAACATTCTTCAGCTATCATAGCAATCATGGAGTATCACTGATCGCGATCGTGAGCTCTTTATTTTCGACCACAATGGCGCTGATGAGGCTTGGCTGAGAGACCGTTTGAGCGCGACTGCAAGGATTGGAGAAGCTGTGATTGTGACATTTGCAATGCATCATGCAGGAGCATGGGGGTCACTCTTGGACTTACCGGTATCCGAAAAATGTAATTTTAGCATCCACGGCAGAAAACCGAGACTGGAGGATCAGCAGACGAAAGCCACGATACGAAGCAGCCGGCGGGTCACGAGAGAGGATGAGAGGAAGTAGCGTCGCGTCCTTGAAGGAATTGGAAATGGGCTTGTGTTCGCCAGCGGCCTAATCGCGTAGATGTATCGAATCGATGCAGGTTCGTGATGGTAGGCGGATGGACGTCGCCAGTCGCTCGAAACGGCCGCGCGCAGTTCCGACGCGACGACCCAAAACGGCTGCGTCAACTTCGGTTTGTGTAACCGTCTACCAACGCAACACACGCCTTCGCGTTGACCACATTCTTCCTCCACAACGTCACCTCATATCATGAACACCTCACTTCCTTCGACCTCGTCAACTCCACCACGTGTCCATCAACAAGGCTGTGGCCACTCCATCGACTCAGCTTCCATTTTATCCGGTGGCGAAAGTCAACTCAGCTGTGCCGTCACAATGGCAGTTCCAGGCGCCGACCGGCTAGCGCCTCAATGTAATGCCGCAGCGCGAACCCTGTGAGCAAGCCTGTCTGCAAGACACCCATCGGTTTGCCCGTCGGCTGCCCTTACCTATTCTCCCGGTGTGGATTCAGTCCTATCTTTCTCCTTCTCAAGCAAGGGTATATCGCCGTATCACGCATACTCTCGGGGACGCTGTATCACGCAGTTTGGATCAATCGATTCAATTGGAAATAGAAATTACAAATGAAATTCTGAGCGAGCGGAGGGGGTATGGTGCGACTTAACTGGAAAGAAACAAAGGAAAGAAAGAAAGCAAGAAAGAAAGAAAGCAAGAAAGAAAGAAAGAAAGAAAGAAAAAATACATTAAGACAAATGGTAGAGAGTGTGGTATATTGGTAAGGAACGTGATACGAAAGCAAAGAAAGGTCCAGACCCGTACCAAAAAACAACAGAAACTGAACCCAGCAGGAAACCAGAACGCCGTGACACCAGTTCATACGAGCAAAGTACACCATAGCGAAAGAGACTCCTGCATGAAAGAAACTTGACAAGCAATGCGATATCATCAGACCTCAGCTGACTGAACATGAACATGAACAAACTTTTACATCTGGATCCCTAGCCGGCTACTCCAGCGCCTCCACGTCGTCGAGCTACCTGCGGATACCCTCATCTGGACCACCGCTGGCGGCGGCACCGGCATATCCTCAAGTCCCCGCTCACGATACTTTGCCAAAGCATCTTGGATCTGGCCAAGATTCCGCCTTATGGCTTGAAACTGATCGTCGACCTTGACTACTGCCGACCTTGGCGATGTTACCGCACTAGTGGTGCTCACACTCTCCCCGCGTCGACGTGGGCGGACACCCGTAAAGCAACGTGCGAAGAATCGCCTAACGCTGCGGAACCGCGTTATGGCTCTTTCAAACGTGGTTTCGCGATCTGCATCATCTTCGTCCGCATCGTCGTCGTCGTAATCGTCGTCAAAGTACGACTGTGACCGCTGTTCAGGCGCCGTCGTCGGACGGGGTGCCTCTTCCTCGACCACCGGTAGCACGGCAGGAAGGGCGGTGTCAACCCCGGCTACAACCGTGGGCGCTTCCTCACCGTCTTCCTCCGGAACGGTGCAGGGAGTGGCGGTGGCGCTCCGCGGGATAACTGACAGTAGACTTCCCGGCACCGATGGCAAGATGTGATAGCTCGAGTTTCCAACCTGCAGCGTATTTTCCGCCGCTCGCTGGCCCTTAGCATATGTTTTAAGGCTGCTGCAAGAGCTCGACCGGCTAGGAGACTTGGGAGTCTGCATGAACCTAACGGACAGGCGGGATGTGCTCAGCGAACGTCTTGGGATCTTCGGTTTGGGCTTCCTGCTGTCTGCTTCGGTCGGGCAAGGTGCTGCGACGGGTGGCTGTGGGACGGGTGCCGGCCTTCTCTTCGGCCGCCATTGCATGTCATCACCGAGTGTCATATTGGACAGTCGCAGCCCGACAGCTATGTCCCCCATCTTTGGAACGAGTGTTGGCGACGGCAAGACCAACGACGGTATATTGTACTTTGGACTGGCCACACTCGCCGGTTCATCACCATCTTTAGCAGCAACAGCGTCTCTATCGTCGCTGGGACCAGCGATCGGGATATCCCTCTGGACAGGTGTGAGACATTGTTCCTCGTCCGAGATGCATGATGGGGAACTAGAGCCGCAGCTCGAACTGGCTACCGATGAGTCGCACGTATAGTTCGCGTCTATATCGTCCTCATAGTCCTCATAGTTCGTCAGCTGGCTCTCCGGGGCGTCAGGCCGGTTTACTGTGCTTGCGCAGAGCGTCGAAAAAGTAGTCTGCGACCGTGACGATGATGTCGATGGCTTCTTAGCATGTTCATGCATCCGCGTGGTAGCCGGATGCTGCGAAAGCGGGATGCGAGTGTGATGGGCTGTTGGATATAGTGCCTCCGAAGTGCATGAGGGCTGGGTTGGCGTCGGTGAGGTTGGTTTGGACTCCGGCGGCGACGACTCGTCAGGGGAGGGGAAGTATACGTATCGGCGCTCTTCATAGCCGCCAGGCGTCCAGACGATTTCTTCACGAGGTACCGACCGAGAAGACGGACGGAATGGCTCCTGAGAAGCAGTCTGTTCAGTCGGCGCGGCCTCTATAGGCGAAGGATTTGGAGAGCAGCTGGTGAGTGGGATTTTTAGCTGCAGCTTTGGCGGGGTGCGGCGCTTGGTATCCATCGATGATACCGGCCTGTTCTCCGCTTCAGCCTCGACCTTGATCTCAGCGTCCTTCACTTGCAGCCCAGCGGATTGGTGCTTCCCTTCCTCCCTCAGGAAACTGAAGTCGAGCTTTGCAAACTCTTCGTCCGCGCTACCCAGGCTCCAGCTCCTCGACCTTCGGCTCGTGGCATCCGTGAAGCCCGTCGCAGGGAGGGCCACAGATGATGGCAAGGCTGAATGCGCGTAAGGCATCGCGGGGGCATCATCCAGCTGGATCGTGATGACCTGGGCGTCCACCAATCCTGGTGTCGTAGTCTCCAATTTCTCAACCTTGGTAGTGGTACCAGTCTTGCGGGCAGGCACTTGTATCTGCGGCGGCGGAGCGACAGACCTGAGCGAGGTCATGCTTGATGAGGAGCTTGACAGCGGCCGCGACAGCAGCGACAGCTTCCGGCTGTGCAGGAAACTATACGCTGGTTTCTCAGATAGCACATTTTCGAGAGTATGCCCACTGCCCATAGTCCTCGAGCTCGATCTCTTCTCCACACGTAAGGGTAGCGGTGGAAGCGGCCGATTCTTGTCAAACTTCAGTAGGGGCGTCGATGAGCATGGGCTCTTGAGGCTAGCCGGTAATGTAGCAGCAGCCGGCATGGCACCAGTGGGGATCGATGTCGACTGCGTCGACCTGTGCGGGATAACTATCGACGGCCGTTTTGGCCTCACCGGCACCGCCTGTGGAATTTCAGCTGGTATCGCTGGTGTAGGATGCTGTCCTTGCTGCAGTGGACAGAACTGCCACTCCTGTACCGGGTGCGTGTATCCACGCGGCCAGGTAGACATTGTGATAAATGTTCGTCGTCGATATCGCTGTTGCAGACACGAATACACCTAGTGGTACCACACAGCGGCGACAGCTCGAATATATATCCCGTGTGGATATTTCTCCTGCGCCGCATTTGCCAGAGTTATAAATACCGTTCTGCACATAAATTGTTTCAAGTTAGAAGACTCACCAGTCTTTCACGCCACTGTGCCGACGAACAGTGCAAGTAAAATCCTTCAGGCCCACCCGAAGAATACGACGACAAAAAGAACAAAAGGTTAAGAAATAAAATGCCCAAAATCCGTGGAGACTCTGCTATACAGTTCTCCCATACATGGCATACACACGGCAACGGAAGACCAGCCTGAGATCTGAGCCCGCTCGCATGAGGGAAGAGACACCCCGCACAGGATATATATACACGCACTCCGGCCATCTCGCCTCATCCTCACCTGCCAACGTACCACACACGCACAGCCGGCCAGACTAGACGGTTCTCGCAACATCAACGTTGCAGGTTGCAAACAACCGGAGCTCCCAGCGCCATGGCTAGAATAAAACCAAACTAATTGGGCCCACTCGCCGGCCAATTGAGGCCGTCGCAAATGCAATTGCGCGCACCGTATTGCAATCGCCCGCAACAGACGTCTGCAGTGTCATGTCAGGTACCGTGGCAAAATGCAACACCACAATCGCGTGAGCCGAGCACCCAACGGCAAAGTTGGTCTCAGGCCGAGACGCACAGCACGGGACTCCGGTACATGTGTACCTCATCATCCCGGCAGGTTGGTCGAATAGCGGGCAGACAATCCTATGCAGTTAGCCATCAGGCCGAGTCTAACAGTGAGTTTGCATGCATGCACATAAATGTGTGGGTGCACTGTGTTCGTACAATTGGAAATGTGGCGGCTAACTATGGCGACGCAAAAGTTAAATATGCTGCCTGCCCGGCCGCCGTGCCGTTCGTTGCATGCATTGTTAGATATCTGGCAGCTAACACCAGTTGCAAATTGTCAAAGAACTGTCGTCTTGCCGTCATAATTTTTCTCGATATTACTACTATCTTTTTTTCTTTTCCTCTCAATTTCCGAAACGGCGAGATTCAGAAACAGCAGTTGGTGCCGCAGCAGGCGCTGTAAAGACGCACAAATGCAGTTGAATATGCCGCCTACGCCGTACATCTGCATACATACGCTCCGATTATGGAGTACCGTGCTGGTCGAAATGTGAGCAAATATCGATTTCGTTTCCATTTATACAAGTTATCGATCGAGTCGTTGCCCCAAATGTCAAATATGGAATCCCTCTATAGATAGGCGAAACCTCGATTCATCAGGCGCGTCCAATGTATATGCACAGACGGCTTCGAAAACCATTGTTTGCGATAGCCAATCTTTGGATAAGGTTAATTAAGATATAATTGCAAAGATTAATGTGCAAACTGGCCGTCTGCCGTCCACGCAGGCATGTTACATGTAGCGTTGACACTCCTCGAAATGAGAATATGTCAGAGCGCACATGTACAGGATACCCACCGACGTCGGAACGGTACCTACGGCACGAAATTAATATTGACCTTAATTCCGACTCCGATTGATAGTATACTTGCGCATCGGCTACCGGCTGCCGCTAGCCCTCCGAATCCATTCTCAGATCCGCAGATATACACGTGCCCCGCTTTTGACATTCCCAAATCCTGGAGCTCAGACGCTATCGACGGCTTAATACAATATTACTAAGTGCAAAAGACGGAGCTAGTATACAACATATGCATCATGGCATGGATATCTGCGACAATATTTGACACCCATGGCATGGCATCACATACAGGCATTGTCTACAGACGGCCAACTCGACTCGAGTGTCCCATATTTCCTGCCGGACCCATGGCCGCACCTATGCACCGGGCTCGCTCAGATGGCCTTTTACGATGCTAGTACCTCAATACCTGGTGACTATCAGGCAAGATATCGATACCGATATGCGGCATGCATGTGCATGCATCATGCACCCAGGTCGACAAAACGTCGCCCTCGCTACCGATACCCAGCTCGCCAAATGTGATACGAGAGAAGTGCATGCATATGCCTGACTACATGCATGCATGCACACAGTGCACATTTTCAACGCCTGTGCAGCGCTGCAGCTCGCTGTCAGTACATATTCTAGTACCTCTGCTAACCCAGTAGCCTCAACATGTCCGTATCGTACCACGGTACCAGCTGTGCAGCTGTGGCACTACATACGTTGAGGGAAATGGCCCGGAGGAATACCAGCACATGATCGGTACTGATTTTACTCACCCCGGTAAATTGATATAATCCCAGTCCAGAGACAATGTCGTGCTCCTTTTGTACGTGCATGCCGCGCCCAGTCGACATACAAGCTAGGACGGACACGTACAAGACGCCCGCCAAGCAGCGTTATACAGCTACAGCTACCAGGCTCGTTAATTACCGCGAGCGCGGAGATGTATTTGCCTGCCTGTAATTGCATATCCCAGAACTCGAATTGCAATTGTCTGTCAACTGACAGATACATTTTCATCATTGAGTTAGTAAGGGCTGGCTATTACACCACCAGGAGATCTGGAGCGCACTTCCGGCCAGATATACCATCATGAGTCGCGGGCCGTCTAACATTTCACCAAAATGTTGTGATTTGGACCGCCACTCGAAACAGCTTGCCACAACTTAACCGTCAACATGCAACAATTTTGGTAAGCTGTGGCCGGCCACTGAAACCCGCCCGCCGAACAAAATGTTGACATTAACGCAGATTCACACTGTGCCTTCGACTCGAACTTTGATAAAACGGCGGAATATCTATATATCGCAGTCTGGATCCGGCTCCGGACATGTACAGCTAGTAGAAGCCAAGGTCTGCCATCGACCTCGACTCGAGATATATAACACATTAACGCATTGGCGTGCAGGCATATACTACACACGCCTGTCAGCGACGCCCGGATGCACACGAACCGATGCCCATCGATGCTTGCTAGCCCGTAGAGATATGCACTCATCCAGCCAGCCTGCTCGCCACAATGCCCAATACTAGTCTCAACATTGACCGTTTGAACTCGACAACGGCGCCGGCCAGCATGCCATCGAATCGTGTAAGCTTGACCAAAACCCAACCACGGTTGTCCGTCGGGCCCGGGCTTGCAAAACAATTGTGAAGCCTAGGCCGACTTCAAACATCACCAGATATTTGTTGGCCTGTCATGCTCCAACTGTTTTATACACCGGAGCCGACTTCCAAATGCAACAAACCTCGACTCAGTACAGATAAATATATCCACCCAATACCATACAATATCAGTAATTATAACAATCCCCAGATAGATAAAACGTCTCTCCGTTTGAACAATCGCCGGAATGTTGGCTGCGAAAATAATAGCACCGTGATTATGAATTGCTTATGATATCAGTATTAGTTTCACAACGGCGGCAGCTCTTGAAAACTTTGATACCGATTGCATGGAGTTCTATACTTTTGCGCGTGATAGCAGATGCTCTGTATACATGTACATGTACGTACTGTAGTGCGCATACACGGAAGCGTATGCATTTCCATAAAAATTGCGGATACTGTTGGCCGATCCTGCAGCCTCATCCGAATATCCGTCGGGCCATAATTTTCCATGAAGACCAAATTGCAAAGTAGCATAGCTAGCACACCATCATACCAATCTAGGCACGATAGTACTAGCACTGCCCGAGTGTATCTGCACCTCGTCGGTACCGTCTACGTAGTATACACATCCCCACATCACCACAATAGTATAGGTACAAGTATAGATAGTATCACCCGATCGATATGCGTTCATAGCGCGATGGCCGCCTAGATCTATAGATCATCTGAGATCTACGCGAGTGACTGGTATACAAGGTAACCTGACCTGCCTTCTGGATGAATTCCTTCCATTGTCTCAAATCTTCTGGAACATTACGCATGCTTCTTATCTCGTGGCCGATAGGCAGACTAGATACCAGCTGGTACCAGTTTGCCATGCATGCCAGGCAGACGACGGCAGTCGGCGGATCCGCGATAACGCTATCTATATATTGAGGTAGCATCGCCATATCGTCGGGTCGGTAGGCAGACGACCGTCTACATGCATCAGCCACAGACGTACGTCGATGTCTTCAACCGATGAACACGACATTAATGAGCCACAGGCAGCGTGCCTAGAGAATCTCGACAAAAAGACTAGAATCAATTAATAAGCAAACGTAACATATCTTCGATTAACAACCGGATCCTATAGTCGAGCTCCCCTCCATAAACCGTCCTTAACGCCATAGAATACACAGGTCGCCACAAAATCAAGAAGCAGAGTAGAGTACAGTCAAAGACCGTTGCCAATAAACATACATGTCGCAATAGCACACACAAGCATCCACCCCGGCAATTAATCTACCGAAAACGCCAGCTTGTAACCGACGTTTCTGCAGACCCAGCTCCATCTATTCCTTCGCCTTTATCGGTTGCATACGGATCCAGAGAGAACAGGTCGAACCCGCCACTCAGGCAATATTCTTCTTCCCGTGCGATGCGCCGATGCCAGCTTTTGGAGTCGCATTACGCTGCACGGTAGCCGTGTACAAGACTAGCGCGACGCCAATGACAGACAAGATGAGGATGTTGGCTAGATTTGAAAACCCCGTTAGCGTCAGCCGCAGCCGTATGAATGACATATAATAAAATATAGCACGGCATGATGTGATACGATGTGATGAGATATGATGATATGGGTGATGATATGAAGCACCCATGCATGCTGTGCAACAGACGGTATTGAATAATTACCGTCTGGCTCATGTCCTCGCAACAGCCAAGCGGCATGCGAGACATCAAGCATATGCAACAACGTAACGCCAAAGGATCGCGCACGAAGGATGATATCCCGGTATACTATAGGAAGAATGAAAGACGGGATGGGGAGATGAGATGAGATGGGACGAAAGGACAGATAACAGATACCCCAATGACACCACGGGTATCAAATTAGAGGGGTATCGCATATTACGATATGGTCTGATATGATATGATTTGATATGTGGGATGAGGAATACGTACACAGGATAAAGTCTGCAAAGCCCCTAGCGAGCTCGAGCAGCGACATGGCAGCCGTCTGGACGAGCGCCAGGATCGATGTGAACACGGCGAGCACAGAGCTCGCCAGGTTGCGGAAGATGCCAAAGATGGCGCCGACAAAGTTCTCGATAGATTGCGTGAACGAGACCATGTTTGCGATTGATGTATAATTCAATTTCGATTGATATTGACGATATTACTTGTTCGCAGAGTAGACCAGTGATTCTTTGGTTCGTTCGTTTGTTCGCTTGTGTGTGCAGGTTGGTGGTGGGTTACTTCGTGCAGCAGCAGTTATTTAAGGTTGACGGCGGTGAGATGTCCTGGCGATGAGATGAGATGGATGAGATGCGTCGCTGATATCATAGTTGTCGAATAAAGTTGTCGCGCGGTGATGCGCCGATGACGTCGCCAAACTCAATCTGGGAAGCCCCGGCCGCGCGCCGGAGAGTCCCGAGCAAATAAACACGAATAATGATAATCGATAATATAGCAGCGTAAATTTTATGCTCAAAATCCTCCACGCCTGTTGACCATACAGAAAATACACCCCACCATACATTACACGTGCAGAGGGAGAAGAAGAAACAGTGCTTTTCGGAAAAAACAGTACTCGGACAAATACAATACTGATACACCGTGAATACATACAGAGGAGGGATAGAGAAATGTGAATAATATATGGTACTTAGGGCTCACCGATCTTTTCGGCCCTCTACACTCTCCATCTCCATGTCCGTGTCCCACCCGACCTTGCCGTAGTCCGGGTCCTCCGGCCGGCGCCTGCCCAGCCGGTCGCACCACTCCTCCGCGCGCTCGAGCGTCATCTGCACGATCGCCGACACCTGGTGCATCATCTCCAGCCCTTCCCGCGCGAGGACCAGCACGCGCTTGCCCGCCTCCTCGCGCCGGACAACGACAGCCATAGAGTTCTTGGACGACCCGGCACCGCTCCCGGCGGCTGTTCCGTCGTCCTTCGCAGCGAGCGCCCACCGTCGCGGTAGGTTGGTGATGCAGGCTTTGACCACCACACGTGCATTTTCCGGCAGCGCGCCGCCAGCGTACGTAGATACCACGTCGACGACACGTTTCAACGTGCCGATTACGTCTTTCCGCAGACTGTCAATCTTTTGCTGCAGTTCCGCACTCCTCTCGTCGTCCGTAGCGCCACCTCTCCCTCCGCCCCCTGCCTCCCCTCCACCGTCGCCGGCTTTCGAGTCGGAGTCGTACTCGCTGATGACACCTCGTAGCGCCATGATGACTTTATCCAAGTGATCGTTCGCCCAGCGCAACCAGGCAAGGCAGTACTTGAGGCTCTTCAGCGACTCCTCGCTCAGCGCCACACCCACGCCGGCAGTGGACAGCATCAGCCGTCGCTGCCAATTCAGCGAGACGACGTCGGTCGCAGGCTTGTGCGTCAGCGGCTGCTCGTGGTCCGGTGACCGCGGATCAACGTCCATGGCATTGTCTTCAAAGGTAGTTTTACGCCGCTTGGTGGCATGGGTGGAGGAGACCGAGGAGGGTTGCGAATGCGAGGGCGACGTGGCGGTCGACTGCGACTGCGAGGACGCAGAGGAGGACAGCCGTCGGGCTTCTAGATTACGACGGAGAACCGACTCAACACCAGTTGTCCGAGCGGCATATGATACGACCGACGTCATTGGTGCGGCAGCCCGCTCAACCTAGGCATTTCATGATTGTGTGTCAGCATTCGGCTTCATTCACATGTGAACACCCTCCGAAAGGGAAGTTATATAAATATCGAGAAAAAAATGTGTAAAGAAAAAAAGAATAAATCTGCAGGACATGGGTAGCATCAATAAGACTCACCATCTCAGCACCGTACTTGAACCGCGGGCTGTACCGCTTCCCGCCGCGATACACGCTCCTTCCCGCGCGAACGGCGGTGCCCAGAAATGTGTTCTGCCCCTGAATCATCTCCATCATGCTCTGCTGGCGGCGCTCCTCCTGTCGTTCCTCCTGCGCGGGAGGCGGGCTATTGGGCACGCTCTTGGGGCTGCTCACGAAATCGGCACGAAGGTCGCCGAGGGCTTCGGCGGCCATGCGCACGTCGGGATCGTCAATGTCGACGGAGATGGAGGAGAGATCACGGTCGGGATCGTCGTCGTCGTCCTCGGTGTTGCGGGTGGTAGTGTGGCTGACGATAGAGGAGGCGTCGTCGTCGGCGAAAGAGGAGGTGCCGCCCGTGGTGGACGTGGATGAGACGAGGGATTGGATGGACATGCTGCGGGCGGCGGGGTGCGAGGGCGCGTAGGCAGATATATTGGAGATAGATATAGCTGGATGCTCCTTGGAGAGCAGGTCCGCGGGAGCGTCTGATGCCGAGGCGATGGGCATGCCGTCGTGCGAGAGACGGTCCCGTGCGTGTGCCTGCGACTGAGCTTGTGTCTGTACGAGGACTTTAGCTTGTGCTTGTGCTTGTGCGACGGGATGCTGCTGCTGTTGATGAGTATGAGGATGATGTTGATGATGATTATGAGTATGATGCTCCGCGGCGTCGCGAGCAAACATGGAGGTATTGAACGCTATCGGAGTCGAAGCCGACGATGGAGCTGTCGATGTCGAAGCCGTTGAATTAGATGGCGGCAGCGGATGGAGGCTGTCGATGGGAGCCGGCGAGGGAGGCTTCGGGGTGGAGGACTGGGAGCGAAACAGCGTCGCCATGGGGGTGTGGGGTTATACGCCCGTCTCGACACACGACAGTGCTATGTTATGTATATTATATTACTGCGTCTACCGTCGATGGAGACAATGCTGGGAGGGCCAGAGAGCAGTTCCTCGGTGGGAGCGTAGCAGTTTTGAAGCCGTCGAGGGAGGGATGTCGTGAGGGGGCTGACTGGAACTGGCGATGGGACGTCGGACGGGGGAAGGTCAGCCGACAGACGAATTGGCTTGTGATGCTCCACACTGCTAATACAACTACACACACATACGCACACACGTATACTCAGTACTTCACAGCAGAGCACCTCCACTTCGAGACAGCTCCGACGGACAGCACAGAATGAACTAGTCAACAGCTAATTATAATTCACAAGCACATTGCCATTCCTTGTATGCTGCAATCGCCGGGCAGCCCGAGTTTCCCAGCGGCCTCGTATCTCGTCGACCGAACCAGCAAGCGGGCGGCGCCTGGGTAAATCAGGCAGCTGGCAACCTGTGTGCCACTATCGCACCACGGCTCTCATCCTCCCTCAAAGACCCGGCGCGGAACATGTGAACCGGCAGGACGAACTTGTACTGTATGTACTCTTACATTACGGACTGGTACACCGTTCCAGTGGGCAGCCGCAATTTCTCCGCCGGCGGCGCTCAGCAGAAATGCCCATTCATCTCGTTTCATTCCGTGGTTCAAATCAAATCAAAGGAGCCTCTTTAAGCCCAACGGTGGAGAATTTTTACTTTCGCATGTGATCCTTCCCGGCGCCGCTTCCTTGTGACTGCCAAGCCAACTCGCTTTGCTGTTGGATTTTACACTTCAGCCTTGTCTACCGGGAGGCTTTCACACAGGTGCATGTGCACTTATATTCAGCCTAGACGTCTATGGAGAGACGACGTGGCAATATGGCTTGAGCAATCTATACGATTGTAGTACCTATCTGAATCTAAAGATGGTTGCGCTCATGGGACCTCTCCATTAACCTGATTGGACTATCAGGACTAGCTGTGAATCCGTTTTTAATTGCTATTTGCTGTAATCGTGACTATGAATTTCGCCTTGTATGCTGCGAGGATTTTAAATTAAGACATCTACGGTTAGTCTGGATTCATGTTTCCATGTGCTGTCCTCGAGGGGTCAGCTCCTCCATTCGCATTTGTATTGCACACGCATGCACGGTGTTCCTCTTCGCTCCCACAAGCTTTGCAGTGATCGATGATCATAATATACTTAAGTATACATCTCCAACCATACAACAATCCTTATGAGGATTCATCCAATACATGGTAATCAAACAAGAAGCCATGTGCATGCATGGCTCGGTAAAATAGCATCCGCCGAAACATGAAGTCCAGCGAGAGATATTACAAGACTTCGAATCAAAATTCGACCTCCAAAAACAATCAAACATAAACTGAACAAGAATAAAACAAGAACCCCCAAAAATACAAAAAAAGACAACAACAGACAAGAAAAGAACGAACAAGAAGAGAACAAGAAGAAGAAAAAGAAGAAGCCAAAATAAAAAGCAAGAACAAGAATAAGAATACAATACAAGAATACAAGAATACAAGAACAAGAGACAAGAAAACAAGAAAACCAGAGACAAGAAAAGAAAACGCATGCGTAAGAAACCAGGAATACGAAGCAATAAACAAGAACATAAAACAAGAAACAGAAACAAAAAGACAATAGATACGGGATTTCCCCGCTCTGTGTAGACTCAACAGAGTCTAGTTCGATGGGAGAACATCGTCCCCCATGGGAATAGGGAGCCGGCCTGAAGACCGGCTTCCACTCTTCATCGACTCACTTCTGCAGGAGTCTGTGCGAAACGAAAAAAAAAAAGTCGCTGGCTGACAAGCCAGAGGGAGGACATAGCCTGGACGAGGGCGAGATAGCCCCGGGCCCTGCTTCAGGGCCTCTTGTTCTTTGTGTTCTTTCTTTCAGGATTTTCGAATCTTCTTCGACCGATTTTTCTCCGTTTGGGCAGGATTGGCCCAAAGACGACGTCTCTCGAACAACAATAAAAAGATTTTCTTTGAGGAGCCATCGGTTAAGTCTTCTTACGCTTCTGTGGGGAGGGAAAGGAAGGAAGAAGAAACACAGCGCGTGCGACTCAGAGACGGAGCCTTTTATACTCGGCGCGAGGGAATCTTTCGGTGACACAAATATAATCAACACTTTGAAGCTGAAGCTTCTCGAAGCTCCACAACAACACCATCGCCATCTCCATCACCTCTCTACACCTCAGAGACTCACGTGCATCAAGCTGGGCAAACCAGTCTACTCAGTTAGTAAACCCCCACACCTGTCATCATGCCCCTCCATATGCATGGACACTTCATCCACCTAGTACTCATTCATTCAATCCACGAATTCCACGACCAACGTCGATATCAATGTCCCCACTGCATGACACATGCATGCACCTCCATGCCGCAGCACCTTCCATCGGCACCAGCCTCGCTTCCATGCATCCCGTCAGCCTGAACGCCGTCCATAAATCCGTTTCATTACCCGAATAGACACACCGCCCTACAATCCAACGGTCGACTATCGTGCAAGACATGCATCCCAACGGTCAGACGCCTTGCATACACACACATACACATGTACGTACTTGATTGAGTACATTAGTACTTGTTTGCATGCGTGCGTGCATACAAGAGTCCGGACATACATGTGCATGCGTACTATCCTCGAAGCCAGCATGCGTACATACATACGTACACACATATGTACAGACACCACATGGAGCAACGTGAAAGCCGACCCGCGACTGCGACCGAGCACAGGACTCTCCTGTGCCCTCCTCATGGACAATGCATGCATCCATGCTTCAGCACTCATTTACTTACAAACGAACGGGCAAGTCCGGAGGTGCAAGTGGCCTCCGAACCCTCGCGGACAACAAACGCTGTCCGTCGTCGGACGTGCCGAGAGCGCATATCCTACCATATGTCAGCAAGCAGCACGTAAGCGAGTGCACATATCCTGAGTGCACATATCCTGAACATGTACGCACATGTGCGTGTGAGTGTGTGTATATCATCCGTGTATATACACCAGACCGGCATCTTGATACCATTCTGTGGGCATGGAAAATATACACACCAAAAAGTGTTCATGCAGCATCGCCTTCAAGCGAAGATGCACATAGAAGTGGCGACATCGGGCATTGATATCCCCCGTTGCGCCTCACTGTTCACTAATTGACTGAATGCATGCATCGATGACACCATCCTCGTCTGTCGATTCACTGCTCCATCGGGACCTCGCGTAGCCAATTCCGGCGATCGAAGACGGGGCTCCTCGCCTCAGGCACCTATCACCTATCCATCTATCCAAGTATCCATCTATATCTCTCTTCCGGAATATATTATCCGCAGAGTGACTTTGGTGGCTGAGGGGTATACCGTAGTGCCATAGCTGCTGCTGTTATTATTTTATTTTTGTCCATGCAGTATTCTAATCCGACGAATCCGTATACCCGTATGCACATTGATTCATCCAGCTTGATTTTTACGATATCGATTCGCCGTCTAAATCGCCATCCGTCGATCGTATACTGGATGGACAAAACTGGATGATATGACAATCACTGCACTCTTCATAGGGATAATCCTTCTCCCAAAGAGCCATAGATTTCCGGTAACAGTAGCAGGAATTCCTCTCTCATAAGGACTTCGACGGATAATCACATATTCAATATACGATACCGAATCGAAGACACCGATAATGAAATATCCAATTGATCAGAAGACAATAAATTAGTTGATATTAAAAGTGTGATGTCTAAATAATGTCCGAACCGCAAATCTATGCACCAGGTAGACCCTCTAGATCTATGAATATGTTGTACATGTCCCAAACGTAAATCACTTCCGTCCAACTTTATTGAGCCTCCATGCATTCCTCGCAGTCTGATCTTCAATCTCAAGCGTCTACACTACAGTCAGCTTGATTCAGATGCAATAGAACCTGTAAACAATGATAAGACTCACCTTGTCGTTTATCGCAGTGATGGTATCGCTCTGACTGTCGACAACCCTCTGTATCGTATCCGCCAGCCGCTTCAGACTGCCCGACGCCACGGCCAGCTGCTGCAGATTATTACTGATATCACGCTCTATCTTGTCGTCCTCCTCGTCGGCCTCGAACGAGTACATCCCGCGAGACCAGTCGTTCTCCCGTTGCGGAACGTGGACTCTCATATCCCAAGTATTGTCTCGGTAGGCCTGCAGTCCCGCTTGCACGGTCTGCTGATTCCGCCGCTGGTCAAGGTAGACTCTCACCCGCTCTTCCCGCTCAAGCCGGTAGCGTTCGACGGCTGCCTGCTCTTCCCGCTCCGCCCGCGACTGGGTGAAGGGGTTGTTGATCTCAAAGTGCGGCATGAACAGGCTCCTCTTCGCAATCTTGAGTTCCTTGAGCCGGTGCTCGGCCTCGACGCCGCGGCTGACGGCTCGCTGCATATTCAGTCGTGTTTGGTGCAGCTTCTCACCCTGCTCACCCAGTCGGTTGAGGGCGCTGCTGCCGGAGTTTTCCGCCTGCCGGGCGGCGGAGAGAGAGTTCTCGGTGGACTCAAGTGTCCTCTTCTTGATCTCATGGATCTGTTGCTTGAGAACATCTATATCCTCTTCTTCATCTGCTTCGTATGAGTAGAGGTGCGACCGGGGGTGCTGTTCCTCCTGCTGCTGCGAAAAAGCGTAGGAGGCGTAGGAGGGTATCTGAGAAAGGTAACTAGCCCGACGTGCCCGATAGCTAGGCGGGTTCGATCGGGCATCCATATAGCTACTGCGGTCGTATGTCTCTGTCTCCATACCGCCGAAAGATTTTGCAAAACTCATGGTGTATATTCGAATGTTATATCAAGTGAACCGTATTATTGTTCTTGAATCCAGGTAACGTTGATTAGATATTGATGTCGTCTTGAAATACAAAACTGTGTATAACAACGTGAACCAACGCCGAATATATTTATTATCGAGACAGATGATAAGAGTCTAAAAAGGATCCAGCAGGGTATATGTATACCCGGCGGAGGTCTATCGGATATCCGGTTTATAAGAACCGCGCCCTCGCGCATACTAAGCAAAACCCGCCTACAGCAGGTGGACCATCAGCATGCGTATACTCAACCCGGCAGCACCGACGTAAGCGCACATACACAACCGTGAAAGATGGGGCACTTACCAGCATCTACCGGCGGTACGCTGTCCGCCCGCCATGGCATCGCGCCGGCTATCAGATACTGTAACGGGGCCTATCGAGGTGTCCTCTTTCGCGTGTGTCGTTTCAAATCGTCGTTGGCGTGAGGCTGGCGTGGATGCCTGTTCACAGGCTGTTGCATATTGCTGTAGGCCATTTTGGCTGCAACGGTGTCGCACAACGTTGCTTCTTCCTAGTTACCAGATCCTTCGACGTCACAACTTCCCCAAACTTAGAACTTCAGCTTCATCTGGCCTTTCGATCAATATCGCCGCTGCCCCACATCGCCGTCTCCGGGGAACATCAACGCCGAAAGAGCCCTCGATTCGCGAAGATACGCCTCCACGAACACTCACCAAGGACTGGACCAAGACGCCATAATGTCCTCCGACCCCGCCAATCTCGCGACGAAGGGCGCCGCTGCCCTCTCCGCTCAGGATTACCCCGCCGCCATCGCCTTCTACACCCAGGCTATCGCCGGCATCCCCACCTCCGTCGACTACTACACCAAACGCTCCACTGCCTACCAGCGGTCGGGGGACTATAACGCAGCCCTCACCGATGCTGAAATCGCCGTCGTCCTCGCACACCGCAAAGGTCACCGCGAGCAGCTATCTGCCGCACAGCTCCGCCGCGGCATCTCCCTCTTGCTGCTGGAGCGCTATGGCGATGCCGGTGCCTCCTTCGCTTGGGCGGAAAAGTACAACAACAAGGACAAGAGTCTCCCGTTTTGGCAGAAGAAACTAGAAATGGAACTGGCCAAGATTGACGAAGAAGACGTCCGCCGCGAAGTTACGGTCAAGGAAGTGCCGGATGTCGACGTCCCCAGACCCTCCGCGAAGTCTGCGCCCAAATCCCAACCGTCAGGGACGACGAGCGGCGATAGCGGCAGAGTTGAAGAGCTGCCAGACGACTACGAGGAGCCCAGCAAGGATACCGACAAGGGTAAAGGCAAAGCTGTTGAGACGCCAGCGAAGGCAGAAGCGGCGCCGCCACCACAAGCGCCCGCAGCACCGCAGGGCGTCACGACACCTGCAGACAAGATCCGCCACGAATGGTACCAGACAAACACGAGCGTCAACGTCAGTCTCTTCGTCAAGGGCGTGCCCAAGGATGATGCCACCGTCGAGCTTGAAGACCAATCAGTATGTCTCACCGACAACTTAACATCCCGAGACTAACTTAACATATATCGATTGACTAACCGCGTTCTAGCTCTCGATAACCTTCCCGCTTCCCACCGGCTCCGACTTCAGCTTCACCCTCGACCCGCTTGCCCACGCCATCAAGCCATCCGCATCAACCTACAAGATCCTCGGCACCAAGGTCGAATTCGTCCTGCAAAAGGCCGAGCCCGGTCGAAAATGGGCCAGCCTCGAGTCCACCGAACCCCCCTCCACATCGACCTCTACTACCACCGCCGCACCACCACCAAAACCCGCCGACAAGCCCCCCGCATACCCGACATCCTCCCGCTCCGGCCCTAAAAACTGGGACAAAGTCGTCAACGACCTCGCCGCCAGCTCGAAGGCCAAGAAGTCCAAAGACGACCCATCCGCCTCCACCGCAGAAGCCGAACCCAACACCGATGACATCGACTACGCAGATCTCGACGACGACGTCGGCGCCGACCCCGTCAACGGCTTCTTCCGCAAGCTGTACAAAGACGCCGACCCGGACACCCGCCGCGCCATGATGAAGAGCTACGTGGAGAGCAACGGCACAGCACTGAGCACCAACTGGTCTGAGGTCCAGAAGGGCAAAGTCGAGACCAGCCCACCGGACGGGATGGAAGCCAAGCAGTGGTGAAGACCGCCCGCATGAGCTCCCTCACTCCCAACATAATAACGTACATTACATACATACGCACTGTACACGCTAGCTCGGCTAGCCACGATCGATACGACGGCGTTTAACGGCTGCAGGTTGCTTCATGCGTTCACTTTTCATGCCAATCTTCCCCCTATTGCATTGCATTATCGGCCGTTCATGCCGCTGCGAGGGGTACATACATAATCAAGACTTCCCCTCCTCACATCACTAGTTTCCACCCACCCTTCATGCACAATGCATCTGCCGCGGCGTCTCGAACCACATTTTTCCCTGTGCGCGCAGTTGGTTTCATACTCTGTATGCGCACTCTTCGCACGAGAGACCTGAACAGCACTCGCCTCAGAGAATGATACTCCGACGCGCCCTTACTCATGTCACCATACGCATATATCACACCCCCATAATTAAGTCCTTACTTAGCAGCTTAATTAGAGAAATCTCAAGCTTATATAATGCATGCAGTCATAACTCTATCGTATTCAAACAACCAAGGAACTATAGATATGGTAAAATAAATATATGAAAACTCGTCGCGCAAGCGCGAGCATCACGTCGTATGCATGCATTCAATACATGTAGCGAAAGACCAGGAGACGGGATTACAAAAATGTTCGACTACTTTTCGCAAGCCGTGAATGAGTAGAGGAGAAATCGGACATATGATTTGTTAGTTAGTAAGTGGTGAATCAATCATCATAGATGAGATAGATATCAAAAGTAGTAGAAAGTGAGAAAAATAACGCCCAGCCATAGCATTCCGAAGGGCCACATGAGAAAATAAGATATATAACGTATATACGCCAACAACCAAGACAACGAACGTGATGAAATAGCCCTACGCCGCCCGATAAAAATACTCGGCGGACGTGGACGATAAAGTAACTAGGTAAACGGACAGAAACCCCCCCCAGTTTTGTTGAAACTTGACAAAAGTAGAAAAGCAAAGTAGAACGCAGATGCAGACCGAACAGCCCTTTTGGTATAACGAACGATGCAAGCAATCCAACGAACGGACGAAGAAATACACGACAGCGACGGTGGTATTTTGATATTTGTACAGGGGTAAAAAGTGCACACACATAACCAACCGGTGGATACCCTGAAAAAATGGACAAACGACAGCTACAGGTAGGTAATCATCGAACAAGTAGATAGTAGCGATCGTATCAAATGCGAAAAGTCTGATGCTTTTCGTGGGAAATGTAACTTGGACATTAATAGACGAAGAGAAGAATATATGATAAACGAAAAGAAGTGGAGGAGGAGGCGATCGTGTACGCCTCGCTCACTCTAACCGGCTCACCGACTAAGAGGCAAGAAATGAAAGATGTGAAGAGACGGAAACGAGAGAGGGGAGGGACGGTGCAGGCCAAAGAGACGGCCATGATGACAGGCGGCTATGTACAGTCGAACCGTGTTTCGTGACAGCCATGCTGATGAACTGACCACTTGAGACAGCGAGCGATTGAACCGAGAACAGAGGATAAAGTGATCGTATCATAGCGGTCGATTGAATGGATCTTTCGTTTCAGCGTCCTGAAGATTATCTGATGCAGCCAACTTGATATCGTCTGAAACCGCTGGAATGCACAAGATTTGCGCAAGCGAGGGACATCGCGCAGGTGTGCGAATTGTTCCAAAATGAGAAGGGAAGTATTAGAAACGGCCAAACGAATGCGTCCGCGAGGAATGCCAGGAGAAAGAGAGTATGCGGCGAAAACGTCCTGCATTCAATCAAAACGCCAGCGCTCGGACAGCCTGTGGGACAGCGGGGATCTCAAACCACTCCACTGGTCTCACAAGCTAGCCTAATCACCGGATCGATGCCAAGTGCACGCCCTCAAACGCCTACTGGTCCGGATTCGCCACGAACAGTCGGACGCGGCCCATCGTCATCGTCCTACTATCGTCGATGCTACCTTTCCGGCGCAGGTCAGCCGGCTCTCTGGAGCTGATGGCTCGCATCAGGGACGATGGGCGCGGATGGGGTTCCCCACCGGCCATACCGTCCCCATGCATTGGTACCGTCATCATCATACCGTCCGGTTGACTGGAGTTCGGGCTCGGTCGATTCGAACTGCTCGATTTCCGGTGGGCCGGAAAGTAGTCTTGCCGCAGACCAGCGTTCCGAGGGTCGGCAATTATCGTCCCAGGTGTGTCGACAGCCTCCGGCACCTCGGGTACCGCCGTCTCCATAAGACTCGAAGAGCGTGAGTACGTCGACGGGCTCGAGGTGTTGGTCGCATTGTAACCGGAGTAGTTCTGCAGGTCCTGTATCCGAATCTGAAGCTGAGGGGTGCAGTTGCCGCTGTTTCCACTGCCGCTTCCCCCTCCGCCAGAAGACGTAGTCGTAGCAGTGAACCGCCTGTGACCGGTAGAGTTGATGGAGCTCCTCCCCGAGTTCGTCCTCCGTGTGATGCCGCCGTATGCGCTGCCGCTACCGCTGCCGGGTTGATCTTCGTCCGAAGTGTCATCGTCGATATCCAGCCGGGCAGGCACGCCAGCGACGAGGCTTCGGTTCGTGCTGAATTCGTGGTCGACGCTGCTGCTCTTCCTGCCTCCACGTCCGTGATGGCTAATCTTCCCTCGGTGGACCGAACTGCCACTCTCGCTGCTCCTGTGATGGGCCTGCTGAGAAGCTGCACGGGCGACCTCCTCGGCCGCACGGGCCTTCGCAGCCTTCTGGGCGGCAAGAAAACGGCTGTCCTCACGCTGGGCGCGATCGCACCACACAGTGGCCTTTTGTTTCCGTAGTGTCGTGACGTAGGCGTTCGAGCTGCCGGACGAGCCATTCGAGGTCGAGCGATGGAGAGAGTGTGACGAGAGGCCGGCGGATGAAGAGGTGGAGTTTGTGCGGCGAGCGGTGGGTAAGAATTGCGGCGATCCGGGAGGGCGCGAAGGCTGCACGGAGGGCGAGACCGAGGGTGTCAGGTAGGAGGTATTCGGGAGGGCGCGAGGAACAGCATTATTGTAATTTAGATGCTGAGGGTATTGTTTGACCATGCCGGCGGAGGGATGAGGGAGATGATGATGAGGATACCGGGCGGGGAAGGCATAGGCCGACGGGACGGAATATTGGTAATCTATCACCGTGGTCATCGCATTGGCGGTAGATGGAGTGTCGGACTGAGCCAGAAGAGTGGGAGGCGAACTTGAAAGCCGAGGGACGAAGATATCGATCGGTGGGCGGCTAGGCGAGATGGTTGTACTCTTGTAGTAGTTGTAGTGGTGTGGTGGTGGTGGGAGGCAGAAGTAAGCTGAACGTAAGAGCGGCGACGAGATTTTTTAATGCTGCCAGGAGGTGTCAGAAACGGCGGAGCCCGTTGCCCGGAGCGAAGGATATTCCGTAGACTGTCGACGGTCGGAAGGGCTGGCGATGTCGCAGAAGATTGCGAATTGTATTTATTTACCGTCGATGCGAAGACGTCTTTTTGTTTATGTTTATGATGCGTCGAAGCGACGGTGCGGTGAGAGGTACATATAGCTGGAGCTGTACCTGTACAGATGTACCGACCGTCTGTCGGGAGCCGAGTACGAGCAGTTCGAAAAAAAATAAAAAAAAATGGGAAGGCTGAAGGTGATAAGGACTAGAAGGGCCAGCAAAACACTCCGCTTGGGCCAGCAGCAGCAGGCAACTGAAGCGAGCTCGAACAGAAGGTATTGGCGGGCGGTGCTTGAAACTGGTTTCCCACTAGGTCGGATCAGTCGATGACGAAAGGCCCACCAGTCCACGCAGCATGAGCAGCAAAGTTGTGCTTTCTTGTGCTTCCTGTGCTTCTGCTTCTGCTTGTGCAGCAGTAGTGCGCTACTTGTAGTAGTTTCGTTCGGAGAAACTGTGACCTTGGGGGTGACTTTTTGCTTCGCGGACTGGAAGACTGAAAACTTCTCCCGGTGCAATGGTGGTATCGAGCCAACCTGACTAAGAAAGTCGGTGACCGCAGAGGAGTCTGAAGGGAGTATCTACGCTGACTAGTAAGTATCAGGTCATATCGCTGCCCGTTGCACACTAGCATGCGCGACAGTCCCAATCAGATGCCCGATCTGACGGTCATGACATACAGGCATGATCGAAGATCGATAACGGGAAGGAAGGGAGCGTTTGAACGGAACAGACAGGAAAAGAACTGCATAGAAAAATCAGACAACCTACTACGTGAGCTTCGCGAGGTCGTTTTCTCCGAACTCAAAAAAAGCTTGACGAAAGTCCCCGTCGAAACTTGTAGAAGGCCTCTTATGTAAGGCTTGGTGATCGATTTTGAATACCCAGATGATGCCTGTCCGCTCGCTCTTTCGACGGGGGGACAATTGCGCAACAGGGGAAGGATAAGGCTGCGAGTGAGACTCAGGTGGAAGCTTTCCCTCACGATCTCTCGACGGCTATCGACGAGACCGCGTCCGGTGTACCTATCCGCACCGGTATTTGTATATATACTCCCGCCGAGACTTCCAAAGCCGGGCCAGATGAACGTCGCACAGGAAGGTCAAGCTAGCAAGGCCAGCTAGCCGAAGCGAACGGGGCTGAGAATCAGCAAAAGGGCTGAATCGAATCCAACAGCGAGCGAAGAAAAGCCTTGCAAGGGGACCGGCTCTGGGCGTTTCGAAATCCCAAAGGGCCTGCTGACGGATATGCTGATGCCAGTCTTGAGGACACTGCTGATGCTGATGCTGGTTGCTGATAGAATATTCCTGTCGCTGGAACAGGCCTGGCCTGGACTCGATCGAGCAGGTCGCCGTCCAGTATAGGTCCGACTCGGCTCGATACGAGACCTCGGTGCGACAGTCCGTGACTATTGTCTTCTAAACTCAATCGAGCCCTCGTGGAATGTAGTTGAATCCAGCGTGGGGTCGAACAATAGAATTGCAGGATCGAGAGCTCGCACTTCGGCGGTGGCAGTCAGACAGGGCCAGTAGGCAGCCAAGCAGGCCTGCAAGTCCAAAAGCCCAGCGTGCTTCTATTAATGCAGCGGTCGACGGTCAGAGACATTCGATTATGCTCTATCGGTCAAGGGCTGTTATGCCGGGATCGATATCCCTCAACCCCGAATGGATCAGTCCAGCGACCTGCAGCGCCAATGCTGCAGAATGAGTCCAGACAAGGCACTAGCAGTGCGAATGAGGGAAAAAACCAGGCCGAAGGACAGCAGTCGACCTCCCACATGCAGGCAGGCAGGCAGGAATGCGGGCAGGGCAAGGGCGAGCCAACGTGCCTCGCTGGATCGCCAGGAAATATCCGGATGCTGCAGTGGAAGTGGGATGGGATAGACAGGAGAACGGATGGATCACTAGTACTGAAGGCATGAGGAATGTTCGTCCAAGCCAGATCGAGGCAGGACAGAGGCAGGCCGGTGGGAGGAGCCCACCGATGCTGCGGTGGACGTGGGGAGGCGAAGCTCGATGGGTACTTTGTAGCTTTGCAGTAGCTGCGGGCGGCTGAATTGGTTCGTTTGTGCTTTCGTTCAAAGCCGTCGAAGAAGCAGCTGCAGCTGCAGTCAACCTGCTGTCGACTGTCTGCCAAATGCGAATGTGAACTTCTGCTGCATTGCTGACTGGCTGGCTGGTGTCGTATCTATGCGCATGTACGAGGATGGATGTCGATGTTGAGGGATAGCGGCAGCGATGGCTCGTGGATGTCAACGCCTGTCGTTGAAGCTCTTGAGCCCAAGGCTGCCACTATACTTCGTACTTATCCATACGAGAAACACGAACTGTCAACTGCACATTTGCGAAACCACCTGCAAACTACGTCTACCTTGGCGATATGGTAAAACAGCCCTGAAAGGATAGTGGTCCTGTCACTAACGTTGAAACCGTCTACGGCCGTCTATTTCAGTCAGGTTGGCGGCGGCAGTGCCCTTCCATTCATGGCACAAGGCACGGCCAAGATGCATCCTGATCATATTCTTGCTTCAACGGCAAACATCGAGCTAACCGGAAACTTAAAACCATGCAGACGCATCTCCGGGCGGAGTTGATCTCTGATGGGATGGGTGAATTCCAGGCTGCTATCGAAAGCTAACCAATTACTTCCTGTGGAGTGTTCACGTATGGAGTGTCTATGCATCGTCCCCACAGCTGCGTTGAAGCTTGACCAATTGGGCTTTCTAGGATTCGGTGCAGGCTTACACTACATGCTGCAGGCAAACTAGTATACTTTGAAATAATGATCTCACATGCTCGTAGCAAGTGTATTCGGCATGATTTCGCATTCGATGAGTATGAGTGTAGCTTGGTCCGTTTGATCAAGCCAAAATCTATAGACCCAGATGGCCATATCCCATGAATTGCGAATGCACTCCACAAGTGTTTACGAATCCTCATATAAACCTGACCCGGTAATTTATAATTTATATGACATCAGTCAAAAACAGCTGGGCATCTGTTAATTAACTTAATTAACTTGTGGACGAAGTAGTAGTTCATCAAATGTCACTGCAAGGCTTAGTATCTCGAATATAAAAAATGGACTAGTTGACAGCTCTATATTGGGGAAGACACTGCAGAGGCTTAATTTTCCGAGTGGGACACACGGACGACGGACTCGCTCGAAGGAATAGATGCATCGATGCGATCACGATCACGATGGTCAAATGGTCATTTTCTATAACCTACTAATACAATTTGCCATCACTCACAAATAGATGCCGGCAGTGGAAGAAAAGAATCCGCGGACCGTCGACGCTTTTGTCGGCGCTCATCGAACTGCCAAAACTGGTGGCACGCTAGATCTTATTTTCCATAGTTCTTACGTCTCTGACATGACCATCGACTGTATCATATCAGACTTTTGCCTGACTGCATCTGCACACTCGTTTCACCACCTATAATATGCTGACATTGTTAGCTGTTATTGTTACTGAAAGGTTCATTTCAGGCAATCGATCACCCTGCATCAGCAGTGGCCTCCGGCTTCTTCTGCTTCTTCTCTTCTTCTGCCTCCCCGCAGACCGGTACCGCTAATATCCGCGCTCGCCTCCACGTATCATAACTCGTTTGGAGAACAGACAGACAGACAGCTCACACGAGATGCACGCAAACCGAAGCGAGCAATTAATAATATGTTCATGCGGTTTCTGTACCTCGAGAGCCAAACTGGCGCAATTAGTGTTCGTCAGCCCTGCAGCCAGGTGAACAACTGGCACAAGCTCGAACGAGCGAACACCAAAAACGCCACCGGCCTCTGCCCAGCATTTCAAACACTCGGCTTCATTAGGAAATCCGATTCCAGCTGAGAGGGAATCGATCGAGCATGCCAACCAACCAACCAACAAGCCAACCGCAGCATGCACGACGAAAGAACCAAGGCCGCATGTGGATATCGAATACCGCTCTGCAGCCTACCTGCTAGCTGCATTGCATTGCACGAGGAAACATCGATCCCCATGATGAATCGTACGAGACACTGGTAGCATTTTTCCTGGGCATCTCCTCGGAACGTCTTGTCTGGCTTTTCCCGAGTCGGTCAAGCGGATTGGCTGGCTACCCCGTTTAGGAGATTTGTCCTTATCTAGGCTAATCTCGAAAAGCTTCGACTCGAACTGGTCGGACCCCGCTTGTCTATGTACCTAGGTAGTCGGACCCATCTAAAGCTCCAGCAGAGCCAGTCTATCGTCTTCGAGGTCAGCATATGACTCAAGTAGAAGCAGACGAACAATCATCCTGAGAAAGTGTCTACGTCGACATTGAGGCTTCGCTCTTGAGAGCCGCAGACAAACGTCCACAAACGCAAATGCGGAGACATGCAGTGTGATTTGTAATTAACGAGCTGCTGCCTCGAAGCCTCGCTCTCAATCGGACGCTCAAGCCCAACGATTTGTTGGTAAGTAAGACTTAGGCTTAGGCCGGGGCAAGTCCGAGCCAGCGAGCGAACGAGGCGCGGCCAGTCTAGCTGCAGGTTCCTCCATAATAACATGAACCCAAATAACCTGGGAGTTACTTGGTATCGTGTACCCACGCGCACGGGCTCGAGGGAGCTTTCCACTCATTGTGCAATTGTGATTGTGAAGTGAGGTAACACTCTTTGCTCGTCAACTTAGCCGTGTCTCGTATCCGAACTCTGAGCCGGAACCCGGGAGCATTGAATGCACTCAAGCACGGATGCTCCAACTCCGGATTTTGAATCGAACCAACGGAATTTTCAATTTAACTTGACCCAACAGAAACAAAAAAAAGGGCTGCAAATTTGCGAGACCTGATTCTCCAAGCTAGCGACAGGGAGCTTTGGATTTAGACGAACTTTGTGTGCAGCTGTTTGTATCGGGCAGGTACTGCGTAAGCGACTGCGACCGTTGTCTGTCCCCGAAAAATCTATGACCGCTAGCGCTGGGGCAGCACGAGATGATTGAAACCCTAGTACCGAGATGACGATTCATCATGATGTCACACAGCTTGTGCATATTTTTTTCAGTTTGATCGCGATCTCAAATTCGTCGAGGAGTCGGTATGTAGATGCCTACCTGTACCACCCCGAGTAGAAATTTAACTGATTACTCGACGATTGAGCAATGCACCATGTGATTCCCCTCGCAGTGGTCGTGATAGCCTCTGCAGACCCAAAAGTCGAACGTTGTGGAGCCCCTCGGATATATCAACACCGCACGCCAGCCAATGAGGTGTTCGGATGGGTCTCTCGTGCATGCAGAGCGGTATCCGCCAGCTTGTTTCCCGCACGATAGAGAAAACTTCTTCCCTTCAGTTGTCTCGCAATTGACCATGGCCGGCTCTAAGCAATGCAGATGGCAGATGAGCTCGATTTCATTCGCAAAATTGGGCAATGTAATGCATCCATCTGATTTTCGCGAATTCGCCGTCTTCGCTCCAGTTTTAGCTCAAAGAGCTGCTTTTAGCTTGCCTCACGTCGCCACAATTTCTCCGTCGGTCGGTTGGTTCAAGAGTCCAAGTGATCATGATCGGATCAAGGACTGCCCAGCCGGCAGCTGGCATCCGGACGAAACTGCTTCTGGAAGACGTCGCGGGCGAAGGGATCAACTTGCTGCTGGCACGAGACTTCTCCGATCGGTTGATATCTTGCCGAACGAAGTGTCAAGTCGCAAGCTCCAGCGGATCATCGCATACCCTGCTGCTGTAGCTGCCTTGGCTTCTGCAACTGCAACCTCGCATGTGTGAAACACGTAGGTTATCGCTGTCGGCAGGCCAAATGCAGCGACATGGGAGACTCAACGTGCGAGGCGACTCGGATCTGGCAGTTCCACGGTTATCACGGTATTAGACGTGTTCAACGACTAGATTGACCAACAGGGGACATGCAGGCGCGAGTCATACCGGTAACCGACCTGCGGAGAATGCAATTGACATAGGTTGCCTATTTTCCATTCTCCTGCTCTCGAGTCTCCTCTTCTCCTGAGATCATTGCATCATGTAATAATGCATATGGATGGAGAACAGGCTCGCGAATGACGAAACGCGACGGAGAAGAAGGGATGATGCCTGGAGCAATGCGGAGACGCTGCTGCTGGACGTGACTTCATCTTGCGAATAAGCAGCATGAGAGGACCAACTCATAGCTTGAAGCTATAGCAGACCGTGATATCGTGACGATGGATTGATGCAAGAGACGAGGCGTGGGCAGAAGAGGCGCCCGCCAGCCACACCGGCTTCGCAGCAGTGGAGCTCGACGTCACCACAACACATTGCAGCCATTATGTCATATGCAGTGACCCCGGCATGCTAGCAGTTCGAGAGACTTCCATCTCAACCCCAGCAAGAGCATCGTCATCACCATCACCATCGACATCATGAAGGGGAGCAAGGCACCAAAGTCAAATCGAGAAAAGCTACCGAAAAGAAAACTAAATCGTCGACTTATTTTTCCGTTGCCCAGCAGCGGTTGTGGCAGCTGAATTAATTGGCGTGGAGTAAGCTAGGTTGCATCGCATCCCGCCTGCCGCACCATGCGCATTCCGGTTCCTTGGTCGCAGCTGCTCCTATCTCTAGCTCGATTCGCCAGCCTATCGTAGGCGTCGGACTCTCCATGCGGGTCCTCAACCCGTCACTTGTCTCGCAGGTGGCACACGCACATGGAGGAGCCTGCCAACTGCCGCACAGGCCAGGATCATGTTGCGTTATCTTAGCACTCCGCTGATATAATGTTAGCGAGGCTCTTGGAGTCGCAGTGTGCGCACATCATCTGGAGGTGAGGGTGACATCCCGCCGCTGCGAGTGGGTCGCATCAGGCTGCACCGCCTGTTGAAGATCCGGCTAACAGGAAACTTATAGAAATTAGGGCTTTTACATGTCAAGCTCGTGGACAGTGCGCGTATGTACATGTACATGTACATATACATGCACAGTCTGCAAATAAGCTGTCTTGTCCCACGTCAGGTGGATCTAGATGCGCCTGTGTGAGCTGAGATACGGCACCTGGATCCGCTTCTGCTGAGATTACTGGCTGGAATCAGCCGCATCGTCAGACATCAGCAAAGTCATTGGGCTATAATATGGTTATATCACACAGGAACCAGATGCACATGTGGGAATGTTTCTTGAAGGACCATGCCGCCGTGCATACAATACTCTAGCCAAGAGGTGGATGAAGCTGGTACTGGTACCTGCCCAGGTATATTTACAACATGTACCAGTACACATGTCCCAGCGCAACGCCACCCACGATAGGCGACATAATGCGACTGGTGATTTGACAGCGCCACAAATACATCCGCCAGAGTATCCTGAAATGAACGACAATGGCACCGGCACCTTAGCCGAATACGTGCCTGTCCACGAATTCTCCAGAATGGCACCGCCCGACTGAAACAACCACATGCCGCACGCAACACGAACGCCACACCTTAAATTCCACAATTTCAACACGCGCCGACCGTTTGCCCGCCAGCATTCCAATTATTCACGCCCCTACATTGTAAGCCCCCGTGCACAATATAAATCCATGTTTACCCTTGAGCTAACCTTATGACGTCCGGATTCTAGAATGGGAGTTGCAGGGTTACGCATACCGTGGCATATAAGCTACCGGCTAGTTCACTGTAGCTTGGAACTAAACTACTGTCTGTCGCGACAGCTTAAAAATGCAATGCTGAATGTGAATGCAGTATGCAATATCAAAGTTATTCCCAAACTCCGTTTTGCTCCAGTCCTAGAGTCGTGGACCTATGGATATGTACAACTATTGCTGTTTACTGTTTCTCGGTCACGCCCAGTAGTGCCGAGCGAATACACATGCTGCATCATACTCCCTATAACCCTAGAGCAGAACATTCTGATGGCCCTAGAATTTATAACTTCATTTGTCCTGTCATCGCGATACGTCGCACCCGGGTTTTTACACCAGTATCCCATAGCGATGACACCGGCGCGGTGCACCAGCGCCCCTCAATTGAATGTAGTCGACCATTCTCCCCCCATCCGAATAAGTTCCTGCTCATTTCTTTGACTTCCTTCCCTCTGTCTTTTCCATCTTCACTTTCTCTCCAGCTTCCCTTCTCCTCATCAAGACTCATGATTGAATGAAAGGACTTGGATTACTTTACTGTTCGCGGTTGTCGAAGACCACTCGGTAATACCAAAGCTCGCCGGATACATCGAGAATAAGGTATTGATACTGCAAACCGGATTCAGATGGCTGCGCCGCACCTGAATCGAGATCATCAACTGCCGCCTGGGCTAGTCGAGGTGGAGAAGCGAACTCCGATCAGAACAGTCATCGTCGAGTCGGACGAGTTCGAAAGGATCTCACAGAGCCTCCACGGTGCACTTCAAGGTATACTCATATTCATACATATACATTTCACCAATCCAATATACACTTTCTAACAGACACGATCAACAGGTATCAGTAGCGCCATGCCACTCCCAAATACACAAGTGCCGAACACACCGAACACACCGAACACGCCCTCTACCATCCCAATGGTCGGAAGTACCTCCCAGCTAGACTCTACGCCACCTGCATCTGTGTCTCCGAAAACACCGGAGAGCAAGCCCCCGGTGCCGATGACCCAATTGACCAGTCAGACTCGCGGCTCGATGGCAACGAGCTTCCATACGTCTGCACTCTCACACGTTACCTCAAAATCTCACAGTCTTGTTGTCAGCCCAACTGCTACTGCGGTTCAGAAGAACCAAACAACTTCTCAAGGTGCCGAGAGTGAGCATCATGATATCGGTGGGATCATCATTGGGTTTGTTGCAGCAGGCATCACAACGGCTGTCATCTGTCTCCTTCTTCTCTTCTTCTTCTGCCGGCATAAGCGGAAGAGAGAAGTCGCGGAAGGGAATGGAGAGCAGAGCGGCGGAAAAGGCCTGTTTGGACGAGGGGCTTCAAGGAGCGCCTCGCAGAACAGTGGCGGGAGTCGACGTAAATTACTTTTGAGTATGTATCATACAACGGCGAGCAGGTAACGAACGTTGCACTAATATCCTCTTCAGCTAGAAACTTAACACGAGGTAGCGACGAAAAGCCTGGCGATAACGGCAGTGAAGATGTAAGCTCGCTTCCAACCCCTATTGAGAATCTACTATGTCCAGATCATCTAACACCCCTAAAGGAAACTTGGAGACCTAATGATGCAGTTCATTATCCGCCGTATCAGCACATCCCAAGGAATCTCGGTATAGACGGCTGTGGTGCTGAATCTCGCGAGCCAACTAGTCGCGCCGTCAGCCCGAGCTCTGCAGAGACTCCCCTACCAGATATGCCCACCAGACCACCAACTTTGGAGATCAGGAGTCCACCTCTGAACCATCGCCCGAGCCTTCCGATTGAACTTCGCACCATTGCCCCTTCTAATCCACCCATCGCCGGCCTTGCGAGGCCAAAGACTGCATATGGGCCTGCTGCAGGTCCATCGCGATACAGTCTCGTCCCGGCGAATGGCCGTGGGGCACAGCGTGGTAGCAATAAACCCTTTAACAAAAATATGACTGAGACAGTTCGAGAGATAGCAGAGACTTTGACTGCGCTTGAAAATGCACAGGAACTCGCGCCGCCATCTAGACCTTCTCAACCTTCCGACTCGGCATCCACCCGCTCGTTCTCGCCATCGCCAAGTGTAGCTGTCAGTCGCAATGCATCCCAATCCCCGAAGAGAAACACCACTTCTTCTCGACCACCTCCACCTCGCAGGGGATCAATGGATGAGCCTGCCCCTCTTGCCAGCAACAAGAATTCATTCTCCAATCTCCCTGCACTGCATATACCTAACAGCAGCACTGGAGGGAACACACCCCGACCAGGTGTCTCACGGACGACAAGTTTCAACAGTCTTCGTGAGGATGCCTCTGGCATTCCCATGGTATGGACCAATGGCGATCAACAGAGCCCCAAAGCAAGTCCGACAGTTGGCTATGAGCCGTCTATGGAGCTCCAAACCCTACTCTCCAGACAATCTTCCCGAAGAGCCACGTCGACGGTGCAGTTAGTACTACCTGAGTCGCCAATCGATGGTACCATGAACAGTATCTCCACGACGAACAGCTCCATCCTAAATACCTTCAAGCGCGAGTCCAACCCGCTGCCAATCCCAGACAAGTCGCCGTTGAGAGGCATCTCTCCAGGCCGGTCTATCAAGAGTATCTCGCCGCCACCACACACCAGAGCACCTTCTCCATGCTCGACAGACGACGAGAATACGCCGACGACCCCAGTCAGGATGCGCAGACGGAACACAGGGTACCGTCCTTCTCGACCGCTATCCAAGTCCCCTCCGCCCGCATTGCCCCCGCTTCCAATCACGTCAGAAATGGGTGTCGCCTCTTCAGAAGCCCGCAATACAGCCATCACCAGGACATCAAGTGGCTCGACAATGCACGATTCTCTCTCACGTAGCACCGCCTCGTATGGAACCTGGTCACAGACTACAACATTCACCAACGCAAACCGCGCTTCAGGCAGCCGGCCGCACTCCTATACCGGACCGACGAATCGATTGTCGCTACCGGGACTGAAAGATGCTGCCTTGTCGCGATTCTCTTTCGCGCCGATCCAAGAAGCATTGTCTCTTCCAAGTGACAGGATCAATGCCATAGCCCGCACGCCGCCATCTGCCGAAGAAGCTGTAGACTCCTTTTTCCAAGCCACCCAAGACGAGCCCGGTACCGAAACCGCCCGCCCGTCATTTGAAGAGCTCGAAGAAACGGAGCCCCAGCTCGCTCGATACGTGAGTATCACATCAACTTCCGGCTCCTGCCGTACCACCATTGAGTATAGGTCCAACGCCGGAAGCCGGAACTCCCGCGTGCTTTCTAGAAGCACGATTCGTTCAATGGACATGCCCGACGAATATGACGAGGACGACGATGCCGACGTTGTCACACGGACCGACACATGTACCGATATCGAGGATGTGACAGCTACGTACACTGCCTCTTCTATCAACCGCACCAATTCCTCCGCATCAGCAGCACGACGTGGTAGACCCCGCTCGCTTCGAGACTACAGCGACATGAGTGACAATACCAACAGCGCATACAGTCCAACGCTGTCAATGCTCAACTTCTACTCGTCGCCTACGGAACGCTGCTCTATCGCCGCCGCTCCGCCGTCCACACGATCTTCGCTTGCGACACGGCGCAACAGCCAGGTGCCTAATATCAGCATCCCACAGCCGCAGCTTTACACCCACCCAAACACCCAGCTGGAAATTCTCCACTACGAGGAGGCCCCCGCACCTATCATCTCCAGATCCGCTCACGCAAACGCCATGCTCTCGACTGGAGCACCCGGCGCCACGGGATCTCTCAGTTCTGCGACCAGCCCAGTTAGCTTTACGACCGCCAGCAGCAGCAGTGCCTCGTCCTCGTCCTCTGTCTCCCCGCACCTCAATCCCAGACTAGACATCGGCGCGCGGCTCCCTATGGATGGGACGCTCGTTCCGATCCCCACGCCGCAGATATACTCTTCCAGCACGGAGGATTTCTCACCAGAAATCCCGGGTCTGCAGCTCCAGCGACAGCCATCGTACCTTGCCTTCCCGAAGCAGTACTACGGCGACCTGGACACTTCGTCGCCAGATTACAAGCAGTCCGTAGAGAGCCTTGCTATCCCCGGCAACAACAGTCCAAGCAAACTGGAAATATATGTGGATGCTGGCATTGGTGCTGGCACTAGCGAACGCAATATCAGCTTGGGCACCGAATCGACGTTGGATCACAGCAGCTTCCGTGATCTAGACACCAAGAGTAGCAGCGAGGTGCTCGAGTTTTCGTCTGACGAGGCAGCTAGCAGTGGCGCTAACGACACCCGTGAACTTGATTTAGAAATCGGGAGTTGCAGCAGAGTCGCCGCGAATGCAGTTGAAGATGGTACCCGGCGGAAGAGGAAGAGGTCCGCGATGATGAGTGGCTTTTACGACGGCCGCGGGCGGTCACGAGAGAGACGTCTTGTCTAGGCGGATCACCAGGATAGATTGTTATATTTGCGTACGTATTAGCTTTGCTCTATTGATGTGTACCATTTCCATGGCTAACTTGAACATTTGCAGGTTATCGTCGATGCTCATTTCCTATTGCACCATCAGTCATTCTTTTTTCGGGTTTCCTTACAGTTCTCACTCACTTTCATTCAAGATTTCCTTTTTTTTGTTCTCAAATTGTCACTTGGCGTTTACACGGCGGAGGAATATATCCAGTATCTTTATACGTACACACTCTCATCCGCTCGGCTTCATATCGATATCCGCTGTCCCTAATCGTAATAATCTAATAACAGCAACACGGCCACCCTCTTTCGTTTCACCAACATATACCCTTCATTTATACGACTTTCCTTTATTCCCTTTGCTTTATCGATTTTTAAGGTTTAGGGCTAGAGGAGGACCTGGATTATTTAATCTTTAATCGGTGCGTGTATATATGCAGCTAGGCTGCTAGTTCGAGTACTAGTATGTAAAAATGTTGCGGAATATCTTGTAAAACGCCATAGTAAAATTTATGCAGTCGCGCGTGCAAGGCGCCGTCCGCACCCTCTGTAGCCCAATATACCTCAAGTGATTAAACCAAAGCCAAGTAGATGATCCCATAGAGAGTTCTCCGCATAGGTGCATATATACCGCGCACTATCCAATATATAATAGCTTGTGGTCTCGTAATAGCTTGGGCATTTCTATATTTTATTTTATCAAGATCTGAAGGGGGTGACGTGCAGGGATGTCCCTTTTCCAGCCGTCAAGGCATTAAATAACCTTTGACGATACGCAATACACTTAACTGGTATACCCGAGACTAGCTGGTATAGTGGAAATTCAGCCAACTTTAGGATATTTCGAGACGCAGGTTATATTTACGTGCAAAAGGAAAAGTGCGCACGCTCGTTGACTTGCAACTTGCAGATTCAGAACGGTAGGAAGTCATCTGCGTGCAGAGAAAAGTGTTGCATTCGCTGTGGTCGCACAAGGCAGGGATATTCTTACTATGTCCGCTTGGTGTTCGTGGCATTTAGCAAACCCTATAAGATAGCACTATGGTACTAGTAGGTCGTTCGGGTCTTACAAGTGTGACATTCTAGAATGGACATATGCAGCTAGCATGGACTTTGTGTAGCATAACGGGTATCTCTATAGCTGATCCATCGCATCGATCAATTGAACGTTTTCTTTCATTTTCTAGTCTCGGGGCCAGTCCGCCCATCATTTTTCCAAATTTCTTCTCAAAACCGGTTAACCCTTTCTGGTTGCTTTTTGAATCCGAGTACACCGATCTAAGCGTCAAGTCTGAGAGATCGAGCTACAATAATCGACATGTCTAATTAATAGCACATTATCTTGAGATTTCGAAACGAGCAGTATCTTAGCCTCGAAGTCAGGCGCTGGCAGTATCTATTCATATTGATCAATTAGACCTATGCATGTACTCCTCGAAACAAAGGCCTTGGAGAGTTTTGGTGAACGAAGTGACTTCTCTCATGGCACTTTGCTAGTCATATATACATGAAAGAGCAGATTCAGACCAAAAGAATGCATACAATCAGGTCTGCTTCCCCCATTCTCTTTAAAGCCTTGTTATATCATCCCCAACGGTGATACCCCCGACGGTAGACTTAAGCTCCCACTTTTGGAACTTGAATGTCAACACCTCCACTAGATCATCAAGTCCGCTGACATGTTGCACGCCCACAAGCTGCGCATTCGTAAATTCATACGTCCGAACTGTGGTGAATGATCCACTGGCACCGTTATTCCCTATCATACGAGAATCCCTGTCAATGCGCCTTGAATAAATTCTAGATCCTGGATAGATATTTACTCACCCACTTGTTGTACCATTACTTTTATTGACTTCAATAACTCATTTGTTGTCAGCGCCCTAATTACCAGCGGTGATCTATCGTCGATATCCCGGGTAATGGAAACAGGAGCATAATGTCGTTTTCCGATGGCCTGGCCCGCGGCACCGTCGGTTAGGGTGGAGATGGTCAGATTGATGCCTCGAGCTGGGGCCGCTGTTTCAAAGCCTCTGAGTGTGGATCTCAGGATATCCCCCTGCTTCGAGCCATTTATTTGAACTAGAAGATTCTCGGTTAGCTGGGCAGAGAAAGGTGAATGAACATGCAGACTTACCAAAATAACGACCCGTGGCAGCGCTCGTCAAGGGGAGGAGGCAAGCAGCAAGAATGGGAATCAAGAACTTCATTTTGAGGAGTTGATGGTTTATTTCACAAGAGTGGCGTTACTGAGCGACTGAATCGCGAGAAGGAAGGAGAACGCCATGGCGCCAGATTTAACTTAGCCCCTTAAAATGGTATTTTGTATGGGATTTCTAGCATAACGTTAGAAGGGGTCCGAAGCGCTCAGCTGAGGCTGAACCACGATCCTTCAACGCAAAAACGCGCAACTTACCAACAAAGCGGCCAATGACTAGTCAAATATACCATGGCGAAGAAAATGACTATCGGCTATTAAATTTTTCTAAGAGGCCGTACCGTACATGTGGCACTTATGGACTGGCTACTATGGTTGTCGCAATCAACGCGACTATCCGTTCAGGACGGGAGGTCGATGCTGCAGCCAGCATACGGATAAGGTGATTATATAGCTAGGCGGAGTTGGTTTCGTCAACATTGCAACGACGCAGGTGCAGTACTATTACGTATTTGATACCCAGGTAGCTCTGCAACAGTGCACTTATAGAAGTCTATCTCTATAGCGATATCATAACCGTTGGAATTCCTTTAGTCAGAGATTCAAACCCGTGTACGTGCACATGCACACGTGTGATGGTGTCCCAGTCTAGTCGATGTCGAGATGGCGCTCTCATTGGACAGGAGCTGGTGTCAGAATGATATGATAATCTAGTCTTGGGACCAGACGCCGGCCCGCTGGCTTCGAGGCTCATGGTAATCTAGAATAGTATTTAGTTTTAGTCCATATCCGAGTAAGTCCTATGCCGGCATGCTCCGCAGATCTGCAGACGCCAATACCCAAGGTGTAGACGTCGCAAACTTAGTTCTTATATCAAAATACCGATTATAATAAGATGGCAACGATTATAACCTCAACGATTGTACCAAGACTCTGGAGTATACCAAGTAGACTAAGTCGTAACGTTGTGACGTCATGTCCACTGCCGCTTGGCTGGCCAAGCGCTATAGCGCTATATCAGACCGTGCACGCCAGGTTCAGTCTGCAAGTGCGATAAATCTTTCGCGCGATACGCGCTCTGTTTTATAGCTTTGTTTTCGGTCAACAAGACCGCAGCGTAGAAAATATTGATTTCTGCCGCCAGCGACTTCAAGCTAGGCTTTGTTCGGCTTATGATACCACGCGGCGAGCGCTATCTTAATATTCGTAATATATCTTTATTACGGATAGATGTTGGGCAGCTATGTATACGATTCTTCTTATTCGATATGTTAGTCTTTAGGAAGTTCAGTTCATGGTGTAATACAATATATATACATTATATGCATTATGTCAAGGAGTACAGATAATAGAACCAGTATTATAATATCATGAAAAACGACAATTTATACCCATGCATTCTCAAAGTTTAATCCACCTTCTCCTTTCAAAGGAATAATTACCGACCCAGATGAACAGCAAATCGCAAACGAAATTTGCGATGAATTCACAACTTTTTTGGGATTGGTAATAGGAGGAGATCTATAAGAGACGGTTTAGGGATTAATTTGGAGCAGATATCGGCACAGCCGTGTATGATCATGCAACAAGGGTCGACATTGATCACAAACACGGCTCGGTAACTGCATACAACACCTGGTAGATTCCACGACCTGCAGCTGCGAACGCGGGGTAAATCAGAAATCCTGATCCACTTTTCGAGCACAATGCGAAAGTAATCTCGATGGTTCGTTGTTCAGGCACGAGCGGCCAAGAGGTACCCTTGCACGAGCTCTCCGGTTTGAACGGGACGGCAAGGAAGGTGCTCGTCCCGCAAGAGCCCGAAAATCCTATTGACGAGAAATTAACTGCTGACAAAATTGATTGGAGCTGCCGGATGTACAGGTGCATACATAATATGTCCCTCTGAAGATGCGATGACCTAAGTAACTATAGGTACTTGTTCATGTATAAATATCGAGATAGAATGCCGTCACGACAATATTGTAGAAACCCAAATCCTGGCCATGAGTTCCCTCTAGAAACTGAAGGCTTGAAGTACTTAGGCATCAAGTATTATTATATATAGTATCACCATGAGGCTTTTTTCCACCAATGCCAGCGTACTGATCGCGGCGATTGTACTGCCACTGGCATCCTACGCCTCGTCCGGCCCGCCGTCGCACGCCAGTCGCGACTTTCGACAGCGATGCGCGAATCTCCGCAGAACTTTCAAACCTGATCGACATACAAAGGTTTTAGTTTCTGAATTTATTCCCCAGGGCACCAACTGGACGAATGCGCCAGTTACACACCCTTTATGCAACGCGTATTATAGCTCAGGCGCAATCTTCAAAGTGGACGCCTGTAGGTTGAGGGTAGACATTTCGACCAGTTCTACCTCTAATGTGATTGCGGAGATCATTCTCCCGATTACTTGGAAGGACACGGGTAAAAGAGTTATTACAGTGGGTAATGGAGGTTTGAATGGCTGTACGTCCGAGATTCAACTCGACTCCTTGAGCATTGACAAGAAATACGTATACACCTTTGCTGACAATTCTTAATCATCTAGGCGTCGCCTACAGCGACCTGACATACGCCAGCGCGCTTGGATTTACGGCCGTCGGGACTAACAACGGACACGATGGCGAGACTGGAAAGCCTTTCCTTAACCGTCCCGAAGTCATAAAAGATTTCGCATACAGATCGTAAGAATTGCGCTTCGCTATCCGAAATTCTTTAGTACACTGTATTCTCTAACGCTATTCCGTTTTGTGACACAGACTTATTGTAGGCACGGAAGCCGGTAAGAAAGCGGCAAACCATCTCTTCGGACGTTCCCCAGGGAAAATCTACTACATGGGTTGCTCTACCGGCGGCCGGCAGGGTTTGAAAGCTGCCCAGGACTTTCCCGAACTGTTCGATGGCATCCTCGCCGGGGCCCCCGCGAACAACTTCTTGAACCTCGTGGCCAACGGCGCACAAACGTACGCAAACATCGGGAACCCTGCTGCCGCTTCATACATCAGTCTCGAACAATGGGATGTAGTGCATCAATTGGTTCTCGACCAGTGTGACCGCATCGATGGCGTCTCCGATGGAATTCTCGAGGATCCAATGAAGTGCAGACCCCGCTTCGAGGATCTCCTCTGCGACCAGGAAGCCGGACAAACATGGGCATCACACAAGTGCCTTACAACCGCCCAGATCGATGGTCTGAATCGGGTTTATGGGCCATTGATTTCAGTAAAGGGAGAAATACTCTACCCGCGTCTGAACCCCAGCGCTGAGGTGGATCTCGCAAGAGCCATGGCACTCATCGGGCCGACCCTTAGCACGGATTGGTTCCGGTACGTGGTACTCAATGATTCGAGTTGGGACTTCAATACGGACTGGAGCCTGGAGGCCGCCGAGCTTCTGAGGGCACAAGACCCATTCGGTATATCGACCTGGAATCCGGATTTAAGCAATCTGCGCAGGTCCAAACATAAGCTCATCGCATACCATGGGGTGCAGGATGGGTTTATCTCTTCTGAGAACTCATATCGTTACTACAACTACGTGTCGAGGAGCATGGGCTTGCCAGCGAGGAAACTCGACGAATTCTACCGGTTCTTCCCTATTACTGGGCTCAAACACTGCACGGGAGGCGATGGCGCTTGGTATATCGGAGCAGCAGGGCAACCTGGGGTAGCTTTTCCTGGCGGTCTACCGCGTACAGATGATGGCGGCGCGTTAATGGATCTAGTCCGATGGGTGGAGAAAGGAATCGCTCCGGAGAGAATTAGAGGCACAAGTATCGGTCGTCAGGGACAGCAGGTCATGAGAGATCATTGCAGATATCCCTTGAAAAACACATATGTTGGACGGGGTGATCCTAATCGCCCGGGAAGCTGGAAGTGTGCATGAGCCGATTAGCTAGAGGGAGATATAGTCGGCAAAGTCAGCTCCGTATATAATGGTGGTCAATTGTTGGTTTTGTTCTGCCATATGCCTCCGGATCATGTATTATTGGAACACAGAAAGCCGTGTAGTATCATAAACATTACGACGTTCTAGACGACGAAACTCAATATATAATACAAATCCATGCAACCAATACCGCAATCCAGCTGACATTATGCGCGCTGCCATACAGAAATTACCGACAACGAAACCGACTGTCGCTCCGTACGCGTGATAATCGTAATTAAATTCAGACTTTTAGTTGATTATGAAATAATATACAGACCCTTATGCCGGCTGGTAAAAGATGATTAGAATAATCGTACACGTTGCATCGTCACCTTAACTGCAAAAGAATTCGTTCACGACGACGGCCGTAGCGTCTGTTCTTCGTCGTCGGACAGGATGGCGTTTTCGTAGTCGTCATCGTCTTTATACAGGAAGAACTGGATGAATATCTATACGCACTGTCAGCTAAAAGTCCCGTGTGCCGTGCGTATATTGTGACCTGTATCTGAGATGTACTTACTACAAAGTCTAGTGCCAGGGTGCCCAAGCTGCCGAGCAGCCAGCTGGCATTCACAGCGATATACCGCCAATAGCCTTCCCCATCTTCAACCTTGCCTGGCCGGTAAGCCAGGATGCTGACCACGTAGGTGATGTTACCCAAGCAGGCAAACATGAAGAATAGCACGGCAACGCCATCGCACGATTTGCGCTGGTAGTTGAGCACGATTTGCGGGATGCGGGAGCCAAGGTATAGTACCGCGCAAAGGTATCCGAAGACCTGGCCCAGCGGAGAGAAGGTCAGCGGCGGGCGGTGCTCGGGAATATGTGGGTCGTGATTGCCGGGGGCATGCGCTGGTCGAGAAGGCGAAAGGTAGTAGCCTGCGATGCCGGCGAATATGACAAGCGAAATAGCCGTCGCGTCTCGGAGGATGGCTTTCCAGACTTTGCTGGAGGAGGAGGAGGCGGTCGACCGGCGGGTAGGAGATGTTGTGGACGACTGGGCTTGCGAGGAGGCGCCGTTGGTGTGCAGGCCGTTGGTGCCGTTGGTGTAGGGCTTGCGGCCATGCGAGCTGTCTGGCCGAGACGGCGGGAGACTGTGCAGTGGGTTCGCAGGGGAGAGATGGTGGGCATTTTCGGCGAGAATGCGGAGGCTGCCGCGGCGTTCCTCGGGGTAGGGCTCGGAGATCGTGCGGGAAAGAAGCGGAGAGTCCTCGGTCGCTTCCGCCTCGTATTCTGCGGCGGAAGAGTGGTGGTTATGGGTGTCGCCGTTGGCGTGGGGTTCCGGGTCGGACTTGCGGTTGTAGGCGCGGTAGTAGAAGCATTGGATGATGAGGACGATGTCCGCGAAGGTGTAATATATCGCCAGGATGAGCTTGGTCAGTTAGCCAATGCCGACGATTATAGCGCAGGATGACTAGCATGAGCAGGGAGCGTTACCATAGTCGGGATGACGCCCTGTAGGATGCCACCGAGGACGTTGAAGATGTCGCCGAGGAGCCATAGGATCAGGAACGTCAGGGACAGACCCTCCGCCGAGCCCCGTTTGAACTGCCAGAATCCCGCAAGTTAGCAGCTGCGTCGTCGAAGCAGAGTGCGTTCGTAGCCGTAGACTCACATTCTCGATGATCTGAGGTGTAAAGACAACCAGCCAGCAGGCAATCGACACTGATCTAGAGCGCATCAAGCCAATCCGTCAGCCATATAGTCCTCTACTGATGCCGAGCGACAGCTGTCGGTTCACCGACGGAAGATAACCTACCCTGTGATCCCGCTGACGGCCTCGATGCTCAGCGCAACGCTCTGCGCGGGCGGATAAACGGTTGTCGTCGTCGCAGTATGGTTCACCGCCGACGCGATGAACCTGTGGGAGTGATACCACCCGGTGATATGCGGTGGAAGCAGCATGTCGTGATCGATTGAAGGTGTATGTGGTGTGTAGTATGTACGGCGCGGTCCGCTATCCTCCGAGCGAAATCCCTATATCCGCAGGAACGGTCCGATGCGGCGTCTTAGGGCGATGTAATATTCTCGTAGCGGGTATATGAGAGAATCAATTGACGAGATCCTGAGTGCATTACTCGCGCAGGTTAGAATTCCATCCATCGACGTCCGGTATGCATACATGCATGCATCATGCATCATCATGCAGCTCAGGCCGTCCGGGCAGTGCTGTGGCTTGCTCACCTTGTTCAGTCCAGCCAGATCCCGCAGTCGTCCCCGGCGCCAATCGCATGTCCCTCGCAGCTGTGAATGGCGAGTCCGGTACGTATCGATATCGTAGCGGGCGTCGATTGTCGTGCGCGTAGTTTGATCAAGTTGGATGCGGTGAGGGAGTTCGAACCCAATCGATCAAGCCAGTTAGTTCGGTCAGTCAGTCAGCCACCACCGGTGCCGGTGCCGTAATACTGGCCATGCATGCAAGAAAAACGGCGGTCCTGCGCCCAAATGAGCAGGCCGGCTGTTGTGCTAGTGGACGGCGACAGGTAAAAAACTTTCATTGCAGGGCGGAATGCGTCGTCGGAAACTGTGGAGAGTCATCGCGAGGCAAGCTAGCTGCATCCAGCGAGGAGGCAAAGCGACCGTGAAAAAATTTGCCAGGCAGCCGGGATGCAATTGGCCGGCACGCGAAGGACCTGCCTCGAGCCCCTTGGCCGCAGACATGGATTCCCCGCATTCTGCGTGAATGGAGCCGGCGTCATAATCAGGTTTGCGATACAGTTCAAGGCTAGTGTTTTACCAGGCGTGGGGTGAATACCCGGATTCACAAAAGACGAAAGACGCATATGCATCGAGAGATGATGTTATTCAGGTTCGATTACGCTGTTCCCGATGTACAGACCCAACCTCCCCAAGCTCCGAGATATAATATACCATCTAAACAACCGGATGAATACATACACGCACGATGAGAATCCTCCTGTCTAATATAATAATGTCGGCCTGTCTGTCTGTATCATCCCATGTCATGTTTTGTTTGTTGTATTTTTTTTTCTAGCCCGCCGGCCTGGTCGTACTAAGCCGATGCTCCGAATCCCATGCCTTTCCCTATTGAGAGATGAAAAGAACTGCGGAAAGAAATAAAGCGACGAGGGGAGAATAATGTGCGGATGAGAAGAAGAAGAGGATGAGGGAGGATGTCAAGTAGAGGCGAACAAGCCATTGATCGAATCGCAAACGCAGACACGATCAGACCGAAGTGGAGACACAGAAATTCGAAATCACAGAATCAAGGAAACATGGCCTGTCGCTTGCCGAAATAAACAAGTACTCCGGCTCATCCGACGCACACGAAAGGGAGAAAACAAGGAAGAAGTTGAAAAACAGAAGCATCCCGAAAAGTGAATGAGCCGAGCAGCAGAAAAGTGTTCGACCAAACCGTCGAATTGAATATATGAAAAGCGGTCGTCAACATGAAAAAGTAGAAACGGATAGAAAGAGTAGAAAGACCATCCCAGTTCTCGCCCAATCAAATGTCAGATGAAAAAATATCGAAAAGCGGATTAAACATCGTATTGCAGAAAGCGTCGGCAAAGAGCATATTACAACGAAGCAAGCGTTTTTTTTTTGTTCGAGAAAACAGACATCTGCCGCTGCACCACCTAAAACACCGTTCCGTCCGAGAGAATCATAATCGGTGGCTCCTTGGTGTTCGGCCGCGAAACTTCAGCGAGCTCCCGTCCGCCCTGTGATTCGTCATTCGTTAGTCATTATGCATCTGACGTTATTACCCCTGCATATGGGGGTTTTGATTGCTCGATTGCAGTGCTCACCTTCCAAGTCCCCGCCTCCAGCATTTGCGCAAGGGTCAACTGCTCAGGTCCGTGCAGCCCTAACACGTGGTTCACGTCTGGTAGCAACTTGTCGAGCAGCTGTACGGTCAGAGCCCGCCATTCAACGATTACATCATCTTCGGCTGAGAACATCGGCACGACCTCTACGCTCGGTTGTCCTTCTTTTTTGCTATTGGCGTGGTATGCGTCGAGTCCACGCTTGACGTGCTGCGGCTTCAGTGTTATCAGGCCCGTGTCGATGAACAGACCGCCGTTTCGGTATTCCGGAAGACCCGTCAGGAGGTGCTCGCCGAGCCAGACCACATCCATCAACTTGGTCATAGGCACCATCAGCGAGTATGTGAGCCATTGTGTGAGCTTGTGGAATGGGACTATCCGCTCCCAGAACTGACCGGGCGGCATTGTGCTGCACTGCCACGCATCACCGAGAGAGCATCCGTCCAGCTGCGTTCGGGATTGCGGCCAGATCGGAGCGAGGCCTTCGCAAAGAACTGTCCACAGCGTCGGGACCAGGACGTGCGGCCTGCCCTCATGCTGCTCCGTTGTCGGGTGGTGCATGATATAGTCTGGCGCAAAGTTAGCATCAACCGTACAATGGCGTAAATAAAGGAAGGTAGTACGAACCGAGTATGTTGCCGGGTCTGTGGTCAAGGCCGAAGTACTCCTTATTGTCCAAGGCCTGGCCGAGCTTTCTAAGGAGGCCGGCTCGTCCATGTAGTCCATCGATGGGATTGGCCGGGCTGATTTGCAATCCGCGCGCCAAATCATCGGGCATGAGGATCTTCAGCGCCGAACCGTCAACCCTGTACGGGTTCTTCGGGTCGCTCGAGAATAGCCCGTCCTTAAACATGTCCATGCTCGCAACCGCCAGTCCCTCGCTCCGGCGATAGACTCTCCCGTTGTCCTTCGACTTGTATGTCCACTTCGTCCCAGCACCGGCATCAAGCAGAACCGATACCACAAACAGGTCGATCAATCTCTTCGTCTTCTCGATAGTATCCGTCTCCGCGCCGAAGCTTGCGATAAGCATATCGACGCGTTTCCGGCCGCCGACTTCAAAGTGTTGCCATCGGCCGTGGGGCGGGATCGTATGATAGTCGGGTGCATAATCTCGCTATAGGACCCACCGAAATGTCAGAAATGTGTCATGCCAGGCCGTCGGCACGGTTTGTCCCGCTGCAGGCCCGAGCCCACAACAAAAAGGTCACAAGTGGGTGGGTTGCGCGTCGAAGGGAATATTCCAAAGCGATTATGCATACCTTGATAATTGACACGACGTATCTTACAGTCTCCTCCCACTTGGTTCTGTCGTAGATGAAGTTCGTCAACTGCTGTTTTTCAGCAGCATCCATAACATATTTTGTCCTTTCGCGGATGGCGTGTAAGCTGCGCAGGTATGCGACTGGATCGGCGTGCGGATTTGGGGGTGGCGGGAGCTGCATAGAGGCTGGGAAGGACCTGTCGCTGAAGCTCATGCCTCCCGGTGTGGTCGGAGACTTGATCGACGAGTTGACCGATGTAGACGAGCCCTTGTGGCCCATGCCATTCGAGTTGATCGATGTCGATTTGGAACTGCTTTTCTTGCTGAAGAGCCCCATCTTTGCGTTAACTTTTTGAAGAGGTTCGAGGTGATCTGAATTCGGAAAGTATTGACAATCGCCAACCGCAGGAGGTTGTTTTGTTCGTTGTCGTGCTCCCGTATCAAGTGTCGCTGCGCAAAATGATAGGGCTGGCGTGAAGAATAGATATGCCCGTCTGGATTAATGTCGTGATTGTCTCTTAGCCCTTGATCCCTTACAATTCGTCTCAGCTTTTATCGAGGATGGCGTACCAAAGCGGGAGGAAGGTGCCTCGATAGCACAGCGTCCAGTTCACACCGGATAGGAAAGAGTGATTTCTCTCGAATCGCGTGTGTTCCTCGCCTAAGCTAAGCCCGACTGCCTGGAATCGGAAACAACCACTGCTGTGCAATGCTTAGCCCTAGACTAGAACGAAATCCGGTAAGCCACGGTACGACAGAGAAAAAGAAACAAGAAAAAGGCACCAGCACAAAGACCCCGGAACTGAAATTCCTGGACAGGTACGAAGGTACGATCCAGGCTTGTGAAAAGTAAAAAGCTAATAGTCGGGCCTCCCAGCTGTTGCCTGCCTAGCGAAGCTGACGCAGATTCGGGACACAGGTTATTGTAACCCAGGACCGAAGCCGGACTATATAGCCAAAGAAAGCTGAGAAAGAGACTGAGAAAGGTGTGTTTGTCAAGTGTCTGTGCAACAGCGACTATGCAGCTGGCTAGCAGTGCAATGGGCGTGAACGGAAAAACCAACGAACCTTCTTAGAGCCGAAGCGTTCGGATAGTTAATGGGCAATTCGAGCAGGAAAATGGCAAGATGTCTGGCTGAGGCGTTTGGAAGGGTGTCAGATCGCGATAAGTGCGTCGGGGAACGGTTGGCTGATATTGTAGATAGATGGGCTGTCTGGGTCTCAGCGACGTAAAAGTGGGCGAAGGATGGACGAGAATCGAAGCGGCAGGTGACTGATGGAACGGAAGGGAGGGGACTCCAATTGATGATATATCCCACCGAGCTGACAGAAGAAGCGGATAGGGGGGTTCGAGCGACGGGAGAGATGTGGAGATTGGAGCAGAGAAAGGAGAAGTCGAGCAGAGAAGGATGGAGATGAATGAAATAATGCTGGTGGAGGTTAAATATGTGGAACGCGGAGAGGCGTTGTTGTCTTGTCGTCCAACGGCAAGCAGCGCCCACACAGCCCGGCCAGCCAGCCAGCCAGCAGCCTCCTTCGCCCACACGCAAACCCTTCCCGCAGATGAAAAAGCAAGGACGAAACAACTTCGCAGCTGGCCATCGACAGCTTGGCCGAGGATGGGTGATCGATGCCTGACAGTCTACAGCATGTACTGGCACTGACGCTGCAGTATGCATTGCACCTTACATGCACATGTGCATATGCGGCCGGCCCAACTCTCCAAGGGGGGTCTCGCTCTGGCACTGCATTGCATTCAAAACAGCGGCTCGCATTATCAAGCACGATGACAGGCGGCCGACGAGGGAGCTAGCTAAGTAGCTTATCGCCAGCGGGCGAAAAAGAAAGCAGGCATGAGATGCCAGGCAGTCAGTCTTCCCGTCTGTCTGCCTGTCTATCTGTCTGAATGGATGGATAGACGTTCGTCCGATGCCAACAGACGATGCGTATAAAAGGAGAAGCCGACAGGAGAAACACGCACAGCTCGGGTATCGTACGGAGTATGTACAGACACCCGTCTTTCGCAATCCACAACTGGAGACAATTCATGTGCAAGACTTACCCAAAGTTTTCTAGCTGCAACAGTTCGACAGGCAGCGGCAGCCGAAAAGGTTGCTCAGGAGTCTGACTCCTTCGGCCGGATTGGTACCGCCTCTTGACTCCCACGCGAATTCGCGGAACCAAAGTGTTTGGTTCGATATTGGTGTTTGCGGATGCCCAACGTCGACGACGACGTTTCGACACTAGCTACCGCCAGATGGGGACAAGCTGCAAAATTTATTGGTGACAGCCTGGTATTGTCGTCTTGACTTTTACGGCCCCAACTCCGTTTGGCGCTCCGTCCGTATACGGTCCGTGTCCCCTGTGTCTCCGGTTTCTCGTGCACGGGAAACGTAACCTGGTTAGTGATCGGGGGCGTCGAAGCTCCAAAAAAGGGCGTAGATTCTGCGCAATCGTCGTTTCTGTGAAATGACACGACGGGCAGATGCAGGTGCGAGCAACCGAAGGGAAGAAAGAGAAAAGAGAAAAGACGGGAAGCAAGAATGATAATAATAATAAGATGGTCCACCAAAACCGCCAAACCAGCTAAGGGGATAAAACAAATTTGAGGGTTCGAGAGTCCTTTTCTCGAGTCGACCAGGGAGCTTCGGACCACAATCGATAGCATGGGCTCTCGCCTTTAGCGCGAGCGAAGTCCAAAATGCAATTGACCGTGTGCCACTGAGGTCCCCTTTTTGCCCGGGCTGTATCCAGTTTAGTACCGATCTAGCCGTCGTACCGGCTCCTGGGCTCGATCCAGTTTGCCAATTGGCTCACCTTGCCCTCCTTTCCCTGACCGCGGGCGAGGAAGTCGAGGGATCAGATATATTTGCGCCCGAATGGCTCGGTTACATGGCTTAGTGTGACGGCCGCTAATATACTAGCTTCGCCACGACCACAGGGCTCCAACTCGCACCTGCGCAGTTATATTCGACCGAGAAGATAAATAATATGGCGCCAGCAGATGTATCACTCCCGGATGCTCAGCTCGCACAATTTACGCATCAAGTCGCGCATGTCATGATACACACACGCATATGTATATATGCACACCGGCAACTTGATCCTTTTCTTGATCAATTCTGAGGAGGCCAAGGTCATCAGGAAATCACTTATCGCAAGACCAATCGCCCAAAGCAAACAGCTCTCTGCATGTCTTCACAAGTCTTGGCAGGCAACAATGGCTTGCTGCAGCTGCTGCTGGATGTATGGTTCGTTCAAAGTGGCCCCCCATCAAAATCAGGCTCCACTCCTGGGTGCTGGTTCGCGCCTCGAACTGGTCTCCACTATAGATCCAGGGACGGCTTTCCACGAGCTCTCTTTTACCTTGGGTTTCTTCTGGAATAAGTGGGGAGTCAGCATAGGGGTGGACCATTTCAGGGACTGCCGCGCCTGTCAATCTTGAAGCACCAAAATTCCTTCTGGGCACCAACGATCGCGGGAGCCCGCGCAATGAGAAATTTCTAATTGCAAGGATAGCGGAGTGAGAGATTCACTCGAGCTCTTCCAGTGGCGGGACATATTCTGGCATCTGAAATTGCACGCGGCACCGCATATGTGTCGAGACGCAGTGGACAGAACCTGCAGATATTTTTTGATGACCCAGGCTTTCTCATGCAGGCAAAGGAATTGCAAGCCGACAGAGACGCCTGTGCTTCCGTTGAACGATTTCCTGGAAGCCCGGGCGAGCTGAGAAATTGAGCCCAAGTCGCAAAAGCAAAGAAGCGGCAAACCCCCTGCCTAGTCGAAAGTGAAAATATTCTTGCTGTGATTTCCGTCCTGGAATCACGGTTACGGCCACGACAGCCGCCAATGGTGCATTTCTTGCATCGCGGCCTTGCAAACCACTCACAGCTGTCTCTTTCAAGATTCCGGTGCACACCACCCAGATGCAAAGCTCTTCGATCGATTTCTCCAACAGATCCGAGAAGAAATAGGGGCTTCGATATCGTCTGCGAGGAGCATCCGAGTCCGGAAACAGGAAGCGGCGGCCATATTACTGAAGCGAGTCGATGGCTAAATGGAAGCTAACGAGCCCAAACAATTCGATCCTGTGTGTCTGTCGACGCTTCTCGACTATATTTCTTCTTTCACGCCCGCTTGGAATGACGGTATTGGCAACCAATACAGCTCCAGACAAGGGGTGAGAGGGATCCCGACAAGCCGTGGTCCGGACAGCCAATGCATTTCGCCTTTGTGTTCTTCGCACGACGGCCACCTTCAAAGCGCACGGGATTGCGCTGGAGCTGAAGTATCTTGGCTATGCGATCTCGAGAGAGTCCATCCAACGCAAGACGTCGAGGCTATTTGAAGTTGGTGGTACAAAGAACCCGGACACTCGAAGTCGAACAACATATGCATGCACTCCGACGCACACGCCCCTCTTCGAGGGACTTTCTGAAACGACCGAGGAGCTGTCTGGCATATGACCAGCCAGCGTGATGTTGTATTTATCCTCGTTCGAAAAAAAAAATGCATCGAATCACAATTGCAAGCCGAGCGCCGAACTGCGTCCGACCAAAGAGGAGGCCTTGTGTACTATCACGTGGAGATAATGCACGCATGCAATGCATGCAGATGCAAATGGAAATGCAAACAGGACTGGGTCTCGAGCCCAACGCAAGGTACCTTTGAGGCGGCATCCTCCAGCTTCCCAAGACATCCCCGGAAACCCCAGGTCGTCCGGCCTGTAATTGCTCTGGGATGACGGTCAAATTATACCGTGGACCTGATCGCTAAGTTCCGCCTGGAGAATATTCAAGTCTGACTGACACGTGTGCCTCAATCCCGCGCGATCTGGCAGCCGGTGTCCACCTTTCCGCTTCACAGCTAATGCTGCGCTACCGCGATATTATCATCTATCATAATCGGTCTTCCCCTTTTTTTCATATGCCGCCAACCCTTCATCTCTGGAAAATTCTGTTCCGACATTTGTTCTCACCCACAGCGGGACCACCTTTAAATCGGAGATCGTTCATTTCGGATTCCATTCCGGAAGGACAAAGCGCACACGCGCTCTGAGTACGGAGTACACGAAGGAAAACAAAAACCCCTCCTTTATTCGAACCGCGATCAGACTGTTGGCCAACAGGCTGAATTTACTGATGAGGAAACTGTCCTCCGGGATACGAAGGCTGTCAAATTCTCTCTCCATAACGTTGTTGAAATATGTATGGATACATCGATGGCATGCCTTTAAATGTCTCACGATTACTCCGTGATTTGCGGCCAAGAATGTTGGATTTCTTCCAGAAGGCCGAATGGGAAGGGGAACCCACGTCTTGGAGCCTGCTTGATCAGACAGGAGCCGGATGGCTGATTGACGCTCATATTCTTTTGTTCTGCCGTCCTTCGAAAGATATTGGCTAAAAGGGCATCGAGCGGAAGTTCCCGCCCTGGTAAAGAGTGTCAGAAGTGACATGTTCTCGACAGCCAGTTAATAACCCCTCTACATACCCGCACGAGGCTCGTACACGAATACGGGTGAATATATGTATGCGCCTCGCCTGTGCTGCTGCATACCCCGCTATACTATCATCGTCATCTACCTACATGCTTTTCACCGAGACGTCCGGTAGATAAGAGATAGGCTTTATTCCAGCGGTAGAGTTCCCGAAATGCTCTGCCGCTTCAATCATTGATCTCACTAGTCCCATCGAGGCGCACCAGTCTATTATCCCCTCAAACAGAGGAGAAACGAGAAAAAGTCCTGACGGCGATCCAATTACCGAATGTTCTCAAGATGATGGGGATTTTCCAGGTTCAAGGCCATCATGACACTATCAACGACGCGGCTGTGCAAACAAAGTTTATCAGATAGGTCGCCTTTTAAAAGTCGACTTTATCCACCGATCAATTCCTACGGTGGGAATGATTGACAGCATCCGTCGCCGATTTCCCCCTTCCCACCAGCGATCTTATGATTTTATCATCCGTGCTATAGGGTTCGCTTCCTCGGTTCCCAGGAGGTCAAAGCTCTCGGGATGCCGACACCAAGCTTGTGAGTTTAGCTCGTCCTCGGCTTTAGAACACCCGACCCTGAGAAATTGAAGGTGGGTGTGTTCTAGCCCCCAGCCGCTCATCCTCTTCACATGTCCATGAACAAAATTTTTCTCTTTCTTAAACCTTTCTCATTGTTCTGATTTTTCATTGATCTCGGGCTCCGGGCATCAGGAGCTGCGAGTGGAATTTAACCGAACAAGACGGGATTGTGGACGGTACCTGCATATCCGACAAGGTTCGGGGAACTTGGCCGCTGATTAAGTGGTGAGAAACAGGGTGCCACGCCTGCGCCGTCGGATTCCGCGTATAGCACCGCGCGAGTCAAGCCCTGAAGCTCTCGAGCCTCGCCCCTATTTCCGGTTTAGCTTGCAGTGCTTGCATCTCACCTGCGTTCCAATTTGAAATGAATGTGTGATTTCGCCGCACGGCATTTTCAGCAAAATGACTGGTGAGAAGGCGTTTTCCTTCACGAAACAGCAAGCTCTCAAGCGTCGGACGGGTCTCGCAAGCGAGAGACAGATTGATTGTGGCTGCATGCAACAGTCATCTTATGATACAGATGCAATAACTACTTACTGGGCTGTATCAAAAAAAAACTCTGCAAGCCCTTCGGCGCTAGTTTGCCTTCAGCTCTCTCGAGATCTTTGAGTAGAGTTTACGGGCACCTGCGAGCACCGGGTCGGAATTCTCCACTTCCCGGCAAGCGTTTATCGGGCATCAGCATCCAGTTCTCCGAGCTTATCCTCGGGCAGCGACTGGCGGATATCTGGAAAACTTTCTCAAGGGATCTTCCTTGAAGCAGGCGCTCGCTGGTACCAATCAAGAATCCTGCTTTGCGAGATGCAAATTTTCGAATGCAACATGCTGGGCTCCCCTCCCCGTTGACAAGATATTTCGCGTTAGCTCTGTTCGAACTTTTCTCCCACAAAACAAGGCGAAATTTTTTAGAAGACAGAAAAGCGAAAACTTTACGCCTCCATCCCGTGTCAATTTGACAGACAGCGCGGGCTCGAGCGAGCGAGAAAGCAATTTCCACTGGCCAGCTGTGGCGCCCGGCATGCACCGCGCCAAGCCGTTGCAACCTTCAGTCAAGTTGCGGATAACGTTACGCTCTTGACCGCGACAGTTACAACTCCCATTCCAACAGACAGCCTTCAATTTATTATCCTGGACGTCGCAACAGCCACCTCAAGCCACTAGACCTAGCGCGCCCTCGCTAGCTTCGTCGATTCCGTGTCACCCCCGTCTCTGATGACCCGTCGACGATTGTGGTTCTCGATGCGATGATTCCAACTGTTGGTTCCAGTTAACTTTTGCAACCTCGTTCGCTAACGACCTGCGCTACGTGCCGAGCAGCGCAGCTAGTCGAGCTAACGGAAGCTTCCTGATGTAGCCAGGGCCTCTCACTCTCGAAAGCTTACGTACCATACCTGTGCCGAGTAGACACTATGTTACGGAACAGGGAAAACATCTCCGTCAGCAGGGCCTTTAGAAGCAGAACTAGCAGAATTAACTCTCATACTAGCGTCTACCAGCAATAGAAGGCTAAAGCACTTGAGCTATTTGCTGTACAAAGTGGAGTTGTGTGTCGACGCTAACTTGAACTGCTCGTTTAGGAGCTTATTTTGTGCCAGCTCGGGCATCAGCCAACATTTGTGCCGATTGCTTACTTAACCTTACGAGGTACACAGCACAATAACCACTCCCATGTAGATCTCTATCGAGTATATGAAACGTTGGGCAGTACCAGTCACAGCTCGTCTCGACATTGTGATCATACGATAACCATCCGAGCGGCGCGGTTTCAATACGGCAGACGAGGATATGAGCATGGTAGCTCGTCGATTCAACCAGTGAATGAACCTTGCGGCTTCACGTTTTGCCACACCGTATTCTTTATTAACCCTTCGCCCTTGTCGCCTGCATGCATGCACACATACGAGGCTAGTCACCAGGGGTGCGCCACACACACCAGTTTCTGACTTACCATGGGACTTTTTCAACCACGTACGCCGCAGGTATATGAATTGTGGAGTCTGCACCACCGTTTTACCAGTCATCCGGTGGCCACGCTGCACGGGGGCGTATCTGCGGAATGGCATTTTTTTCTACTTATGCGGCCCTAGGGATCGATTGTGACAAGTTGGCGATTGGCTTCGGATTCTGCGTTTTCCGGTGCTAGATTTCGTAAATGGTCTCTTAAAGCAGCAGTTTCGCAGGCGAACTTCTACGTGGGTTGTTGGCGAGTCAATTGCACACAAATACCGAGGGCCTGAGCGCCACCGTCGAGTTGCCACAAGTCGATATTCTAGACTAATACATATGATATGATTCCACTATATAATATCTGCTCGGTTAGGACCTGCGATTACTGGACAGATGGGTTTTACACGATGCTGTTATTACTTTTAGCCTCCCATGGTCCACAACGTGGGTACACACAACCATAGATTTATAGCTAGATGGTCTCAAGTGCCAAATTTCAAACTCTCCAGCGACACTACATAAGTACTTAGCTAGACAAATATATAGTCGCGTTGTGGCCTGCTAGGCAGTCTAGCTTTGAGACTACTAAGTATTCTAGATACTCAGTTATAAAGTATAGTATCGATCGACGGATTTAGCTAAGCTAAACTGATTCTCTTAAAGTATAACCGGTTTATCCGCCCAAGTTATGCGTATATGTCTACATGTATACATATATCGTACTACGTACTCTTGTTGGTAGACGTACCTTAGCGTCAACGCCTAGTCCATCAGCCGCTCCAGGCTAGGACACGGCATTACCACCCCGTATGTACGGGATACATTTCCATCGACGCCAAACGAGGAGAATATTAGTTTAAAAGATGATCTGAAACCGAATATTGGTCACTACTGTCTCTCAGTTGGGAAGTCCAGACCCATTATTTCTGTTGGCTGCTGTGGATCTAGGACTATTCCGTACACAGTCAGTTAATGCGAGAACTTATAAATAATGAAAATATGGCCCATGCATGCTCACGAGGCAATTGAGGGGCCGTGCGAACGACGATTAGCTCGGACTAGTTAACCCTACTCTACACAAGCTTTATAACATGAGGCTGTATAATACTAGGTACCAAAGCATACAAATGAGGTAGCACTAGAACTTTGTAAATACTACCTGCTCCAACTAACCTATAATTGTAACCGCATCGGACGCAATTAAAAGCTCAATGTTGTCCTCATTGCACTTAAGGATAGCGAGACTCCCTGCGAGGCTGAGAGGCGCCTAGGCTTGACCGTCTGTTAGAGGCATGTCGGACTACATTTAGGAATCCGTGCGGGCTGTAACCTGGTTGTTTGGCGGAAATACCGTCGATATTAATATCGCGTAGACTAGATCTTGGAGGAAAGTCCATATGCATAAATAATGATATCATGAGACATAACCTAGCCACCAATATAGAGCCGCCCAGATCCTAGCTGTACGACATATAATATATAACATCGTCGATCCATCGATCGTGTATTAACCCAACAGCGCGTGATGACAACCAACATGAAACTAAAGTGATATCTGAGAAGAGAAATAAATATACACAAAGAATAACAAGTAGATGGTAACTACATGTGAAAAGTATAGTAAGAAAAAAAATCGTAAGCTGGAAATAAATCCAGATGCGATGAAACACAAGCCTCCGAGCGCGTGCAATTCCGTATAACCCGTACATTCCTGTACACATAACTTTTATGGGTGACCGTCCCGTCCAGAAACGCCTGCCTGCCATGCATGCAATAACAACATCCGCTGATGCAAGATAAGGTATTATCCAAAAGCCAATCCATGCAATATAATCCAACAAATAGACAAAACTTGAAACAAACCAACAAGAAAAATGCAAAAGATAGTATAATCAGAGTTCAAGAAACAAGAGGGTAAGTAGGTAAGTAGGTAGCATGCGATTTATGGTCTAGGACTCGCAATTGGCCCGGTGCTGTCTGTCGGTGTCCTGGCTTCATACTCCACGTCCATCAACGCCTCCTCCCAGATCGAGTTCTCTTCCAAGGCTACAAGTCGTGGACTTGCGACGTTCGAGTCGTGGAGGCTCGGCATGCTCCGAATAGTACTGTACGGCCGGCGAGAGAAGTCGTAGTCGCCCCAATATGTGAAGCTGTTATATTGAGCATTCGGATTCTCACCGTCGACTTGAGCAGAGATGCGGGACCCGTTAGCCCCAAAGCTCAGGTCTGGGTCGATCGCGGACTCCATGCTGACAAAGCTCCTGTGTCGCGAGCTTGGGGAGCTGAGGGCTGCGGGGGATGGGTAGCCGCCTCGGTGGAGATCTGGCGATGGGTATGGTATCTTGTCGTTGGATTCGACGCGGAGAAAGGTGCCGTTGACAGCGATGGCCAAGGGGCCGACGGGCTTGTGTCGGACGACGCTTGGTGGAGGTGGTGCAGGTGCTGGTGATTGTGATGAGTCGTATGCGGCGTATCCATAAACCTGCGCTTGTGCTTGCGCTTGCGCCTGTGCCTGAACTTCTTCATCGGCGTGGATATGTATCCGTGCCCAGGACTGTGATTGCCATCCCGGTTGCTGAGATGGCGTGAGCGGGCGAGAGAAGCATATCGGCGACTGGGACCTTGACTCCGTTGACGCCTGAACGGGGAACCGGGTCGGCATGCCCCTCACCACATGCGGGGGAATTGGGAATTCCGGATAGGAGCCCTCGCGCAACGGTGAGGGCAACAGCGTACTAGGCTTCCGCATCATCATGGAAACATCCCGGTTGGTCCGTACGGTTGCGAAGGCCTGAGGCAGCGGCCAGTCGTCGGGGTGACTGGCTGGCCTCGAGGTGTCGATCCGTGCCATCACTCCCTTGCCGTACTTTCGACTCTCCCGGCCTTCCTCCAGTCGCCTCTGCTGCTGACGCTTCTTTCGGCGTCGGCAGCAGAATATGCTGACTGCAGCGATGATCGCGCCCAGTACCACGATCATGATGACGGCAGAAATAAGGATCGGATTGAACTTGTCGGAAGAGTCGCTGCTTTGCGGGGCTGCAGTGCTGGAGGCGGAAGCAGAACCGGTGCCCGTCGGCCGCGAGGCACCGGTTGCCGATGGAAGTCGAAGTGACGTCGACGACATGGCGAATGTGCCTGTCCCAATGCTGTCGGTTAGGAGTGCTGTGAAGGTCATGGCATTGCCATCCGCGGTTGGGTTGACAGGCAGCGGGGTCTGCGAGGCAGGTATATCGACAACCGTGATCTGGCTCCTCACGAATGTTGACCCGGACTCGGTGACGGTTGTCAACTGTTGGACGACCATGAGCCCGGGATTTGTATATGTTGTGGTCGCATCGATGACCATAGAAGGCGGGAGAATAAGACTAGAAGGGCGGCCATCCCCGGGTATCGCTGAGGCAGGTGCAACTGCCTCTTGTCGGATATGCAGGGACACCTGCGCGGTCGAGGAGGTCGTAGATGGGGTCGATGATGAAGAAGGGGAAGGAGAGGATGTCGAGGAGGGGAAGGAGGAGGAGGAGCTCAACGGCGTCCGCTTTCGCTTGCGTTGACCCTGTTGCATCTTGTCCTCACCGCCTGCTCTCCTTGCATCCTCGCCATGATACCGCAGCGACATGGCCAATTTATTGTTAGAGCCACTGCATAACATGCATATGGCAGTCGAGTCTCCGACGGCGGATTCCAGGGCAGGCGAAAGGTTGGTAAGTTGGACTGGATGACGAGACGAACGTGCGGTCGGGCTAACGTCAACGGCGCTGGTAGATTCGTTACATATACACCGGACGGGAATGTGACAAGCTGAGCGCTTCGATAACTTCCTCCGCCAGAGCCCCTCTAACAATCAAATTAGAAAAAAAAAAATGAACCGAAAAAATAACAAGGCGCCGGCGTGGTATATAAAGAGGCGTAAGTTTTTTGGAGGGAAAACGTCTAAAACGTCCAAAAGAGCCTGCTGTTGACGGCTGCACAGCCTGAAAGTCGCGGTTTCAGGATCCTCCTGCAGCTGCCGTATGAATATATCGTGCTGGGCGAGTGAATGAGACTGGCTAACGTCAATTGCATACAGACGCATGCATGCGGGCAAGTACGAAGGGGATACACTCTATATTATAATATTTATTAATATCAAATCAGCAGACGAATGCTCTCAAGCATTGCCCGGCGTGTGTGTGCAGATACATACGTTTTTGGCGATAGCTCGCTACCCGTCGAGGAATCAGCTGCGCGGAAGTCTTTCTTCGAAACTCGGAGAGAAAGCCAGGGACTCGGAAAGAAAAAAAAAAAAAAATTAAAGACGCAAAATAATCAACCGGCGACCTCGAGAATCTCCTCGGATGTCTATTTGATCCAGAGTTGGAAGATTGAGTTTAAAGAAATGAAGAAACGGACAGGGTTGCTGGCCTTTGTTGGTTCTTCAAGACGGCACCCGCCGCCTATATCTATCGTGGGCCTGTGTCAGATCCTGAGGCCACCAAACGTTTAAAAAAAAGAGAGAGTCCCATACGCGCATGTGGGAGAAGAGAGAAACTTTATCAACGGACGGGATGAACGGACAGGCACACGGCAGCTGCGAGGGTTATGTTTCCCAAGGGCCGCCTCTCGATGCTTCCCAAAGGGATGTCTCGAAAACAAGCTAATGCTGACCCTATCGTGCAGGAAGCTGCATCTAGTCCGTCGACACTCGATCTACCTAGCAACCGCGCCAGCTCTGCAGGCCGCTGCTCACTCGATGCCCATTCCGTGTGCGGGTAACTTTAAAAAAGCTGCCTCCTCGATAGCTGATATTCGATATGCATCCTGCATGCCCCGAGAGAGCTAACCAGGCCTCAAATTTCGCTAGAAGCAGGTACGGCCAGGTACCGGCCTTTTGGTCGCCCGTTTTGGGCAGACATCTGGAAGTTGAGTTTTGGAGGCGCTTGGAGCAGCCTAAGCTAGGGGTTTTCTGCATGCATGATACGCCCTCGCCTAGAAGGCGGAAGAGGGGCTTGTTCACTGTTGCAATTCACCTCGCTGCTGGACAGTACGCAGCAGCAAGGCTTCGCAGCGGACACGAAGGGCTCAGCTTTGACGGTATATCAGAGTTTTCCATTCATCTGGCAAACAGCGCCGCAGCAGAAGAAGCTTCATCACCCTGCTGGGGGTCTGGATGATGCACCGCCTGTTGCGGAGGATGGAAATCCGGATTAATCCTTGTATCCTTGGTTGGCGCCCGGATGGCAGTTAACGGTCGCAACCGCGAATTGGACGCCCAGCCGCTGGGAACAGGCCGGGTCAGAGGTCTTGAAGCCGAGACTGAGTGGTCGCAATACAAGATCGCCATATATTCATCTCTCACAAAGAACGGAAATGTATAAGCAATACGAAATGTCCTCGATCCGGTCACAGCGAGCTCAGTTGAGTGAACACCCTGTACGTGAGTGTTTTCTGGCGCTCTCAAGCCAGGGCCCAAGGGCAAGTTCCTGGTTCGTCTATGAATAGGTTGAACTGGGATGCAGGGCCCCGCTGAAGCTAGCCAGGACACCGACAGGCGAGATCGTTCAAAGTTCTCGGTAGCTCACCATGACTGCAGATTCTGGAATCGGCAGCTAGCCATCCACCGAATGCATGCATCCCAGCCGTCGATAAGGACTGTTCCTGGCCGGGTCTGGCGGCTTACCGTATACCTGCCGCCGATGCATCTGCCGGCCGACCACAAGCCATGGCTGACGGTCGAGTCTACGTAACATATGCATGTTACCTTCCAACTTTGACGATAAATTGAAGAAACCTTTGATTCTCCATGGATGCGTCGAGACAGTCAATTTCTTGATATTACAATCATATTCAAGCTGACGGGGTCGATGCGTCCGCACGGACTTCACCTACCGATTGGCCGGAAGACGCGAGGCCTCGCTATGGAATCCTATTCGCCGGTTTCCGATCGTGATTATGGTCCCGTCGACGGCGCATGTGCTTACGTACAGATCACTGCCTTTCTTTAGCATCCGAATTCCGGAGCGCGCCCGGAGAAACGACGTAACAACGTAGCTGAACTGCAGTTGTTTCAACCTGACGATGACAGAGTCTCGCATTGCAGGTTTGAAGTTCTGCAAAGGTGGAGACGCTCGAGCTCGGGCCAGACGGACCCGCCCGGCCGTCAGACCATATCGGCCAAATGGACAGGCGGATACATACGTATACGTACAGATGCTATCAAGAGGCAGGCGTGCTGGGTAGGAGGGCGGTCAAGAACTCAGCCCAGGGGCTTTGGTTTGGCCGAGATGTTCCAAATCGGTGAGGCCTCGTTTCAGATGCAATGCAGCCCCGCTGAAACACGCAACGCACGCCTCTTCGGGGTGGGCTGTAAAGAGGGGAAATATTTCCTCAAGGAAGACGTGGTCGTGGTAATTATAGCAGACTTGTGAAATTCAGAGCGGGGCGATATCTTGATGGTGGTAGTCCTAAATTTGGAGGCTTGTGAATGTTTATTCGAGAGTGTGGAATGATTTGATATATCGTGTTCAGGGCTTTGGATGGTAGCGTCGGTCGTGAACCACCACAGACTTGGGACCTCGCTTGAATTCTTGTATACTCTCCGTTTCGAAGTGACATCCCACGGCTGACACCCTTCAGACAACGGAAGCCTATTCAAGATATCACTAAAGTCTGGCGGCTAGTTTACTAGCTTATAGATGGATTATCTCCGTGGTATTCGCCGTTAGCTTGAAGTTCCAGATATTTAAATCTACGTCGAGTACGACGCGAGGCCTAGGCATCACAGCTGTCCCCACATACTGCCTAACTTCTACACACAGTACTAGTCTCACGAGACGACACACGGCTCGGGATTTGAATGCATACTCAAATACTTCTGTAAGGACATATAGCCGGGCCGCGGACTTTATAATATCAAATGCAAATTGTTTGCTATTGACTGGCCAGCCTCAGCTGTCACCGTCATGTGTCTCGTGTCCGCCGGCTGGAATGTCTACTTTGGCTCTGTCGTGGGACATGGGGCCAGACATTTAGACTGCGGGCTAGCTCTAGAAGGTTGCGGCAAGAACGTTCGTGAGACAGTGTCTGTGGATGAAACAACCTGGATTTGTAAATCAAGACGCTTTTCAGCAGATGCGACCTGGCATTAGTAACAATGAATATCAAATCAATACGTATGTGTGATGACGAGTTGAAATTTGTTATCCGTCCGTACGGGATCCGCCGGGTGGACACTCTGCCGAAACTTCGAAGGCACAATATTAATTCGAATAATTAAGGCTTGAAGATGACGTTCGCCTTATAATTGATCGATTTCGATTTACATGCATGCAGCTACTTAGTTATAACAAATTATAATATTAGTCACATGTGAGATCCGTGAAGACGTCTGAAGATGCGAATTTACCACGCGTCGCGACGTCGTGGTACAAGATCAACAGTATCGAACTTGTTGATATCGAATAGTAAACACAAAGTCAGCCTAGATCTTCAGCCTCGTCGAGTGCAGAAGTTGCGTGCAGTTGCCAATATATCAATACTCCCTGTTTAGCATTAAATTACCATCGCAAGCAGGCTCGCGCAAATGCGATCGGCACATTTACACTGAAGCCGGTCGGCAAATTTAACGGATTACGTATACGCGTAGGCTCTTTGTGCACGTCCTAGAATTATATATTGGTGTCAGGCTTCATTGTGTGCATATCACAGCTGGTTGCTAGCTGTATGCGGATGTTTGTGTTTATCGGAGGGCAGGAGGTTAGATTTCAGGAGCGCGTCTAGGCTGCCATATTTTGAAAGCTAGGCGCCGAGCAAGCGCAATCGCAGGGAAATATTTAATGCGGATGCATTGATGTCATGCATTTAATATTCGAATGCAAATACTGGAAGAAAAGCATTTCGAAATAATCGATTAATCTTACTGCGATCTGAAATTGCATGCTGAGAATCTGTTGGCTGTATGGCTTCTTGACAGTGTCCAGCCGGGCGAGGGGCCAATTGTAGTAATATTGTCGTACAGCGGATTTTCAGCTTCGACCGCTTAGTGTTCTGGACCTGCTCCTCAGGCTGGCATTGAGATATCAGTCAATACTGATGAGTAACCAGCATAATAAATCGCGATGTTGATATCTGCGTTCTAAGATTTTGCATGTTGTGGATGCGAAACTCTCGAGTGAAGCCCATACGTATGCATACTGGAAGCTCTCGGGATCGGTAGGTTACACCAGTCTCGGGGACGCACGCTGGGGCACTGCATTGCGTTGACATTGCTATTGTGCACACCACACTTGAACAACATTGTCCCTGACATATTCATATCACGATGACTAGCCCCTCATAGACGCCCATTCGATTCTTCAATCCTATCTCTTCCGAATACTGTTGCAAACTCACAACCCGTTGTGACCGAAGCCCCGCAGCACATCTTTCCCCTGCTCGAGCGGCGATATAATACCAATGCAACAGTCATCGTCCCAGCTGCCGAGTTAACCGAACTGACGATCTAATTGCAGATAGCTGTCTTTCACGGCCTAGCAGCAAGCTAGCATGCACCTCCCTGAACTAACCATCGCTAGGGTTTCTCGACATCGACCCCTCCGACCCGGCTCGGACATGGAATATTCGGGTTTCACGCCACTCGGTCAGCAGGATGTGCATTGAAGGGTGCATACTTCGTACACAGAAGCAGTAGTCTGCATTCAAGTGCATCCACGGACCCGCCTTGGCAGCCCTGCTAAGGCTTCCAAGCTCTCTTGGAAGCAAAAGCTTAGCACTCGAAAAGACGGAAATACCGCTGTTCAACAATGAGCGCAGGTGCAACCTGCAATGCGACCGGCAACTCCGGCGGCGACGAGCCACGGCAAGCCGATTGGTAGACTGCTCCCAGGGTTTAAAGCACACATACTTGCAGTGAAGTTTCTATCTCCGGGCATCTAGATTCGCTCGCCACCCAGCTGAGAGCTCGGTTGGTACGCGCGGCCTGACCGGCTGCCAGCTGAAGATATCAGGGTCGGATCGGATTTACCATTGTTTGATCCATCTTGCTCGCTGGGTAGCGTCGGTGGACGGTTGCAGTGGAGGGAACTGGCGGAGACCGGAGAGAGCGGGTCGGCATGCATTCGGATTAGTAGACATGCCGCTAGTCGAATCGACAGGGGAGACCGAACATTCCACTCGAGAAATACATACCGACAGCCATTGGTATACGTAAGATGTTTACCGCCAATTGACCCATACATAGTGTATACCCGGTGCGGGGTAGCGGTCAGCTACGACAGAGGAATGGTTTATGAGCTCATAGGTGCAGATTTGCCCCGCTCGGCTTCAGTGCAATGGTGTCTGTTGTCTTACGTTATCGGTACAAAAGGCCGTCGAGTCCGCGAGATCTACTCCATTCCGTCTTGTTTCCTTCATCCATTCGATCGGAACTTTTTTAACGAAAATTGCCCTCCCACCGACCTTTATACCTCCATTCAAATATAAAAATTTAAGCTTGAATAGCTACTGACTGTCGATATGGCTGATTGGGGTATGTACGACGTTGGCGATGTCAATTCGTGCACCTAATGGATACATATGACACCACCCGTCATTAACTTCATTGTAACTGGATGATTGTTTGGCAGTTTGCTTGATCGTTCATCAGAGTTAACTTGAATGTCACATCTGCAGACAGCGCTCGCAGCAACTACCAGGAGGTCCACCACGAGGGCAAGCTCAGGTACGTACCACAACAATGCGTAGAGCATTATATGCACAGTGTCGTATACCTAGGTAGTTTCTTATCCGACTAACGCCTATATAGCCATGAGCTGATAGCCGGTGCCGCTGCGTTTGCTGGCATCCACGAGTTCGAGAAGACCCAACGCGCCAAAGGCGGGGTGGTCAACCACGAACTCGCGAAGGAGATCCTCGGTAGCCTTGCCGCTGCTGAAGCCGACAAGTTGATCGAGACCAAAGGCCGGGACGCATGGGACCGCGAGCGGACCAAGAGAGAGGCCAAGCATAACGCTGAGAGACTGTACGACCAGCAGTACGGCAACCAGGACCAGTATGATCCTTACAACCAGCAGCCGCACCCGTACGTCAACCATGAGGAGCATCGTCACCATCACCGCCGCGACGATTAGACTGATGGACATTGGTTCTATGCGTTTGTCGTTGGGTGCTCTTGACTTTTCCATGGAGTTCAGAAGCCGAATGCTGGTATCACGCATGATCACGTTTTGATATTGGTTGAGAGATGAACGTCGTCTCGACAGTCTCTGCGAACATCATGATACCTTAGCTGTAGACAATGGTACCATAGTATCCTCCTGTTCACGATCGCGTAGCCAGCCAATCATGTATCTAAAGCTTCGTGCGGTCTGGCCCCGCGAGACCAACCTAAACTAAAATACTACTTACATACTACATTAACCTTGAGGAAGCGAAGAGCGCATGCGCACGATACAATGGTGTAACGTTACTTTGCAATGAGCTAGATATTGACCCTGGGGATATAATATGATGCGACGGTGATTGCAGGCATATGATAACCTTGACCTTCTCACTGCTCACTCGCTCTCACAATGACTCGCATTGTTTCAACAAGGCTGCGGGGCGCGATAGATGTATATTCTCACGTGACGGATTGAAATACTGGTTCGTGATGCATGCAATGAGTTTTAGTCATCGATTCGCCTGGAGCGCCGCTAGATGCTTTCCGGCCACCGCACGCGCACTGTCGCGGTACTGTCACGCCATCGTCGAGTGCAGATGCCCTACAAAAACAAGAAGGAAAAAAACTCTAGCAGCGACTAGAAATCGCTGTTTTCTAGCATCGGGCGGAACGGGCATGGCGGGACGTTTCGTGATCACAGTTGCCTGATGTGCCGCCGCTGCGTCGGGGCTTATCGGAGGCGAACGGGGGGGCTGCGGTGGGTATAAATGAAGGTGCAGGGCAGCTGCATCACGATGCCACGCAACGCAGATTACAAGCAATAAACACCTAACAATACAAACCTACGATATCAAAATATCAAAGAACCAATTAAAGCTCGAAGCTTTATTTTTGAAAACAATTACAGCTGCACATTAGTACAGTCAATAAATAAATACCTCAGACATTCTGCATAGCAGACAATTATAAAGGATGCCTCATAGTCATTACGACGGTAAGCAGCCGTTGTCCTGTCGATACTTTAGTCTTCATACCATGCGTCTACGATAAATTCACTAGACATTTATTTTAATTTCCGATACAAAATTTCGAATATCACAAGGTTCAAATATACTGATTGTTGATGTAGATTCGGACAATGAGTCCACTTCTAGCCACCACAAGACGAAGCTCAGGTACTACCCCAGATATACCCCTACACTATTCTACAAAACCATAATTAAATCCAAGATGTAAAGAAATGCTGACAGTTTGTATTTCGCTATCCCGTAGCCACGAACTCCTAGCTGCGGCCGCCGCCTTCGCCGCCTTCCACAAATTCCAGCAACACCAGCGTGAGCAAGGCCGTCCGGTCTCCCACGTCTTCGCCAAAGACCTCCTCGCAGCCTTCGCCGCCGCCGAAGCCGACAAGATGATCGAATCCCGCGGCATGGGCGGCCGGTGGGAGGAATACAAAGAGCGGGCAATGGAGTTGGCGAGAGAGAAGAGCCGCGAAATGTACCATGATCGGTACGAGGCTGGCAACGGCAGCGACGACGGGGACGAGCATGAGCATCGTCGGCATCATCAACGACGTCATAGCCATCATGAACACGAGGCTTGACGCGGTCTTCTAAAAAATAAAAAATAAAAATAAAAAATAAAAAAAGGACATGAGAAAGAAAGGGCAGCGAGTTTGTTTCTGATTACGCATTTACTGGTTAATGCATTGCTTGATTAAGGCGCCGGCGTCACGATTGCATCGATTGCAATATTTACTACTAATTCAAATCGGGGCGGGTTACCACTCTACACAATACTGACTAAGTAGTGTTTAATGATTCTCGGTTTGCGAGATGCTTTGACAGCGATACCACGGGCGCCTGCGATGGTGCGATAATGTCTGGTTCTGTACTTTTACATATATCCTGTATACCAAATTGCAAACTGCATTTTACTGGACTTTGTACATAATACGCACTTGTATTATATCTGCAGTCTGGATCGATATCGAGCATCCAGCTGTGCATGTGGCAAAATGGATTTTTTGAAAATTTGTGTTGGCATCAAACAATAACTGGCGGGGTTCGGGCTGAAATCGACGGTGACGCAGTTTCCATTCAATATTCATAAGTTTCAACGAATCAATCAAAAAGACCCTCTAGCGTCTATTCGGTCTATCAATGTTCCATAGCCATGGTTCTAGACGGTATAGATGCGAGGTATAGACAAATCGAGTTTTCGAAGTTTCTGGAACGCTCCATGCCTCAGCACGTTGGTATGATCTGACAAATTGCATACTATGGAGCGTCCTCGGCCAGTCAATCGCTGGGATCCCGATATGATACTACTAGTATACCGCAAGATCCCGACACGATACCACGGCCAGACATAGACGGATCCGTCGAGCTCCGCGCATTGGCGGGCCTTGCGCCGTAGCCTGACAGTGACAGGCCTGGCCTACCACCCTGCCGACGGTGACATCACGCCGGCGCCGCAGCGTGACCGCACCAGCACCAGCACTAGCTAGCGCTCGCTCACCCGCCGCATTTTCGTTCGCGTCGAAAATGCAACGTGCGAGTGAGTGTACACGATTTAGGAAATTCATCGAGTGTCATTATTATTCACGATGATAAGATAGCGATAACTGGTTTGCGCGCGACGACGGCGAACGCGAATTATTTTGGCGGGGTCTCGAGACTTGGATAAGACTCATGCAGACCCGATGACCTGGTTGCTTATACGCATTATCTCATCGCTCGCTGTGTTTAGAAAATATTTCCCGGGTCACAGGTTTGAAATTTATTCATTGTGAGACAGAATCAGATAATCGCGGAGAAGGCTGCGATGCGTCCGTATATATTAGCACTTAGAATATGTCGGGCTCTCGAGAACGTTCTGCTGGGTAGTCACGCTGCCATGGGAGGCAAATTACTTCCTACCCTCGCCGATAATTCCTTGGTAATGCTTGAAGGCTGGGAGGTGTGAGGACCAGAGCTCGACAGTCAGCGGCTCGCACGAGGAAACATGTACCGACGTTTATTTCCGCTTGACACTAGTAGTCTTGATGACCGGATACTATTGTGCTGGGATATACGAACCTGCTGTATGGAGGCTAGCGACCGTTATCTACCGCCGTTGACTGGTTACCATCACCAATCCATGCTGACGGCGGAAGAGTCCGGCCGCTACTTAGCCTTATACCATCATTGGAGAAAAAAGGCGAGATAGAGTATCTAAATATATTATATCGAAGTATTAGTAATGAAGCTATGATGCAGGTTTCCTGTGTCCTGCACTGAGGTTCGCGTCGCATATATAGGTTTCTTGCATAGATTACAGTGCAGTGTAGGCGCACGGTTACACCGTCGTAGCGCGCGGTGATAGAGGATCATGGATGGATCCTTCAGGTCTTGGTGGTGCGTACATCGTCTGTCGTAGTTAATGCCATAGCGTTATCCTGTGACTGTATGGTACCATAGTATTATCGCGAGTACTCGGAGATGGTTGCGACTGTAGCGCTTGCTATAGCGAGTGCACATGAATGGATGAATGAGTCGACGCGTGGTATCACCATACAATGTAAGGCGAATTCGCGGAGGTTGCCGGCCTGGCAGCTGTAGTATACGTATTACGCAGGCATATCTTTGGGTATAAATAGAAGGCCAGGGCCTCGAGAAACGTGAATGGTTCATAGACATATCTACCTACCAACCAACCACAGAAATCAACCTATAACAATACTGATCGAGAGATCTAAATTCTAAATTCGATACATTAGTATCAAGCTATTCTTATATATCATATATCATACGATATATATATCATATTACCTTCCTCAGTTGTCGTCTTTAATAAACTTAGACGACTATATCCATCCACATATACATATCGACAGATCACAATAAATAGCAGTATATAAGCTATTGCAGAGAGTATACTGCAACATCAACGATGACCCACGATCATCACGTACACTACGGTACGCTATACCAATACTCTCCCATCCGATATCCCTTCATCATGGAATACACAGGGTATACGTATATACCACTACTACTACAAATACTAACGCAGTGAATAATATATGAAGAAGAACACCATCACCGCCCACACTATAAACACGGCAGCCACGCTCGCGAACTCCTCGCCGGCGCAGCAGCCTTCGCCGCCTTCCACGCCTTCGAAGCCCGGCAACGCGCACAGGGAAAGCCCACCTCGCACGTCCTCGCCAAGGAACTGCTAGCGGCACTAGCTGCGGCGGAAGTCGAAAAGCTAATCGAGACCAAAGGCCGCGAGAAGTGGGAAGAGTGGTCGGGGCTACTATCGGACCTGGCCAAGGCGCGCAGTCGGGAGCTGTATCGAGAAAAGTATGAGAGGCCCGTGCAGCTGACTATTGAGGGTGGTGGAGGGGGACACGATCACGGTGCGTATATACATGAACATGAGCGGGAGCATGCTTATGCGCACGATCGGACGCCGCGGCATTCGTCGGGGCGGGTGCATGAGGAGTATGAGTATGAGTACGAGGGGGAGGATGACGAGGAGAGGAGACACCATCGTCGGAAGGAGTACTATCATTAGTCACTTGTTCATTTGAGTCGTTTGCATTTTGGTGAAGGGGTGTGTTTTATGATTGTAATGAATCTGAATTTTAGTTTACGCAAGGGGAACCAGTGTGTATTATTATCAGACTGGAATTCGAAGGGAGTCGACGATGTTGGTATACATCACGACAATTTGTGGCATTTGGGAGTTCTCTACTTTGGCATCGGATGGCTACAAGCATAGTACTAGTATCATGTAGTATATTGACAGAATTGGTCGCGAGACACACTCTCTACTGAATGATCGAGATCGAGTCTAGAGAGGAGACTGAAATGAAGTAATGAATACACCTCCTGCGTGTTATATTATGACATCAATATTCACCTGCAGACCAGCTAGCCAAGCACCAAGTAGTTAGTTCTACTTTATGAGCACTGCAGGAGTAATACAATATTATGCAGACTCAATTAAATTTCCCTGGGCTTGGCGCGGTTTGTGATGCCGCGCGATATTAATATTACTGCTATCACAGGACGGACCTGCTCGTTACCAAGTAAGTAAGTACTTACTTGGATGAGGCCGGCCGGACTTACTTACACCATATAATGGAGGTTCTCTAAGGGGCCCGAGCTATTTCTGTTGCAGCAATTCCAACTCGATGTTTACTTACTTTACTTTACCTACCTGCTGCTTCCACCACGCGTTAATGCACTCACGCGACACTCTGCATATATACGCATAAGAAGTAAGTAACTGCTTCTTACTTACTCAGTATACTCTTCATACCGACGGACTGGTATCGAACACGCTCCTTCTTGTATACCGCACATACCACACACCACACGCACACACAGACACACACTTATACGACCACGAAGATGAGTGATGATGGAACGCTCGAGAAACGCGGAGGGTACGAACGGTGGGCTCGGAAGCCAGAACTGATAGAGGTGGACGCCGGTTCCCCTTTTCTTCTAAGCATCCCCCGACGGCGCAAGAAGACAGGTCAAGCCGCCGGCCGACGCGACGCCGCGAGTACAGACAACAGAGCGGAGAAGACGCGGATCACGGGCAAGCCGCCCAATTGCACTGCCGGGAAGATGCCCATTGGCGCTGCAGGTGTCAAGAGTGCGGATGACGGGGTCAAGCGGAAGAGGGCGCCGTACGGCTCTGCAGGAGGAGGGAAGATGAAGGCCCCGGCGGCGGCGCGGGTGAGCAAGCCGAAGCAGAAGGGGGCGTTGAAGGGAGCGGCGGGGAAGACGGTGAAGGGACACGGTCGTAAGAATGGCGGGAGATGATGGTTGATGGTGTATGTATGAGTATGGGTGTGTGTGTATGTGGTTTTGTAGGTATCGCGGCGGGATTGTTGTGAGAGAAGGTCGGTGCGTTTGGCGGGGACAACGTGTGTTGTGGAACACGAAAATTCTGTGCGGCTTCGACCTCACTTCGACTTCACTTCGACTTCACCTCAACTTCACATCGCAACCTCCACACATCTAGATCGGACAGACGGGCAGACTCGACCTTCTCTCAGCTGAATATACAATCACAGCTTACCCTCCTCGCAATACACTTACACTGAAGTATACTTACACTAAGTATACATACAAAATACACACAATGGTGACGTCGCTGCCGGTAGACGGCCATTCCTCGAAGCCGATACTGAACCCACCCCCGCCAACGCTGGACGAAGACGCAATCGACGACCTACTCTACTTTGCACGAACGGGCGAACTGGACGACTTGAGAAGCACGATCAACGAGCTGGCGACATCCCTCAATCGGTATGCGATTGAGATCGCGGCGGCGGCGGTGGACTCGTACAGCGGGAACACGTGTCTGCACATGGCGGCGGCGAACAATCACGGGGCCGTGATCAGCTGCATCCTCGCGCTGGAGCAGCCTGACGTTACACCGACATTCACATCCACGAATACAAGTACTACACCTGCTTCTACATCGACGGCGGATGCTACGACGGGAACACCGAGAGGAGAAAATGAAGGAAGCTCAGCGTATGTACGGGCGCTGGTGAATTGGCCGAACAGCAGTGGGAATACGCCGCTGCACTGGGCGTGTCTGAATGGGCATATCGAGGCGGTCAAAGTGCTGGTGAAGGCCGGTGCGGACCCGGGTGTGCTGAACGGGGCGGGTCACGACTGCGTGTACGAGGCGGAGGTGAACGACAAGAGCAATGTGGTGGAGTGGGTGCTCAACTATGCCGAGTCGCTCGAAAGCGGTGTCGGAGTCGTGGGGGAGGATGACGATGAGAAGGATGATGAGAGGGATGCGAAGGATGGTGATAAGAAGGAGGAGGATAATGCAAAGGTGCTGCGAGACGAGGGTCGACACCACGAAGAGAAGGCGGAGGATAAAGCAGAGGAGAGCAACCAGACGACGACGGCAGAGCGGTTGGGACAATTGGGGCTGGAGGATCTTGCCCGGCCGCCGACAATTCGATAGACGACAGAATCAATATATCGAATGCAACATGCATGAATGCATGAATGAAAGCTCTAATGAAGGAATGAATGAACCAAATGAAGGAGAAGTGGAGACCGCATTATCGCGCATGTCGTCTGGTACTCCAATCGGATCCCGTCAAAAGTCCCCACCGCCCGCCGGCTCTTTCCTCCCCTTTCTGAGAAAACCGGCACGCGACACCACTCGCAGCTCTCCGGCCATCGGATCTTGTGTACTTCTCGTGTGCTCTCATTACCATATTCTGTATTACGTGCTTACATACATTTCACTCGTTCCCGCTGTCCCGGCGACGCAGCGTTACATAATTCGTACATAGCTTTTCCTTTCATGCTTGTCTGCTTGCTTGCTAGCTGCAACTTTTCCCTGCTGGCGGGCGTTCGCCTATTTTACTCCTTTCCGTCCGTCCCTGTCGAATTGACCCTTCCGGTCGAATATTTTTTTTTTTTTTCTTCCTCCAAGCCTGCTTTCAATTGACCTGCAACTGGCCTGGGGATCGATCCTCTTTGGGCGGTGCGTCATTGCGGCCCAAGCAGTTCTTTTGGCCAGGATCGAGAAGCCTGCCGTTTGGTTTACCTGGAAAGTGGCAGAGACCAAGAGACCAAGGCGAAGGGAAAGGGAAAGAGAGCGAATCTGCTCTCGTGAGGATATTATTAACGTTCGCTGTCACTGTCACTCGAATCTGTCCCGCCAGCCGGGCTTCTTTTCTTCTTCTTCTTCCCAGCTAGCTATCTTCTCGAGCTATCTTCTCCATCGCTCTGATTTATCCGTCGACCGTTTCATTCACCCGTTCATCCATTCGTTCAGCCATCATTCCAATTGCAGTGCGATGGTCCGGTAGCGGCAATGATCCGTCATGAAGTTCGCAAAGTGCGGCCGTCCTCCCCTTACCTTTCTGCCTTTCATTCTTACCTCCCCTGCTGCAGCTTGATCGATGCATTTGGAGGTTTCTAACCTCATCTTGTAAAACAGGCAGCTGGAGGACAACCTCGTGCCCGAATGGCGGGCCAAGTATCTCGACTACAAGGTCAGTCTTATCTACACTCTCCTGCCTGAACCAACCTCGATACTATCCTCACGGTACTAATTATCATATACTATACAGGGCGCGAAGAAGAAGCTCAAGGCCGTCCGCCGCGCCATTCGCAATGCTGAGGCCGCCTCCGCCTCCACCCTCGGATACCCCTCGCCCTACGTCGCCGCCGGCATCACTGACCGATTCCGCTCAGCCTCCGCCGGCTCCATCTCACGGTCCGCCGCTTCCTCCCTCAGGCAGCATCTCTCCCCGGATCGAGAGCGAGAGCGAGACCGAAAAGACCGCGACTCCCCCAGAAGACTCTCCGATACAGCTTCTCCAGTCGCCGCCGGCGGCGCGACTCCAAAATACCCGCCTCCATCTCCCAGCGCCATCCTCGCGACTCCCGGAAAACAGGTCCACCCTGAGCGCGTCCTCACCATCCAAGAGGACGAGGACGAAGATGAACTCGAAATACGCAAGGCGCCTCCCAGCGACGGCAGCATCGCCGTCAGAGACTTTGCTAACGGCAATGTCGACGAACGACGCCGCCTCAACCCCTCGCCGGGGTCCCAGGACGGCAGCGGCGGCTATGGCAGCATCTCACCGAGTGCCGCCCCGGCACAACCAGCACCACCCAGCGCCCCCATGAGACTCGTCCACCCATCGACCACCACTGGCGTACCGGAAGGACCCGCTCTGCCCCCGGAGCTCGATCTCCCGGGACCCGCGCGCCCGCTGGAAGACCGCAAACCCGCTCTGCGACGCGTCCACACCTACGACTCGTCCTTCAGCATCCCCCAATCCAAAGCTGAGAGCAAGACCGGCGGCGCCGACGACGACGGCGCTTTCAGCCCCTCCACCACCCAGCCCTACCCCACCTTCGGCCGACAGAGCCCCCTCTTCAAAGGCATCTTTGGGAACCTGCGCAGCCGGATAACAACCGGCCGCCGCGTCCCCAATCCCCAAATACGCAATGCCCAAATGTACCTCGATATGACCGAGGGCGCGCAGAAGCAGTTCTTCGTCTTCCTCGCCGCCCAGCTCGACAAAATCAACGAGTTCTACGAAGCCAAAGAACGCGAAGCCGAAGACCGCTTCGCCCGCATCGAGCACCAAATCCACATCATGACGCGCAACCGCCTCGCCGAAAAGGAGCGCGAGCGCCAGGAAGCCGCCGAGGAAGCCGCCGCCCCGCCCATCAACTGGAAGCACCCCAAGGACCTCGTCGCGGGCACTGTCAAACACATGCGCAAAAGCATCAGCACCCTCGAGCGCACCAGCATCGTCAAATTCCAATCCCACCTCGACCCGGCCTCCCTCTCCACCTCCCCGACAAACCTCACCGACCACCCCACCATCGCCCAACTCAGCACCTCCGCCCTCGAAACCGCCGCCGACCCGGCTCAACCTACCATCCACGCCGCAACCACCTCCCACCTCGAAGACTACGCCCGCCGCGCGCAAACCGAGCACGTGCGTTTTAAGACCGCGAAACGGAAGCTCAAGGCTGCGCTCGTCGAATACTACCACTCACTCGAACTCCTGAAATCCTACAGCCTGCTCAACCGGGAAGCCTTCCGCAAGATCCTCAAGAAATTCGACAAGACCGCCCACACGCACATCGCGACAAAGTACCTCGAGGAGAAGGTCCACCCGACGCCCTTCGCTAGCAGCGAGCAGATCGAACGGCTGCTAACGAAGACCGAGGATCTCTTCGCCACGCACTATGAAAAGGGTAGGCGGAAACATGCGGTCGAGCGTCTGCGGACGCGGGAACCGAAGAAGTCTGCCACCGGGCCGGTCTTCCGCAGCGGGATATACATTGGCATGAGCTTGGTCCTGATCGTGCAGGCGCTGTATGAAGCGCACGCTAGACTCAAGGATAACTATGGCATGCGGCACGAAAGCGAAGTCAGCTATCTCCTCCAGGTTAGTTTCCGTATCGCGTCCCTGTTTTTGTAGCAATCGCTCGTGAGAGATATGCGTTCGTTGTTGAGTGGCTGTACTGATTGTGGCGCTTATATATACTAGATATGGGGTGGGTTCGCTTTCCCGGCGCTCTTTATGCTGCTGTTCAGCGCGTGCTGCAGGGCCTGGGTCTTGGCTCGCATCAATTATGTCTTCATCTTTGAATTCGACACTCGCAACAACCTCAACTGGCGGGAGCTCATGGAGGTATGTCCAAGCGTCTACTTGACAGGGTCCTATCGTCTCGCTAATGATGTTCTAGCTCCCGGCAATGTTCATATTCATGCAGAGCATCCTCATGTGGTTTTCGTTCGCCACGTTCTGGGGACATCACTTTGACCGCATCTGGTTTCCGCTCATATACTTTTGCATCGTCGTCGCCATTCTCTTCAATCCTTTCAAATTTTGGTATTATCACGCCCGCAAATGGCTTCTCTACACGATGGTATGTCTATCTTTTCTCCTGCTTCGCTAGATCACAGACTAACGATATGTTAGTACCGTCTGCTATGGGCTGGGTTCTACCCTGTTGAGTTCCGTGACTTCTGGTCCGGCGATATCCTCTGCAGCATGACCTACACGATCGGCACCATCCCGCTGTTTTTCTGCCTGTGGTCGCGGGACTGGAACACGCCGACGCAATGCAACTCGTCGCACTCGCGACTCCTCGGCTTCTTCACGGCGCTGCCCTCGATTTGGCGTTTGCTGCAGTGTCTCCGACGTTACTATGACACGAGGAACGCGTTCCCGCATCTGGCTAACGGGGCGAAATATACCTGTGGCATACTGTACTACGTCACGCTGAGTCTGTGGCGGCTGGACCAGGCGGATAAGCGACTCGAAGCGGTCTTCATCGTCTTTGCCGCCGTCAACGCCCTCTACACTTGTATGTTCCATCATTATCCATAGCTTTAGTTCCTCTGCTGACTTTTTTTTTCAAGCGACGTGGGATCTTCTCATGGATTGGTCGCTGCTGAATTGGTATGCGCCGCATCGGCTGCTGCGTAACAACCTTGCCTATCGCCGGCCGAGTTTGTACTACCTCGCCATGCTGATCGACCCACCGATCCGGTTCAACTGGATCTTCTACGTGATCTATGCGAAGCAGGTGCAGCATTCGGCGCTGCTGAGCTTCCTGGTCAGTCTTACGGAGCTGGGACGGCGATTCGTCTGGTGTTTCTTTCGTATGGAGAACGAGCATTGTGCCAAGTGCGTATCCCCTACTCTTTCCCACACCTTTCCCTGGAGTTTATACTAACGGTGTGTCTATGTGTAGTGTCGGCAAGTTTCGCGCGTACAAGGACGATGTACCCCTGCCGTACAACGTGCCGCCACCCATCATCCCCTCCCGCGCCGGCACGACGACCACGACGGCGGCTTCATCGCCCGTCTTCGCACACGCACCGACACGCATCACCGCGCCGGAAGCCCGCGTGGACGAAGAGATCGCAGCCGTCAGCGGACACACACCACCCTCTGCTCGCCCGCGTCGCTCCGGCGGCACCCCGTCCTTCGGTCCGATCCGTGTTTCCGGCGCCGAAGCCGGCGGACGGCCACAGATTGACTCCGGCGCGCTCGTCGAGCGAACGCCGCTTCTCCGCGCGTTCACGATGGCGACGACAGCTCACGCGCAGGACTTTGAACGTAAGCGGCGGCCGTCGGGCACGCCTATCACCATGGCGCAACATGATCCCGTTGGTGCGGCGGCCGGTAGCGCGCCCGGCCGGATACGCGGGTATCTGTCTGGTAGTATTGGCGGGAACTATGATATGGATGATGATGACGATGATGACGATGACGATGACTACGACAGTGAGAGTGATGGGGAAGCTACGACGTCGTTTCATCATCATACTAGAGGCAATGCTACGGGGACGGGGTTGGGCGTGCCTATACACCTTGGTGCGCGTGGTCGGAGAAGGAGTCTTGCGGATGAGGCTGTGGAGGATATGGCTGGGCTAAGGCTGCATGCGCACAGAACGTATAGTAGTCGGGAGCCGGGGACGTCTGGCAGTGGCGGTGGTGCGGGGACATCTGGTGGTGGTGGTAGTGGAGGTGGTGGCGGCGGGCAGAGGGGGACTGGAGGGCTGTTGGGGCCGCCGAGTCCTGGTGAGGGTATGTCGAGGAGTTATGAGCGGCGGGATTATGGGAGGCGGAGTAGTGGGAGTGATCGGAGGTAGGCTGTAAGGCGTTTTGGGGCGTGAGTGTATGCATGTGTTTTGGATACCATGTTGGGTGGGGCGTATGTAGATATTGATATCATGATAGAGAGTAGCTTTTTTTGTGAGTATGTTTGCATTGATAGAATGATTATATTGGATATTTTTACTTACTGTCTATCTGGTTATAAGATTTTCGAGATGGTGGTGTTTATTTAGTCCTGTGCAACTGTGTATGATGCAACTATCGCTCTACTATATGAAATCCATGGTGTGTAACTGTCTCGCGCTGCGGCTTGGATTATGATATACGCAGAAGCGTAATAAGACACGTCGTTTCGTCCACCTTGCAAGCTATAAGTCAGTGATCGCCTTCATGACGGATGTCGTTGAAATCATTCCATAACCTCTATACCAGGACCTAAGCCTTGCTAATACACGGTGGAGAGTTATCAATACATAAAGCATGCATGCTAAAACCTTGTAACGCTATCTCCAGCAAACATTTAAACGTGATAGAAATCAACAGACAACGTAAGGATGGTAAAACAATGCTCTGAGCGTAAGCAAGTATGCAATCAGTAGAATCCGCCAGCAGTTATGACATCAGGAAAGAAAAATGCATTGTCTATTCAATAAACTGCAGGTCGTGATAATAGAGCTTGTGCTAGTCGTGACGTCGCGAGGCGAGTGAATGATGGGTCGGGAGCGAGTGAGTGTGGGAGAGTGAGCGTGTCGATGCTGGTGGGAGGTCTAGCAACAAGCTGAGGTGTCGTAAAGGGGCCGCCATGCGATATCAGTTCGTGGAGGTAAGAATGAAAAAGTGGGCTCGCCAGGATGATGTATGTTAGTCGCAAGAAATCGAGAATCAGAACCAGAACGCCGGTGAAATGCAAGAGTTGTAGTCGTAATAATGCTGCGCTTGGGTTTATAATCTGAAGGGCCGGTTCTGTAAGTGCGAGAGTCTCCTATGGAGGAACTCGCGGCCATGATTGGCGTTGTCGGGATCCAAACGTGTGCCTCCTAGTGTACGGACGTTCTACGCCGACAGCTCGGCCGTTGCATCGTCACGACTCTTCCAGTACCAGTACCCGTGCTCTGCCGGACAGGAATAGTCAGCGCTATCATTCATCCAGGGATGAGGAGAAGGGTTTGTTCTTACCATTTTGTCGGATGTAGCATGTCCAGAATTTACCTGAGCGGTGGCAACAGCGATTGACGAAATCTTTGAAGAAGGCTTTTGTGTAGTTTGGAAAGCTGGAGCCGAGGCGTTAGTACGGGAAATTAGAATACCGATTGTGAAGCGGCCAGGGCTGGCTGTACTTACACCCTCTTTAGTTCCTCCTGAAGGCCGAGCTTGGACCTGTCATCCTTCTCGATGAATGCGCAAATGTTGCTGAGATCAGGGGATGTCTTGAGCTGGAGCTTGTGAAGTAGGATGAAGAATTTGAATTGATCCTCGCGGGGCATCGATATTTGCAATGCAAATGATTCGCTGGCAAGTTCGCCCAGGGTGAGCGCTTTTCCTCTTTGTTTCTCGATGTCGGCAAGATACTGACGAAAGTTGGGGTCGGTGGGGTACTCTGCGTAGGGCCTGCCCGTAGCACTTTTGGTGGCTTCGGATTCAGATGGAGGTATAGCGGCTGAGCTGGAAGTTGCTTGCGGGACGCCGAGATTTCCAGCAGGAGGAGCGAGAGGGACTACACCGTGCGGAGCCTGAGCGGGAGGACCGGGCCGAGAGCTAGATGCGACGGAATGGTTCGACGGGACGGGTGGTGGTTGGAAAAACGCTGGGGGCTTCTTCTTCTCTGGCTCCCAGTATTTGGCGGAAAACGGGTCAATCGGAGTGGCATGGCCAACTGGATGGCGGATTGTATTAGCATGATTCTGTAAGATGACGGTCTGGATCGCGGGGACGAGCTTACCGGTCAAGATGCCGATTCGAAACTGCTCCCATCCCTCGGAGTTCTCGCATTCGTCTTCCCACACCAACCCTGAGGTGTTAGGAATCAGGGGACCGGAGAGATTATGTCGCTTCTTGCCCGGGTCTTCGGACTCGTCGTCGAGGAAATCGTCCATCTCGTCGGGACTACCGACGTCCATGGGATCGTCCTCTTCTTCGCTGTGCAATTCCTCTCCGTCGTCGTCTGGCTCCTCCACCCATTCGGCCTCCGAGTCGTAGTCATAGTCAACTCCCGGTAGAGACTTTTGGAACGGGTTTCTTCCCTTCCGTAGACCCGATGTCTTTGGAATTCGTGTGTAGGTTCCGGTGTATGCCGGGCGGATGTCTTCCCAATATTTGAATACCTTGCGGGGGAGCTTCTTCAGCTCTGTGACATAATCCGTAGTGCCCGAGCTCTTGGAAGTGAAGAAATCAGGCACAGGTCCCGGGGAACGGTTCAGGCCTGCTAGGACTTCTTTCGTCGATAGCCTTGGTAGGTTGCCTCTCTTACGGCGTTTTGCAGGCGGGAGAGCAAAGACATCTTGGAAATGCGACGGCGGAAGCGGATGTGGGATCTGGAACTTATCCTCATCTACGTCCATCTCATCCTCACCCCGCCTCTTGAGGACCTCGCGATCGAGCTTTTCACAGATGTATGTGGTAGCCTCGTCATCCTTTTCAAAGCTATGCTGCGGGGCGACCGTAACTCCGGGTCTAGCGAAGAACGGATGGAAATATTTGACAAAGTCTGGCTTATCAGGCTTGTCAATCATCTCGACATCCTTGGTCGCAGCAGCTATCAACGGCAAAGATCGTGCGGGGTCGCCCGATTGCAGAGGCGGGGCCACAGCTGCCTTGGGGACGGGTGGGGGCGCCATCCCATTCGACGCCGTCGAGCCATTTCCGAGGGGCTTCGTCGGGGGACGTGCAGTCGGTGTCTCAGAGGTCGACGCCGAGGGAACGTTTTTCTTGACGACGAATGTGTCCATGCGGAGTTGGGCCTGACGGCGACGTGCAGTTAGAAGGCAGCGCTCAAGACATCCGCCGAGAAATAGCCCTCCAAAACAGCAGATAAGAACTCACCCTCTCCTTCTTTGCTTTCTCCTCTTCCCTCTTCGCCTTCTCCTCATCCTTCTTCGCCTTCTCCTCGTCACGCTTTGCCTTTTCGGCAGCTCGTTCGGCATCCTTCTTTGCCTTCTCCTCCTCCTTCGTCCTCTTCTGTTCTTCCTTTTCGGCTTTCTGCAGCCTGTTAGATAGAATTTGGCATCGGTCCCCCCCGAATTCGTCGGGGGGTCCGGGGGGACGGAGGGGGAGGAGATGCGTACGATCTTGGCCCGCTCCTTTTCCTTCTCCTCCTTCTCTTTCCTCTTCTCCTCTCTCTCCTTCTCGCGTTCCGCCTTCTCCTTCTCGCGGTCCGCCTTCTCCTCCGGGGTCAACTTGGCCCGCTTCTTAGGCGGCTGGTCGTCCGACCCGTTCAGTCCAAGGTTGGACATCTTCGACGTCGTCTCCGTGTCTGGGAGAGACTCTGCTGCGAGCGGCTCAGACGTTGCCATACCGGGCGGCGTTCGTTGGAGCTGCAGCAGCAGCTTCACCAACCCACAGCTGCCAAAGCGCACCGCTCTCTGCTTTCAACAATGGCAGACTACAAGTTCAGGTATGTTAGCTCCAAGTAACCCATAGCTGCCCCGCTCGGAGCCCAAAGAGAGACCTACAGAGAGATGATTGTTTAGGACAGGAGCAATTGCTGACGATGGTGCACAAACGATGGTTGCAGGTTCTTTACGATTCTCGGCGGTGTGTGCCGTGGGCGTTTGTGGGCGATGGTAGTATGTTGTTTGGAGGGAGTTCGTGAAGCTGCTTGCAGCATCGGGAACACGCGACGATACACGAAAAGGTCCCTGCCAAGACCAGAATTCAATTTACGCGTGCTCTCAGCTGCTCTGGGCACACGTGGGCAACACACACTTTCCAACACATACGATCCTCATGCATTGGCTCATCCGCACCAAAGCTGAAAAGGAAAAACTTCATGATCGAAGTCTTGGTCATGGCCCACACGCCCACCACCTCCCAATCTGGGAGGACTCAGAGGATGCTTTGCGTCAAATGTTTCATGCTCTTAGAGCATCAACCGGTGCTATGGCTTCGCGGTGCGGAGTAAGTTCATGCATACTGCCAATATTCACGTCCTCATGAGTCAGCATCCAGCTAACTTTGTGCTCGCAAGGTGCACGAGAAGGTATTGAACACGTATACATGCATACGTTATTCCCAGATATAAGACAGGGCAATCCGCAAAGATGACACCTTCGAATTCGTCATCATCGCGTGGCTGGATGAAGCACGGACGTCAACATATACTGAATGGAGAAAGACAAAGACATACGACGCCCTGATGTGGTTCAACTTCTTACTTCACACCGTATGTATGTTTCGGTGTGAGTTCCAATCTTTGCATATCGTGGGACATGGTGATCGGAAATAGTACGGAGCTTGGGAAATGTTTAGGCGATTCCGGTTCCAAAGTTACGAACGGTCCGGTCCTTGAAGTTCCAGCTCGTCCCGGTCATGCAAACCAGACCGCACGACCGGCCGAGCCGAAGAAAGCAACGCAATATGTCACGAGACAGGGATGCAATGTATGTGAAGTTGTGGTGTATACTTATATATCAAATCCCCTGCAACATGAAAAGTTATTTCAGTGGATACTGGGCATGTTTATATTTAACTGAATGTGCCGCCGAATATCTTGTCTTGGGAGACCAACTATATGTACATAAACCTTCTGAATAACGGAAATCAGTGCTCTATATGCTCTGTATACTATGTTCTCTATGTATATAGATCTAGTTGCCCGTGCAATATTCGAAGCATTCATGCCTCCACTGGTATACGCGTACGAGTTTGTATCACATTCAATCACTTCGAATCATTTCATTTGGGGGTGTCTGCTAAGTCTGTTGCATTGTGATAAAGACATTTAGAATCCAGAGCACAATCCGTCAGCCCGATATAGCATTCGACAAACAAGTCCAACTGTGAAGATCTAATCGACGAATTCAACGATTGCCGCGCTAGTATATAATCTATTTAAGTCGGCCAACCGTTAAGAATTCCTATTTGCCTCTGGTAGCATCGTACGGACAGGGATACTTGAGTATCTATGACATCGGTGATACATTTAAGGATCAATCGAGCCTTGCTTGCGATTCCCCATGAGACCACTAGCCGCAAAGTCAGTATATGGGCGGGAAGGTGGTCTATTCGGGCGTTCTTATTTACTTGTGTGAGCGGAAGAGACCATGCAGCTGTGGTTTGAGTATCCGAATGAGGGTTCTGTCATGTATATATTATAGGCGATGCGGTTGTCTCGCGAAGCCAGCTCGCTGTCCCTCACGATGCAAGCTGCTGTCTTTTACACGCATAGGTTATTCACAGTTATGAAACCGGCGCAATCTGGCCATGATTTGATGCTTAGGAACACTGCAATTACCCAAAACTTTATGGAAGAATGCGTGAGGTCGATACCGGCGTGGTGCTGGATTGGTCCAATGCGGCAAGATCTATCTGAATCATCGTCTTGAGTAAAGACCTGTCTGGCGAAATCAGACTGCTGTACTTTTGACCTGTGAAGCAGGTATGCTGTAGGCAAATTGAAGATCTTAACAGATGTAAAATCGTTGCTTTCTGACTTCGCATCTGGTTTATGATGTCGACAGCTTCATGGGTTCATGAACAAAGCTTATCAACGGCATCGGATCCCCATTTCCAGCTTGCCAGACGACATTCTAACAAAATAATAAGAACTGGTTTGTATGTCACTGTGCTTTCTAGTGGCCTGCATAGACGCCGGGGTCTTCGAAAATTTGAAAGTCTTTTGTGGGTGGTGACCTTGTCTTGCAGATCAACTTTGTCATCGAAGTATATGCGTCTATCTCGGCACAATATCAAAGTACCTGTATGCAGAGCACATTCGTGGAGTCATCTTTAATATAACGGCCAGAAAGACATATCATTCTCAGTAGTAGTAGTTCTATATACATTTCAATGACGACGTCTCGACATTGCCTCATATTCAAGTCAACAACACCTCTGTAACACAAGCCCACCCCATGCACCACAATAACGCCATTCCCCAAGAATAAGCCGATCAAATCAATAGCGAAACCGATTAGAAAACCACTGGCATAATTAGTCGTGGTATCCAGCGAAGCGTTGAGGTCAAGATAGACACTTACCATTTTAAAGCACTTTTATACTGTCACCGAGATGACACGAAGAGCCACTTGGCTTGAACTGCGCCCTCATGCAGCCCGCTGTAGTAGCGAGAATAGCAGAGGATTTTGGACGCTTGGGAACGCGCGGTCTCTGGGCGGTTCTATCGGGCTGGAGGCTGGCGTGGGGCAGGCTTGTATGGAGGAAATGCTATTGGAGATAGCTACTTTGTATCTGAAGGATGCGATTGCCGTGACGTCTGGCGTCGAAGAGATTGACCATCTTCTTCGCAGAACCATTTTGGTGTTCGATGGTGGGGAAATATTGGAGTAGAAAGTTTGGCTTCAAAGATGCGGTCTCTCAAGAATAGACTCAGACTTCTATCGAGAGATTTAGACTAGTAGTGGTCTCGGAAGACTAGAAGATGGAATAAATCTTAGGGAAATTTGCAGATACTGCTGTATGTAGATAGGTATGTATGTAGGAATGCAGGCAGGTAGTCTGAAATGGGTATTGGAGGAAATGAGGTGGGGCGGTCCGTGATGATCTTAAGGTGACCTGGCGACATGTCTTTACAACTTATAGATTCTGGAGGGACAACGGAGTCGGATGGCGGATATGGGGTATGGGGAAATCCAGTCCGCCTGGGGAATTTTAGCGTGTAGCAAGATGGTGCGGGTTAATCCGAATTGGGGAGATCCGGAGAGTCAGGGCTCCGTCGAATGATATTGACTTCCGGCTGAACATTGCGCCCTCCGAGCCACAGGGTTGGAAGCATACGCCTCTGCCAGCTCCCGCCAAGGTTCAAGCGTGTGCCGGCACATGGGTCGAGAAAAAACCGCACCAGTGCAATAGAAGTCGCCCTTGGTGCGTGCCAGATTCCAAGCGACAGAGAAGCGAGCTATTCCAGAATCTCTCCGGTCGTAGAAGAACACCACGACGGTAAAAGATCGACCATAAACCTTGAGCCGGGGTCAGGTCTCACACTGTGGAAGAGTCTGCCCTCATTCCGGCGTGATCTATGCAGCAATCTTTTCCAAACTGTATTAATCGAAAGGCTGGGCATTCGTTTCGTCAGCTTGCCGTGCAAAGTCACCTCATGCGCATGTTGTGAGTTTGGCAATATTGTTGTGGAGCCAGATGGCCGTGCCCATTTACATATCACGTTGAGCGCCTCAGAAATAAATCAGTCTTGGGAACAGAAAGCTCTCGCATTCGCTGTTCGTGCAGGATGCATCTGTGCATGCAGTCACCTGTCTTTCAACTGGCTGAACGCTTAGACCTTAGACCTTGGAAAGCTTCCATTCTCTTGAGTTAATGCTTGTCTTTGCAGATCTGAATTAAAGCTGGACGACAATGCAATGTTCGAGTCGTTGCCGCACACCCGTTCGCGTGTCACAGTCTTATGCACGGACACAGCGTTGGAACAATAGCGTGAGGTCCTGTGATTTTGCAAAGTCTTGGCATATTTTACAATCCCTCTCGTGGTTGTCGGGATGCATTCCGCTGGATATGTCAAAGCGTAGAGACATGAATCGTGAATTGCCTTTGTGACGCCCATAGTTTGGAGTTTTAAACGCGGCTGCTGGAGAAATTCGGCTTTGCAGCAGTTACTCGGGGTATCCATGCTTGTTGAGTTTACTCCAAATAGACATCTCGCGAACCGTCTCCACATAAGCTGCATAGGACCTATACTTTCTAGAACCCCAATACCAATGCAAAGTTGGAGATCCACTCACTACTTTAGAAACTTTGAATCGGAAGCACCCAGCCTGGCAGGTTTTCTGTGATGTGAACTTTTTACGTATTCCAAAATCGAGCCGTCGAGCAACAACACGAAATAGACAAAAATCGCTAGTCCCACAAGCAGGCGCTAGTACCACAAGCAGGCGCTAGTACCAAAGTACCCAAAACGTCAAAAGTTCGACGCCTTCTTCTCGAGCTCTCTGCGGCCGTCGATCTGAGGGTCGAAGATCGACAATTACCCATTCATCGAAGCGAGAGTGCGGGGTAGATGTTGGACTTTTCCAAGAGACGGATAAACTCCAGCCACTGACTCCACTAGGATTTTCACTTGTGAATTCAAGTGGGCCGATAATCCACACTTTTCCCCCTTCTTCCTAGTTTCTTTCCCGCGCATTCTGGAGAGTTTCCTGAAGGGCGACTGAAGCTTTGACAGCACGTCGTGCTCATCTGACTCGTTGTGCTGCAGTCCGACATTTCGGGCGCGATCCAGCCAATGGTATTGATGTTTGTGGAGAACCGCAAAAACCCCATGCATGGAGTCTGTGCTCGGACGGCGTTCTTGGGGACGAGCATCGGATGCTCCTCCGTGTCCGCCAATCACTTGAGGCCACCGGGAAAAACTTAATCCGCATGACCCAATATGTAGCCTGAATTTCTTTTTTGAAGTGCTTCCGCTCCGAAGTGAATGTTTTGTCACTGCTTCGAGCTGGGGACGCGCTCATTCCCCGTTTTTCAGCTCTCTTCAGTGAACTGTGGATCTATTGTTCATGCGCCGGCCAAAATTTCCAGGAATTCAGAATGTCGGTATGCAAGACAGGAGTTGAGCCTATGCACGATTCTCGGCCGGCATGGTTGGTGTTGGTTGACTTGGCTGTTCCCCAGTCGGGAGCCTTTCCATTCTCGAGCTCCATGTCGATTTTTTCAACTCGGCCTTGCTGGTAAGTTGGGGCCGGCGGCAAGCATCGTGCATCAGAGTTTTTTTTATTTTATTTTCTTCTTTGTGATGCATATGAATTTTGTTCTTGCAGCATCTTGGCGTCAAAGATTGCATGTTCTGGTGGTTTGGAGAACATGAGTCTCGTATCCTTGGCCCATATCTGGTTCATTATGTAGCTATTTTCGATGGGTAGGAAACATCTTGTAGGCTAGGCCACCTGAAGCAGACCGAGTGTGAACTGTTCCCAAAAGTCTCTTTTTTTTTTTCTTTTTTTTGTCGCTGCTCTTTGAGACCTTTAGGCGATTCGGCGTTAGATACTTTTATTATGTTGATAACGACCATTCTAACTACAGAATTATACAAACATAAGAAGAATCGGCTGGGATCAATATATATATGCCGATTCATAGCTTCTAGGATATCTTTAAATGGAATTCACTTCGGATGAAGAATTCTTGGTGGAATGTATTGACGCACGCTCCGAAATTTTTTGAGAATCTTGATATTCCCCTGTCAGCGGCCCTGAGATCTGCTAGTGGAACAATAAGCATCTGCAACCTGAGCTCGGAAAAGCTTAAGTTGGATCTGAAAGTCCGGGTCAAAGTGAGACAGACCTACCTGATAAGTATAGTCTACCGACTAGATTTAGTCTACTAACCAGATTTGGAGCAAGTCCTTGTGTATCAATCGATTCGATTGGCTATATATTCAGACTTACGTATCCCAAAGTTTGCAAAGCTTATGGTAAACGCTGCATCTTCGTGACAACGCTGCCGCACGCCCTTTAATTGATATGATGTTGGTTACACCCTACTGGGGTGGTTTCGTGAGGCAACGAGAATTTCTCTTCACCAGTACTATATTATTTGATCAGGAAATATTAAACGATAGGTCCGGTCGAATCGACCAAGATTGTGCAGTACACTGCAGTACTAGTGACTTATCATAGAACTTGAATTCAAGGCTCGATTCTCTAGGGAAAACACAACGCACAACACCGAAGTCAAGTTAGTAAAGTCATGGACACATTCTCAAGATGCATGCAATTCTGCCAGTTACAGCCACAATTACTTGCAGCAAGTCGATGATATTCCGTCAGAAGTTTTTTGAGGAAGGAACATTCGAACAGACTTCTACCAAGATTTTACCGAGACTGGATGCATATCAAGCATTCACCGCCTTGTGGTTGCTGCGGGATTTTGCTGTGAATTTAGGCGAGACGGGTTTATCTTCAGATCTGGGACCGCAACTGGTTGGGCCGCAGCCATCATGCATAATCCCAATCGAACCGGACCCTGGATGTGCATTGAGCCGCTCCTCCGATAGCGGTCTACTGTACCTAGCATGATATCTAAGCATCAGGCAATGCGAGCCGTAGCCAAATATCAGAGGCAATTAAACCCGCCGACAGCTGGTCGTGAGTTATATACGCGAACAAGGCTTCCTTGGACAATCAGGTACGCGCATATATGCATATCTTGACGAGCCAGGGCAGTAAATTAATATTTCAATGAGATGATGCCTTTGCTTGGGCCAGGGACCAAACGTCGCCACAGCCGAAATATACAGGCGTCTGGCCTGGTAGACTCCTTCCAGCAGCGCCTGGGGTTTTGAAATACTTTTATTTAAGTGCACATAGGATTGGTCGGCACAGCATTGCCGCAAACTGTATCTACTAGGAGGTCTGGCGAGGGGACAAGTAAGTATATACCTTGCTATGCGATTTATCTGATGCAATTTGGACCGACCACCTGGGACAGAGAACTGCCATGCATCTTGGACACGGGACTTACTTGGACATACCGACGGCGTTTCCCACATGAGACGAGCTGCCCCTTGCAGAAGGCGCTGTCTCGCGTGCCGCTCCTAGGACGCCACTCGATCCGCCCATTTGTCAAATTTCCTGGATGGAGAGTAAGTACTTACTAGTGGATAGCGTTTCTGAGAAGGCGTATCTCTCGTATACGTATGCAGTGCGGCTGAGAAATAGAGTAGCTCACGAGTTGAAATATTCTGCTCATTTATGTGACGGCTGGACTGCAGGAAGTCGCAGCTGGCGACCCTATCTTGGTATCGATCGGCGAATTCCTGACACCACATCGTGCCTACTGTTTTATCAAAATACCCTGTATACATGTAGAGCACAGACCACAGATTATAGCGAGCACTATAGCCCACCTTCCAAGCTGTATGTTCAGACGTCGTCGACAAAGTAGCTTGTGCTCGTTTGTTATGCTCAGACCTCTTCATAGGAGATTATTCAACCGTAGTGGATCCACGGGGCGGAAAATCCTTTGCCCTCGAGATTTGTGCCTTCCAGTTTCTATGTATAGTAGTGCATGGCGCAAGAGCAAAAAGTCCAAGCTCTTGTTTTGAGAAGTACGATTGCAGCCAAAAGAGCCAACCTTTCGGGATGGATCCCAATTCCCCTATTGGTAAGTGTGATGGAAAACGTGACGCATTGCTCGCAATTGCGTCGGTGCCGGGATCCCCATTCCATCTGTATCTCCTTGACGGCACATTGCATATTACCCAGCTGCGAGCGGTTTCTGGTGATTGGTGCCCACATAGTTCGCTAGCTGTGATGTCCGCCGATGTTCGACAATTTACGAAGCTGAAGTACTTAAATCTATAGTTGAGCCACGAGACAATTGCAATGATTGGAAACTTTGACATTCGTAATCTCCAGATTGCATTCATATGCGATTCCCACTCAAAAGGGTAGATGCGCAAAATAGCTAAGGTAAGAATATATATATACATTTGAATATTAAAATATGTCATTGAGAGGGGTTGACTGCACGGCTTGTCAACCCTACTCGTATGTTATCTCATAAAAAATGGAAGAAACAAACGCAAAGATAGGACTTTCGTACAACTGGTAGAGAAGCCTGAACCTGGCAAAATACCTGAATCAACTCCACCAAGAAAAAAGAAAATCTTGCTCGAGCAAACCATTTTAGCGCTAGAGTACAGAGGGTCTGAGCATACAAACTACCACATTCCTTTCAAGCCATGCGAGTATACTCATCAGCCTTGTAGTTAGTGATTGGGCTCCAGACCTTGACGTTGCCCTCCGGCTTTTCGTTGTTCGAGTTTCGCGGATAGTCGCCAAGCTCAGAGGCGTTTGTGTTTCCGTCTTCATCGGTAACGATGCTGGGCTTGCCATGTCCCTGGAAGCTAGAGGAGCCCTTGGAGTTCTTGCTGACATCGGTACCGTCGGAAGTGCGAGAGATGATTCTGGGCCAATGCTTGATGACGAGAGCGCGTAGAGCTGGGACGCAAGCGCAGATCAAAGCGAGGTTCATTTCAACACTGAAAATTGGGAACATGTTAGCACTACGAGCTTGATCAACTTCTAATGACTTCGGGTACTTACACTGCCCATGCGTTGATAGGGTCGCGAGAATCGTTGCCGTCGAGGTTGCCGTAGTACAAATATTTGCGGATTGCAACAAGGCGCATCACGGAACCAACGCAGGCAATGAGACCAACGCCGAATGTGCAAACAGCCAAGATACGTTCGCGAGTATTGAGCTGGAGCTGCCAGACCATGGGGATCGGGATAAGCCAGATGACGACGTCAGTAAAGATACCGACACCGCCGACAGCCATGAGAACGGTCATCTGGTCGAGCTTGCAGGTCATGTACATGTCCGCCATATGATCCCAGAGGTTAGGGTATGGGCACTGGTAGAGCCAGAGGAAGATTCCGCACATAGCGTTGGCGAAGCAGATGAAACCGGTGATGTAAACGCTGAGGCGGAGCGGTCGCCAGGCTGAGAGCTGATGATAGAACAACAGCAGGGAGATCTTGATGGCCAAAATTGCGATGGGATAGGTGAATGTGAGAATATCGTAGGCCCGTTCGTAGGCATGAGCTTGGTTGTATGTTTGGTCGCAGTAGAAGCCCCATTGTCCAACTAGATATACCGATATTAGCTTCCCGACTGTATGTTATGTGGTTCAAATTTTAAACTGAGGTTCTTGGACTTACCAGCTGTACTTTCGTGAATCGCGAGACCACCCCAGGCAAGACATAAAATGAAGGCCACGATAGTCGCCCAGTCAAAAGATCCAAGTTTTCCAGCGACAGAAATTCGAGACCACAATCTCAAAGCGAGGATAATGGTAGTGATCGCTGTGAATGCCGCGAAAACGGGGACGATGAATGAATTGACTTTGGGGTGAGGGATGAGAGTCAAAACATCTGCATAGTATGGCGCCAGGTCGCTCAGATTGAGCCCGATGCCGCCATCAAACAGCATATAGTAATCTTCACTCCAGCCAATCTCCTTTATGATATATTCTGGGTCTGGAGTTGTTGTCGTCAAGTAGTAGTTTGAGAGCCATGTCATGATGTTACCTGTCGGGACGTCCCACCATTTGGGATCTGCGTTGGCTGCCATGAAGATACATAGTGTAGCCACTGACTGGATATCGTCCTCAGTCGGGGCGTAAGTTCCGTTATCTGAAGACATGATGGTGTTGGAAAAATTGCGTGCACTGAAGGGGAAAACTTGTATCTACGAGTCCTGCAGTGGAATAGAAAATAGTATTTAAATATATTTGCAAGCGGCAGTCAAGATAACGCCAGGGCTCTTTTCTACCGAAGCTGAAGATAAGCTTGCGGATAAGAAATAAAAAAGTTCGGGGAAAAATCTGACCCAAGACTTGAAAGCTAGCTATATAAATGTGGGTGGCTCTTGCATGCTAAAGGCTGGGAGTATCTGGGTATAACGCAAGATAATGGGGCAAGATGTATAGCGCGACAGGCATTTGCCATTATCCGAGTTCCACGAGTGGCTCCTGTATGGATTCCAAAACCCTAAATATGCATAATAACACAGGCTTATCCTTAACATCATGCAGGAGTCTCTGCGCGACGCAGAGGCTAATGTGAACTGTAACTTGAATATTAAGACATCTCTCTAAGCGTATACTCTGAATTGTACTGTTAATCCTTCTCTATTGAACGTATACACAAGCTCTACTGTAAGAACGCCGCAATGAAACCCTTGGGAATTACGGATTGGTAGCGCACAAGGCGATGAAACTCAGGCTTAATGGGACTTTGACCGCAGTCGTTTGAGGTTCCTTGGAGTCGGAGCGGTAGCGCTTTCGGGTGGGAAGCTAACCGCAGGATCAATCCAAAATGGTGTCCTCGCCATTACCGTCTGTAACTTGTTGATCTACCCCGGAAAAAGCTACTGTTCGCGAGTCGAGCCTTGAGCCCATCCTACCCGTTCTGATTCAATTCAGGTGGTGCCTTTCTTCGTCAAAGACCGAAGGAAGATGATCATCGGACTTCACTACGTCGTACACCCTAATGCAAGTTGAAAAGGCGGGGTACAAACACTAGCTCGAATATGTCCTAGCTGCTGGAGGGCCGTGAGGCTTCGGCACAAAAAGTTGGCACTTGCAAAATCGTTTCTCCGGCCATTCTTCTGGAAGCTCTCGCAGTCTGCAAATGTGATTGGTCGCATGTCAACCGAAAATCCCGCATGACTGGCGGCGGATAAATAGCGGGGAAACAGGGGTGTCTGGGACCGCCAAGCGACTGGTGGCTGGGCTAAGATGGGACTGCAAGCCGTCTTTCCGCTAGAGCAGATGTTCTTTCTTTTCAAGTTTTGTCACCGCGGCATGCAGCTGCATGGATCCAACCCTTGACTCGTAAACCTTGCCAGAAGATTCTTGCATTTTGCCTGGAAGTCTGCTGCGATTAAGTCATTGCCCGACGACGACTATAGCTATCTCTTCACCCCAAAACGAAACAAATCGGACAAGAAAATTGGTCCTTGCATATGGATGAGCACAGACTGCGCCTGAGCGCACATCGTTCTGTTGAAGTTTTGCTTTCAAGTGGATAGGGCCGCAGGGACGGCTCGTCAGCATTTCTTTCATTGACAAAAGCGTCCATCGAATACGAGGTGTTCTGTGAGCCTTGCGACAATTTGGCGTGAGGATAAGTCCGTTGATTTGCATGCATCGAAGAGATCTGGCTTTTGCGAATTCGATTGGTCTACTGGCGCTCAAATCTCACGACATTCGGAAATATATCTGAAGAAATAGAGAGTTTTCATATTTTAAATTTTTTCGAAATCTCGAAGACCATGCTCTATTTAAAGCTTATGATGATGGGAAGCTCAGAAACTTCAGTCTTTGGTGGATTCATTGGGACCTCTCGAAGCCGTCTACAGTTCGTAAAAAAGTGTTCAGAAACACGGTGTATGAGCAAGGGTGGAGAGGGCCCACCTGTATGTCGTATCACTGCATCTTCGAGACATGCACGTGCATATTGGCAGATATTTGCGTGTGGCCTTCAGCGGCAAAGAGATGCTTCTCAGCTCCAGCGATTGGAATTTTACTCCATGTCACGCTTGCAAGCCAGGATCTAGACAAATTCTTTGAACCGCAAGTTAAATCACGCGCTACAAGGGCATGGCCGGACCATTGCCGTGTATGCTACTTTAGGTATCGGCAAAAGAGCTATAGATTCTTCCAGATGGCCATGTCAGCCTGCTCGCTCTCAGTGGACTTCCCTTGCTGAACATCCAATGTTGAATTAGGCGTTAGCAAATATTTCGACTTTTCCTATCTAGGATATGAGCCCAAACCAGTAGTGTACAGATGTTGGCGTCCATACCATATCATACTATTGGTCACACTTGTGCGTCTCCACAGCGTATACTTTGCAGCACTGATTCTGGAGTAGTGCGTCTCGAGTTCAGTACTCTGGCCGTTGAGAGTGATAGTTGCGCATGAACATGGCTGACGTGCCAACCGAAGAAAACGCTCAGGGCAGCGGTCTAAAATCAAATTTCGACCTTCCCGTTTTCCCGATTTGGGCTGTTACCAGCTGGACGGCTGAGACCATGCGGCCCTGACGGAACCACGGCGGGAAGCTATCAGTGCGAGAGAGGAACTTGCACTCCAGCTTATAAACGAAATTATATAATTCAGCTTTAATTTGCCATGCGACCTCGTTAAATTCCAACGTGCGATAAGGATACGACTGAGTCGCGAACATGTCCTAGATAAATCTCGCATCGGTTGAAACGCAGCAGCATGGAAAGTTAAGTTAACTTCGAAGCAGATGATTGTGGATGCACTCAGGTTTCTGTTACGGGAGGCGACGGCCGGATTGAGTGTCTCCACACCTCGGCGTCGCAGCCATTACACCTCGTCGGAATATCGACATAGACCCACATTTGACCCGCAGAATGTGCTTGTCCCCTTTGTCGCGCTAGAAAGAATCGATGCCAACTGAAGAGCCTGCGAATGCTGAATCACGAGCGCTCATGCATGGGCAGCTGCTATGCCAAGATCGGACTAGTCGGCTAACCCCAAAAATTACTCCGGACTTCTTCAGCGTCGGTCCGTCCCCACATGCACAGTGGCTAGAAAAAACAAAGTCTGTAGGGGCATGGGATCTGGGATCTCGACCTGGGGAAGCGAAGAAACAGTGAGCACCGAAATGTTGGGTGGGTCCTACGTTGTGGTTTTCTGCAGACTCAGCCGGGGTTACCTGGATCTTGGAGGGACTTGAAGGGACGGAGCTTCGAAGGGCAAGAAAAGAAAGCATGAACACCTGCATGAGTACAGAGCCGGACCCCCTGCTGCGCCGAAGTCTATCCTAGCGTTGGGACTGTGCGTGTTTTTGCCCGGAAGCCGCTTTGAATCGATATGCTGGCGAATGCAATATGGAAGTAGTCAACAGAGCGCGCGGAACGGTTGAGGGTCCGGCTTGCCAGCTATGAGATTGCCGCTGGGAAAGACAGCGAGGCAAACGGCCCTCCTTTCAGGCTCATGAGCCCGGCCTCTTAGAATACTGCGTGGTTTACTGTCATTTCCCCGCAGAAACCAGGGGCAATGGAGCCGAAGCTATTTCCGCAGACGCAGGACCGGCTCTTCGAAAGCGGTTCCACATAAACGATGTATATAAGAACCAAGAACCTCCTGAGGCCGAGACGAGCCCAGGGAACCTAATGGGTACAGGATCTGCTTCAACGACCATCTTCACCATCTTGTCTTGGGCCCAGCAGATTTGACAGATCATCTTCATATCCTCTGTCCTTACAGCACGTCTGCCGGAAGACATTGTTTTTCTAATCTCCAAGATGGTTCAAAGAAACCTTCTCGCGGCGGCGGTTGGCATCCTGCTTCTCTGCTTTGACAGTGTCGCAGGAGGCAATCCTCTCTGTATTGCCAACAGATGTTATAAGAAGAGAGAAGTTTTTGGCGATGTCAATGTTGGAGAAGCCAACTTGGTAGCTAGACAAGCTGCTGACCCATACTCGACCATCTACCCTCTTACCCCAATTCCATTCTGGGCTGCACTTCCATTTTCAACTTGCGGCGGCGTTTCTACTATCACTGGCACAGCAACGACCGTGATTTGTCCACTACAGTGGTACTGCCACTGCCATAGCGGAACTTCCAGGCTCTGTCTCCCAACCAGTACTGTGGGGCCTCCGACAATTACCACTTGTTCGCCATACAGTGGGACAACAAGCTGCTCACAATGCGAATTTTTATGGCAAACTACTCTCAGCCAGATGGCCAGTGCCTACGGGCAGTGTGGTGGTTATAACGGTGCCGTCATTACTGAAGGTACGTATATATCTGATAGATTTTGAGCGTTCGATACCTGCGTGGATATATGCTGACTCCATATACAGCTTGGGACAAGAAAACCCTCTGTCCAGTCAATTACAAGTGCAACCCTGTGAACTTCTGGTATGAGCAGTGCGTACCGGCCACGCAATCACAGACACCTCTCAACCCCATGCAATACTGGGCTTGCGGAAGCCAAAGTTATTCATACGCAACCACCCAAGGGTAAGTTTGCTTCATTCGTTTGGATTAGAGCCATTTGACATGGGGGTGCGATACTGACCATTGAATTCAAGTGATCGCTGCGGTGGCCACTGCTACAAAGCCAATGGTAAGGTGGATGGTCTCTGCCCAAGTGGTATGAAATGCTTCACGGAGACCGTGCCGATACCTGGTTATGATGCCTACTGCTACACTACCGCGCCAACCATCCCGAACACTTCATTCGGGACCAATCTCTGCTACCCAATTCCATATGACTTCCCTGGCAGTGGCGGGCCAACTTGCACACCACAGACTGGTGCCACCCAAACTCCATACGGCCAGTGCTTCGGTTCTACGGCTAATGCCCAGGGAAGCTCTGTAACCTGGAACGGCCCGACAAACTGCCCATGCGGGTACCAATGCACAAGCTACAACCCCTCCTATGGTATCTGTCAAAATATTCCCAACTTCCCTACTACCATGTGTAACACTGTCGGCGCAGGCACTCAGACTCTGGTAAGTATCATAATGAATAGGATTTCATCTGAAACACTATTTGAAACGTATTCTGACAATCTTTATTTTCTATAGTACGGACGTTGTGGTGGCAGCACTTACGTCAGCGGAACCGCTGTTACGTGGTCTTCTCCCACTCTTTGCCAGCCTGGCGCTACTTGCGTCACTGATAATGGCGGATGGTATGCTCAATGCACGTCGATTGCGAAGAACCGCAGGCGTTCGCCCAGCCCAGCTGCTGGCCCAATCCCAGCACCACTCCCAGTTGCCAATGCCGCTCCTGAGCCAACGGCGGCTGCGACCTTTATGGAGAGATATGACGGCGCCCAGCCTGCTTCCCGCCCAAGATCCGCCTAAGCGCCAACCTAAGATATATCGACCCAGCAATATCACTTCACTTCTCAATCTGGTGGTCCGCTTTCGAATACGCCCTGGCATTATTATCTTCAACATCATCGGCGCATAAAATGGGTGATTATTTCTTTTTAGTGCGCTTTATGTAAAAAATACTTCATCATTGACACATTGGGAAGTAATTTCATTGTTTGGCGTTTTCCTTCATTGAGGTCTGCCGCTTTGCGGAATAGCAGGGCCTGGGAACCGTATTTCCTCAGCGGGAGGCCTCTATACAAAATAATCTATATATGTTGCAAAAAGATCATGTTTTTTATGTGTACATGTTCATATTACCTACCAAACTTGTATATTTTAGATACCCAATTGCAAATGATCAAAGAAACTGCAATCTCCGTGCATGGATTCTCATTACGGATCATGTATAGATGTAGCGTGTCTCAATACGTATATATGTCGTCATATATACCAACTGTTCTCAGGATCTTGCAACATCAAATTATCTTGGGGTTTTAAAATTTCCGCAGATCAGATTTAGATTCTTTTCCCGAACGGATTCTGCAGATCCGATTTCCCCAGATTTCGAATCCATTAAGTTTTAAGATTAGTCATGATGTGAAATTTGCAAGTCGGTTCGAAATATAGCCCATGTCAAACTTTCCTATATAATGCTGGGGACTAGCATTGCGTTCTCTCAGTAGTGATGTCGTGATGCCGCCGCACGCGCATCTCGAGATCTGTCGGTACCGACTGCGCGGAACCTGCGCCAATGGCGCCAATGCTCGCTTCAATCACCTGATACTCCCTGTTGACCAGGCTCCTCTTCAAGGGTTGTAGAAAGGGTCGTAGAATTGCTGTGAGCATCCGTATACCTTTTCTATGTATCGTGGGCGTTGAAAGATAGATTACTCGAGATAAAAATAATTGGATTCAAGTTTGTGTGCTACTAGTTACTTCTAAGACGGGTCTACTATCTAGAGTGCCTTCAGTTGGGAGGGAAACAGGGGTATCCTGTGCACAGACTCTGGCGCTGTGTTGACGCCCAAATACATATTTGCATACCGTCGCAAGCCAGCAGGCTCTGCAAGTGCTGGTATGCAACCCAGAAGCCTAAGTAACTTTCATACGACGGGTTTCAAACCGGTTCAAAATTATCATAGCTGCGAGAGAAAGCTAGAAAAACGAGAAACCTGCGAAGAATGAGTGAACTATTTCATCCGAATGCCGCTGTTAATTTTTTCCAGCTCCAGCCGAAGTGGAGCAATAGCACGGGAAAGTAAAGAAATTTGGAAGTTGAGCCGTGGGAATTCCAGGGTTTATTCAGTCCATTCCATCTCCTGACCCATGCTCTGCATGCACATGCAGCTTGAAAGCAACAACGCACATTTAGCCTGAAGCTCTGCGACAAGCACCATTATCTTTCGATCGTTTTCTGGTGGGACATGTGGACAGATGCAGTATAGTGTGGTGTCATGATGCTTGAGAAGGCTTCTTGCGAAGTGGAGACGCTGGCCCAGGTTGATTTCTGCTCCAGTGAACCACCCAGATCGTCGAGTGCCTACCCAATGAATTTCGGCCAGGCGCGCATGCATATATGCATGCAGGCAGGCCAGCAGTTGGGTTAAGAACCGTCGATGCTGCCTTGTCCGGGTTCAAGGACAATATATTAAATATTCCCAGGTTCATCCAAGCTGTTTCTACCGGGCTAACGCTGGATGTGATAGAAGCATCGGAGAATCGCGATGGGGTCGACCTCGTATGACTTTGAACAGTTCATGGGTCCATGTTCGTGTAATATATGAAGAGGAAGGCTCTGGGGCAGATATCTGTGTATTTGGCGAACTCGTCAATACAAGTAGCTTACGTTGGCGGATGCGGCAATTTTACGAACCGGGACACATCTCCTCAACACATTTCGAAAGACGATATATTGGAGCCAGCTCGAGACCCGATTAAAGATAGATCGCATTAGGTGTGTTTGGTGATTTCATAAATAAAAGAACTCATGCTCGAGGATGGGTATGAAAGTTATCATTTGGAGCATCTTGCCTTCTTTGGATGCCTTTTTGAGAGCGGTTTCGTAGCAATCGTAGATCAGATCATCACTGGCGTATACGTCTCATTTACGTCATCTCGCAAGACACAAGCTTCATATATAAGAATCACTTGCGTTGTCGTAATCATGTGCATAGAGTTTCTAGAATTCTTCTCACAGGAAGTCTCATTTCGCATTATTTTTACGGTTTGAAACTCATAAGTATCGGTCTTTACAAACGCTACATATACAATCAAAGCTCGCTCAAAATGTCGGACATCACAGATAAACACGGGAAGAAGATCGAAGTCGGCGACTCAGTTTACACCCCGTTTCGTGGAGGCAGACATGAGGGAGAAGTACTAAACCCCTTCAAGCAAAATCGAAACTATAGAATGAATCTGATAGGCGTGTTTGAATCACCTTGGCAGGTCGAGCAGATCGTCAGAAATGAAGAGGAGGCCCAAAAGGCTCAGGGCATCACCCCAAAACATCCACCGAAGGTACGACGATAGATCTTTAGCCGATCTGTATATATATCTCACTTTCGCTTATGTTTCGATACGCATTTTTGTACTGACATATCATTCAATCGATGCATCGATGATGTAGGTGCTCTTTCACGACCAGAATGACAAGCTGGTCTCGCATAACCCTGGAACATTAGAGAAAACATCATAAAACGCGTCGAAAAAGCTTTTCCAAGAGACTATGTTTCGCTGTCAAATCGCGCAACCGGGTGGATATATGTGGATAAACCGAGTTAGCTTAATCAAGAAGTTATGTCAATCGTTGACTGTTGAAAATTTTATTCAATCTGGCGCGGAAATGGCGCTATCGTTCAAGATGGCCTAGGTCGAGCTTCCGTTGTACAATTGTATCTCCAGCTTAGTCATTACCCCGCAGTGAAATCCGAATGTCAATTAACAAAGTATACGAGCTTTGTCAAGAGATGCTTGAGCCTGAAACGACGAGGTACATGTAAATTGTCCATGCGATTTGACTAGATGAATGTAGTATACCCATGTGTTACCTAACTGATTCTTTGAAGGGGTGACGCGTCGACGGTACGATTTTGGTAATTCATAGTGAAGTAACATCGATCGCGGAATGCTCAACTCCTCTCCTAGATAGCTTAGTAGAATACTGCTATAGATAGTTTCGAGTTGGATAGTTTCGAGTTGGTGATGCAGGGACCGTGCTGCTTCTGCAAATACGAATTGATGAACTGCATCGGCGCGATATGTTGGAATTCCGAAAGACTTGAAGGTGGTGTCTCAGCACTGCCAACGTAACGGCACAAAGGAGCTTACCGGCTCCCTTGAGCCGAAACATCGACGCATTGCAGCGTATACGTCTAGCTTTCTCAACATCGGGAGTCGATTCCCGAGAGGTCAATGCACTGGTGGTAAATGTCGCAGACTGCGGTATTATCGCAAACCACTTGCATGAACGTTGAATCGTATGCAACCGATATCAAAACTCAGATGCCACAACGTAGCCAGTGCTACCTCTTCGACAATCTAACGCATCGAGGAGGCTGGACATCCGGTTCTTCGCTTCGTTGGCAAGGAGTCTCCGCATGGGCCTGTCTTCCAAGGGAGTAATTTTCGCCGGGTAAAAGCTGTAGCGCCCGCCTAGTGGCTTGGACTGAGCAAATTGCCATCCACCATCGGAGTTTGGGAGTGCTAGCGTCGGAGAGACTTGCGGGGAAGGGCTCGTTTCATGATCAGCGCTCAGCTGCAGACGGCACGGGAACATGAATAGACACCCTGTTGGCTGTGCATCTCAAGGCCCTTGCTGCTTGGCTGGTATGGCTGCATGATATGGACTGGAAGAAGGGCAAGTTAACGCGATGGACCCTGGAGAAGATTGATTGGATTTTCAAGGGTCTGCATTCAAGCGGTGGAGCCGAGTATATTGCCTCTTGAACGAGGTTGCAGACCCATGGGAACAGCTTGTCCTGCTGTCGGGAGTGTGTGGAGCTAATGCTGCTGGCTCTTGGTACTGTAGGTCACGAGTGTCTACAAGGAGACAGTAGCTGGAGTCAATGTCGATCTTTGGACTTTCGTATACGTATGAGCGTTAAGGGTAGCCTGATACTGCTGTAAGTTCATAAGCATTGACGTTAGCCGTATATCGGTATATCTATCTCCGCACAATACGGGTTTAATACGTAGCGTAGCGCAGATATATCGATAGTCTCGGTGCCAGACCCGCCCGATTGTTTATGTGATATATGGATAGCCAACGCGAGGACATTTTCGGATCTCTGTGGATGTGATATATTCGTCGTCCCTAATCCATGTTATTATCCGTATATCTAGTTTCTGCTGGTTTCGAGTTCCAAACTCTCCGGTGACACGTTTCTGCCGATATCTGATGTGTCCACAAAGTCATTTTGTTTTCTGTGCGACCTAGCTAGTGTTAGACAATCACAGAAGTCAGTGCATTTGCTTTTCTCGTCAGCCAATCAACTGAGATATCTGTAACTACCTATAGGTAGCTAGCTGATCATGCAGGTCAAATCGTGTGTATCAGGTCTACTGCGCGAGCTCGGGTGCCAGGCCTGGGCTGTGAGATTTGTGAAAATGTCCTTCTATCGAAATACAAGTTGGAAACTAGGTGATTAAACTTACGTTGGTTGCCAATGATCTCAATGCGTGATAATGAGTGAGCTGTAAGGTCTATGCCTCCATTTGTGTACCGTCGTCTTGTCTGAAATGCCTTCTGCGCACAATTGTAAAAGTTATCATCGGGGTCATGCAAATCTGTATGTCCACGAACTGTATGAGTCAACGTTTATGCAGTGATATCGCTTGGTGCAACTTTCCCCAGATCTGCAGACCTAGTCTTTGTTCTTCTAGCTGCGGCGCTAGCAACCTGTGTAGGTGCGATCATGGTTGTCTCGTAAAGCAGACGCCGGACGCGCGCAAAGGATTGTGGCCTGCGTTTGTTTGGTGTACGAGACGGTTGTATTTCCCTTGGCGCGATCGCGGACGTCCACAGGCGGGCATTGGATGTCTGAGCTGGGTGATCTGTATACTTACGTATATATACGAAGGGCACATCGTTCGCGATCGATATTCCCTCGCGGTGGTTCGTCCATCGGTGAAGGGGAGCGGCGGTGCATTGTTGCCAGATCTGGTGCTCGATGCTCGCGGCGGTGACCAGTGTCTGAGATAGGAAATAAACGTTGATAAGCAAAGAAACGGTGCACCACAATCCTGCGTATAAATACATCGCCTCCCACTCTTCCCCCGGGACAGCTGCTCCTCGACTCCTTCCCTTCTCCTCATCCTTCTGGGCCCCTCTTCACCAATGTTAACACCCAGTCCACTTTTATTGTCTCCGCGTCAAAGAGACGCGATATCGGACACTTTGTCCAACGTCCTGGCCATCGCTCGTCCGCGATGGCCTGGACGATGCGATACTCCTGGCCGTTCTGACCACTTAACAAAGCAATCTTCATCGAAGTACGCCGGACCCGCTTTGCGGGGTGGCAGAAGGTGAGACCGCCGACGACCACCCATGACCGGTAAGAAGATATCGCGACGTACTGACACTTCGTACTAAGGCAAGTGCATACCCATGCACACAAGTCGTCCGAACTCGCTTACTTTCAGAGCGACGGTGGTCTTCGGATTGTGTGTCCTCGAGTACGCAGTTCTCATTCCCAACCTGGCCAGTTGGGCTCTGACGCCAGTCTGAACCAAGCGTCAGGTAAGTTGCACCGTCTTTGCAGGATGCTACCGGCTTAATTTGAGAACCTCGGTGCTAACGTCTGCACACGAAGGGCCCGGGGACAATCAAGCCCGGAGTATCCGACTCAGGGTTAGTCCTATGCGATTTAGCAGAGGACGCCCGATAAACTACGCAACCGCGTTATGGCCAGCGGCCTAATAGGTAGCCTTGCGATGCGAGCGGTCTATTGTCACGAAGCAGGAGCTAACGTATGTTAGTTGACTGTTTTGTAGTCAACGTCAAAAAAACTGGCTCAAGAAGGCTGGTCAAAGCTGATCCAGTAGTCTTGATATCCGATCGATCAAAAGATTGCACGGAGTGGCTTGAACAAAAGCCAAACTTCGTATTTCCAAAGGCTACCGTCAGCCATGATATAATTGGAAAACTGCCTTCAATGAAGATGGTCTTGCTGTGGTGAGTAGTCTAAAATGCAACAGGAGTTCGTGTTACGACGTTTCTCCCAAGATGATAGACGGTTGTTCCTGGTTGCTGACTGCGTGGCATTGCAGCGTAACCGCTCACAGCTTGAGGAATATCCAAAAATTGGACCGGCTCCAAACAAATGGAGCCGGCCCGAACGATCTTCCGGATCTTGCATTGATGTCTGATGGGGACTGCCCCATTGACTCTGACGTCAAACCGATGGGGACTGCAACTGGTTAGGCAGTCCCCATCGGTTTTTTGGCAACTGGATTATACAGTAATATGGGCTCGGGTTTAATAATGGTAATTTCTACTACAGTCACTTGTCAAAATCCTCGACCAAGGGAATCTAGAAGTAGCTAACTGTACTATATCTTTAAGATCGAAAGATTGAAATGGGTACTTCGACACTCGGTTGCCGTCTACATGCTCGACGGCGGACTGAGCGGACTGGGAATTTACCGGTCCCGTTTTACTCGCCGGTGTCATGGCGATGGGAACTGCACGGAAACCATTTAAGATAGAGGGCAGAAATTTTAGGGAGCTGCGCTGCGCTGAGCAGCTAGAAGCAGCTCTCTGTTTCCAGTGGTTTCCGGCCGTTTTAGAAGTTGTTTTGGGCTCCCGCCCTGCACCCGGCAGGGTAGGGAGCCCTATTTTTGATTGATTTGGTCCTGATGGGCCGTGTATATAGCGGAGTGGCAGGAGGGGCTCCCTCCTGCCCTCCTTCTTCATCTCGCACACCTGTCACCGACCCCTCTCTCCTCACCACATCTCTACCATCATCCCCTCCCTCCTCTCATACGATGGCTGACGATCGTACCATCGAGCAGAGGCAGCCCGGGAGCCACCGCTTCGGCGGTGGTAACCGGGTGATGCCCGAGCGAGAGGTACGATCGTTGAATCTCCTCCGTCATGTACAGCCTAGTCCTCCATCAAATGCAGAATCTGATCAATACCGTCACGAAATGGCTCTCTTTGGCCAACGCTTCCGTCCTTTGAAAGTCTCTGAATCCAACGTTCGTGCTCTCGAGCTCCAGACCGAATTGTACCCAGACGGCATGACCGCCACCGGAGCCCCTCTCCAACTGAGTGAGAACAAGTCTGGCTCGCGAATGGCGACCTTGGATAAACCAAGTGATGCAAGCTTAGGAGCATCTTCGACGATTGCTGTGCGTGGATCACCAAGACGTGTCTCCGAAGACCCGGACGAGCAAATTTCGGCAGCACGTATGCCACGTAGGAAGCCTGGAGCACCAGCAATGTCATACTCTCACCAGTCAGAAACGTCTCACCATCCAATGATCTCTCAGGGCAGCAATCAACTAGAGCTACAGACCGCAGTTCCTCAAGTCTCAGCTCATACATCTCCAGGTAGAGGCTTGATATCTCCTTCTCCAGCAGAAATCCGACTTCCAATATCTCCTGCAAATGCCGCTGAAGCGGACTGGGTGAGAGACCTCTTCAGTCCACCTCATCCTAGGCCTGAAAGCCTTCTCTTTGATACGAATTGCGATGCGACAGAACCATTCCCTCTTCCTGGTTCATCCGGGGGCAGAGTAGTTCCTCTGTTGGAAGTCTTGAAAAGTCATGCTGCAAAGCACAGCCACGGTTCGGGTTCCATGGCTTCAATTCCGGGGATATATCCGCCTTCTGGGAGACAGACACCGACTGCGCCTGCCGTCGATCGACCAGTCCATCCGGGACTGGTTACACCTCCATCAAAGCCAGCGCCTTCTCCATCAGCTCCGAGACCATCCAGATCTCTTCGCGACAGAAAGCCTCTGGGATTCAACGAAAGATTTGGAATTGTAGGAACCCCGGGTCCCATCCGTTCGAGAATCGAGACCAAAGCTCCTCATACCGCACCACCGCTATCCTCACTTCAGCATGCGAGAATTCAAGCTTCTCTTCTGCGAAGCATGCAACGTCAGTCGCAGCTTCGGCCAACCAATCCACTATATGAGACTGAAGCTGTCGGCCCTGGCACTGTTCCAAGGGTCCGTCGTGTGTCGCCAACATTCGTCTCGCTGCCTTCACGATCCTCGCTAGGACCGTCTGCTGTTCGATTTGATATCCAGAGTACGAGTCGACCAATCACCGCAACTTCTTCGTCGGATGTAATGAACCAGAGTACTTTGTCTCAACCTCAAGCTCCTCCTTCCAGTGCGGTCAGGCCAGCTTCTTTGGTAACTCCGCGAATCGACGAGCCTGTCATGCTCCCTCCACCTTCTGCTTCTCCTGTTGTACCACAGATGATCAGCATGGAACAGACACCTCTTCTTGGCTTCGAGGCTGGACGTACGCTTCAAGACACGCTTAGGCGAGCTTCGGAGTATACTCCCCAGGGTATGCGGTCTCCAGAAACACCAATGAGGCTGATGACGAGTGCTGGAAATGTCCCTTCGAGATTCAACGAGCGCGATCCATTCATGAGGAGCACTCCTGACGAGGTCCCTGCGACAACACCAATCGTGGACACTTTCATTAATCCGCAAAGAGTAAGCCACCAGCAGTACGGTGCAATGGGGCTGATGCAAAATACTGCGGATGAGGGCGAAAGTGGCGATTGTGAGCCCGAAGCTCGAGAGGAAAGGCCTGCGAAGGGAAAGGGGAAGGAGAAGTCGAGTGACTACATGCATCCTGGGCAGTGCTCTGGTAGCCGCGGCAACATCAAAAGCAGTCACGAAGGGAGGATCGAGAAGCGTCTGGAGAAAACACCCACGGAAAGTGTAAGTGCAACGTTCCTGGAAGAGACTATGAAACAGAGCCTGCATCAATCTTCTTCCTAAAATTTTCCTCCCCATCATCATCCTTTCTTCCTCTATAGGAGCTAATCCATATCAATTTTCAAGCTCCATATCTCATACATCCTCTCACCAACGAAAGCGTCTTACTTCCCAGACCCCAAGACCAGCATCCCTAGGATGCCGGGGCAAGAGCCGGCCACGTACAGCTTCCAAGCTGGCCAGCTCACGCTGGAGCCACCATATGGCAACAGCATCCGTGACGAGGTCCTAGTGACCCACTACAGCAGCGCTCCGACCACCACCATCGAGGACGTTCTGGCCTCTGCGGAGGCGATTCGCGACGTCAGCAAGCGAATCGAGTCGGTCTTGAAGGACTACCGTTCGAGCCTCAAGATGGACGGCAAGGAGCTCAAGCGGAGCGACAAGGATGTTCAGAAGGAAAGGGCCACCATCGAGGCCACGGAAGACGAGGTCCTCCCCGCCGAGGAAGACCAAGCCATCGTCAAGGCGAAGCTGCTGAAGGGCCAGCGACGCTACGGCGAGCACATCGAGCTCCTCTTCGACGATCTCCGCAAGCTGGAGTACGACTACCGTCGCAACCTGGAGCGCTTCAACCGCCAAGCCGACGATCCAATCCTCGACCCTCTCGCTGATATCCCTGTCGACCCAGCCGAGCGCACAGAAGAGGAAGAGGTCACCTACCGCGGTCGCGTCTTCATCCTTGCCAAACTCGAAAAGCGCGGCTACAAGGGCGGCCCGGTTGCGCGTTTCCTGGAGAACCTCGACGCGGAGGAATGGAAGGACGAGATGAGAGAGGTCATCCTCATGTCGGATGCCAGGGTCCTCCAAGCCATCCAGGACCTGGCCGCGCAGAACCCAGGAGGACCGATTCCGGACATCGACTTTGACGGGATCGACTTGACGGATCTTGCAACGCTTCCGTGGGGCCATTTCAAGTTGACGGGACAGGACGACGCGAGCGCTCAGCACGGGAAGGAGAACACGGGGCCGGCCCACGACATGGTGAGCCCGACTCTCCCCAGCGAGAGCGGCGATGAAGAGGAGCTTGAACGGAGCTACCTGAGTGACCCTGGGATCACGCCTGCACTTAAGAGCAGACTCCAGCGGGTCAGAGACTACGATAGGCTGTGATGCCGGGTTTCTCTTGTGTGCTGTTTTCGGTATCGGGATACGTTTTCACACTGCGATTTTTACTTTTTCCAAGCCATGGTCGTTTCTGTCAAGTGATTCTTTCTTTTCATATTGGGTATCCGTTTCTTGTTTCTTTCTGAGACTGGCTCTCATCTTTCTTTTCTTGGACCGTTTTTGTCTCCTTTGGCTAGTACTAGGAATCTCCCCACACTGCAATGATAGTGCATTACGGTTAGTGTACGCAGAGAATTGAAAGTCGCCGTAGTCTACCATTTCCGTTTCTACATTATCCGAATTACCTTTCAGTGTTTCTTTTCAAAATAAAGCTGCGTACCAAACAGAACAGTAAGCACCGTACCACCACCCAAGCCTATCCTAACCTTTCAAGACGACCCGGAGTGTGGTATTTTTGGGTCGCCGTGTTGCGAACGTCACACAGGCAGCAAAATGCCGAGTCTGCGAGCCGACGTCAACCTGACATCAACCATTCGCGTTCCACAATCGGCTCCACTATCACCACCTCGCCAATTGCAAACATTAATATATTATTCAGAGCAAGAAAACCCTCTAAGGTAACCTCCGGCCAGCAGCTACCTCACCGATGTAGCTCACTAATTGGGCCGTCTCTATCGCTGAGCTATCAACAGTTCATTTAACTTGAAGCGCCACTGCGGAGCCTTTATGAGCCACTGGCCACCATGTGCGCATGTGCCACCAGGGATTCGGCGCACACATCCCCATTCGCGGTGATTCCAGCGCATGTCTCCGGCCGCAAATGGAATGGCTTGTCTTTCGCACGACACCCCACCGACATTATCGCCTGTGGATTGCGCCTGCGGGCGTTTTCGCTCAACTACGTAATTACAAAGTTGGGACGGCGGACAAGTTTGCCAGGTGAATTTCAGTGTGGAAGTGGATAATCTTGCGGTCAGCGCCGGTTAATAAGTGGATTGTAATATAATAGCCTGCCTACTAAGCTATCACCTGCGCACTTGATAATTGTATCGACCGTTTGCGCCTTTATTTTGGATGAGTAAGGAGGGCATTTCTCGCTGGCTCGCCGCCGGTAGTTCCGCTGGAATGCCAGGCCGCACGCAATTATTCAGGATCAATTTCCTCAGTTAGTTTTCTACTCCGGACCCCATGGACTCGATCGTATTGTTTTATTTATTCATACATCGCATCGCACTGATTGACTCGATCGATACTTTTACAGTTGCTTCATGCCTTATTCTGCGACAGGATCTTGACGGTTACATTGCATGACCTGATTGGCAGTCGTGGTCGCAGTCGCGGGAAATTTAATCTAATTTTGTTCGATTACCACATCTGGCGCGATGAAAGTCTCACCAAGTCGCCTGCTCGTCTCCCGCCGCGCCCAAGCGAGCGTCATAACCCTCGCTTTCACTACTCTTTTCCTCACCTTCAACTTTCTCTCACCGGACTCGCGGCCCCGCTCGTCGAATATATACACATCGTCGTCTGCGCGCGGACCCGTCGCGATATCAGCACATAGCAGCACTTACGTTAAATACCATGAGGCGCCCTACGCACTTGGCGCGACACGCCGCCGCCGCACGTTCACATCGTTATCCGACCCGCCGGGTGTTGCGACGACGGGACAGCGGATACTGCTGCTTACGCTTGCGGACGACTTGAGTTCATTTGGCGGGTCGAGCGTGCGCGCGACTCGGGGCGATGGCAGGGTCAACCGGACGTGGACGTTTGCCGACTATATTGCGCGGGTGCGCGCGCAGGGGATGCCGGCGTCGCAGATGACGTTGGGGGTGTTGACGACTTCCAGTGCCGCTTTTGAGAACTATACGGCGACGCTGTTGGCGTTGCCGCGGGCGATGCCTTGGTCTTCTGCGGACATTATATATCTGCCGTCGCTGCCGCTGTATGGAGTTGGGAAAGGTGGTGATGAAGGTGGTGATGAGGGCTCACAGCGGCGGGGATACCGGGCGAGATTGAGGAATTATCTCATGTCAAGTATGCTGGATGACCGGTATGCGCATATCATCTGGTTGGATGCGGATGTCGTCGAGCTGCCGCAGGGGCTGTTCGCGCGGTTCGTGGAGGTTGCGGGGATATCAGAGCGGACGGACATTACGCCGCTCGTGGCCACGGGAACCCCGATTGACGACAATGGCGACGGTGAAGATGCTGATGGCGTACAGCCGGGTGCGGAGACGGAGTCGGAAACGCCATTCCCTGATCCTGAGGCGGACCACGGACCGTCACTACCACCGAAGGTTACTCCGGTCGTGCGGCCTGCGGGGTTATTGACGCTGCATTCTGAGACTGGTGCCGGCCGCGACGTCAATCGGGGTTCCTGGCGCGGATTCGGCCATCGTCCGACGGCCTTGGAGCTGTCACAGATCCTGGACAGAGGTCGTTCATTCAGGGGACAGAAGACGTGGGCTAAGGAACTGTCGCAGCTGCTGCCGGGCACGCGAGACGGAGATCTGGTGCAGCTGGATGTCGTGGGTGGCTCGGCGCTGTTCATGCGCGCGGAGCTAGTGAGAGAAGGGCTGGTGTTCCCGGTTGGTTCAGTACGAGAGCATGAGAATGGAGGAAGGGAGACGGAGGGACTGTGTAAAGTGGCGGGGCAGATGGGATGGGGATGTTATGCATTGGCGGGGAGCTGGCGTACCGTGCACGCTGATTTCTAGCAATATGGCATCGAGATTGCGTAGGCAGGTCCTGTCCGTTATATCTTAAGTATTTATTGGTGGTATATTTGTAGTTCATTGTATGGTAGCGGCGTACAGGTCGGTCGACTGATGTTTATAATTTTGCTGAGCATGTCAGCCGCTCGGGCAGTGGAGTATATGCTTTTTGTTCTGCAGATCTGGTTCATGTTGCGGAGTTCGGCTGCATTGATGTGTGTTTATTCATATGAGGGTCTCAGCGTCGCAATATATATTGGTCGAATCGATATTACTGCTACAAAGTCGACGAAGCCCTCTATGTGACAAAATTCTATCCTGCCTTCTATCACCGAGTACATTACATGAATGCGTCTATCGTATATAAAATCACCACAGCTCCTCGTTCCCAAACCGTTTCGCATACATCCCCATCGCCTTGATCGGGAAGACAAACTTGTAATTCGGATATGTAATCATACTGCATACGCATCACCGTCAGCATTCGATACAGCTAAGATCTTGGAAGCCGCAAAATTCGACGAGGGATAATAGACTTACCAGCTCCGGTTGAACACGCCCTCTATACCCTCCTGCAACCACTCGCCGTTGCTCTGCTGCCGGCTCTTCAGCAAGTTGATACCCTTCCGCAGCACATCCTTCCCGTCGTACCCTGCATTCATCAACGCGATCAGACACCATGCTGTATTCACAACCTGACTACGCTCATGGTCGATCCACCGCCCCTTCACACAACTCATATAACTCTCCCCCCACCCACCGTCCGCCATCTGCTTGCTGACCAAAAACGCGCAAGCCCGCCGCACACGCTCCGAGTTGGCGCAGCTCTCACCGACCAGACTCAGTGACTCCAATGCAAACATCATCGCGTACGAAAAGCAGATACCCCACGACCCTTCCCAGCTGCCATCGGCGCGCTGCGCGGTTTTAATCCACTCAACGGCGTCTTTGATCGTTTTCTTGATCTCCTCAGCCCTGTATTCTGGGTCCACTTTGCGGAAGTACACCAGCCCTGTGACGACAGCGGTCGTGCACTCGGGGTATTCGTATTCGATCATGATGCGGCCGAAGACCTCGGCGGCGTTGAACCATTCCAGCTGCTTGATGCCGCGAACGATCTCGTATGAAGCGAACCCACCGCTGGGATTTCGCAGCGAGAGGAGTACGTCGACAGCATCACGCATACGCGGAATGGACACGCGGGCCGGGAAGGACGGCAGTAATTGCAGTTGTATGACGGCCTTGAGGCCCTCGGCAGTACAATCGGAGACAGTGTAGCCTTGGTCGCGGGTGGAGAAGGCCCATGCGCCCTTTCGTTTCTGCCGGTAGCATTTCTGGATATCGTCGCTGATGTCCGCGGAGATCTGCTGGTCGTCGAGGAATTCGTGGGCGGCGTTGAGCATGCGGTTGTAGCGAGGGTCGTCGGCGAGGTTGCATTCGACGATGGATTGGATGGCGAAGGAGGTGTCCCATACTTGCACGCCGTTGGTGCCGTTCATTAGCATGCCGTCCTCGTTCATCCAGAGGTAGTCGTGGAGGCGGTCGATGTGGCCGGCGACAGCGGGAGAGTCGGGTCCTTCGGCGATGAAGCGGCAGAGCATCTGGAGGGGGTTATTGACAGGGCCGAGGTTGACGTTGAGCGTGTTTTCGTCCTCGCGGACGACCAGAGAGTAAACGTAGTCTTCGGCCCATGTCTTGAGGCGGGTGGGGATGAGGTATTTGCCCCAGAATGTGCAGACGGTGTTGAAGAGGTTGAGGACGGTGGTGTGCGGGTGGTAGATGTCCGCTGCGGCGACGGTGTTTCGGTGTGCAGCGAAGGGGATGGAGGAGTAAGGCTGGGTGAAGAGCTCCGTGCGCAGGGCGCGAGTGAGGGGGTTGAGGGGCCGGGAATATCGCTTGGACCAGATGTAGGACATGGGGAGGTAAACGGCGCGCGTGTGGATCCACCAGCGGTACGGGTGGAGGGGAAACCAATCCGGGAGAAGCCAGAGTTCCGGCGGGATGGGATTCATGCCCTCCCATTCGAAGCAACCGATCATGGCCAACCATGCTTTACCCCAATGAGGGACGCCGAGCGCGCCACCAAGTTTATGAAGCGTCTGTCGGGCTTTGACGGCGACGGGATGGTCCGGTGGCATGCCCAGCAACCGGAGAGTGGTGTAGTTTATCGTAGTACCAAAGACGGATGTCTCGGCCTCGGTGTGTAAGCCCCATCCACCGTCTTCTGGATGAGCGCGGTTGCAAAGGTAGCGGATGAGTTCCGTCGCCCAGTGCTCAGGGAACGGGATGCCAGTGGCATACCAGCACATGACGAAGCCGGCGAGCTGGAACATCGGACCGGAGTAGTCACAGGCCCAATTGCCGCCGGTGAGCTGCAGCTTTGAAAAGAACTCGAGACCATTCTTCGCGACGTCGAGCGGGGTCTTTGGAGGAGGAAGGTCTGGTTGCTCCTATGATACGCCGATGTAGGTCAGTAACAGCCTGACGAGACCAGATACACCGGCGGGGGGATATCCTACAGTATCGAGGCCGAGAAAGTACTTGTCGGCGGTTGACTGCTTCCATTCCTTTGCTTCGGCCTCAGACAAGTAGTGCCAGGTCTGGCGGCCGTGGTCGTCCTTGAGGCGCCATCGCGAGTAGTCGGTGAAAGGGGTCCGGTAGTCTGAGGTCGGGATGACCTTCACGGTCGACGGCGGCTTTGATGGTAGGCCCATCGGTCAATTGGCGAGGTTTACGTGGCTCTATCGCGTCGTATCGTATCGTGTCAGGAGGTGATGAGGTCTGGATGGGACGACGGGCTTCTTAAGCACAGCGTCGGGCGCATGTGAAGCCCGTCGCGAGCGCCGACGTCGCGATTCTTCAAGTCGCACACGGTTTTCGCGTTTTCGGGCGCGGCTCGCCGAGGCCCCGGGCTCCGAGACGTCAAACAGTTGCCTCTTCGGGCCCAGCACCTGCAGCTGCCCGGCTTCCGACGTTACACACGCATTGTCGCACCACCGGCGACTGCTAAATTTGTTGCCGATGGAGCAGTGCTACGACACCTATCTACCAGCCCTGTAATATTGGCTAGCAGAGATCGAGAGACTGTAACTATAATAGTTCGGACTTCTGAGTGATCACGGTTATCAATGACCATTGACCCAGCCTTATGAAGAGCACTATTTTCACATCTACCTTTTTGGTGTGATTATATTTATATTAATAATCAATACCCTACGGGTGGCCAGGCAGAACTATATTCCGTATAGTTACCTAGGCAGATAAGTGGTGATTAGTGAAACTGACACGTACATATGTCGTGAACGAATCGAGCACATGCAAATCTTCGCAATCACATCCCGGCGTCTGTACCAGCATGATACTATGTATAACCATTGTCCACATCTTGCCATCTACCAAAGCCCAATACCAGAAGATAAAGGCATCAAGTCTCGAATTGAAGCCAGCAATCTTATCACGTATGCTTTTATGGTCAATAAGAACGGCCTTTGGGTGCTCGTGTTTAGCCATGTGGTATATGTGATCAACGCCATATCGATCAACAGGGTTGGAGCGTGTGACTAGCCCGCATCAATGAATATATTTCTAGCACCAGATGAATTTCACGCTTTGGATCCGTAGATCGATCAAATCCCTACACTGTGCAGTGATCCGAGAAGAACTTTCCGCACGTATATAAGTCTCATGCCTTTCCTTTCATGTTCTTCTGGGTTTTCTCTTCTCCTGTCTTCTCCTCTCTTCTCTTCACTTCACTCCACTTCACTCAACTTCTGCTAAAATCCCCCTGACTGAATTTGGATTCACTACGCTTAACATTACAACTTCTACTAAATCCACCTCTACTAAATTCTCTGAACTTCCAACTACATCATACGTCTACTAAGCCGATGCTCCGTGCGAACGGGCCTCGCCAATTCCTTCTGCCGTTTGAGTCCATCTTTCGCAAAGATGAGGCTTTGCGCGCCCGTCGCAATTATCTCAATGGCAAGCCATCGATCTGTTTTATGGCTCCAAACTTTCCGCCTGAGGAAGTTGCAGCTAGGACGAAAATTCCGGCTCATTTCAACCGCATGATGCCTCTCCTACACCCCTCCTTGGAATGTCTAGAACGATATTCTTCGCTACGGCCATGTCGCACAAGTATCATTCACGCGACATGATCAAGATACATGCCATATCGCGTTTCGACAAAAACCACAACTATGCTTTATGGCATCATACAAGCCACCAAGCCGTACCATATGGCGCTGTTACCGACAAGCTACGTATACCGGCTTCTCCACTGGATAACAACAAAGAATAATATATTACAGAGCGTCCAATATATATATGTCGACATATCGAACCGGAGAGGATATATACAGTTCTTGGAGTATTTGATGGTTTCGTGGCTTATCAGTGCCCATGTGAGTGTAGCCCATGCAGCTCAAGTCTTCAGATCAGCTGTGAAATCCATGCTGACAGTTAAATGTGTTGGAAGTCATGACGTGACATGGATACGATGTTCGTGGCATGTCTCTGTCGAAATCCAATGTTTAGACGCGCTTATGCACGTCTCGCCGCCAGTTTAAAAGTCGCTACGGATATTGATGCAGTCAGAGATGCAAATGGGGAGATAATCCATTATGTATATACATATTTATGACGTCTTTGACATTAAAATTATGAGGCGTTTTTGAAATGGAGCCAGGAAGACGGATCTCGTATGACAGTTAACCACAAATATTCATGCATATACATGAACTCCTTAATGCGAGTGTATGCTAAAAGACATCATGAGGTGACCGGCCCCCACTTGAGCGACGACATTCATGCAAAACTTCTTACTACAAGCCGCGGATATGTGGACATTGTCTGGTGTTCGCTCGGGAACTCTCGATCACGTCCAGCGCCTGGTTTACGAGACAATTCTTAGATCTCTAAAGCTACTCCAAATAGAAGAAGATGTATATATGTGTGTTTAATCCATATGTTCATTTTGAAGCATCTAGGATCTCCGTGAAGGATGCGGAGAGTAGCGTAGGACTATCATGGCAACTGTCTCTTTGATTCTAAACCAGCTGTATCTGCACCCTCTCAATGCTGTCTACGAACTTCGCCGATTCTTTATAGTACATCAGTCCATGGATGTAAGCCTCTCCGATCAGAGTATACGAATCGATACCGTTTCCGGTACCGGCGCCCCTTACCACAAACGGCACCTTCGCATCCCGCATAATCATGATTTTATCACCAGCCTTTGCTGTCGGCACAATACCGATAAATCCCTTGCTCGTGATGCAGATCATAGGCTGTGGGAATTTGCGTATGAACGTTGCTGATGTCGACCAAAATTCGTTGAGGAGTGTCTGAGATTCTTGTGGCAATGAGCTGTAGATATGGGCGCCCTGGTTCGGTTTGATTGCAAGGATCTCCTTCTCGAACCCTGCTGGCCACTTCTTTTGCTGTCTTGGCTGTTCAAAGTAAGGTAGCGAGGAGCGTGTCAGCGGGCCGGGGGCATCTCCAATAAGTGTTTTTATGAGCACCTCTTCTTGCCAGTTCTCACCACTTGTTGGATAGGAATCGAGCCTTCCAAGGTATTTGCGGAACAATTCCAGCACGCGGTGGAAATACATCAGTTTCCCGTAGACTTCGAGTCGACTGCATTCCTGTATCACATCGAAAAGCACCACTGTCGTTTTGATTATCGGCTTGGGTTCGATGCTGATCGAGTCCTGCGAGAAGCTATTACAGCCCTTATGAACTCTCAAGAGCATCCCTGCACTAAAGCCAGATGCGCTAGTCTCCCATTCAGATATAGTTTCAGGATAATTGTAATGGACGGGCCCCTCTTCAGCGATCAAATTCGGCATCCAAGTGCAAAATTCCGTGGACTTGTCGGCACCCGCCCAATAGAGCAAGCTGGGAATTGATGTGCGTTTTGCTAACCAACTGACAAACCGGCTGAGGACATCATGATCTGGGGAGTCGTAGTCTGGGTAGAATGGCTCGTCCCCACCCTTCAGATCATAAGCTAAATGTAAGAGCGAGAACAATTTGTCTCGCGGCCTGGAAGACCGGTTGTGGAAAAACATCTTTCGAAGCCTTAGAAAATTGAACAATTCGCCATTCTGATAAAGACTCCGTGCTCGGTGGAGAGCATGAGCGCGGTAAGACCCTTTCAAGAACGCAGAAACTTCGAGCTGATCATCGCTTGAGTTATCACGGAGGAGCTGCTCGCACTCAACGATACCTCGGATGAAGTTGTTCCACGTAATCTCCGAGTCTCCGCACCAGATGACGACTTTCGAGCTCAGAACCAGTTCTTGTATGATCCACATCCGTGTAAACCACTCGCGAGAGAGGAACTTTTCAATCTCTGTGATCTCATCGGTATAAAGGGGAGTAAAATTGCCTTGTTTCCAAGACTGTCGCTGTACATGTAACCTCTGAAGGACTTTCAGTGCCCGTTTGTCGTCAGGCCTCTCGTTTCCCATCCATATCACGACTTGCTGGGCTGCGCTGTACAGCTGCCCCATGCGACGGACTTGCCGGGTCTTCTCGATATTGTCGTTTTGATTGATGCAAAGTGCATCCGCCCATATCAATGAGTTCACTTTTCGGTCTCGCAGGCATCGAAGGCAAGCGGCTAAGGAATCGCCAATTGGTATTCTGCTATCCTTTGTCGAGAAGTACGCGCAATTCTTCGGGTCCGGCCGGCGGCCCCAGCAGTAGGATATAGCCAGGAAAGGTTGACAGGAGTTGATGTTAACTCGAATGAACTCCCCTTTCAGCTCATCTTCTGGCCCATTATGCTCTAGTCGTAGCAGCCGGATTTCGTCCAACTCTACGTGGAACTTTCGGTAAATTTCGTGTATCTTCGGAGCCAATCTCTTATTGGTGGAATCTTGTGATAACAACCGGCCAGCATGCGACGATACGTTTCCTTGATAGCTCGACTGTGTTGTGAATGTCATCGATCCGTCGAGATAGTGCCTCCACGGGTCCAGGTATAGGTGGATGCTGGGGTCACCATCAACATTTGCCACACGCGCTAAAATATACACACTAGTTGTGCTGTTGCCTAGCGTCAGGCTGCGCGCTTTTTCGAATTGTGCATGCGATAAAGCAAATGGTTCCAAGGCTCGTGTATTCGTAGCACACACTTGGATGTGGAATGTGCAGGTATCAGCCAGCGTGCTTCCGTCAATTTTACCTTCAGTAATAACTAAATGTCTGAGCACGCCATCTTTTTCCGTAATGGTGAAAGTTGAACTCTTCGGATTATCTGCAAATGACTTATGTCCATGATAGGAGCGCATAAAGCTTGTCCAATGTTCATTTGGATCATAAAAGCCTTTTGGAAGAAACTCTTCAAGGAAGCGAGAGACCTGGAATTTGCGATAACAGCTTTAGTTTGGATTCCTTGGAATACGTTAAACGTTCAGCCGGGGGTGCGCACCTGCAACTCTCCAAAATATCTTGTATCTTGTGTATCTTCGCCTAGGAATGTCATTGGTTCTGACTGGAATATGACCCCGGAATCCATGTTCCTGAACTCCATTTGACTGGATGTCCGGTTTGTTCTTCGAAGATCCTCATGCCTATCCCTCCGCGGAATGATGCGAGGGTTGCTGGACTTTATAATGCTCCCACGAGGGTATGGCTTGCGACTATCGTCAACAGCCTTCTGTTCGCTATCCATATTCTCGCTGTCCGTATTCTTTCTGTCTTCTTCTTCGTTGATATTTCCAACCGGCGCAGATCCCCATTCGCCGCTTGCGTTTTCCTTTCTTTCGTTTCTATACTTGACTAATGATGTTCCTTCGTCTATTGTTTCGCTTTCGTCATATCCCGAATCACTCGTAGAGGCCCGTTCCCTAACTACTACCTCGCTTTTGTTGGTTCCGGGCTCTGCTACGTATGCGGTTTCGTCCTGTTTCTGGAATATTTCGTCCTCCATGTTACTATTGAGGGTTGTTAATATATGTTCTACAAATGTACCATTTCTTGAAATATGTCGATGAATAGCGGGGACATACATTGCTCCCGTTTCTGAAGCCTTCTCGCGGTTTGATCCCGAAGCTTCCCAGTCACCTGACTCCAGTTCTGCTATCAGATCTAACTCACGTTGAATTTTATCAACTTCAAGACGGCGTAATGTCCACGTCAGCAATATATAACTTGAAGACCATGGGATGAGTCGTAATCGAAAATCCACATACACTCTTCTTCCATACTTTTGAAGATAGTTGTGCCCAATCGCGCCTGAAGATTATCCCGAAGTCGACCATAGTTATTCTGAGTCAAAATCTGATACAAGAATGTTTCGTTTTCCGATCGGTATATGCTACATATACGCGCAAGTTGGTGTGCGAGGTGCACAGGCATGTAGGTATCGTCGATCTCACCGGGGACAAAGTATATGGCGATTGAATCCGAGTCGTCCAGGAAACATACGGATTTCACCTTGGAAACACTGCTTTTCACTCGCTTCTTCGCTGTTGCCAGAGTCCAGCTCACACGGATTTCTTCACATTGAATTACCTTCGCTCGCCTGAGCCACTTGATAGCAGCGGTTTTATCGTTGTGTACTATCAAACTAGGGGTCTAAATTAGCATCAATTGAATGACAAGAGCAACGAAATCCGTAGTACTCGTCTTATCAACTTTGGGGATACCTACGAGGAAATGTAGAATGCCTTCTCACGTAGACGTTTCGTGAGCGATTCATCTAGCCGCTGACTCGTAGCATGAATTGGATCTTGCGTGGCGGCGCGTGACAGTAATCGGGACTCCAATCCCATGACCAAAGCCAATGTGCTTATGTTGATCTCGAAAAAACTGGTAGACAGACTGGAAAGCCTGACGCGTCCTTCAAACGCCTTCTGGAGATCAAACGAATCCGAAATGAACCATTCGTCCTTCTTGTTGCCTGTTCGTAATTCAAAGCTGGTAAAGTCTGATGGAAACGCGCTAAAATATTCTCGATGAGCTTCACCGGCCGCAGTCACCGGGAACATATAGCAACCCTCGAGTCCTTCTGCAGCAGCCATCACTTCTGTGCGTTTATTATCAATGCTTAACGATATAGATTGGAGGACGGAAGAGACATGCTTGATGCCATCCGCTGGATCTAAGCGGCTGGCTTCTACCTTCAGCAGTTTCAAGTCGACCTCCCGTGGACTTAGAACCCTGCAAAATAGTTTGAACTGAGCGGTGTAATAATTTGAGAGGCTAGGTATATGCTTCAGAGAAACCGGTGTATGCCAGACACATTCGCTGAAGTTGTGCCAAGTGCCTGTGCTGGAGCCATAGTCGTCCGGAATGTATACGAATGCCCCTTCATCGAAAAATTCCCTATATATATAGAGGTATTGTAATCAGCGATGAATGTACTCAAACCGGCCGAATAATGCAGTGGCTATATGAGCGACATAGAGACACACCTTATTGTCTCTTGTTGGTCTATCGGGAGATGTCTTCCTAGTTGGCTGTATATCCTCGAGACGTGGAGATGAGACGTATTTTGCCCGTGGATCTGGCGTAGTCTTGATAGAAATAGTTCTAGGTCTGGTTCTACCCCGACACCGAAAACTTCGAGGAAATTCCACCCTCCGTCCTCTACATCGGGGATATCCAGGAATCGATCCGAGGGTATGACTCCATGTGAGGCTTGCAAGCCCTCCTTCTTTCTCACTGTCTCAATTCTCGCACATATTGAACAAGCGTGGGCCTTTGTGTTGCAAGGACGGCAGGAGGCCAGATGCGAAAGCTCCATCAGATGCTCCAGAGGAAGGTATGCTTCCTTCAACTTAACTTTCGCACCTCCGTGACAAGTTACAACGATACTCGAGACCATGTCTCTGAGTTTCTGTCGTGAGGTTTTGCCCAAATTCAATGGGGCATCCTGTTCATCTTTTCCGTACTGCTTCGCCGCAGGCTCGACAAACCATGCCGCATAAAAATTCCAGTGATATCTGAGAGTTGTCAAGATTTCAATCGGGCTACTTGAAGATATTGATAGAAAATCCTGATGGAGCTCATATGTCCCACCTCTGGTCGGTTTCGCCACTCGAAGTAATGTTCTGACACGCAAGGTGTCCAGAAGCCATTTATAACCGGGTGAAGTCGTATCGGCGCCGAAGGCCTCCAGATACTCCGGGTGTAGAAATTTGAGATTTCCCAAAGTCTCCGATCCAGCGTTAGAGCTCTGTGCAAAAGAGCAGGCTGAGAACTGCTCCTCGGAGGAGATATAGACTTCCGATAACAATGCGACTTCTTCAGTGCTCGTGAGGCACTGTAATGACCCAATGTAATCTTCCGTAATACCACGTCCACTATGGAAAAGGAAAACAAGATGAGCTACTGCATTGCGCGGGGGCATGAGTAAAGTGCGAATTTTATCTGGGAGAAATTTGTGCTCATAAAGAATCTGGAAGGCAAGCATTTTCGCTGATAGTATTTCAGCCCCCAGGGCAATGAATAGTCTGCCTCTCTCAGATGTTGTGGCTATAGTGGGATGAATCTCAGCCATTCTGTCCACGCCCATTGGGAAGATAGGACTCTTTGGTGACTCTGGGAAGAAAGGTCGGAGATTATTTGTCTCGGCCGAGATCCAGCTGCCATGTCGAAGGGGGATTAGATGGAGTCCCCGAAGGTCTTGTCTGAAATACTCTACTAGTTTCAAAAGCAATTTGCAGACCTGGTTGTGCCATGCGTCCGGCATTTGTTGGAACACAGAAGGCGCTCGTTGGATGAAATATTTGAGGTCCTTCAGAAACTCTGAATCCGATAGGTTCTGCACCCCGAGTATGTTCAGAGCCTCGATGGTTTTTAAAGGGTATTTCTCTGATAATGAATGCTTGGAGGAATGAGCTGGTGGGATCAACGGCTTCCCATCGGGATCTCTGTATGCCCGGGGGATGTAGGTGAGCTGTTTGGGAAGACGCATATTGCCATTTGTATCTTCTAATATAGCTCCGCTGGAAAATTCCAGCCGAACGTTCTCTGGCAGATCCTCGAATATGCTACCTTTTAGTCGCCCGATAGGGAGTAGTAAAGGCCAGCCGTATTGTAAATCAGACTCCAATTTGCCAAATTGAGAGACAGCTTCCAGGAGCGCCCTAGGGAGCTTCTCAACTATAGACTTGTTCCACTCGTTATCGTCGATTTCTTTGCGATTAGCAACCAATATAAAATTGGACTGGATCGTAAACTGTTACTTTGGTTAATAACTTGTGCTACAAGAATAAAGCAGTAGCTGCCCAGGTGAAACAACGTAAAGAGAATGCCAAGGTACCTTGAAGCCATATTCACGTATTGGCAAGTAGGAGTATGCTGTCGCGAATTGGATCGATTCGATAGATCTGGGAAAGAGCAGTATGATGTCCGCGCTCTTCGGTCGAAGGCTGTGATCTGGCAAGCCAGACACCGGATAGCGGAAGGCGTAATATGCGATGGATTCCGTCTCGTTCCTTGTGAGTATACTTGACAGTACATGTGGCTCCGATGGAATCATATCTGCCATAAGCAGGTCTTTCCAACGACCTCCCTCTTCCCGACGGTTGGATGTCCAGAATGTCACCGGTGTAGGTTCATTTGTGATACTATTCAGTTCCAGCTTTTTGATCTTGTTCAAAAACAACAGAATTGTGGGGTCTATTGCTTGAAGGCTACCCGCAATCTCTGAAGGTTGAATGTTGTCGAGAACTTTCATGAGAATCGCAGTGTATCCCTTTTTTCTCTCTATGTGAGAAGGGAGGGAATCCCATATTGGATAAACCCTTCCTAGGGGCTCGTCCTTATCGAAACGGAAGGAATAGTAACCAGATGATATCCAAACTCTCGACGCAATTCTAAAGACGGACTTGAAACCAATGCCTTTCTCGCCGATCAAGTCGTCTTGCTTGATGTCGGATAGAACTTTCGAACTCTTGCAAGCAGTACATATGGAATCGACATTTGCCTTGCTGAAGCCGATTTCATTGGACTCAAATAGCACGTAGCCATTCTCGTGATGAATTTTGATCTCGGGAGTTCTCCTGCCGTAGGAGTTATCTTCCGCGTTCTGTATTAATTCAAAGAAGACATGGCTGCTATTGCTATATTGTCCCTCTCCAAGGCTGAAAATAATAAAATACAAATCTACTGTATCAGCGCACAATCTGCCATATTTGAGAAATGAAATATCCGATAGTTGGAGACTTGAAGCTTTTTACTTACAGCATCAACAGACGATCAACATCAAGGATTTCTTTATTTAATTTTAGCTTATTGAGCCGTTCCTGTATTTCCGCAATGTGATTCTTGGCTTCTTCTTCGGATTGTGGATACCCTTCACCTCCCGATTCTTGCTGTGAAGCCTCCCCGCGGAACCAAGACGCCAATGTCATTCCGTATGCTCCCTGTCGCGTCGTGTCTCAACGCAGGCAGAACTGCGAAAGAAAAGGGTTGTTATCGCAGTTGCTCAGAGCAGTCGGGGTCTCGAGTAGAATAGGAATCATATCCTAATATATCTGCCAGACTATCTAATACTCGCTGTGTAACAATTGGAGGGGTCTTTCTCACAAGGCCAGAAAGATTCGACTGAACGTATAGAATTGATTTCTCCGGCTTGATTGAGCCTTGTCTGGAGCTGTTTGGAGTAGGCAAGTTTACCCGAGGCTGACTTGAGGATCATCCTTCCGCCTGCAGCTGCAGACCATTTGCATATATAATGGACTTGGCCGGGTGCCAACCCCAAACTTGGCGGCCTCCCACCATTGATTAAAGACGATTTATTTCTTAAATTTAATAATTGTGATTCGCTCAGTAATGAAGACTTTGTATGGTTCCATGCTAATACTGTTACCGATATCGTATCATTTGCAACGAATTCTGGTCTACGACACAAAAGTCCACCCAGGTATGAATATATTTTCTGGAACCTAGACGCCAAGATATGTTGCCAAATCTTTCTTAATATGAAATTCCGAAAATGAATATTCTCAAGCCGGGAGGCAACAGTTCTACGTCTATAAATTGTGACCCGCAAAACCACCCAGCTTAAACGTAACCCTTTGCAGCACCAGTAAGGCATTCCTCATACAGCTTCTTGGCATCCATGCCCCGATAATCATGAGTCGTCACCAGTGACCTCCATGTGTTCCAGATCTCCGTTCGAGGCAAGATGCCCGCTTCGTCCACCCATTGGCCGTTTCCAAATTCTCTGAGCAAAACCCCGTAGACATGGGTTCGTGTTGGGACCGTTATCGACTTGAGTAGTTTTAGCCTCGAGAAATAGTTATTGGCGGTGAGTATTTGGCCGACCAGTACATTGAGTTGGCCGATGATATTGACGCCGATAAACGCGACTTGATCCCACGTTGTACCATTGGGAATTGTTAGGAAAACGAAGAGGATAACAACTAGAGAGGTGACACGCATGATATATTCCGCGGCCTTCGCAAGGCGTCCATTCTTTTGCTTGACCCCACAGCCGGTCCACTCCACAAGATCCTTTCGCTTGCCTTTCAGAATAAAGCATGAGTTCCTGCGACCAAGGATGAAAACCGCATCGTCTCTGTCGGGTTCGGATGGATCGTGCACGACCTTCTCCATACAATATCTATCGATCAGGCGCGCAAGAACTGACCATCCGACGAAGCCAAAGACATTGGTGAACCCGATCCAGGTGAGTCCGGGGTTCAAGATCAGACCGACAAAAATTCCAGCCAGCGCGACCCAAGTAAATAACGTCCACAGAAATATTCCCAGTGGCGGGAATCTACATCTTCGATCATCCCATCGTGAGTTAGGAATTTCATAGACGCCGCAGTTGCCATCTTTCAACAATGACTTCGTCCGTATCGCGTGTTCCAACTGCATGTTTCGTAAAGGAGCCGTATTCATCCCGACCGGACTAAAGTATGATGATCCGGTTGCCTCCGTGAGCGACGACGTCGAGTGTAGATATGACTGCACGCCTGCAATCGGAGCTGCGGCGAAGCATTCCATCAGTGACCGACGCATCGCGCGATATCGATATTCCTCCGATTCTCCCACAAGAACCATGAACGACGACACGTCGAACGCCCAGTCTGTGGTGTCTATCCCGCCCATTTTGTCAAAGGCACGCTGCAACGCGTCGAAAATGGGCTCGAGCGGCCGAAAAGGGACAAAAAGTGGTGGTGGTGAAAAGTACTCTGTAGGGTCCAAACTTGGAATTCCGATCATGTCGTTGGTGAGAGGTCTCTACTTTAATGCTAGAAGGTGGACAAGGCTGTGGCGCTAAGGTTCCGGCAGATGCAAGGTGCATGACACGAAGCTGGAGCCAATCGCGGTTGCAGTCTTTATATACCGCAGCCTCGAAGATGTCTGGCTTCCGAGCAAGTTGTAGCGAGAAAAGAGGGGTCTGACAGGATATGGATGCACGCCAGAAAATTGGGCTCTCGAAGCAGTCAGCCTCGTGCTCGTGGGCGGTGCCAGTTCTCGCGTCTGGCTCTCTGCGATTAAGTCCTTGAGGACTGGACCTGGTAAAAACGCAAGCGGCTTTGTGCACAGGCGGCGCTGCTCAACGCAGCCAAAGGCTTCCTAACGTAGTATACAGTGCATCGATATCCCAGCCGATGATATTTTGGCACGTCCAGAAATGAATATCGTGGTTGTCGGTTTTAACTTTTTGTGAGCCGAGGATCCCTTATGAGCGCTATAAATGAAAGGAATTTCGCAATTTAGTGGTTCGATTTTTCCAAATTATATTTTGCAGCCACTGTCAGGCTTTCTCGAATGATCCCACGATCTAGCTAGTGCCTCTCATTGACGTCACATCCACAGACGTCACTCCGGATCCTCGAATGCTTATGAGTGCAATTCGTGCGTAGATTGGTCTAGTCCCTAGTCCATCAAGAAATATATCGTCGGCTGGCTTCTGCGATCGCAGTTCAGGATTAGCTATTAGAAGGCTAGCTCTATGGGATATTCTCTGGGGCTTGCCGGTCTAGTAAGGCTTTAACAAAGCTAATCTTTACATGTATACAGTTGAGCCGACTGGGATAAAATTTATAGAATCTTCTGGAAGTGCATCCGCGTTACTTTATCGTGTATATGTCAGCACAAAGCCCGGACTTACCTACCTTCAATATCGCGATACGCATTTGCCACCTAAAGCTCTGCGCGCTAGCTAGTACGCGCGTCACCGTGCACGTAGAGATTGCATATACCCATGGCCCAGATTTTTCCATATGGCCATGTAACTTCTCACACCCCACTAGTATTATAGCACTAAACCTATCATATTGATGTGTGTTATCAACGGGATATTTCGCCAATGCCGTGAGAGATATCTTTTGTCAAAATCCGTATATAATCTTTCTTATAATGGAATCATCTATGATATCTCCATTAGGAATGCATGCCTCGAACTAACAGGCACTCGCAAGGCGTACTAAGATATCGATCAGTTATCGCACACCACACTAAGAGACTGGGCTAGACCTTTCAAAGAATATTCTACTGATCAGACAGAAGCGCAACAAGCACCAAGCAATGCAATTGACGAGACCGTTACATACTATTCCCTAGCGAATATAGTTCGCCGAAGCTGTGAGCCCACCTGGGCGCTAGATCCATATATTGCTAATATATACAATTTGCATGCCATATTATCATGCGTACCGAATCCTCAAAGCCTTCGCAGGCCAAAGAACGGCAGTCTGGTTTCACAAGACAACCTCAAAGCCCCCAAATTTAATAGAAAAACACCAATCCGAGCACCGAAAACTCCGTCATCCAGATATCATAAACCGCATCCATCAAGCGGTATTGCCAGAAATTTCACAAAACCGCAGACAAGGCTGCAAGATACACCGTCCTCTATCCCTGATACAGCGGCGGCGCGTTTCCGATATTCGGATACGCCGGCGCAATCTCTTCATCCCAGCTCTCCACTTCTTCGAACTCATGTTTCTCGCCAATATTCAGCTTGGCGCCGAGTCCGAAGCACCGCACATCCCACGATCCGGGTTCGTTCGGGTCGGGCTTTTTATGGTCATCTATCGTCGCTAGCGGCTTCGTGTACATGTAGAGCACCTTGATTTTGATCTCGTGCCAGACTCGGAACCCCTTCGGCGTTGTGATATCGTTGATCACCCCGCGTCTGATGTGTATGGGCAGCGTGAAACGCTTGGTGCCGTTCAGGTGGGCGATGTCCTTGCCGTGGTGCATGAGGTTCAATTCGTCTGAGAAGATTTCTGTTTTCTCTTCTTTGAGCGACTTGTGGCGCTGCTCTTTGAAGAGGTCAGAGTGCTTTGGACAAGGCAGTCGGAGCTCCTGCATGCATTCGAGGATCTCCCAGGTTATCACGCGAGGTTCCCAGTACTTGCTGGGAGGATGTGTGTAGGCTTCTCGTGAGCGTAGGTCGAGCTGGACTTCGAACTTGTCGCCGCGGGAGGAGAAGGTGGGGATGACCATGTCCATCACGAAGCAGGGTGAGATGCCGCGTAGTCGCTTCTGCTGGAGTTCACGCGGGCAGAAGCGGGCGACGGTGAAGGGCACGGCGAGGTGGATGGATTCGCCGCTTGGGGTTTCGGCGTGTATTGAGAGTCTGTAGTCGACGGTTCGGTGTCTGTCGTGATATGTGGCGGCCAGGTGGCCGGGAATGTGGAAACTGACGGGGTACTCGTGGAGACCAGCTTCCACGGCGTGGCCGCCCGGTTCGAGGACTTCTGTGTCATGAAGTATTATGACTTTTGAAGCGCACTCGTCGCAGCCGTGGATTGCGGGGTCGAAGTATTTTTCAGTTAGGGAGACGTGCGCGTGGAGTCTTGAAAGGAAGGTGTGCTCGAAGACTTCGATGCTGATGTAGCCGGAGAGCATGGCACCGCCGGAGTCGTGCTGGTTTCCGACGCAGACGACGGGGCCGGGACAGTCCGGGACGAAATCGAGCGCGAGCGACGACGGTGGACAGTCTTCCCAATGTGACATTTTGGGTGGTTCTGTGTCGCTTTTTAGTGTAAAGGTAGTGTCGGGACGTAGTCGAAACATTGTGAATGTAATCTCTTAAATGCGGAGAATTTGTGTACAATAGGTTTTCAATTCGATTGAATTGCTGAAGGTGTGGCAACCAAAGATTGATATATAATCGAGGAGTCGCAGATTGAGGCTTGGCCCTATACTGGACGGTTCAGATATGCGTATGTAGGTATGTTTTTGATTAAGTCGTAATTGGGAAGGTGAAGTTTTCATTTGGGACGGATGTCTAAATCCATGCTGGATTTATAAACGGCCTGCGCAAGAGCTGCATGAACTTCGCAGGGAGTGGGCCGCATGGCCGTTGCATTGAAGCGCATGTGACGGGTGAATGTTGAAATTTCCGGAAGGTCGTCTGGGGCGGCCGGTGATGTAATTACTGCGGGGCATAGACATTTTCACACGCGGACTAGCATCACCACTGGCTTCGAAGCCCGTGACAGAGTAATCCAAGGCGAGCTAGCCCTGCATCCGCGGTTGTGGCGAGCGATTCAGTCGCATCACGAGAGGAACAGAAGGTTGAGTTCCTCCACCGGGAAGAGTTTTCCGGCGCTGGCCGGCTGCGTTGCCAGTTCCGGGATCAGGCCATTGAATTCAGCCTGTGTAACCACGTGGGCTAGCCAAAATGAACCAGAGTCAGGCCACACGGGCGCCACAGCCGAAAGCTCGAAAAGCAGCGCTGAAGACTGTTTGAGCTCGCTGAAGTCCGAAGAACTCGGTCGGCGAGATGAAGACATGGTAACGGGCATGTCTGGTATGTATGCATGATTTCGTATAATCCGATGACCTGGTCTCCACTCGGCGGGTTTCGGTTGGCTGGGGGCTTGACGCTTTCGTTATATATCGGCGGGCCTCCGGGAGGATTCGGCGACTGCGACTCGGCGGCAGACGTATGCCGAGGAAAGTATCAAGCTGGAGAGTGCATTCCACTATCGTGATAATCAGATTGCGTACCATCGGTCCACACCGCACCCTGCAAAGCGATAAACGTCGGCACCAAGGAAACTATTTTATACATGTACAATGGTCCTATCGTTTAACTAATATATTACAAGCGAAAATCGAGATGTGTAGCATAGTGTAGCCGTGCTAGTCTGGCTGTTACTATGCACATACCCCTGCGAAACCCTCGATGCTGTGCTCCAAGTAGTACCTGCATTCCACAGCTGTGTACTGAGAACGGCGGCTACGATTTCTCCCGCAGAGCCTCAGCCACCCTTGCGCCAGGCAATATCCGCTCTTCCATTACCCTCCTAGCAGCGTCGCCGCCTTTCTGTAGCGCCACGGCGCCAACAATGGCATGGATTGCGTCTTGTGCCACCTTCGCCACACCTGATTCGATCAGGTTACCGGGCTACATTACCACCCATGTTAGAACTCAATAGGCGTAAATTATGGGGCGCTTATAGACTGCCAGACTCACGTTTCTCGGTTTCCACCTCAAGCAGCTAATCATACCACATGTCTTCGCGATCCCAAACATATTTGTTGAGTCGAGTAGGTTATCGAGGGACATGTAGTTGACCTTGTTGACCGGGTTTCTCCTCGTAATAACCGGGAGCAATAGCGAGGGGTCATTGGATAGCTCTTCGATGGGAATTGGCGAGGCTTCTGCGCTGCTGCCGGGAGGTGGAGGTGCAGGATTGTACGGGCGATGTATCATGTAAAGCGACGCATGGAGGTAAGCTACCCGGCGGCCTATATTGTACATAGAAAACAATTAGCAATCTATTCTCTTGTTTCTGTCAGCGATTCGGGCGTAATCTCGCAGGTGAAGCGCACCGTAAAAGATCAGTTTCGAATTGTAAGGTTGCAGGCCATGGTCGAAACTCTTGTGTGTGACGCACTGCCATTTCACTTGTTCGGACAGCACTTCGTCTCCACCGGGCCCAAGCAGCTTGATGTACATTTCATTGAGGACATCGGCGCTTTCGTTGACTTTGAAGGGTATCCGCATGTGCGTCGCGACAGGAACAAAAGGCCGTGTGATCTTGTTCATCCGGTAACCGGGCGGTGGAGCTTCCATCGGTGGAGGAACAGGCTGCTGTTGAACCTGCTGCAGGATTGGCTGCATCGGACGAGCAATGGCCATCTGTGAAGTTGTATGAAGGGTGCGGGTCGGAGTAGAGGAGAGGACACGGCTAGACGGCCGCTGGTGGTTCGTTGGTGGGGCCGACTGGCGCCGCAGTGTCGAGATGCATCGTGCACAGATAGTCTGACGGGAGGAAAGAAGAGGGCGCAGGCAGGTCCGCGAGGAGGTCATTGTCAGTGCCAATGGATGTGCCCAGGTGAAGGGTCTGTCGGGAGGGCCGTGGGAGCAGGCGCGGCGGGCTGTCGTCTGCTAGAATCCTCGACTGTCTTTGGCGGCGTGGAGTTTTGCGAGTTGAAGATTTTGGCGCAGCGGAGATAAGTTGCGATAAGATTAGATTAGATTCCTAACGCACCCCCCGGACGCGACTTATCCACCCCGGTCGCTCACTCCAAGTAACTACAGAGCTTCACCTATCACCTTCAATCGGCCCATTGCGGGCGTCTCCTTCATCGACGGCCATGGTTTCCTCATCGCCATCTCTAAATTCTCCCACACCGCCGGCGTTCGGTCAACCAGCTGAGCCGTCATCTCAGCCATCACCTCTCGCCAGGCTACTCTCCTCAGCGCTCCCAGCGTCTTCACCACCATTCGACATCCACCATATCTCTCACCCGCCTACCCGTTGCGATCCTCTCTACTCTCCTCCCATCAGCCAGAAAGCTCCAAGGACAACTCTCACCTCCCACGTCCTAGCTCTCTCATCGCCATCAAACTCAATTCTCGTCTACGCGATCGAAGTCCACATATACACCACCCGCACTCGCACTACTATCTTCGTCTCAAAAGCTGATAGCACAGGATTCTTCCCGAAATCATCAACACCACAGGCAGCTGCACCCCCCAGAGGTGCAGCATCGCCCATTCGAGCTGTTACAACCGCCTTTCTACAATACCTGATCGATACGACGCGGCGACCAGGCACGACAACACACTTGACACTATTCGCCCGCGCACAAGACCAATATCTCTTCCCGAATTCAGTTCGCAATAAAGGAAAGCACGTCTTATCCGACATCCAGCTGATCCGCTGGTGGGCGAAGGTCCTCGACCCCATTCTCAATGCACCTGTCTCCGTGAGTGACGGTGATGCCAACCAGTCGCCGCCGAGCGGGTACATATTAGTACCCGGCCTCGACCGAGTCGACTTGCGGCATGTTTTCCCGTCGCAGCGGTGGGTCCACGGACATCCGTACGATGACCCCACACTTCCTGTCAGGCAGTGCATCCCCCATTTCGAGGACGATCCGAAATCACGTTTCATGGACGAGCTGGAGGAACAGGGGTGGCGAGATGTGCCTGACATGAAGCAATTTTGGGAATTAATGGCGTTCAGACAAGAATGCAGCTTGGGAAAGAGCGTCGGATTTCTCAGCGTTCTCTTCAAAGCTGAGGGGAAGAAGTCAAAAGGCCATCGTCGATCGAAATCCGACGAAGAGCGTGCGGAAGGCAGTGCTACCTCACCACAGGAAAGTCCGCCCAAGAAGAAAGTGAATCTGCCGCCGGATCTCTTATCCGCATCGTCGTTCACAATCGCTTCACTGCTGCGAAATCCGGAAACCCGATCGGAAATCGCTAAGCGGGCAAGCACGTTGACCCGTCGGACTAGCAGCTTCACATCCAGCATCACCGGCACTGACGGTATCGGGAAATCTGGAAGAGTTCTGTCAAAGCGAGACTATGACAAATTGATGGCTAGTCTGCTCGATAGCGACTTTGAGGGAATCAAGTGCGCGAAGGAGAGCTCTGAGCTATGGATCAAGATGGCCGGTGTGGAGAAGCTGCCCGAGAGGTCTGCCAGGCCTGAGGATTCTGAGAACGCCACAGTCGATGGCGAGGAGATACGAATCAACGATCTGTCTATCCGGAAGAGAAAGTCGGACATAGATCCAGTCCCCACCGCTGCGGTTCCGAATGTACTTCAACCAAGGAAGAAGTCAAAGCCACAGCTAGAGGTACCCACTACACCAGTCGCCAACGTTCTCCAACCCAGGAAGAAAGAAACACCAGTGACCAAGACAAATGCCGAAGCAAAACCTGCCGTCAACATCCTGCAGCCTCGTAAAAAGGCGAAGCCGGAGGACCAGAAAACAGCCATGGCCAATGATGGCAATGAAACCGCAACGACCGGCGTCACGACGCAAGGGAAGGATTGATGATATCACGTTACCATGCCCCATTTTTCTAGTATTTTAGCGCGCACGAAGAAGTTTTGAAAATGCACTTTATTGTACATACTGTGCAAGACTAGCGATATTTGAATTTGGGAGCGGCATTGTCATTTAGCGACGGAGTTGCCGGCTTGGACACTTTCTTTTTATCCTAATATATCTATGTACTTCCACTTCACGACTCCGAAATATATACAATTACAGTAATATACACCCATCCCTAGCTATAGCCATTTGCCGCTAATCCTCCATGTACACAAGTAGACACTCATCGCATTTACGGCGACTTCTTCACCGACCCATACTTGACGGTCGACCCACCAATTGGTCGCCGCACCTTATTCTCGTCGCGATAGCATTCAAACTCGGCCAACTTGACCTCCACATCATTCCTGGTCCAGATATCCGGAACACCGAAGAATGAAGCCTTAGCAACCTCATGCGACAGCTCGACCTCCGTATACCCGCGATGGAACATCTCCGCCCACTGCAGCGACGGGTTGATCTCAACGGCATAGTCGCTTCTGAACTGCGCTTGTTCCCTGGTAGCGTTCCATCCCAGGCCGCTGGGCGAGCTGACGGCCGTACCACCAAACTCGACACCGATGGCGCCACGGCCGGAGAACGGGTCGTAGTCAGCCTCGGAGGGAATTGGATGTGGGTCTGTGGAGTTCAGCCAGACGAGGTCGGAGACCCAGGCGCTGTGGGAATCGCCGGCGAGGAAGACGTTGTTCTTGATGTCGTTGCTGTAGAGGTGGTGGAGGGTGCGGTTGCGGGTGGCGATGTAGCCGGACCAGGTGTCTCTGCTGATAGCTGGGAACTCGTCGCCGGCATTTGGTCTCGAGCTGTTGATGTAGGAGAACACTATACACATAAAATAATGCGATTGTTAGTGTGTCGTTTTTCAGAGGTACCCATTGGCTGCATGTGCATGCATGCATGCATGCATGGTGGGAGCAGGGTACGTACGGGTTTGAGAGCCGATGATGCGCCAGGTTGCGCCTCGCTTTTTAGACTCGGATAGCTGGCGGTAGAACCAGGCTTCTTGACGGCCTCCCATCATCGACCGGCTGGCCTCGTTGGAGATAGAGTCGATGTAGTCGTGGTTGAAGTACAATTCGGCGAGCGAGCGGTCGTATTGGCGGGTGTCCAAGATGACGAGGTCGGCGAGGTTGCCAAGGGCCGTGGAACGCCAGATGCGAAGGTTGTCTGTATACCCGTACGGTCAGCGTTATTCGATAGTATACGTGTTATAAGAGGTTTGCTTACCATCCATATCGACTTGTCGTAGTGGCATCCACTCGAAGTAAGCGCGGACTGCATTCATTTTCCGCTGGTCGAAAGAGACGGGGTCCTCCTGCAGCTTGATGAAGGAGCCCTCCATATTCCTCAAGGTGGCATAACCGGCCTTCCATGTGTTATCCGCGACCTCTGTGAAGATAATGCAGTCTCTGGTCAGTATGTGTACATAAACAAGTTGGCAGACCATGTGCATGATAGTGATACGTACCATGATCGTCCCATGTGGTGATCCAAGGAAACGTTTGGTGCGAGAGGAGGAGGTCAGGGTCGGTGCGGTAGGTCGCATAGCGCTGACGGTAGTCGTAGAGGGTAAAGAGCTCATGCTCAGGCTTGGGGATACGTCCAATTGGGGGACCATCAGCTGTAATATCACCGTTGACAGTCAGCTGCTACTGCTATTCAAATAATCAAAATTTACTCATAAGTGGTGGTTCTTGTACTGTTGCCGTAGAGCTCGTATTCGTAGATGTAGTCTCCCAAGTGGATGGCATAGTCGATCGAGTCCTTTCTTGCAGAGTGTCCGTACGCATTGAAGTGACCGTATGCTATATATCATAAATGCATTATTAGCAAGATAGTTTTGAGATAGGAGCGATTATGCTGGTTTTCCGAAAGAGCCATAGCAGAGAAAGACTTACGGTAGAAGGCGCAGGAGTAGACTGCAAGTCTGAGCTTGGAAACATCGTCATTCTCTCCTGGGGCAGTCTTGGTTCGGCCGAGCGGGCTCTTCACATCCGAGTCGCAGATGTTGAATTGGTAGTAGTACCGCGTGAACGGCTGGAGATTCTTGGCCTCGACCTATAATTCACGGGTTATCTCGTGTCAATTGAATCCGGTCTCTCGAGGTATATAGAAGACGCATGTATATCTGCAATTGCAACAAGTTGTGAGCTGTATATTCAGTACTGACCTTGACGGTATAGTCGACGTCCGAGCTGGTATACGCCTTCCCGCAGCTGACAACCTCCTTCAACGCCTTGTCCTTTGCAACTTTCCAGTCAACACAAATCGGCGCATTCGACGGCGTCATCTCCGGACCATGCCAGTACACCGGCACGGCACCAGTAAGCAAAGTCTCATGGTCATCCACCGGCTCCATCATCGGCGCAGCGCGAGTCCATAAGATCACGGATGTCGCATACGGGTCTCCACTTGCGACGCCATGAGTGAAGTTCAGCTTGTCCGGGGTGTACGAAGCGCCAGGCTCAGTCCGCTTTACGACGCGGCGGATAGAGATACCGAGCTCCGGATGGTGGGTCGACGGGGAGAGGTAGTTCAAGTTCGCAGCCCAAGAGGCGAAACCGACTGGCAGGAACGGGAGGGTAGCGGTGAGAAACTCGATGGTCCTCATCTTGTCAGCGCCCTCGACGGGAAAGATACTGTAGCTCGAATTGAAGAAGTAAGGATTGTATTGGTAAGCCTCTGAGGCGGCCTCGCTGTGGTTCGGTACAGATTGTCGACGAGTCAGTCCATTCTCGAGCCTTTATACCACCGATCTCGAGATATCTGGAGAAGATTGCATTGCGTAGTCGATGATGCGCAGTGAGTCCGCTAGTGAGCGTAGCCTCTAACGGAAACTGTGCGAGCGAATCATAGTTAATATATTATTCATAAAACAATAAAATATTATACTGGCGGCTGATAAGATTGCTATCGACCGGGTTCTCCAGAGCCCCGAATGGAAGCCCGTCAATCGGCATGATCGAGCCAAGCTGCTCGATTAGCGGTCACCATCGTCCGATGAGATGTCGTCGCCGAGATAGGCAACGCCGTCCGGTGTTGTCTTTGTGTCACCTTCCTCGGAGGGCAACTTCGGGAGCGCCCGGTCCGCCCTTCTGAAACAGGCTATATGGCGGCAGCCGACGGGAACAATGGCGACAGCCCTTCGGGGAAAGTCTCTTGCCCGGGCCGGTGTTCAACTTTCCTCGCGGGCGTGGTCGAGGTTTTTCGCTTTGCGGGAGGTCCAGCGCATGACGTGCAGGGTCGTGGATGACTTTGTAGGTTCGGGCAGGAAGAGCCGGGTGCGATGCGAGATGAGGCAGTTCGGGCCAAAGACGCGCACTAGTCGTTATTATATTGTTTGTGGGTCGAGTTATAATAATGTCTTGTTGTCTAAAGCTTCATTGAGATTGTGCGTCAATAATTTCGTGTGATAGTGCTCCCGTTTCCGCGTCGTATTCTCTACACTATCGACTCGCCAGGTGTGCCGAGTTAGGAATTTGGTCACAGCTTCGTTTCCACGCGCCAAGTCCACCTCGATGAACCCGAGTGGCTGCTATAGCTGAAGTACTCTGGTGTTGGTCATTATCTGCCTCTATCAGCGGAACTTCGGCAAGACCTTTACATTCGCAAGGCGTTTTTACTATGCAGTGCTGTAGGATGTCGGAAGGTGTTTGGAGATGTTACAAGCCAACTGAGGCTATGGATGTTCAAGAATATCAAGAGAGAGTCTGTCTACATGAACGCGCGTGTATAAGGTACAATCCCACACCATTAAATTCTAATCTAAGTCTATATAAATCGAAGCGTCTATCGTGACATGTTGCATTCGGAAATCCTCTAAGCAACCAATACGTAGTGTGTTGCCGTCCTAGTTGTGGATATTCCGGGCAGCCATTATGGCCGGCATCGAAGCATGCATCTGAAACCTCGCCAGCCTGTGGCATTTGCAGGGAGGTAGGAGTCGAAAAATTGATGGCAACCGACTGAACAAGCCACTCATGTCTAAACGAGAGAGTTGAGTGATGCGCTGAGTATATCGAGAGGTCCAAATATGCAAAATCGCAGCGTGGTTGAGCAGTACTTCGTCTGCACCACCAATCTGGGTCAGATCTGCAATGCGCTGCCACCTTTATAGAATGTTTGTTTCGGTAGCTCTGACAGGGCCCCATTGTCGCTTCGTATACGTTGCAGAAGACTCTCTCCGGTTTGGGACGAAAGCGAAGAAGGCGCCCAGACCAGTTTTCGCAAAGCGGCAGCCATAGCGGTGTAGTCTCGACGGAATTCCCACCTCCTGACTTCGTCGAGGGGAGATGTTTGAGCTTGAGCTTGAGGCTGCGCCCGCGCGTAGCTGTACGGTGGAGGATGTGATTGGCAAGGCATTCTGTCGTTATGAATATTGGCAAGGTGAAAACAACAATTCGTATCGACGTGGGCAATGTAATGATTATATAACGATGCTTTGGATTCAATGCTCGCGTAGCAGGCCTGCTGGGTGGTGAAGTTGTTTGTGAATTCAATTCAGGGTCCAGGAGCTCAAGCTAGAGCCGCCTCGAATACCCCTATTTATAGCGCAGCCTCCGAGGCCGGAGCTCCGTTAAGCATTCTTATCTCCTTCAGTACTGACACTCCGGAAGCTCGTGGGGTATGGAAGCCCGTCCATCTCTTGTAGTAAACTTGAACGCGTTCGTCAAACGGCCAGAGCCTGTACCAGAGCTCGGGTGGGGCCTCGTGAGGGCCGGGAAACGATCCTACGAGGAATGCTTTGCAAGCCATTTTTTTTGGTCGTTATTCCAATCGACGTGCCAGCTGGCTCTGCAGCGTTGTTCAGACGGCCCGGATCAGGATGGTTCGAGATAAGATGCGCTCTGGAAAGCGGGAGCGCTCAGCTGAAATCGAACTTATCAGCCTCAGCCCGATCTTGGCGTTTTCGTGGGGATGTCGGCGATGAATAGCTAATAGTCGCGATGCAAGGGCCGTTCGTCGTGGAGATTTCTGTTCGTTAGATGATCTAAGTTGTCGATGGCTTCTCGTTTACGTCGTTACGGACTTCCGTTCAGATGTCGGATCCTAGCCACAAGAGCGTTAGGATTGCCTGGTTTGGTCTCCGCCTTCTCGAGCTTGGTAGACGCCCGCCTCCAAGGCCCCGGCTCGCCATCCAACCGGTTCGAGTTTTTCCACCGAAATTCCCAGAGGTTGATCTGAATTCGCACCTCAAAGGCGAGGAAGTCGGCGGCTGAGTCCAAGGCCGGGTAAGGCGGCGGATGGGATTTGCAGGGCATTTCTGGATGCTATTCGATCTGGTCTGGCGAGAGTGGGGCGAATGAGGTTCAGGTTGAATTGAAGAGGAAGTATGGCGGGGACCAAGAAAGTTGGAGGTTGTCTGCGGTGACTTCGTGTCCTCCGACGGCGACATGCAAATTGAAAATTAACTGCGGGACAGCGATATTTTGTTTCCGACCATAGGCACAGTAGGCTCTTGACCAGCACGCGGAAGTTCAGACATTCATGACTCCTCCTTTGGGCCTCGGCAGGATCGTGAGAGACACAATAAACTCCGTCGTAGCGAGTCTGTTGCGTTTGCCGCTTTGCGAGTGCCGGGGAACTGTGTCGAATGCATGATCCTAACGAGCTCCATTGACTCAACCGTTCATGCGATCGATCGAGAGTCTCCTGCCGCCGTATTTACATCCACTCAGTCACCCCACCATGTAAACAAGCTTGACGAATTCAACCAGCCAATGATCGCGGGTTACTGGTCTAGCACTGGGATACCGTCAACCTTGAACTTTCTGGTTCGCGTTCGCGTGTCGGATCCTGTCGACCATCGCCAGGCCCGGGTCGCCAAACGTCTCGGCGTGCCACGGCTTCCACTGCTCTTCGCGGATCTGGTGCAGCCGCTGTGACCAATGCCAGGATGCTCTGCAGTATATTATCAGCGAGGACAGAGAAACCTTTTCCCAGTCCGTACGGCAGGGTGCTTCAAAACCTTTGCATGGCATCGTTGCGAATACGTCTTGTATTCACCGGTGCTTTGGATTTGCAAGTTGGGGCCTATAGCATCGAATGGACAAGACTGGGGATCGATATCGGCGGAACCTTGGTGTTTCCTGGGCTTTCTTGAGGTTCTAGTTTTGAGGATGGTGGGCTGCGGACCTGGTCTTGGAGTTCTTGTTGGTTGAACAGGAGCCATGGCGGAGGGGGTTAAATATATCACCTACTAGTAGGTACCAGTCAGTTGAACAACACCGGCTGGACTTGAACCATTTGAGGCCATGGCACAATAGTAGGCTACCAAGCATCGACACTTTCCTCGAGATGGATAGAATAAGAGGATACGTATGTTGACGCCCTCCGCCAAGCTCGGCGACAAGACCACGAAGGCCATTCGAGACGCCACGGAGACGACTGCAACACACTATTAATAGCCAACACAGATCGCGGCTTGCTTTCCACATTGCACCGTCTTGAAGTCTTCAGATACCATGCGCATGTGGCAGTCTTGACGTCCGGACTACCGTCATTAACCAGATCTAGTGGTGAAGCATTACCGCTATATAACGTCACTAATAGTAGTGGTAGTAATTAATCAACCTGCTAACCATAGTTTATCACAACATGCGGCCAGTGATTCCTATACCGCATGCATACGCATGCATGACGCGAGTCGATTGATCAATTGATACAACGGTTTGAAACGTCCTGCAGTAGCATCATGCAATCCAGGCCTAGCAGATAAGACGTTAGACGCATGTCTATGCATCAACTGTCCAGATGACATGACCGCTGCAGTTTGCATCTGCCGAACCGGGAGAGTGGCGGCGGATAGCTGCAACTATGGGGCTTAAATTCACCGGCCCGTTTCGCCCGTCGCTGGGCGATTGTAACGGCCGGGAGGTCCCAACTACAAAATTGGTCACCGCTGTGGTACTCGTTGCATGAGTCGTGGGGGATTACAGGCAGAGGTGGAGCAAGTACCGCGTGCAATACGGACGGGCAATATCGAATAATCACCCAAAATTTAACTTTGTGAGTACAATATACGCGTTAATAGATCGTGACAGCATGGTAGAAAGTTTACAGTGTGCAGCTGGAATAGCTGCATGCCAGAAGGCATACCTAGGTAAAGTATCGTCTGGCTCACGGACTAAACCCCTGTTCTCCGTTCTCTACGGGTTCTCTACGGAGCGTTCCGTCAAACTAGTAGGCGGCTCTAAGCTGGCTTACAGCGTGCTTTAGACTAGTTTCGTTGTAAAGCACTTGATGTTTTGGCTTAATCTGACTGTACTTGCGAGCTTCTCGAAGTGAGTAATTCAGCTGGGAGTGTAATTCTAGAAATATTCCTCTTTTGGCAGCTTAGCAGCGACCAGCAAGCCCTGGGCTTATACATGAATCCTCTGCTATAGTGCGGATGTTTGTGCCGTCTGCCCCGCGAGACCAGGGCGCATGGGCTTATAATTATCAATACAAAATGACTAGTCTTACGGGCACCGCGTGACACTCAGCGGCGCTTTCTACGGCTGCTTAGCCTAACTCGCAGAGCTAAGAACACTAGAACGTATGCCGTTCTCACACTCTAAATACTCCAAACCCCATTCTATATTACAGTTTCGAGACTACTTTTGCTCTATATCTGCTACCTAGGTCCTTACTTAGTCTCTTACAAATCCAATCAATCGTCGATAACAGAGTTTGCTTATCTGAAACTGAGCGTGCGGAGTATATCGATAATCTATGACGGTTGATAAATCATGCACGCCAAGTTTGACACTGCTTAAATCCAAGCTTATAATGATTCCTACGTTGCACGCATTTGGCTGCTTCACCAATGCGCGAAGTATGCATGTGCCAAGTTCCTTCAAAAGCCGGAATCGATAGTCTGCACTAGCTGTGCATATGGCGTAAATTTGTATGTGCAGCATCAAGTAGCAACAACGAGCTAAGTCTGTTACAATTGATCTTGTATACTGGTGTAATGAATGCTCAAGTTTAATTTAACGGCTGTCCTCCGATTCACTTGGTCTCGGTGCCAGACTCGCCCGGTTGCCAATGTGTGATATACTATGTAATTATAAGCAGAATTTAAAATCCAAACCCATATCCACTAACGTCTAGCTAACCCCAGCTCATCATGCATCACCGATTGCAACAACGTTAGTTTCTTGGTCAGTACCGCTAAGCATCTAGGGGTAGCCGTCGATGTTTAATTTTTGTCAGCGTTCCAACATGCAGCCGCTCGCTCTGCCTCGATCGTCGGCAACAATGTCTAAGTTCAAGATGGTTATGTACAACTTGGGCGAAAGAATATATGGGAGCAAGTCTACGTCTAGATCAGGTACTCCTCCTTGCCTTCAACCCCAGCTCTCCTATCCGATATTCCATACCAGTCACTGTCAACTGTCAACTGTCTACGAGACCCAGAGAGTAAACCCCAGTCAAACTGATCAGGTGGTCGTCAGGTGCACATTTCCGACTCCTCAGCCGCTCAGGAAACATATTCCTGTTCACACGCAGCCACAGGATACAACCCAACGTATACAGACTGGCTGTGATATGAATGTTGGGTGCCCGGACGCAGAATTGTTGGATGTTGGGACGACGGTTCCAGAGGCCAAAGTCTAGCCAAGGACCAGGCTCCAGATCAGTCACGCATCCAGCTGTCGAAGGTTTTATCAGCAGAGTAAGACATATACATCCTTCCATTGACCGATAGCACGATAGGCGCCTTCGTACCTAACATTTCAATACGATTTTGCACAGCGATGTGTATAATCCATGACAGCCAATGATGACGCTGGATTGCAGGCTGGTGTAACCGTATCGTGAAAGCGAGTTTCAGAATGTCTGGAATGCGGACACCAGACACGGGTTTTCACAGAAACTGGACATGTATGCCCTCGAAGTCTCGGGAACACGTCTCTCCGGACCCCCAGCCAGCCGGAACATTCATCTCCGCAAATTCAAATCGAGCGGATGCATACCACAGATCGATTCACCAGCGACACGCTGGATAGGTGCATGGTTTCCAGGAAATTTAATCCGTCGATGGATTATTAGGGTCACATCCAAGGATACCTGCCCGAGACCAGGACACCTGTACCCGTTGGCTGCACCCCACCACGGCAAGATCTGCATCTATGTCGGCGCGTCGGTAGTCTAGTCTCAGGCCTCCCGCATGTTGGCCACAGGTAGTATCGATGGTGTAAGTGGCTGTCACGTCACGACCGATCCTGCGTACGTTGGAGGCGCTGTCGCTGGTCAACTTGCCAGGCCGAGGCACGCCGCCATCCACATTCCACGCCAGGAAATCGATATTTCGGAACCATTCATTCATCCATTTACTCCATTCAATCGGTTGGCGGGGACGCAAAGGATTCGAACAGACAGATGTGTGCAGCCGACGCGCCAGCATTCCAGCCAGGAGAAACAACGAGCGTTGCAATGCGAAACCAACAATTGCATGCATGTTGATTTAATATCACCCGTTGCGTTGAAAGTTGTGACGAGACAAAAGTTGTGCGTGCAGGCTGGACGTCCCGACGGCTGGGGCAACGTCCATACATGAACCAGACAGGGAACATATTGTCAGTACGATCCAACGGCAACCACGGTCCTGTTAAATATTTCCTTCCCGTGGCATTGTGCATTGTGATTAATGTAATATGTAGACTCCCTGCCTGCCTGGCGAACTGGATCGAGGATGGTGGCAGGAGCAGGAGGCGTCTGGGTGTTATAAAGATTGCCGCACACACAGGAGGATATATATTGCGGCTTCTCACGACGTTCTGGTATCTTGTCCCTAATCAGTAGTCGCGACTCGACCGATAACCACCATCGCATAGTACCATCGCCCCTCATTTACCCTCCGTCGATCTTCTCATCTTCAGTCTCCAAGTCGTGACTCGCCAGTGATCTTCTAGTCGTTGCTGCCGTACCATTCTTCTCGACATTCTTCGACATCGCGCTAAGGCAGCACCCTTAGTACACCCTCGCCGGCACCAGCACGATGCCCTGCAAAGCTCACGCCTGGCCATTGCGGGACACCCGCACCGCCATGGACTTCCTCGACAAAGATCTGCATAGCGACGTCAAGCCCTTTCCAAAGGTTGACACCGGGCTACGCTGGTCTCGCAGGATCGAAAGCAATCGTAAGCTCGAGATCCGTCGGTACCGGATCAAAGTCTGGAACTACCCACTCGCACAGGGCACGCCGATTATCAAGAAGATTAGAGAGAAGGAGGAGGAGGTTAAGAAGGTTGGGATGGAGAGTGAGGAAGAGGCCGATGTCGAGACTGAAAAGTAGCTGGGAAGACTTCCTTGCCTGATTACATATTTTTTTAGTCCACGTTGCTGTTTAGTTACGAACACTGTCCTGCAGGTAAGTTGATACCATATTTAACGTATTTTGATCGTTGTCGAGGTGGGTGCTGACTATGATGGTAGGAGATCCGTATCACGACCGTTATGATTACGACTTTGCCATTGATTGCATACCCATTTTCCTTCAACCACCATTCCGGTAAGCGCTGAAACCCAATCGACAATCTTCCCCACTTGACGGCACAGAAAGCTGACGATTGCGGCAAATTCGTGCAGACTCGTGATATGTTGGCGATGGGACCACCATACGTTGCCAGTGCGACTGCTGAAATTCACAAACTCATTATCCTGCACCTGATATCTGGTCTGTCATTAGACACTAGACCACCCTCTACCGTTCCTTAGCCAGTTAGTAGTTTCTTTCTTTACCTCAATGATGATAGTGCATAGCCTGGCAATTACTCCAAGCCAAATATACCCACCTTCCAAATTAGCATTCAGATTCCCAAAGATCGGATCGTATTGTGTATCGCTTCACCAACTTGTCGGCAAAGTCAGCCCCAAGTCAGCAACGCCAACAGGTGCATATACGTATAAGTATACTCAATTGATCACTAGCACTTAGAGCCTGTAGCCCTAGCTAGATTGATTTCTAGATATGCATGGACAAATGATATAAAGCTTCATTCTGTTAGCCTATATTCCTATCTAAGCCATGGACGCTATCTATATTCTAATGAAGATCCCCCACGCCAGCTGACAAAAGATCCCACTAAATTTGTCCGCCGATTCAACTCGTGAACATGGGTGGTATCAAGCACCATCCAGGATATGGAGTTTATCTTGATAATTACAATAGTCTCAGCTGAACTCCTTCGCTGGCCGAAGGGTCGGCTCTCTGGTTTACGACACAAGCTGAACTCTAGATCCCTCCAAAATCCTTGTGCCCTGATCTCATTGTATAGTGCCCCTCAGTAGGTAGCACCTCTGACAATACGTCAGACAGACCAACCTGCTTGTTTGGCCTCGTAAATCCGCTCCGTCCCAGCTTGTTTGACCAGTTTTGACCAGTTTGCCATATAGAGGGATCTTGAATTGCTGGACAATGCGTTGGCGGGCGGGGCCGGAATATAGAAAGTCCGGCAATCAAAGATGCATCTGTGCGGCCTTGGAAGGAAGGTCGGTAGAAGTGCCGTCCGACAGCTGGCTCTGGATAAGCTGAGTCATCAGTAGCCAATCAGGAGAGCATGAATTGACAGCCTGGAAACGCACAGTTCACCCGTCGCCCAAACCGCCAATCTGCCATGAATGCTGAGAATGTGCGTCTCTAGCTGTCTCTCGACTATCCGCTTTTCTGTGCCATTGCGACGCCGTCGCCCTTCTGTTTCCTCCGCAATCGCTCAATCATGGAGTCGGGAGACGCTGGCTGTTCGAGTTCCGCCTTTGCTTCGGCACGGTATATCTGCGCGACCCGCACGATCGCGTACTCTTCATTGATCATTTCCTGGAAGCGGGCCCGCCAGAAGGCCTCGGTGGGCTCGAAGGGCAGGGCGCAGAGTATGCTTTCCTCGTAGAGGTCGAAGAATGGGAAGGCGGTCGCTGTGCATGGCATTGCGGATTGTATCGATGGAAACTACAAAGTAGTCAATCGGCCGTGAGACTTCGTCTTTCGCTCGTGTATACGGTGTTCTGTGGGGTATGCAGTATTGATTCTACTGCGCTTCCAGCGGTCGGCACAGAGGGTATATATATCTTGCAGTTGGAATTGATGAGAGTGCCGTAGACCGATCGAACCAACCTGCAATGAGGGCGAGGGTGAGGGTATAGGGCATAGCTGTGGGAAACGGCGGTGCCAACATACATCTGCCGCTTTGACCAATCCGGATTCCTGCAATCGTGGAGACCGACCACCAGACCTTGCCTAAATAGCCTATTGGCTGTCGAGCTGAAGCCGGCTGGCTGGCGCTGGATCGCGGTCGCAGGTCGCAGGCCACTCTCAGCCCTACTACTGTGGGGGGCCAATGGCGGGGAATACATACGTGTAAGTATGGGGTTTGCATCTTGCACAGTTGTATATACCTTGCCCCGGCCGACACAGTCTTTGCAAGGACAAAATTGCAAAACAAGAAAGTCGGAGTCGCCAGTTGCTGAGAGATAGCTGCCGGCACTTGCTGGACCGATGTCGGTGGGGGGAATCGCAGTCGAGAAAGATGCTAGCCAGGCGCCATCAGAACGTGGAGGGTCCTAGCGAAGGATATTGGTCGCCACGGAGAGATACGCTGTGAGGTCGAATGCGAATGCAGCATGGTCGTCATGCGACCTGCGGGGAAGCTGGAAGCAGAAGCCCAGTCGGCAAACGAGATCGGTGTCATTCGCCCAACACTTCAATTGGAAGCGATTAACTGTTCGGAGGACAAGAATGATCATGAAGAATCGTAGTGAGAACGCGTCTGCATCGTGAACGAGGTAAGAAAGAAGCAGTTCGCATAGAGCAGATAGTAAACAATTAGATATGTCCACAGGCCGTTGCCGTTACGTAAAATGGGGCAACGCCGACTAGCGCTGCATGCTTCGAAGCCCCGTCACCTTCAACCTCGAGACTAAACTTCAACGGACGACTCCAGCTTCTCCAACTTCTCTAGCTTCACATTAAGCTTCACATTAAGCTCGTCGGCTCGGTGGGGCACCGCCCGACGTTACCAGAAACATTCTCGGCATCTCCCGGCCCCATGTTGCCTCCACAGCTCATCCCTGGCCTGCAAAAGGCACAACTTGGCCAGGCAGCGTGGTATGCAACAACTTGAGCTGCGGTGCTATATATATATATATGTAGCGCTGATAATGTTAGGCGCAATGAAGCCCCGTGCTGCAGCTATTTGGTGCCAGATGTAGATGAAATAGACCCGCTGGAGCGCCGGTATATCATCACTGCCAGCCCCCTAGCTTTAGGCCGGCCAGTGGATAATCTTGTATATGTAATCGAGCCATTTGAATCTCTCGAAAGACCAGTGCAGTACTGACAGAGAAGGTATCGAGATCCAGATTTCGATATTTAGTATTTCGATCATGACCCGGTTTCAACAGCGGCAAAAGATCCCGCTATTCGATCAACAATCCTCGATCGATCCAACAGGAACCGACTTGATATGATGCCGGCATTGCTCTATCAAAAGGCCAATCATGTGCGAATATCCTCGAAGATACGTATACATGATATCACATAGACGATATATATATATATATATATATATATATGCATATATAAATCAGCTCATCGAATTAATATTTTACCCGTCTAGCTCGACTATAGCCAGTAGATATTTCGGATTTCAAATATAAGCCACTAGCTATCATTCTTTTAAACCCCAACATGATTCCCTCCATGGCTGCTCTCTACTCCACCTGTACCTCCATACTTCGCGAAGGTCCCGTATTTCGCCCTTCTCATACAGATCTTTTATAGTATCCGGAGCGCAACATACGCAGTTCCCCCGGACGGCATTACGAGCCCCGTCCACCTTCATCCGATTCGTATCCTGGCCATCGCCATCCGCTTGCTCGAGTTTACCCCGGTCGTCTCGTTTTGTGCGTTTCGCAGTCGCTTGATCAGGCTCGGCTTCTTGCTAGTGCACGGCCAGTCCAACGGTAACTCTTCTCGCCCTACTTCGCACCAGCGTCTACTTGTGAGACACCAGGGCGCTCTGGATCTGCCATACCGACCGTAGAGGGCGGATTCTGCTTGGGTGCACGGCATCTGGACTATATGATCCGATTTTATTTCGCGCGATCTGAGATTATCGATAGGCGTGTATGGCCGACGGGAAGCTTGGCTTAAGCTAGGTTGGTAGAAGAACCAAGTAAATGGAAGATGTAGGATAAATTTTGATATAATCGATCGTTTCCAGGTTGGCAAAACAGGTGCCGATGACAGGGTCACGTAGGTGAGGTATCAATCTACGGCTTGGTAGATGTAGTTAGCTGTATAAATATACTTTGCGCCATGACGTGTTTGATGCAGGACATCGGTCTGCCTTCGCAAGACAAACTCGGTGAATGGACTCATATGTGCGCAATAGCGCAGCAAGTACATCTGCACCCGGCGAGGATAAATACGATGTATGGTTTCACCAAGAGGATGCTCAAGTAAATGCGCATATATATGGATTTGGTAGTAGTCTAATCACAAGAAGTAGAGCGACATCTCCCAGCGGGGACTAGCAAGGAAGCTGTATTCTCCCGGCCCAGGTAAGTATCGCATTAGCTTCCATCCCGGCTGGACCAGACCCGTGTGATAGAAATCCATACCCCCCCTCGCTGCAATAGTATAATAATTCGACTGATAAGCCGGTGATTGAAACTTCGAAATGGATTGTGGTGTTCCCGCCGTATCATCCGCGGAGGAAATTGATATATTAAGAGGTGCCAAAGTCGTGTAGGCATCTTGAGCTACCTCTCATGATAAAACCGTCCGCATTTCCTCTGAAGCTTGCCCATGGTAGCCAGCGCCCAAGGCTCCTATATTCGCGACAAGCAATAAGCATCCTTCTGTCACTTTTGACATTGTGTTTTTACAATGACGGTGGACATCGAGAGGCGAACCTTTAGTACTGTCGGCCCCCGTGCACGCCACTCGTTCATGATGGTTCTGATGTCGGATGGTCCGATGCGGCCGGTGCATCGCTCGCGGTTGGCTACATAGTCGATCCGGGTGATAAGATCGCTGCGCGAGTCTGGTTTGCACGGCATCCTGTGGAGTTTTCAGATGTAGCTTCTAGCTGGGAAAGGAAGGGAAGAAGTAAACCCGATAGATAGATACCAGCGATGTGCGGTCTGGCTTATGAGGTTGTTTTTGGCTGTGTGGGAGTCGATCTATGTGGTCAGAGAAATGCCAATAAGCGTGTATGTCTTATTTTGAGCTGGAAATTTCAATGGAGCGGCCGGGCTGACTGGTCCTACTGGGTCTTCTATAGCTCACAAACAATGCGCAAACGGGAAAGGTATTTGGAGGTTATGATTTTCTGAATACAGACAAAATCCAATGTACATTTCGCCATAGCGTATCATAATCACAACGATAGACAATGAGTCCGTTTTGATGGGGTTGACAGGTGAAGGCTTTTAGCCACACCGTGCAGAATTTGTTCGAGGAGTCAGGGTTGCGAGATGGGCGTATATAGGACAAGAATTGACTGTGCATAGAGAGATAATATACATATGATATATCTAGCTGGCTAGCTAGTGCAGACTCTCAGAAACGTGCGTTCTTCTGATTTGACATCCCGGATATTGCATAATACTGGATTGACAACATAATATCCCATCTCCGCCAGATGTAGTCATGCCCTAGGCTGACCTTCGATCTTCAAATCCGTCCTCCTGATTGTCTCCCACTTGCTCTTTGTCATCGTTGGGAGCGCTAGCCTGCGCGGCCCGGATCCTTGAGATGAGACTCTGCTGATCTTGAATTCGAAGCGCGGACTTGGGACGCATAGCGCTCAGCTTGGATTTCCCATCTCGATATTTCACCTTGAACAACGGCTCGCCCGCACGAGTGAGTTTTCGGGTTCTGCGGACCCGGTATCGTTTCGGCGACGGAGCTCCCCGGCGACATGTCCAGGTCTCGTGGCACCGGGAACACCACCCCGACCGCAGTATACATGTATCTGGCCCATGAAATGGATTGCAGCGCATGTTGCCAGGAGGTTCCAGAGATGAGAAGTTTGTGATATATAGATAAAGTTATAAGCGGGTAATAAGGGAGAAATTTGTCGCGTCAGTCGCTTCAAGTTCAGAGAGGGTGAAAATAAACGACGGGATCGATAGGCAGGTTTATGGTCTGTCATGCATGTGGGAATGAATAGTAGATGGGTTTGATATTTATGGCGGCGCCTTAGGCTTACAAGTCGAATCGAATGCATGCGGCGATAATTGTGATAGAGCTCATATGTGCGCAAGGAAGGCTGGGGCCAGACACCGGCTTGCTGTTAACTTTTGAACAGCGAGCCCAAATTTGCCAAACGAAGTGCGCAAAGCATATGATTATAAACTCAGTAGCATTCATATACCACAAACTATCTACAGCTAGTACAGGTGCAGTTTAGTCCAGGAATCATACCGCCACCCTGCATCATCAAATATAGGTCTTCGCTCTCATTGAGCCGGGCGCTGGACGATCGTACTGTGTTCCGTACATCGCACCATTACAGAGCCGGTATACAAAATGGGCATCCAGTCGATGGAATTAATGCAATGGAAAGAATAATATTGGATGTATCCGCATTTCAGATAAATATAAATCCGTTAAACGGAAAGACAAGCTGGTAGTATTGGTGTTCCCCAGCAGCCGTAGTAAAGTACACTCTTAAAGATCATAAGACGACGCACACCCTCAAGAGAAAGCAGGACATAAATTCCAGGCCCGAGTCAGTATACTAGTACCACTCGATAATGCTCAGCATAGCGATGACAACGTGCATCCCAATATCTGCACATATAGCCATGAACAAAAAAACAAGTGACTTCAAGCATCCTTAGCGCCATCGGATAAACTCAACGCATCCATCTTGTCAGCTTCCTCACACTCCTGTGCTGGTTTTGCGTCCTCTCTCTGCACTTGCGCAGCGCGAATCCGCTCGATAAGCGACATTCCCTTCTTTTCGACAGCCGCGGGCGCCGGCTGTCCGAAGAGCTGTGCGGCGATGGTTTCCGTTCGGTATCGTTGCTCCTGACGTGCCAGCATCGATCGGCGGGACGGGTTGTCGACGATGATGTAGTCGGTGAGCGAGCGGAGTTCGCGGGGGTCCATTGCGGTGAATGGCGTGGACTCCATGACGCGGCTAAAGTCGACTTGATTGTTCTTGCACGGCATTTCTTTGACTTCGGTAGTATTTGAATCGAGTGAAGGGATTGTGATTGATATAAATATGTTTGCTTGGAGGATTTCAAGATCTTATGATGATTGTGGAATCTGGTAGATTTGAAGTTGTGGTTTGTATCCGTAGGTAAGAAGTGCTGGTGAGTCAAGCGCCCAGCGTTGACTTGTGATTTACGACGCTGGATATTTTAAAATAAACCGCTCTGATTGAATTGATCGGAAGAAGGAAGAAGAAGAATATTGAAATCGGACAGATGTGGACCAAGCGCTGTAAGTATATATAATATACCAGTGGACTGGCCTAATTTATGAATCGTGAGAGGTGGATCGTAGATGCATGTCTGGATTCGATTCAGTACGAGCTTTGAACCAACACAGCTGCACGCCAGAGTTGGTTTTTGTCTCTGTACCACCTTCCCCGGCTTTGTGCAATTGCTCAATTCGGATTATCCCGCAAAGCGTTGCATGCTATACCAGTACGGCTTGCAACCGAATATAATATTATTCGAGAATCCAATGGGCCTATATCCTAGAACGTCTGTCTGTCTTTCGAAGAAATATCTCCGATTGGGTTGTATGCGTATGGATGTGTATATGCGTATGTATACAAGGCTGATTTCGACCTGGTATAGCGTTCGGGTGAACCAGGTGGATTCGTCGAGTTCCGGGGATATGATCGGTGCCTTGCCGGGACGCTGCATTGTGAGACTTTTGCAGCGCGTATATACGTATACAAGTTGTACGCCTGAGGATTCAATGTCGCAGACCACTGCAGACGGGCAGAACGTCCGGTTTAAATTTCCAGAATTTGACGATATAAGCCTTTGTCTTGTGTTTTATCGAGTCGCTCGCAATCAAGTCATTGATATTACCACCGAGCTATGATCGCATTCTCGCAATTTTGCATGCCATTTGGCGAAATATGCATGCGGCCGATGCGACGTCGCGACGTAGACTAGAGGCATCATGCATCCTGTTCGAGAATCCTGAGACGGAGCTAGCTACTGCGGCCGGATATAGAAATCGGGTAGGATTCTCGATCGCCGTATACGCTCCATCAGCTCGATGTAGGCTATGACTTCGACGACGGGGGCATCCGTCCAGAGGGAGCCGTCGGGGGTGGTTCTCTGGCGGGCGGCGAGCTGTTTGCGCATGACCCAGTCCCAGACTTCGGCCGGTGTGTTGAGGCCGGCGATGGATGAGGGTTCCAGAGTCGCACTGCAGGGCATTGTCGGTGGTAGCAGAGCTGAGATTAATATCGGAGAATAAGCTTCTATATATATTATTACCGCGAAAACCTCGGTGTCTTTGAAGAGCTAGATATGGGGCAGAGAGACTGGTTTTAAGTTGTGGGAAATGGTAGCATATATACAAGATTCAGATGATATTGGGTTCAGCTGGTCAGCTCCTGTCGATGCGAATCTGACATCGACCAACTTATATACACATGCATGCACTAGTCCCAGTGCGATTAAACAAAAGCGATCCGACAACTACCGCCGCTATGATTGTAAACAAATTCACCGGTGATAGATTAATTAAGAGAATGTAATCCGATCACGTCAGATGAGAGTGGAATTGCTATATAGACGCATAAGTCTGCCCAATGCCCTGCACAGCAGATGACGGCCCAGAGCCAAGTCAACATTCTTGGCGTCAATGAAGGTTAACCAGCTAGAATACAGCCATCTGACAACATTCACTCCACGAGATAATCGAGATCCGCATACATCCTGTCAAGTCTCTGATTGTACTCCTCCTCAAACACTCCGAATGCAAGAAGTCCGACCGCCGCCCGCTCAACGCCTGTAACCTGCTCTTCCGTGATCTTGTGCACTGCGATGTCGACAGATTTGGACCATTCCGGGTCAACCTTGCTCCACGCTATGAGGATTATGTTTTCGGTGTAGCGCGTTAGGTCGCTGGAGACTTGGAGCTGCGGTCGCCCTGATTCGATGTTTGGGGAGTGGTCTTGTTTGTAGCGGTTTTCGGACTTGTGGCGGTGCCTTGAGAGGGTGTTCCAGTTTTCGCGGGTGAGGGTGGCGCCATCTTTGAGACCCTCGATGGGTGAGAGTGTTCCTTTACACGGCATTGTGCTTGTTTGTGATTATGTGGTAGATACTAAGAAGTATCTATGGTATGGCTTGTTGATATCGATGTGATCTTGTAGGGCTGTCGGGGGTAAACATGTATTTGAATTTGAATATTTATGCGGTATAGATGTGAAGCCAGATAACTCAGTTGCGCGAGCATGATTCCATATGAGCTATTATCCTCGCAAGAACCGTGCGCATCCGCTGGTGGATCGCGCTCTAGACACCGTCAGAGTAAACTCTTATAGAATTCTGGGCGGTTGGAGTATGCGAAACCTCTGCGGACGGCGGAACTGCAATAGACGCCGTCGGTCGACGAAGGCCATGATGTTCATGTATCTGTAGGCCTGTTCGGAGTGTATCAGATGCTGTTTTCTCGCGAATTCGCCTGGCTGCAAGGTGCCTGGGTTCAGCAGGAACAGATGGTGCTGATACTGCCGCCGGAGGATGTCGTCCAGGGCCCAGGCGGGGGTGTCGTCGCGGATGTCGAAGTCCGGCGGGGCGATGGAGGATTTGCAGGGCATGTTTGTCGTGGTCGTGAGTATGGAGTTGACTTGAGTTGTGTATTTGAGGGCAACAGCTCCAGCACATTTATATACAGTTTCGGCTCAAACGGACAACGCGAGCTGGATCTCTGCAGTTTTAAATTTTGTTAAGACTCATACTATACAATGCATGCAGCTTGCATATATTATCAATGCGCTAACACTAGCTACAGCATCCAATACAAGTAGGAGAAAGAAATGCGACTATCTATCAGACAGGTGTCTTGCTGTGCCTGTTGCTCTAACCCCGATATATCCGATAGACATCGACTCGATTACAGTCCATTATCCTGCCGGATCCTGGTGATAAGCGGATTGGGTGCCCTGGTACCAGCTGCCCTTCGCTTCCTCATCGTCTCGAACGACTGCTCGGATTCTTGGTACCGTCGCAGCAGCATGGTCCAGTCGCATCGCAGTTCTGCCGGGGAGATATCGTGTGCATCGGGGTAGCTGTCCATGACCTTCAGGGCGCGGATGCAGGGCGGGCCGTTTGTGCAGGGCATTTTCTGGAAGGGAGAGGCTCTTTGTCGTCCTGAGAGAACCGGGTAACCTGACAGGACCCGAATCTAGTTGGGTCCAATAGACTCGGTAGCGCGGTCTGATGGTATATCTTCCACAAGGGCTAAGGTCGTGGATATAATGGATGAGGAATATATATAGGTCTTGCGCATTCGAGGGCTGAATGAGGCGGTATCAGTCGAGGGGGCTGAAGAAGCGCAGGAATTGGTGAGCTTGTGGAATTCGTTTACAGATCGGATCTGCTATGAATCCAGACTGAGGCCGGTATCGAGATATCTCGCTGAAGGATGTATCTCAGGTTCTCGTGGGTATTTAATACTTCTGCGAAACTGTCGTGCAAGGGTGACCACCATAGCCGGCCGAGCGGCCAGAGCGCCACCGAAATGCCGAATCTAACGAGTGTGACAGTGGTGCATGGTGACAGTGATAGCTCTGTGACCAATTGATATCCTAGGCCCACGGATATTATGGCAATGCAATATCCGCAATAGAATAGCCGGTTCTCGACTGCCGCTTACCAGTTAACAACCATCCCCATGTATCCACAGCTCCGCTCATAGCGAGACAGGAAAGACGACTTCAAACGCAATAAAATCGATCCCTGATATACATCCAGAAACTAGGAAAGCCCGGTAAGTATACACTACTTCTGACGTCCATTCGCAGCTCGAATCCTCTCAATCAACGTGGGCGGCACGACCCCAGCGGCAGACCCATCGTGAACCGCAACTCCGATATCCTCGGCAGTCAGCTTCTCCCACGGCTGTCGGCGGCGGGGCAGCTGGTTTCTGCGACGGCGGCGGTCGACGAGGCTCGCCCAGCGGATTTTGAAGCGGCGTTTGTGGAAGCCGACCGGTAAGGTTGTGGGTTCATGGACGCAGAGTCCGTCGCCGTATCTGCGGGCGATGTGGCGCATTATCCGGCCGCAGTTGACTTTACACGGCATCGTGTACTTATGCGTATACTATACACACAGACGGTCTTGTCGGTAGATATAAAATATGGTAAATTGAGGATATATATTCGATTGGAATATTAGTAAAGAGAAAGACGGAGGTTCGATGGAAACGGAGATGGATGCGACCAGTGCACATATGTCCTCCGCCTGTTGTATAGTAGCTATACTAGCAGATTCCCATCCGTCTATATACAGTAGCGCAGTGCACGGCAAGCTGGTGTAACACTGCCAACAGCCTCGACTGCAGGTCCTGTGACAAACAAGCATTCCTGACAACCAGCTGATGCATGACTAGCCTGGCTACTAACGTAACTAATGCATGACACCTCAGATAGATATCAGGAATTGCATGCTTCTGACTACTGTATACAATACTATACTATCAATTGATATGATCAAGCTAGCGCTAGGTCCAGCCGACTTTGGATGCGCCGTCTCTCCAGTTCGAGGTGAATCGAGCCACGCTCCACGGGTACTATAGCACTCCCCAATACATATAGGTATGCACCTTAGCCGAAATTCCTGAATAGATACCATCAATTGGATCGATATTTGAATGAAATAAGATGTAGAGTGAAGAATTCGAACGCACCAGTCGGTCTCGGCCACATCGCCGCTCTACGCAGCCGCCACTCGTACAGCATCCAGGGCAGCATCTCCCCGATCCTTCCGTCATGGGTGCGCCAGAACCACCGGGCCAATTCTCCGCGTCCGTCTTCGAGGACCGGGCAGCTGGCGTCGCTAAAGCGCTCGACCCAGATGTTTATGATGCGGGGCCGGGGGCCAAAGCGCGAGGCGCTGAGCCGGGTCGTCCAATCGATATCGCGACGCTCTATATCCGGCGCCGGGATGGGCAACAATTTGCAGGGCATGTTGGATGGACACTCTCGGTAGTGCGCCTAGATCCGAAATCGGTGATTGTAGATGTTATATATGATGATGTTGGTGCCGGCTTATTCGGAAGTCGAGTACGGATAGTTTTCGATGTCGATAGGAGGATGCGTTCGAGAGTACCCAACTGAGCTCAAGGGCGGGGTTCCGTTCGTCGTTGGATATATGTACTGATAATACTCCTCTGTGGCGTGTCGGAGCACGTATCAAAGTTCTTTCTTGGCTTGGGTTTGCTCGATATAAGTTCAGGTACCTGATAAAACCAAGTTTTATAGCTACGAATCTCAGAATTCAGGATATAGAGCATATGAAAATCGATACCAAAGCTCTCTCTACATGTGTATGTATATATATCTGGCAGACAACTGCACAAGGACAATGCAACCACCCATCTCAAATGAAACATACAGCAATATGCAATACTGGAACTCCACGACGCGACATCAATACACGCATACCACAAAGACCACCTCGATTGCGCCCGGAGATACTATCTTCAAAAACACATTCATTCAATCGATCAATCCAAGCGCTGAAGATGGAACAACGCCACCCGAATCTCATTCAAGTCCCAGCTCGACGTCGGCACCTCCAGCGCCTCGGCAATCTTCCCCACCAACGCCAGGTACCCGTCCGGAGTAAACGCCGTTCGCGACCTGGTCCTGTAAAATGTAGAATGCGGCAATGATACCAACGTACGTACGTGCATGCGTGCGTCCTCCCGGTGGGGCCGGGGAAAGACACGCATACACACCGCACACAGCTCGCACCATGAATATCAGATCATCAGCTCATCCTAGCAGCGAACTTTAATCGGGCATGGCGCCCATGACCAACCGCCGGAGGGCGCCCGTTTGCCATACGTACAGGGCGAAGAGGATGGCCTTGGCCTGCTGCTGGGGGTGTCTGGCGCGGCCGACGAGGGCGAGTTGCCGTTCGCATTGCAGGACTTTGTTGAGGGCGAGGTGGAGGTCGTCGGGGTCTGTGACGTTGTCGAGGTAGTGGTAGAAGGCCCTGGAGTGGGATTTGCAGGGCATGCTGATATCGATGGTGAGTCGGCGAGTCGGCGAATTGGTGAGAGTACGTCAATTGGTTGAAGTCCGGAGGGAGTAAGCTTGGATGAAGTAACGTTAGAGCATTGACCGCGATGACTAATGCGATGTCTGGTCTTGCTGGTCTGTCAGCAGCTGGCTGGCCAGACCCGTCGGGTGCCACAAGATGCTTGAAGATGTCGTCCAGGGGTCCGGTCCGTTTGATGCGGACCTGCACATGCTGCTGACAAAGGCAACAGGCCGCGCCAGGCCTATTGTTACCCGTCGGCAGTTCTCCGCCGTCGACTGCCTCTTCGGGCGGGCACGTGATCTTGTGCGACTTGCTTGACGTCATGTTCATGGATGCTGGCTGTCGACGCTTCGAGTTCGCTTCCCCGCGTCCGATTGGGGGAAGGTGCTCCATCTCAACGGTAATCATGGCTTCAATTAGTCAGCGGGCGGGTGCTGCGGGACGGCTATACATAATTATAACGTTATCGCCAGGACTTCAGTATATCATAGACGACGCTAAGTTTGAACCACCGTCGACATCGATATCGATGCGGACTAATTGTAATCGCTTGAATCTGGACCGACATCAATTATAAATCGCGGATTCATTGCATTCGATTATTCGTTTCTGTCCGACCTTTCACAAACGACATACCGTTGGTCGGAGGTTCGTTGCTCCGATATTGCATATATCGTCAGAAGCCATCTACGTATACGCTTAAGCGCTTCGTATATAGAGCTTTGTAAGCCAACGGTCTTACCAATATATATAACGTTATCCAAGCGAGACTGGACCGGTTCTGACTGATACTTATACCGACGGCTTAGATAGAGCTTGAACGAGCTTATAAGCCCGGCACTATCACCGCGATATATACATCTTCTATTCAATATCGTTCTCTACCTCAATCTCTGGATACGCATATACGAAGCTTGACCGTCAAAATGAACACTTCTGGTAGTATCGCAGAGGGAGTCAACCTCACAGCCTCAAAGATCTATCTCCAGAGTCCCCCAGCCTCGGGTGCCGCCCTGCCCAAAGCCACGCCAGAGTCCTCCGCAAAGGCCTCCGCCCTCCTCCAGCAGAACCATGACAACCTGCATACCTTCTTCGACTTCGAAGACCGTCTGCATAACCACATTGCCCACCATCTGCTCGCCATATACGCTCTGGGCGCCGACCCGGCCAATCTGCAGTTCGCATTCGATACAAACATCAAAATGCAGAAGCCCATCGGCGACGAGAAGCCGCCGGCCCTGCAAACCATTTCCCAGTCCACCAGCTGGGAAGACTACCTTGGTAAAACGGAGCTCTACCATACGTTCTTGGAGTTCTTCCAGAACGCCATCAACGAGGTCGGCTGGGAGAAGACAATAGCGCAGTATCTGTTCTCCGAACAGGCTGTCAAAGACGGTATGCCGGAGCGACTTGTCGCGGGCTTTCTGCATCCGTGGATCCATCTTGGCTACGGCATCGAGTTCGAGCAGCCGGCCATCGTCGCGGAAGCCCTCGCGCAGACAGCCGTGCACGATGCCTGGCCGTCACGGTACCTCAAAGCCTGTGCTGCCGCAGCCGCCGAGGCTCCGAAGAGCGATAGACCGACGATGCTGTCACTCGCGCAGGAAGCGCATGGCTCTGCGAAGCTCCGTGGTTCCGTAAAATGGAGCGACCCCCAGAAAAATAAAGCCGTCTACGCAAACGCGTTCGACGAGATGGTCGCGTTAGCTGCGAAATGGCATATCGCCGCCGACGCCGACGACGCTACCATCCGCCAGGCCGCCGCGGAACTCGCTTCTGCAGCTGCGTACATCTGCGCGGCGACACCGCGGACCGATAAGAAGGTCAAGTTTGACTTTTTCCTAATGCACACGGTCAACAGCAGCGTCTTTCTCGACGTCTGGGTCCGGCAGCCGTGGGTCACAAACGCGCAGAAGGCGCTGTTGATAAACTACTTTGGCTGGATGGTGATAAACATGTATGTGTCGCGGGGTTGCGCCGATTTGAATATCGAGCAGGTGGACACTTATAAGCCGAAGGGTGGAGAGGCGGCGTGCGAGAATTGGGAGGTCATCGCGGCGAGGGTTGTGGGGCTGAAGGACGACGGACATGTGCCCAAGATGGTGAGGGCGTTGATGAACGCTGCGGAGGTGACGGAGGCTTATGAGACGTTGCCGGGGTTTGGGGTTGGACGCGAGAGATTTTTGAAGATTGCTGCGATGGCGGTGGATGCCGCGGAGGACTGTGCGGAGGGTGAGCCGTTGTGGGTGCGGAGCGTTGGACATGAAGAAGCCTGGGAGAAGGTCCCAGCGAGACTATAGTATTCCAGCGTGGTTATAGTAACAATCCCAGCAACTCTGACGTGCGGTCTGGTTTACGAGACCAAGAAAACCCAGAAATTGGGGAGAAATTGAACAATTGAGCAACGCGCCATGGAGAATTTCAATTGAGCTCAGGCCCACAATGTTATGCGTCTCCTTGAACCTGGTGAAAAGTTCCTTTCTTTTTGTTTCTATCGAGCCATTATGAAGCTCAAGAAATGCCACAGGCATCCTTCCACAGTGACTCCTCTCGAAATTCGAGCAAGGACAGGAAAATATAAGCTGGGACAGCTCAATGTTATGACAAACGTTTAATAGCTCACATTGCACCATCATTAATAGCGGTCGAATTTAATCTTATACTCTCGTCTTGGTTTGGCACTGACGTGCGGCTTGGGTCTTCATGACCGGTTTCTGTTCTGTCACACCACGTTATATGCGGTGGCGCTCACTGATATTATAATCACACGTACGGGTCAACGTAACGTTCGGTTGCATCCTGCCGCCTCAAAATATCTAGGTTCAATCTATGCATGTTCTTCACCGGCAAGTTGGAGAAACTTTATCAATCAGTGTTAAAATCGCTATAATATACTTCGCGTCACATTATACTATTCCAATCGTCAACAAAATATAGACCGATTGCTTTCCAGTAACGGGCAATATTTGGAAATATAGTCGGCGGATTTTAGCTAAAGTTCACTTCAATATCTGATATATATTACAAAAGAGCTCGAGTGCTGGATCCAGGAGCATGCGTGCGTCGATGGATCCGTGGAGGGTCATAGTTGAAAAGTGAATGGCAATATGGGTCGGTGGACCGACGAACAGCAGTTCTCGTATACTTTGCAACATTAACAAATGCATGCACAAGAATGGAGTATCGAGATACGAGCCGGAAAGGCCGGAGAAACGACGTCGACTTGAAAATTTGCGCCAACACTGCCCTGTGCATCGTAACAAGCTCCGACTTTGGAAAGTGACACAAGGCACCGACAGCCTGTTTTTCGCGATCCAGTTGCAAGAAATTTAACCCAATCAGCAACGCCACACCGTAAGGGGTATGCTCGCGTCCTTATCAGCAAGGGGCTACCGTTGATCGTGCCCCACCACGGTACCGGCACTCGTTCCAATTCTGGGCAAACAAATGAGAGCGCTCGAGCGCTGGGCGACCGCGATCATAACGTTTGAAGCTCAGTCCTTCACTACAATCTTGGGATATGCCGGTAGTGGGTCTCGTTAACATGCGGATCGGGGTTTGGATGCTAATTTTCCAGTCTTTTGCGTGCCATGCATATCCGATATCCATACCGCGATCGCATGCCAATGGCTGCCCAGTTCCTCAGTTTGAAACGGATGTGCAGGGAGTGGATCTGACATGTCCACCTTCAGGAGATGACTTTGCAATTTTAGGAAGAACCAGCAGACACGAATCTCAACCTCCTCATAATCGGCGGAAGCAAGCGGGTTCCCTTGATAAGATTTTAGAGGCTCTCGTTTGGCTGTTGTGCGTAGGTTAGGCGTCGATTCCGACAACACAGCCGGCGTGACATTTGTAGCGCCCGTGAAACGTTCCCCAGGCTAAGCCTTTCGGATTCGACGCGACACCATGTAGCCTATCACGACATCATCCGCGCCTTGCTGAAGATGGTTTTTGTGTGAAATTCCGGAGTCTCCTATAGAATTGTAGCTATCATTGTCTCCCTTGTTTTTTTGCCGATTCCCAAACTTTGTTTTGCGGGTCCAATTTTGATTTTCCGGTGGGTCAGGCTGGGCCGCGTCAAGTCCATTCCTGGTAAATGGTCTACGAACAAGGGTAGATCTGTATCAAGGTCACCAGAATGTGCGGCGACCAACCTCAATTGGGTCCTTTCTCAACCGTCATATCCTGGGGTTCAGGAACGGAGTATCCCATCTCACTTCGATATAATATATAATCGCTGAATTATTACTTCACCCTGCAGGGCCCACTTGCACTCGCGAGTCTTGGTTGCCGCGCACATTGTGGGATCTTCAACAGCTCATTATCTGTAAGGAACTGGTTATATAAGAGGTTGTCCTGCGCGGGCAGACGCGCATTCCTCTCGACATTCGCTTTCAGCAATCCAAATACTCTCTATTTACCCTCAGTCGCTCGTATTCGGACGTGCTCACCGTCCTGAATTTTAATATATATATTCGACCACAATGTTCTCTAAAAACTTCCTCCTCTGCGTATTTACCGCCTTTGCGGCGCTATCGCAATCCGCGCCAACATCCTCGCCTGCGCTGGAACCAGTCCATAGCCTCTCCATCCGCGCGGGAACCGAGCTCTCGAAACGGACAATCACCCCGCCGTCATGCGACAACGACCCAACCAAATGCCTTATCACCGAGCTGATTTTCCAAACCTCAATCGCAGACTTCATCCAAAAGCGCGACGACCCCAAATATAAGAAAAAGAAGAAGAAGCTCATCTGGGACTCAGACGGCTGCTCCGTCCCGCCGAAGGTTGCGAAGCTTTTCAAGATAGATAAGGATAAGCCTTTCGGATTCAACTTTCTCGACTCCTGCTACCGACACGACTTTGGCTACCGGAACTATATTGCGCAGGGCATGTTCAAGGCTGATGATTTCGTCACCGACCCGGACAGACATACGTTGAACGAGGTGTTCCTGCAGGATCTGAAAGACTGGTGCAACGTTGCATATCCGAATAACATTTACAATCTATTTGGGCTTCTGAATTTCGTTGGGAAGAAGTGTGGGGCGACGGCGCTGGTGTATTATCTTGGTGTTGAGGCTTGCGGGGCTGGGAATTGCGACGCGGATACGCTCAATGGGATATTTGTCAATGGGCTTCCTAGTTCTTGAGCGTTGATTTATTTTATACCGTTGTCCGATTTCATTGTATATAATGTTTAATAATTAATTCGTTGGAGTTACCGTAACGCAGAGTATGTAGTTAACTAACATACTGGGGAGTGTACCTATGGGTCTGGTGGCAACCCGACAAAATATTGATCGCGTATCAAAAGGTCTCCTGACTATAGAGGCTGTCTTAAGTTATCGATTAGGTATGATATACAGCATATTTGAAGCTCAATTGTGAGTGCGTGGTAAATTGAGCTATATGCGAGTCGGAAATACAACGATGTATTGCGGTGATCGAGTACAAGTGGAGGCCATCCTCTCCTATGGTTTCGATATAAGACGCCAGCACTTTGTGTCCAGTGTCTGGTTTACGAGACAACGCCAGCACCTTGTATGAGAGGCAATTTTGGCAGGGTGAGAGCTGAAGACCCATATATGCGGCTACTGTGCGAATTTTCGAGAACATGGTGGTCAAGGACAGCGCTCTGAGATAGTATGTCCCCCTAGACAATAGCTACCCCGCACAGTGCTTGCTGAAGAAAATGAGAGAATGCGTAATACCAAAGATGACTGGTGAGGTCTGTTGGATTCAGGGGTGTGTCTGCGTTGTAGAACTCTTCCCTGTCTAGTCAGCTGTCACTTGCCTGTAGGATTATATAACCAGCCTAGTTCTACTGAGCAGACCCTTCCTGAAGGGCCCTGACTCCTGTTCGGTTAACGAGGTTGACCTGGTTGTTTTAAAACCGTTGTCTTGCTAGGACAACGTCATGCCTCGAAAGGGCAGGTGCAGATCTGACAGTTTACTGATATATCGATATATGACGATCTTGTTAAAATCGATGTGGACAAGAGTCTTGTCAGCTTCGCAGCTTTCCTAACGGCATTGACGACCGGCCTTCAGCCTAGAGTTGTATGAGCGGATATTCATAATCACGAGCGTGAAGTTTATTATTAACCAGGGCGGAGTTTTGCTACTTTGCTTCGAGCAGTATCCGTTTGTGGGCGTGTTTCCATATCGGCTATCGGCTGCACTGGCTACTTTGAGGCAGTCTGTCCTGGATGTTGCAAATTCAACATGACGTCCTTCCCCTCTGGTCTCGATATGAACCATTGCCGTTCTCGACAGTCAAACAACACGCATTTGACCTCTCGAGATGATCAGTGGATAAATGCCTGATTCTTAACTACACAGTTGCGATTTATATCTAAAATCGCGGTGATATAGCCGCTGACTACAGTAGCTCAGCAGAGCTAGAGCCAGGGCCGGATCACTCGGGTCGGGCCTTTGGGATGTCGCCAGGACTTTGCCATGAAGCTAAGACAAAACTGAAAGGTCAAAGAAAGGGACGGCAGAGATGCTACCTACTCAAGAAGGCAGATGGGAAGAAATCCAAGCCTTGTCGGAATAATTTTCTTTGAAATTCCTCCGGCAAACCGGGCATCGGGACTGCTGAGCCCATGGCGACTGTATGGTATTTAAGGGATCGTGATATCCCTCTGGAGCTGTCAGGACCCTGAATATAACAATCCACCAAAAGCTCCAGTACTAGCGAGTCAAGCTCATCTAAAGTCATACCTCATTTACGTATTATCCGGTCTATCAATATACATCCACAATGTTCTTCAAAACCACCCTCCTAGTCGCCCTCGCCGCGCTCTCGCAGGCGATGCCCACAACTCCGGCCGCTGATACGAGCGCCGTCGCCGCTTGCAAGCCAGATGACGTCCACTGCATCACCGACTCGATGCTCTTTAGCTCCTCGATGACGCAATTCCTCACTCTCCGCAGCCAGAACTACCACTCCCCACCGCTGACCTACAAGTCCGACGGCTGCTCTGTGCCCAAGCTGTTCGTGGACGAGTTCCAGCTGATCGACAAGGACCGCCCGTACGGCCGGTATAACTTCATCAACGCCTGCTACCGCCACGACTTTGGCTGCAACAACTACAAGAAGCAGAAGCGGTTCACCAAGACGAACAAGAAGCCGATTGACGAGAAATTCAAGACTGATCTGTTGGCGATTTGCGATGCGCAGTTCGCTGATCCTAGGACTCCTCAGCCTGCTGGTGCCACTTTGGATGACTGCAAGCACATTGCGAATATCTATTATCTTGGCGCTGCTGTCTACTTTGGTGGGATCCAGGGAGAATAGATGATGGTACCTACGGTTGGGTGTTGAGGAGAGTCTGTACATGGTCGACTGTATATATTGCCATGAGACTCACTTGTGCTGATTCAGATACCAAGTTGAAGGATATGCTATCTTGTTTCTATTCTTGTATATAGGTACTCCTGCAGATGGGCTGGAATCAAGCCGACAGGAGACGCAACATATCAATAATATCCTTATATATTCTGTGATTAAATATAGTATATATGGATCTGTCTGTGCCTCCACCAGACTCAAGGCCGCTGTGCCCGACGAAACTGGCAGTCGAGAACTAGTAGAAATGTTCAAGAAATGACATTCGTAAATTCAAAATATACGGACCACATATATACGTATGCCTCTATCTAGCTCCTGAGGCAATTGGAGAGCACTTGGGAGGCTTGTACATACGGAGCAACACTATGCATTGGTAATGTTATCGCTTTCTTGAAAAGGTACTATATTCTTGATCCATAGTCATTCGATCGTGAGTAAGCTTGTAGCCCCTATTGTGAAAGCGAACATGATATAACAGCAGCTTGCAACACTACAAATAGCACACCTGAGCCTCGACTGAGCGGGAAGTCCTAGAATTCGTCGCGAATTTGAATGCATCTCGAGGCATATCTCAGATCAGATTGCGAGCGACAGCGGCAAACCCAATCTCGACTTCGGAATAAGAGCGCGCGATGGCGCGTCCTACTTGGTGGTGAATTGTGTTGTCGACGGTTGCATTTTGGCAGCGGCGGGGGCAGACGCCGATGCCGTGCAAAGACTGGCGCCGACGCCGCCTCGGATTGGCTGCCTCGCTTCCGGTTAATAGCCGATGCGCTATGGCTGGCCTGGAAGGCGAGCCCCTCACTCCCACTTCTATGGAAAGCGGGGGCGTATTTCGGATGCAGCGGAGCATCTAATTTATATCCTGGTATCCTTTACAACTTATAACGTTATATCACTGTTGGAATATTACCAAGACGCGGCGCACGCATATGCACTTATGTGACCGGATTCTCTCCGGTTTTTCACTTTCGATACGCTTTCACATTGGCGGCGCGCTGTTTCTGGAAGTTTACGAGCTAGCAGCTGAAGCTGTGTCTTGGGTCTTCTTGGAGGGCTTTGTGCTACGCGTATACGTGGCTCGGTGGGTATGTGAAGCAGCGGATAAACGGGGACCGGAGCCCCTCTTTTGGTGAAAGATAGCGGTGAGGCTTCTCAGCTGGGCTCGGCTGAGCCGGATGCCTGGACTCGACCAACTTACTGAGGTGCCATTGTGGTCCTATACAAAGCTGCAGCTGAACCTTGTGTTCTATAAAGGTGGTGAGTTATCTCTCGGATCGATCACAACGCCATTGTCGCTCAATTGACTGGTATCGGAGTCGCTGATCTTCACCCGCGTACATCTTCACCCTATAGCCAATCGGTTTCTTGCGTTACAGCGTCTACTTTGATCAATCGAGACTACCGCGAAACAATGTCGGACAAGCCGGAGAACCCCCTCGTCGAGCTCGCCAGTCGCTTCACAGGCGCGGAAATGTACGAGAAGCTCACCGGCGGCTGGCCTGCCCGTGTCGCCCAGAAAGTCGTCGAGGGCCTCCGATCCCCAATTACATCGGAGTCCGTCATCCTCGACAACTGCTGCGGGTCCGGCGCCATCACGACCGCCATTGTCAAATCGGCCAAAGAGAAGGGAGTCACGCCAAAGATCCACGCCACGGACCTCTCAGCTGGCATGATCAGCCATGTCAAGGAGCTCCACAAGGACGTGCCGGGAGTGCAGACGGCAATCATGGACGCGCAGGAACTCACCTTCGCCGATAATACATTCAGCCACGTCATCTGCGCATTCGGTGTGTTCTTCTGCAGAGACTATGACGTCGGGTACAGCCAAATGTACCGTGTCGCGGCTCCAGGCTCCATCACCGTCATCACCTCGTGGAAGACCGTCGGCTGGGCGCCGGTGGTGGACTATATGATTGAGAAGATTCGACCGGGGCAGAAGAAATTCGTGTTCCCGGCCCCGCCTGGCTTTGAGGATGCGGCTTGGGTTAAGGACCGTATGGAGAAGACTGGGTGGAAGGATGTGAGCGTCCGAGAGATCCAAGACTACACTAAGGCTAGCGACGATATTGCTAGCGCATTGTTGCCGATGCTCAGGGAGCATGCGGAGGGTTGGACGGACGAGGAGAAACAACGGTTTTGCGGGATGTTCGACGAAGCGGCCGAGGCTTGTGGGATCGAGAAGGGGCCTGAGGGGTGGTGGAAGATCAATATGGTTGCGCTAGAGGCGACTGGGACCAAGTAGACGGCCGGCTGGGGGGATATCGATGTTGGTGTATCGATCCCAGTCTCTATGTATCGACCGCATGGGGAATCGGTGCCATGTCACATAATATTCTTTTTTCTGGCTGTTCGAGGAGGGATTTCAGGGCGGAGAATGTCGGCTGTAAAGGAATTTGGCCAAATCATACATTGCATTTCGATTACGTATTCTTATCAGGCGGACGTGATTGCGTCTGGCGATGGTATATTGGATGATGGGGACAGCGCGGTGTATCGAGATGTAGCGGTACTCGGGGAGCACTGACGTGTCTGCGAGTTTGCGAGTCTGCGAGGCTATCAGGGGAGACCTGGGGAATGCAAATGTGCCTCAATCTGGTTTCTGTCAGTCCGTTTCTTGATTTTGCTCTCGAGTCTCAAAAGCCGAGCCAATGGCGATATAGATGCATGATAGTGGAAATGATATGTGTGCGAAGAGATATGCAATATGATAACGGCGGAGGGGAATGAGCCACTCACCTTACATAAGCCACCACAACGTGAAGAACGAAGCACGGCTTCCATGCGTCGATTCTAGACGCCTCAGCTCAACCTCAACTCAACACGCGAACGTCACCCAACATCGATCAGCCCATCGACACGGAGCTTGACCGTCAGACTGGCATTGTCAGCCCATTCCCAGTTGCGTGCGTCGAAAGGTATTCGATACCTGTCAGGTACAATCAAGAAGCAAGCAATGGTATGCTATCGATCAATGTCGCATGTATGTAAGTCCGCCCCTGAAATAGGTCATCGCAGCCAGAAGATGCCCGACTAAAACCCCTCCACCATGCCGTTCGGGAAAAGCGTCTGCTGGAAAAACCTTGATTGCTTGATAGCCATCCCACCATCTCGACGAAACGGCTCGCAGTTTCCTCGCACAATCACCTCCAGCCGCCTTCGAGGGGCGGGGCCAGCCCCATGCCCATCTGCAGGCCAAGGCGACTAGCGGGATGGCTCGCATGAACTTCAAGTCACATGATCGAGGGTGTGGATGCGATTTTCCCCTCTTCGGCCCCCTCGTTTGCGTGCCAGCTGGCGCTCCGGAAACAGGGAAAGATCTCTCGAAGGCTTAGGCGGAGGCAACGATTTACTGGAACGAGGATTTCCCCCCAGCCATGGTGGGTGCTATTCTCGACCATGAGAAGTGAAGCCACACGCGAAGGCTCACGCTCGAGAGGGATCGAATCTTTGCGCGCGGGAACAGCGGACAAATCTCGTGGGGAGCCGTCGGGTTCGGATGGGCCTTGGTTGCTTGTTCGTCCGCATCTGTCTCTGCCTGTCGGAAAGCGAGAGCACAGCAGCCAACCAGCGGGGAGAGGTCTTGTGATTGGCCTTTTTATGGTCCCAGGGGTTCAGCCTTTGCCTTCGAAGCTGGCTTCAGGCGGTGGTGCCTTTTCCAGCGACGGGCTCCCAGTCAGACCGTTCGCTTGGGCGGCCAATCAAGCAGTGACAACTCATCGCTGCACCAACCCTTGACTGGTTTGACCACCCTCCCAAATTTTCCTCGACAGTCGCCCCGGTTCTCTGGAATCCTGACCGTGGAGGGCTGCGACGGCGCAGGAAACTGCATTTTATTGGAAGAAGATATAGCTGCAGCAGGGCCTTTCGACTTTCGACTTCCCTCTATGTGCATTATTGCAAAATCGTGCATAGTGCCGGAGTACCCTCTTCATGCAAGCTTTTTCACACATCTCACCGAAAACTGCTCCCTGGTTGCAGCCTGCTGCTTGATTCTCGAAGAACAAAAAAAGGTCGCTGCCGGAGCGGAATCATCCGTCGCAGAGAAGCACAGCAAAGGCGCTGGTCTACCTACAGTACACACATACTTACCAACCCCATCGATCTGGGACCTGCGAACTGGGACCACCCTCGGACCTTTCAGGGCTGGGTTTGACAGCTTCGCAAGATCTTCAAACTCCGCGACGCCCAGCGGCTTTTGGCTATTAACGGGCTCCTCCCCCTTCAGTAACACTGCTGAGTTGTCCACGCATCTGCTCAAGAATCCTATCCCCATCCTGAGGCAGACGCGCGAAAAGCGAAGGCTTAAAGACCTTTTTCTCCCTACCAATATATATTTTTTTGCCCCAGTGACAACAAACAAGCTATTGCCCGAGCAGCGACCGATACCCGCCCGCTCTCTGACGAATATACCGAAATCTCGCTGCAAGAAATCGGCCGGGCGAGCTGTCCCTCTGACCTCTCTGCCCCACGGCTCGGAGCTCAAACCAATCCCGCCTCTACACGAGAATCTTATTTCTTTCCAGAGGGGAGCTACTACTTAACCATTCCGTCAGATTTTCGTAGTCGTACATCTCGAATATCCGACCGTACATAGTCAGCCATAGCTATCCGTCGAATAGGATAATTACGGTCACGACCTCAACCAACAAGAGCAGCAGGTTGCTGCTGCAGTCAGGTGGAAGACAGGGGACTGCATAAGAGAGATCTAGCCACAGAGGAAAGAGAAGAGGCAGAGGAAGAGCGTCATTGCCAGCTATTTTCGCCCATTTGAGACAAAAGATCGAAGTTTTGCGATTCGTTCTATTGGATCGTGACGAAGCCCAACACCCCCAAAGCTGGAGAACCAGCTTCTCGAAGCTAGCTAGTCGCCCCTCGCGACTTGTTCCTAGCAGTCGCACTCGACAAACTGGTTCTTCGCATTTTGAAGCTAGGGACACCGATACAACTAGTCGCATATCACGTCGTTACTTTTCGCGCCGGGACGCTGAAAAGTACACGCATTACCAATCCTATCGTGATCGGATTGGCCATCGTCGTTGGCGCGAGTTTAAGCCTTACGATTGCGTTGGGATAGCAAATTGAGCATACTACCTACTGCTGCTTATCGACGACGACATTCGTTGGAATTCTACGTCCTTCACCAATCGCAATCCTTATCGCAGATTTTCTGGAGAGAAGCAAGGTCGCCATACTGGAGCCTTCAAAGAAATCGCAGACCGATGGGCAGGATCCTATCCGTCAAAAGCCCGATGGATCGATGAAAGCGACGACGACAACATCTCCCTCGTCACCTCGTGAGTACACCCCATGGCTTGTTGCAAGTTGCCTACCGAGAATCCCCTTCTTACCCCCCAGCTTCTTCCACTGTCGCTACCGCTGTTACCGCTGCTGCTTCTGCTGCTGCTGTTGGTCTTCCACTGCTCCGTTTCGCCAGAAGGAAAGCTAGTGTATCATCGAGCTGCATTCTGAGTGGCGATTCGCTCGGTTTTGAATTGGGGAAATCTTGTTTTTCTCTCTCTTGCAGGCAGGCATAAGCTCCTCGTTCCCACCGGATTTGGGATTGCTATGCTGTCGATGTGGTCTTATATGTCGGTCATTGTCACAGAGGCAGCGACGGGCGCTATGCGTGTCTGACAGCGCGACTCTGTTGGCTGTCCGGGCTTGGAGGTGGACCCGAGTCAGGCTTAGGCCAGCGGAGTGCATGCTGCTTTGCTGGCCGAGGGACTTTCCTCACTGGCCAGCGCCGCTGCATGATGTGTTGTCCTCGCTGTCAACCGACAGCTGCAAAAAGAAGTCTGCGCAGCGTCCTTCGTACACACACACACACACACACACATGCAGGCAGCAGGCACCCCAGCTGCAGTGTACAGTACGCTTACAAAGTACTGTATGTACTCTCTGCGCAGCAAGCAGGTTCCGCGCTCTTAACTGACGTTTCCTTCTCCTCGTCTGATCTTGTCATTCATCCACTCCTCCTATCCCATTGTTCCGAATTGACTTTTTCGGCGGAGCTTTCTTTTGCTTTCCTTTGATACCCGAGAGAGCTGGTACCACTGCTGCTGGAGCTGGAGCTGTCGTCGTAGACCCGGCATTTGATATTCTCTCCAGTCACCTGGCCTACTACCCTCCTTTTCTCTATCTCTATCTAGCCCACACCCCCCTCCAGCTCGGTGTAGTCCACCTCTCCTGAGCTGTCATCACTCTCTACTTTTTCAACTTCGTTTTTATTCATTATTGTTTCTTATTCTATTTTATTTTCCTGGCACACCGTACATACACATACATACACATACACACATACATATGACCTGCATGCCCTTGCTGCTGGAGTAAAGTTGTCAATGTGCTAACTGCTTCCGTTTCCCGCGACTTTTGTCTTGGGACGGCCCTCTTCACCCTCTAATACAGTCCCCTCTCCCCCCTCTGTAGCCTCGCAGCCTTCTTCTCGAAATCCTTCTCCATCTTCTCGCCTTCGACGTTCGTCCTCCGCTACTACCCTCTCTCCGAACGTCTCTGGTCCCGTTACCCCCCTCAAACCGGTTGGACCAGTACAACAGCAACCCGCCAAGATGGGTGTCGCACAGGACGACTCGACCCTCAAGCAGGAGAAGTCGCGGGCGAAGTCTCGCTCGCGGCTGGCGCGATCCAAGTCGAGAGGTAGGCTTGTCGCACGAAATAACACTGGTAACAGCGAGCCCAAGGAGACGAAGCTGTCGCGGCATCAAACTGGAAACAGCGAAACCAAGGAAAGCCGGATACGGAAACATGACACAGGGAATAGCGACAGTAAGATACAGCGACAGAACACTGGTGGTAGTGACACACAAACTGCCATCATTGCCCGCGCTGCGACCTACACAAAGCCATTGATATATCATCTACCTCCGCCGCCGTCTGGGACCTTTGGAGGCAACACCACCTCTCTGGCGCAGCTGGCTCACCTCGTCAGACTGCAATCCTACGAACAGCTCAAGCACACACAATCCAGGATACGGCTCCATCGTCAGTTAATATCCACCGGACTATCAGCTCGCCTGGAAAGATGTGGAGCTCTGGCGCGGACCCATATGGTCGACTACTTCAAGGACGACAAGAAGCGGGAGTTCGCCGTCCTGTACAATGCTGTACACGACCTCAAGGATTCGTGCGAACGGCTCGCCATGCTTCAGCCGGAGCTGGACGTCCAGAAAATCTCATACGGAGACTCCGAGTCTGAGCGTCCCAAATCTCTACACACCTTCCTCCAAGACATCTCTCCCCAGACGAGAGATACCATCCTCTCCTTTATCTCTACGCTGAGATCTAATCCCAAGTTCCTTGCCGACAGGCTGTGTAAACTCTCCCCGGGCGATCTGGACACAATCGCCAAGTCGAACCAAATCACACAGACCCAGGAATCCGTCCTCCCATCTAACCGGAAGACCGTGACTCCCAATCCCACGGCACCCGTCCCTACCCTCGCTGTTGACAAGCTGCTTGCCTTCCATAGACTGGATCCTCTCCACATCCTCATCCACACCATCTTTGCTAACTCCAGCGGCCCGGACTCGGAAGAAGACCGGCGCCGGATCGATGTCTGGTCGACAGTATGCGCTCGCCTCCTCAACGAAAAGCGCGGCGAGAAGTTCCTGTACGCCGTCATGGATTCGTGGTCCTCCATGCGGGAATGGCCGGCCAAGAACAACATTGAGATCTGCCTCATGAAGATGCTCCAGGACGGCGCCTCGGTGCTGATGCTGGACCGTCAGGAGGACTCATCTAACGACAAAGTGCGACAGGACCTCATCCGGAAGCAGGAGGAAGAGTTCTACGTCAAGGCCACCCGGTCTCTCTTCCAGACTCTCGATGACGAGCCCTGCGCTGGCGGTATCCCTGAAGGCATCTTGGAGCTTGGACATGCCATCCTGGAGAAGGTCGAGGATCCCAAGAGGAAAAAGCTCGCTGAAGTCTTCATTGTCGCCAAGTGGTTCTTTGGCAGATACTTGAACACCGCTATTCAGTATCCTGAAGTACGTTTACACTCAATCAATTGCGCGAATATCTAGCACAATGCTAACGTTGAACGCAGTATCACGGTATCATGGTGGGTCATTATATCAGTGAGTACGCTCGCCAAGCGATCTTGCGCCGTGTCATCCAGCGGATGTGCACGGACGTGTTCAGCATCTGCTTTGTCGAATTGTAAGTGCAGCAAGATCCATTGGAGCGGGTTTAAGAGCACCACTAATATCCATGACAATAGAAAATCAAGTCGGCCCATTGATCCCATCGTCCGCAACCATGTCGAGAGCATCATGGCTCGGTTCCGCAACCCCCGCCCCAAGGACAGCAACCCCATCCTCCTCCCCGTCAAAGCCGTCACATCGCCCCGCGAGACAATTGAAGTTCAACCTTACCTTGTCTTGTGTCCTACTGATATCGTCACCGTCTTCCACGCTCTCTACCCTCAAAGCACGCAGAGACCACAAACTTCGTCGTCCGAGAAGGACTTCGGGTCGAAGAAGTTTGGCCGCTCCATCACCGCTGCACGCCCTGCAGTTTCCAGACCCCCCAGCATCTTTGAGACGACTGGCGGCCCTACCTCAATGCTTAGCCAGAGCAGCTCGTCTATGAACAGTGACAGCGGGCTCTCTGCTATGAACGCTCCGTTACTCGACAACCAGTACGGCAGCATGGACGAGAAGTACGCTGGGTCACTCGTCGGCTCTCCCAATTCCTTCACTATCGCACCGAACATCAAGTCTTCAACCGCCTCCATCTACTCTCTCCAGTCCGTTACCTCTGAACCCGATGACGAACTCGAGACATTCTTGATGGATGTGAAAGCCTCCATCGCTGAGATGACTCGCAAGCTCGGCCCTGAGAACACATCTGGCCGCACGCACCCATGTGCTGAGAAGTGGGCGGTCCTTTTCGTGTCGGCCGATGGCAAGAACGTCTCACCGCGCATGAAGACCGACTGGGAAGACGAGAACGACGACGACAGCGACAGCAGCAGTGACAGCGACAGCGACGATGATGCCCCTGGCGAGGTCTCCAGAGACTACAACCAGGTCAAGCACGCCATCATGAAGCTGATCGAAGAGTACGAGGTCCCCGAAGAGCTGATCGAAGAGGACGAGAACCAGTCGAAGAAGTTCAGCAACCGGACATCCGCAGCTACAAACCGCAAACATGCCGCGCCGGTCGCATCGACCGTCACTAGCTTCATTCAGGACCAGAACCCCTACTACCAAGCTGCTGGTGGCCTGAGCGCCCTGTTCAATGGGAGCCCAGAGCGAGAGCGCCAGCGTCTCGACATCCCGTTGGATAGCAACGAGAGGCTTCGCCAAGCGAGCAAGGAGGGCAATCCTGACGTCCTCTTGACCATGTTGGCTGCTGCCCAATCTCAATGCATGGCACGTGGCGACTATGTCGACGGTCAGATCTTCCATCGCGCTATCACCATCCTCCTCCGCAAGCTCGAGCCATCGTTGACTCGCAATGGCTTTGCTCCTCTTCTTCACATCCTCTCACGTGGCTTCCGCGTCTCAATTGAGAAGTCGGCTGCATGCATCGAGCATCTCGAGGCTTGGTTTGTGTGGCTGACCATGGCCGCGGAGCGACACGACTCTGCTACCAATGAGATGCTGCAGCTCATCAAGGCTCTTCGCGTCAAGATGTGGTATGTCACTGATGTCCGCAACTCGGCTGCCTATGACGATGCTCGCAATGTCGCCATGGCGCTCAAGAAGATGGCTATCCCACCAAAGACCAAGGATGGCCGTCCCATCTCTCAACAACGCTCCAAGGGTGGTCTCACGCACCGCATCTCGACCAGCAACTTCTCTCTTCTCAAGAGTGACAGCCTGATTGACACTCTTGCTGCTCCTGTTGACAATGGTGGCCCGAATAAGCTGAGTGATGACCAAGCTGAGGTCACGAGCACCTGGCTGAAGAAGTATGCCATCACGAATTTCTGTACGGGTGAAGAGAGAATCCATCGCTTCTGCTGCGAGATCGACAAGTGCGTCAACCGACTCGTTGGAAAGGAGATTCTCACCGGCCCAGTCCTCTGGTCTAGCGAGCTGTTCGCCAGGGACGAGCGAGAACTCGCCAACATCAGAAAGAAGGGAGAGTTCCATCTTGCCGGTGTTGGCGGTTTGAGTATGGCTATGGACGATGTCGACGCTGAGGGCGAGAAGAACAAGCTGCGGCCTAAGGCTAGCGCCAGCGACCTCTTTGGTCTCGGAATCGGGCGGCCAAGGTCCCAGAGCATTGTCAGCACACTCTCTGCCTTGTCCACCACCCCTAGCGCCCGACCAAAGTCCACTCGGATCTCAGACTCCTTCATGGACAAGACCGATCTCTTCAACATGCCAACTCCTCAGCTGTCTATGGAGTCCACGCCAACCTCCGCTTTCTGGAGCCCATTCGGCAACATCACACCATTGGCTGGATCTCCCTCCCGATCGAAGACTTCCAACGTCCCAACCCTCAACAAGTCTAGGTCTATGGACGGTGAGAACCAAGAGAAGCGGGCGTTCCTTAACAGCCTGAAGCAGTCTCTCATCGGTCTGCTCTTGAGTGATCTCGGACTCGACGTCTGGAGCCAAGGCAGTGAGACTGATGGCTGGTTCTCAGGCGGCCTTGCCGACGAGTGCCTTCAGCGCAAGGAAGACCAGGAACGCGCCCTCGAGGAGCGCACTGCTTCTTCCAAGAGCTTGAACACGATCGCTTCCAAGAAGATCAGCCGCAAGAAGAGCAACAAGAACTTGAGGAAGCCTGTCTCTCACGTCAACGGTATCCTAGAGGCCCTTGGCCGTGGTGAGAAGGGTGAGCTAGCTGCCCCTGTCGCGACCTATGAGAACGTCGGCCACGAGCCCCACTCCGGCGAAGACAACTCGTCAAGCAGCGACGCCACTGCCCGGTCTGCCCACACTGCTACTGGTCCTTCGTCCAGTAACAAGAAGGGATCCTACCAAAGCTTCCCGTACGAGGTTGCGTTCCGTCGGCTCATGACCAAGTTCTCGACCCACCCCAACCCATTCGACAAACTTACCGCGCTGTACGAGCTTGAAATCCTCATTGTCGCTTCTCTTACCTCCACGACCGGCAAGACTCTCACCCGACGTGGCACATTCCCCACCGCCCCGTCTCCCGACTACGAGCCTGTTGCACGCGAGTTGAGCGCCCGCATGAGCAATCTTATGCTTACTCAGCCAAGCAACCTTGACGAGAGCCTTGCCCACGCTGATGAACGCCGTCATGCCGGTCTCGTTGGCTCTCCATTCTTGACACCCACCGGCTCCCGCACCCCGGTTGCTGGAGACAACCTCCCGTCAACCGAGATCATCATCGAGGTCTGGCAGAAGCTGTTCCGTCAAGCTGAGATCCGCCCGCGCACGCTCTTCCGCGACCTTCAGTTCATGGCCTCCTTCATCCCTGCACACCAACTCGACCTCAGCCCGCAAGGAAAGGCTTTCTGGGATATGGCCAATGCTGCTCTGAGACTCAAGGTCGACGTTGTCACGACTATGGTGGAGGTCGCCGATGAGATTGTCGCATACCACACCAAGAGACGCACGCCGGAGTCTGCAGCTTCCCAGCCAGCCATATCCAAGGAGAAGTTTGACAAGAACCCGGACCTCAAGAGCAAGTCTCCGCAACCCGCTGGTTCCGAGTGGATTGCCCGCTACTCTATGAAGGATGCCGCGAACATGTGGCTCATCACCGCTAAGGAGGGAGATGCGACCGCGCAGCGTGAGCTTGCCATCTTCTATCTTACCAACCCTGCCTTGTTGCCATTGGCGACGATGCCGATGAGCAAGACTAAGGACATCTTCCGCAATGACTCGATGCTCACGCGGGGCGTCGACCCAGAGAAATGCGACCCATTGAGGCTCTGCGTTTCGCACCACTGGATGGAGCTGTCGTCTCGCGAGGACGAGTTGGCGAAGAAGTACCTGAGACAGCGAGAGGAGTGGTAAATCCCTTTATTTCCTTATTCTTTCATGCGTTTCTCTTTCTTGATTGGTTTTGGATTGTTCATTGCGGACAGTTATGGGATTCTTGTTTGGATTTTTAGTTTCTGGCTGTCATTGCGTAGTTTGTCGTGCTTCTTTACCCTTCGATGATATCCTTATGCTTTAGCGTCATGACTGATAGAGCAGTTTTTGCTTGTGTTTTTTGTTTCCTAAAAATTATCTCTTTCCTCTATTTCGCATATTTTTTTAATGTCTTGTGAACAGTGGATTCAGGGCGGGATGAATCGGTATATACTAATCACGTCTACATAGCCTTTTCTCTTCTTAAACTGATGATGCTCATGTTCAGCGCATATTTCCTTTGCTGCACGAAAAGACAAAGAACCAAAAACTTATAAAATAATCTGACGAATTTAATTAACGTTATCTCACGGCTCAAGACTAGCAAGCAAACAAGCTCTTTTCCCATCGAGCTATGATACACAGTCTCTCTCTCTCTGGCATTTCCTTTGCGTCTGGATTCCAAGTTTGCTGCCACTGTTCCCTGGATCCTGCTTTTTGCATCGCTTCTTTGGCCGTTGGACTTATTTCCCTGGATTCTCTTACTGGATACACTTTTGCTCCTGGTCTGGTCTCTACTACATCCACATCCACATCGCTCATTGCACTCTGAGATCCTTACAGCAAGTATTTTACTCACTATCACTATGACATCACAAATTTAATTTACATTTGCCCGCACGGTCTTAACCTTTCTTTTCTTTTGAATGGTACTTATCTACACTTACTTAGCGTCCTGCGGTTAACTTTGTACATGGGTTCATTTGACAAGTATTCACAGCGTGTCCCGCATCTCGCCAGCAAGCACAATCCATTTTCTCTGCGCAATTCCCCATAGGCGAATACTATACAGGTACACATATTTCCAAACCCCTCACGTGGCCAACTCATTGCGATTCGATTTACGGTACATAGTATCCCTTTCCAAATTTTCCCCCAAACCTGCCTGGACTGTCTGCCTGGTTTTACTTTTGCAAACATGCATATACAAGTACATATGCATGCTGAAAATTTCTAACCTGCAGTCCATTTCGTATCTTCCATTGTTTTTTTCTTTTACGTCTTCTTCTCCACATCGAGACGTACGTTACAGGTCGTCTACCGCGACGCACACACATACGTCTCGATGACAGACAATGCAGGCACGGGAAGTGGTCTGCAAGCAAAGATATACATAAGTACTAGCCGTTTGTTTGTACATATATACATACTCAGAAGCCAATTGATCGAGGGAAGGATATCGTGACGACGAGGAGTTCATCCATGCGTACATACTTACATGCTCGCATACATATCATGCCTCGAGCTCGCCACGCGCGGCCAGCCTAGCTAGCATGCGCGACCATGCAACGGTAATCGGAGCGTGTACATACATATGTATGTATGGATGTATGCACATGTATCTCCCGATTGTATGCGGGACGATTTGTGAGGGTATCAAATCGAGCCGAGGATACGTACGTGCATACATGTCAGCATGTCAGTGAATTAATTGCTTACCGTCGACGACGCTATCTGTTAATTCCGTGGTGCACAGGCAAACGGTTTGCAGCGGATAAATTTACCAGAGCGCACTTTCCAGATCCACCGCGGCGCAATCGCGAGAATTAACCAAAAAAAGAAAAAGGCGAGAAAAAGAAAAATTAAAAATATCGACAGAAGAAAACATGCGAAAAAGACGTTACATACGTTCGGGCACCGGACAGCGCGCGCCTGCAGGCACCAAGCTGAAATTAATCGAGCCCTGTGGGCCAATTGCTGCTGGCGCGTTCCCGCGTCCGGCTATAAGACTGATCCCGCATGCTATATTACCACGACTAACACGCGAAACTATGCTGCCACGTCATAAACACGGCCGCGGGCGGTTTTCTCCATGCATATACAGTCGACCGACATACACACACACGTACATACATACATCGAGAACAGTACATACATACGGACGTACATACATACATACGGACAAGCAGGCTCGACTCACATCATGCAGAATTTGATCGAAACCTTATGCAGACGAGCGTACCCGACTTCGATCTCTTTCGATTTGGTTCTTTCCTTCGCAAGCATTACGGTATCTGCGCGCGGTGCACTGCATCATGCGGGTTCTCTTGAATGCGAGGCTGCAGACGGACGGGCGGCCGTCTGGCAGATGGGTAGGTATGTATGTAGATGGATGTGGATGGACGGCGTGGAGTTCCGGCCGGGTGGGGGAGGCAGCTAGACAGACGGTAGGTATCCATTGCGAGCTAGATTACTAGTGCGAGGGCCAGAACTGCTACTGCGAGTTTGTGCATGAAGTTGCAATTGCAGTGTATGTATGTACGTACAGGTAACTGGGGAGAAAGCGTGGGAGATGCATTTGCTGCGCATGTTAACTTTCTTGATGCGGTCACCAGAAGGAGAAGGAGAGACAGGCAGGCAGTTGGTATGTTTGGGTGATGGGAGAAAATCCAATTGGTTTGCTAACATCGACGCTGCATATGAACTTGGAAGGTGTTTGATGAGATTGGTTTTGGAATGTTGTGATATATTATAAATATATCAGGAGATTGCGCCGGACGGCTGTGGTTCCACAAGATATCGATCTAGACCTATCAATACACTGCATCCCAATATGCCAAACCTATCAAACCGTTGTCGTTTTGCATTCCGAAACCCACGTATAGCGTGTCTTGTTTGCTTTAGGCGATAGTTTTGCTTGGCTGCCTGTCTGCCTGCCTGCTGAGTGAGCAGTAGCTAGATATCAGCCCTAGCTTCCTCACCAACGACAGCTCGCCGGATGACTTCTCGTATCTCGTCCTTCTTGATCTGCCGAGGATTATAGTACGGATTGCTAGTCGCAATTTCAGCCGCTTTATCCACGTCTTCCTCCTTCATTCCGAACTCTTTCAATGCCCGCTTCACGCCGAGCTTCTTTAGCAGCACGTTGAGCCCTTTCACTGGGTCGCCGTCACTGCCTGGTAGTGATTCTGCTAGCTTTTCTAGCGTCTCTCGTGAAATAGCCTTTGAATTGTAGGCTAGAGCGTGGGGAAGCACGATCGTGTGCGTTTCGGCGTGTGGGAGGTTGAAGCTGCCTCCCAAGGTGTGACAGAGCTTGTGATGTAGTGCCATTCCGACGGTCCCCAGGCAGGATGCACAGAGCCATGCACCGTAGAGGGCATTACTGCGGGCCTCTGCGTCGGCTGGGTTATCGACAATCGTCGGTAAACTCTGAGCGAGCGATTTGATGCCCTCGAGAGCTAACAGGCTAGTGATTGGGTTCGCAGTAGATGAATATAGCGCCTCGACTGCAGACGGGCAGGGGGCATTGCATGACGATACGTTAGCCTCGCTGTAAATGTGACAAATTGCAAAGGAATCGACGCTGCACTCTCCTCCCCGGGCTGAACTGCCCTGTATTTCTCTCCTCGATCCTTGCATCCTTCTTGCTATTTTTTCCTTTTTTTGTCTGGTTCCCAAATCCGGGATGTAGAGATACTATATTTGCGACGTAGCACACGTACATTCGCTCATTCTCACGACACCGACGCTCGGTCGATCGCTGGCAAGTAACTTCGGTACTTACTCACCTGCATGCGCAATGGCATTCACACCGCTCGTGGCACTCAGTCCCGCGGGCAACGTCATGGTTAAATCAACATCGTAGATGACGGTCCCCGGCAGGATTTTCGGGTCACTCTGCGTCGTCTTCCTGCCATCCTCAGTCTCGCCGAGGATGGGTGTCATCTCGCTGCCTGCGTAGGTGGTTGGGATGCAAATGTGCGGCTGGCCAGTTCGAACGCTGAGGGCCTTCCCAAGACCGATGGTGGATCCTCCGCCGATGGATACTATGCAGTCAGATTTCACGGACTGCGCGTATGCGAGGGCCTTGTGCGTGATATGCGTCGGCGTATGCATGGTTGCTTCTGCAAAGGTGCCGGCGACGGCGGGCAACAGCGAGGCGACATGCGAGGCTTGGGCGACCTGCTGCGGAGTGCAGAGGATTAGAGGCGCATTGAGATTCTGTCGGGAGAGCTCGGAGGAGAGCTGTGTCAGAGTGCCGGAGCCAAATATCACGCGAGACGGGTTGGAGGTGTAGGTGAAGTTCATGATTGATTGATTGATCGATTGATCGATTGTTTGTTAGAAGGTCGTGCGTGATTGGGTTGGGATTGGTTATTTAGAACTTAATGTACTTATGTATGTATGTAGCTTATCTGGGACTGTTCAACGTGGAGGGACCTGATACACCAGTTTACTCGGAGTGGGTAAGGAGATAGAAGTAGCGTTCGGACCATGGCATGGGGGCTGGCCAATCTTAAGATCTAGTCGGCCCATTGTGGGAACTCGGATTATCTAATTCTGAAGTAAGATTTGTGTTGCTGTGGGGTTTCTTCGGACCGTGACACTCGTTTCCCGATGCTAGCTCAGGACTAGTCGTCGGCAGTGTGCTTCGGAAGATGGAATCTATCGGCTATACTGTGAAAGAGCTCACTGTTGTGTAATACCGATATATTGTTTTCATCGTGGTTGTATTAAAAGATATCCCAATCATCTGTGTTATCCTAACAATGCAATGTACTGCGGTGGTGGGGGTCAGTTCCAGAGACGATTTGCATATACATGTACGCATCGAAGTCGCCTATGATAAATTTATAAACTCTGTGGCGAATGCGAAGGAATGCGTGTCGAAATATATTAGGTCTGATATGGTAATATGTTCAGGCCAAAATTTTAGGTGCTTTGTCAATTTTAATAGTATAGAAGGGAGGAAGTCCTTGCGAGTCATAGGGCTCCCCGGATCTCCATGGATCAAAAGCCGGCTTGAAAGCCAGCGGATTGAGCTGAATTCTGGACGCATCACCAGTTAAATTAATATAAAGCAGCTACACAAAAGCTTCAATGTCATATATATCTCGATCTCTAGGGAGCTGAAGTCAGAGTAATGTACAAGATCTTAAGATGCGACAATGTAATTAAGGAGCCATAGCGGACATCGATTGCGGGCTATAATTTCCAGATATACACGCATTTCGTTTATCACAGGAATGGAAACTTTCGCCCTCACGAATTCGAAAAGCCATTGCACATAGAATGAAATATAAACATGGATGGAAGAGACTGCGTATGTAAATATAGGACTCGATTGAGCTAGAGTGTATATATATAGGTTGAATTGTGAGAAAGAGACGGAAAGATCAGTTACCAGCGCATTTCCACAAGGCAATCCAGTGCCTTAGTGGAATTACACAGCTTGCGGGGGCTCAATCACAGCAGGAAGCTTGAGTAGGAGATAAGAAAAGTTGATCTCGGATAACGGAATTTATGACCTCCTTGCATGCATCATGCGTCACCCGTGCGCTCCTCCATGTTTGGCCCATCTATATATACACATTGTCCTCCAATAGAGCGCGGAGCCAGCATACATGTGTGCAGGTGCATACTAAAGCGTAGTCAAAATATGATCCCGTTGCTCATCAAGCTACAAGCACTGAGAATAGTAGTCGTTGCTGTACTTGCAAGTAGAGCCGGACGCACAGGTGGTGCAACCTGTGTAATTGATTCCGCCGCATTGGCCGTACAGTGCAACAGTGCAGCCGCCGCTACCACCGGCAGTAGTAGTAGTCGTCGTCCTGCTACTGGTCGTGGTAGTCCTGGTGCTTGTGGTCGTTGTAGTCCTCGTGGTTGTAGCTGCGGTCGTGGTGCCCGAACCGGAGGAACCAGGTCCCTGGAGTTCGACGGCGTCGAAGATGAAGTTCGGGCTGAGGTAGTCGGCGCCGTCGGACCCCGAGGCAACCCCGATGGTTAGGGTGTTAGTGCCTGCGACGAATGCGGACGCTGGTACGCTCCATGTATATTGTTCGCCGTAGCCGCGATAAGCGCCACGTGTAACACCACGAGAATCAATCTTAACGGGAGCGGCGGGAACGGAACCCGACCAACTATTGATCTGGACACTTGGGCGGCCACCAGCAAAGGAAAGAGTGGTTCCGATACGAAGAGTCATCTGAACGAGCTGACTGGAGGAGAGTGTGAATTTGACCACGGCGGAGCCGCCAATGCTCTTCCAGATTGCCATTGGGAAGGCGTTAGCAGAGGAGGAGCCGACGGTGTAGGTTCCACCCCAGGAAGACATCCTGGAGTCTGAAGGATGCATCCGCAAGAAGTTGTTCCCATTTTTCAGCTCGAAGGGCTGGCCGTCAAATTGGCCGACTCGCCAAACGACGGACGGGCTGCTCTCCGTAGACGAGATGCTCTTGCTGGTCGTGCCGCCAGCGCTGACAGAGACACTTGTGCTTGCGACTTCAAGTTCGTTCTTGTAGAGCTTCATCGTGTATGTCCCTGGCTTCATGTATGGAGACGTGAAAGAGCCAGTGGACTTAACCCAATACTGATTGTCGTTATTGTACCAATGCACAACTCCTTCAAAGCCGCTTGGGATCCCGCTGACGGTACCGCTGACTCTTCCTCGGCCACTCTGCGCAACGTAGCCAGATACGGAAAGTGAGCTGAAGAAGGATGTATCAATATTTGCGGATGGAGTAGATCCGGTGGTAAAAGTCATGGCATATGGCCCTTTAAGACCCATTCGCCAGGGTTCGGTTCGAACGTGACCAGAGTTCATGTACCAGTATAGCTCTTGGGTGTCGCCTCCTTGGTTGTTAATATCCCTCATGAAAGGTCCACCCGATGATGTTTCATAGGCTTGCGGTGGGATAATTATCCAGACGCCAACGCCGGAGCCCGTAACACCGTGCACATTGTCCTCGATAAATCTGTCACTCGAGAAAAATTTGGACCTGGTTTGTCCGCTGACCAAATAAACGTCGCTGCCCTCGATAGCGGAGCCTCCCTGGATGTCGGCGGCGGGGTTGTGAACGCCAGTCTTGAGAAGACTCTTCTTTAGTCTTGCGATCCAGCGAAGCTCGCCAGGATCCACCTCTCCTGTAATATAGGTAGCGAGATACAGTGTATTATCGCCGCTCTTGGAGACAATGTACTGTGTGACGGGGTTGCCACTAGATTGAATAGTGATCTTCGTATAGCCACTGACAAGAGATCCGGAAACGGTGGACGATCCAAGGCCGGAGTTAATTTGCGTGTACTTGCCAGCGTTGTCCTGGTATTCCACGCCGTTGAACTTCAAGCTAACAACGTCTCCATTCGACCTAGAAGTAGCACTCCGTTAGGTCCAAACATTGAATAAGTCTAATCAGGAAGAGCCGAAGCCCGGGAGCACACACTTGCTCACTTGGTAAACGAGGCCAGCTCCAGTGTCGACTTGGAAGTTGTTCCCGCTAGTCGTGATACCGAAGGCCGCCAAGCTCACCCGAATACAGGCAGCCCAAACCAACGGCTTTGAAAAATGCATGCTTAAGCGCTTGCAATTGTTGGGCGTGACACTGAAGCAAACTCTGGATGGGTATACCGGATACTATTGTCGATTGTCCGGTGTAGCGGTTTATCGCACTGGGTACAGTAGTTCTGCGATGCAAGGCTGTGTTCAAGCGAAAAAGGATATCGAGACACACCTTATATGTCTCAAACCTCATCACTACTAGACCGTAATCTTGACCAGGCGGCAAAATAGTCCCCATCGTCCAAGCTGCTCAATTAGCTCGGGTGTCATGCCATCCGGCCCATTTTTCCTTCTGGAAAAATAATTCATCGCTTCCGTCTACAGACCTTCCCCGCAGCGCGAGATCACACCCATGGTACTGGTGTAGGGCCCCATTATGCTGACCCTAGCAAATCCTGTCATGAAATTCTCCCCCGGAATCTGTATCCGTAACTCCTTGGCTATAGGGCCAACTAATAATTAAAACCCATCCGCAGGATATCACTAACATTGCGTTTAGGTCGAATGAAGAGTTATCCGTTTTGAGAGGATCGAGACGAGTAACGGGCGTCTCGTTTAACAAATATTATGCAAACTGCAGATTATATTCTCCGATGGAAACATTTGCTTAGGCATTCGGCAAGGAATTTGAACTCGAGACGAGCGAACGTCTCAGGTTGGCCTGAATCGCGAGTATGCAGATGTTGAGTTTAGCTGCGCCAAGCCGGGAAGATGGGCGTTCCTGCCGTTGACCCCGGTTCGGACTCCTGCAGCAATCGGCCGCCAACGGGCTCTAAGGCAGGGGAACCCCACATGGATGCGCAACGATAGGTGGTGAAGAGCCTAGGTCTAAAGTAACTCCACCATTCATCTGGGAGCTATAGAGTGCGAGGACAAGGTCAGGGTAACCGAGATTCAACGAACAATGTATCTGTAGTAAAAATTATACGAGATATGTGCATATATGTAATTTTGAATATGGGATCGTATTTCGGTCCGATCGTGGGTGAGAGGAGTTCAAGAGCCCGGATTTCCGAATTAACGGGTAGAACTACGTAAGCTTGGCCATAAATGAAACAAAAAAGCATAGTATTGTAGATGCCTTTGCAAAATAGCATGTGTTGAGGCCCAGTGTATAGTATTTTGTGCTATATAAGTGGATGGGGTCATCAGGGAGATTATTCATCATAAGCTGGAGAACGCATCATAAGAATTTTATGACGCATCATATCTTTTGCCTGATGACTAATTGTGGGCCCCGTGGGGGGAGAAGCTGGTGGCGTCTAGTCTGCATAAATTCACCACACCTCTGCGATCTCCCACAGAAGGGCCGATACCTCAAGTACAATGTAGAAACAATAACGTCCGTCGTACCATCTTCTTCGGGGAAATGCACCAGCCCGCGAGGTCCCTTGATTGACGCACCCGGAGGTTTCGCTCCTCGGCTTGGCGCCACTATATTCGACACGGGCTCGTATGTTCGCATCTTACCGTGGTCCGACTTCACGCGAGCGAGCGATCGAGCGGCCGTCTGAGCTCGGCCGCCAGACTTCCGATGTAACGAATATCACCCGATTTCCGTGCTCTAGGACGGAAGTATATACAAGTACCCCCCAAGGCCCTAGCTGGCATTATCTGCACATTGCGTAAAGTTGGCACCATAGAAACAGGAATCGAGCGGATCGACGGCTGCGGGCCAGATTCCGGATCTGAATGGTCCGTCGCACAAGCACCCTGGACAACACAAAATATGCAACAATGTCTACGAACAATCAGCCAGTAGAAATTGTTAGATGACGATAGAACAAGCTAGACGAACAATTGTCAGCGACGAACAACATGGCATACAATACCCATCCATAGCGGAACCTACGAGAGAAATTATGAGATATCACAAATTATAAACTTCTTATGCAAGATGGAGCTTCAAGAATGCAATCGTGGGTCTTCCTACCAGGATTTAGATGATATCCGGACGGTCTCCCGGCGTTCCGGAGGATGATAGGCGGCACTTCAAATGTGGACATCGATCCTATCGACTGACACTGACGCCCAGATTCAACGCACTAAAATTCCACGTCCACGTCACCGCGCGCCTGCAAGACTGGATCAGCACATCCGGCAAGGCTCCGTTTGGACAACTGTCCAAGGCGGCATACCGAGAACAGCCCTGTAGAGCACGTCTATCCCGCTCTGTGGGGCGCCAAATCGGGAGCTCCGGTGACCTCAAAGTATCATACATAGATCAGTATCGCCATGAATACCTCCGTCGTCGATTCAGGTTCTGACAACACAAACGACACGCGAACAAGTAGCCCATTGAAATCTTGCGTCTTGCATTACCCCAGACGCGGCCAAGTAGCGATGCATTGCAGCGGGTGACGTTTCGGTTAGAGGGAAGCAATAATTACCGAAATTCGAAATTGATTTGTGTAACATGTTTGAATATCAGAATTTTTCTCGGTGGTGGTAGAAAACTCATCAGACTCTCAGCCGCTGTTTCAGCCGGGCTCTATAAGTATTGACACGACTCGACGCCCCGAGCTAGATGCTTCCGGGCTGTCGGAAGCCGTGGCTCTGGCTATTCTCCTACAATCTTTCAAAGTTTCATATTCATATTTCAGACCACTCGTTGTTTCTAAAGTTTCTATAGTTTTACTTCTCTTCTACATTGGCGTGGTCCGGGAACCAGATTTCGCATGATATTTGGATCCTGCAATCCTACCGGCATTTAACCGCTCTTGGGCTCTTCAAAGCCTGGATAGGCCACTATAATCATTTTTTTATTGTTTTCTCTTTCAATTTCATTCAAAATTTATTCTTGTAGGTACTTTCGACTTCATCCGAAGCATCATCCATGATCCGTACGCCCAACCTCGACGCTCCTCTCATGCATGCATCCGGGACTCCATTCAACTCGTCCAATCATCCGCAACGTTCTTTCACTTCTAGCCGCGCGTTCACAAGTCAATTGTTGGAGTTTATATATTAGTATGGGCACTGTAATTAATGTTGCGCCATGATATATAGACTTGATTCAAGAACGGTGCAAGGTCGAATGGCCCGCACATGACCACTTTCACTCGGATACACCCCACAACGGAGGTGGCGGAAGTGCTCTTGGTTATCTTGTTGGTGACGGGGAGGCGAGGCTCGATTACCCGGGGGGTTCCTCCTTCGGCAAATCAGGACGTTCGCGTTCGCTATCAGAGATCTCGAATCAGAGTATGAGTTCTTCTGGCAGCGGCACTTCGCTAGGCAGCACCTTGAATCCCGAAGACACAAAGCATTGGGCAGTTGATGGGACACCTGAACGGGACTACGAAGCAGAGTACCAGGTCTGCGTCGAAAAGGGCAAGGTCAGGATTCAGGCGTATGAGACAGTCTTGAGCACCAACGCTCCGGACCTTCGACCTATTCCTGTCCTCATGTCCGCGCCTTCGACTGACTACCAGCTCGACGTCCAAACGGATCTTGTTGAAGTCGCCAAGAACACAGACAGGTTGACGAAAAAGAATAATGGAATGAGAAAGATTCTTGAGCAAAACTACTTTGACCGAAATCCCGACATTAACCCAGACATGCTGTCGGATGACGATCAGGTTCTCGCGACTGACTACCGGCAATTCTCCGTCAACCACCCAAACAAACCGTACGATGATATCTTTGACAGAGCGTACGTAGGCTGGGTGTCACAAAAGGATAAAACCCTCGTCCTAGCGCGGAGATACAAAGACCAAGATCGCGCTAGCGACGCCAACAAAGCCTTCCCTTCTGATATAACGTTTGCAATCTGGTCTCACATTGTCACCAAGCGATGGCATCCAGACATCAACCCCATAGAGGTCCACGAGCTGCAATATATCGCCATGAACGATGTCGTCAATCCCCAAACCGTTGTAGTATGCAGACAAGCTTACAAAGGCGAAGGAATAAATCTGAACAATGACGCCGAAACTAGAGATGGCCTCTATATTTATCCGGGCAGCAGAGACTGGGAGGCATTCGCTGGGGCGCCAAATGTAGCATCAATTTGGCGAATGGTTGCGGATCACCATCACGCCTTTCAAAACAAAAAGCCGATTAAAATGATGGTCAAGTTTCGACCGTATAGATTTGACGTGGAGGATACTGGGTATTCCAGACTGGTCGACAGGAATGACGACTTGCTGAAAGGAAAATGGTTCATCGGTATCACCTTAGGATGATATCTCGACTGACTATCGGCGTCCTAATCGGAGGCGCCGGAACAGAATGACACGAGCTCTGGGTATGGCTTCTGAGACAAAGCGTTGGCTTTTGATGTGGGCAGAATGATACCATACATGATGTATCTGCTGCATTTTTGATTTGCAAGGTTTTTTTGCTTGAGCTGCCCATGGAATTTAAATAGAAAATTGCCAGCACAAACACAAAATTGAATTCGAAAATTCTCCATCTCTTCTTATGTACGCTTGCGGCGCTGGCTAAGAGACGGCGTCTCGCTTCGCGTGAAAATCTTGTATGCCTTCAACCATGATCAGTTGTATATATACGTTTACCTGGTAGCTGTGCAACGCAACGGTGTCGTTTCAGCGATTCAACTTGCGCAGCTGTTTCGGGTTCCTGTTCGAAGACTTTGCACGAAAGTCTCACTGCGCGTGCACGCAATTTGGTATCAAATTTATCGATCTCTTGTGGTGCTTGGAATTTTCTGGTCTAGTCTGAAACGCTATTCTTATATCTAGTACGTGTATACATACACAAGCAGTTTTATAGCTCTAGTACCGCGGTACCGGTACGCCTGGCTTCAAGGCTAGTACCGGCATATCCATTGTTTCATGAACCACGAGGCCGACCCTTCGTATATCCAGACATCTGCCGCTTGTGTTTTGTTGTGGCATGGTGGCATCCAAGCCAGTGTGGCACAGATACCATACCACTCGTGGTAATGTAATTCGGATCGCACAGCCTCCGGAGCTCCAGCTACTTACTAAAATCCTGTCTGTACCGAATTATACATCGGTTACGAGGACACGCTAGTTGAACTGAATACCTGGTTAGTCTTGTACCTCTGCCGGGATCTATAATGGACACATGCATGCATACGCCGGCATGCACAGCATGCATGCATATGACGCCAACGCTACCGATTGGTGTTTATTCCCATTAACAACTAAGTTGCCTCTCGTGGCACAGACTTCAATTCACTAAGATACTCTTTTACTCGGCCTCGAGGAACTAACAAAACGAAGATCTTGTTTTCATTTTCCACGTAGACGCTGGTGTCCAAGACTGGGGATGATTCTAGCTTGTAACTGATATGCCCATGAAACATTTATAGCCTGATGTGCCGTCTGGCTTGCAAGACCACCATAGCCTGAGTGACCGACGCCTACATAATCACAAAGACTTAAAAGAATTGCCCGTGCAAGAAAAGCTACAGGGTGCTTTCGATGTCCTCCACTATTTTGCACTTAGCACCCCATACTTATCGATCTCGATATATCTGCGTATACGTACCTCAATTGATTGCGATTGGCCCTGAAAGCTGAGCCTGGCGCTTCGACGGGTGAGCATTCACAATGGTTCCTAGCTTTGCAATGGGACCCCGCTGGAGGTTTACGATATGCAGTCTGTTATTTATACTTTTCGTATCCTATTATTTTGTAGCATGGAACCACGGACTAGATCATAAACATATTCAACATGCCGCTATCGACCCCGTATCATCGTATGAACTTACAGCTCTAGAAAACTTGCACTCGCAACAGATTGCGTCACGGCTGAGAGAGACTTCAGAAAAAAATATCACTGGGTCAACATCGCGGAAACGCTCTCCAGGTGGCAACACCCTGAATGATATACCAGATGGGCTGCAATCTGATCGTGTACGCACCGCCAGGTCGAAAAGGTACCTCTTAGAGAGCTTTCACAGCGAGGAATATAAAACGTTGAAGGAACGGATGCCTCTTCGTCCTTGGTCGACGTCGGAATCTGGCGAATTCTCCGGGGCTGAAGTACCTCCTCGACCGTGGCACGAGTTGGTGAGGATAGGCTATGAATTGCGCACAGCCAGTCCACCAGCCAATGATATTTCGGTCGATGGCTCGGAAATTATTATGGATCCAAGTAACAACTACGGGTATGGAAGCAGGCTGTCGTCATGGCATCTTGCTCCAAATTGGCCCGGCCCCGAGTGGTTCAGCATTCTCTTGTCCTTTAGGATAGAGCGTGGCAGTAATTATCATGCGGTTGCGGTGGAAAACCCTGGCTATAGGGGAAAAGCTCTGGGTAACCCATACTCATTTGGGATTGATGCCGAAGGTGGTGGAATCATTCTACAGTATCGTTTCAAAAACCGAGACATGGGGAGTCCCAGAGAAGAGAAAACTTCTGAAATAGTCTGGAGATGCTGGTTTGAAGAGACGATAAGGGCAATTTTGAATGCGAACGCAAAACTTCCAGATGAAAGATCCAAGGTTGCGTGGGCTGCGAACCACGGAGCAGATAGTTTGAAGTACATCATCAGTGAAACAGTTGTAAATCGCGAAACGCAGGAGATAGCAGACGAAGCATTCAATAAGCTTGGTTATGGCCGGCATGTGGCCAGCGTATGGATAGCGTCATTCGATCCGGAGACGGGAGATGAACGGCAGCAAGTTGGCTACCTACTCAGAGTCCATGCATCGGATCCGGATCCGGTTGCCCAGGAAGTCTTCAACGCAATCCTCGGAAGTCGCAACATGAAAGGCCCTGCGAGGATGCTTCTGGATCACTCGAAGGCATTGAAGGGCAAGCAAGTGATGGAAATCTCAGTGTTCTGGCCAACAAGAGACGAAGCCCAATTCGACCTCGAAAAGCCGAGCATAGGATTTAAGCTCGATTGGCCTCCTTCTGACTACTTTGTACCGAGATTGAGGACACGGAAATCTCGAGGCCGCAAGAAGAAAGGGTCAACTCACTCTGGAACCAGGCGAGATATCGATCGAGCTCGAGACGTCTCAAGCCTGCGAAATGGAACATCCCATATCCCTTACAAACGATCACATCTCATTCGCAGGTATCCGCAGAAAAGCCGTCGAGAGCGAATTCTCGCCCCCAGGGGTAGCAGCTCCAAAGTTTCTGGAAAAGGTCCTTTGACGGATGATCAACGCAGAGACGCGGCAAGAATTCAAAGGGTAGCTTCAAAGATTTCGATGAGAGGGTACTCTCCTCGAGATTGGGATGTAATCTGGGCAAAAGGGAACGAGATAAGAGACATGAAGCCACGGTCTGGTCAGGATGTATCTGAGGCTGGCTCCACCATCATAATAAACGAAAATAATAACTACCTTATCAAAAGGAACACGAAGGACCCTATCACGCAGTTCGACCATAGTCCATGGCACAACTATCTAGATGTCGATGACGCCCAGTGTATTGAGGTGACAAATGTCAAAGTGGGGTTCGGCATTCCAGAACTCGAAGAATACGACCTCAGTGCTGCAAACCTCGACTCCCCTTACTCATTTGCAATCTCCAAGAAGCAAGGCGCGCTCGCGATTGATTTGGCTTTCAAATCACTAGACGCTGGTAAACCCAGAGAGGAAAAATTCTCTGAAATCATGTACAGGGTCTGGCACGACTATGGAGCCAAGACCTCCAGTCTCGAGTACGTCATCATCGCCGACCTTATAAACCTCGAGTTTCGGGAATATATAAAACCTGCATTCGCTTACATGGAGGCTCAAAATCGTCTGACACGGCTCACAGACAAGGCTTACTGGAATATTGCCTTGAAGGAGCTACACGTGCGCTGGGCCGACCATGATCGTGAGAGCTACGCTATCTTCAACTTCTTGGTTGCTTGCCAAGTAGCCGCTCCCATCTCACGAATGCTATCAGACCATTGGCACGCCCTCGGTGGGAAGGAGATAGTTGAAGTACGAGTTTCTTACCTTGAGCTTGCGGACACGTATTATATCGGCTTCAAGTTGGGTCATATCTCGGAAAAGGAAAAAATGGAATTGGAAGGAAAGAGGAAGAACGAGCTAGCTAAACCCGTGTCGCTCGAGGAACTGGACCCAGATCTAACAGAACAACCCGAATGGGATGAGAGCGATGAAGATTGGGAGGTGAGCGACGAGGGAAACGACGCTGAGGACAATCAAAACATCGATTCAGATTGGGACAGCTGGGCCGACGATAGCAGTGAATATGAAGAAGAGGATGATGAATGATGACAGCGCCCCTCCCTTATGAAGTGGATCGGAAATTGCAACATCTATATCCACCGTCCCTCCGCTCGGTGGAAATTGTATAGGAGGCCGATAGGGAAGAGGCCAATACAGGCGGTGATGCATATGGCAGTTGCAGCGATGTATTAATACGTTACAAGTTTGGCACGAGATTCGATCGAGGGCCTGCTGGGTGGTCTTATTTACGACACCAGTGGAATATATATCGAATACACTGCACTGCACTGTTCTTCCATGTATGCTTCAACTTGAGGTATACTAGTCTATGTATGATCATGACGTTATTCGTTAATTATAACTCCAGGCCAGCCAGCGGGCTATTTCCGACTGCTCTAGTAATGATAATCGTGTGTCTGTCTATAGTCAGACCTAGCGTCGATTATATTCGATCGATCTGACCGGTACCGAGATCGATAGATCTAAACCGATATCTTTGTATTCTCATCCGTCGTATCACGCCTTGTCATATACATGGAACTTTATACACACAGAGAGAGAGGGGAGGGGGGGGGGATATCCAAAATACTCGTGTAGCCAATAGCAGTAATGGATATAAACCCATAGTCAAAACTGATGTTTGAGGCTCCACCCTAGAGCTTGAACGGGTTCCAACATCGCGGCTTACGTAAGCATCGGCGACACATTTTTGGGCGTCGCCTGCAACCTTGCTGGCTTGCGGACATCCCACTCATCATCACAGCCATTCCGCCCATCGCGGCTCCTCTACGATGTCGACACCCGTCTCTCCAATCCTCCGAACAATACTCACGACCCTCCGTCGTCTCTACCCGGAACATCTTGCCGACAAAGCATGGGACAACACCGGCCTTCTGCTCGCCCCGCCTCCCCTACCCTCGCAGACATCAGCTTCCCTCAAGACGCCGAAGGTTCTGCTGACCGTTGATCTTACCACCGCTGTGGCGACGGAGGCTATCAACGTCAATGCGGCCATGGTCGTGACCTACCATCCAATTATCTTCCGCCCTCTCAAATCGCTCACCGCAGAGAATACGCAGCAAGCAACATTGCTACGATTGGCCCAAGCCGGCATCAGCGTCTACAGCCCCCACACAGCCGTTGACGCCGTCAGAGGTGGTGTGAACGACTGGCTAGCCTCGGGCATTTCCGGCGGCGTCGAGTTCGAAGCTTCACGGACAGCGATACATCCTTGCGATGGTGTGCAGGGCACGGAATACGATGGTGCGGGGTACGGAAGGCTCGTCACGTTAAAGGAGCCGATAGATATCAGAACAGCAGTGGAGCGAGTGAAAATATTCCTTGGAATGGGTTATCTGCAAGTGGCTTTGGCTAAGCGCCATGACCTTCCGCAACCAGATAGGGATATCAGAACGATTGGGGTCTGTGCGGGTTCTGGAAGCAGCGTGTTCAGAGGGGTCAGGGCAGACGTCCTCTTCACTGGAGAATTAAGCCATCATGAAGCTCTAGCGGCAAAAGAAGCCGGGAGCAGCGTGATTGCATGCTTCCACTCGAACAGCGAGCGAGGATTCCTGCCGATTATCCGTCAACAGCTGCTGCGCTTTCTGCCAAGTGTCTGGGAGGAAACGGTCGAGAATGTGGGCAGCGATGAGATGCTGGATGTAGAAGGGTGGGAGGTCTTGATCAGTGCGCACGATAAAGATCCTTATGACATTGTATGATAAGCTAGGCCATTGGCGGGGAGGGTATCTTGAGACCCGCCTCAGCGGGTAGATTCGTGTATTCAAGGCCGAATGTGGCTTAGCGGCTTGAATGGAGCTGGCTGGGGTCTGGGCGCTTAACCGTCGATACATCCCACCGCGACACCTCACAAACGCACACACACCACATTGAAGCATCCCTATTCAAGCCACCCATGCTCTTTCTTATTCCGACTCGCTCTGATTGAATAGGATCCCCAACAATGAAGCCCAGGCCATTCATCCGCTTCGCACATTTGTATTAGCTGTAGTAATAGATTTTACGTGTATATAAATATTCATCTTGCCCCTGCTCAATGCCCTCTTGGTTTTGGTTGATCACTTCCTCCCCCAGACAGACTTCAATCCTCCTCATGCAGCTATCATCGATCAATCCAATCTCACGTGATTGATATCATCTGCCCCATCAAATAAGCTCTTTCTCAACTCTTGGACTGCCCCCCTATCAATCCAGAAATATGTCGGTCAACGTTGATCTCGCCAAGGTGGTTTTCACAAGACTTGACACGCCTACCGCCTGGGTCTCGACTCCAGTTGCAGACTCGAAGCCTCAATGGCCCAATGGCTTCAAAGATACTGAAGAAGCCACCCCGAAGACGACCATTCCAGGCTCGCGGGATGAACTTACCACCGCTCGAAACCCATTGACCTTCACAGGTGGTTTCAAGGATCCAACCGCCACCACCGTTGACCACACGGCCACCAAAACTTTCAGTATTGTTCACAATCATGTCGTTCTCGCAACCTTCACGGTTGTCGGCACCATCGCCTCTCCTCCCCGCGGCGTCCCTGCAAGCCCGGGCATCCTCAGTTCCGAAGGCATACTTCTGATAACTGTCATTACCGCCCTTTTGGCATTCTTCTTTTCCTATGGCTATGTGGTTGCTAGAAGCTACGGGCAAAAGATGGCCAACGCCCACCACGACCAGAATGCGGAACAACCATCCGAAGAAAACAATGCTGACTTGGCCGATAATCATGCCGAGAACGAGGTTGGATTGAATGAGATGAACGCTCACTCGTACATCCCACCGACTGCTGAAACTCCAAACAGAGGCCGCCAGCTCAATCGCCTTAAGCAGCATTGAGATGTCGTTGGTAAGAATAATCCGTCGCATATTTATTTCCGTGCAGATGCTCACAGGATGTTCTACAGGCCACTGTGCAGCGACTCGGGATATAAATCCAGGGATGCCGTTGAACGGCATGCGCATGCGCAAAATTCAATTCCCTACGACTTTTGAACGTTTCCTTTCATGCGACATCGATCATATGACCTTTTCCTTTTCTGGCTCAACTATCCACCTTTCTTTGCTAGCGAATTCTATGACCGTCTATTGCTTCTGTCTGCCCGCACGCATCATGTTGACTACCAGCATGTAAAATACCACCATCGCAAACCGCTATCGAAAGACTCGAAGCCTCGGTATTGCGATAAATAAAGTCATGATAACTCCCCCATGTACCACTCTTCCGCGTATTTGCTATTGCCTTGTCGAGCTGATCTTGAGCTCGATAGCCCGCCGCAGCGCTAGCAGGCTCATATAAAAAACAAGAGTATTCAAGCGAGCGTGAATTCAATTCAATTACGTTAGTTGATAGGGGACGTACGTACGTGTGGTCTACAAACACGTATAATTCCTTCCAGAATCGAATTCGGCCTGGTGGCGTTCCCTTCGATTGAGATATGCATATATGGCTAGTAACGAGATCGAGATTGTATAGCCATAAGCTTCCCATGATCTACACTGCACTGATGTAAGTCCTATAGGCCTAGTTTGATCTTGAGATTAAATGTACCCACTGGCACCTACACCCCAACACAGATGCTCTGTGCAGCTGTGGCCTTCGATGTGTGTGTAACAGGACGGATCTGAGAACGCATCTGATTCAACACATTCTGATGGGCTGGTTTATGAGACCAATCTCAGTATATACACTTTGGTATAATTCGATAGAATTGTTCATTCAAAATTCGGGATATTCTAGATCAAGTTTTATGGCGTAGAGCCAGTCTCAGAACAACCGCAGGATCGAATCTAAATCCAAACATTTGGATGTTATAATGATTACGAGATTCGCGCGCCTGTGCTGCATCATAGCCTATATCCTCTCATCAGTATATCTCCCTCCCCTCTCTCTCTCTCTCTCTCGACCTCCTGTCTAATGAAAAGCTGACCACCGGCCTGCCGCTCCAAATACTCTGAGTGGCATCATCGATCCCTGTCCCAGCAATCTCGTTCACGTTGCCAGACGTATGACCACAGCTACTTGTGCCTTGTAACGCCTCAAATCGCTTTACCTCGGCTTTTCTCTTTCGCCGTTTTCGAAAAATATGGATCCCTATCGTCGTGAGGCATATAACACCTAATATCCCGCCTATCGTTCCGCCAATAATCGGTGCTATGGACTTTCGTCGGCTGTAAGGTGGCGGTGACGTTGTTGTAGTTGCTACGCCAGCGGTTTTTGTTGGTGTTGTAGATGTGCGTATAGACGCTGTGAACGAAGGAGAGGTACCTACTGCTGCGCCTGTGCCAACAGCAGATTCTCTTGATGTTGCCCGAATATCAGCGCTCGACGTCGTGGTACGGACTGACGGCGCGGTAGAAACAATATTTTCCTGCCCTTCAGAAGTTGCCACAGGGGTAGTAGCACCTCCGCTGGTATTGGGGGTAAGTTGTGGTTGGATATTCGAACAAATGAACTGTGCGAAGAAACTGTCTTCACGACTACCGGCAGCAGTGTTGGTCCCGCTCCTGCTGCCGCCGCCGAATCCGAACCCGCCGAAGCCACCCGTGCAGTTGGTGCCGACGCAGGATTCCAGGAGCTCTAGGTTGGTCGAGTTGGTGCAGTAGCGGGGAAGGTTTCCCGTGTCGCATCTCGTCTGCAGCGAGAGTGAATTCATACAGTTGAAGGCACAGCGGGGCATGTTGCCGGGTTGTGGCGTGCATCGTGGTAGGAGGAGCGCTGTAAGAAGAAGGGCACAGAGTGGAATTGGAGAAATTGTTGCCGACCGCATCTCGCTGTAAGCAAGTATTGCTTATTGTAGGATCGAGTTTCGCGAAGCTGATCGCGCAAGAGGACTGATCTCGGGGTAGATACTCTAAGTCTAAGGCTTTGATCGTGCAGTTGAAGGCGTTCAGAAACCCGGAAAGTCGTCTGGCTGGTCTTCTAGATATTGCATATTGAGATACTTGATTCGAGTACCAATTAAGCTCTGTTAAGAACCAATCGAATTCATTAAATCAAAGAATCTGGACAAAGCTGCAATAGCTATTTTACGAAGCTGTCTGTGAAAATATCATGGTTGAGCAATCGTGATCCGTATACGTCCAGTCGGAGTAGTAAGAGCCGAGTTTTAATACTAGTAGGCACCAGTCTCGGTGGTTTGGATTCCACAGCCCATACTCCAGCGCTGCAGCCCCTGATATACGTCTGACGGCATGATGATCTTCTCAACCCTGTTCGTGCCATTTGAAAATAGCCAGGCGCCAGCCAAATTAGACGTATTTTAGGTTGCTCTGGATACGTAAATCCCTGCTTGTACGACATGCAGACGCACGCAAATAGCTGTAGATATATATACATACATATAACCCAGTTCACTGGGCCGGCGGAGCGAGGGCATGCATTCATGTCGCACAAAAGGAACGGTCTCTCGGCCGACTGAGACTGCAAAATACCATCGGGAGTAAAGATTGATAGGCTCAATGAAAAACTGTATGTCTGTTTTAGCCCTGCAGATTCGATATACGAGATATATTTACTCTTTCCAAGGTGCAATAGCAATGGTGGTAATAGTGTTACTCTTGCAAGGTTAGTGCATCTTAGGACATTCATTGCGCCCCTGGAACTTTTTAACTGAAGAACGTATGACATCTAAATATCTGTCCCTGGTATAGAGCTTGTAAAATATAAACCAAGCTCTTCTATAGATCTACGGATCTCGCTGGTCTAGGGACGATGGCACTACCACTGCGAGCATCGCGGTGGCCAAAGGTCCCATTGCTTCTTGTGCGATATTGATCGCAAAGTATGGTCGTACAGGCCGGCGGCTCATCTTAGAGTTGTCGGCCGATAAAATGATTGTGCTACCAAATATCAGAAATAAGTTGAAAGTCGCTGCGGTGTGAGGCCAGCATTCCGCGGAGCTTAAATTATAGAAATCGGGTTGGTAAAAATTAATTTATGGCCTTCATGAGATTCCGGATTAATTTGTTGTTCATTCATGGGTTCAACACGATACTAGAGTTCGAAATTTGTCGGGTCAAATAACGCGAAATTTAGATACCCGAACCCACAATCTATATAAATCTAAAGATAATGCATACATCTTACTGAAAGCGCTATAGTTCTACATGCAAGGTGGAAGAGGTACTGGGTAGCCCGGCCATCCTAGTCTCAGATGGCAAGCAACACCAGCCACCGCTATCAATCTAGCCATAACGCGAAATGCAACGCGAACAGGTGTCCGCACGCGTATAGTCCCGAAAAGAGCAATCATAAGCTAAACCTGACATTCGAAGCTACAAACTGGAAGTCCTCATCAAGACGCCGTCCCATTGAAGGCTAAAAGGTATATATACAGGCTCGAACCCCACAAAGAAACAACAAAAAGCCAAACGACAGAAAGAGAGAGGAAAGAAGGAAAGAAAGCTGCTTTTCCAGCCAAGCAAAGCTCACGTTTGTAGAACACAGAAACAATCCCCCGCACCGTCTCGCGAGATACGTGGGTCAGAAGGAAAAGAACAGACTCCGGGCATAAGCCAAGTTGCACATGCATGGCAAGCTAGAAAACCGTAAACTCTATCACCCCTGTCTATGACTGTTGATCGATATCCACAAAGGCAAGATGGGGCTCGTTTTTTCAAGCATGACGGGGTATTGGTACATACGCCTGAAATGCGTCGAATTTACCAGATTGTAAAAGCAACGGCAACGAGGAGGGCGGAAACAGCCACGCTTCTCTCGACCATGGACACTTGCTGTGCGGAGTTCTGCGAAGCAAGAGCTGCTCCGGTCTGGTTTGCACCATGAGCGCCGGTAGTCGTAGCCTTTGCACCAGCTTTGGCACCGCTTGTGGCGGCACCGGCGGCACCGGTGGTCGCGGTCTGGCCACCGCTGACTGTCTTGTTTCCAGCGGACTTGGCAGCAGCACCGCCCTCACGCTTGGGGAATCGGCTGGTGTCGATGTTGGGGCAGGCTTCGTCAAGGCTGATCAGATCGCCCTTGGGTGCCTCGACGGCTTTGGCCGGAGCAGCTTTGGCGCCTTTGGCGGCCGCATGGCTCTTGCCACCGTCACGCTTCACCTTCTTGCCGCTAACCTTGGTGATGATCTTCTTGGGCGCCCACAGGTAGGCAGCCTGAGCACCGCAGGTGCTGGCTTTGCAGAAGTTCTCCGCATCGTCAGTGTAGAAGGTGGTAGGCACCTTAGTGCCCTTTTCTCCCGCATACGCTTCCGCGGTTTGAGAAATGCAATACCTGCTAGCACCGTACTTCTGATTCGTGTTTCTGCGTGGCGAATGAGGGAAATTAGCATTCTCAATAACTTGTCACTTTTGGATGGAGCCGTGTAGGATTGAGGTAGCAACTTACAACTCAGTCAAGCACTTGTCCCAGTAAATGCCGCTGATGAAGAACTGCTGCAAATCGGAGTCGGTGTATTTGCCATCCGTCGTGCTATTGGAGAGACCAAGGAAGTCCAGGAACTTGGCCGAGTCACATTTGCCCTTGCCGCGGATCCATGTCTGCAGACTTGACAAGCATTTCTTAGTGCAGATTTTGTCGAGACTCTTCTCATCAGGAACATGCGACTTGTCCTTGGGGTTGATGCTCATTGTAACCGCAATGTCGCAAGAGATTGGCTGCTTGTATGCTGCCACACAGTCTGTATCTTTGCTATTCTCGGGGAGCTTCGGAACCAGATCGCCGCCATTTTTGTCCATGGTGAAGGTTCCAGCTGTAGAACTACTAGAGGCGGCTGCCATGACCATAGCAGGGAGAAGGAGTAGCGTCGAGATCTTTGTTGCAACCATTTTGACTAATGGGTTTTGGAATTTCTCTGATCTATTCTATCTGTTGTGTTGACGATGTGGTATAACTGAAAAGAGTGAACTACCCAAGCTGGAGTAAGGAACGCTGGTGAAAAGAAATGAAAGAGAGAAATAAACAAAAAAAAGAAAGAAGGAATGAAAGCCTGCGAGAATGAATGTGAAGCTATCGTCGAATGGACTGCTGCAAGTGAATGTCTAATTGTCAAGGACGGATAACCCGGGAGGATATATATATATACGGGCAGCTTTCGCTGTGTAACACTTTTCCTGGTTTTCGCGGGTAGAACAGCCCAAAAAAGGTATACAAAGACATTCGAGGTATCCTACCCGCAGTAGCGCCACCGCCAAAGCAAGTTACAGGGCTATGACCGTATTGACGAATGAGCGGCCGCGATGGCCTGTCCGAAGCGGATCTACTAGCTCCCCTGGCTCAAGAAGCGCGACCGAGCGAGAATGGGACAATCGAGCACATTGCCATTCTCCATTTCTCCGGTGAGAAGTTAACATAGCCTGTGCACCTGTGTGTCCTTGTCGATAAGGCAAGTCGACGAGATTGGCCGGTTTCCAAGATCCCCAGGCTAAGCGGGTCGAGATATGTCGATAAGATAGTCGTGGGAGCTAAGGAATTCCCTGATTGAAGCGAGAGTATATGCAGGCTCCCTTTGCAGATCTTGGCAGGCCTCTCAAGCGGACGGGATAGCCTGCGCTTCCGTCTGCCGTTCTATTCCCCGGATGCGACTTGAGCTGAACTGTCCTCCGGGTGCTAGTGACGGCGTTAGTATCGAAAGTTCGGCCAGCCGGAGAAACATGTTTTGAATCCTTTGAATGTGAAATGGGAAGCGACCCGCGCGAGAGGAAGCCCTAATCAGACGTCAAGCCAGCGTATACTGTTCCTGGCGACGCAGGCGAGCGTGGCTCTCAATTTCAGGCTATTGTTCCCCAGGCTATTGTAGAGGCGCCTATTTTTATGATATCGGTGGCTGCTTTATCGGATAATCCAGGTCCAAATTCTTCTAGAAGCAGTTTCAGAGATCATGCCAGATTCGCCGTCTGCTAGTCCGTTATTTCTGCAGGTCATCATGGCCGTGGCCAGCTGACAACATTGTTGCATTTTTTATGAACAACGCGACTTGGAATCCAGATCTGAGACCAATTGCGACGGGTTCATGAGCACGCACTAGAGGCAGTGCTAGTGCGACGTAGAGTCCCGAGTGAGTATATGCATTATTCATTATACTACAATACTGCTCCCCGAGGTACTGGGTCTAGACGGCTCAATCCGTCGTTATGTCTCCCGAATTTATGGCTGACTGTATATATCTGAAGGTCACAGGGCGCGAGCTACCGGCCAGTTGCCTGTAGAACTATACCACGTGCCCACATCGCCTGAGGCGAGCCTAACGACAGATACTCGAGGATAAAAATATAACAGTCGACTAGTGACTAATATACTCACGATATCAAAGAACTCACTCTTGATAACCACGCGATGATGGTACACCATAATCACCTCACCCAGGGTTTTCGCCCACAATGTTCCGGCCCTCCCAGGCCCCCATCGCAGCATCCTAAATATTTACTGCGACATCCTTCTTTACCGTAACCTCAAGTTCCTCCACGACTTAAATATCGTACACCAACTGAGCTTAATAGCTTTCGCTTCGCACTATGTCTCGCAGCTGGTGGCGCCGACGGAACCGGGGGTACTACAGCCCCTTTCAGGGGTCCTACTACTCCCAAGGCGGGTTCTACCCCTCGCAGGGGAACTACTTCTCTCGGAAAAATTACTACTCCTCACAGGGAGGCTTCTACCCTCAACAGGGAGCCTACAGCTACCCGCAAGCGAGCTACTACGCCCGCCGCGGCGCGCGAGCCAACCCCTTCAGCGGGCCCTGGAACCCCACGAACACCCAGAGCTTCAACCACCACTACGACGACTACCGCAACCAAAACGGCATCCCCGCCGGCGCCGACGGCGGCTTCTACTTCTGGCCCGACCAAGACCAATACCACTTCTACGACCCGCAGAACACCTTCCCCGGCGCCGGCTTCGGCGGCGACGATCCATTCGACTTCGACTACAGCCGCCAATGGCAACAGCCGCGCACATACTCCGGCCAGTGCCAATACAATCACGGCAACGGCTTCTGCTCGGAGCAGATCCGCAACCCGTTCTCCCAATTCTGCGACTTCCACACCTTCGCCTCCGGCGCGGGTTCCGTACCCCATGGAAACGAGTACGGCAACTACGCGCAGTGGGCGTACAACGACCCCCGCGGCGCCGCCTACCACGCGGCCATGAACGACGCGGAGAACTTCCGCCGCTGGAAAGCATCCCAGGGCGGCAACTCATGGTTCGGCGGCGGCCCGACGCAACAGCAGTCGGCATGGATCTATATGCGCGAAATCGATAGCGACAACTGGCCGCTGTTCCTAAAATGCGTGTACTGCCGCCGCGTCTACAACGACCCAGTTGCATTCATCCACCCGACCACCCGCCAGCAAACCGCCTGCTGTCACGGCTGCGTTACGACGGCGCTGCAGAACGCCGGCCCGATGCCGGGACATCCAACCCTCAACCGCATGTTCAGTCGGACGCCAGCGATGCAGCGCGCCACGCGGTTGAATCACCTACGCGTGGTCTTCGAGCGGAACTTCGCGGCTATGATCATGACGGAGGCGCCGCACCAGATCTGTCATTTCTGCGGGAACGTGATGACGAATCCGGTCGTGACGTGCCATAACGTGCCCGCGCAGTACTGGGTGTACAGCCACGGGTCTGTACCGCCGGACCCGAACCGGCCGGTGAACCATGCGTTCTGTAAGGGGTGTTTGGAGAATTATCGGTTTGCGGACGGTGCGGATTACGCGCAGTGTCCGTTCATGGATAAGATGTGGAGTTCGCTCGACCGGTTTCGCATCAGCATGCAGTACAATCGGGAGGCGCGGGGAATCGCAGGACGGGCGTGGGAGCAGGCGCTGCGGATGGCGTAGACGTTTGCCTCCGACAACCCGAAGTATCCGTACAGTCGCATCTACAGAGTTTTGGTCAACAGATCTAGATCTATCGGATCGCCCAGGTCGTTAGCCTAGACCGGTGTACGAGACTATTAATATGTCAATCTCTCCATGAGGTGACGTTAAGACGTGAGTATCCCGTTGGAAGTGCGGTCTGTGTGAAGAGACACGCGCTAACCAATCCGACCACTTTTTAGTTCTCGACTGGCGTGTCGACACCATCTTGCAGAACATACTTATATAGAGCATGCACTTATATAATTATTCGATAGCTAGCTACATGTACCGCTATCTAGCCGTTAGATAGTATTAATTAATCCGCTAATATCATCGTCATCAAGGTCATTCTATTCCCATTCTAATAGTATATATATCAAGTACCTCCAACCTCATACCCACCATCCGAACGCATATAAACAGCGCTATCCAAAGAACGCAATGAGTACATATCTATCCCACCCTCAAACAAAAAACGCCATCCTATAAATACATTGCAACACTCTGAGATGAAAAAAGGGCAGTCTGTCACATATTACCCCACCCCCGCTCCGACAGCTGCTTCCGCCGATTATCCCCCACATGGCGCTCCGCCGCAACCGCATCCCGCCGCCGATTCTCCCTGATAAACTCCGCAGTTCCGAGGTCGCCGAGCTTCTAACCCCGCGCCTTCTTCACCGCATCGCTCTTCAGCTTCTTCATAAACTTATTCTGCATCCCCGGCGCCACTTTGATCTTCTTGTTCGCACTGGCATTCTGCTCCACGTACGCCATCGTGTCCCCGCCGGACAGGCCGCTGAGACGCGCGGCGTTGCGCTTCACAATCGCCCCGTTCTTGCCGCGCCAGTCGCCGCGGGTGCGGTCGAAAAAACCGCCGTCGGTCTCCCGCTCGATGCTGTTGACATCGGCGTTCTGCGCGTTCTCAAGCAGCACGCTTTGTAGGAGTTCGCGGCGTTCGGCGGGCGTGTCGTACGCTAGCCCCGGCAGGTTTTCGATGCCCTGCAGGTGGGTGATGACTTTGAACGCGTAGCCCTGGTCCACGAGGAAGGCTTGGCGTTTGGAGGAATAGTACATCTCCGCAGTGTCTTTGCTGACGAGGGAGTAGAAGAAGGCGTTGAAGCCTTCGTCGTTACGCCGTTTGGCTCGGAGGATGCGGCCGAGGCGCTGGGCTTCCTGCCGACGGGAGCCGTAGTGCGAGGACACTTGGATGAGGCAGGTGGCCTCGGGCAGGTCGAGACTCGTGTCACCGATTTTGGACAGAAAGACGGTGTTGATGAGTTCGTTGCGTTGGAAGTTTTGCAGGATTTTGAGGCGCTCTTGTTGCGGGGTGCCGCCGTAGATGTAGGGTTTGTTGAGCTTGCGCGCGTAGGCGGCGAGCGCGAAGACGTTGTCGGAGAAGACGATGATTTTGTCGCCGCGCTTTTCGTGATAATCGATGAGGAACTGGCACGCTTGGAATCTGCACATCGTTAGACCGGTTTGACAGAGAGAGGAAGGTGGGGAGAACATACTTTCGCGGGTTCATGATGTAGAAGAGTGCCCGTTTCCGGGGCGTCTCCTTTAGGTACTCCTGATAGAACTCCGTCGTCATCGGACACCAGACTTCAGCGCACTGCACGCGTGCGATATGCCCCTGCTCGGAGAGCTCCATCCAATTCGCCTCGTACAGCTTCGGGCCGATCAGAAAGTTGAGATCCTGGATCTTGTCGTCCTCACGCAGAAGCGTAGCGGTGAGTCCGAGCTTCGCATGAGTGGCAATAGAGTGAATGACCCGACGAAAGATATTCGCGGGCACGACATGCACCTCGTCAAGAAGCAGGAGACCCCACTCGCGGCCTGTCAAAAAGTCCATCATCTTTTGCGAGTCGTGAGACCGGTTACGAGAGTTGGTGACCATAGAGTACGTTGAGACGATGATACCCGCATCGCCTCTGAAGCGCTCCTTGTTCTCCGATGTGAAGACGGCAATCTGGTCGGGATTTATGGTGCTCCACTTGAGAAACTCGTTCCGCCACTGCACCACGGACATGCTAGAAGACTGTCAGTCTGGGCACTCAAACAAGCGGATATGGACACTATTGCGCTTACGAAGAAGTGCAGAGAACGACGACGCTCTTCTTGATCGTGCAGGCGGCGGTGATCCCGACGAGCGTCTTCCCAGCACCGCACGGCAGGACGATAATCCCGCTCTTCGCTCTCCCGTTACCAAACATCTTGCTCAAGCTCTTCTCCTGGTAATGCCGAATCTGCGCCTGCGGCCGCAAGTCCATATCCAGATTCGCATTGCGCTGGTCGTTTCTGAAATCGTACTCCTCCAGCAAGGGATACCCGAGCGTCAAACACTCCTTCTGCACCTTCTCCACACCCTCCGCGTGTACTTCGAACGAGTGGACCGCTTCGGCGTCTTCATCGTCGTCATCGTCCTCACCCTCCTTAAGGGCTGTGACGGACGCGAACAGCTCCTCGGCGGTCTCACCCTCCCGTTGTTCCGCGCCATCCACGCCGTTCTGCTGGGTTATCTGCTGGCCCTGCGCTACCCCCGCCGCGATTTTTGTTCCGGGGATGACGAGGGCTCCCATCTTCGGTGCGGATTCCCTGGTGATGCCGTCTTCGTCGCCGCCGTCGGTTATGACGCGCTGTTCGCCGATGACGGGGTTCTTGAGCAGGATTTGCAGCATCTTCATGTCGGAGGACTCGAGGAAGTAGCGGTTGTGTTTTAGGACCAGCTTGACTTTACCGTAGGAGCCGGTGCAGCCGTTGATGAACTGGACGATTTCGTTGGGGATCGGGATTTTGGAAAAGCGGTCGAGCACGGCCACGATATCTTTCGGGTCGAGGCCGACGGATACCTAGGCACAAGAAACAATACTCAACCAACGCTCCGTGTATATGTGCAAGCAACCAACGCTCTGTGTGTGTGTGCAAGCAAGCAAGCAGGACTCCAGGAGCTAGCTTACGGCTGCGTAGAGAGAGTGCGGCGTGATGCGGTACTCGTGGAGGTAGGTCGGCCGGGACAGCGGTTCGGCGATGGCGGTGAGGAAGTCCTGGGCGGCGGGGGCGAGCGGCGAGAAGCTCTCGAGGATGATTTTGCCGTTGCGGGGATTGATCCACATCGGTCGAGACTCGTGGTCGGGTTTCATCTTGAGGAAGCTGAGCTCGTCGCGTTTGAAGAGGCGGGAGACGCTGTCGCCGGTGGGGATGTTGGGACGAGCGCGGGCGCCGGCGAACGAGAACTTGTCCATGACGCCTGTGGTCTGTCAGCCTCTTACTCTTTCTATCAACAGAGGTTCAAGAGGAGTGGGCGTACGGGTGAGGGCGCCCTGCTCCTCCTCATCTGGGGCTTCCTCCTCGAGGTCATCGTCGTCGTCGTCGCTGGAGGCATCTGGCTTGGGCCGCTTCGTGCCCGCGGACGGCTTTGGTAGTTCATCTAGACGCGTGGTTAGCCCTGTATCAAGAGATCTGATGGGGGACGCGTACTGATCGAGCCTTTCCGTTTCGTCGCCATCGTAGCCGCTTGCATGCAGTGAGTGTGGGCAAGCTCTGGCGATGCGGTGAGCTTGATGTTGAGAATGAATGTGACGCAGCAGTCAGGATCTCATGAGTTAGTAACAGCTGTGCCGGGGGACGCGCACCGCCACTGTGTCTGGATGCGTTGTGGCGAGTGTGTCCGTTCTGTTCTGTTCCGGCGGGCAGAGTGGCGTGACATCATTTTCGATAAAGGTATAATTGGCTGGGCCGCGGGATGCACGGCTCCGCGACAGTTGTAATGCAAACCCTTCCATCCTCTCAACCTTGTCAATCTCGGTATACTCACCATGAATACGGTAAGTCATACTGTTGCTCATCGTACTGTGAATAGTGCTGATTGGATGTGTGTGCAGGTTAAATCATTCTGGTACGCATACGATATCATACGCGAGATACCCAGAGGACACCGGACTAACGGCTCGATCACAGGATCGGCTGGGGCTCTCTGGTAGTCGGTATGCCCATTCATCTCTAGAATAGTACAATGTGTGAATGCTGATGTATTTGTGAGTGAATGTACAGGCGGAGGGGCGGCGTACTATTTTGCGAAAAAGTCCATCGACGCCGACAGACGAGAGAAGCACATGCAGCGAATAATAGCCCAGAAGAGTCAGTCCAATTCACTCATCCTACTCTATACCATCGAACAGCCTACTGATGTATTATCCTATAGAATACGAAGAGCTGGAAGCAATCGGCCGTGGAGCAACCAGCTCGTCGACAGCAGCGCCACCGGCAAGCGGCACGACGGAAGGCGCGCGAGACCAGCTAGCCGCACAGCTGTCGGAGATACAAGAGCCCGCGCCGACAAGACACACGCCGGACAACGAAGACGAGCGGGTGAATTCGAAGAGTAAATTCGAGGCATCGCAGCCGTACCGCGCCCGGAAGGGCGATAGATTTAGTTAGGACCTCAGCTGCTATTGCTTGACGCTGCGGGTTAAGTATATTATACTAGTCAGTATTGACCGTGGTATATTATGCTTTGGTATGGCGGTGTAGTATAGTATGTACATAGATAGAGGGATCGCAAGTCTAGAACGAACGAACTTGTACCATTACCAAGAAGGTCCGTGAATTCGCACCTCTACTCACTCAGTAATATTGGACTACGAGTATAATCATAGTATAATAATAGATAGATATATAGTATATCGTACATTTAATCTCCGAGAATCGATTCTATTATAAAGATATATAAAGATAAGGATATAGGATATAGGTATGCAAAACGCCACCAGAGACCGGGCGCCAACCAGCAATGAACGACGACGCTCCCAGTGATTGATACAAAATAAGGAAAAACACTACCAGTAAAACTCCCAGCAGACCATCTCACAGACCGTACTGAAAGACTGCACTTCAGCCAGCAGACGATAACGATTACATGTGCGGTTATAGTATAGTATACCAGACGCACAGTATACTAGACGTATGTATACCGGACGTATGTATACATACTATAACGTAACCCGATTACCAATCCGTCGACGGTCTGACAAACCGATGCATTAATATCGCACCTCTAGAATTCCCTCACACCCTCCACTCCATCCTTCCGACTCGAGAATACCATGTCCGTTCGATATGCATGGTATAGTGGTATAGTGGTAGTGGTAGTGGTAGTGGTAGATATGGCGGTACCCGGTCTACCGCGAGCAGCAGTGCCCGCCAAAGCCACCGAGCGTGCTGACGCCCTCGTGCGTATTGGCCCCGCTGCGGCCGAGGATCGCAGGTGCGACGAAGGGCGCGGTGAACCCGCCGAGGAGGTAGCCGTACATCATGATTGTGGAGGTTCGCGAGGCGGGTTGGCGGTATCCGTGGGTTGCGTACTGCGAGAACTGGCGGGCGAGGAGGGATGTCGGAAGCGACATTTTGGTATTTGTATTATAACTTGCTTTGAAGCGAGTATTCGTGAGGGTTTTGATGGTACTTGTGGTGTCGATGTATGTGGTATGGATAGGTGGAGGTAATGTGGAGGTTGGTGGTTGATTAGGTTTGTATTGGGCGAGGTGGCTGTATTATGTGTGGATTGGGTGGCAGCTGTGTGCGTCGAATGGCGGCCGATGGAAGCTTGTTTTGAGCGGGTATGTGTGAATCAGCGGAGATCGAGGTATTTATTTATCTAGCCGGGGCGGACTCGACGAATAATATATTTCGAAGAAGAATCGAGGCTGGGAGGTTCGAAAGAGGATGCCCGAGGATGGCGCTTTTATATATTCGGTAGCAGTTATAACGGCGGAGTCACTGCCCAGATGGGATGTTCTTATAATGCACGTTGTGTACAGCCCCTGTCGATATGCATGGAGACAGCAGTGTATACTATACTACTAGTACCAGCACACGTCTTCATACGGACGCTTGCACTGTAGCAGCTCTCAGGCCATAAACGAATGACTGGACGGAGCCTTTCAGAAAAGTAATATACGTATATTCCCAGCACGACAAGTAATCCATGGGACGCTCATCCTGAGAGAACTGAGATGGCACAATTCGGGCCCCGTTTGGCGACAAGCTGGAGCTTGTCTTTCGAGGCGGTTGCATGCAGCGGACCGATAAATTTGCTGCCAGGGCAATCAGGCCACAATCAGCACTTAAAAAATGCCTGGCCCGCCAACGCCTGCCGAACTTATTCATTCCCGTATATATATACTACCAAGTGTCTACCTAGTGAATGTGCGGACGAGGATATAAACTCGTATGAGAGACAGAGAGAGAGAGATTTTTAAGCTTCTGTTGGGTATTATAAGCCGTAAATTAAACCCGGAGCATATTCAGCATGCGATGTTGACGTGAGACCCGGAGCTGCTCCGACAGCTGAATACTGGCCAATCGCTGAGGGATTCGGTCAGCGGAATTGCACGGCGTCTGATTGGTCGGGTCTCAGAGCGCGGATTGGGCATCGGAACGAGGGTCTCAGAGAGCAGCTAGCATACTACCTAGGTAGTATATGATCCTGCAGCTAGCGTCATCGGAGATGACATTCTGGCAGCTTCTCGATTCAAGCCATCAGCACCGACTTTAGCGAAGGATCGGATTCTGCTTTATCGTTGAGGCAGCTGGGTGCCACTGTGGCGGTGCCGAGATCGTGGCTGATACCTATATCAAATTTGGGCTCTCCACCCGACGACAGCTGCACGATGAATAACTACAGCCTGCATACTTATGCAGCCTCCTCTCGCCCGATCTCGCGAGCGAGCACCCCGCGCACACCCGACGGTGCCTCCACCCGCCCGAGCAAGCCCACTCGATCCTGAGGTCAAGTACTAAGCATGCAGTCAAGTAGTAGTATGGAGATGTGGCGTGTGGCGGTGCTCGAATCACAAGCAACACGAAGCTTCGTCTTAATAATCCATCCGAATGCCCCACGTCACCCCGTCACGTCCGCGAGAAGTAGCTACGCTGGCAGCATCGCCATCGCCCGCCCTCCGATGACCTGACAGTCCAGATCCATCCAGCATGAATCCACCGTCTGCAGCCTTCCCTCACGCCGACGAAAAGATCACATAACTTGAGCACCCCAGAATCCCAAGATTCCGATATCCCGCCCCCACATCCATATACACTACCACGATGGGTCTACTCGACACCTTGCTTCCGCTCGTCACTCTCCTTTCCATAATCGCTACGACTGCGATACTGTGTCTCCTGCCGTCGCGGTACCCCGCCGACGATAAGGGGCGGAAGGGGCGCGTGGCCGTCCTGGTTCTCGGCGACATTGGCCGGAGCCCTCGCATGCAGTACCATGCCATCTCTCTCGCCAACAACGGCTGGGGCGTCGACCTCATCGGATACGATGGTATTTCTCATTCTCAGCGTCATCTCATTTCTACATGACTGTACTAATGATATTGTGGTAGAGTCGTCACCCAGGCCCGAGATTCTGTCGTCCGCCGCGATTCGCATCATCCCGCTACCGCCACCCCCACCATTCCTCGCAACCTCCTCCTCAAAGGCGCTGTTCCCACTGATCGCGCCGTTCAAAGTGCTCTTTCAGCTATCTGCGCTCTTCTATCTACTCCTCTACATCATCCGCCCGCCGTCGTACATCCTCGTCCAGAACCCGCCGTCGATACCGACGCTTGTCGTCGCGCGCATCGTCGCGCTGCTGCGGAACTCGCGGCTGGTCGTCGATTGGCATAATTTCGGGTACTCGATTCTCGGGCTCAAGCTGGGCGAGGGGCACCCGCTCGTCCGCGCGTCGCAATGGTACGAGCGGACGTTTGGAAAGGGGGCCTATGCCAACTTTACGGTCACTCATAAAATGCGGACGGTCCTCAAATCCGACTTTGGCATCACGTAGGCACCTCCCTCCACCGTAATATCAAACCTCACTAATGATATGTATGTAGAACACCCATATACACGCTTCACGACCGCCCGCCGGCACACTTCCAACCCTTCTCCGGCCTCCAGCGCGACCAATTCCTCAGCACACACCCCCTCACCGCCGACAACTTTCCCTCACAGGCAACCAAGCTCCTCATCTCCTCCACCTCGTGGACGCCCGACGAAGACTTCCGCATCCTCCTCTCCGCCCTGCAACACTACGCCGCCGCCGCCGCTTCCTCACCCTCCACCAACCGCCTCCCCAACATCCTCGCCATAATAACGGGTAAAGGCCCCCAGCTACCATCCTACATCCCGCTCATCTCCGCGCTGAACTCCGAGTCCACACACGTCACGATCCGCACCGCGTTCTTACCCGCCGAGGAATACCCACAGCTACTAGCCTGCGCGGACCTCGGCGTGTGTCTGCACACCAGCAGCTCGGGCGTCGATTTACCCATGAAGGTCGTCGATATGTTTGGCGTCGGCGTACCTGTTGCGGCAGTGCGGTTCGAGGCTATCGGCGAGCTGGTGAGGGATGGTGGGAACGGCGTGGTGTTCGATGCGAGGGGCGGGAGTGGCGAGGAGCTGGGCGAGATTCTTATCAGACTTTTCGGGGATAGTAATGAGCTGGAGGTGCTGAAGGAGGGGGCGATGAGGGAGGTGGAGAGGCGGTGGGAGGGCGAGTGGGATTCTGTGGCGCGGCGGGTGTTTGAGGGCAAAGCGAAAGTTCAGTAGCGTTGATATTAGTTTGCGATATCGATCTTGCTATTTAGATCTGAAATGGTATTTTGTGATATCGGTATGGATGCGCCCCGCGTAGTAACTAACAGGGCGTTACGAAATTCTGGTCGGGGTATTATGTAATTTGCGCACAGAGATGCAGGCGGTGCCGCTGAAACAGCGACAATAGATCCGCCAATGGCAGCCGGTTTTCAGATTCTGGGCGCGGAGACGAGCTGCGTTCCAGGGTTCACGGGCCGAAAACTCCCCTGTCGCAGCTTGGCCAGACCAGCCTATAAATGTCACCACCTGTATACGTATTTCTACGACGCTTGGCTCTATGATTGTAATATATCTATTCAGAGCTGCCAATCCGTGTCTGTGCGATTGAATGAGGCGCTACCGGGATTTGTGCACGTGCGACGAATTTTAGCTATCAACCGACGGAGAAATTGTGCGCCGATGCCCAGATGTATATCGTCAGTGCGCGGTCTGTGATATCCTAGGCGCGGCCTCTAAATGTTCCTGGTGAACGTGTATATCATGATATCATCCCCGCACAATCTACCTGGCTGAAGATAGAGATATAAAGCTACGTCTAGATCTCGTCAACCTAGCTAGATGCAGCGACGCAACGTACCATATCATATTATAATTCTTGGTATATAATTGATGCCTATCTTGGACACCTTGGATCTATCATATACCACACGACGGACGGATCAATTATCTACATATATAAAATCTAATTTTACTCATCTAATCAATTGGTCCGACCAAGCTAGCTAACTCGCTGGGTGATTGGCTCTTCGATTCCGTTTCACGACATACAATATTCTAGATATAATTCCAATGAAGAATACGGTTCTTGTCGCTGTCGGGCTTGCGGCTTCGGCGGCCGCTCAGCAGACGGCGTACGGTCAATGTGGCGGGCAGGGATGGACGGGGCCGACGAACTGCGTCAGCGGATACACCTGCGTCTCTAGCAATGGTAAATACATCCCCTCAATTGATCCATTACACATTCATACAACAGTCTCAATGACGGGATGGCGATATGCATGTAATATACTAATTGTAAGGTGACAGATTTCTACTCGCAATGCGTACCCGGCGCTGCAGCAACAACTTCGACAAAGACATCCTCGACGAAAACCACAAAGACCGCGACGACAAAGACCACGACTACCAAAACCTCCTCCACGAAATCCTCCACCACTAAAACCTCTAAAACCTCCTCCTCAAAGACCGCACAGCCCCCCACCACCTTGTCGACTATAACCACAACCACCCCATCACCCACCAGCACCGCCCCACCACCGCCCAACAGCTTCTCCCTCGAAGGCTACGCCCGCAACAACCCCACCGGCACAGTCTCCGGCGGCACCGGCGGCAGCACCACCACCGTCTCCTCCTACGCCGCCTTCACCTCAGCCGTCAAAAGCAACAACCCCAAAGTCGTCTACGTCTCCGGCATCATAACGCTGACCTCGAAAGTGAAAATCGGGTCGAATACCTCCGTGCTAGGCCTCGGCTCCAACAGCGGCGTCACGGGCAAGGGGTTGAGTTTGAGCAGTGTTGATAATGTGGTGATACGGAATATGAAGATAAGTGAGGTTAAGGGCGACGATCTGATCACGTTGAGTAAAAGTACCAGAGTGTGGATTGATCACAACGAGTTGTTCAGCGGGGGGTTGACCAATGGACCTGACTACTATGTGAGCCCTCTATCCCGTCAATCACTTCTTTAACACCATATATACAATCTGTGTATGGGGTTTATACTATATTGTGTGTATAGGGCTGACGGTGCATTGACGGCAGGACGGACAAATTGATATCACGCATGCGTCAGACTATATCACCGTCTCGTGGAACTACTTCCACGACCATTGGAAGTCTTCGCTCGTGGGCAACTCGGACGCCAACCGCGCGGAGGACTTTGGGCATCTACATATCACTTACCACCATAACTACTGGCGCAACATGGGTACCCGCGGGCCTGGTATGCTCCCCCCCTCGACAATCCCACATATACACGTGCACACAATGTATACCGTCATCTTAGGGATACGTATATGCTAATGCAATGGTGGAATGTGGTGTGTTCAGCCGGCCGCTTCGGACACCAACACGTCTATAATAACCTCTACGAAGATTACCGCTACCAGGCGATCCACTCACGTTCCGACAACCAGGTCCTCGTAGAAGGCAACGTCTTCCGCGGGGATACGCCCGAGGCGCTTAGCACCTACGGCCTTGTCATTCCGCAGGACTCGCCGAATACTTGTACGTGCGGCGACCAGGAGCTCGACGGATACGCTAATTTAGGAGCTGGTGAGTCTGGTACCTCTATATGTTTATTTAGTTGTGGTGTTTAGGGGTATATGTGGGTGTGAGTGGTGGCTAATATAGGGGGTCGACTAGCGAACGACTGGGGGAGTTCGTCGATTAATATTACGAGGGTTGGTAGCTTTACGGCTGCTGAGTATAGCTATAATTTGACGCCGCTGGGGAGCGTACAGGCTGTCGTTTCGGCAGGTGCCGGTGTTGGCAAGATTGGAATATAAGCTAGTAATCAACGTACCGCTCGAGAGGGTATTTTGAAGTCTCATGATGCAAGGTTAGCTAGGGACCTAAGGCATCTGAGTGCGAGTAAGATATTTGTGCGATATTAGGAATATCTAGTGTATAAGTAAATACACATACATGTTAGCATAGTTTATTTCATTTCAGTCCGTCAGGTTGTTCTCGCAGATGTATCTCGTCCTGATCTAAATTGACATTGACGAGATAGATAATTACAAGGTGGGCCAGCATTGTGAATTTGGTCTTATGGCAGTACTTGTCGAGATGATGATCCGACTGCAAGTTGATACATATACACTGAGATTGGTCTCGTAAACCAGACCGTACGTCAGTCCAAATGAGATTCAAAGCTTAGAAATGTCATGATTGTATATATGGGTGGTCAGCAACCTGGGTTGCATCAGCGGAACGTTAGGCCGGCGCGAATATCGCAATTATAAGTCACTGCTTACTCTATCCCAATAATCTGTACACCATACTATCCGGCAGGGCCGTGTGTGAAGCGATCAAACGCGCGCAAGTTTCCAGGGTCGGATGCGCCGGCATCGGGAGTAAGCTGCAGCTAAGTCGACGCACGTACTTAGTAGACACTTCGACGTTGCCAAAGCTAAAAGCTGACTGCTGCCGGTCCTTACAAATATGCCACACCCCGCGTGTTGTACGTAGCCCCGCGGCCTAGTTCGATCCACCTTTCCACCATCCCGATTCGGAATCCCATGTCCAATAGAGATCGAGAGAGCAGCTCGATCGACTGCAGCCAATGCTCACACGAGCGTGCATCGGAATCTCCATTCGCACAAGAATCGATTAATTGCTCGCAGCCAAGAATCCAAGTATACTAGCGACCATTGGATACCGTATACTAGCCCGGCCGGCTGCCGGGTGACTCTGGCGGCCCGTACGCGTCGGTAATTATCTCCTACCGGATTGCGATTACCGTGCACTGCAGCCCGGGGGAGCTCAGGCGGACTTTGTGCATGATATTAGCTAATGGGCGGATGTGGCTGCTGGCCGCTGGGCTGGGCTGCATGCATTGGGTCGGATGTCAGATAATCGGGCGAGCGTTAATGCCGTACTAGCAGCCGTTAGCCGGGATGATGATCGATGAATTCAAGACTAGGTCTGGTGAAGCTAGGTATGGAGGGTGGGAACTTACCGTACTTGGATAAGGTTATTTGTTTGAAGGATTTTGGCTGCGCAGATTGCATTAGCTTAGTAGGTCTGTTCATCACGATTGATAGTGGAATCGAGCATTCCGACGACCTTGTTAACAGCCCGCTAGAGCGTCGACACCCTAACGGGCTGTTAATAAGGTTTGCATGCGCTTTCCGTAATTGAAAGACCAAGTACTAATTGCCCGGGCTGTCCGGCTTCGAGACTAAGTAGCTACACGGAGTTAAGTGAACCGGGATACTTTGAAGGGTCGTTGAATTTGCGATTTAAACTTTCTCAGAAAGATATTTCAGGATATATTATCGATTCATGTTGTATCAATTAGAGACAGAGGTCTGGTTTGCATTGGATCTAATAAACTTCGCCGTGATAAGGCAATGCAATGCAATGCAATGCAGCGCTATAGTACAACATCCTATCACATTATCGACATTGAGAAGTCCCTTCGGCGTTAGCTCCGTCAACATACCTTCCCCGCTCCTATCGATCAAGATGGTAATTAAACATGTAACTTGACGTTTCGAGTTTCCTAATTGCCCGACTTGCAGATAATACGGTTGCCAGGCCCCCGCTGTCGCATCATTCGAACTGCGATGTCACGATATACCGACACTACTCCTCGATCATGCACATCTGCACCCACAGTTGGCACCCGCTGTTGAGAACCATACGGCAATTCTGCTCACCGGACGGGTGTTATGATCCCGCGCAAGACAGCGCTCAATCGAACTTCTCCAGATATCTGCCCTTTCTGTCCGGGAAACCCGACGTTCGGACGAAGCGGCCGTTAGGCTATACGAAGCACTCTCGCCCACTTAGCCGAGCGCCCCGCCGCCTAACATCAACATTTCAACGAGCTGGGAACTCTCCGTACCGTTTCACTTTTGTAACGTACCGTAACTCACCGATCACAACGGCGCTGCATGATCGATATCCTACACGGAAGACATATCCGCAGTGCATTTCCCATTCGGCCAGCTGCGGCGTGGCAGCTGCAGCTGTGGAAATACCACTGCAGTCCAAGCCGTTCGACGTCAATGACAAGCGAGAGTCAGTCAAGCCACGGCTAGCTGCGCGTGGCCGGCGACCAAGCTTACTTGGAAGCAGCCAGCCAGCCCGCCAGCACCGCTCTCTAGTCTCGGGACCGCTCTCATCAATCACCACCAGAGAAACCAGAGAAGTCTAAGACATGCAGGCTTGCAACCTCCGTCCACCAACTGCTCTTGTGCTCGCTCCGAAGCGTTAACGCTCACGTTGATCCGTCTCCTCTCGGCCCCCAGCGCTGCTAGCTCGCCCGTATACTAGCTAGTACGAGTATACTGATACAGTACATCCATCCATCCATCCATCCATCCATCCATCCATCCATTCCATCCATCGGGACAAGGCAACGAGTACGTACCCTCCAGGCTTATCGATGGATCCTCGCGCATGCGGGCCCAGAAAGTAAGGTCGCGCGAGCTCGACGGCACGGCAGGCTCGCCCGCGCATCCATCGACGCTCGCCCTGCCGCTGGTTGGTTGGGGTTATTTTCGGAAGATTCGATTTTCAGACTTTAGCTTCAAGCTAGGATGACAGTCAGTCCATGTCCGCTGTCTGTTTCTTCCGCTAGCTAGCTAGTCGACTCGATCGACTCCATGCCTCCATCATGGGCTAGTATAGTGCCGGCCGGGGATGCGATGCCCTGCCTGCCGGGCCCTCAGCTCTAGCTAGCTAGCTATCTATCTCCTCCCGAATGCGAGCTTCCGACAGCTGCTTCCAGCTGCGCTGGCTGGGCGATCGGATCGCTCGATGTCCGTTGGATTCGCGATTGCATTGGCAAACTGGCAACACGACCGCCATTCATTCCGTGCCTGAGCTCCATCGCGCACTGCATCGACAGCTCTGGATGATAGCATTGCAATTGCATTGGCGGCGGCGGCGATTCTATATTTAAAAATTTATTTTTCTTCGTCGAATCAAAATACCAACGGACGGATCAATGAAACCGTGCCACGACAGACGGGAAGCCAGCAGCCGAATCGACGGGCTGGAGGGAAAAAGGTGATACACAGCCTGGCACGATTCCTCACGCACGGTAATCATGGCAGCATGGCAAAGCAAGCCGGTCGATGAGACATCGGAATATGAATCAAGGCTGACGGGTCTGAAGAACTTTTCGTTAGGTACGGTACAATTGCAATTTTTCGGCTGGCACGCCGCTGTTGGCCGCTGGCTGGCTGGTTTGGCTGGGCTGGCTGGGCTGGCTAGTTGCTATTGGCGTGGGGCGGGCCCCTCCCCGAGACACCAGGAAACGACCCTCGAAACAAAAAAGGAACGAGCTGTTCGATACCCCGGCCGGCGGCGTAAAATCCGACGGCGAGAAAAAAGGGAAAGCGAACGAGTAAAATAGAAAGAAGAAATACACAAAAGCCAAATCGGTGTTGTATTTCGAGGGACGAGAACGAACGAACCAAGCACGCCTGTCTGAATCCGACTAGGGACTCCACCACCACGCGAAAAAAAAAAAATGCACTTTACGAGATACAGAGGTCGAGCATTCGTCGCCCTCGGATTTTACGATTCAGGATTAATTCCTCGGCGTGGAGGCTCGCCAAATCCATCTCGCCGGGCGAGAACAAGAAGGCCAAACGAGAAAAGAACCAGAGAACGAAAGCACAGAAAAATATCAAGAAAGACAAAGTAATAAAATGGCGGTTAAAAGCAAGGGGTCAGAGGCTTCAAGAGCATGTTCCTGTCCGACTGCAATCAATCAGATCCCTTCAGCCCCTGACCGCGACCGTGGGCCTGGAAGCTTAAAATCGCGCCTCTAATACAGAGGGCGTGTGGCAGTCACCATGCTCGATCGCCGGGTCCGCTCGGGCTTGCAGCCGTGGGCAGGGGGTCGTACGCGTCCCATGAGCCCAGTCCACGGATCCGGATGGGAAGAAGCAGGCTGGCAGGCAACAGACAGGCACAGACGGACAGGCAGAGACTGTGCGCACTTTGGTCCCTAACGAAATTTCCTGTTTCTCCACATGAGTAGGAAAAATTTTCGCCAAAATGCAATTTGCAGGCCATTTTCACACAATTTGCGGACGCCGTTTTCCCTTCCCAGTCGAAAATATGGCTGATCTGAGGGAACGAACGAGGCCGCGGCCGGCGGGAAGGGAACAGGGAGGACAGGAGACAAAAATAGGGAACGAAGAGAGGGAAGCTGCCCCACTCGTTCCAATACCCGGGACCAAGCTCTGCCTTCCAGAAATTTTTTCTGCTGGGTAGGGGGTGCACATATCTGAGGGACGTTGCCTGTGCCTAGTGCTAATGCCGTGGAGCATGGAGGGGCCCCTCGACGCCGATTGTCTCCCGCACAATCTCGGAGATTTCGAGGGGTAGAGCTAGCGCAGCGGCGGCGCCGCAAGATGGATGAATGGCATGAGCATGTGTAGGCAGGCCACTGGCAAGTGACTTGTAGCGGCACTGGGCTGGCTGTGTCGAACCAACTAACTAGCTCGCTGACCCTGCTTTGAGACCTACCTTCTGGCCGCAGTGCTGACCGGCCGGCTTGTATAAAGCTGTCACCTCAGGACTTCGGGCTAGTCTCGAGTTCATGTTCTTTACTACCTTTCGACTTGTAGTTTCCCTTCTCACGCACTCGCCAGGTGAGCCGAGAATACAGCCCGTGTCCGAACATTTTTATTTTTTGAATCACGGCTCGTATTCAGTTCTTACGGTCGTTACCTTTGCGTCAGCTTTTAGTCATATCTCGTCTGTTGGCTCGCGACGCCCGAGCTGCGACTCCGACGATTCTGATACCGGCCGGCATACCTGTTCGGCTCTCGCATATTACAGCCGCGTCCAAACGAACTCAAAGCTTGCCTTGCCCAGCTCGGGGATATATATATAAAGCAACCTCAAGCCATTCTTCGTCGCTCACGATCAGTCCAATCAATAAGCAGTTATCTCAGGTTACCATCTATCTACATACTTAGCTTGCGCATTAGTTTTGCAAACGAACAGCTATATACCTACAGCTACAATGTCCGTCGAATGCTCCAGACGAGATCCTCCCTCGCCGCCGCGTCCGCCACGCCCGCCACCGCCCACCCCGGAGCCTCAGAAGCGGATGCACATGCACTCAATCACGAACACGATCCGTCCGACCTCCCGCAGTCGGCAAGATCCGCCGTCTCCACCCCGCGCGCCGCCACCGAGCCCTACCAAACACGCGTCTAAATTCACTCCGCGGACGCCGTTAAGCAAGCGACAGCTGTTCGCGGTGGACCCGCCGGCGTCGCCTGAGTCTTTCCCAAGGCTGCTGGAGCTCACGATGGCGCTGGGGAACGCTCTCGATATGCCGGTGCTGGGTGGTGGTCAGAGCTACTTTTACTGCGAGGACGACATGTCGGTCCCGGGATCGCCGCCGCCGCTCTCGTTCACGCCGCCGCGACGAACAGTCTGCGAGGACAAGAGCAAGAAGCGGAAGGCGAGACGACGGGCTGAGAGCGATGTTTCCGAGTGTGCGAGCCCTGATGAGTCGACCAAGAGGCGGAGAACCATAATGTTAGTACCTTTACCATTCCTACCATGAAGACACTGACAAGCTAACATATGTATTTTCGTAGTAACCTCGACGACTCGTTGCTGTTCCTGCCGGACGGGCCACAGGACGACTTTGGTTCGTTCCTGATGGCGAGCAGCGATGCGGGGATGCTGCACGAACGTATGCACCGCATCCGCGGGTGTGCTTAACCGACATGCACACCGCCCATCCACATACAGATCCTCGACGGAACGATGTACGGCCAATATACCCGTTACAAAAGCATATCACCTACTTCAAAAACTACAGCGTCACATGCACGCGGGCACACGCTATAATCTATATCCTAATCGAATCGAATCTACTCTTCCTTAGCAAGCGATCTTTTTCAATTCAATGCTTCTCAGCTCCGGCGCCTGGATTCTGCTTTCTCTTTCTCTTTTCTATTTTTTGATTCTTGATCATTCCCTTCGAAACGGCCGTTTATACCCCGGCGTACGTACCAGACGGACGGGCATACGTATACCCTTACGAGCGCTTATGATTGCGGGTGGTTTGAATTTGTTCATTCATGCATGCGTGCATACAGGCAAGCAGAAGGGGTGGGGGTGGGGAGGGGGAGGTAGTTTACAAGAACGAAACCTGCAACGGTGGGCAAAAGGCGCATCGTCATTTTTTCTACTTTTCCATTGGTTGTTTTCTATAGATGTTTGGTTTAGTAGTTGTATAGATCTATGGTTTTTGTTTTTTATTCTGTTGAGTGTTTCCGGGTTTATATCCGGATTAATATTGTTATACATGTTTATAAGCATTAGCTTAGCTGGCTACCAAGCTTGTCATTAATCTAATTGGTATATATCTATATGCATTCGCATGTGTACACGCGTCCACGGTATCGTAGTGACGATGGAGGTATATTCGGTGCGTTACGACGGTACCGCGGTGTTCTTGAGGACAGAGGTGGTGGAGGGTACAGCTCGCTATGACCCCCCTCGCTGCTACGTAGCCCGTCTGTTCTAGACCCGGTGCCTCAACTGTACGCTTATGGACAGTAAGTCTATCTTTACTATACAGGGTAATAATATAATAACTACGTAAGACATGATGTCGGATTCAGGACATCAGACTTACGGCTGCGAGTCCGATTGGCGGCGGCAGATTCCGATCAAGGTTCGGCTCACGGGTGCTCTTTTAATAGTTCCCGCTCCCATCATGCCGTCCTGCTATAATATAGTATGTTATCTCACATTGTGGTATATATATGATTTGGTGGTATATCAATTTTATATAATTATAGTACAGGAAGGTCTAGACCGGCCTTTCGATGCTTGGATAGACGCCCAAGCTAGCACGGACCTTGCGACGACAGTATAGTATTGTATAATATAGAGTATAATTAGGAAAATCGAGTCAGTGATCGCAGAGGGAGTCGTCGAGTCGGAACTAAGGATGAGCCGGTGGCTGACTTGAGGCGGTTGCACGATCGATCGATCGAGCGGGATGAACGGGTCGGTCATGCAATGCAGGTGCAGGGCGCTGTGAAGCGACTGGGGTTCCTCGCAGGCGCCTGATCTGTCTGTGGTTTAGGAAGGGTTAGCGACGAGGCTGCGGGGGGAAATTATGTGTTGGAGAGACCGCGGTCGAGACTCGATTAGTCAGCGATGATATACAAGTATGGCCCAGGATGTAGGATTCCCTTGAGGCAGCAGGCGGTCGATGTGCACATGTGAAGCTGAGGAGTGTCTTTGATTTGAGAGCATCGAACGCGAGCACCAGGAGAACCATTACAGGCGGCTCGGCTGTGTTGCGGTCTGGCCCACAACGCCTGCAGCTGCGGAGTCGGTTCTGAGCTCTGTGCTACAAGTGCCGGCTTGTGTTGCGGCGAGGCGCTTCTCGGGTTGCACATTCCTGTCCTCCAAACGCTGGCCAGTCAACGTTGCACACACACTCGAGCTCTTGGCACAGGAGGCAGTTATTTGGCAACCACATCATCATCACTCACTCACTAGCTTCAACTTAGCCTCGAAGCCTGCTTCATCTACTACTTACTTACTAAGTATTTACGTACTACTTCATCCTGGTGCATTCTTCCTATCGCGTCTCTAGATGGGCTTCCTGAAGCGTGGCAAACAGTCTCTGCGCTCTAGGTCCAATATGGCGGCACTACCAGTTGCAGCTCCGTCGACTTCGGCACCCGAGCCCGCCGCTCCTTCGCCGCCGGTGACGGCATCGCGTCTGGAGCATCTGCCCGTTGAGATCCTGCAGCGCATCTTCCTCACTTCGCGCAACCCGGATCTCGCTCTAGTGAGCCCCTACCTCCTCCGGGTGCTCTCATCGTCGTACCTGCGAAGCGCTTTTTTCACAACCACCATTCTCGACGAATCCCTGTCGGTTCCGGAGTACAGAGCCGCGCTATCCAGCCTGCTCACGCGTCGCTTCTTCACGCTCGAGGTGCTGGAGCGCGTCGAGGCCTTGCTATGGGAGCCGCATTTCCGCGCCAGAATCCTGGCGGAACACCCTAGCGCGCAGCCGTTCCCGCTCGCCCACGACTCCACTTCGGACACCTGGTCTCTCTCGGAGCCGTGTCCCTGGACTTTCTCGGTGCAGGTCCCCGGCCAGGATAGAGAGGGTACTGATGACGATGGCGACCCGAACGAACCTGAACCGGTCGTTAGACGCACAATGTACTTGCCGTCTCTGAAGTATCGGGTCGCATGGCAGCTGCTAGACCTACGTACGATGCACTTTCCCAAACACCGCTTCCTGCTCCCGCCTTATACGCCTAAAAAAATGGAGTTTCTCAGCGCGCTGTCACGCCGGATGCCGGATTTCTGGGCGGGCGTCACGTTCGAGGACCGCGGGGTCTGGTGTTCTCGCGCCATGGAGATCGCGGTGCGGAAACGGTGTGCCGCGATGGTGTATCTGCTGTTGTGCGACTTCCACACCAGCCTTGATATACGCCATATCCGCCTCGCCTTGCTGCCACCGGACAACGGTGACATCGCATCTTTGGAACCCGAGTGGTCCCGTCAGCCGAACACGGTGTCGAGGAAGGACGACAAGATCATGCTGAAGACGGTCATGCAGATGCGGTACCCCCACGCCCCGGAGGCCGAGGCGTTCACCGAGTTTGTAGAGACGATGAAGGACTGGCGGGAGTGCGGTGGGCGGCTGACGGAGATTGGTTGGCCGCCGTATTCACCGGACCTGGAGGATGGGCTGCGCGTGCTGTGGGCGATCGATCAGGTCGGGCCGGGAGGGCGGACGTCCATCGGGGCAGGCATCCGGGCGCCGGCGCAGTATCTCAGCGCGGCGTTTCCGAGCATGATTGGTGAGCTGGATGTTTTGAGCGACGAGGTGCTCTGGGAGGCGGCGGTGGAGCAGCGCGGACCGTTGCTGGACTGGCTCATGGCGCTGGGGAGTCCGCCTGTCAGCCTCGTCGAGCGTATTTGCAATTCATAATTTGATATTTCACCGTACATTTCTCTTTTGCGTATCGTTGCGCGACTTTGTATCAGGCTTTATATATAGTAGATCCAGAATGATCCAGAATGATATTTTTATATGATTGTCGGGTTCCTCTGACACTTCTCCAAGCACTGGACTGATAGAAGACTATGCAACAGCCTAGACAAGTTCTTATGGAACCCAAACGGCAGACCGAGCCTACGCCTGATAGAAAATCAGAGCTTGGGCGGCCCGGTCGCCGGGGTTTCTTCTCAGCGTCGAGTAATCGCGAAGCATTGCAGCAATGAATGATCATGATAGTGTTATCGTGGTCGCCGGCCCGCACTGTCTAGAATGACGCTTGGAGAAGAAAGAAGAGAAGAGAAGAAGCGGAAGAATTTTGTGCGCGAGAGCAGGCAATTTTATTCTGGCGCGGCGCCAAGAAATGCGGCTCCGGCTCGACGCACCGCAGCAACGAACAACAGCTCGCTGACACCACCGCACCAGCCACAGCTCAACCTCAACCTCATCACCACCAGTCGCCGTTACAAGTTACCGCTCGCGATACAGAGGCATCGACGGGCGTGGCAGCCATGGCGTCGGCAATCTTCTTCCTAGACCTCAAGGGCAAGGTGCGTGTGCCCCGCGCGTCCTAATTGACACATACATGCCGAGACAGCTGGCTAATCAGAGCTCCCTATCGCCTCACCCACCCGCAGACCCTCCTCGCGCGAAACTATCGGGGCGACATTCCCATGTCCGCTGTCGAAAAGTTCCCCGTCCTGCTACTCGAAGCCGAGGAGGAAAGCTCCGCCGTCCCACCGTGCTTCTCCCACGAAGGCATCAACGTAGGCCTCCCAGCCCGCCAACCAGCCCATCCACGCGTCTACTCCTGATATATATATACATATCTATTGCCCCCGCAGTCACTATCTCTAACACATCCATCGGCAGTACCTCTACATCAAGCATAACAACCTCTACCTCCTCGCCCTGACCAAGCGCAACAGCAATGCCACGGAGATCCTCCTCTTCCTGCACAAGGTCGTGGCAGTCTTCACCGAATACTTCAAGGAACTCGAGGAAGAATCCATCCGCGACAACTTTGTCATAATCTACGAGCTCCTCGACGAGATGATGGACTTCGGCTACCCGCAGACCACGGAGACGAAAATCCTGCAAGAATACATCACCCAGGAGTCCCACAAGCTCGAAGTCCAGGCCCGCCCGCCGATAGCCCTCACCAACGCCGTCTCCTGGCGGTCAGAGGGCATTCGGTACCGCAAGAACGAAGTCTTCCTGGACGTCATCGAGAGCGTGAACTTGCTGGTCAACTCGAACGGCAACGTCCTGCGCTCGGAGATCCTCGGCGCGATAAAGATGAAGTGTTACTTATCGGGCATGCCCGAGCTGCGGCTGGGGTTGAACGATAAAGTCATGTTTGAGAGCACGGGGCGCACCAGCCGCGGGAAGCAGATCGAGATGGAGGATGTCAAGTTCCACCAGTGCGTCCGGCTGTCGCGGTTCGAGAACGACAGAACGATCAGCTTCATCCCGCCGGACGGCGAGTTCGAGCTGATGAGCTACCGGCTGAATACCGCCGTCAAGCCGCTGATCTGGGTCGAGTGCGTCGTTGAAAACCACTCCAACACGCGTATCGAGTATATGCTGAAGGTATGCCCAAAACTAAACTCATTGATGTGCAGCGCGTCTAACGTGATCTGATACGTGGGTATAGGCGAAAGCGCAGTTCAAGCGCCGCTCGACGGCGAATAACGTCGAAATCGTAGTCCCCGTCCCGGAAGACGCAGACACCCCGCGCTTCCGCACAAACACCGGCTCGGTGCACTACGCCCCCGAGAAATGCGCGATAATCTGGAAAATCAAGCAATTCGGCGGCGGCAAGGAATTCCTCATGCGCGCCGAGCTCGGCCTGCCCAGCGTCAAGGAGCAGGAACCAGAACGGAAGAAGCGGCCGATCAGTGTAAAGTTTGAGATTCCGTATTTCACGGTCAGCGGGATCCAGGTGCGGTATTTGAAGATCATTGAGCCGAAGCTGCAGTATCCTAGTTTACCTTGGTAGGACCCCACCTCTATTACTTTTTTTTTGTGGGTTGTGCTGACGGTGGGTAGGGTGCGGTATATTACGCAGACGGGAGAGTATGAGGTGCGGTTGCCGGAGCCGACGCAGACGTAGACGGGATGGTGCGGTTGGCGGCTGGTTCGTGTGTATTTTGGATAGTGTAGGCAAAAGCGGGCTGTACACCTTGTAGTTTACGAATGACGATATATCATACACATCATTTACTGGCGCTCGATAGCTATAGATGACGCTGCCATCTTTGACAGGATATATGCGGATATATAGTCGGTTCAGGTATATGATTACTCGTCCATTGTCTATCAATCTTTGCTGTCTGCTTAAGCTAGGAGGCTTTGCAGATCTGCTGCAGTTTGAATTTCTCATTCATCTCTAAATTTTGGTAGGTTGTCTCTTCTAGCCTCGCCTCATACACACGGACACTAATCTGTCGCTGGGAACATTGGTCAGAACTGCGACGTCATACCCATATATATCGGTATGGGTTCTAACTTAAATCCACGCCGATTTAACATGCGGTTAATACCCGCATACCGGTGTATTGTAAGGCGCAGTAGTTGGGCAGCGCTAGACCTACAACTTGATATCATAGCCTCGATGATCGCGACGCGCGCGACGGCGTAGTTAGCCGGTTGCAACTAGACAGCGCACCTGAAATTTATATCGATCACGCGTTGTATATATATAGACAATTATATAATCGCTTGATACGATCACCGGCATCCCCGCTTTTCGAAAGCCGTCGCACGATGCCGGTCTGGCGATTATATCATTTAACCGCGTGTAGAGGCTGCGCTAGAATGCATGCATGCTAATTTGTACATACTTGGGTACTAAAGTGAGTATTATTATTATGCACGCCAGTACTATAGTATACTCGACTTTCGATGCCACTGTGGAGTCTATATACTGCCGGTGGGCTGTAGGATTCCGGTTTTCAGCGAGCGGGCTACTGCTATGGGAAAGTAGGAAATGCATGTGCGGTGCTTCGCGCTAGCAGGGGCCCTGCTCTTGGCGACTGATAATTGACCGTGATCGTGAGGGTGAATCGAGAGATACCGGACAAGGGTGTCGGGTTTCCTGGTAACTTTGGATACTGATGTAGAAAGAATAATCGGATGAGAGGAGGTACAGCTCCTTTGTTGTAAATTGACGTTATCATATTTGGAGAGTCCGAATTCTAGCCGCATTTTCTACGGGGTTTGGTCTGCAATGTATGCACTGTACTATCCAGATATATTCGGTCGTGCAGGATGTAGTATTATATCATTCAGCTGTTAAGATGCCTAGAGTCCAGTTTTGCGATGGACGATTTTACGTAATGCATGAGGAGTATATAGATATAAGAGCTCGAGGTCTCGTGAGGCCTCCATATGTTTTCGAAAATCAAAGGCATACTCTTTTAGTTCTTTCTGGTCTCGCGGGGTTTTTCCTGGTTTCTCACCAGCTACGGCTTTTTCTGTATTCGGCTTTCTGATTGACGTCAATTAATCTCTTGATTGGTACAGAGTCTGGACAGTTCAATTGAGGGTGAAATTTAGTCGAAATGGTTGCTTATAGTGTCTCATTGCTCGTGGGACTTCTCGCCATCCTTGCCGATGCGACACCTCAAGTTTACCGTCGCCAGGCCGCTCCCATGCCCAGAAGCGTGCCGAAAGAGTACGGGCGCAGCGATAAATGCAAGGACCCAGTAACTCCAAAGGTTCTGATCCTCGCGACGGTAAGTGGCATTCATCTGTTGCACCCGGGCCTGCGATATGCTCTTCTGGCACCCTCTTAAGTGAACACCAAAAGTTGCAAAAACAACATCGTTGAGAAGGCGCATTTTACTAATTGGAATGCAAACATATAGTACTTTGACGAGGCAAACATCTGGCCCGCCGGTATGCCGGAGATATACAACCTCAACATCACGGTCAGAGGTCTGATGCCGAATTATCCCGTCGTGCACTGCACGGCCGCCAACGGCGTCTGCATGATGGTCACTGGCCAAGATGGTAAGTTCTTCATCAATCTAAAATATGCCAGCAAAGGCAGGGAAACGAACCGTAACCCGCTTTCGTATATAAATTTTGTGGAGGTGGTCTCGTATTGCCAGACCGCCACGAAGTATAGTAGGCTGATAATATATATCGTATCGCAACATGCAACACAGTTATCAATGCGGCCACGACTATGCTCGCGATAGCGCATTCCGAGCTGTTCGACCTCAGGAAGTCGTATGTCATGGTCGCTGGGATCTCTGGCGGCAATCCGGAGTACACAGTAAGTCGTTGCTTAACTATTCAGCATCTTTCGGGCATTTGATTTTTCCCTTGTAGATACTTCTTGCTGACTGTTGATCGTATACGTTGTTTCTAGTCGACGGGTTCCGTGACTTTAGCCCGCTACGCCGTCCAGGGCGATATACAATATCAACTCGCCTCCGTACCTCCCAACTGGGCGTCGACCTCCGGCTACTTCGCCCTGGGAAGCACGGGACCCAACCAATATCCCACCTTCATCTACGGCACCGAGGTATACGAAGTAAGCGAGGCCCTGCGCCACCGCGCCGCTACCGTCGCGAGGAAGGCCAAGCTCAACGACACAGCCGTCGCGCGGGCATACAGGCAACGGTATACGCAGGCAGCGGCCCGCAAGCCCCCCGGTGTGCAAGAATGTGACACCCTAACGACCAATCTTTACTGGCACGGTGCGGGCATCGCGGAGCCGATGGGCCGGTACTACAAGGCTATGACGAACGGTACCGGCGTTTATTGCTCGACTGAGAGTGAGGACAGCGGGTGGCTCGCGGCATTGTTCCGCGCTACGGTTGTCGGTCGTGCGGACTATACGCGCGCCATCATTATGCGGTCTATTTCCAATTATGATCGCGCACCTCCCGGCGATAGCGACTACGATAGCATTTTCGGGTTGAAGCAGGGTGAGGGATCGTATCTCATCGGACTGCAAAACCTGTACCTTGCGGGCAAGGAGGTTGTTGATGATATCGTCAAGAACTGGCACTCGACTTTCGAAAGGGGTATTCCGACGAGGAATTATGTGGGGGATATCTACAATACCTTTGATAGGGATAACATTGACATTGGGTGGGTCTTGCATTTCCATATCTGTTTTTTCCTTAGCAGAAGTGGGATCGAGGAAGAGTGGGATTCATACATTGACATTCGGACTGAATTGGTGACATGACTAACGATTGAATAAACAGCCTGCCATCTTTCTATGCAAAGAATTTTGCCAACACCTTCCCGGCGCACTGAGTCGACTTGTCGGCCTCCATATGTAGTCTTAATCATTATTACTGCGAATGAAGCGAATTTGAGCGATGAGGCTCTATCGAAATTATCTTTGCGAGATATAAGACTAAGTTCAGAATATATGAAATTCATGGGTAATTTACATCAAGCAATGCTACTATTAGGAAGGCTACTCATGCGGCGTCTGATTCCACCGCCCCCATCCTCCCAACGCCCCCATATTCTCTCGTGCACCCCTCCCACACACCTCCCAGCTCGAATATCCCGCCTGATCCGTCCACTCCGTCAACCTCTCCAACGTATCCAATCCCACATTCCGATTCGCCTTCTGAAACACCATCTCATAAGGATGGATCGTGCCGCCGAAATACGTACCCTCGAACAAGACGTCGCCGTTGTCGCAAACGGACGTATATTCGCTGTGGCTGCTGAAGGCTGTCATCATGGCGAAGACGTCGTAGCCGGCGGATTTGATGGCGGCTGTGGCGTTGGATTCCATGTAGACTGCTGCCATCCAGTCGGCGGCGCAGCTGAGGATTGGGAAGAGGGTGAGCAGGCCTGTGCGGTCTGTCGCGAGGAGCATGGATTGGATGTGCGGAGTGCCGAAGTAGGGGTCGCAGTTGTAGGTCATCCCGATTAGCTGCATATCATAATTTGGTCAGCAGGACGTTCCAATTTCGAGTACTAATTACTCTCAAAATATATGTATCGTGGGTCGTGGATGTGGGGTATGCACCTTTGTGGTATCTGTAATTTTGTCTAGGTAGACGTCACTCCAGCACTGGCGACTCCAGACGGGCAAGAACGGCCCACGAATACTCGCATTCATCATTATAAACCGATCGTATCGCTTCACCAGCGCCATGTCGTCCGCGCTCAACACCTCCTTATACGAGCCCATATCGAAGCAAGTATTCGGACGTTGTATGTAACGGATATTTGGCGCATCGGGCAATGACGCCGTCAGGTTAGTTTCGCCGTTGAGAATGAAGATGAAGTCAGCGGCGGCGTGCAGGCCGTGCGCGATGAAGAAGAGGGCGTTGCGCCGGGCATTTTCGGTCTCATGGTAAGCGTAGAGGATGAGAGGGCGGGCGTCGCCGCTGGCGTCTGTGAATGTAGCTTGACGAAAGCTGAAGGGGTAATCGGCACGCAATCTAGCGGCTATTCCGGGCGCAAAATGAAATACTGACAGGCCGAGCAAAAGAGCGATGCAGGCGAACAAAGCGAGGGTGGTATGCGCCGCGTGGGGCCTCGCCTTCGTCAGCCCGGAGCGCGACGTCGGCGGGCAGTGGCATTCATGGATACAGTGACTCTCTTGTAATAAGAGAGCCTCGCTATCGTGTGGCTGGTCATCCGCCGCCGGCATATCTAGCATGTCACTGTTGCCGGTGGTGTATCCACATGTCCCCAAGACTATATCCAGCTGCCAGCCTGCTATTTCGCTGAGGGCCTGGCTGTCATTTAGCTAACTCAGGATTAGATCTCTTATCGATGACGAGATGAATCTGGACAGGGGGTGAGCTAATATGAGAAGATGTGCAGACCTCTAGAGCTAACACGGACGAATCCGAATTCTTGTTTCCAGCCAGGCCCGCGGGATGATATAATATACATCTAACAGCATTGTTTTTTCAATCTACGTAGCTGAGAACCACAGCTCTCCAAAAATACAGATGTCTCAAATCTCTGTATACTAGTCAAGGGGGCATGATATCGATATAATACAGATATGACACAACCATGAGGCGGCGAGCCCAAGCTGGCCATTTTCCTCTGTAAGTGGCTGCAGAAAACACCTCATCTGTATTTGCTGCAATGGCATGCAGAACTAATGTCGCAAACTGGTGCATTTTGGAAATCAGGATAAAGTTCAACTTGCAGTTCGTGCAGTTGTTGCATTTTGGTCACGAAGGCGGGGCGGATCCGTACAAAATAGCAAGAGAGATGTGGGAGTAGCTGGCTGGCATCGTCAGAAAAAATGCCACTATCGACATACCGGTTGTGTTGATTTCCGATGATTTGAGGTCGTTTAAAAATCCTACATATACAGGCTTGCAGCCATTCTACATGGTAGGGGTACCTTTGGTTAGAAGCAGTATCATTTTTGCTTGCTCCTAGTTAGCTCCGTGGTGGTGTTTCATCGTAGGGACTCGACTGAGCAAAGACGTGATTTGCAACTCGCGGACCCGCAGCTCTGTTACGCCGTCTTCTTGGCTGGGGGCTCTATCGAGCGAAATATTGCCGGTTGCAGGTGCACATTATGGAGCTGAACAAGAGTTCAGTTCATGAATATCGGTCTGAACGGTGCGGAGAGTTATGCCTGGGCTTTAATGTACGTCGATTGTCTGCCGAATTTTCTCCACGCATTTTTAGAGCTTCATATGTCATTATTCTGTTTATGTCTCTAGCTTATACTGTTTCCCTTGCACGCCAAGGACGACCTTCGTTTACGAGACCAGCTGGCAGGGACTCGCGAAAAAATGACCCTCGGTATCTCGAAATTACTTTTGGACAAGAATTTCCCCCTGCAGCATGGCCAAGATCGCATCATCTGTCTCCGCCCACTCTTCCCATGTCTTGGCCATTTCTTCAAAATCATTTTCGGTACCTAGGCCAAACTTCAAAGCTTTCTCGCGCAAAGAGCCTCGTCTAAGCTGATCACACAACCCCTGGGCTGGGTACAATACAGCTATTAGGGCCATGATTGCGCTCACGAGAAGCAGGGGTAAAAAAATTTAACTTACAACATATAATCCTATCGTTCAATGTATGATATGATGTTGTGCTATAGCTGACTGTGATCTGGCTCAGCTCGGCACCAGCTTTGAGCGCCCAAGAAAGCAACTGTCGGCCTGAAGTTGGGGTGCCACCACCAGCACTCATAAGGCCTGCCATAAGCTTATGGAACTTGCCAAGCCCAGGAAGTTCGGGCCAGATACTCTCCGTTTCGTAGTCGCCCTCGCGGGCGGCGACGATGCCGCCTCGCTTTGTTACTCGAAGCATTTCACGTAGCGCATCCCACGGAGTGCCAATATGGATCAGCACTTGATGACAAAATGTGATGTCGAAGGTCTCATCGGCGAAAGGGAGCTTGTAGATACTGCCTTGCTGAAACTCGATATTTTTGACGCCGGCCATTTCTGCGACAGCTCGTGCCCGTGGCAAGATGTTGGGGTTGATGTCGACGCCTGTAACATGACCATCGGGAATGAGCTTGGCGAAGCTCACGGATATGGTGCCTGAGCCGGAGCCGACATCCAGAAGTTTTAAATGGGGGTTGGATTCTTTCATCGTCTGCAACTTGGGCAGCAGATAAGCAGCGCTGTTTTCGGCAGTCCGCACTTCGTGAAGGGTCGCTTGGGCGGACGGATGGCCCGGCTTCTCGCTCGTAGTCTCGTTTTGCTCCATCGTTGTTGCTCCCGAACGGAATCAAAGAAAGGTTGGCATCTAAGCAGACTGGGGAAATTTCCCCAACTTGGCAATCGGCGTCACAACTGCTGGAATTTGAAGCCCAGGGCCGCGTTGTCACATCACCGCAATTCTCTATATCCGGCAAACCATCCCGAGAGAATCTGACTAATGTACGTACTAGCAAATGGACCCTGGCATTGTCCCTGGCCAGCTGGCGCGGATAGCGAATTTATCCGATGTGAATTCTGCCGATCGTTACTACATAAGTAGCTTTAGCTTGAAGTTACGCCGTCTCTAGAGGTATATCCATGCGCATATATCTACAGCGCCTGGCATCGAGGCTACGCATATATATTGTGAGTCTGATATTAATGCATGCTCGCATGAGCATGTGGGCCGGTGCATGTGCGCGCGTCAGTGCGGGTAGTCATCTCGAGCAATAGGCAGATTCGAGTAACGCCCAAGAAAGGAAAGAACTCTAATTTTAGCGCTATAGCCAACGACCCTCAAAGCACGCCAGACCAAAAATACAGCTGTTATATCGCGAATCATACAAAACAACATTGCTGCTAGTTTATGTCACGATGGAACAATATTTAACTTTTCTTGGAAATATGCGCTGATTGATGATTCAGGTTGTAAACATATCCCCTCCGGTAATTTCTCCCTCCGGCCCCCCAGTCGGTTCTGACAGGATGTTCGCGTATATTCGTACTTCGGTTCTAATACAATAATAGCGACAGCGTCTTTGTCTTTCAGATTCGACGAAAGTCTTTCCCAATCAGTAGATGTGCAATGCACAGCTCGGAAATATCGCCGATTAGTTTTGAAAACAGCCACATGACTGCGCGCAATTACCTAGGTAGACACAGTGGCGTTGAGTTTGCATAATATTCCAATATGGTTAAATAGCTACCGCGGTACCGATTGCGCGAACGAAGCGCAGTGCACCAATATTATATGGCTGGTTGGTTCGATAATTTTCTCGAATTATAGCTTCTCGGATATACGTTGTCTCGCGAAATATACGTATATCTACAGTAAATGTACGTGATCAAGGCTGGTGTTGGTAACTCGATAAAGTTTAGGAAAGAACCTTAAATTTCCGGCAACAGCACTCGGCCTATCTCCTATATACAGCCGCTAGTGCTGGGAGTTGAAATTGCATCGAACTTCCGGACACAGCACCCGCAATCGATCAGTCATCAACCATTTCTACAATATCAATCAGGACTACAGAATGGCATCGAGACTACTAGCCGGCTTCCTCAAGAGTCGAGCTTTGATATTATCTAACGGCTGCGAGTACAAACTTCGCCCAACCACCCGTACGATGGTCCCAAGGCGCACAGGGCACGGCCATGTCCGGTATCTCAGCCTGAAGTCAGACTCAAGCGGAGAATCCTCAGACATCACTCCATCAATAGCAGCGACTATAGTGGCGGAACTGCAAAAGGCGAACGTCAGATGTACCAAGATAGGCATACAAGAGCTCGAGGAATCATATTTCGAGAAAACATACTCGCATGTTTTAGGACCCGAATGCTCATATAATCTTTGGAAGCCAATAATATGGGCTGATAATCCCAATACCCTCTCGGGGATGGACTTAACTACCTCCGGAACCCCTCTATGGAGGTCTAGCTACGCCCATGACTGTTGGATCTCGCATAAAGCATATAAGCTCAAGGAAGCTTTATACAAGAATTCCACCATTTTCAAGAATATGATAGACTATGATGAAAAGGATTTCGATAACTTCTACCTACGCCCCTGCTGTATGGCCTCCACGCACTTTTGGTGGTGGTTGGAAAAGATGATTAGGCATGGATTGGTGGAGGGAGAAGACGTGGATGCTTTGCCAGAAGTTATGTTCAGAGAAATCGCCGTTGGTTCTGGATTAGCTCGGAAGGTCAAGGTGGAGGAGGCTGAGGGGTAACCGCGCAAGGTTGCCAGCTTTTCTGTCACAATCTGCACTAGACTTGTACATCTCCCTTCATGGAAAAACGCTTGTAATTAAGGCTATGTCTTTCCTGCAATCTATTCGACCCGCGTAATGGATTAAAGGTATCTATATGTAGATCCACCTCGTCACCGTTGACTCAAATGATTTCACTATAAACCTCTCGCTAGAATACGTAGCCCATCTGCATGAGTATAATATCTCAACTTTATAAAGTTTCTGGGAGGGTATTATATAACTGCAATGAAGTTAAAGTACTTCAAAGGTGACAGCGCAGATATTCAAAGCCTAGGATATGCCTTAGAGCCTGATAGTCTGCTCTGCAGACACGTCTATTATATTCGAAGACAGACATGTCTCTTCACAGACCGCCCACCGAACAAACTGTCTTGTTCATGGGCAGATGATATCATCCTCGACCGTAGGGTGATGATCACTATCTCGATCGGCGCTGCAATCAGCTCGGTCATATATATGGGAATAGAAATCGATCTTCTGTACAACTATCGATGCGCTACTATCGTATGAAACAATTGCAGATATTAGGCCCCCCGGCTGGTATCTGAGCCTATGAGACATTGCTTTCATCCCGATGCATAGCAAGTAGCACTATCCAGAAACCCCGAATCTCTCTAGCCTGCTAATATCAATAATCGTACGTATCTTCGGGCCTACAGATCCGGAGATATATATCTCGACTACATTGGCTCAGATCAATCGTAAGTGCAGCTCGCATATAAATCCATTATACCCGTAGTGTATGATCGAACTTGTATGCTGTGTGTGAGCCTGGAGTGAGCGGGGTGTCCGTGAATGACCTCCAATTACGGACACCATATCTCCGTAGACGATTAGATCGTAGATTGACTCATTTGTATCCATGCAGGCCGCACGCTACAAAGAGATGTTTCGCCGGTCCGTTACTTGCTTCGCTGCAGGCAGCCGCGCTTACGGAAAGGCCCGGTCTCATGTTTCTGTTCAGAATTTGGCTCATGGGATAACTTCCCGCGCATATGGAACCACGGGCCCGGCCATTGGTCGGCAAGATTTTGCGGCTAGAAAGCTAGAGCGAGGCGCCGTATTAGACTCAAACATACTGTCAATGATTCTGGAGGCTGGAAGCATCGACGATTGGCTAAAACGGAGCCTCGCACAATCAGAGAGGCTGGGGGTGTGTCGGATGAGCATCGTGGAATATTTGTGTAGTCCCGTGCTAGCAGGGAATACACATTATGGGGACGTCGTCGCAAACTTAGAAGCAAATGGCCTTGTTATTTTAGGCGGGCCTTGTTTCTCAGAACAAAGCACAGAGTTGAGTGTCCAAGTTCTGGGGAGCCAGTTTGCACAAGGATTCGATAAACGCGGTCGAAAGCTGTCGAGGAAGGGTAAAAAGCCGGTCCCTGTGGAGGAATATTCAAAAAGTAAGGGTTACGTGATAGGCACTAAAGAAGTACTTGGTATTTCTAGCAACGTTACAGAGTCAAAGTATTGAGGCTAACATCATTTCCCGCTCAGGCATCACGTGGGAAAAGACGTTGAAGAGAAGCCGCGTGGATATCTGCTTGGCATGCGAAGCTCACGCCCACGGTCTCGCCTTTCTGACGACTGATACTGATATTAGAAAGGACTTCGGCTTCGGGCTGGGCAAGCACGGAATAGTCACGTATACTATTGATGCACCATGGTTCGAGTCACATATGACTGAACCGCCACCACAGCCGAAGAACTAGGGTTGATTCTGGGCTTTGTGGAGTTGTGTCTGTGCATGGGCGCGCGATCGGGGAGTTTAATTTTGGACTAACGGGCGAAACTGATAGGCCTATGGCTAGGCCACGTCGACTTTTAGTCTGACTCTGACGGATGGGGAAAGTTGTAGTTCCAGGAGGACTGATATCCATTTTAAATTCGGGATTTTGATCGCGCCATTGGGAGTCTACATCCTGTGGATCAGATAACAGCTAAAGAATGTTTGGAGGGTGTATAGGTCGCCTCGTCTGGCGTCTAGTCCTCAGAGACCAGTAGAATGCTCTCTATATATTGAACTCGGTACTTATGAATATATTCAACCGGCGGCACAGTTAGATAGGTTTTGATCGAGGTAAGACAGTGAGTGGTGAGCACCCGAGTAAATCGCCTAATGCCTATACTTCACCTGCCCGACCCAGGTACCTGCAAACTGTCACCACGATTCGCGCCGTATATCTAAGTTTATCCATAAAGCTACGAGGTATTCGCGATCCAATATGTACGTAACCCACTTACAAATGAAAATCATCTCAATCACATTTAGCATCTAGTATCTATCTCGCAAGCTAGACTACCATACTTTAATCGGGGGACATGAACAGCGAGACAAAATAATATGCTTCAGCTATTACCGGTTGTACGCTTGGGTTATATCAAGAAAAACGGTGTGGAGGTAAGCAGCTGGTATGCATTTACATGGTCACCTCGCAAGAAATAAAGGTTTTGGATATGTTGAGCGCAGCGCTCTGTTGTCTGCTTTGTAGACAGTGCTGTAGGTAGAGCTTGCTGCAGAAGCACACAAGTTACATGTAATTTACAGCGGTAGCTAGCGCAACAAAGACTTAATCAATTACATCCCACTCACACGCGTCATAAAGTAACAATTATTATAAATTTAATTACTAATACCTAAATTTATATATTATTTTTTATAAAAGATTTAATTAAATAAAAAAATATTTATATATACAGTCATGGCGCCGGTCTCACGGCAGAGTCTGTTTGCGATATACGCATCTTGCTCGGCGAGTCCCTGCAAGAAAGCGCCGCCATGGACGACAAGGTGCAATGGTCGCGGCTTAGAGCGCGATGGAGAAACAGCAGAGTACGTCGGTTCAAAGACGATGAAGCGGATTTGATGGCTGCCATGAGTGGAGGGGATGTAGTAGACGCGGTAAGCAGAGGAGAAGAGCCAGGGGAGATATTTAATAGAGTTGATGAGCAGGAAGCCGGGAGTGAAGGCAAGATAGCGCCAGCGGATTGAAAAGGGGACAGGGTGCAGAGAGATAAGAGTGAAGAGAGGCTCGAGAGATATGCGGATGAACGGCCACATTCTGTATGAACAATGTTGGATGTATATTGATGTTGTGCCGAGTTACTCTGGTGAAGAGGAGGTAGAGTTGACAGCGTTATATCGCTATGCCATCGGCGGACGCAGTACGATAATCGATCGACCGGTATTAGGGCGTCGCCACCCACTAGCCTTATGACGATATTACTCGGGGCAATTCTCCAGATGGACGAAGTTGTGAAGCTGGAGGATACATTGGCCAAGACAACAGCGACGGCGGAGCCCGAGGACTCCGCTGGACAACGCACAAAATGCAACGTCCTACATTCCTAACAGTCTTGTCAGCATTTTCACAATGCTATTCCTACCGGGCTAATTGCGGGCGGATCTGATAGCAATTTAGGTCAATAAAGACTACATCATTGCCATGGCTCGTTTTCATGTGACGTGATGGGTATCCTCTAGATTTCATTAATGCAATGCAATGACCTTGCCAAGCACGACCTGCAGTTGGACTTACGCCTGGATACGAATATGGACCCAACTCCGGATTTAGCCTGCAGCCCAGCGTCCTCGAGACTAAATGGCGGCAGCTCAATGCAATGTAACGGCACGTCCTCAGTAGTTTGCATTAGAAAGTACACGATGCAGCGGCTAGCAGAGGCACGGCCCTGCGCGAGAGATCCATCGATGCATCCAGCCTTGTTAAGTCATCTTGAGCTAACAGCCCATCATCGATCGGTGAGTGAGTTTCGATAACCTCGGATCGCTGGCATCAACTGACAGGACAGGCCGCAAAACATAGTTTTTGACAGAGCGGTGAACCATGGCTCTGACCGACCCTCCAACCAGTCAACTGGCGTGGTTCCCTGAACACTGCCGGGATGCGGGGCTCAGTCTTGGCAGCCGCGTGCGACGTAAGCTTCACCATTTTCGTCGAGAATGCAGCTTTGAGAATGCATAACTGGCATCGTATGCATGTCTGCTGCATGATCCTGCCGGCCGCGCGTCGAAAGGGTCGGATACAACGTCCATATCTACCAATCGCTCGCTGGCGCGCTCGTGATTCCGGGTGGACGAAAGTACGGTTGAGCATTTATTCGCGCAGCCCTTCACCCGGCATCTGCGTCATTCCTGCCCGATGCAGCTAGTCGATGCCCGCTTTTACACAAGCATGACAAGCACCTCACCCCCACATGCCTCAAGCTGCCTTTCGGCCGTGGCACCAGCAGTAGCATAGCCTGCTGAAGCCATTAGCCTAGCTGCCAGCAGCGATGATCAACGGCCGGCTCACGGCTTGGCTGGAATGAGCAGTTGGCAGGGACTGCATCTCGCCCCGTTTGTAGGTGCTGGCTGTACTTAAGTTGGTTGTTAGCGGTTGCTGCCACTTCCTTTCGCGAGGCGCTCGAAAAATCCGGGGTACGCAGGTTCCTGCTTTGTCTTTCGCCCTGCGCCGGTACTCTTTCTTCTCTGGCGACTTGGTACGAAGTGCTTTTCTGTTTCTCTGTTAAATAGCCGTTGAACGCCCGGAGAGATTGCTGTTGCGCCGTTTCCTCGAAAATGACCAGAAACTACCCGTCCACCGAGAACGTCACCGTGAATGAAACGATGAGAACAGGCGATACCGCGAGCGACAGCAGCAGCAGCAGCAATATGGCGCACCCGGGATCCAGCGACGCAGTGTCGCCAGGGTCAATTCTGACCGCCTCGGACATCCTCAAATCCCACGAAGACGCCTTCGAAGAGCGTCGTCGCTCGCACGACGGCGAACTGCATCTGCCGCAGTCCGTTGTAACGACAATCGAGGTCATCGGCGGCCCGCACAATGCCCGCGCTCAACGGCTCGCCGCCAACCTGGCGACGCTGACAGGCAAGCTGGACAACACGCAAAATGCAACAGAGCACAACACGTTCAACCCCGCCTGGCAGATTACGCAGCCCGCGAACCGTCCGCCGCAGCCTGGCACCAAGAATGTCGATATACACGCGCGTTCTTACTGCAAAGCCGCCTACGATAGCATGGCATCCACATCGTCTAAGCACAAGCATCCAGGTGGAGTCATGTCATCTATTTTCGCCCATGCGGACGGCAAATACGACGATATCAACGTTCAAATCATCGCCTCAATCCGGCAAGCGCACCCTAACAGCCGGCTGATGCCTCTGGACCTCTTCACACTCGACATCTGGGGTTTCTGTTTCACTGGCCATGCGCAGCTGCAAATGCTCACTTCCGTCGCCGAGGGCACCGGCATCTCAACGTATAGTTACAACCCGCCGGCTAAACGGACGGGATCCGGCGCGCCGAACGGTCAATTCGGGCAGACACCGCAGTACGAAACTGGTACGATCATCTATAAGGGCGCGAAGTGGACGGTATACTTTGCCTCCTGGTCGAGGGGGTTCGAGTTATTCAGGCGCGCGTATATCGTGCACGATCTCGACAAGGATGGTGACGCGCTGGTCGAGCAGTTTGCGCTCGAATGTGGCGTTTGGACAACGACGCCGAGAGAGCAGATGTGGGTGTTTGATCGAGGGTATTGGCAACTGGATGGGGCGTTGTACGCATCCGTGATGAAGGCCAGTTGGTCGGATATCATCCTACCGAAGGAGCTGAAAGATGATGTTTTAAACGATGTGCTTGGATTTTTCGCGGCCGAGGAGACGTATCGCGGACTGAAGATGCCGTGGAAGCGGGGAGTTGTATTTTACGGGCCGCCAGGGAACGGCAAGACAATCACGTACGTATAATTTACATGTCTTCCTCTCTATTTGAGTTAGAAAGCTGACTTGTATATGGCGTATGCAGGCTCAAAGCCCTCATGAAGGCGCTGTATACTCCGACGGCATCAATCCCACCACTACCACTGCCATCTCTCTACGTCAAGACGCTTGCCGGCTACGGTCCTCCCGAATTTGCGATCCGAGACGTCTTCCAGAAGGCACGCCAGCAGTCGCCATGTCTGCTGATCTGGGAAGACCTAGACAGCATTATCAACGACGCGAACCGCAGTTTCTTTTTGAACGAGCTGGATGGGTTAGAGGATAATCAGGGAATTCTGGTCATCGGGACCACAAATCATCTGGACAGATTGGACCCGGGGATCGTCAAGCGCCCGAGTCGGTTTGATAGGAAGTATCTGTTTGACAATCCGGTGGATGTGGAGCGTGTGAGATATGTGGAGTACTGGCGGTTAGTGCCCCTTCCCCACTGGTTCCTTCATGACACATATATATGTTGCAGACCGTAGCGGCCGAGTCTAGACCAACGGGATAGATTTATATTGGGTGCACGTGGGGACTGTGGCTAACAAGAAATCTCAAATATCAACAGGAAGAAACTCTCCGACACACCCATAGACTTTTCGGACGATCTGGTAAAGGAGCTAGCGGACATGATGAAAGATTTCTCGTTCGCATACATGAAGGAAGCTTTCGTCAGCACGTTGCTCATGCTCGCCGGTCGCCGCAACAATAAGGACGGCGGCGACGAGTGGGCGTCCAAGTTCCCCGATACGATTAGGAAGCAGATCAAGCAGTTAAGAGAACAGCTGGAGGCTCAATAATCTGTCTCAGGAGCCGAGTCTATGTATGCAAGATTATGTGCGATAGTTTATGAGATAATTCTAGCTGAGGATGCGCTTGTGCGATATATCGTAGTGGGGATCGGTTGGTAGATATTTGCCCCGCATCGCGTCCTACACGTAGATGAGCAGTGATTCAAGATGCGGCGATGATCCAAGGGATTTCATGTGACCGCATGCCATTCAACCTCTTGCAAGTGGTGTTTTGCATTATTGCAAATTAATGGAAGAAGTTCCATCCAATCGGCTTGCGACCTCGTTTGTCTGCAATACCTTCTACTGCGCTCTGCTAAAATCTAGGGTTCAGCCTCACGCGGGATTCTGACCCCTGTATCGCCATTCTACATCTCACCAGCACGGCGGGAGGAAGATTAGCAGAATGCCTTGTGGCAATAAGTTGCTGTATATATTAATATGCGATACGAAATTTCATCAAACTTGCAATGACAGGATAGTTAATCCCCCACATTTTCTTGTAGTATTTTGGTACAAGGAAGAACTCGGAGTCTCGGTGCTGATAAGCATTTCTGGGCGAGGAACTGTCAACGCGGGAATCATTGAAGCTGACATTAATTTGCCCCCGCCACCGTTCTTGCGAGCTGCAGCTATCCATAGCGACGGTTAGACTCTCAGTGTCCCCTCGCATAGTCGGAATAACATAATCGTCACACTCGAGTGCTCACACATAGCTAAGCACAACCAAGCATTGATTTGCCACCACAGATAATTAGCAAGTCGTGCACAATCGAACCGACGATCCTGAGCTACCAGGTCGAGTGTTCATGGGGGGCCGGGGCGAAGCGAGTGAGAGGTTCCGTCAGTGTCTGTACGGCCTCCGGAACTGTTTTACGTTTGACTCAAAAGGGTATACCGAGCACCTAGCCGACGGGGCATTTCATTAGTCAAAGCTGGCAAAGTATCATTAGTCAAGGTGTTCATATCACTATCGAAATGTGGCTCAGCCGCATGTGCCGCGACGTTAATATATTTACTGGCAGGGTACGGAACAAACGTGTATATACGTAGACAAACGTCGTAAGCTACCTAGGTATGTAATTAATTTCGTTAATGCTGTGTTCCAGGCGAATTCCGTTTGATGCATATGGGTAGGACGAGATTTCATGCAAACTGATACAAGATGGTCATCTTGATTCGCGGGTTTATGGACTTCGGGATTAATATTTACTGCTGGTCTGCAGGTGCATATATGCATGGCCGAGCCGGCCAGTCGGGTGTCTGTATCACCCCCAAGACGGGTCGTCGGTGCTACCATAAACTCGCTCGTGCATATGGGCCTATTTCATTTGCAAGACTCCGTACGTACGCATTACTTGATGTAAATTTGGATCTGTTGATGCATATTTATTGTATATCTTAGCTGATCCAAGTCAATATCTGTGCTTTTAAACAGACAGCTGGCACCAATAAGATCTACGAATAGTTTTCCCGACAAAGAAACATTTTAGAGTTAACAATGGCGGGAGAGACTTATAACGTGACAGTGAACTCCTGCAGATGCTCGGTTCTGGGAGCATGCCATTCGCCTGTGAGCAGTTGTATCAGGAGCGCATTCTCTGAAACCCATCCTGCAGAACTCCCTCTTCCTCGAAAGTACCGCACTTACCAGGTACTAGCACAGAACTTACCGATAGCTACCGACTCCAAGCCAATCGGATGGCCTGGCGTTTGCAATGGCGGCTGACTCGGAGTTCGGGCTTGCGACGGCGCTCTGTGGCGGCGTCCGAATACTCGTTGATTGATGTCACGGAGGCGTTCTCGCGTCGATGACATTTGTCAGATATCAGATAATTGATTGGCGAGCAACCAGTTCGTGAGTTCACCGATTCGATGCCATCCATGACGGCGATGATACAATGTTGCATATGTTCATGACAGCGTATATGTCTACGTTTCTTGTTCTAAAACCGTTCGAGCTGCAGAATCTCAGGACACCTACCGAAAGCTCGGTTGTGATCCCAAAAGGCCAGCAGCCACTTTGGTGAGCATGTGGGGCGTCTTTCCGCCACGCACGCGCACTGACCGCAGGTGATGGGTTTCGGGTCCTCCGCGTCATGCACGGTGGGAACAATGGCACTGAAATCTGCATGGATCTTGCATTGATTCTGCAGTCTGTTGAATCGAGCTGGCAGATGTCTCCTGCATCGTGCATCGCCGGCATCTGCGATGTTTACGTATGGCAGGTGTACTATTCCCACCGCAAGCGAGCTCTTTGTTCCATATTGCCGGGACCGAAAATGGAAGAGGATACGATCGGCGGTGGATGCGTACGAGTGAGGCATCGTGGAGCTCTGGCATCGGGAATATCGTACGGTAGATGGGGGTTAATTTGTGCTTGTCAATTGTCAGCCTGGTGAGGGGTTGAGTCGGGTGACTGTGGATGTGGATGCTGGCACGGTAATTATACCGAAGACGCATGATGTCTGCATATGTTCATGCCGTGTCTGCACGCACCGGTTGCAACGATAACAGCAACGCAATATTAATCTACGTATCGATATCGGTATCATTTAATTGTTCATGCAGAACTACAATACGTGTATACACTCCCCACAAGCACACCTGATGCCATCAAGCCACAGCAGAGATGCAGTACGAAAGCAATGGGGTGGACAATAAGGTGGGTGATACGAACTGTTTCCAGTTGATTGTGCTAAAATGACGAGGAGAGCCCAAATCAGAGAGCATAGCTAAATTTGGCAGCAGAGTGGGCGAAATTGCCAGCTGGCTAGGTAACCGCAGGCAGCTCAGCGTGGGGCCTCAATGATACTCCACGTTCAGTACCTGTAGTATAGCAGAGTGAGTGCAGAGTGCTTTGTTCTGTATTTCATGTATACACACACCAGCTGATGCCATCGTTGACAATTTACAATTCTCCAGATCGCTAGACGGACCCACGCAAGGAAATTTGGCATCGCTTCTGGCCGTGACAGCCTAGCTATGATAGATTGAAAGTCGAGAGTAGACTCACTCAGACTATACTAGGCCACCGGGCTCTCGCTCGCGCTACGGGGAGTTCCCGGCGCGCAGCAGCTGCACTCCGAGGCGCTGTCTCGAGTGGAATCTGAGCGGAAGCTGTTGCATATGCGAATGGCAGCTAGTTCAGATTAAACCACTCAATGACAGCGGCCGATCATGTTGGATCCGAGCATGTCTTGGAGCTCAGTTGTCTCTGTGAGGAAAGAGCGAAGCCGTCGAATGTCATCTTGTCCTCCGTGGAAGCGATCTGAAGACCCGTCGCGGCGGCTTCCATTCCGACGCCGCAATCGAAAAAAAGCGCAGCTATCGGTGTGCCGAGTCGGCATGGCTGAGTGCGAGTTATCAGCCCGCGATGACAAAGAACGGTAAAGACTGCGTATTCATCGGCTGCTCGAAGCATCTGAGTGGCCAGGTTTTGCCACGCGCCGCCGGCACTGTTACAGTCAATACAGGCTGGCTTCAAATTGGACTGTCATGGACAACTTGGGTTAACGTTAATGTTGGGGGGCTCGTTCGCACTCAGATAAAGGGCACGTTTCTTCTGATAGGTTGGAAAATTCCAATTCCACCAGCTGTTGGACACCCGGTGCTCGCGCTCGGTGGATGGAAAAAAGTCACACCATGCCCTTTCCCCTCAACATGATGCGATGCACAGGGTCGTCACATTTTGTCACGCCGTCTCTTGCGGGCTTTTGAAATTAGCCCGTCCGTTTCCAGTATATTTCGAGCAGCCGGCGCGTTTCTGCTGCCTGCAACTGTTGGCCGAGTCAAACACCGCGGCTCAGGGGGGACGCTGGCCAAGATCCACTTCGAATCGCCTGATTCTCTAACCCGAAAATGACCGGATGCAGTTCCCCGACCCACAGCTAGCCAGACAGATGTAAGTTTCGCGGCCCCCTTGACCCGCCTGTCTGGCTCAACAGAAACTTAACAGCGGCCGTGGAAAAACATGTTTTTGGTGCGGTTGAGAGGCGAGTGTCTTTCGCCTGGCAATCTTGTGCAACTGAACAGGTTTCGATCGCTAACCTCCCGTGGGGCGGCGTCTGAAGATCCAACGTCGTCGAAAGGATTGGTGTCTCGTCTTGAAAGGATGATCGGACGGGCGATATGAATGCATCCACTCGCAACTGGCCGGCCGGGGACAAAAACGGTATCCACGGGATCTTTGCATACTCAGCGTGATACGCGAGATACAAAGTGCAAGGCTTGCTGGAGTGCCGAGAGTTGGTTCAGCCTCAGAGGCTAGAGAGTCCAAACACAAGCAACCTTGGATCCGAAGATCAACAGCTCTCTGGACGGAGTATGCCACCTTCGCCCTGCGTGTCCAGGGTCCTCGGTCACACGCAGAACCGCGAGAAAAGAGGGTGGGCGAAGACTCCAGAAGAAAGGCCAGAAGCACATTTCTCGGTTGAGAGGTTCCGAGGCAGAGGATCCAACGAACGACGACCCGACAGTCTGGGACCGAATCGCTTCCTTGTCTCCACCCTGCTGCCCACCAGACCGCAAGAGGCATGGTGGCATGTTTGGGGAAGCGGGAATACAGCTCAATCCGCGGCCAAGCCAACAGCATCTCGCACATCCAACAAAATCTCACATGGCCGTCCAAGCGGTCTGGCTGCTCCGAACAGCGGAACCGAAAAGCAAAAAGGAAAAGCGAGGGAAAAAGCAGCGAGATGGACTCCACACGCTTTTCCCAAAATACCCAGCCTGGAAACCATGCTGACCTTATTTTTCCTCTTCCCTGTCAAATTTTCTTTTCGTTCTTGCATGGATGGATGGCCTTGTCTCCCATGTCTTTGGACATCCAGCGCCTCCTGCGGGTCTGGCTGCACGATGGTCCCAAGGCAGTGACTCCCTTTATATGCCGAGCGGCCTCCGTTCTGTTTCCTGATCGGTTTTTATTTTCCCTGGACTCCATCGGTCCGGTTCTCGATCTTCTGCCTCTGTTTGGAACGACTGACTGACTTTGCATCTACATACTTTACTCCATATGTGCTGCATCTAAAGAGACCGTCATTGAAAAACGGGGGAAGGAAAGCGAAGAAGCATCGACAGGGACGCTAAGGGAAGCCTTCGACAACGATTCTATTCATCATGATCAGCGGGTCGGCTGCTATCAAGTAAGGAACACACGCATACGGATATCCTAACGCTAGATGGAGCTCGAAGAAGCATGACCTGCTGCTTCCCGAGTCACATCACACATCACATCTAGACTTCTATGCAAGGGGGAAAGTTCTACAGACGCTAACGGATATCTTGCTTCGTCTAGGTTCGAATGGGCCATGTTGGGGCTGACCGTCCCGTTTGTGCTCCTTCGGCTGTATTCCCGCTGCTGGATCACAAGAAACGCCTCGTCGAGCGACATTGTTGTCGTTGCGACATGGCTGCTGTTCGCCATTGGCACCGGAGAAGACTATGCGACGTACCGCCGAGGTCTTTTTCGGAATCACTACTCGTATACGCTGGATCTTCTGGACGAATTCGAAGACAAAGAGGCACTTGTCGAGGTCCTAAAAGTCAGTTCTCGATGATAATAGTTTTCATGGCAATGTTCAGCGGCTGACTGCGGTAGATCTCGTTCACCAACACAATTCCGTACTACGGGACCCTGTGGGGAATCAAGCTTTCGTTGCTGCTCTTGTACTACAAGCTGATACCCGAGTCGATCCCTATCCTGAGGATCGGGTTACACACGACTTCGTTTGTCTGCGCGGCCTCGTTCGTCGTGATTATCCTCATGAACATGTTCTGGTGCCTTCCGGTATCTCGAAACTGGTGCGTAAAGTCATTCAAATGCTGTAATTTGATGAGCCAGTAGCTAATATACGAAATAAAGGAGCCTTGATAAATCAACCGCGTGCTTTGCGTATGCTTCCTTCCAGCCATATTTTACGACTGCTGCTTTCCACATCCTCACAGAGCTCATGCGTACGTCTAAGCTTCCTTGAAAGCCACTGTAAAAGAAGAAGCTAACATTGTTGATAGTCCTGATCCTCCCTTTCCCGCTCCTCAAAGTGCTCAACTTGACGCACCGCAAACGGGTCGAAGTCGGCGCCCTCTTCGCTCTCGGCAGCCTCTGCATCATCTGCACGATCGTGCGCATCATCGAAATCGGCCGCGCTGCAAACGTTGCCACCGTTGCCGTCTGGTCGACCGTCGAACAAGCCATTGGGATAATCGTCGTCTGCGCACCAGCACTCAGAGGCCTCAATTCGCAACCAATTCCCCAGTCTCAGGTCGATCTGGAAAGCGCAAACCACCAATCCATCCACGGACAAGGATGGTGGACTGCCGGCCGCGTCACACCCAAGCGACGGGACAGCGGCGGCGCACATGAGATTCTTCCTAAGACGTTCCTCAGATTCTCCAACAGCCATCAGCAACAGGCAGACGCAGCATGGGAGGAACTACCAGACAAGCAGACGCCTTCGGAAATCTCCGTCGCACAGCGAGTGCTTTCGACGGACATGGAAATGTCCTCGTCGGCATCCTGCGAGGAGCTTAAAGTTACCAAACCGGACTTGGCAGCACAGCGGCGCCCGGCTTGAAGCTAGCTAGCTGCGTGCACTATAATACTATGGTGCAGTATACCATGGCTATAGCCGCCCGCCGCCTCATGCACGCGCCGACGACGGTACCATTAATTTACATTTTCATCAATCACCACTCTTTGTTTTTACAGAGGTTACATTACATCACGACAAGGGTACGAGGTTACGGTTTCAATGATACTATTCATTTTCACGAAAGACAGGGAACACATCACATCATATAGCCCTGTCGGAAACAAATTTCACTGGAGACCGCACGGGTATATGCTGCATGCATACATGCATATATTAAGTAAATACATGCATGTCTGTCAGCACGGCGCGGCACGGCTTTTGACAGTCTATTGACCATGGTTGGGTGACTGTCAGATCTGACCGTAGGGCCGCTGCCATGACCCGGTAGACTCAGGAGCTCACCTCGTACATACACACATACGGCAGGGAGCAGCTTCGCGAGTCGCCGGTCAAGATGGTCTTACATTCATGGGTATACCAGCGAACAGACACAAGCTGGCCTTCGACAGCCTGGATCGCAGGCCTTACGATAGGCTTACTCGGTCTCGCTACGTCGGTAGCGAGCGAGCGGGCGGCTGGATGCGAGTTGCCTGATTGGTATATGCTGGCTGGCTCGCTGGCCGCTGGCCGGCTTAGCGGCGGTATATGCATGGATTGGAGTTTAGGTTTACAGGGGCATCTTATCCAGCATACACGAATTTTTGAGATGCCATTTTGGGAATACAGGTTAGGTAATGGCTCGACGGGAATCAATTAGGTCGTCGAGCTGAGGAGCTGGATCATTAGGTAGTCTGACAAGTTTATCGACGGTCGTGTGTATTGTAGAGCTAAGACTTTACTATACGGATCTTTGCGGGTGCGAGTGGTTTTGAGGGTGCGCTGCATGTGGGATTAGCCTGCGTGCTAGTTCTAATCGATGGAAAGTCGGGCACTGGTTGCTGCTAAGCTTATCACTGCAGTTTTCGAGAAAAGTACTAGTGGTGCCTGTGCATGTTTCATGTCGCTAGATAGCTCTAATGCAATAATGTATTCTAACTTTATATGCTATATATATATTATCCCATGATCCCGCTCATTGCCTTCGCCTAAGATGGTTTGCTGCTAGCATGCTATGTTGAAGGCGTGTTCTGACTATAGCTGCTTGTAGGCTAGATGGTCCTCTTAGGAGGCTGCCTAGCAAACCGACAAGACCGATTATTCTCTCACGAGCATCCCAGCATACCCTTGCCCGGTAGATGCGCACATCGACAGCACGCCAACTTTGCCACCCGTCTTCTGCAGCCCGTTTAACAGCGTCGCCACAATCCGAGCACCGGTAGCACCTAGTGGATGTCCAAGAGCAATAGCGCCGCCCATGGGATTGACTTTCGCAGAATCAATACCCAGCTCGCGGATACAGTAGACACTCTGTGATGCGAACGCCTCGTTGAGTTCCCAGACGTCGACGTCGGATTTATTCATGTCCGTTAGGGAAAGAAGTCGCGGGATGGCGACGGCGGGTGCGATGCCCATGAGGCGTGGTGGGACGCCGACGACTGTTGCTGCAATGTATCTGCCGATGGGTGTCAGGTTCAAGGCGTCGGCTTTTGCACGGGTCATGATGAGGGTTGCCGCTGCACCGTCGGAGATTTGGGAGGACTACGTGTCACAGCTATGTCAGGTTCGTCGATGCATGCGTATGTATGAGACGACCATATGAAGGGGTGGAAGGATGCGTTCACAAATGCTTATAGATATTGCTAGGACGGCAACTTACATTCCCCGCTGTCGTCGTCCCTTTGTCATCGAAGACAGGCTTGAGACCCGCCAACTTCTCTGTCGTCAACCCCTTCCTGAACCCGTCATCTTTATTGACTGCCTCCCAGGTCACTTCCGCCTCTTCAGCGACTTCATTCGCTGCTGTGATCTTCCGCGCCTGCACCTCCACAACCTCATCCGCAAACCAGCCCTTCTCCCACGCCGCCGCCGCCTTGCGATGGCTCTCCAGAGCAAAAGCATCCTGCTCGTCCCTCGTGACGCCCAGCTCCCGCGCGACGTTCTCAGACGTGATACCCATTGGCATTAACACGTCCCTCGCATCCTGCTGTGGGCTGCGACTTGCGACCTCCGCCGCCACCCGCCAGGGGATTCCTCTGTGCGGAAAGTAATCGAGGCTCATACTCTCGGTACCTGCAGCAATACCGCAATCCACCGCGCCATCCGACGCGCGGATGGCATTCGCGAGTACCGTCATCGCGTATGCGGAGCTGCTGCATTGGCGGTTCACCGTTGCGACGGTGGTAGAGCTGGGAAAGCCGACATGCTTGACGGCTGCAGCGGACGCCTTTTGGCCGCCGAGCGTCTGCAGGACACAGCCGACGAGGATGTCCTGTACGGATGCTGGGGAGATTTGCGTGCGGGATAGGGTTGCTGCTAGGACAGTGGCGAGGAGTTCTTCCGGGTGGGTTTGCGATAGGGCGCCTTTGACGGATTTGGTGATGGGTGTGCGTAGGGCGGAGACGATGACGATGTCCGAGGGGTGTTTTGCGAGGATAGCTTTCAGACCGCGCGGGACGGACATTGCAAGCGGGGTGAAATCCTTTGTTGGATTTTGTGAAACCGGGTGTCTGAATACAGGAGCGTACCGTGTATGAAATGTTAGCTGTTTGCGGAATTGTAACTGATAGTGATGCTTATACCGTCGCGGTCCGTCCGACGGGAGATGGTTGGACAAAGACCCGCCATCGTGGTATAATTATAGCTTTGGTAAGTTTGGATCGTGTCTGTTGTGTATTTCCGTAAGCGTGGTGGATGGTTTCGGGAAGCTGCGTCGGCTGTGGTTTTCGGATGCTGGCACCCCGCCGCCGGAAGCCTGCATCCGGGTCAAAGTCCACCCCGGTGCATCAAACGGGTACACTCAGGACAATCACAAACTGAATAGAAAGTACGGATGGTGAACGAAGATAGAATTTGCGGCAAAAGGCATACTGTGCGTACACGCGTATACAAGGCTTTACAGATTTATGGTATCAGATATCCGCCACGGGAAGTCCGCCCTCTAATTTCGCTGTGCTGCCCAACTTTGTCAGAGCCTCTTTCGCCAGCCGGATCTTCAGCTCCTGACTTTCAGTCTCTGTGATGAGTACAAAGTCCCATTTGAGTAGGTGATCGCCGACCTTCATGCCGTATTTATCCGCCATCGCGGTATCTGTGATGCTGTCAATGTCGGTTACCAGACTCGATTTGACGCCGAAGACGGCGTCCGACGTCTCATATGGGTCGCCGCGTATATATAGCGCTCTGAGTAGACTTAATGTTAGATTCTATGCACGCAGCGAGATGGGGATGCCTACGTTATCAACTCATCGTAGCCTTCCTTCTTGCATTTGAAGTGTAGATGCGCCGGCCGGTAGCAGTGACGGTTGAGCTTCTCGAGCATCTTCCCTACCGGGCCTGTATTTTCACTGTTAGTCGAGCTAATTGAAAATATGCGAGTTGCCTCGGACATACCATCGCTCGGGATCGGATATCTGATATCATTTGGTTTCATCAGCCCGAGATGTTCATACATCGGATAGCAACGTCAGACGAGTAGACATATTATTTCAAGGGCACTCACGGGACCGGCTTGACGCATTTGAACCAGAAGCCATTCTTGTTGCTCGTCAAGACCCCTCTGCAATCTGGCCCTGTCCGTCCAGGATACTGCGTATCATATCGCCCCGTATCATCCGTCTCCCACACATCCACAGTGACACCCTCGAGTGCGTTCCCCGCCGTATCCTTCACGGTGCACAGCACCAGCATCGGCTCTCCCTTCCCGGGACTGCAGATACTGTCGCCGATTTCAAAGTGGTCTGCATCGTGGGTGTGGAAGGGGCCCAGGACGGTTCCCTCGGTTGCACCTGGTGGCTTCGGGTGGCTCATGCCATCGACGAGGACGGAGAGGCCTAGTGTGTCGGAGAGTAAGATGAATTCCTGCCTGATGTCGTCGCACTTCTGCCCGACGGCTGTGAGAAATTGGATTGCGGCCATCCATTCTTCGGTTGTCAGACGGGTCTCGCGGGCGAAGTCGTGGAGGTGGGAGACGAGGCTTGTGAGAAGGTAGCGGAGGCGCGCATCGGGGCTTTGTGAGTTGATAATGTGGACGTTTGGAGTGATGTTTTCGTCGGTGAGATCTTTCATCGGTGGGATCTTGACCCTGGATGCATCCATTGTAGGTGCGTCTTGTCGATAGAAGATATATTCAAGATCTGAAAAGGTTTCTAGAAGTCAATAATTGAACCAAGGCATATGGTAGATATCGCTATTCGTGAATCCACTGAATTCTAAGTGCCGGTTGTGATATATACGTACCTCTCGATTGATCAATTGGTAAATATCAATCTGGAGCCCGGGACCAATAAAGGCAGATTTAATGCAGTTCCAGGTGCTCCACTCACCTGCCAATGTTGGTACTGTTTATATAATTGTGGATATCATGGATGGCTGTTGCTTTATGGTAGTCAGCCGTCTATATAGATTTCCGCGAAGAACCGGCATGCCAATGATAGTCGACCGCGCATGCAGTAATGACGTCCGCCATCCGAACCCGAATATTGTTACCGAGCCACAAACGCGGGGCAGCGGCCATCTTCCACCTGCATGCCGCATCGAATCGGGCTAGTTTTCTCGCTTTGGCGGCTTTCTCAGCAGCTGGGCCTGTCGATTGATAACATTAGTAAGATGCAACAGTCTCTCATTTTGTAATACGTACCTGCCTCTCTAATGTCTCCTCGACGTCGAATGCATATAAGGTGTAACATGCATGTAAGAGACACAGGCGCTTAGACGACCGCCAGCTCATCCGCGGAACACAGCGGCCAACACATTTTTACTTCGCAACCACCAAGCTTACTATGGCGGGCTAGAGGGGCTGAGAATGAAAACGAGGATGCGTCGCTGGACTGACTGCTGCACGATGACATGAATATCCAACCGCCTTTATCGAAGCTACAATATCAAAGCTCCGACGGATGCAAATGCCACGTGATACCATGCACATATCTGTGCCACGTTTCCAGCCCACATTTAGCCGGTGGTACGGACGCATATGCACATGTACCGTCCGCACATCAATGCACACCTAACGAGCTGCGTAGCGGCATGCGGGAAAACAACCGTATGGCGGTAGGTCAATGTATTGTCTACGTGGACGCGTACCAGAAATTGCAACAGGAGGATAGAGTTTATACATACCTATGTTTTATTGTGTCTGTGCGCGTGTGCCAGCACGTTGTTGTTATGCGGGACCCAGCCGCGCTGGGCGTTCATGCCGCTTCTGAGCTTGGTTTAGCTACTGACCTACGTACTTGTGATCCGATTTGAGCTATTCGCACATAGTCTCGGGGACACTGGGAAGACTACACCCATGGCGTTAGCTTGGGTTAGTGAGTTAGCGAGCTCCTGCATGCACTGATGCGCATGCGAGTGCCTGAGTCCGGATCCGGACGTATGCCTCAGGAGTGCCTGGTGTACAAAGATGCATGTATGTCTGTGTACAACGAAGCGTATCGTGGCGGGTAGAGGATCAATTGACTTTCGGCGGCTGAGATGGATTATAATAGTCACTGATAAGTGCCTATATCAAAGCACGCGAATTACGAAAGCTGCAGGATGAAGGCGAAGGTCGTGAGGGTCGGTGGGTAGAGTTGGAAATGCAACGGGGAGCTGTGTTGTTGGATGTCAGTGAAGCTACCAGCACCTGCCACCAACTGAGCTTCAGCAAAGCTATCAAGCTGTGGGAGAACAAACGTAGTGCCCTTCCGTCTTCTTCTATCCTCATCGCACACGTTCCACCCTACACGTTCCGTCGCACACACTTCAACGTTCCCACCGCGGATAGGGACCTCCTGCTGACGCAGTCACCTGTACAGACGTTACCGCTTTAAAGGCATTGTCAATTCACTACTGCTGGTAGGTGTGGATGCACCGCCTACAACTGACTGTACTAGTGGCACTTATCTAACAGTATATACCAGTCCAAGATGCCCGATTACGAAGTCTTGCAACACGTTACTCCGCCGAAAAATATTGAGGACCTCCCTCCTGATGTCATCAGGAAAATCCTCAAATACTTGCCGCTATCTTCTATAGTTGCACTATGCGGAGTGCACGATAAGGTGTTGCAAGTTGTCTGCGAACAGAACCGCGACGCCTATTTCGGATATCGCAAGAATTTCGCGCAAATCTTCATGCCTGCGATCTTGTTCGGGGCATACGATCGCCTCGAGGATGAAGGCGAGACTCTGAGGGACCATTCGGCGGCCGCTGCTGATTTGGCAAAAATGATCTGCTATGAATTGGGGAAGAATCGTTAGAGTACTGTACTGCTAGATAGAGTACGGTTTACCGACGGCACCATGGCGGATTACATGCATCAAGTGTACGATTGGAGGGGCTGGAACTGGCTAGAAGCAGGATGGAGGTATTGGTAAGTTACACCAACGCGGTCCTTCTATTTGAGAACTAGATCTAGAGACTGATGCACATTCAATCTAGGGGACAACTCTCTTCTACATTCCTCAACGATATGTTCATGTCATTAATTGGTGCGGCTGTTTGACTGTACTCTAGCGCGTGGCTGGACCATCCGCGTCACGCTGCTGCTATCCGTACATTATATGCCTACGACTTGCTTCCTTTCATATGTAATAACTACTGTGAACATAACATTCTATCACGCCATCGCTGCTCGTAAATCCTCAGCGAGGATGCGGTGGACCGGCCACGTTACATGTCCACTGTCTGTTTGCGACATACGTCAGTACCATACCTGAGCTAAATTAACAGCTTGGAGGAGACTCACTGAGCCAGAAGTACTTGTCAATAGGCAGGCAGCCATAGCTCGCGTAGTTCCACAGGATATCCGGCTGTGCCGATGCCGCGCAGTACCTATAAGAACAGCCCATCCCACGAAATCAATCACCATCCTACTATGACGCTTTTGGAGGAGGAGCAAATTGCGAGTGGAGTTTAACTCACGTCGATATCGTCTCGAAGCCATATCGCTGATAGTGCTCCAATATCTTGTTGAATTCCTTCACCACGTCATACTTATACGTCACCACCTCCTCATCGTGGATATGCCGTCTGTTAAAGCTATGCCGTTCATGCTCGAGAATCTGATCCCATATCGCTACGTTATCCCGTAGCTGGGTTGAGGGTGCAGGGCCCGTCGCAGGGGTATTCATGAACAGAAAGTTCTTGTAGCCGGCAGCGTATAGCTGCTCGACGGCGCCGTAGAGATAGTCTATGTCGGCTTGGTAGAGGTCTGTGAAGCTGGTGATGTTTTTCCATTTGTATGAGTCGTTGACGTCGTTGATGCCGATCCAGATGGCGACGAGGGTGGATTCGCGGGGAAGGTTTATGACTGAGTCTGCGGAGGCGAGGTAGTGGGCGACTTGGTCGACTAGCTGGACGCTGTAGTCGTGGTGTGGAGTTAAACTGAAGGAGAAATATAGCAGATTAGAGGGATGAAGAGTGCCAGCCAACGTCTGATGTGACGCTTACAGAGCAGATGTGACGTCGGCGCCGGCGAAGGCAAAGTTCCACAAGGGGATGGCGCAGTCGCTTGGACGGCCACTGAAGCAACCAGTCAGGTACTCTGTCTGGTATTGTAAATCTCCATGTTAGCATACAAGTCTCTGTCAAATGGTTGAATGTGGTGTAGAGCAAGACTTACCCAATTTGGTCCCCCTGAGCTTGTCTGTGATCGAAATAGGATTAGATTTCCTTCCTTGATGTTCACTTTTTATCGTGATTGCGGCGGATGGGACGCACCGAATTGAGCGTAATTTTGTTAGTCAGTAGCTCCTCAGGTGTGTAAACCGTATTGAAGGCGTCGCCGATGAAGCTATATGCCAACCGTCCGTATGTCCCGTCGACAAATGTGTATGAATCGCCAAACGCCAGACTGTGATAAATCAGCAGTGGTCACCATGTGCAGACAGAACATCGGCGAGTATACGTACAAGTGCGTGATAGGCTTGCCTTGGAATGTGAGACTTGTTACACTCCGACCTTTTGGAGCTAGCGGAGCTGCGTAGCTAGCCGCGGAAAGTGCCAGGCTGTAAATTATAGTCGAGGTGCGCATCTCGGATGTATATCAGGTACCCGCTGTGATAGTCTGTTTCTATACTATATCCGCGTCTGCTACAACCTGCGCATGGTGGGCATAATCGTTCATTTATAGGCCCTTCTATGAGCCCTTGAGACCTTCGATATAAATCGCCAGGATGATAATCCGTCCATATGGCGGAAGATTTTGATCAATTGAAGGTTCAGTCGACCGTAGATATGCATACCCTACTGTAGTGCTGTTAAGGACGTCGAACCAATTGTAGGTGACAAGCACATGAACTTCCCCGCAAACCAACGACGGTCCAACGGCGACTCCTCGAGCGATCTCGTCTCCACAGCCATATAAAAGCTTAGCTTGCTTGATAGCTGCGTCGAACGCCTTGGTTCCCCGGGTTGGTTCTGCAGCGTGCTACCCCAAATAGGAAATAATCGAAGCTTGGGCGATTCTAATTGGTGGAGGAACATCCAGCTTTGGAGCAATCGGCTGTGGACGCAGCTCCGGAAAAACCTCCCGATCCAAAGCTTGGTTGTCGGACACATGGAAGCGGTTAAATTGACGGATGCTTCGTCATCGGGATATGATCTTTCGTAAAGTTGTTACGTGCTAATTCGACATCGGAGTTTGCGACTTTGCAATTGCGGGGAGCTTGACAGCTCATGTATCGATACCAAGATGTTGAGGCACCAGTCACAACGGACTTCAAAACTCCCTGGTGGCGTTTATAATGGCTAGTAATCCTGGAGATGGATGCTGAAACTGTTGGACCATCGAATTCCGGTTTCTTCGTCTCTTTGCGAGAATTCGAGCCGCTGGCGAGTACATAGTTGTGCGAACCTATGGAAGTCATGTTAGCGGACGTCGAGTTCGGGTCAACTGTCAATTGAGATTCTTGGGCATCAGCTGTACAATGGGCAATCCAGCGTCAGAGCTGTTGGTAATAGACTGGTAGAGGTTTGTCACGCCTTCCAGCCATGCTTCCGGACATCCGTCGATTCTAGTCCCGGGGACTACGTCGATTCGCGATACGAAGCTATTGGCCATATTGGGCGGTCAAACATCGAGGTGGCGTTGACGTCTGCAGCTGCATATATTGGCGGTGATAGTTTGGTGATGCGTTGATGCGTTGTTCCGACACGCACAAATGAGTGGAATTTGGCACGTCGCGTCGCGCTCACAAAAACCCACCGCAGCGACTGCCGACGACCTTCTTCCCGCAACTTACCTTCGCTACCACAAACCTCTCCCATCGCCATCAACTGACAACCTACCACCATGGCCTCCCTCATCTCCACGGACACTGTCCGCGATAATGCCGAGTCCGTCGGGCTCAAGCTAGACGATGATATCGCTCAATTCTTAGCGAGCGACACCGAGTATCGGCTGCGCCAGGTAATCACAGCTGCTGTCGATGTCATGAAACAGGCAAACCGAACATACCTGCACACCAATGACATCGTCATGGCTGCCCGATTACTGGACATCGACCCGCCGCTGGGATACCAGAGCAACCAGCCACTCCGCTGGGGTGAAGCTTCCCTGGGCGCTGGTCAGCCCCTCTTCTACATCGAGGATGAGGAGGTAGACTTCGAGAAGATCATCAACGCCCCACTTCCTAAGGTGCCTCGCGAGGTCACCATCACAGGTAAGTTGGCCGTGCGATCAAGTCAACCGAATGCAAGCTAACTAGAGATGTGCGACAGCTCACTGGACAGCGATCGAGGGGGTTCAGCCTCTGGTCCCGATGAACCCCTCGCCGGCCGAAGCTCGGATGAATGACCTTGCGCCCAAGGGCGCTACGACTACACACGCCTTGGGTGCCGTTGGGAATTCTGAGAATACCACCGTCAAGCCGCTCGCAAAGCATATCATTGCGGTCGAGCTCCAGATGTTCTTCGAGAAGGTCACCACCGCGATCACGAACCCGGATAACGAACGTCTTCGTGAGGCGGCGATGTCTGCCATTCGGACGGAGCCAACGATCCATCAGCTCCTCCCGTACTTTGTCCAGTACGTTTGCGAACGTGTCACACACGATATGAAGAGCGACCTCTTCATCATGAGGGCCATGATGGACATTTGTGCTGCCTTGTTTGAGAACGAGTCGCTGCAGATTGAGCCTTACGTATGTTGCTTACCTCCCATCTTTGTCTGTTCGAGCCGGCACTGACAATTTCGATATAGGTCGTTCCTCTGTGCCCTCCAATCATCACCTGCTTGATCGCTAAGCAACTTGGTCCTGATGCCAACAATCAGCTCGCTACATATCCGCTGAGAGACTATGCCGCATCCATCATCGGCACGATCTGCAAGCGCTTCGGCGAGTCGTCCCATGACCTCAAGGCCCGCCTGGCTCGCTCCTTCCTCAAGAACTTCATCGACAATACCAAACCATACGCGACACATTATGGATCAATCCTCGGACTCGCCAACATGGGCGTCACTGATGCTATTAGAGTCCTGATCCTTCCGAATGTCAAGGTCTTTGAGGAATTCATCCGCGACGAGATCAATGGCGACGGTCCAAAGAAGGCGGAGGCCCAGGCCTGCCTAGGTGCCATCGTTGGCGCACTCAAGCAGCTACGCAGCGAAGAGTTCGAGCTGCTGATGGACGGCGGCAGGCCGATGGATCTAGACGAAGAGACGTTGAAGAAGAAACTGGCGGAAAAGATTGGTGTTTTGGCGGCCAACGAGATCATGAAGACTGGCGACGTGAAGCTGGCGAAAATCCTCATTAAGATTACTCTGGACTTGCCTTAGGACGTCGAGGCTAAAGAGTCTAATGTGGAGAACCAGAAGAACGGCGCAACTGTGGAAAATGATAAGCAAGGAGATTCTTCGACCCAGATCGCGCAGAAAACCGATGACCCTGCGCCACACGAAGAGTCTAATTTTGAAGGCTCTGAAGAGCATATTGATATCGATTTGCGGCAAGAAGAAGAGCCCGATTCACCGTTGAGCGACGCAGTTTCGATTAGCAACGGCATCGATGAAGTTAATGAAACCAATCTCAATGCAAACGATGACGTTGTTGCAAACAATGAAGTTGTTGCAAGCAATGAAGTCGTTGCGAGCAATGAATCTGTCGCAAGCACTGAAGTTGTCGCAAGCGATGAGGTTGTCGCAAGTAATGAAGTTGTTGCAAACGATGAAGTTGTTGCAAGCAATGAACTTATTGCAACGAACGGAAACACCAATGGCGTTGATGACGGCGATGGCGATCTAGAGATCGTATATTGTCGAAAGAGGTCGATTGCTTCTGTTATCGCAGATGCCGACTCCGAACCGGATGTCATTGAGCAGGCGCCTCCTGCCAAGAAACGCAAAATCACTAAGAAGACGACGAAGAAGGCGGAAAAAGTTGTCGAGCAACCGCCACCCACCGAGGCATCCAGAACAACCCGATCTCGGGCTCGATCAGTTGCAGTTCCGGCTCCGGCTCCGGTCTCTGTTCTTCAAGACACAAGCAATCTCAGGACTACTAGAGCGGCTACCAAACGAAAGGCGACCGAGGAACCGGAGCAGCTTCCTGCGGCAAGTACGCAGGCTAAAAAGCGCAAGACGGCCGCTGCTACTGGGGCAAGCAAGAAGAGAAAAGCGGAGACTCAGGAGGTAGAGGGGGGCCAGGCGGCGAAGAAGACTCGAACGACACGGGCCAGAAAGTAATGATTTGGGGATCAGTTATTATGTTACTACAAGTTTTTAAGGAGCTTCAGACACATGATTCATGTGGGGCGTTGTCGTTGAGGACGCGCATATCATGGGGACGACGTTTTATTGTCCGCAGCTGATGCATTTCAAGTGTTTATTTCCTGAGACGCAGAGACGGGTCGTTATGTGACTCCTAGGACCCATGTATCATTATCGATGTTGTAATGTCTCTCATCCCGAAATTATAAGCTTCCACCTAGGTGAATTTGCACATGATGCCTTGTGAAAATGGCGAAATATAATGCGTTATCCGACGACTCGATTCGAATAAATGTTGAGGCACCGGTATGCTAGCTATGTGCACGGTAATAGAAAAGAAGTCCAATGCAATAAATAGAGCAAATAGGTATCTAATAGAAGAACTAAACGTATATACGGTGAAATATAACATCCGCTAAATCTCAATCATAACCTCATCACACTTGTCATCTATACGCGCTCCCAGGAAGCTCTGGCAGCGGCTTCCCGTGACTTCCAGCCTGTAACTCATGCAGTAGTCCGCTGCCTTCCTGCCAACCCGCCTCGACTAGCTCTGCACTGCTGCGGAATGCCGGTAACTCTTCTGGCATGACGATGTTTTCGGAGGTAGCCGCGATTACCTGATCGTACACTGGTGTCAAGCTGCCGGTGATCGGATCGCGGAGGTAGGCAATGGGTAGCGGTCCGGCTGGCGCTAGCGGTATCGCCCCGTGTGACGGATTAGTCAACGTGCCCAAGCCTAGTGCGCTGCCGTTTTCGTCCGGTATCAGACCCGTTTGTAGGTTTACTGAGGTCGGTCTTTGCAGTTCCTTGTAGTCGTTGGTGCTGTCGGTGTTGTAGAAGTCTGAGGGGGATGAAAAGGCGCTATTTGTGAAGGCGGATTTTGGGAGTTCCGGGTAAGGATTTGCCTTTTGTAGACGCTTTCGCCGGCGGTACAGCATGAAGACTATGATGCCCACGATTATCAGTGCGACGGGGATTGCGACGGCGAGGGCGATGATGGTTTTGCGGCTGGATGAGCCGGTGGAAGACGGGGGCGGTGGCGACGGTGGGGGTGTTTCTGTAGCTGTGGCTGCTGGAAGGGCGCGGGTGGGTGTGCGGGCTGCTTGTTGTGGCGTTTTGGCAAATATCTTTGGAAGATCCGGATGGGTCCAGTTGGGGTTTCTGTGAGATAATAGACTGCATATCAGCCGGGGTGTTCTTGTATATGTATATTTGAGAATGAGCTTGTATAAACTCACACTCCTTCTGTACTTTGTTGAACATCGGCGGGAATCACGTAGTCTGTTTTAGAGGGCTCGAAGTCCGTCCAGACTGTGCCTGCGGCCTCCGAACCACCCAGATTGAGATTATGCACACCCGCCTGATTCGATGCGTCGCACTGTCCGCCCAGTGGGAAATACCCGCCGACGATAAGCATCTGGGCATTGTTGAAGATGTTGCAAGTGTGCGCGTAGCGCGGCCTGGGGTTCGAGCCGCCGGAGGGCCAGTATCGAGTCCAGACGAAGCTCGGTAGCGAGAGAACGTATACTTGATCCCAGCCCGATTGAATGGTCTCATTATATCTTCCAGAAGCGCCGCCGTACATATATCTGCAAACAGCGTTCTCGTCAGATCTGGTTATAGCAAAGAGAAGACTTCGAAAGTCAGAGCTTACATGTTGTATACTGGTGAGCCGTCACGGCCCCGCGTGGTGGATACGTCGGCGCAGATTTGTCGTCGGGACGAGGGGACTCTCCCGCCAGCGTATTGGAGGTACCATTTGCTGGTGGCGATGTCGTATATATGGATCTCCTGCATTGAAACCTGATCGATGCATTGTTAGTACATGAACGTAAACCTAAATACGGTGTGCTACCGTATAGCTTGGGGAACTATTGTCAATGCACGGTACATACCCCAACTAGCTCTGAAAGTGACCCATCTGGACTTTTGACGCCTCCAAAGAAAACCAGCGCGCCACTGTCACCTATCACTCCGCGTGACTGAAAATTAGCATTCTGTCTACCGATCGTAATATATCTTGTAACTATGAATTTCTTGGGCCGCTGAAAACCAAGACACTCACCTATGGGAACATATACCATAGATCCCTCCGCTCTGGCTACATTGTCTGGTATCGTCTCATTCCTCCACGTATTCTGCACCATATCATATATGAGTAGCCCTGCAATCATCGTATTGTTGCCTTCCCACCCCGGTTGCGATTTGTTATCCACCCATCCGCCGAGATAGTATGCTAGTCCCAGATTCTCCGCCACGGCGCTGGCCCCTCTGAACAGCCGTACTGGATTCCCATTACCGTCCGTGTTGTTCATGACCTCCCAATTGTCGTACGCGGCGTCGTACATCCATATGTCAGTTGGCGGTGGGCCTTCACCGTCATATGTTGCTTGGCCGCCGTATAGGTATAGCTTCTTGTTGACGGTGTCAGGCCACAGTGTGCCTTGACCGACGTGGGGGGCGGTTGCGGGTTTCGGGCGTAGATTCGTTACGAGGGGTGGTTGGCCGATTTCTGTCCCGTTTCGAGATGTAGTGGTGAGTTCATGGTAGGAGATATCAGGGTCTATCATCGAGTGATTGATAATTAGCGGCATTTCTACACTTAAGAGCTTTGAAACGGTATGGTGAAGGAGAATTTACTGACAGGCATAGCTGGTGTTATCTCGAGTGCCAGTGGAATCGAGGCTGTTGAGACCCAAGAAGCCTCCGTCGATATACAGACGGTTGTCGATAATCGCACCTACACCCAGTATCATGTTAGCTCTAGCTCGCCTCTAATTCGGTATCCTAAGGAAATGGAGCTTACTTTGGTGTCCCCACCGAAAACAAAATTGCTGGGCGGGATTGAAGTTTGATGGCAGCAAGTTCGGTTGGCCCCATGTGAACGGGAGGGATATTGTCAACAAGACAATGAATTGACATGTATGTCGGAGAACTGTTTTCAAAGCTGTCGTCGACATGTTAAGGATATAGCGACGTTGTATGTCGGCGTGGTGTCCAGAAGCTCGCTTATCCGAGACAACCACGAACGGACGGAGGAATAAATGACCTGCAAGCAGGTCGGACAAAAGATAGTGATATCAAAGCAGAAGCATAAATCTCAGAAGGTAGGGTTATCCTGACAATTATCGGGAATTATATTGCAACGCCAAGGTGGCACTAAAGTACCGGTAAAGACTGTAAGCTGACGAGGAGCGAGTGTACCAAGTGAGGCTTAAAAATTATGATTTGCAATCGATAATCTATATCGATCGCAGGAATCAAATACAATATAAGTGGATGAAACGAAAAAAAAATTGTGAAAAGGGAAATCCCGCGCCGCGACCTCCCAAACATGTGAGGGTTCGTGCACACTTACAAATTAAGGAACTCGAATTCAATATATATAGATGGGGGTGTAGCCCAGCCAAGATCCCAGAGGCGGTGTGCATGCAGGGTTGTAGAACCAGCATAGGAAGGAACGAGTTGTACTGGCTGACAAGCGGTCTTGGTACCTGCAGTGTAAATTTCGCCAAACCAGTCATGGCGCCAATCGGTGTTCGCTGATTGGCGATAGCAGATGCTTTGTTGCATTTTGTGCGTTGTCGCGACTGCCAGCCGGCGTTAAATCGGACACGGTAAGGGACCCTGGCGGCGGGATGCTATTATAGAAACACACGTAGACCCACCTCCTGCCAAAAATATTGGCTTTTTCACCCGATCATTGGCACGAGTCACGACCCGCTGCATGGCGTGCGAAAGTGGACAAAAGGCTTATTTGCACTTGCTCATTACATCTGTCGATTTACCTTCTGCGTATACGTGTGCTTATCTATTGTGTATGTACATTCATACTCCTTTCTTGAAGCGCCTTGGTCGTGATATGTGCACCAAAATGTGGTTATCTTCCGAACAGCAGGCGTGTATTACCCCAGGGCGGTGGCCACGAAGATGGTGGTGATGATCTATCGGTCGCGGTACGGCCCAAGCAGCTGGCCGGAATACACTCTTTTCGTCGTGCTCGTCGCTGCTTTCGGCAGGCACGGCGGGTAAAGCCCCGAATCGGATGGGGTCAAACGGAGGACCCGGATCCTGTTGCATTTGCGGAGGCGGAACCGGTACCGGCTGCTCTTGCAACTCAAGCTCACTCGTTCTCGCAAAGCTGCAGCTGGCGACCCGAGGATTGTTAGCGAAAATACGATGTTTCCAATCGGCCCGCAGTCGGAAAGGAGGGTTGACAAGTTACCTCAATGAGACTCGCCGGCGCCCGAACTGGAAGAACAAGAGGAAAGCTACAAGGATGAGCAAAAGAGTGGCTCCCCCAGCTATCCCGCCGATGGCACCCTTGCTGAGCCGCGGTGAATTCTGCGCGCTGGACGATGAAGAAGTTGTACGTGGTTTACAGATCTCTGCGGCTCGGATTTCAAAGGGATCAGAATGCTCGCCATCGACGGTGTCGAGCACGTAGTAGTACCGTCTAGTCCCATCAAGAACTATGAATGGTTCACACCGGACTAGTCTCGAGTCAGTACAACCATCCGATTACATGTATATCCATTCTTTTATATAGACGTCTAGACGATGCGACCTATTCGCGTTCCAGAAGCCTCATTCAATATATGTATGAATAAGGAAGTGCTCCGGACGGCAGACCGAGAGCTGGAAGTTTTTCAATACATAATGATAGTTGCTTGCGCTGCCGCGGTCATGGAGGATATTGTGTTCGGGGTTTCTTCTTACTTTGCCAAGTTGCTTCGTAATGTTGCGTGCCATCAGGATCATCGTTCACTAATCTTTCTGGGGAAGCAAAAAAATTAGGATGACATCCAACTTTCGTGGATATTGGTTCCTGGAGTGGAGAGTACTATACTAATGCTCACCTATTCCCCTGAAAGGTTGCAGATCGTCTTCCTCAAGGGCGGAATCTTGTCGTCTTATGTACGGTGAGGCAGTTCCAGTTCCTTTGTACCAGGTAGCCGTCATCGTTTCCCCTATCCCTGCCACATAGAATGTGCTGTCCACTTGTATCCCAGACGACGAAGGTCGCGTACGAGTTGAAGTTGACGTTGAAGTTGGGGAACCGGTTGTCTCCGTCGCGGGAGTTTCCGTCAGACCGGCCGCAGGCGTCGGCGTGGGGAAAGCTTCGAAAGAAGTCTCTGACTCCAAGCTCTCAAATGCAGTCGAGGAAGGGATTTCAGAGTCTTCAGCTGTTGTGGAATAGCTAGTATCGAGGCCGGGATCTTCTGGTGTGAAATTGCTACAAAAAGATAAAAGACTGTAAAGACCGCTCATGACCGAAGCAGGATAATCTTTCGCCGTCTGCGCGTACTCGTAGCACGTCGAAATCTCCCCGTCGAAATCGGTAGCAAGGGAATAGCAGGCACAACTAGCGAACTCTGAGAACTGGGCATCGTTGCTCCAAAGATCAGAAGCGGTAGGTTCGGGCGCGCAGTATCCGACGTCTCTTGACACACCGGAGCAAGCTTCTTCACCTGCAGGATCTATTGTTGTTGTCGCGATATCGCTGGTATATGTGGATTCATCTTCACTAGAGTCTCCAATGTACCTACAGCTCCGGGAGTTGATGCCCACAACGCCATCGCCGCACAGGATGCTTGACGTTGTACATAAGTATTCTGAGCTTGTGGTTGTCAGATCAAAAATTGTAGTGCAATCGGCCATGGTTTCGATTTCTGTTTCCTCACTAGAAAATGGGTATAGCAAGCTGAAGACTTAAACGCGATAAAAAACAAAAGAGCATGCGTCTGCATATGGGCTTGTAAATTGACTTGTAAACTAGATGCTGGACACAAGCTTGTAAATCTAGCTAGATAAATAAGTACTCATGTTGATTAAGTACTTATTAAGAGCTGTGGAAGGAAGGGAATTGAGATGGCAGGGAGTAACCGATGGAGCTGGGCCGTCGCGTCGAAGTACAGCAAAGGCCGCGGAATCCTCAAGTCCTTTGGACCACACCTGCACAGCATTTTCGCGATAAGGATCCACAATATTGCAATGTCCATGCATGCATGATCAGACTATCACATCTGAGCTATACCTATCCAGCTTCAAGCTTGAGAAAACTCTGATGCGGTGAATGAATTCAATTCATGAATCGAATTGTTGTAGCCGTGTGCGGCTGAGTTGAAAGTCTGCTTGGGCACCAGCGGCAGCGGTCGCCCCGTCACCGAAACTGCAACTCACGATCGAATCAGCAACCGACTACAAAGCCTCACACGCCTCACGACGTCTGATTCGTTGACCAAGGCTGTTCTCTCAGAAGTCAGTCTCGGCGGCATGCTAAACTGCGGCAGATTCAAGGTCTCCGCCAATAACCCGGCCTGTGCGCTTGCTAGGCACATCAACAACGGCCCCACTTCTGCAGGATGGCTTGCGCTTGTCTGCTTACTGCTCATCAAGTTGATAGAGCATTGGTAAGCCTATCTAGATCTGCCTAGGTAAGTACATACCTCAAATTGATCAGGGTCTTGATCACTTCGCTCCACTCCAATCGTTCAAAAATTGCCAGTATGCACAGAATAATATGATGCTAATAGCTCTCTCTCGATAGAACCTTCATTTTACAGCCATCTCTACATGCCCCTCTATCATCATGCCGCCAATTCCGCGACCAGGATATGAAACGAGGAGACTGGAACTGATATTCTCTGCCACCCCGCCGAGTCCGCGTACAGGCCGTCTAGTTGGCGGACGGGTGACCTACGGCACGACAAGTGAATCTACGCCCATACACCTCACGACTGTGAGACGTGATCCGGCAGCTGCAGTCTGTGTCGAATATCATAACATCTCGCCCGTTCACTCATACATTCCCTTAGCTCTTCAGCATCCCGAAGATGATCCCGATATCCCACGAATGAAGTATACATCCCTATTGAGCCACCTTCAATACGGCATAGATAAGGACGGCCAAAATCCAAGTGATTTTCTCTGGCTCAACTCGGTTCTTCTCCGCTTCCTCGTGAGCGATTTCCATGAGGAAATACGGCTTGTAGGAGACCCCGACTTTGAAAGAAGACTCTTCGAGGAGACGGTCAAACTCGTTGAGTCCCTTCCCTCCGCTCTTGTCTATTTCAACTGGCTCCCAGATGTGCACGAACATCTGGTCTCTCTGGAATGGGATCCGTACAATCCCAAACCCCACAACCATCCCGAACTCGAGAACATTGACGACAACACTCTCGTCCTCGCGGCTCAAATCGCCCTTTTTAGGCTCAAGGGCCAGCTGCCGCCATGGCCGTTCCTCAGGAACATGAAATCCTATGTCATGACGCTCGGTGAAACCCTGGCGCTGGCGCCGGGATGCTTTCAATACCCCTTGCAAGTGGCCTGGCAACGTTTCAACAATCTGCTCTTCTACGCGGTTGCCCAACATTTATGTTCCGATTCCTGGAGTCTGGACCTGCTCGAGATTACGTCCATGCAAGCTGTGCTGCCTCCGATCCAAACACTCCTTCTCGGCGAGAGTGAGGACAACATCCACGAAAACATATGTCCTCGAGCTGTGGCCGTATTGGTTTCCAGCCCCGCTGGCAAATTCCTGGACTATCGCGTCTTTAGAGATTATCTGACGAAGCACTTGGAGTACCTCCCACATGACTCCCGCAGGGGTCTCCTCAACCACACGGAATGCACTTCAGAAGTCTGCGAACACCACAAGCGGCAAAGCGAAGAGCAGTCCGACAACAATCCTAATAAGGAACGGGACAAAAAGCTAGCGAAGCTGCTACACGATCAAACGCAGCACGAATGTATCCTGGGCTCGCGAGATGCTCTCGATCAGAAACAAAGGGTCTCCGCGTGCCAAAACAGCCGTCTTAAGATCGACCTTGCCTGCTTTGCAGCGGTCCGGCAACCGACGGACCCGCCGGCGCCTGTGGGTAGAGTTGTTGATATACGCGCGACAGAAGACACCCTTAGCACCAGTAACCCCAGGCTTCTGTATTGTCGGTTTTCCACCCTCAGCAGGACGCTAGCCGTCACGCACGTCTGGGCGCACGGTCAGGGTGGCAGTCCGGAAGACGGGTTCAACAGGTGCTTGCATAAACGATACGTAGCACTTGCAGCTCGCCTCGGCTGCGACTCTTACTGGATCGATTCCGCGTGCATTCCTGAAAACGAAAGTTTCCGAACCGAGGCCATCATGACGTTGAACCCGATCTTTTCAGGCGCGAAGGTTGTGCTGGTGGTCGACCGGCTCATCCAAACCATCGAACACACCGATAGCGAACTACTGCTCGCCGCGTTGACAATGTCGGATTGGAACACGAGGTCCTGGACGTTCTTCGAGGGCGTCATGTCGTCAGGCCACCTGTATCTCCTCTGCAAGTCCAATCAGGTCGTGAGCCTACAGCAGGTGTGCGCGGACATCATGGACAGGCATGCCAACGCGTCGCTCGCCATCGGCATGATTGCATTGCAGCACATTTTCCTGTCCGCGCAACCGGCTTACATTGGCAACTGGCGGCCGTACGGACAGGCAAGATCGCACGTCTTCGAGCGGACGGGTTGCGCGCTCGCGCTGAGAAGAGCCTCTCGAGATGGCGACGACCGCAGAATCTGGGCGCTGCTACTCCATGGGGAAAAGTATTTCCCAGACGATGGTATCGACGAGCGATTGTGTAGGACCCGTGATGGTTCGGGAACCCTTGTCCGTTCGGGGCAAACCCATTCAGGATTCTTGCTTTCCGATATGCCCCGTCTATCTGAAAAGTCGTGGGGACCTGATCAACTCCACTGGTACCCGTTTCAACCCACGGCCAGGTGGACGACGGGCGACGGAGAGGGGAGCAGCATTGGCCTCGTTCTCGAGGATGGAAGCTTTTTCTGCAACTGGCTGGTAAGGGATTTGACTCTCGAAGATCTAAAGGAGATCCAAAGGGATACGCCGCCTACGGACTCGGGGCATGGTGTAGTCAAGCTGGCTTATTCCCCGAATCTGGTCAGCATGCGACCGATGAACCAAGTGAACAGTCAGTACTTTGGAAATGCGGCGATGGTGTGCGAGAGGATGCCGTATGGAAGTCGCCCGGAGACTCTGAAGGTCCTGGTGAAGCCCAGCAGCCCGGAAGAAAAGCCGGTCGAGCGGAAAATAGTGCCTGCTGGATACGAGCATTTCCCAGTCTATAGGATCCGGTTCATCTTTGAAATCGATTATCTCGAATCATGGACTGGTTACCGAGAAGAGAGACTTCGTTTGCTATAATATGAATCACTAGACCAAGACACACAGTCTGATTGGCACCTTGCTTGTATACATGTATTGTGCGGTAGAAAGGAAGGTTAAATATTGGCCCCCCAACATCGCCAATTGAAGGGGATTGGAAGCATCGAGTCTCAGACTAGATTTGAGCGCTGCCTAGCAACCACTTAGAGCTCTTATAGCTTCAATATATAGCTTCAATATAGGGCGATTGGTTTCCTTGCGCGCCTGCATTCACAGTTTTCGAGGTTCGTGAAGTTGGTTGGAATAAATCTATCGCACAACATGTGTGTTGAAGCGCACGCAGCTGGCACTGTGACCATACAGACAGCGCACAGGGCACAAACGGAGGCTCTTATGCATGCATACTTATTCACACGCGCACAGTGTGCACGGAGCTCGTAGAGAAAGAAAGAAAAAGGGAAGGCCATGCAAGACGCCTGCGTCTCGCTATACTAACCGCTTAAGATATAGCAGACGCATCCTTATCACTAAATTATTCAAATGGAATATAGTGGACCCACGGCCACGCCGTAAAATATTGTCTGGAGGATCAGATTTGGGAAACGAACCAAGTTGAGGATTCAATGTATCAATTGCCCAATCCTCATGCACCATTTACAAGAGGCTCTATAGCAGCGGCAATGGGCCGATGAATATGTCTTTATATATACATCGGCCTTGGACGCCATGATAGGTTGGCTGTCGCTTCACTCAAAGGCTGCTACGTTTGTTCCGTTGCACTTTCAACGACACCTTACGTACGGCGTCTCTTATTTGCCGTGCGCCTTGCATGCCGCTTCCTGAACTAGAACTCTACCAATGAGAGCGATGGCTACGATAAAACATCAGCCTTCTCGCACCAGCACCCACATAAATACCATGCACTCGCCGCCAGAACAGGAAAATCATGCAGCGAAAGACGCACAGCTCAAGGAAGCACCCTCACAATCCAACATCTACTTCAGATTCCGCAACACCAGAAAAGTCATGGCGTACCTCGATGGCCCTGCGAGGTTACGGAACATCAATTACCTTGCATTGCTCGGCCTGACATCATTCTATTCCGCCAGGGCGGCGCAAGACTCGGATAACGACGTGGGTCTCGGCACCACGGATGTCGAACCGTTTCTACGACCCGTCAAACTGCCCGGCATCATCGCGGAATGGTCAGCACTGCTACCGCTTACTTGCTATCTTGCAGATAGGAGCCAGAACCACAAACTCGTCGGGGAAATCTCAGTCTCCGGTCGCCTATCGCCGTCGTTGTTCCCCAGATTGGGCATATTCGATAGCATATTCCGGCTGCTATCTGAGGGATCCGAGTTTCTGGACAAGGCGAGCAGTCTGCAGGATGCGTCAGTGGTGTTCGACGTCAATTGGGGCAGCGTGTTCCCCTGCGCGAACGGGTCGGTCTGTTCGATGGTCTGCGCGTACGGCTTGCGGTCCCTGCGGAAGACGATCAAGATGCCGGAGAACGTCACAAAAATAAGCAGCGACTCAACCGAGCAGAAGATCGAATGCGAAGCGCCGGTCGAGGTCACTGGTGAAAACACCGGCTTCCGTCGCTATCAGACGCTACGCGTGTTCAAGTTCGACCGGCGAATGGTCAAGGAGGGCATTCTTGCCAAGTTGGGTCGGGTTACACACTCCTGGTATTTCATCGTTGGCAAAACCGCAACTCTTCTCGGCGTCTGTGTTGTCCTCGCGCTGTTTGGGAACTACGGCACGATGGCGGTGCTGTTCATATCGTCGCTGTCGCAAATAGCCTGTCAGTTCCTCAAATTCCGACGGCCGACGACCTACCTGATGAACACGGAGTCGCACGATGCGTGCATGCTCGTGGCGACCCATGAGAACAGCATCACCTGGAACCTGTTCGTCGGGGACCGAGGCGTCGTCGATAGCATTCTGAACAAGCCGATGATCGAACTGCCCCTGTCAAAAACCACCACGGCCTTGGGCTACTGGTTCTACTTTGCGCATTTCATGCAGATTCTCGCTATGACATATGTGCCGGCCCAGAAGGGGTGGGACGGGCTATGTCTGCTATTCCTCATGGTGTTCGCTCTGCTGTCGCAATGGCGGTATGGCGAAACGCACATTACGGAATCGTGGCTGAACAGCGAAGGCATCACCGTCGAATGCAAGAGCTTTCAATTCGGCAGTCGGTTCCAGATGATGGGGGCGTTGCAAGTTTACAGTGGGAGAGGGGCGACGGGCTGGATGGATAGTATATTGGCACGTTGCGATAGGAGACAGGCGTGGCTCGAGAGGATAGGTGCTCCGGATCCGCTGTTGCCTCACGACGCGTATAGTAGATTGGGAAATTCGGATAGAGAGTGGGTTGACAGGATGGGTCCTTTGACCGTCGCTGCTGGGCGCATACTGCAGGAAGAGGTACCAATGTGATCAAGAATGTACGATATGGCGGCAGTTTTGGTTCTTTTAAAGCTTTTAGAGCGTTTAGTTATTAGATATGTGCCGACTGGACGATGATGCATTGCCTTTTATATTTTTATGATCAGCATTACTCATTCGGGCGGCTTTTCGAAAGACTATGCTGTGTATAGAAATCTTCTGATGCCTCCTATCCAGGTCTCCAGCACCCGCGGTATCTCATCAGGAGTCCCATTCTTCCAGTTGAACCTCCTCAGATCACCACCTAACATTATGAAATCCGCCTGCTTCCCTGCCTCTAGCGTCCCAACCTGATTGTCGTGAAGAATCTGCTTGGCAGGATTACTCGTCACCCCGCGCAATGCCCGCTCGAGATTCACCCCCTGCGACCTACCAAGCGTATCCGCAGTCTTGAAAATCCGCCTTGTGATGGCCGTGAACACCCACAGCAACGGATTCACATCCGTAACGGGACTGTCGCTATTGAACGAATAGACGAGGTCGTATGCCGCGTCGTCGGCGACAGGGTCCACCCTCTCCCCTCTCGCACGACCGAGCACAGCATTTCTAAACACATTGCCCCAATAGTAAACATGGCCCATAGTGTGACTGACGCCTAATCCGAGCTTGCCAGCGCGCCGGATCTGCGAGCGCTCAGTAACGGTAAAGTGCTCGATGCGGTGTATGATTCCCGACCGTCGAGGATGGAGCTCTGGATACGCTGCGAATATATCCTCGTAGGCATCCATCACCACCTGCGAGGAGCGGTCGCCGTTCGAGTGGACCATGATTTGGTATCCCCGCTGCATCCACTTGAGCATCTCCTCTCGCAACGTCGTATTGTATCCGTCTCTGCCGCCGTCGACTTGGTTGGCATCCGGCCAGACTAGCACGCCCTTTGTTCGGTTGTTGAAGTAGGCTGGGAAGTGCTCGAGACGGTAGTCTTGCTTGACGGCTGCGGTGAAGCCCTGCGTGGACCCGTCGGAAAACAACTTGACTGTGCGAACGGTGAGATTCTTCTTCTTGAACCCGCCAGATGGCATGGGACCGCTGCCGAGCATTCGCTGCGCGTCGTCAGGCTTGTAGTCTGCAACGGCGCCGAATATGCGGATCGGACTGCATTCTGTCAGGTTGGCGATCAGATCGAACTCAGTCAGGGCTGTGAGACCTAGACCTGCGTCTAGCACGGTGGTTACACCCTTTTCCAGCCATTGCGATAGGACCTCCTTGAGACCGTCTTTAATCAACGGCATGCGGGCGATGTTTGCAGCTTCGCCAATCGCTGCAAAGGGGCTTATGGCGCCGGCTTCCACGAGGACGCCGGTCAGCTTTCCACTCGAATCTCTAGCGTACTCGCCTCCCTCTGGGTCCGGCGTGTCCTGCGTGACGTTTGCAAGTGCGAAAGCCTTGGAGTTCGCGTACGCAAGGTGACCTGAGGCATTGATTATGAGGATGGGAACAGTCGAGGAGACTTCCTTGTCCAGACTTTTCATTGACAGGTCGTGCCAATCGAGTCGAGAGGGATCGTAGCCATGTGCGAATAACCATTGGCCGGGCTTCACATTCGGCAGCTCCGCATTGAGTGCTGCTATGGCGGCTTCAAAAGTCGGCGTGCGTAGCGGAGAGATATCCAAAAGGTAGCCCTTGAGTAAAGCTGAGAGCATGATGTGAAGATGTGGCTCGACGAAGCCTGGGAGGATGATATTGTCGCCTATGTCTCTAAGTTCCCTCGAGCTATCCGTGATGTTTTTGAGATACAAGAGCGGCCCTGTAGCCAGTACTTTCCCATCCTTGATGGCGAGCGCCTCTACGGCTGAGAGTTTGCCGTTGGACATCGTTATGATCGGATGGGATGCGCGAAATATAGAGGATTTGCTGCTATAGAATATTATCGGTTTCGACAAAGCCTTTTCGGTTTTGGAGTCGCCTAACGTTACTGAGGTCCCGTCATTTTGCCTCGCGATAAGATTATGGGAGTCAGAGAAGTCGATCGATACATTTCTCAGGATATTTGTGAATAAGCTCCCGAGTTTTCCATGTGAGCAGGTCGAATCTTCACCGTCGCTGACGGGATGGGCAATTGTCATCCCAAGCGGCATGACAGATGATGCCAGTAGGGTGAAGAGGAGTATAGGTCTCATTGCTGCAGCTTTCTTTGCATGCAAGGTCTGTTTGTATTCGGATGTATGCTCTTGCCACTTCGTTTATATCATCGATACGATCCTCGATTGTGCGTTATCTGGCAGTGGATTTTCGGACTTTATGCGAAAGTGATATGATATTTGTGATATCATGTATCAGTACTGCCTGATCTATCGGAAAATATAGAGTTTAGTAATCGCAAGAGGGCCCCGTCTAGTCGGCGCTAAGATATGATCGCGATTGAAGAGCGTGTACCACCTGCGCTTATGGCACCGGCCGAAAAATATGGCTCCAGTGAATAGGACCGTATGACTACGCCATCGGAAAATCTGTTGTCCGGAGGAAGGTTCGCGTTCGATTTCGCCATCTTCGGGGAGGGGGTCGTTCAATGTTTAAATTTTAAAGATTTAGAGATTTGCGAGACAAGCGAGGCGGAGATATAAACCGGATGGATGGTGTCATCACAGAAGGATGTGCACCTCTTTTAAGTAAGTCGATCGAGAGTATCGATTGAGAAGTCTGGGGTTGGAGTTGCAAATGGAATGTTGACAACTTGACAAGCGAGCCAAGCTGTGGTATCGTATTGACGTCGCGGGCCGAGGCTCTGTTTCTGTCTCTGCAGTGTTTCTTTTTTTATTTTTCTCTAAAATAAAATGATTTAATTAATCCGAATCAAGATAGCCCAATGCCACACGCAAAGCACGAAGGAAATCGAATGAAGATGGGAATTGGGAGCTTGACCGATTGCGATACGCTATGCTATAAGATATCCAAAATGTCTTGGTTGTTGCAGTCGTAAGCCGACGTGCGACTTGGCTTGAGAGACCAGTCCCAGGCCATCCCATGAGAGCCTATCTTAGAGTTCAGTACATCCTGATGACATCAGCGCGATCAGTCGCGATATCGCCCTGAAATGCATCATCAATCCCCTAGACGGGAGCCCATTTGACATCGGGCAAAGTCCTATGCGACGGGAACAAGGCGCCAATGGTAGTCGATACTTCATCTTGATTTCAACACTGCCCCTCGTAGCCTGCATATTATAAGGCTAAACGGAGGGCATTCTGCCATATGAGACAGGATATATATACACATTATCGCGCAAGATTTCACAGCGGTACCATCACTTAGCATCCCTCCATCTTCAAGTTATCCAGATATAGTGAGCCAAATTCTGCATCTACACCAGCAACAATCCGATGGTGCTGACAGCTGTCAACCCAAGCACACCGTAGCCAGTCCTATAGACCCCTCTCACGCTCAATTCCCTTCCAGTATCCCACACCAAGTGCCTGACACCATTCCAGCAGTGGAAGCTGAAGACTGCTGCCAACGGAGCCTTCACGGCCAGCTTGATCGGAGTGCTAAGCTCGCCCCACTTGCGCGAAATGTTCGCCGCGGACATGTTCACTCCGAACGGTTTGCTGAAGACATAGCCGATGGTGAAGAGATAGAAGAGGCCGGCGACGGTCACACCTGTGACTCTGTTCAGCGACGAGAGATACCAGGTCAATTGCGGCTGGTAGATTGTCAGATGCGGTGAGACTGGGCGGTTCAGGCGCTGCGAGGCGAGGATTGAGGAGGCGGACGACGCCGGGACGGATTCGGTTGCGACGAGACTGGAAGTATGACCAACGTTAGCCAATTGCTAGTGGAATATAGCTGAGGGAGTAGTAAGGTGTATCTACCGGCGGGGAGTGAAGAATGAGGTGTTCAGCGAGGTGGCCTTTGGCCGAGCTGCTTTGAAATTGTTAGCGAAATCGGACCGCCACTTGACAGGGGAATAGGGAAAGACGTACTCCGTAACAAAGTACGGGAGATGACCTTCGTCGACAGCATGGCGGATGTGTCTTCACTGTACAATAAAAGACAATGGCGACGGTCGAAGTGGTGATGGTGGTGAGTGGGAGACGAAGAGGTGAAGAACTCGGCTTCTGATCCCGCTTCCTCGGCTGTTCGCCGTTGGTTCGCACATCGATCACCTGACACAACCCACCACGCGAAAATTTAACGACATCGCGGCGCTCGCTTGCGCTTCTTCCTTTCTGTTTTCCTTCACCAAGCAGCCTCTTCTCCTCCACCAGCAGCTGGAATCGCCTTCGGGGGTGGGTTATCCACCCTCATGATTCCAGCTGCGCCTTGCTACAGAAACGCAATCTATCGCACGGATATCATCTTTCGACCATGGTAGACGGTGTTTCGCCCGGACGGATCGACGTGGAGGCTGCGAGAAGGAAGACCTGTTTAATCGCGCACCAGTTGGATAGTGGCTGACGGCGTTTCATACACGAGGTTACATACTTGATGGATACATACTCTACGGTCTAGAAGTGGAAGTCGTCAGAGAACACTGTCGGGATACTACGGCTTAACATGATCTCCGTTTCGGAGCCATATCTTACGGTAAAAACTCGCGTATATTGGATACCCTTAGTCGCTAAACATGTAAAGCTTTCCCTCTGAAACGCCGGCTGGTCGTCAATACCGTCGTGAATGTAAAAAAACATCTTGGATACAGCCGGCCGTATCCTCCAACCATTACTTCCTCCACCTCTTGTTGCCGTCACATTTCCCACTACCGTGACTACCTCCCGACGGCCTTATCAATCACCTCCAGTTTCTCAAAATGCTTTCGACACGTCGCGATGTTCATCAGCGTCGTAGTGCTCTCGGCTGCATTCGCTGGCATCACCACTAGTATGTAGGTATTGGGCGTCAGGATGTCGATGAACGCCGAAAACTTGTGCGCCCGAAGCTCGAACGCCGTAAAATTCGATGCCATTTTTCTATTCACGTAGTGTCAGTGGCCGATCGCTTGTATTGGGTGGATGCGCCGAACGGTGGCAACATACGTGCAACTCTGCTTGAACTGTTTCACGATATTGCTAATCTTCTCGAATCTGTCCGGAAACGGGTTCTGAACGGCACCCCTCGTCACATGCGCGATAACGAGGAACGTCGTCCGCTCAAACAAGATCACCTCCTCCGCCTCTGCAATCTCCGCGAATGCTGTCAGATGGCGTTCCAAGATCGGTCCGTTCGGTATCAGCGTGTACACAATAGTAGCCCAAGCCTTGTATAGTGTCTCGTCCCAGATCGATGTCGCAAAACATGAGATCTCCATGCCTAGGCTCTTCCGACAGAGGATCGCCGCGCGCTCTTGGAACGCGGCATCCCGGTACTCGAGCTGCACCAAATCCATCTTGTGGATCAGACAGAAAATGTGCGCGCCGGGACTATTGTCGCGCAAGGCCTCGACGCAGCTGACATACGTGAGCAGATCACGGTCGAACTCGCGACTCTCGATGTCAAAAACGTAGATGAGAACTTCGACATGCTTGAAAATGTGATCACGCTGGGAGTTTAGGTAGTTGTCGATGAAGGCATCTTGCCCGCCGCAGTCCCACAGATTGAGCGTCAGTCCGCCGAGGAAACGGACATGGTTATGCTCGACGTCGATGGTCGCGCCTAGTCGCCGGGTGTCCTTTGCTACATAGTTGGAGAAGACGATGGATCTCATTGAGGATTTGCCTGAGCCTGATTTGCCCTGGGTAAGACTGCGATTAGACTAACCGTCGATGTACAGAGTGGGGGAGAGAAGGTGAGGGGTATGTACCATCAGCAGAACCTTCTTTTTGCGGCGGGATTTGGAGTCCTCCATCGTGGCTGGTACACTGTCGGTGAGGTGGGATGAGGTTGGCGGACTCGGTTGGAGATGCTGCTGCGCTGGGCCGTTCGGCTGTCAGCCGGATGTGGTCGCCGCCAAGGCAAACCTTATTATCACAACGCAATTGGCTCAAATCATGTTGGATCCTGCCTGCCAGCTCCACCGGCCATCATCTACTACCATCATTCAAGTACCTAAGCAGGTAGGTAAATATTTATATTCAGATATTCAGATATCAGAGCTCTAACACACGATATTTTATCAATCAACGTCTTAGGAGTCAGATGGAAGCAAACTCCCATCTCTTAGCGACTATAATCACATTGGCTTCTCGTAATATATCGTCATATCAAACATACGATGCTTCTAGACGTCCCCGCCGAGATTCTGAAGCTCATCCTTGAGGCGGTACGTACCTAGAGAGACGGGCACTCTTCGTCTTGAGATTGCAACGGATCCCTATACCTATACGATTCTGTTGGCCAATTTCCAACTGACTTCGAGTATCTGCTCTTTATTAGTGCGAATCGAGCTCTCTGAAACGGTTGCGACTGATAAACTCCCTAATCAACGCTGCAGCCACTCCGATTTTGTTCCGCGAACTAGTCTTGTCTTTTTCCATTAAAGCATGTGACATAGACGGCCGCTATTTCGACCCGTTTATACTAAGTGACGCGGAATGGGAAAGGAGGCGAAAAGCGCGTATTCCATCTGCGCTACAATCCCGTCAAGATTTACCATTTCTATTCAACAACGTTCGCAAATTGACGTTGAACTGCCTTCACTCCTTTAACTCATCGAGTCGTCAATTTTTTGATGACGATCCAGATGACTGGGACGGTAGGTTGTCATCCCGGATAAGCTTGGTTCTAGTTCTCGCTCCATCTGCCTTCTCGGATGAGGAGATTGATATGTTACGAGATTTCGTTTGCAGTATGAAGAAGCTGCGAACATTAAGGTACGCGTTCATAGAACTGATTTGATAAGTATATATCTATCGTGGATAAAGAAAATATCAAGGAAAGCGTTGATGCAACGGTATTGTTTCACGGGAATAAAGCTGATGGCATCGCTCTACTCAGATGGAACATCCCTTGGCCACGAAATAGTAATACGGACGGTAACGGGATGGATCTCTCGCCGATAGTACCAACTTTGCAGGAGCTAGATCTTGCATATTACCGTCAGTGGCAGAATAGTACTGTGGCCAACGTCAGCGATTTCTGTTACCATTCTTTCGGAATTCTCACCAACATCACCACACTCGCATTCAATCTTTACACCAAGGAGAGCCTGTCTGCCCTCAACAACTTTCCTAACCTGAAATCGCTCACCTTTCGTTCCCTCGATAAGACACTTGGCATTGCAGATTTCCTAGCTGCTCAAACAGTACCTCTCAACCTGCGCCGGCTAAGTTTCACAGGGCCGCCTGCCTACTGTATTGTACCAGACGAGCTGTTCTCCAGTTTCTCCAACCTCAAGACTCTTCACATGGATGATATAGCTCGCAGAGGCCAAATGCCGCTTTCATCTTTCGAACCTTTCTTCGACTCATTGGCGAAACACGGCGTTCATCCAACCAGCTTGCGCGTATGCAACCCAACAATGAGCACTCTAGCCTATCTGCTCCATCCTGATAATGCATTTGAGAATCTTTCTATCAAAATCATGCCGCATCGACACCTTGAAGTGGTGGGCGAATCGACTTACGGCCTCTTTGTGGGTCTCAAAGCTTACTGCCAGGATGTTCATGGCCTCGAGCGAGAATTTATGGAGACCTTCTGGAATCACGTTATCCCCGCACAGGCCGCGACGCTGCGGCGGCTCGAACTCGAAGGCCCCTGGGATCTCGTTGGCGCAGCACCAAAGATAGCACTGCAGGCCTGCAAACTTCTGCAGGAATGGACAATGTTCGATGGCAAAGGCGATATATTACGTGACGCAATTAGCACCGCCGTAAATATGCCTGCCCTTAGACTCCTGGAATTCTATCTACAGCCTCAGGACATCCACACTCTTAGCCAGATGCAGTCATATCCACGGAAAAGTGATCCCAAAGACCTCGTACCACGCAACTACTTGAAGGATCTGCAGGCACAAAAGAATCGGCTTGTCTGGGAAGACGAGGAAATCCAAGGTGGAAACCGCAAGAGGCTTACAGTGGATATTAAGGACCTCGGTGAACACTCACTGGTGAGGGTGGCTGGAAAAAAGGCGGCCCATTGGAGACTAGCTTTGAAGCCCGGCCGCTATTCGAAATGGATTTATCCTCGACAGTCATATAGGTATCAGTATATCCATCGCAGAGTCGACTAGCTATCGCCTCGAGATAAAAGCTAGCATACCCTCCTTGAACATAGGTATCACAAATTCCTATGCAGAGAGCATAAAAGTTCTTACTACGAGAATGTTACGGCGGACCGCAGGATACTACTAATTGGAAGATACCAGTATACCATGAAATTTAAGTCACATTTTTCTCATACGTCTCCAGATCTTCTTTATTTCATGGTTTCTTACTAAATCTCATCGTTGGAAGAGAAAGCCCCTCCTTCAATAAATTCTCGATACATTCCATATTTCGTACTCGTATGTACATCCATCGCTTTATCAACCGATAAACGGAGACCCACGCTTGCCATTTACCGATGGCGGGTAGTCGTTTGTATCTCTCGACCTCCTGGTCCTTGTGTTTTGTGAACCGCCCTGCCCGCCTGCATTGGGTAAATTGTAGGCAGCGAGCGTATTCGGCCATCCCCTTGTACCCACTAGATAAGGATTCGAAGCACCGGTATTAACAGTGTCCGTCTTCTGCTCCTCCTCAGTCGTCATCGAAGTTTCCGTTACCGTAGCGACGTTAGCATTATTCTGCGCTTGCGGTGGACTAATTTGCATTTGTCCATCTGGGCTAATCTGCATGGCGCTATCCGGGCTAATTTGCATAGATGTTCCCTCAGTCCTGGGTGGCGTTTGGAAGGTGTTTGCCATGTCGATGATATCAATATTCGCAGCCCTCGGACTGCTAAAGCCGCCCCCCATACCAGTGTCCTGCTGACCGTCTGTGCTGCCACCACGGCTGATGACCATTGCATTTTGGAAGTCTAGATCTGCCAATGCCAGTCCCACTGCGTCTAGGTCTGATTGCGGGAGGCCCCCAGCGTTGTTGGTTTGGGGAGCCTGTTTGTTGTTCAGCCAGGAGAGCATGTTGTCATACGCCCTGTTGCCGGTGTTTTGATAGAAATTCGGGTCGTTAAAGTAGTTCATACCGGTGTAGCTTTGAGGATCTCTCATCATCGGCTGGTTGGCCATGTTGTTGGTGTAGCTGTTTCCGAATGGGTTTTGGAGGTTGGTGGTGGCCAGATTCGCAAGACTCTGGTCGAGGGAGGTTCCAGACTGCGGAGCGTAGTAATTTGGTATGTCCGTTTGTTGCCAGCTATCTTGGATGACGATGGTATCCGTCTCGTCGGTTTGTAGATCTATAGCTAGAGATAGATCGTGCATCGGATTAGCTTCCCCGCGCCATGTAATGTAACATATCTTGTAGGATTAGGTCCCTGGCCTGGATACGGAAGTATACAAACGTAAACGTGGAAGATCGAATACATACCGGCTTCCTGCTCATCAGGGACCTCAATACCTTCCAAAGCCGCCATCAGCTGGTTCGCTTCGAGGATCATTTCATCGCTGGGTATCTGCACTCCAGCAGATTGCTGACTGGAAGAATAATCAATCAAATTCTGGAGTCTCTCCAGGATGTCATCGGGAATATAGTCGATGTATCTCAGCGCATCCCGCTGCAAGTAGCTCACGTCGAAGGTGAAATCGAGAATATTGTCATCGCTGATACTTCGGATAGAGAGCTGGAATGCTTGAAGGAGGGAAGGGAAGACGAGCGCAACAGCAATGATAGTGTAGCGAAACATCGTGGCGATATATTATAACTATATACCGACAGCGCTGCAGCAAAATTTGCAAATAACCTGAAGCTCGATGATAATCCCTGATTTCTCGACCACCAGTGGCCAGCAGCTATTCACGGTGGTACATCAATATAAAGCATGGCTTCGCGTGGGTTTTGCGTGGGTTTCGCGGTTTCCGGAATCGACGTACAGAAGCTATACTGCTTCAAAGAATCCGCTCAAAATAGAAGATCTTAAGATGCTCGCATTTTGAACTCCCATGTTCGGTCAGAGGCTTCCGTTTTCGATATTGATATTGGAAGCATAGCATAGAGCTATATATTCTACTATAGGTTGGGGTTAAGAACGCCAATGCTTATGATCATTAATTAAAATATATTAATACACGAAAGAAAAAAAAAACGATACAAATCGGAACATCCCTCGTGCACCAACATTATAACCTGGCAAAGGTCTTTGCGTAAGTGTGATGCATGTACTGTACGTATGTACACCATATATGAGGATCAATACATCAGGCGTCCTGCGTGGATATGTGCTCGATACAGTATTTCATTAGATTTCCCTGTCGCAATACCGCAATTATTAATCTCGAGCTCGACAGAGAGTTTATTTGAGTGGTGGCGCAATGTCATTGTCGTAAGTGGCGTGAACGACCATTCCGGCACGCCACTGCTCTGTCGATGGCAGCCACCGTCTTTGCCAGTCTCCAATGGGCACCAGATCTGTAAAACGCGGAAAGCCTTCCCCAACATCCGGTGAACTCGCCCAAGGTTCAACAGTCTTCTGGACCATTGGTCGTATCTGCTCATCATATATTTTTGGACAAGGAAACTCTTTCGATTCCAGCATCCTCATCACACAAGGCCCAGGCGCAGCAAAAGCTGGACGAGGCGCAACAACCTTCCAGCGAAACGACAGCAGCTTCGTATCCTCCGATGGTAACATGAGTGTGACTTGGAAATGCGGTGTGCGAACACCATCATGCCCTGCAATTAATGATTCCAGGGAGCCCGAAGCAATGTCCATACGAAGATCGATATATACGTCGATAAGCTGCGATGTAAGCTGCCCAGGTTGCAACGGCAACCTGACGCCGCATGCCCTGTATAGCCAATGGACACTGTTGTGAAGCCCTCGTTTGGCCACAAAGTAATCGAGAACCCTGTATCCTACCGGAGGAAGGCCTCGGTATGCAGTTCCGGAATACCAAACATATTTTCCCACCCTGCTCAGGTCTGCGTTCTCATCTCGTTGGCCTATGGATTTAGCAGACTTGCCCCTACCATACTAGTCAGTGAGGTTTTCATTAAGCATATACAGGAGTTCCGCCAAGGGTACTTACGATGCTCGTAATTCGCAGAATCTCTTCTCCTTGTACAGAATCGCGTTGCATCCGTAATTTTTCCGCGCAGGTTCGAATAGCACTGGCTCCGTGACACCTGTTGATACTCCATCCTCCCCAACAACCTCTTTCTCGCCGATTTGAAACCGATCGAGAAAGCTTTGATAGAAATTCAATTCTGGATCCGACAGACTGTCTGCAAGGTACGGGCCAAGAGAATCAGGCGGATTTATCACAGGGTAACCGTATATATCCAAAAATCTGTTGTAGCTAGCTGCCTCATCCCATGTAAGTCGGGGGTTGTCGCCGCGCAGCCTTGGACATCTTTTAATTGCCGTGTACCTTTGCCGCGCGTATTGCTTTGGCTGTCGAAATTGAACCGCTTCATCGAATTGATATTCCTCTTCCACTCCTTTCTTCTGCCCACCGGCAGAGGGGTTCCAGCTTGGATCCAATATATCCTCAGCTACCTGCTGAGGTATGCTCCATGGATATGGCTCCCAGGATGTCGTCACTTCCTCAGAGGATGCCTCAGGCATGAAGCTTGGTGGCTCATTCAGTGTTATTGCTGGCTTAGAAGTCTCTTCCTCAATGTTTTGAAGAGTTTCGAGGTTAGCGCTGGGGTTTTGACCGAAATCCGCGAAACGGGTGGGTGGGAATGGGTTGTCATCAGAACGAGGCATCGTGTATTGTTGTTCAGTGAAGCTGTCAGGCTCCTTGTTCGACAGATATGTAAGAGTTCGTTCGACCCAATCAACTCCTTCGCCATCATCCTGTTGTTCTGGACCCGACGCGAAGGCGTTCTGGCCGGGCTCCTCGAAAAGGTTGGATCGCTGTTGCTGTCCGTTTGTGAAATCATCTAAATTTGTATCTTCGAGTTCGACCTCATCCGGGTCCTCCAGAATGACCTGTTGGCCGCCCCGCTCAAGTTCCATCAAGGTCGAGCTCTCCATATGTAGCTTGATTGCCGACATTGTCCTCAACAGCCGTTTCTTCCACAAGCTGCCCGCCATCATCAGGTTCTTGTCGTTTCTGGATATTCACGCTTGAGGAAAATATTCCGGTCTTCTTTTCCGCTCCTTCGTCATCTCTTTCCCGCGCATATACATCGTTCCCCTCAGGTTTCGTCAACCTTCCTAGGAGCCTCTCGACGCTCCTTTTAACGACTTCATGATACGCCTCGCTCCCGGGATAGATGTCGATGTCGAGAAACGGATCAAAGGATGTAGACAAAGCGACATAGATAGAGAGAAAGAGGAGACATATTGGTGCGGGCGATGCATCAAAAATCTTCATGTTGGAATTTCATGACCCGACCTTGATCAGGAAGGCTACATCTTGATACAATGTGACTACCTAGATAGCTTCTGTTTTGCAGCCAAGGATGCCGGCCATGAGATGCGCAGATTAACGTGAGTTTCCACTGCTACCATATGATGGGTTGCGCAAGTTTCTCACTTGGCCTAAGAGCGCCTCAACTCAAGATAATCCCAGTGGATGCGCAGGTGGCTGTTGGTCAGGTGTGACTATATATATCTTAGGGAATAAGGAATAACATGCATAGTTCTCAGCCAGTCCAGACGCCTAAAATTCCAGCAAATCCCAAAATATATACCACAGATTCTTCGTCGGGAGTCCAAATCTGCATTGACACCTTTTCGATGAATCCAAACCTAGTAGAAGATAAACCCAATACTATTGAAGCCAATTACTGAATGCCCCCCACCTGAGTTCGAATCTGCAGGCATTCGTGACATGACGGATGTTGACTCATCGCACGCATTAATAGGCCTCATCAAGAAGTTTGCCAAATATCAAGCTCTGTTTAACCCACTCATGGTTCACTACTCTGACCGAGAACGCAGGATCCCTAGCTCTCCCCTTCAGATTGAACTTAGGTTTCTCATCCTTGCTTAGGATATAATGCCATCGAGTCCCTGAGCTCTTGCTCTTGAGAAGTTTATTAACCTCTTCAACGGAGGCTGCATATTTGACTTCGCTTGGCCCCATAGCATGAATGAGGAAGGGGTAAATTTGCTATATTTGTATCTGTTAGAACCCGAGAATCAACATGAGACGTTTCTAAGGTGGTAAGGACTTACCGGCTCATTTTTGTTCTTGGCGCTGGTGTGGATGATAACATTCACACCCTCCATCAACTTTGCCCTCCTTGAGAACATGTTGGCGAAAGTGGCGGATTGGATATCTACCCAGTCGATGATGCGGGATTTCGTTGCTCCATCCAGATACTGAGAATCTCCAGCCGGGAGCAAGTAGTTGTGCCACTGGAGCGCAGTCTTGCTTTGGACTGAATCCTCGACCCATTTGGGCGATAAACATGGAATTCCAAGTGCAAGAGCCTGAAGATATTTCGATGTCGTACTTGCTCGATCAGAAATCACAGCCGTGAATCCAATCTCGGACCACCCCGGCCGCGGTACTAGTTCCGCAGCGTCATGGTTGATCGCCAGAAAGACATCATCGAAACCATCATTGAGAACCTGCCCTCCGTCGCGTTGCAGCATGGAAGAAAGGATTGCCCGATCCTTCGTGCTTTCTCCAGTAAGAGATATAGTGAACTGCATTCCAAAGAAGATACCCTGCCTGCCTTTACTAGAACTAGCAGAGATTTTTAACGGCATCATCTTCTGAGTGCCCAACATCACGTTTGGCGTATTGCGTCTCTTCGAAGGCGTGATTAAGATGCTGTCTTCCCTTTTGAAAAGTGGTGTATTCTCATCTGACTGTAATGAGTATTCCAGTTCCATCGACTTTGTTTTCAGGGAGCTGAACTGTGCGCCGGTAAGAAAGATATCTCCGATATGAACATCCATGATTTCGCCTGAAGCTTTATGCTTGAGCTTGACCATGTTGTTGCCATGAACGTCAAGGACGTTTTCCCGTTCCAGCTGAGACTCCGTCCTCACCTGGCTCTCAGATGCAACGGGAGCCTTGTAAACCTCTTGAACAATATAAACTTTCTGCCTTTGGCCCTTGACTTTTACATTGTCACCAGCCTCAAGTTCTAGTTTCTTCATCCTGTCAAGACGAACAAAGCTTTCACCACCGACGAATCGAGCAGGGGTGTTTTCATTGAATCTCGGTAACTCGTGAACGACTGCAGGATAGTATGCTCTCTCCCATTCTGCAAAAACACGGTAAGGACCCGAGTTGGATAACTCTATCCTTTGGCTGGCACTTGGTCGGAATTGGATCGTGGTCTTTTGGGGTGTTGTAGTGTCTATAGCTATTTCAGGTTTCTTGAGAAGCTCAGCCGTGATATCTGGTTCTGTTGGGGTATTTCGCGCGCTCAGATTCATTGGACTTCCAGCCTCATCGATATCTGGCTGCTCCGATTCCTCAGTGCTGGTATGAGTCCGAACAGCTTGGCTCCGTAGCGCAGGGGTTTGATACAGGGCCGTAGATTCTGAATTTCCCCTAAGGTTGTTTGATTTCAATCTCTTTGCTTTCGGAAATTCCTCGCCTATCAACTCATTATGTTGGGCATCTGAGGGATCATGAAGGCTAGCGTTTGAGTCGGCTGCTAACGGCGCAGGGTCAAGTGAAAATGGAGCTGGGACACCACTTGGTCTCTTCCTCTTCCTGACTGGAACCGGAGTTTCGGAGTTGGAAAGCAGGCTGTCACGGTTGTAGGGGCTCGTCGCCGGTATGGTGGTTGGCAGTGGCAAAGGTATCCTTTTTACCGTCAGGGGTGTCTTGACAGCGTCGAAAGGGTTGAGGATATAAGGGGTAGTTTGTTCCCTCGCTGGTACGTGATGCGGTGTTTCCACGCTTCCTGCAAGTAAACTTTGCTCCTGATCACTTGGCTGTCTGACAGGCGGTGACGAAGGCGGCATCTCCTGAGTTGATGGTTTACTAAGAGGCAGAGAGCCGGTATGCTGTTCCTCTTTCCGTCTATCGCGCTTTGGATCGTGAAACAAACTTGGTATCGGGGTAGGCGTATGCAAATGGTCTCCAACGCCCGCAGCAGACTTGAACTTCGCCGCAACTTTCGCAGTAGTCTCCGGCTGAGAGTCGGCGATAGCCTCCATTTCAGAGCTATTCGGCGGGTCTTGGGCATTCGAACTTCTAAGTTTTTCAGGACGATATTGGCTAGACTGAGTCTTCTTAACCTCAGTGACAGCGGGTTCCATTGTCCCCGGTACTTCCAGCTCGGGTTCTTCCGAAACGCTTTCCTCCTCGCTTGCCAAGTCTTGCTCCTCAGCAATGATGTCATCCTCCAGAGGTCGGTCACTGCCCGGGGCAGACGGTAGCAATGGTTCAACCGTCCTGTTCTTAGGTGGGCGTCCTCGTCTACCGGGTTCGCGGGCTCGAGGCGCGGGCCGTGCTACCGATATCTCTTTGAATTGTTCAACCGAGTCCTTTTCTCGACGCTGTCTCCTGAGTCTTGCGGCCACCTCAGCCGGTTCGGCACAGAATTCATCATCCTCATGATATGATATCTTTTTGTCCCTCGCATCCCTGAAAGCTTGAGACTCGGTCGTATTTATGTAACTACTCGCCACTATGCCGCTCTGTAGAGTAGGAAGGCGTTCGCGCGGTGTTATCGGAGACGTTATGCCGATATGAGGTGACGAAAGCATTGCTGAGGAGTTTGTGACGGGGCGTTGAGGTGATGATGCATCGAACATCTGAGTAAGGCCCATTACTGGAGAGTCATTCTGCATAGCTGGTCGGAGTACGCCCTCCTCATCATCCGAGTTATCGGCGTTATCCCTAACCAAAAGACCAACATTCGAAAACCGTTTCCGCTCATCAAAATATACGGGCTTATGGTGCTGAGATTGAGAGTCGGGCACAGGATCGCTTCCGAGGGTATTCTGCGACTTTCGTGAAAGGTCAGCGGCAGATGTAATATTATCCTTCATCCGTTCGTTATACGAGTCTGGATCCTTCTGCGTTTCCTCTCCATCGTAATGGTGACTTCCAAATTTATCGGGGGAATAATCCAATCGGATGCTGTGGTGATTGTCGGCATTGGTGTCAGTGAGAAGAGTATTTGGCAGTTGCGAGTCGCCAGTATTCTCAAACTCTAATGTCTGGATTGGGGAGAATTGCTGTGAAGGGTCAAGGTCGAAGCCATTCGTGAGCAGTGAAGTTGGGGGGCTCGAGGCTCTTGGGTTACTGCGAGGAATAGTATCGACGGGCTCTTCATCGGTGATATCTTCGACAGGTTGGGTATCCTCGGAACTTAGCCCCCTCTTGCGGCTTCTAGTATTTGGGCCTTGAATTTGGCTCTGGATCTCATTAGCAAGGATAGCCTACCGATAGTGGTAGGTGGAATGCACCGTCAAACCTTTGCCGGCGCCGACAGCATCTGCTTGAGACGTTCGAAGTCGGCTGAGTTTTCGTCCGCAGTGGCTTCCATTGTGGTATCATGTTTGAAGCCCCATAAGTCGCCGTCCGGAGAAGGATAGAAGGGTGTATCGGCGGCTCGATCGCGACGTTCCACGGTAGTGGCGAAGGTTTGCGGGAAGACGCGCAGTTTCCCGTTTTCCGCCGCGATGACAACACGGAGATAACAACACGGTCAACTCACGACCGTTTGCCCAGATCGTGTGTAGCTAAATCCAGTCAACGCTGATAAGCCTAGTCTTGTACTAACTATTTTTATACTCCAATACACGATAGTACTCTGAGCTGTCACCAATATGCACTTGAAAAGATAGCATATAATGGCAAGGTAAAGTTATGTCTCTATATTCTATATCTCCCTCAAGATTATCTGCAGGGCAAAGTATATAAAACATAAAAAATCTGTAGCGCAGCATAATTGGCGTATCGACCGGCATCCGCTTTCTAGCTATTGGACAATGTTGAGGTTTAGATCGTCGAGATGAGAAACACTACCTGGATTGATGTTGCAGTTCTTCGCTGTGCCCAGGACCGGCAGTCTGATTCACGAGACAAATTGTAGTTATCGGTGAAACTTCTTGTTCATTAGTCCTTATGCCGATTAGACTTTTGGTATGCTCTAAAATTTCAGTTGGAGTAAAACTGTTGAGCATGCGTGCTTGGTGCTAACTAAAGAATATATCGAAACCGAGGTCTGAGAAGTGTCCACACAGTCAGAAACGTTGAACTCTTGGCTTGAAAGTTTCAAAGATTAACATTCAGAGTAGGAAAATTTGACATACGAATCATCACCCATTTCAGCAATCTCTTGCTCTGTTTTGCCTTCAATCAGATGATCGCGCTTTCCTTCGTCTCTTGCTTTATTTTCACGTATATGATAGCGCTATCGAGTTCAAGAGATATAGTCAGTGATCCCGATCTCGTCTGCCCGGACTTCAACACATGCACACGGGGAAATTGAAGTTCATCTTCCACTTTGTGCTGATTCAACCTGGATCTGAGAGAGTTCGCGAATTCGGACGTACCAGAATAACCATATATGCAGCCATCCCAAAGATGATCAGCGCAATTGTGACGGCATGCCCCTTAATATACCTTGGACCCTCAGCGGTAGGATACAAATAGGCTGAGACAATGCCACTCGCATTTCCTGCCGTCAATTGGATGCCACTACCGACTGCTTTCTTTCCGTATCGTGGAATATTGACTACATTCCAAGCAAGTGGGATCCCCACAAATACCTATAGTCGATATTTCCGCGTTGATAAGTTCCTTCAAGCTTGAAACCTCCGCTAGACCTGTGGATACGAAATCATTTGAAGACTTACATATAGCCCTGCCGCAATGAGGAAGCATCCAAAGTATTTCACACCCGGGGGCGCGGGTGTAATCAAAAGGATATAACCGATTATACTGAATATTGGTGCTATCAATATGGGTAGCCCTCTTCGCTGTTTGCGATCACTCCACCACGAGACTACTACATATACACTTGCACCAAGCGTATAACACGGGATTGTTAGTGCTTGTACAATCGGAGTCGGCCAATCTCCCAATGTTTTGATTATCGTCGGCAGATTGATGGAGTATCCGTAGAGCATATTCACTCCACCGAAAGCCCCACATGCAAAGGCATAACGTTTCCAGTCTGTGAAGCAAGCGATGATATCTTCTTTCTTTAGAGTTTCTTCGTAGTCCACACCGTCACCATGCTGTGCCTGCACTCGTTTCGTCATTATTATCCTTTCTTCCGGGTTCAGAAATCTCGCAGTTGCAGGTCCGTCAGATATAATCCAGGGTACAATGAGCCCGATGGCGATTGTCGGTATTCCTTCGATAATCATGATCCACCGCCACCCTCGCATACCGGCTGTCCCATCTAGGAATCCAATAGCGTATGCCAGCAGCCCACCCGTTGCGCCCGCGATTGCAGCTGACATGAACAGCAATGCGATGCGAAGGGCGATTTCTCGTTTAGTATACCAGAAGGTCAGGTACATAGTGAGCCCGGGAAAGAGACCAGCTTCGAAGAGACCGAGGAGGAGACGGCAAGCTATCAAACCGCCGTATGACTGCACCCACCCAGTGCACATGGCGACAATTCCCCAGCATGTTGTGATAAATGCAACTATCCCCTCGTAGGAAAGATGTTATCAATCTGTCAACTACCCCGTTCATTCGAAAGGCAAAGAACGTGTATACTCACTCCATCGACTTGGTCGGAACTTCTTGATGACAAGATTGCTTGGGACTTCGAACAAGAGGTACGTTACAAATAGTAACGAAACGGCTGTCTGATATTTCAAGGTTCCAGTAAGGCCCAGCTCTTCTTCCAACCCGTATAGTCTCGCATTGCCAATATTGATTCTATCCAGAAACGCAAGCATGTAGAGAGTAATGGCCACAGGGATAATTCGAAAATCGAGCCTTCGAACCAGGCTTCGCTCAAGGTCCGCGTCAAGGTGCAGTCCAGTTTCGACGGATGGCGACTCTTCTTTAGAAGCCATGATTCAAAAATGCCTCTTGTTGATCCGATATTAGAATATGGGCGCTTGCACCGTTATGGCAGTGGGATAAAAGGCAACTCAAACTCGCAAGATCGGATCATATATAGGCAGATCGTATTAAAATATTATATATGAAAGATCGGGGCACCATCAGGCTTTAATAAAGAGAGATTCCGACTCCTTGTACAAACTTCCCACATATCGACTACTTCCATGGGTCCTTCAGAAATGCAAATAACCAGCGACTGCATCTAATTAGATATTTCTATCCCTTGGAATGAACCTGGATGAATTTGAGTAATACAAACGGAAGATATGTGAATGTGATACAAAATCTAAAACACCCCAACCTGATCCAGCGCGAAATGTAAAATACAGTTCAATACGCCTGGGCATTTGAAATTGTGCCAGGCCACGCACAGTCTATATAGATTATAAACCTCGGAACAAAATCCCCAGCATTGAAACTGCAGGACTTTCCAATGGCCTAGGCCTATAGACTATTCACAGAGGGGCAACACAATTGTACAATGTGTGACTTTTGTGGAAGTCAAAGTCTGTGTAACAAAGCCTTTACAGTAATAGTAACTGACCAAATGAGAGGTGAACGTCCCAATTCCAGCAGGACGGTGACTGGTACATTATGGGATGATCCGGCTTCCATGACGTCTGCGGCAGGCAGCTGAGCACAGTAATGTAAATCCGAAGCCAAAGGCTAGCTCCGGGTGTGTTACTACTGGCACATACAGTGCAGTGTACGATTGCCGAATAAGATTACCAGGGGTCCTGTACATTGGGCGTGAAAAACCACTGGTAGATGCTTAGACATGCACCAAATTCTCACCCGGGAGGTCGAAACGCGCTACGTACTTAGGCATACGGATATCGAAGTATAGCTAGTATGCCAGAAGTTCATTTCACCGATTCTAAATGTGAGGAAAAATTTTATCCCGTTCGAGCTGATGTAGGGTAGCGTAGATACTTATCTACTACATATCGTGAGAATAACCAGTTGATAGGCCCAGTCCGGATTCCGATACGATCCAATGGCATCCTTGATGGAATCGGTGGCGACAACGCAACCATAATGTTATATTTCCATTACAACCTTCTGACCCAAGACAGGTTAGAATCTACCAAAAATCTCTGGAGAGTCTAGAATTACGTAATCGAATTGCCACAACTACTCCAGACGATAGCCTCAGGTCCCGAGCTACACGAACCATTGGCATATGCATCACCGAATCCAGAACTGGGAGGAAGCATCCTCGCGACTTCCAAATCTAGAAACCGAGCCCCTGACAGTCATCGGGACCACAGACCGCATGAACTTATAAAGAAAGTCACATACGTACCCCATCCTAACCCACGAGCGCTTACCTCCACTTCCCAGAATTATCGTCACAAAATCACGCCGTGAAATTTCTTCGACTCTCCAAGCTCTTTTGTCGCGCATCGATCCGGATACTTGGCAGCGACAGTACTTGGTCTTGGTCATAATAACACGTCGCAATCCCGCCCAGCCCCTGTCGCAAACCAAGCATGGCAACCCTCGCGTCTGACCCCAGCGGCCCCGCCACGGCAATACAGCGTCTCACCCCTGCCGACAGGAACATTCTGCCGACGTTACTCTCAAAGACACACGTATTCGTCAAATCGTACATGTCGCGGTACGACTCGTCGCACGATTTCTCACATGTTCTTCGAGTGCTTCATCTAGCGTTACACATCGCGCAGGCCGAGCAGAAAATAGACGGAGCTCCGGCATACGACAAAACAATTGTCACGCTCGCAGCGCTGCTACATGACGTGGGTGACAAGAAGTACGTGAGAGAAGGCGAGGAGAACGACGAATACGCTGTGAAAACGTTCCTATTAGGCTCTGGGGCTAGTGAACAATTGAGCGAGGTTGTTCAGACGATCGTAAATGGCGTCAGCTACTCGAAGGAGGTCAAGGATCCCCAGAAGGTCCTACTTCTAATAAAGGAATATCCAGAGCTGGTACGTAATGGATAATTTGTGTAAAATTCCCGCCCACAATAGTAACCGGCGCCGGCCGCCTTTATTTTTTGCGGTCTTTCTTCGGATAACTATCCGGAAATTAATCGATAAGAATATTGCGGGTTCTCTGATATAATTCTCATCATTTGATATTCGACTGAATAGGCAGTAGTCCAAGATGCCGACCGACTCGATGCGATTGGGGCAGTAGGTATCGGAAGAACTTTTACATTCGCCGGCGCAAAAGGCTCTGGCGGACCGGGAATGGAGAACGTACTGAAGCATTTCGAGGAGAAGCTCCTGCGGCTAGGAGGAATGATGAAGACCAAAACTGGAAATGAAATGGCGGAGAAGAGGTTAAAGATATTAAGAGATTTCGAACGCTGCTGGTAAGGCTATTCCTTCCGTTGAAATACTCACTCATTACTACGGCATGAAGGCTGATAAAATGTCGCTTCATAATTTCATAGGCTCGAAGAAAAGAGCATGGCAGGTGGAGTCGAAATTATGATGGAGTGAAAGAAATAATCTGCCCGCCAAAGCATCGTCATCATATATATATTATCAATATGTATACGCCTCTTCGTATTTAGTAGACTAGCTTGAGAATGAACAATACTCGAATCCTCGAGGCTCAAGGTAATTCAATACGAATAGCCCATCGACGGGTCCTCAATATATATGTAGGACTTGAATGGATTATCCAATACTATAGTATTACTACTCAAGACTTTTCTGTGGAATGTTTATACGTCTAGTCAATGGGACTTGAACCATATATTATATGTGGCTATGATCCGACGAAGCCAGTATAAATTATATTAGCAACAAGAAATGTTGAATTCAAGTTTGTTCTTTGAACGTTGAAATGTAACACCTGATGCAAAGGCCGCCATCATATCCTATTATACAAGAATAGAAAATATGTACTGATGGGTATCCATAACGATCGTAATCGATAATGAAAAACAAACAGTAAGATGACGCCTGTAGAACTCCCGAAAATGTCTCTCTAAATGCGAGCCACATCGACCTTTAAAGGTTCGATAAGAGTCCAGAGCCGTCCCAAAACAAAGCCAACATGCCTTCCCAAAAAAGAAAATCCCAAGACCCCGTAAAGTTCCCAGTGCAGCAGATATCCAAGATGTTGGACATAAAGAAAGCAAGATATGCGAGAAAACATGCTCGAGAGGGCAAAACTGGTGAAAGAATTAGGAGCCAAGCTCTATATCTGCCGTTTCATTTCTCTCTCCATCAGTCGACGCTGATGGGCTCGCGCTCGCTGCCGTAGTCGTATTCCCTCCACATCAGAAGTATGGTAACTGATATTCTCTCCGCTTTCAGTTCTCGACTTGCTATCCGCGCTTTGCGTCAGATCCGCTTCTGACGATAGGTCGTCCGGCAGATCATTCATGCTCAGCTCATAATCCGACTCCGACGTCCAATGTGTTACAATCGGACGCTTCCCGTCACCCTTGCCCGGTGAGTGTATGTGTTCCCCGCTCCAATTAAATACGGGCTGAGGTTCGTTCTCGTCGTCTATCGATGCCCTATCGCCAAGATAAAACGTGTGCCGATTGGTGTCGTTCTCGAGCTTGTTATTTGTCTCTATAATTGTAGTCGTCGCGATAATCCTGTGTCTGTTCGCCAGGATAGACATGGGTATGTCGGGTCCAGAAGTGGTTGTTTCGAAGTTGAAATCGGGCTTCACTTCTGTCACTTCGCTAACAATCTCGGTCTGCACGCGGATCCCTTTGCTGATATTTGTTTCCGATGCGAATTCAACGTTTTCTTGCGCAGGGTGCACAACCTGTCCGACTTCCGGATCATTGTTCTCGCGATCGTTGACGGTACCGTTCTCGACAATCGTGCAGCTGTGCGTACTGAACATGCCTTCTCCACGCCAGACGTGATATGCGCGCTGAAGCGAGGGATCCATGACTGCAATAAGAGCGTAGAACATTCCGCGGCCGCCATAAAGAGCGTAATAAAGGGCGTATAGAGCGTAATCGCCCTCGGAGTAGATTCCTGACAGGATGCTGATGCGGATGTCGGCAATTGTAATGACCAGGTTGAGGACCATCATCACGATCGGGTACAAAGAGATGCGGAGAATGATGCTGCGAAATTCTTGACTAGATAGGAGAGACTTCTGAGCACCGCGGCTAGCGCTATAGTTCGCGCTTTCGCGATTGGCGTCGGAGCAAATGGAACGCGTGACTGAGCCGGCTACTTCGGCGTCGGTGGGAGGTTTGTTCTGGCTGAGGACGCTAAGGGTCGTGAACTGTGGGGTTGTCATAAGTCAGCAAACGGTTGAATAAGGATGAGCCAGTGGACACACACGTACCTTGTGTCTATATAGGTGAAAGACGGTTGTGCAGCAGGAAAGACATGTGATAAAGACAGCGAGCAAGATCCACAAAAGCTGTGTCGATATCTGCCATATTACTACATATCGATTCTTAGTCAGTCAAGACAGTCCCCATATATATATTCATTTAAGGATAGATATAGCCTTACGTCGATCCTCGTTATTCTCTGAAGTGAGCCAGCAGACGCCAATAACATCGTCCCATCCGAATTTACCCTTGATCAAAGGTGGGAGTGTCGTCCCCAGATTCAGCACAAGCGTTCCGATTAGGTAGTATTTCTCCATTATCATGCCGTTGCACAAGTGGACGAGGACGAGTTCGAGATTCAGTGCGACGCAGGTTATCAGCCAATTTGTAATGCCTAGCCAGAATTGGATCATCCTGGGTTATAATACTGTATGTTAGAATCGTATGATTTGGGATTTCGAAATGCATTGTCGTGCGACTAACCAAACTCCAGCGACGCAGAAGAAGCCTGGCGGCACCTCAACGCAAATGATGTATCCGATGCAGTAAAAGCAGCTGCAGGTCGCACAACATTAGCTATAGTTCTGTGTGTGTAACGTAGATATCACAACTCCCACATACTTCGAGATTAACGAATAGCATATCAGTCGGAACGATACTCGGTCCAGGCACTTCCTGGCATGCGAGTTTAGGAAGAGCATCCCGATAAATCCAAGCAGGACCAGACAGAACAACAACGAAACTCCGGCGAGGATAGCGGACATGTCATTCTGTATTGCAAAGACATTATTAGTTGACACATTTCAACCCGCTATGCAATGACGACTTGAATCTGAAGCGGAAAAGAAGTGCCTACCATCATCTTTATCCTCGTCGGGGTCAGCCATGATGAGGGGGAGTTTGTCGGGACGGCCTCGAGGCCACCCTCCCTCGGCGTCAGATACGGTAGTGTCGACGACATGCTGAAGAGCGTTGTGTTGCCCGCGCCGTCGGTGTTGTGTCGATATCCAACCACCACCAATCAACCTCGCGAAGCGTCCAAGTTATCCCAAGAACCCAAGCGATGGAAACGCCCTGGGGTAACGGCGGGTAATATGGTAGTTGGAGAGGCGGACTTTCAGATACTGAGGGGTCGAAAAGGAGCTTGAAAAGGTTGGTTCATCTGAAAATCTGCCGAAGGAATTGCCCGATGAACGCCCAGTGCAGCAAAAGCTTTCTTACTTCTGACCGCTGGTAAACATGGAAATCGCCATAGTGCCGTTATCGTGCGTTCTATGCGATATTAGGAAGCCGTTGAAAGTCCTTGTGCGGATAACGACTTTTGGGAAGGAGAAGGGATGAAGGTGCAATTTTTCTTGTCTTGTAAGGGTCGCTCGTCCTTCCAAGCTTTATTCGCCATGGGTATCTACAGTTACCTAGGTAAGTCGATGTTCTACGGGCGGATCTTTATAAAGACATTTGCAATTTGCTGTACGGATTTTTCAAACTAACACTGGCTCTTTAATTCAAGGTAGAGCTACTGGATACCGCCCTCTTTTCGCGTCTGCGCTGCGCTGCGTCGCTCACTCTAGCTCTACTGCGCGGTACGCATCCACATGTGCCGAATTCCCAAGCATCGGGTGCGAATTGCTGCTGCGGGCATGTGTAACTATGCGAAAAGCTGGGGGAAGGAAGTGGCAAGGGTTTCATTTCCCGAGGCCCTGTCTCCATACACATACCGCATGGAAGGTCCCGAAGAGGGCATAAACTTCAAGGAAGAGCCTGGGATTCGACGTCGCTTGGGTGGCAGCAGTGGAGGCTTCGTATACGTACATGTTTCCTGCCTGAAGACTTCAGCAATCGGCGACAAGCCATGCCTGTCATGCCGGTGTCCGAATACATGCAGCCTGCAGACGGGTGGGGCCACCATGGCGTCCCTCTGGCACTCTACTCGCCCACCCCAGATGAGACTGTTTTTTATAAACACGACCATCATGGGTCTCAAACGGGATCGCTTGCTACCAAGCAGACTAACTAGCAGTCACTAGTTCACGAAAGGAAATTCGAATATCTCGATGATCTAAAGCCCTGGGATGCCGTCGACGTCGCTGAGGCTGGCGGTGCGAACAAGAATAAATCGAGACATACAGCGAATCAAACATCGGATAAGAGGCAGGACCGCACTGGCCGTTGGGCGCACTTGCGCGGTCAATCAGGGACGAAGAGGCGGTCTCACGCCGGTCTCACGCCGGAGACACCGCCGCTGTCGCCAAATATTGCAAATTACCTGCTTTTGAGGGATTCAACTGCGACATTCACGCCCAATGAACGCGACTTCATGAGCCCCCCAAAATGCATACAAGTACTGTCAAAGTCATACCATCCCGGCATTTTAATTCTCGAAATCAAACAGACGTACTTATTATGAGTACAGGTACATGTATTCCGTAAAGAGGATCCAGGTATCCGCCGAGGCATGTGTGTATGCAATCAATGGCTTGCATGCGCCTGCGGCGACCGGCGACCGTCGATGTCAAAAAAAGGTGTGCAGATCTAGCTCCACTATCTCTTGCCTCCCTAAATAACGTAGACAACGTCAGCGATAGTTGCAACTACCGCAGCAGACAAGTTCTGTCGCTAATGTTAACACAGTTGAAGTCGTGGAAACTCGGAAGCTCAGATGCAGTGCGGCCTTCCCCCCCGGTTCTGCGACCCGACCGATTTCCCCTTACGTGCTAGTCTCATTTCAACAGACGAAGGCACCCACGTTTCCCACCGTCGCCCCCAATCATAGGTTTTCGGGAGGCCAATAGCATGGGGCAGCCAAATGTTTGGGGCTACCTGTGGGTCGGACACTTTTGTTTTCAGAACCCTCAACGTGTATTCTTTGCATGCTTCCAATCGGGCCATGACAGTCAGCTTAATCCTAGGGTCTTTGACTTCCCCACGCAGGCTAGCTACAACTAGTTTGTCTGGATTCAGGCGTTCAACTGCCCACGCGACATGTATCTCCATGCAGCTGGCTATTTTATCTGATGGTTCTCGTGCCACTGCCTGCATGTCATTCTATGTGTGGATCCGTGGACGTCGTAGTTTGGGGGCAGCGAGCGGCTCGGTTCCACAAGCTCAATTCGTCCAAACCGTCTGCACACTGCCTGAGATCTTGACGTCCAACTCGCGATTCGATTTGTGTCTGGGAATTTGGAACATGACGCCCGCTGTCATTTTGCAACTGATAGGGGACCAGCGACCGAACGGCATATTGCATTGAAACTCGCTCGGCTGTACCTTATATACTGAACCAAGTGATATCGGGATCCGCGAAACTCAGCTTTCCCCAGTCCGGTTAACGCGGTTAATTGAGCTGACGAGAGAGCTATCCATAGAACGACGTCTACTAGCTGCGTACTGACCGGGCATGATTCAACGTAACTCATGCGTTCGAATAGGCTACCCTGGTAGTAAGCTCCCAAATCGAAGTCCACCTGGCCCTAGCTCAAAATCGCGAAACTAGCCATCAAACGGCCAAAGCTTAAGCTACCAACGCTAGTGTTATTCCGATTCGCAGGATCTTGAGATCTCCACTAACACTGAAATGCGTATCGCTGCCTCGGAAAGGCCAAAGCTACAAGACCTCTTTGGCCGCACGTTTCAACTTTCGAGGTCTCACAGGCTTGCATTTCTGGCGATAGTAAAGGATCAATACCTTGGAATCCTATCTCCTCAGCCGATCAGCTGTACGCCCAGATGTGGCGCGCCCGGATCCGACCATCGCTTTGGGATATTCTACGAGCCGATAAGGCCGCACCAGCAACCTATGTATCCAAATTGCGATTTTATGAGCAATCACCGAATGCGATTCCATGCGTCTGGCGTGCCTATGAAGCCATACATGTGTATCGAGAAGATTAAATACCCGGTTTACGGTCTGTGCTATCGCTCTACATTTATCCTGAATATGTCTCGGAAGCCTAAGACCTGCATGTGCAGCTGCATTAGCACGGGCGCTATAGCCAATCCAAAGGCCACATGGGCGTGGCACTGACACTGTGGCAACGACAGCTTATGCATGATGGTAGGCTTACAATGATAAGCTTTGTCTTCCCATTCTGCTGCGATCAATCAAGTACAGTACACACACGTTCCTGTAGCTATAGATGGCCACATGGCGTCGGCCTCCCGCCCGCAGTGGTCGATCGGTCGCGTCGTCAACTAGGCTGCATAGCAGACAAGGACTTTGTGTCTGCACGGCGACGGGTGTTCGGAACGGGTGAGTCTTCTAGAAGCACCAAGTCTGGCAATTTAAGTCCGAGCGGGGCGTTGCAGGCAGCAGCACGCCAGCCGTCAAACAAAGCTGCAAAGACGCCAAATCAGCGTGATAGGTAGTGGAGCTCCAATCACATGAAGCTACAATGCGAAGCTTGGGAAATTGTGGAGAGCTAGAGAATAGGCCGACTGGTACTTGCTACCGCGAAAAAGAGCTCTGAGACACAGTCTCATCTGAAAACTGACCTTGCGATCCCGCTCTAGGGAGCATAGTACAATCGATCTGCAGGACTACATCTATATCGATACGAATGCTCAAATCGATCCAAACACAACGATTCAATCTTAGATTAGACCCACTTCAAGCGTATCATTCAGGGTAGGAATATCCCAATTTAGACATCCGAGACGAACCTCCCATACAATGCAATATAACGGACAATGATAAGGATTGATTTGAAGGACCCCAAAGGCTAAGCTACTATCATATCGATATCACCTATCAACTCCAAAACAATTCCATCCCATCCGAAGAGGAAAGAAAATTGAAGAAACGAAAGAGAAATGACCGTCAAGCTGCGAGTTTATCGCAATTACAAAACAAATCAGATGCAAGCGGCGCCAGCTACCAGTCTGACCGCAGGTGTATAATGTGTGCAATCTTAGTTCGTTACGTCGTAAAGCACCAGGTGTCTGCCTTAATGCGCGGGCGCCCATAAGCCTTTGGACACGGGGGGTTTTCTCATCTGAATCGGCTTGTTCAGATCCGGGTTGTAACTGTTGTCTTGAATCCACTGATCCATCACAACGTCGCCCCACTATAAGAAGAAGATACAGTTAGTATATGCTACCGCGATATCACAACGGAATAAAATCTTGATGCTGGGTACGTACCTCGCTCCATTCTCGCCACAAGTTATCATCTAAGGTACTGACACCCTCTCTTCTCGCCGCCTTCATAACCTCTCTGGCGACAGCAATGCTGGCGTCTCGGACCCGTTCGATCTTTGGATATATCAGGCCTGCGCCAATTTCCTCAGCGTTCAGACAGTTCGCCAACGCGACAGCGCTGGAGTAAACCATCTCATCTGTCACCTGCGTCGCCTTTGCCAAGATGGCACCTTTCCCTAGACCCGGGAAGATGTATACATTGTTACCCTGGCCAGGATTGTAGGTTACGCCGCCACCGCTTGCAGGCGTGTATGACGGGAACGGAGAGCCAGATGCGAAAATTACGGTTCCCTCAGTCCAATCGATCGCTTGCTGGAAGGTACACTCCGCCTTGGACAGCGGATTGCTAAGCGGGAAGAGGATGGGACGACGGTTAACACCGCCTGCATCGACGGAGATCTTGAGCGCGCGGACGACGCTTTCCGTGAAGATGCCAAATGTAGCGGCGAGGCCGAGCAGCGCCGTCGGGCGAACGTACTCAATGACCTCTTCCAGTGTCTTGAACTGGTGGCCAGCGTTGTCCGTTCGTGCAAAGTACTTCTTGTGCTCCGCAAGGCGGTCACCACGGTCCATCGTGACAAGCCCCTTGGTGTCGACGAGGTAAAACTTAGACTTAGCTTCCGCCTCGGTGAGACCCTGACGCGTGTAGAACTCCATGACTTGCTTGGCGACACCAACACCCGCGGATCCAGCGCCCATGAAGACAAGGCGCTGGTCAGAAATTGGGACGTTAGACAGGCGGACGGCATTCATGTACCCAGATAGGATGACAGCACCAGTGCCCTGGATATCGTCGTTGAAAGATTTGTACTGATAACGATACCGGTCAAGGAAGAGGAATGCCTTGTCGGTCTCGAAGTCTTCAAACTGGATAATCATATCCGGGTAAACCTCAGCGGTAGCAGCCATGAATTCATCCATAAATTCGATAGCTTCTTGCTTGGGAACACGCCGCTGTCGGAGGCCCAGGTACAGAGGGTCGCGAAGATTTTCTTCATTCTCGGTACCAAGATCCAAGACGATGGGTAGGGTCCTCTCCGGGTCAATACCAGCGGCGGCAACGTAGAGTGCAAGCTTGCCGATGGGAATTCCAACACCATTGATGCCCAGGTCGCCTAGACCCAGAATTCGAGAACCGTCGGTAACGACACAAATCTCCGGATTTGCGTACGGCCAGTTCTTGAGGATAGTTGTCAGACTTGCGCGCTGCTTGATGGAAATGTATAGAGCTTCCGGACGGGTGAAGATTGTGCTATACTGCAGGCAGACATCGCCAATCGTAGGTGTATAGACTACAGGCATAAGTTCCTAGAAGCAAAGATTAGCAACTTCCAGAGTTATATCGGCCTAATTATAACCGCTGTATTCTGGCATCTCACCTTTCCGTGATTCATCAAGAGTCTATAGAAAAGATCTTGATTGGACGCCTTGATGCTTGAGAGGTACAGATACTTGTCGATACCCGTCTGTCTACTACGAATCATCTTCATGGCGCGCATGACCTGGATTCTCTGGGTCTCCATAACGTGAGGAAGAAGCCCAGTCAAGTTCAGTTCCTGACGGTCCTTCGGACAAGTTGAAGTGCCTGGATCATTGATCAAGTAACAGTCAGCACAGTCCAACCAGAATACAACAAAATCTCATTCTATAAGAAACATACCCTTATTCAGGACAGGCTCTCGCAACAACGCGTATCCCTTCTTTACCCCGTCCAGCAAGTTCTCGCACGGTCCAGGTTTCTGTCTGATTTCCACAGGTCTCTCCGGAGCGTACCCAGATAGCACGTCCAACTTGACAGACTGGAGCATAGTCTCAATCATGGCTGTATCGACAGGGTTTGACAGTGTCTTCATTCTCTGGCGTGACAGCGAAACTCGAGTCGGCCGATTCCTGACGGGAAACTGCGGCTGCGAGGCTAACGTATCCTTCAAACTCACAGACGACACCGACGAAGCTGGCGAGGATTCCGGCGAAAAGGTGCTCGTTCCGGCCCCTGCAGATAGAGACTGCGCGGAGATAGACTGCGCCGGTGTGTGGATGGAATCGGGCGAATAGACGGAAACACTGCTAGCGTTATCCGTTTTGTCGAGATATGTTGTTTGAACGCTAGTAGCCATGGGGTCCCTTCTCTGGAAGACAATTGAGATCGAGCTTCGCTCGATGGACGGGGTCAGGGATATATTTATATTATATGTATCCACCTCTTTGGTTGACGGAGAATAAGCCTGGCGGGCCTGAATATCTTTGTCCCTTGAAATCTGGGGGTCTGAGGATCCTTTACAGACTCGACCAAGCCAAGCTCAGGGATCAAAGGGTGTCCGTGTGCAGAATGCAGCAAGCCTCGCCGGCTATAACTACTATTCAGCCGCCTATCTTGCCGTGTCTCGGGGTCTCTTGATAAACGAGAGTCGCTAAATTAACGTGCGGGATCGTGGTGGACCGATGGAAATGGCTGTGTAACGGCGTCGACGAAGATAGTGGTTGATGGCGCTTGCGTCTTTTGGTGGTGATGGCTTGCAGGGACGGCAAGAGCTTCCACTGAAATTAGGAGTCAACTGATCAAAAAGAGACACTTTCCGTATAACGATACCCAAAGTAATCTATGTCTATAGATCTATGAAAATATAGGTGTAAGAGAAATATCACGGAGTTCTATAGACTAAAGCAAGTAAACGGATCCGGTCAACGGATTCCTGCCGATAAAAGAGCGTCTTTTTGTGAATTGAAAGTTGAAAGTATTAAAAATAAGGGTCCCACGTAGCAGGCATACGCCTCAGTGGTAGAAGTGAAAGCGAAGCAGTCTGGCCGACGCGCGACACCGGTTATTCGGAACTTGAACGATGACCTCGTGGGAAAAAGTGTCGTGACACTTGCAGCTGCGGGGAGTGCGACTTTATATGGAGGGAATATCGATAAACGGAGTGCGCACCCGACATGCACCCTCAGGAGTTTGGCGATAGCAGCCGCCAAATCCTACCCTCTTTCGATTCGTTCCGTCCCTGTGCCTGTCGCTCGATCAACAAGGATGACCTTCGACTGAGGCTCTCGAAGCAGTCGAAACATGTGTGAGAATTGTTTCGCCCCTCATATTATCACCCCCTCGAAGTCTCCTTTAATGAGCTGAAAGCTTCTGGGTTTGCCCTTGGCGGGGAAACACTGAGGTTTGTGGTCAAAAGGAGCAGCATTAGCGAGTCCACGCTATCAACCCGAGCTGGACCTGGTCAGAAGTGTGCCTCAGCCATGTCTGGGATAGGGAAGGGGCACACGCCCAAAAGCTTGCCCAAAGCTTGCGCCCGAGAGCCGAAAGGGCAACCAATCCTACCCAGTCCCAAAGCGCTGCTAGCATGACGCGACGCAGGTCCACTTTTTCTTCCAATGGCTCGCGAATTGTTCGTGTCGGACTGCCGAGGTAATGAAACTTGACTCGCGGCGGCCGCCTGCTTGGCATTCAATGCACACGACAGTAGTTATTGATGGTGTAGTACGTCGTGCTCAGTTCGTGACATCACAATTGCTCAGAGGCAATGGTTCGATAGAGATGATCTCTTCGGCATTGCTGGTGTGACACCATTGGTGCTGACTAATATCATATGCTTATTAATCCATGACGTGTTAGTAACTCAAGTGCAAGCTAGCGGTGATGGATATCGATAGACCAGGGCCGCTTTACCTATTTGCGGACTAGTTGCCTCTCGTTTCGCTGGGTATAAACCGAAGGGACTGCGTCGCATCGATATCTGGCTGGACGTCTGGAGATGTCTGGAGACAGCTGCTGTTGGACATCGTTAACGTTAGAGATATTTCGTGCTAACTAAACCGCACGTTATCATCCGCTCAATCTCATTGTCACACCGTATAACGTGCACCACACAACATTTTCCGCAGCCATGTCGGACATCAAGCCCTACAAGATCGATGTACCCCAGGAAAAGTTGGACCTTCTCAGGAAAAAGCTGGAGCTTGCAACCTTTCCGGATGGTAAGCCAATTGTTGATATTCAATGGCTCAATTGATCAAGCGCGCTGTCTTGTCTTGGTGCTGATATCATGATGCATTGTTGTTGCTTTAGAGCTTGAGGACTCGTCCTGGGATCTAGGGACCCCGCTTTCCGAGATTCAGCGTCTCACAAAACACTGGAAAGACAGCTTCGACTGGCGCGCCACTGAAGCCAAACTGAACGAGATCCCGCATTTTATGACTTCAATCGACGTCGATGGGTTTGGATCGTTCAATACACATTTCGTTCATGTCAAGTGCCAGGTTCCTGGCGTCAAAGCGATTCCGTTCCTCTTTCTCCATGGATGGCCCGGAAACTTCCTTGAGTCGCTGAAGTTGCTCCCATTGCTCACCGAGGGCAAAGATGGGCCATACTTTGAGTAAGGAGCACTATGACTTTTCGATATTTCGGCTGAGTTCGTGTGTCATAAGAACTAACAGTCTGAGCAGTGTTGTCGCGCCTTCTTTAGTTGGTACGTTAACTATCTGCAAGGAATATAAATGTCTTTCCCCAGTATCATTAGGCCGGAATATTGTGAACTGACCGGTTGCTCCGTTCGTCCAGATTTCGGGTTTACTGATGGCGCGAAGAAGATTGGCTTTAATTCTTCCAAGGTATACTGGATAACGACTCAGTATCACTGGTACTGATCTTCAGAGGAAGGGACCGCACTGATTGTTTGACCCAGCATGCGGAACTCTATCACAAGCTCATGTTGAAACTTGGCTATGATGAATACGGTACTCTTCTGTTCAAAACCATCTGTGTATGCGCGGCGTCTATAACTAACGATCGCTACGATCAATAGTTACGCAGGGCGGAGACTGGGGCTCCAAAATCTCCAAGTTTCTGGCTATTCAGTACGGCCCAAAGCACTGCAAAGCTGTGCACCTCAACTTCATGTGGTGGTCGCAGCCACCAAAACTTTTGTCCAATCCACTATTGTGGTTGCAGTACAATCTGCAGCCACACAGCGATCTCGACAAAACGCGGTTGAAGCGGCGTGAGTGGTTTTATGCTGAAGGTGTCGGATATAATCTTCTGCAGCAGACCAAACCACAAACAGTGGGCTATGGATTGCAGGACAGTCCTGTGGGGCTTTTAGCGTGGGTTTATGAGAAATTGCACGATTGGAGTGATAGATACAAGTGGACCGACGATGAGAGTAAGCCAAGAATAGCCATGGCCAAGCTAAAGGCCTTTAAAGGCCAATGCATGCAAGGGAGATCTGGCTAACGGAAAAAGTCCTGACCTGGGTTTCCATCTACGCGTTCTCGACCGCCGGCCCTACAGCTGCAGGCCGGATCTATTACATGGACCGCCATCGCCCCGCCGAAGAGCAAGCCCGCGTCTTCGATCCGGTCCCCAGCAATGTTCCGGTCGGCTTCAGCGTTTTCCCACTCGACCTTGTTGTCTGGCCGTTAGCCTGGGGCCGGACAGAAGGCAGGATAGTCTTCGAAAAGCTGCATCCGAGCGGTGGCCATTTTGCAGCTCACGAGCGGCCAGAGTGGCTGGCTGGCGATCTGAAGGAGATGTTTGGCAAAGGTGGGGGCGCGTACGGTGTTGTTGGTGGCCGGAATGGATATGCTGGTGGGGCGAGGCTGTAGCCTGGCAGGCAGAGAGCCTGCGAAATTGGACAACGCCAGGAGATCTGCGTACTGCACCAGCACATTTTTTATATCCGAACTGGCTATCCCGCATACAGACTGCCCTATCAGAAAGCTTAAAAGAGTGCAAGATGCCGCGCCTCTAGATGCCTCGCTCGGAGATCACTTCCACTTCTCACCCGTCCTGCAGGCGTTAAGCGAATGAACTAGACCCCAGTGATATCACAATTCCAGTGCTTCGCCAACTAATCCGAGCTCTCTCGCAACTCTCTCCTTGCGTGCTTGCTGGATGTGAGAGGAAACTTGCAAATTACAAACACGTAATATTCCTCTCTCTCTCTCAATGGGCAGCTGCCTACCCCAGGTGTTCATCAAGATGTCATCACGATGAGGCTGGATATGCAAGTGATGACCCCTTGCTTGATGCCATGTTTTTTACGATTCCATAGCAAGCCGAGATGCCGAACGTCAGTTGATCAATTCGCCTTACAATTTGCCTAAAGCATTTTTAATTCACGCCCTGCGTTCTCTTCTTCTTCTTCTATCTTTGTACGACCTGCAGGGTAGTCTTGTCTATATAAATGGGGTAGCATTCCTACAGCCTTGTCGCTTAAAATTTCTCCAACCCTCACCGTACAGCTCACTGCCAGATTCTCCGCGATCAATTACCCCATCTATAGTCTTGTAAGACACCTTGCTTCGTTTAAGATCTTTGCTATCGACCTGTACCATTGAAGTCACAAATTTACGGATTTTATTTTTATTACCTCTCGACCTGTCATCCCATATATATTGAGATTTTAAGACCGCCCTCCTCCATCCAACAGAAGCCCACGAAACATGGCCGAGATCGTGCAAGTGGCCGAGGTCAAGCCTGTGACAGAAATCAAGCCGAATGACCTCAAACAAGTCGTCGAGATCAAGCAGAACGAGATCAAGCCAGACGATGCACAGGTAGTTGCGATCAAGCAGGATGATAAGCCGCAAGTGGTCCAGATCAAGCAAGACGAGAAGCGGATAGTCGAGATCAAGCAAACCGAGATCAAACCCAAGGAGAGGTCCAATACGTGAGTACCACTTATACTATACCAGCTGCTGATTCGGCGGATACACGAAGCTCCACATTGACCTACTAACACAGCTTCTTGACAATAGCGGCTTCAGCAGTATCCGATCAGGTACCCCCAAGGTACTCGGTCGTGTAGGGTGCAAGGTCAACCGCTTTTTCTGCCGCTGCCTCACCTTCATGCCGAAAGCACTCGAAAACGCGAAAGACAACATGGCGAACTTCATCCAGGAATATGGTCCTGGTAACTAGCCGGCTGTTGAGCTGAATCATGAATCGACTATACAGTACATGTACAGAACTATACTGTCGACTCTGAAGGTGGATGTCAACCCGACGGTAGCGAGGGGGGGCAGGGAGTTGAGCTGCCTTGGAATGCGTTAACGAGAAATGGCTTTCGGCCGCCGTCTCCGAGTGGAAGTTACCTAACGGAATGGTGTGGGACGGCACGATGGAATGTTGATCGATTTTTCTTGGCGATACAGCGTGACTGAGCTTTGACGCACGAGCAATCACTTTTTATTCGCTGGTGGATTTTTGGAATTCCGGGTAATTACTATTTTTGTACATTTTGCGGCCTGGAGCTGAGCGTGTATTTACTAGAAAGCAAGGGATCTCCTATACACTATTTCCTCTTTCGTGGTTTTTTTGAGCCCAAAGGAGTCCCTTGTGCGCCCCTTTCCAAGAGACGCGTTGGCCTTGTTGGATGCTGAGTAATCAGATTCTGGCATCGTCCTCCCGTCGAGGTATGCTTTTCGATATAGAACCGCCTGATAATGCTCAGATGGTCTTTCTGTGATTTAAGTACTGATCATATCGAACTCGTGAAACTTGAATATTTGAGTATATTTATTGTCTAAAGCTTTATCCCTACAGATATCTATCATGACATCAAAGTTCCTGGTACCAGCACTTCCCGCTCAAATAGCAGCTAGCAGCTTCACCAATTCCAAACGATGCAACTCTATGAGTTACAGGACCAACGGTGACGATGCTCAGTTAACCGAAGGCATACAATCGTCTAGATCATAATCAACCTTACCATTGGTTGTTACTTTCGACTTCCTGATGAAAGCGTACACGAAAAGGCTTGACGGCGTTGAAGAGAAACGACACAGTAGTCTGCATCGGAACTACCGTTGGCGGGCCATGATAGAAGTGCAAGGTGGAGAACCGCAGTTTGACAACTGCATTTGTAGGCCGACGCGTCCCAGGCATCTCAATGTACCCTGAATTTGCTCTGGACTTCTCGCATCTAACTCTCCAGCCGTTTCCTCGATATGCATACAATCCGTGAGGTTCGGGACATCCAAAGCTGCGGCTGTGGTGACAGAAGCGTGTGAGTTCCGGTGTATACTGGCGGGAGCGCAAGAGGGAAACCATAACTTCCTTCATCTGCCCGACCATGAAGGGTGCTGACCACCATCTACGAGCTGGTCGCTCTGGATATATCATAGTGGTGTGGGTTGAAGCTTTTAGTGGTTCGAGCGGTCGGTCCGGCGTGATTTTCAACTCGAGGCGATTGTGTGGCAGCACCACGGTGATCGGGACTACCTGGAAGATGTATTCGAATTGCCCAGCGACCTTGTTGACAGTGATTTCTACCTGAGCATCGACGAGGACTCCGCCCGGCAGATGCTCGATAACTTTGGCCAGATATTCGTCAACTGGACCCCAATATTCGAGCGTGTCTCCGTTTCTTCGATTGGGAGGTTGTTGATATAGACTCCTGAGGACCATGGGGTGCCCGTGATCTTCGATCTTTAGTGCCTTTCGAGCCGCTTTCCGCCAGAAAAGAGAGATAACAGTGATCGCCATCGGAGTTATCGCAGTGGTAGAGGCTGTATATGCATCATGCCCGCAATTTTGTCTCGCGGGTTTTTGCAGTCCCGTCGTCGAGTAGTATTTGAGCGCTGGTGACGTCTCGATGAGAGCTTTCCACGACGTACACACACATCGAAAAGTGGTAATGAGCTCGATCGATGGAATATTCAGGAGCACCTCCTGGATGATTTCGAGAGGCATGTAGGGTTTGGATGTAGCTGTTCCACTAGAGGTCTGCGCTTGCATCGTGATATATCGTCGTGCCTGAATTCGATTGTTGCAATGTGGACTCGTTTGAAGCTGGTGCGTGTTGCGTGTAGATAGGTGCACGATAAGGACTATTATCGCGGGCTTATTTCGAGATCAGTCGTAGAGAATAACTGGGATATAGTGTAAGAAGCTTTGTTACTGAGATGGATGTAAAGTTCAAAAGTTCTTATGGGATCCAAACGCTGCTATATAATGCAGGGCCGAGATACCTGCCTTGCATCGTGAGGCAGACGCGGGCCTTCGCAGCGGCACAGCTGAGCTTCAGGCACTCAGAGGAGCGCTGCCAACAGCCTGTGTAACCTTCTATCATTAGGGTCGATTACTACATCACTTGACATTCAGCCTTGTCTAATGTTTCGGCACCGCGCCAAATGCGCAATCACATTGTATCAAAAGCACCAGGACCCCAGTCCCCAGCGGTGTTTTGTGGCAAGCAGCGTCTTGCCGTTGGAGATTAAGCATTATATTAAATACAAGAGAAAAGCTCGCACATAACAATCTACACAATCTCTCTCACCCACAAACATACAAGTCGATCGAAATATATAACTATATGTACATATCTTCACCAAGATCCCCGAACGCAGTGGTATATATACATACACGTGTGAATAACCACATCGACTCCCAAACATCAACAGAGATTCCATTAGGTGGTAGCAGGTCCGCTGGGCGTAACAGCACCCTCGAGCTTCAAACCCGGCGGAGGAAGGTCTCTAGACAGCGGACAGAATCGGAAGAACAGGATATCATGTGGGTCATTAGCATCAGTCCCAGACCTCCCAGTGCCGAATGTCATAGCCATCAACGCCTTAGACGGAGGGTCGAGAAGGATGCGCCTAGCCGGTCTTGAAACTAGACTCCGGAAAACCCCATCTTTCTTCCTCCGGTGCTTATTTTCCTCTAGGGCTAGCAGCTCGAACGCATACTGTTCGTCCTTTCTTTTGGAATCCTTCGCTGACAGTCGCTCGAACCGCACTAGTTGGGGCTGATTCGGCGCTCGGCTCAGCAATACGGCTAAGGCATTGATAACGCTACCGATGGTGACAGTTCCACTGGTTGGCACCTCCACTTCCTTGCCTATGATGTTGTTTCCTGGCGTCAGTCCAGCCAAGGGGTGGTCGAGGTATCTTGAGAGCACGCACACGCGTAGCGGGCTGGGTGCTAGCGTTTCTCTCGTGAGAGGTATTTGCATGATGAATTCGAATTGTCTGGCGGTTTCGTGGAACGGATTGAAGACGTCTAGCTGGAGCTGCATATCCGGTTCGGGAGACGGCCACGTCGGGTCCAGACAGAGATAAGAGTAGGCGATCGGATCCAGTTGGAGCTCGGTGGATATGCTCTCAATCTTGTAACCCAGCTTTTTCCAGAACACACGGAAGACTGTTCTTGCCATGGGCGAGAGAAAATTGTTGGTGAGATCTTGCGTATCGATATCTTCGTGCCGCTTGGAGAGACCGGTGGTGGAGTAGCGGCTGAGCGATGGCGATGTCTCGATCAACTGTCTCCAAGCTCGTGACACAGCCCGGCAAGTTGTCATGACCTCGGGAGCTGGTACTTCGAGCAGTATTTGTTCGACAATTTCGGGAGGAAAAGCCGGATAGCCAAGGGAGCATGCGCTGGGATTCTTTTCTTTATTCGAGCTCTGGTCTAAGCCATAGAGCCAACGGCCTCTAGATCCAGGTGCTTTGCCCTGGTAATGGCTTCCCCATAAGCCACGGTGTAAATGGCACTTCGATTTGGTCGTCGCCCCGCAACCTAGACAGTGGTATTCTTCGGAAGATATCATTTCTTGCTGTCTCTGTTGATGCTATCCGACTGCCATATGCATATATCGATAGCATTATCAATCGGTGTATTTGGTATGTGGAGAGGAGGGTTTGGGATTGCCAGGCGGTGGCCAAATTTCCCCCCTATTGGTGATTTTGGTGTATCCATATCCGCGCAAATCACAGCGTGGTTCTGGCGTGGCCAAAAACCACGCCTCAAAATAACGGGGTAGGTTGAGAGCATTAATTCTGAGCATGAGCACGCTGCTGGCAAGCTAGTTATTCAATGAACCTATTCAAGTATCATCGTGCAATAGTTCCTGTACGGGGTGTTGCATGAGCACCAAAATTGAAACATGCATACTGAAGGGAAGTATAATTAATTCTGAACTCTAGAAGCATGATGACGAGTTATAGGTTTCTTTCTCTAGATTCGCCGGTGGGGAATGTCGTCCAGTATCTGGCTGAACATTCGAAGTTTTGATATCTTGCGCATTTTCGCAACAAGTTCCGGCGTGGCAGGCCGCGTGGCAACGTGTCATTAACGTGCCATCCACGTGGCCCGTAGTTACTGAAATGAGAAATATATCGATGACCCTTCTGATGTATCGCGGTGAGCTTATTTTTATTGAGGTGGATGTATCAAAACCGGCATTTTGGTGTTGGAATGTGAAATAACCACATGAATCGACACATCTTGTCTCGGCAACCAAACGTTGACCACTTTTGGCTTACGAGACAACGACACATCCAGACACAACTCTGTCAAATCAACAGGTTCTCGTTGCAATCGATGAGGCGATTACAGACTTTGCCCTAGTCATTATGCCTGATCCGGATTTCCTATCGCATGTAGGTGCCAATTCTGCAAGTCACGACTCTATGAAACCTCCGGGCATTCGAGACGCCGCGACAGGTGGGATGACAGAGATAGCGGGGACGTGGAGCGAGACGTTTTCGATGATTTCGAGAGGGATGTCACGGCTGCCCGACTACTACTCCTGCATTTTGAGCTTGTATTGCATCTGGTTCCGACTGTTTCCCGGAGGAGTTACAAAAGAGAGCGGGGGACAATTCAACAGCCGCGAGAATACGACCGAGAAACTGCCGAGGTGCATGGTGTATGCAATCTGCAGCGCGGATATGAGTCGCTGCCCGTATTGTAATCAGGATTAATCGATTGAACAGACGCTGTGCATTGCACCTGCGTCTGGTGTGCATTTTCTGCGACGTTCGAAGCCAGGTGAAGAATCCTGCGTTGTGCTGTGTGTTGCGCCTCCCGATCGGGACTGCGACAACACCAAACCTGCGACTAGCCAGCGATGGCAACCGTCAATGGCTGAGCTTCCGTCGGCTCGATGGTTGCAGTTTAGAGTGGCCGATTGTTCGAGGGATGGTGGCGTGCATGCAGCAGGCCTGCAGTATGCTAGGCTCGAGTATCATTGTCTCCCCCAGCTGCGGTATCAGACTTCATAACCATCTGTTCAACAATAACTGATGGATGGCCGCACAGGCGTGGCACAGCCTGCAGATGGATGCATTTCGTCTCAGCATGCATAGACATTTGCCTCCCCTTTCGAGGAAGTATCTATCTGCCGTTGTGGGGGCATCATGCGGCAGTATTGGCCCCCCGCAGCAGCCCTGATGCCGTCGTGCATGAGACCGTCCTGCGAGCAGGGCAGGCTTTCTCTGGAGTCGTGTCGTCCCTGTTCCTGTTGGACGTCGAATCGATGCCGTCCGTATCGCCATGACATGACGTCACAGCTGCGAGCTCAATGCGCAGCACCCGACCATCGCTTCAGAATTCATCGTGAATGCCTCGCTGCAGAGAAGAAACTTCATCCTGCATGTCGGTATCGCTGTTAGCTCGTGCTTCCGCATCGTATACTTAAAGGCACTTCTGCACTAAGCTTACCCGCAAGGCCTGCATTCCAGTGTGCTGTGACGTGGGGCGCCGTTTGTTCTCATCCGATGTTCTGAGCTCGAGTTAATTCTGCCTTTCCTTTTGCTTCTCCACAGGCCACCAACACACCACTTCGGCTGCTCTCCCACCGACTCTCCACCAAAGAACAGTATCACGAGCCTTGTTCCAGGCTTCATATAAACGATCCGTCGCTCTATCACTGCCGACACGGTCATCAAGCACTTTTCTGCGTAGCATAGCAATAACTGCCACAATGTCGCATTCACCACCACCACTGCACGGGCCTGACGCTAAACGCCCGAAGGGTCAGCTTTCCCCCTCTCCGTGTAGACGTACCTACGCAGATACCGCCCGGCATCCAATCAGCTAACGTCTCGCAGGTATCCTCAAAAACCCCTCCTTCCACGAGACCCCGCCTCTCCCCACCGCCGTTGCCGACCCAGCTGGAGGCCATTCCCCGCACGCCGTCACCGTCGTCGACCACCCCACCGTGTCGGATAAAGATCTAACCATCCAGAACACCCTCCAGAATGCTGGCCGACGCCGTTCCTCCTCGCTCCTCGGCCGCTCAAACTCCTCTTCCTCCCGTCGCCACTCCCTGCAATCACGCACCAACTCCAACTCTTCGCAGCCCGCGGGCGGCGACTCCCCACAGCTCAAATGGGACGAGGCAAATCTATACCTCAACGAACAGCAAAAGACATCTACTATGAAAATCACCGAGCCGAAGACTCCATATGCCAAGACCTATGATCCTCTCGAAGATGAGGCCGAAATTCGGTGCATCGAGGCGGAAGAAAATGCACTCGGTGCTGCCGCTGGCGAGGACATCCCAGTGCAACTGCTCGACGCCAATAAGCTTGATGTAGACGAGCTAGATAAAGCACATGGGAAAGACCACAGCGGTGGCTCCGGCCCTGAGATGATTGGGACGAAACCACGCGGCCTGTTCAAGGAAGACGAGATACCCGGTTTGGATATCGGCGAACCAGAGGAGGACTTGAGTACGCTTCAGAACAAGAGTTCCAGTGCGAAGCAAGTAGTACTGGAGGACGACGGACGACATGGGGGGGACGAAGATGAAGAGGACGGTGAAGGCGGTGAAGAGGATGAACATGAGAGTGGCTCGGAGAAGCACAAGAAGTTCGTAGAGATGCGAAAGAAGCACTATGAGATGAAGAGCGTGAAGGGCCTGCTGGGGTAAGAAAACACGGCTGTCTTGTCATCTTTTTCTAGATTCAATGTCGCTAATCGTATGCGCAGACATCCAGAAGAGCTTGACGAAGACGAAGAGGACGACGAGGGGGATGTGAAGGTCAAAGATGCGCCCAGTTGATGCGGTGCAGCTCAGAGTAAGGGATACCTTCATCGTGATGCTCAAAGCAGGGAAGCTAACGCTAGCAATAGGCAATTCTCAGAAATGACGAATAATCGATCATTTTTTTGCTAATACTCACCTTTTCCGTCGCTGGCTTTTACACGCCTTTTCGTTCTGTTCGGCTGGCTTGTTTTGTCCCTCACTCAGTATTTGGAATGGACGCTATATGTGATTTTGGTTTGATACCACCAGCATGCTTAGAGAGCAGACGTCGTCAGTGAGATTCTCTTCGTTCAATCGATCAAGCCTAGTTTTCTGTATACTGCTGTAAGTTAGAGCCCTAGAGCGCGGGGTCTTGCGGTAGTGTTTCGTTATTACACGTTCCATTGCGTACTTGTACCATTGACTTGTCTACATGCATGTTCAAGCAGCAATGCCCGTCTTTTTCGAGGAATATAATTAAGTAAGTACTTACCTATGTAATTGTGCTCGAGACGTCGAAAGGGAGAAAAGTGAACAGCTCAAGTGAACCCAGGCCAATTTCAGGCACTAACTATGCTGGCTAATTGCACTTCTGGCCCCGACGAATAAACCGTTCGAATACACCTAATTTCAGAGAACCAACCACTCATCTTCCCAACGTCATCACGTCTATATGCTTCATCATGGCCACAAGAACGACGCTGCCACTCCCGACCGAGCTTTGCGATGCCGTTCTGGAATATCTCCCTTACCTCGCCCTCTATTCGTTCTCACTCTGCTCTAAGAGATGCCACGAGCTCGCCGTTCCATTCATCTTCCGATCGATTCGCTTTGGCGGTCCGCTGACGCCGCTGCGCACTGACGGCGGAGTTCTATTCTCCCGACTGAAATATGTGCGGTAAGCATTTTATCTTAGAGTCTTCTGCGCATACTATATCTCAATCACTATGTATTATCAAAGATATGGTATATAATGGATATAACTGATACGTATGGGTATATGACAGACATCTATGGTTCGGCCTCCCACCTGACGACCTCATCCCCGTCTCCCAGGACGAAAAGAGCGAATTCAACATCTCCACATACTTCATGGAGAATTTCACTCTCTTCACAGAATTTCTGCTCACCGCACCAGTATTTCCCCTAACATCTCTCGAGCTCCATTTCACAGGAGACGAGCAGTTGGAGATCAACCTGTTCGACGCCGCGCTCAGTCGCCTCGCGCAAAGTCGCGTCTATGCGACCATCAAACGCCTATCGATCCTGTTCCGCCGGTCGTTTCTCCTCCCGCTCTGTCGACAGTTCATGACACTAGAAGACGGGGTCAGTCCGTATGAAGTCTTCTTGAAACGCAGACCCGACGTTCTTGGACAGCCGTTGACGCTATCTCAACTCTGCAAAGCGAGTATCCAAGGGATTCTCACCACCCCGCCATCACTCACCGAAGCCGTCATCCGCATCATCAGGTGGCCAGCGCCGCAGGCTTACTATTGCTACTATTTCGCATCCTGTCCGACGCTAAAAAAGCTCACGATCGACGCGAGCCAGCTGTTCCCAGATAACTCTCAGGGGCATCTCTACTACTCCAAGTTACTCTCCTTCCCCGCCGTCACACACCTCAATATCTCAATTGCAATCTACCCGCCTGTCGATGAGCTCGCATGGATCTCCGTGCATTTCCCGCGCCTCGAGATTCTGGAGGTCGAAAACCACAAGCAGCAATACTCCTCGCAGAGCAGTAACGTCGGCGTGCTACAAGATGCACATGACGGCATCCTCGGGATGCGCACGCTTCGGGAACTAGTGCTCCCCTGGCCTCGGATACGTAGGCCCACATACGGTATTCCACCACCGCTCATTCCCGGGTTCACTCCGGAGCACATTGAGAAATTTGCTCGCCATCTTTGGCGGTCGGAACTCGAGGTGTGGATGGCGCGATGGCGTGACCGCGGGATACAGTTGCAGATCGTGGTGTTTTGCGGCCATATCCAGACTGGGTATGGTATTGATTACCGGCTAGGGGCGCGGTGCGAGATCGGAATCGCGGCTCGCGGGCGTCGATATACGTTTTCCTGGACCGGGAGCGATATATCGGAATGATGCGGGCCAAGCAAAATGATATACACCCGACGCGACCTGGGTTCAATGGTGTATGAGTGCGCGTACGCCTCTACGTGCTTGCAGACGCCTCAAGCCAGCTTGAACGGCACCTGCCGGCCGTCTCGCATGCCGAGCTGGCGGATGTGTGTTCTCGTTGAGAAGTTAGGCGCGCAGACGGGAATGCGCACGTCCGCCCATACCGTCCAGCGAGACTCCGTCACCGTCGCCGTCAAGGTCGGCGTGGCTGCGTTTACAACAGTGAGAGTGGTCGACGTCAACACACAAGCACCGCAGTTGATCGATATCGGCGTGTAGGCGGTCAGTCTGTAAGATGTTGACGTCGGGCCGACCGTCGCGGTGAGCGTGTAGGTAATTGTGCAGGTGTATCCCCCGGGTGCTTGAATGGGTGTCGGATTTGATATTGGTACATTGGCAGGAAGGGCTGCTGCAAGGGTGCTGCTACTTGGATGTAACATTAGCTTCCCGCTCTCGTTCGCCAAGCATCTCGATGTCTGGATCGATTTCTTACCTGACGAACGCGAGACTCAAAGTAATGCCCGAGAGTGGCCGCATGGTGTTTTGTTACACAGCAAAATGTTGTACTGATACCTCAACTTTGTTCGTCAACTGATATCGATAGTACTAGGGCGGAGCTGTTTCCGCTTAATCGATAACGGAGGATCCAAACCATCGGAAAATGCAATGACATGAATTTATAAGACCAAGAGTGAGCTGGGCGAGACTATATAACCCGGATTCTATCGCACAAGAATCCGACATAACCCCTCACCGCGTAGGTATCGCATCTGTCTAGCTCCATACACATCCGTACGATATATTAGCAGAACCAGTCACCGCACTCCCATTGTTCCCTTTGAATTGCCCACTCGTCGACACGGCATTCGCTCTTAATTCTCATCCCTGGGAATCCGCCGTTCGCTCCCCGTCTCGCTTCGCTTCCAGAACGTATCCAGAATTATGCGTGCCAGAATATACACGGAACGGGTAAATGCTGCCGAGATTCTACTTCTTCCGTAGAGCAGCTGTATTCGCTCCTCGCCGCCCAACTGGAGGGGAGGGAGTATACTGGTGTGTTAGCTACTAGTATGATCGATGCAGTTGCTGTTGGACGGGGAGATGGATTTTGTCGAGCGACATGCGTCGGGTTCCCATTTGCGGCACGGTGTCCGAAAATGCAGGTAGAGGCCGGTGGGGGTGAGCTTATGCGGAGGAGGGTTTGGCATGCGTCCCTTACAATTACGATACAAATCCGTCGCGCTGAGGCTGTAATGCGCGGTGCAGTTGGATAGCTTGACCTGAATGCCTGGGCTGGTCTAAACTTGGGCATTGTTGTTTCGTGAATTCACGAAGCCAGACAGCAGAATATGAGGTAAATTAATGATGCGCAGACGAAATATTCCCGACTAGTTAATCTCCCGTGGTCTATATATCTAGTTAAGTTGGTGTCATAGGAAGCTGTGACCTGATGCTCAGCTAGCTTGTACATAATTCGGAGTTGGTCTATGCTCATCCATATATATGGCACAAAACGATTCGCTGGTGGATGTATGTCTTGATAATCTAGCAGGTTAGTTTCCAGGTATTTTCGTAAGCGAATGCGTGAGGTTCGTAGAACGCTTGATATGCATGGCTATCCGGATCCGAGCCCTAGAACTGCCGACGTCAATCTACAGGACTGGTTCGGTAGATTCCTCTATATTCGATATTCAGATTTCTAGATAAATGACGTAGTCGATCTTAAACCAGATCTAGACATCTAGGCACGCATCACAAAAGGTCTAACGGCTGGTATTTATATATTACGAGGCGAGAGGTGTTTTCTGATTACTTGAGCGGATGAAACTTGGAAACAAATTCATGATGAAGGTGGAAATATATGTTGCAATATTGAGTACAGCAGCGAGCTCCCGTTCTTTCTACCACATGAGTATTTACCCAACAGATTTCCAGATCTAGATTAGATGTGCTGAACTGATATCAAACTCCTAGAACGCCTCTATAACTATGCGTATAGCACCAGTTTTATCCTCCCAATCACAGTTGTCGTGTTCAGTACCTTGAGGCTGGTATATATACGGACACCACCTATACGATTGACAGATGCCATGCTTCACTCGTTGCAGTTGCAATATTTTGCTGCCCCGGCACTCTTATAACTATGCAGCCCTCTCATAATGGTAACGCTGTAACGCTAGCCACTCACGATTCGCAGGCTTAAACATCGCATACCGGCTGAGGGATACCGTAAACCTTTTCCTTCTCGGTGACTGTCGCAGTCGGTGTGCCCTATCCCGTCATTCTTCTTATCAGCATTCCTTCCTGATAGTCAAATCGATATCTGGACATCAAGCACAAGGTGCAACTGAAAGCTGGCACTCACTTTGAAACCTGGAGCTGTAAATGTCGTAGTCCTCACAACTAGCTTGCACCCATTGCACTTAATAGCCGTCGGCGATGGCTTCATTCTTTCCCACCTCGTGAAGGTCGGGCCCATAGTACTGGTAATCACATATGAGACTTCGCAATGAGAGCTTGGGACTGGAAGCGGACCAGGCGCAGGGTTCGGTGCGGCAAAGGCGGCGCTGTTGGCATTACACGTTAGATTACACGTAAATTATATAATTGAATATATCGCGAGTGTAATATGTTTCGGAATGAGGAGCATTAATTAAGCCTTTCATCTTACCTGGCCAACATCAGAGTAGATACAACGGCTGTGAAAATCTTCATTTCGATTGGATATACGGCACTGTTCAGCTTAATGCTCGTTGGGTACTGCTATTTTCAATCGTTTGATCCTGGGTGAACTTGAAGCTGATCTAGAATTGATGGTCGACGTTTTGGTATCGATAGCAATAGTCGTTATACGTTATGAAACGAATGACTGCGCACAGTGGCGAAAATTTTAAGGCTGAACGAATATTCGAGAGAGCGACAATAATGGTGATACGAAATTTAGAGCAAAAAGAGAGAAAATTTCGAAAGAGAGAGAAAATAGTATAGACGATGCGGCTTCCGGGCAGGCTTATATACAAGGTCTTTGTAAACATGTAGGCATATGGTTCCTATACCTTCGATGCTCGAGAAGTTGCTTGCTTCGGATAGGTATTGCTGCATTCAGCACGTTGACGCGCAATAACATGTCAACGGCGTGCGTAGCCGCCTATAGTATCCCAGTTTTGGTACGCAGCCGACGCAACCCTTAGCGAAGTGTCGTCTTCCAATTGGTGTGTACATTGATAACTCTGATAGCTCGAGTGAATATTCAAGTGGGCTGCGCAAAATAATGCGTGTAAAAGGCTCGCGCTCGTCTTAGTGCACCATCTGACGTGCGGTCTGGCTTGCGACGTCCAGCTGTGTTGCATGCATGTTGAAAACTCCCTGCAGGGTGGCCTTCGCTAGCCTCGAAGCCAGGCGCTGAAGGGGCAGGGCAACGACCTTCGCTTTATTATCGGTTGGAACGCTGAAGACGATGTACTGATCGGACTTAGTATTGATACGCGTACGAGAAAGATAGAAATAAATTCTAGTTTATGTGTATTACGATACACATCTGAGAGACGAAAATCCACACCATCCAATGGACATGATATCTCGATATTTTCCTAGAATTTATTTCGTAGCGAATGCCTTCTCAAGATCCGCTTTTAGCTATTTTTTAAGTTTTGGAACATTTCGGCACAGATATCGTCTGCGTTACTACTGGTACAGTGGTGGTTTTGTCACCACCCTATATTGCACACGGCGCATCAAGGCGGCTATGTTAGCACATTTCCCGCCGCAATCGCATGAACAGGCCTGAGCAGGCACGATTATAGAGCTGGATGCCAACATAACGTCGAGATTGATGACTGAGGCATTGCGTTTTAGGATCAATAAGGTGTCACAGACTCACATTTGCCTGCCACATTGTTTGCCACACTGTCTTCGCTCCCACCAAATTACACCCTTTACAGTTGATTTCAAATGTCTTTGTAACATATCTCGTCTGCTTGCCCTTCGTCATTGTGGGCTGTATAGTGACTTTGGAGGTGACTGTGTACTCCGTTGCGCAGACGGCGTTTCCCTTTTTGGCGGGAGCTGCAGCCGATAGACCTCCGCTGTCGACCCAGAAAAATATTGTAAAGTCAGTTGGTGGACCAGTGAAATTTTCGGGATGTTCTCAGACATATTTTGAGGTCGATATTTCAGGATTGATCGGCCTTTAGGCTAATGGGAGTGACTTGTCGAGGAGAGCATGATTAGACAGGTTGAATATTTAGTTACCTTGCCAGACCCAAAGCTACTGTGAGATATAATAAAGACTTCATTTTCCTCCTCAATGCTTTTGGAAGGTTGCCTTAATTGGCCTTTATTGGTTCGGCTTGTCTCTTTCTGCTATCTCCTTTGCGCTTAAGCTCAATCCGCGAGACGTCGTCGATTGATTTCGAGTTTGGGGTATGGTGACGCTGTAATAATGGTACACCTGGAGAGTCGGTGTTACCGCGTTTAGTTCCAGAGTTATCTAATCAGAAGTGAATGCGACAACTGCATACAGGATGCGGTCAATTGATCAACGAGCGGCGACGACAAGACGAGAGAGTGCAGTGCACGACTTCTAGCTCCGTTATATATCAACTGATATTTCGGTCATACGGCCGTCAGCGAACAGTCAATCAGCCGTGAGCCGCCAGCCAACCCGATATCGATATACAAGCACTAGGTGTTGAAAGTCCAAGGGGTTATCACTTCATTCATATGCTGAAATATTCTCGATAGAGATATCCATTCTCTCAGCAAAGTATATATACAGTAAGCCCAGCAGGCGACGTGGCTCTAGTTTGCCAAGATACGAAATGGTGGCCAATAGAACCGGCGCATAACTCCTATTTTCATCGCGATGTCTGGTAGAGCCGTCTGTCCTTGCCCGACTCTGTTCCGACACTTGCGAAGCCCACAGTGGCGCTAAGGGGTCGAAAGCGACAGTGGCAACATTCCCAGGAAGGAAAGTTGAGGCTAGAAATGCTTTATCAACTGAGTGCGGCCAATGTGTCTGATAATTGTCAGGACAGTATTAATTTGGAGTCTCTGACATATTTTTAGACCTCTAGTAGTCTGATATATACTAGTTTAAGAGGCACTTCACCAGAGAGGACGGTATTCGAAGATGCCTGCCCAGGTATTCAGCTTTCAATTCAGCCTCGTTCTTTGTGTAACGTGGTAAATCGGGTATTCGGCAACACAATTTCTGCGACAACATACGACGCCACAGCGATTAACTCTCTAGTCTCCTAGGGCTCACCATAGCTTATATGAATGTCGCGATGACCATCAATTAGATCACCTACATGAAGTAAGTAAAACACATTCGTCTGACAACAAGTGCCTAGTTTCGAGTCCGTTTTAAGTTACAATCTGGCCCGAATATAAGCGAACCGGACTTTCGATCAGCTATTTACAGGACCCGAACAGTTCTTTCCATAATCCGTCCCGCCGTCCGCCTAATTTCCATCTCCATTGCTAGGAATTGCAGGTGGAGTCCACTCGGTCTTCTGTATTCCACTGCAGGTAACGTAGTTACAAACCCCAACAGCTTTGCACCCCTTATATTCAGAACAGACCTCCGAGCTCCAGCTATTGCCAACTTCATCAGGGAATAGCTGAATCTCCAGCCCCCAGAGTGCACAAGTGCCGTCCTCGAGGACCTTAATGTCCTTCATGCGGCCGACGTTTACTGCCTGTGCGCAGAGGTCTCGGGTGACTTTCTCAGTGGTGGTGATATCATCCTCGCAGTGGCAGGTGCATTCGAAGCGAGGGACAGGGCCGACGGGACCCTTCCATGGAAGGCTTAATTGGGCGGCCGCAAGTAGCGGAGCGACGGCCAAGAAGAGAGTGGTATAGTGCATCTTAGCGAATACTTGAGTAATGAGAGGTTGCAGAATAGAGGAATTCTTTATAAGATGCTAGTTATGGCTTTGAAGATCGCGTTTTCTCGAGTTTGCAGGTGTCGATAGAGGATACCAGTGACAATCGAGACCGCCTAACAGGAGTCGACGACATGCTATATATACTGATTGAATATCACCTATCTGAAAATCTGTTTTTGTTCCGTCGCCATTGATGCCGCCGCTCAAGCTTCCAGAAATTTTGATCGGTAACATCTTGAGACCAGAAATCTCTGGTAATCACACCGAAATCTCGGTGCCTGTGATCGGTCAGGGCAATTTCAAACGCCCCGGACCGGCGGGGACATTCATCTGATATCAAACACGCAGAGCTTTCGCGTCTATACACCCAGATAGAAATGTATGCGCGCCGTTGCAAGCCGACTTTGACGAAGCCGAGGTCGCCAATTACAAATGCTGGTGCACGTGGAGGTAACTCGATAGAGGTTGATCAATATAAACAGGCCGGTTTGAGATGAGACAGCGAGTCGAATTACGTGCTTAAAACGGAATTTTTACGCGAGCGAGGTTCAAACGGTAGACGATATATAACGATCGCGGCTGATGGATTGAGAGACATAGCAGAGAATATTCCAACTCGTGCAACTAAGCGAGAAAACGATATATAGCGCCGTTAAAGCGCCCGAATTCAAGGTAAGGATTTGTCCAGGAGGGAAATAGTGCTCAGTCTTCACAATTTATTCAAGGTTTGTACCTTATCGTTCCGGCCTGAAATACACGTGACAAAGAAGAATTCCAACAGATTTCATCCAGCATCCCATCATGCTTAGACTCTCAATACTGAATTCCATGCCAGAATTCGTTCCCTAAGAATCCTCCGAGTCGTAAGCATCCCCAGTGTCCTCGATCCCAATCTGTTTCCGGGCTAGAGATGCTATATTGTTAAACACCGCATCCCTTATCTTTGCGTTTGTCTTTGAAGAAAAGTAAATTTGGTCAGCCTTTGCCACAATTATGCAGGCAAGTACACTCGGAGACATACTTCTGTTGCCAAAGCTTCGATCTCAGCCACTGCTTTCTCGCCCCACTTCTTGAAACCGGCCATTTCCTCCTCATAGTCATCGTCGTCAAGGTATGTGAGGCCTTCCATCATCTTGACACCAGGCGTGATATGCTTTTTAGACACATCAACGTAAACACCGGCAATGTTGTGGATGAGCGTAAAGCGACCATGCAGATCCAATGCTGTCATGATTGCGGACTATCAATCCTATTAGTTAGCAATTGATTGGGACAGGGTATAGAGAGATTCTCACCGTTTTATGCCGATTGTTCTCCTCTTCGGTCCGCGATGTTGCTCGCTTCTCGATATCTCCGGTCTGCTTCTTGAATTGGCTCAGGCGGAGCTCCATAGTATCGTCCACATAGCGTGACACTTCGAGAAAAAAGTTTGACATCTTGTCGATATAGTTGTTCAAGTCCCGCAAAGCACGGATCGAACGCAATAGAATCTGATTGATTGCTTTCTATATCGATACATCCCTTTGTCAGCCTTTTGTCTGAAGGTAGTAGTCCGATTATAATTAGATCTTACCAAATCGAGAGTTTTATCAGATAGTTTACTGAGATCCTCGCACGCAGTGTCGAAAGCCTTCACGGATTGGAATTGCTGTTTCATGAGGGCTGTATGATTGTCCTGAGCCTGACGCAACCTCTGTTCAGCTTCGCCGACCCTGCTCTGACAGGCCTCGAAGTCATTGACAGCGCATGTTTGATCATGGTTAATACTCTCGTCTCGCTTGGTGACAAGATCTTTGCGCTTGGCCAACAAATCCCGTTTGCGCTTATCCTGTGTTTTGCGGACACGTTTCGCAGCGTCCCCAAAGAAAAGTCCAAAGACAGTCCACGATGACGGTTCTATCAGAAGCTCCAGTTAGTCGCGAAGCTACACATCTATTATCCTCGAGTGTCTAGGCTGGGGGTCAAATACCGCATTGTTCTATCTTCCGCAACTCCGAATCAATTTCATTGATTTCGACCTGGCTTCTTTCACATGGGTTCGCTTTCAGGACCGATTTCATCTTTTCCTGAGCAACCTGGAGATTTTGTTTCGCCTCATCGAGCTCTCGTTCCAGTTTTATCTTCTCTTCTTCGGCCCGTTGTACCTGGAGAGCATATTTGCCCTTGACTGCCTTTTCCTCATTGCTCAACTGTTGCTTATTGGCATCTGCAACACAAATCACAATGATATATCAGCAAAGCACTAGCGCAATCAATGGCAGAGTTGATGCAACAGGTGCTTGTATACGTACGGAGTGCTTCTATGGTTGCTCTTCGAAGCTCAATTATAAACTCAAGAAGTCCCTCGAACCTAGACTTCATAAGACTTGCTTCGTCCTGACAGGTAGCTGCTGCATTGGCTAACTCCTTCATCCACATCTCAAGACTGGAAAACTCAGGCTTGGTGTCGTTGAGTACCAATACAATTTGTGCTAGCTATTAGGCGTCGAAGTTTGATCGGTATCCAAGATTTTAAGACGCAATAAATCACACTAGAAGAAAACAGAACTTACAGGTCCTGTTCTCCCGGTCACGAACTCAGCAAGGTTCTGGAGTTTCTTCATCCCACCCTCGGCCTGACTGAACGCTTTCTTTCCAAGGTCGCTGCAGTATTGCAAATTCGTGCCGAGGTATTTATTACTACTGAAGTCAGTAAAATGTGATTACTTTCGCCAATGGATGGATCTAAGGACTCACGGCTTGATGGTGATCCCCTTGATATCCAATGCTGGAAGGTTGACTTCGATGCTACCCGTGATTGACGAAGATCCAGCAACAAGACAAGTAGCCATGACACAAATAGCCGCTGGAGCCGCGCTTAGATATGGAGTCCACTCCAGCTTTCTTGTAAGATCTCTGGAAATATCCTGGACCAAGGCCGGCAACTTTCGTTGAACATCGCGCACCCTTTTGATCCGTTCTTGATCCTGGCTTGCGCTTGCCTTTGTTGAAATTATCGGCAATTGCACTGTTTGGGTTTTTGGGGGTGATTGGGGTGGTGATTGAATCCCATCCCTTCTGCGGTTGAACAGGGGGAACGTCTCCAGGATAGCCTTCAATGCAGAGGCTGCCATTGCCGCCGCGAAATTCTGCCAACTCTTGTTCTTATGAGAGTCCGCATAGTCACATACACCTTTGACTACGATGCATTGCACGACTTCAGAGATACCAGCACCTTCCATCTCGAAGGCAATCATCTTTCCGAACTTTGCGAGCCCGTCACGGTGTTCCCCGGACTTGATAACAGTGTCGCCTGACCCGACAAGCCCAACATGGATAAATGGCTCATGAGCACTTTCGCCATTCAGATTCTTCAGCCTCTCGAGTCGTTTTCTCGGTACAAGATTCTCCTCGTCGCAGTGCAAACGCTCGCAATCGGATGTTAGAGCATCTTCGCATACCGTGTCTAGCCCATTATCGCAAGTCGCGCATTCCGAATCCTTAAGTATGCGATGCTTGTGGCGGTAGTGTGACTTGAAAAGCTTGTCGTTCGCCGCCCCAAGGTATTTGTATCGTTCACCACGTTGTTTTTGCTCGGCTTTGGCCTGAAGAGTCTTGAGATGCCTCGCCATCATCTCTTGAAGATCATCTCGGTCATCATCGTTCTCCAACATGCATAGCTGGTTGCGGATGAGCTTCTCTGTCGAATGATGTTTGAGGCTGTCCTTGGTCGAGTAGTTGCCGGGATACTGCTTGCCGAAGTCGTATTGGATAATGCCGCTGCTGATCACCACATCTCCCAGCAGGATTTCCTGGTCGCCGTGTCTAGGCACGCCACCACAGATTCCGACAAGGAATGCTAGTCGTACCTTGGGGTAGTCCTTCTGAATGGTGGTTGCTGTGCTTGCGGCGCTGGCTTTGCCCATGCCGGAGAGCCTGGCCAGCACGACCTTGTGCATACCAATACGACCTGCTTTATATTTGAGATCGCCTGCATCTTGGTCCCAGACCTCATCAAATAAGAGGCAGATGGCGTTATATTCTGTTGCAAGTGCACATATTATTGTGACTTCAAAGTCTTCCGGGCTGGGGCTAGGAGATTTCTGATTAGACATAGTGTGGCCGATTCGATTATGTGATATGTTCTAAGATGTCTGATGTGATAATTATATAAGTGGATTTGAAGATATATAAGTCTCCTGTTTTGTATGGTCGCTTTTATGGTTTGATCAATTGAATCGTGAAGTGGGATTTCTACGGGAAATGAATGGCTCTTAAATGCTGAACTCCTAAGGCTAGGAAGCTCAGGTTCAACAACTGCAATTGTTGAGGCAGTAAAATATTCGAATATATCAGCAGAGACCACCGGAAAATACTGGTATCCACTAGTTACGGCGAACCAATGTCAAACTCCGACAGGGTTGGTATGGTCAAAGGTGTAAGAGCGACAGCCGCCTCATTATCCCGCTCCAATGCTTGTCTCGCCGCCCTACACAGATGGAAACACTAGAGGCAGTGATGTGAGGTTCGAACTATCCTGCGGCGACTAGTCGTGCCGTACCAAATGTATGTCTTAGACTTACATTCTGCCTTGATGCCACGTCGGCCCACAGAACTCGACTGCAAAGCCAATCGCTGGCATATGTGCATCTGGTGTGGTTTCCAATTATGATGCTCCGTCTTTGCACAGGCTTACCCCGCCTTTGGGGATGCAGCATCTCAATGGCTTCTAAAAACTTTTGAATTTTCAAAAATCAGCCTTGGATGCAAATCGCGGATCATCACCGCTTCTGGTTCATTAAGTTGATTGGGCCGTACGTGCATATGCAATAACAGAGCTTCAGCCCTTGACGTGCTCACGGGTGATTGAATGGTCAATAGAGAAACTAAGATCCTTGCCAAAATATCGGTGAACATTGAAGATGCTAGGCCAACTCATCAATTAGGCATAGGTAGTAAATATCTGTTACACAGATCTAACTCTCCTATATTTCTTGTGTATTATGCATTGATCGGCTAATATCGCCCGAGATTCTGGATAAGCGAGCGGGGTTTTTCGCCTCTCCTCTTAAATGTTCTTATAGTGCTCGAAATTTTGATATCACAAATATTAAATCGATGTTACCATTGCGAATGCAAGACCCCAGCTGAAGTAAAAAGGAAGAAACTCTTAGAGAATAAAATTTGGGGTAGGGATACATAGTCCGAAAGATAAATAGTTGTGCCATGCTATCGGAAATCTAGGTATATTGAATCTGCACCGCGAGACCAAGTAGGCTGTTTGAATCCCACATAATTTAATGTAGATTGCATCGGAGTGAGGGCTTGGGGAAGGCGAGGTGCATCTTGGGAAGCAGAACCAGTGGACTTGCCAGCCGTCTAGCTAGTAAGCAGAAAACACAAATTCTACGCCACATGACTGGTTCACTGTATGATATCCCCCTATTGGCCTAGACGACGCTGTTTCCCGGCTTGCATACAGAATATCAGCCGGGATCTGAAGTTATAGCCTACTGCAGCTGAAGTCCACGCATCCAATCTGCATGCAGAGGATCCGGATCCTAGGACTTGCTCCTTTAATCCAAGCGGCATTGCTCCCGAGTCGGCTATCGTCAGAGAGAATTCTGACAGCCCATCCCAGAGTGATCTTATCACTCAATTTCACACTACTCTGAGTGAGCAGTGAAGAGAAAAGGCAGTTAGGCAAATTATTCGGTTTGGAGGATGATTATAAGTGGAGCGGGTGGTTTCATAAACCAGCCAGGCCCAATGTGTTGAGGAGAGGGTTAATAGCGGTTCAGTTAATGGGAGAAGTTTGTCAGTCAACGAATCAAAGGATACTGCTATTGAAAGGACAGGCAAGCAACATTTCATGAGGGCCGCTTTTGTCATGCGGGATGAGGGACACCGGCGGGCCTCAACATGAATCTGTTCCCAGGATATATGGTTCTGTCAGCTGTGTTGAGGGTAGTTGTATTTTATTTCGTGGGCTAGTCAGAATACGACTAATCTACTGCGCTTAGTGGTATTGAAGGGTAATAAGGTTGATTGCTTGATTAACTTTTACTTACTGCAAACTATATATATTTAACAAACTCAATTTACTTATATAATGGTATATATAATACTAATCCTTAACACCTCTACCTTATATATAATTTTTTTTTTTTTTTTATTTTCACTTATATATTAGTATAATATAAATAAATAACTTGTTTTTTAACCTGATTTTAAAATTATATATTTTATATTTATTATTTTTACTTTTTTTAGTTATATTTTTACCTTTATTAATTTAGTATATATTTAAATAAATAAAATTTAATATTACTACCTTTTTTATTGATATATATTTTAGTAGTAATTTTATTAGCATATTTACTAATATTTTTTTTATTCTTATTTTTTTAATTTTTATAATTTTTCTTTATATTAAGCTGGTGATAAACTTATTATAGATATTTAAATATTTAGTTTTTATATATTTTCCTATTTATATTAGATTATATATAGTTTTATTGTTTATATATATTATCATTAAAACCTTATTATATAGATTTATTTTATTTAACAAATTATATACTTACAAAATTTTTTTGTTATATATAATATTATTATATATTCTAATTTTATAATTAATAATATTATATTTTTTAGTTTTTTTGATATTTAAGTTATTAAGTTCTTTCTAAAAAAAATAATATATCTATAAAAAGATTTTCTATTTTTATTATCTATAAAAAATAAATTGTTATAAATCTTAATTATTACTAATAAAGATTTTGTATATTTAAATACTATATTCTAAGTTTTTAATAGGTATTTTTAAATATCTATTAAAACTAATATATTTATTTTTATAAGTTTTAAAGTATATTATCTAGTTTTTATTATTACTAATATAATATTTAGCTTTATATTTAATTATATTTATATTATATAATTAGCTAGTACCTAGTATTTCTTTTTTTTTCTTTTTTTTAATAAAATCTTATTTTTATATTCCTAATATATATTAATTAATATAGATTTTGGTTTAAGTTTATTAAAAAAAAATAACTTTAATATACTATAAATATAATATATCTAGTTAATATATATTTTATTAACTTTCTAAATAAAATAGATTTTAAAATAAATTAATATATTATCTAATTTTTTTAATTAGAACTTTCTTTTTAATTTTATTAATAGCTTTTTAATATCTTTTTTTTTTTTTAATTATATAATAATTATTAATATAAACTATTATTATTAATAATAGTTTTTTTAATATCTAATATATATTATTACCCAAAAACTTCTTAAATTTTAGTTAGCTTATTATCTTATTAAGATTTTTATATTATAAATATATTAATTATTTTAGTTTATAAAGTATTTTTTTTATTTTTTATATTTTATCTTTTTTTATTTTTAGTAGTTATTTTATTTTTTACAATAAGATTAGATAAAATTATTTTAATTTTAGTAATTAATTATTAAAATATATAGTTATGAAGTTGATTTGTTTTACAACTAACCCTTTTTTTAATATAATTAATAAAATCAATTATAATAATTCAAAATATTTAATTAGGATAAATATCTTTTTAAAATTAATTCCCTATATTTACTTATTATTTCTTATTATTAGTCTAGCCTTATAATACTACCTAATTATAATTCTTTAATCTATTATTTTCTTCAAATCTAGTATTATCTTTAATAATATAGTTTTCTATTTATTTAACAATTTAATTATTTTATATATTTTAATATCTATTAATTTTAAAATCTTTTTTTTTAATACTTCTTTTTATTATATATTTTCTACTAAAACATCTATTTATTTTTATAATAATAAGATCTTATTTTTTAAATTTTTATTATTTAGAATATATTTTGTTTTTATATCTATAACTAATATACTATATTAAAAAGAAATTTAAGATCTATTATATTTCACTAATATTGTTTTTTATATTTTATTTTTATTTAATCTTTTAATAATTAATAAAAAATTTTTTTTCTTGTTAAAATATAGAGATCCTAGTTTTGTTTTATTAAATATAATATTTTTTTAATAAATAATTATTTTTATTTTTAAATTTTATAATCTTTATATATATTTTATTTTACTATATCTTAATATAATTATTAGTGTTATATAGCTTTTTAATTTCTTTCTTAATTTTTTTAAAATATATATTTATATAGTATATTTAAATACTTTTAAATTAATAAAATAAGGTTTGTAGTTTATTAAAACCTTATAAAATATTTTTTTTTTAAAAAAATAGTTAGATTTCTATTTCTTAGATAATTTATTATTATATTTACTTTATTTTAAAATTTAAATAATAAATCTAAATAATATAGTATAAAATTTATATAATTTATAATTATTCTTATATTCCTTTTTAATAATAAGTTTATTTCCAGAAAATATAACAATATTATTTTAAATATTATACCTTTTTTATTATACTATTTATATATTTTTTTATTATCAAATTTTTTATTATTATCTAAGTAAATTATTTTTACTTATATATTATATTAATTTAATATTAACTTTTTTTACAATTTAATTTTTTATAAGGTGTTTAATTTATTCTTATAAAATTTAAATTATAATACCCTTATATATTTATTTAATATAAGTAAAAAATATTCTGTTCTTATTAATTATTAAGATTTTTAATATTATAATAACTAGCTAGTATAATAATAATAATAATAATTAATTTATATATTAAAATAATAATAACTAGCTAAGATTATAAACTACTAATCTTTTAATAATATATATTTATTTTTTTATATTAACTATTAGTTAGTTATAAATAATTAGTTTTTATAAACATAATAATTAACCTTAGGATAATATTTATAATAAAAAAAATAAAATATTAATATCTTAAAAGTAATAATAATAATAATTAGCCTACATCTATATTTTTATATATAATTATAAAGATATAAAACTTATTATTTTTAAAAATATCTTTAAAATTTAAATAATTAAAAAAATTAATATAGATTTTTTCTCTTAATATATTTAAGGTTTTTATATACTTATATAAAATCTATTACTTTAATTTTACTTATATATAATCTTTACATAAATCTAGTTATAGCTTTTTTGTAATCTATAAACTTTTTAATATATTTTATAAATTAAGATAATTTTATTTATTTAAATAACTTAAACAAAAATATACAAATTTTAAAAATATTTTTCTACTTATTTTTAATTTTAAGTATATAATATTTAATATTATTATTAATATTAATTTTATTTATTATTTTATATTATTATTAGTTATTATAAATACTAATTTTATTAATTTTATTATATTTTTATTTAATAAATTTAGTTTTTTCTTAACTTATTTAATTAAATCAACTATTATTAGTAAATAATATTTATATTTTAATATATAAATAATATAAGTAATTAGTTTGTTTAATATTTTAATTTAAAATTTAATTTTTTTATTTTAAATTATCTTTAATTTGTACTCTTTTATTACAATAATTAAGAATAAGTTAACAGTCTTAAAATCTAATATATACCAAATATTATTAATTAAAATAGCTTTTTATTTAATTTATTTCTTATTATTTTTTAGAATAATAATAATCAAATAATTACTTTTTCTTATAGTCTATATATTTTCTTTTTTAATTTTAACTTTTTTTAACTAATAAAAAATAATATAATTTTTAAAGTAAATTATATTTTTTATAAAATAGTAGATTATATCCTAATTAATTATTTACTAATCTTTTATTATTCTTAATATTATCATATTAAGTATGTATAAAATAAAATTATAGACTTCTTTATTATTATCTTTTATTATAATAATATATCTAATACTATATAACTTAAAATTAATATTATTATTATTTTTTTTAAGATTAGTATTATAAACTGCTAGTATTATTATCAGTTATCTAATTTATTATTATACTTTTTTTTTTAATTATCCTTTTAAAGCCTATATTAAGTATAATTTTTAATAAATCAATTTATTATATTTAATTAATTTATAATATTTATAAATTATATTTTAGTATAAAGATTGAAAAATATTTTATTATTAAAAAAATAATTAATATATAGTTAAGCCAGTTTAACCCTAATACTATTACTAAAATTAATATAATTATTAAATTAGATATTATAAATTTTATTAATATAGCTGTTACTACTATTAATTATATATTAATAATTATTATTAGTAAATATCTTATTATATTTTTAAATATAATTAATATTTTTTATTATTATTTTATATTTTAATATTATAGGTTGTAATAATACTTCTTTCTTTTTCTTTATTTTTTTTTTAAATATTATATTTAATTTTATAAGCTTAAAATTACTTATATATTAACTAAATAGTAGATATTAGGTTTATATTTAATATTATATTTCTAAAACTATTATATTTTAATAATAATCTTTTTAAAATTTGTTTGGTAACTTTATTATTTAATTTAACTTTTCCAGCTTTTCTAAGTTTTTTTATTAATAATAAAACACAAGTAATATAATTATCAATTAATTTTAATATATTATATTTATAAATAAAAAACTTATTTTTTAATTATTAAATATATATACTATTATTATATAGCTTAAAAATTTACTCAATTATTATTTATATAATATATTTATTTTTTTATTCTATATTTTTTAGTTAAATAGCTATATTCTCATCTATTACCAATTATAAAATTAAAAAAACTTTTATTAAATAGTTATATAATATCCAGATTCTATAATTATATTAAGTTTGAGTTTTTCCTAAATTTATTATAAATTATAGATTTTATATAAAATTATTTTATATATTATATAATATAAAATATAATTCCATCTTATCTCTCTAATCTTTATAATTAGATTTTTTTTTATATTAGATAATTTAATTATTATTAGTTTTAGAACTATAATTAGATTATCTTAGATATTATATATTATATTATTAGTTTTGTATTATATTTATTATCAGATTTTTTAATTAAAAAATATTTATTATTTTTATATTACTTTTTTTAGCTTGGCTATATACTTTATTTTAGTTATATTTTTTAAATATTAATAATTATTTATTTTTATCTTTATTAAAATTAAATAATATTTATATAAAATAACTATTATTTAAGATAATACTTAAATCAATTCTAATATTATATAAGGTAGTATAAAACAATAAAAACTAATCTTAGGTAATTTAGTATAACAATTTTAAAGGCTTATAACTTATTAAAAGGTAATAAGATTAATTATTTAATTAACTTTTACTTATTGTAAATTATATACATTTAACAAACTCAATTTGCTTACATAACAGCGCGTATAACACTAATCCTTAACAGGTGGCACAACAGTCAACCTTTTTGCCACCCAGTTGTCGGCAGTCTTGAAAGTATTCCTAGGATCCTTTGTATCCGCTCAGTGCCGCTCTCCAAGCTAGGCGCCTAAAGGAAGGAGTACGCTGGATCCAAATGTTTAAACAAGCGTAATACTTTGAAGTTATTATATTGGATTGTTTTTCCGAGTTCAAAACATATAATTAATTATATACATAGCTTAAAAGTGATCCGGCCAAAGAGAATCGATATCGATAGTCTTTCCTAAATATTTTTTATGATGACCTGTCTGATCAAAACGGCTATTGCCAGTTTGATCTTGGTCACACAAACTGTACAAGTGAGCTACCATTAAGTCTTCTCTCAAACTACTTATACGTCGTATACTATAAGAAAGCCGAATGATGCCTCCCATGATATCCCCCGATTCTCTCTCAGGATCTCATTCGCCAAATGCAAGCTTCCCAAAACCGAACTCTATCGCGATATCGCCGTTCGGATCATACAAGGAGCTTAACTGCGTAGCTGCATTGAACAACACGCCTTTATTAACATATTCTCAACGCAACTTGGTAGAAGCTAGTCGTCTTCTCCCGTTACATATGCGGTATCTTTATATTCCCAGTCCTGCAGGTCGGCCTTACTGTTAATTCCGCATGTCGCCAAGCGGCTTACGTGATCCTCGAGCCATTGCGGTGTGATCCTAGCCCGGCCTGCAGTTTGGATTGGGCACGGTTTCCGGATTGGGAGCAGGCGCCTGTCGTCAGACTGATTACCAATACGTGTCTGATTAGTCAGGCCGTTTGGGAGCTTTGGGACGTCTCCTCAGAGCATCAGGTGGGATTCGGCCAATATATTCGCGTGCGGCCAGCTTGACCTCTTAATAATCCACAAAATCGCTAATATGTTAACAAACTGCTAGCTACTCTCGAGATACCACTGAGATCGGGACATTCTTCTCGTCGGCAGGGCCTCGCCTACGCGTCTAGGATATTTCGATTTTTTTTTTTTGTATTACTCTTCGGAAACGTACCTGCAGTGACGTCTCGATTCGCCTGCTTGAACCCATCCCAGGGCCCCGGTGCAAGGCGACGTTGGGCACATCTCGAAACTCTGATACAGTACTACTCCACGCACATCGCCGATAAGAGGCCTGCGGTGGCGTCCGCCAATGCAAGATGGATGGCAATCCGGGATCGATATCTGGTGATGCTTATATGCCAGACTATTCCGGCGTCAACGTCGACCAGCTGCAGGTTGGCTCTGAGGATTTCGATATCGACACCTGGCTAGCGAGCTTCGACCCCTTGGCAAGCCAGACGCTGGACTCGCTGGGCTCTCAGGCTTCCATCGCACCGTATATCGATCCCAGCATCTACGGTGGTGTTCATTTTGCACCGACGCAGCAGTTTGAACCTCTGCCGCAGGTTCCGGAAAATGATATCAGCCCTCAGGCGAACGTCGACGACTTCACACCTGCGAACGGCTGGTTGTCGTTACTGGATCCTTTCACCGACCCGCTGCAGCCGAACTTGAACCAGATCTACCCGGAAGCACAGCTGCCAGAGCTAGAAGTCGGGGACTTGCCCAACCTCGACGAATCATCGACGCCGTCGTCAGTTGCGCAGCCGACTGCACCGATACCAGAGACGTCTGTGATTCTGGAGAGATACGTCAAAGCGCACTCGGAAGACGAGTCGGAAGCTCCGTTCGCCGCGATAGAGCGAAACATCAAACGGCTGGACTCGATGAGTCCAAACTTCCCTTCCCAGCCGACATTCGACATAGGTCCATCGAACGTTCAAGATCACGACCGGACGGACACCGTCTCGACAAAGTCCAACATCTCCAACGTCAGCTGGGCCTCGAGGGCCAACTGCCTGCAGAACCTTGGACCGCTAGCCATTGATATCGACGGGCCGGACTCACCGGCATACTACTCCACCGGTGTCCCGAGCCGCGCGGCCAGCATCTGCTCACTGCGCTCGTCGTCGTCGCGGGCGTCGGACGCATGTTCGATAAACACCTTCGCCTCCGCCAACTCGGCCTCCTCGAGGGCTCCGAGCCGGCGGAAGCGCACGATGACGAACAACCACAAGCCGAGCCGCAAGAGCACAAAGTCCGACAACCGCTTCTTCTGCACCTTCTGCGGCACCAGCTTCTCCACGAAGTCCACATGGAAGCGCCACGAGGAAAGCATCCACCTCATGCTCAAAACATGGACATGCTCCCCGAACGGCGTCAAAGTCTCCATGACCCCCTTCGCATCCCACCATAACTCGACCGACGACACCTCCAATCCCACATCCACCACGCACAACTACCAGACCTGCTGGTTCTGCAACATCGACCGCGACTCCACATCCGACATCCCCTTCTCCTTCGGCGACGCCAAACCCAGCACGACCGCCCAATCCACCATCCCAAACCACTACGTCTCCATGACCTCCCACGCCCTCGAGCAGCACTGCTTCGCGCACCAGAATGCGCGCACCTGCCACGAGAACTCGCCCGCAGAAAAGACATTCATCCGCTTCGACCACTTCGTCCGCCACCTCCGCGACGCACACGGCATCGACGGTCTGAAGATGACGTTCGACGGCAGCGAAAAGCCATCGGACCCACTACACGGCACCTTCCAGGTCCTCGCGGGCCCCACGCGCTCGCGCTGCGGCTTCTGCGGCGAATCATTCACCCACTGGGCGGACCGCGTGCACCACCTCAGCCATGAATTCTGGTGGAAGCACCGCCGCATGGAAGACTGGCACGGCGACTGGGGGTTCGACGAAGAATGGATGCGCCGGCTACAAGACGCTCGACTCCCCGAGAAATTCGCGGAAGCAGCCCCATCAGCACCCACCACCACCGCTGACACCGCCGACGCAGCGGCAGTAGCCCCACTCGACCGGCCAACCACGCCGATGGCATCAGCAATCTTCGCGGCGCCAGGAAAATCCCTATCGTTCATGGAGACGCTAGACCAACTGCACGCGATGAACGTCGAGCCCGGCGAGCTGCGCGAGAGCTCACGAACAGGTCGCTTCCCGTGTACTGTTGCCGGCTGCCACAAGGCTTTCTGTCTGCGGAAAGACCTGCAGCGACACCACCGCACCATTCACGCGGCGGATAAACCCGAGTTTCTGTGTCCCGTGCCAACGTGTAAGCGGTACATTCACGGTTTCACGCGGAAGGATAACTTGAAGTACCATATCATGCAGCTGCATATCGACCGAAACGCACCGTGCTTCGGTGCCATGCAGAAGATTCTGAAGAGTTTGTAATGTAATATAGGATAAAAGCGACAGATTCACCGCTTTATTAATCGGCCGTGGAGGTCGACTGTATATATATCGAATTGATGCGTTGTCGCATTGAAGGCGTAACGTTTGATGACGGAAAGCAGCGAATGGGCTCCACCACCCCCAGAAACATCAAGATTGATATCGAGCGTTTAGATGGTTGTACGTCAAGATGAATCATATGTGATGGAACAAACTGTCTGTCCAAAAATCAATATCAGCACTCGACTCTTCTAATGCAAACAATCCAATCATTCAACCCATATATGCTACCCGCTAAAACAAAATGATAGAAAATATACGAACACGTGCAATATGCATATATAAAAATCAGGTACACCGCTTCCCACACGCAGTCTCCAGCTCGTCGATATTGTTACACACCCTCAACTTCTTCTTAACCCCCTGAATATACGCCGCATCCTTCTCAAACGCCACGGCATTCCGCATCTCGAACCCCTCCAACGACAGCGCGATCACCCCGGCCGCAGTGAACTCCCGCATCTTGCTAACCAGCTTCGGATACCCCTGTCCCTTCTCTGGCTCCAGCAGCGTTTCGTCGAGCAGGAGGTCTGCGATGTATATTTTCGTTTCGCTGTATTTATCGCGGTTCAGCGGGAAGCTGGCCTCAACGTACTCGATCACGCCGTGCAGACTGTTTATATCGATGACGCGGTAGAATGGGAAGGTGGGCACGCGCTTGAATTCCGGCAGGGCGTCCGCGCCGGCGGTTGCTGTCGCCCGCTTCTGGATTATCTCGACGTTGTAAGGGAGGATGAGGATGCGGCCGGTGTCGAGCGCCGCCTGGACGGCTAGCGCGATGAAGTTTATGAGTTGCTCTTTAGTGCCCGAGATGCCTGTGATGCTGAGGTATCGGCCGCGAATGTTGGTGTAGTAGCCGTTGTGGTCGGACCAGCCGCCGTAGAGCTTGCCAAAGTAGGCGCGGACGGATTTGTCGATGCAGGTGAAGTGGATGGCGGTGGTGTGGCGGATTAGGATGTCGATTTGGGGCTCCGTTGCGAAATTGCGGGCTTCCCAGGCTTGGTGGTCCGACCAGGATTTGAAGTCGTCTTTGTCGAGGAGGGTGTAGCGGAGGGAGATGCCGCGGAGGGCTTCGCGCAGGATGTAGGTCGCGCTGATGCTGGAGTAATCGGTGAGCGCGACGTTGGCGTCGGTGATCTTGGCCTTCGCGCGGGCTTTATCCAGCTGCTCGTCGAGGAGTTTCTTGCTGCGCTCGAGGTAGGAGATTGTTTCCGGGGTCGGGTTGGAGAACCAGAAGCCCGGGTCGAGCTTGTCGGTTTCCTCCATGAACTGCACATCCCATGTGTCGTCCGTCGTCTTCATCATGCGGGAGAAGGGATCGTGCGTGCCCGTGAGGCAGATGTCCGAGTCGAGGTGGAGGAAGGAGTATCCGGCCCGTGACAGATGCAAAGCGAAGAGTATCTACGAGCGTCAGTCAGTCAGATGTGTACCTCTAGTTCCACCAGCTGGTAACATACGAGTATTACGTCCCGCCCCCCGCGGACCATGCTGACATCAAGCCGCTTGAACCCATCGGTGTCCATCGCCATACACGGCTCGTCGAGACAAAGCACGACATAGTTTGAGGTCCGGCCCCATGGCGTCAGCTTCTCTCGGATGTTATGGAGATTGTCGAGCGAGGAGATGTCGGCAATGGTGAATATCACCGGCCGCGCCTTATTGATCTTCCTTCTGAGGAACTTGTTGATAGAATCATTGGGTAGGTCGTCTGAGGGTGCCGCAGGCGTCTTGGGCGGCGAGGGCCGGAGAAAAAGGTACCAGACCAGCAGGAGGAAGATGGTGATGAAGATGAACCGCTGGGTGGGGCGCATCGTGTCGGTAGTAAGTAAGTAAGTGGTGAATCGACGGTATCCTCACGCCCTCACGATACCTCGATCAATCGCCGGCTGCAGCAGCTACACAATCGTAGCTATATCCGTGCAGCCTCACAGGTCTGAAGATTCATCCAACTGCCAACCCCTTGACGCATCATGTCGACAGAATAGGGAGTGGCTTACCTTGGCTTATGTAACCGAGCATCGGCCTTCCGCGTCGGACTGTTTGAAACTCGATGCGCATTGCAGCTCGCTTACCAGCATAGACACGACAGCACGGCGTAAGCTCGTGACCTGAACCAGTGGTTGGTATAACCTTGATACATGACGGACATTTTATTTTTATCTCAGATAGCTTTACCAATTGACTGGCCTCTTTTCCTTGAGTATATATTTCTGGAACTATCTCTCCCGCAGACATAGTATATAGCAGCCACTCGCATTGGCCATTACCTAATTGACCTTTGTTCGAAGGCCATTTGAATTTAATACGACAACTATGTAAAAATCCATGTCCGGTCTGACATGCGGCCTGGTTCACGAGACCAGTATATCCCAAATATAAATCTAGAAGTCTATATCTGGTCATCTAGATTTATTTGCATATTAGAGCTTCGTTATTGTATTCACCCACCCAGCAGCTCAAATGACACGGAACAGCTTTGGGATCCTGCTATTTCTGGATCGATTGGATACCAAGTCCGTCTCTGGTGTATATAATACACGACCAACAGTATATCGACGCCATTGCGGCCATTGCATATTGCAACGGGTCGCCTCCGCTCCCCACTTTCCGTGCTAAATCTGCCAAAAACACAGAGACCCATCACCTCGTCGGTCCGGTCCCGACAAGCAACTCTCAGGATCCGTTCGACCAGTCTGACAGAATGGACATGCTCCTCTTCGTCATAGAGTCTCATTGTCTCCGTCGTTCTTCTCAGGCCGCACCCAGTACGGGTGAAGCACCCGTTTGTCGACCCCCAAGTCTCTTTCTCCGGAGCTGGAACAACCCTTTGCCATCCACCAACTATAAATTTAAAATCAATTTCTGACTCGAACATGACGAAATTGCCAAATGCTTGTCTTCAGTCGCGGGTTTCCAGTTCCAGGCTTTTGTGTGTAGGAAAGGTATTGTCTGCCTTTTCTTTTTCCGACTGTCGTAAACCAGACGGTCGATTATCTGTCTCGGTATCCGTTTCTTCGACCATCTCATCTACAAACAATTGTTAAAGACTATTCCATTCACCAGTCGGGCGAAGCAAACTTACTTCTGCTATCACAGCGAGTCGATTTTCACACAATATCCTTGATTGTTTCGCATCCATAAGCGCGTCCTTAGTTCTCTTTCCCCACCTCCCCCTAACCCTTCTTGTTCGAGTCTGTATATCGGTTTGGGTACCCAAGCTTGGGAGTGCATCTGGTGGCGGGCCCCAGCTAGCCTAGGACATGCTTCAGGTGCTAAAGTTGGATTGCCTAAGTCATTGGGTTAGCCGCATGAACGACATCATACAGAGCCTGATAAACCTCAACAAGATGGTATGGAACTGCATGACTCACCACGCCACAGTAGGGTTGAGATGCAGGCGTATGTAAGTAAGTAGTTTTACGATAAACTATGTATATGGACCCATTCTGACCGCCTCGGGTCTCAGAAACTCAAAGACATGTATGTACTGAGGTCGCACGCGCGGCCCTGGACAGAGCCCAACGCTCTGTGGTGCCGTCGCTACTGCCGTGACGCAGAGCCGGACACCTTGAGCCAGAGTTGATCCAACCTCTAACCCATATGCGTTCGTTCCTTTGTTCGCACGGAATCAATTTGGCCGCGGCGAGGTTTTCGAGGAGTCATAAAGAGGCCTCTAATTCCTGCCCGCTCCCATGAATTCACCGTGTCGCTAGCACTGGTGACACTGTGTTATGGTTATCGTCATGTCAGCTGAAATGTAGGTAGTTGGTGTTGGCTCCGCAGTCGTGGAAATGTATCTCTTACCTCGACGCTCACCGAACATCTACGAGGTTACCCGCAACAGCAGTGTGCGGGACGCCGTCTGATCCTTTGGCAGTAGCAGCAGCCACTGCCGAGGGAACTTTGGGCCAATTGGCGAATCTCTCTTGAATCACTTTGGTATACATATTTCGAGGTGGATGCCGTAGGTTGGAGGCCATGCAGGATATAGAGAGGTATGAGTAATGGAGCATCCTAAAATTGGTAGAATGCTCTCCATGGAGGAAGAGGAGATGTGAGGAGGATGAAGAGGAAAGAAAGAGGAAGTGGGAAGGGTAGCAGGAGAGCAGAGTATATATACTCGGCGATGACTAAGCCGGTTGCTGCCAGATCTCTGCCAGATATTATGGAAATATTTCGAATATTGTGAGATTTTTGAGCTTTTTGTACGCCGATTGTCACGATCGCTGTGCCTATTATGTAGTTGTTTCATTTGATATCTTGAGATATATATATATTGAGAGATTTTTAACATTTCAGCTGATCAGAATCTTGAACTTGTAGTGTGATTTGCAAGATGCGTATAAAGCACTGATTGATCATCGGTCGATGGTTCCACGAGCTCGCGAGAGTTGCAGATTGACTTCAAGTGTTCAGTATATATAATGATATTTACTGTGCCAGTCTAGAAGCGACGTATTGACGGCGATAATACGGGATTGGTGTAATATACATCTTAATTAATTTGATAAAGTGTGTATTCAGACCGTCTTCAAAGACACGGCCTTGACAGCATAGTAGACATGATGTATGCATGGACTTACGCAGCGTGTCAAGTCAGCAGCAAAATTCAAAACTGTTGCATATTGAACATTTCCGGAACACCTTCCAATATAGTACAGTCTTCTAGATAGATCTCCTGATAACTATTGGGTGTGTACTATAGAGGAGGCGCGCATCATGATATCAGCACCCCCGAAACTACTAGACTGACAAGTATATTGCTCTCGCTCAGCCTAGTCGGACCAGGCCTAGGCCTCCAGTCGCTCAATATTTGTCATATTCCCTCAAAACGTCGACGTCTAATTTCTCAATAATTCAAACAAACTTGCTCTATTGCCGGAATCGGTCAATTTCTGCATACGGCACCGCTGTTACATATCGAATTAACTCCGGCCCCTTCGCACGCTTGCATTCGATACGGCTCAAACGAAACGACCCAAGACACATTTAGGGACGCGTATGCGGCTTGCAACCCCAGGAACATCAAATAAAGAAAGAAGAAATAAAGGGATGTATACTATATAAAATCTGAGCCCAAGGCACATTTTCTACTACTGAATTCACCTATCATAATATGCATGAACCCAGGCTCGATCCAAGATCTCGAGAGTTTGTATCAATTGTCACCATGAAGGTTTGTAGCGAGCAGCAAAATTTTCAAAAATCAATCAAAAATGTCGTCTCTTGATCGAATTATAGACACATTGCATGCAATTGACCTATGCAGTATTATATATATTCAAAACTGAGATCCGCCGTATCGTATACAATCGATAAAGATGCAACATAACGGCACGGAAGGTCAGCCGATGCCGCTATAACCAACTTTTGCGAATACGTTCCTGCAGTTCCGTGTGCTGTGTTGCCGTGATGTTGGTGTTTCGGCTCGCGAGGTTTACTGGTACCGAGCCCGCACCACCAACCAACAGCCACTCTCGAATCGAGTCACCTTTGTTATTCTACCGAGGCAGGTACCAACGATAGGTCCACTTGCACAGACCAATCACAATATTCGCAGACAATCACATTCACTTAATACCGTCAATTCGATACGACTGGACGGGACGGAAATATTCGAATATATTCCAACCCAGGATGGCCAGACAAGCAAACACTCTATCTGCATCACTAGCTCTCACCCAAATCCACTGCAACAACTGGCCCTCGCCATCATCAGAAAATAGCAGGCGTAAGCATCCCCTATATATTCCCACCCGCCAATTGCATCAAACAATACATATAATATAAAACATATATAAGTAATATATGATTGTATACTATGCCAATCGTCGAGGTGTATTCCTATCGTCTATATCGATTGATGGAGCAATTGGGTTTGTTGGAGGGTAAAACCTCATTGCCGTCCTGCCTGTTTGTCGACGCGGGATATAGATGAAACGAGAGAGCTGCCAATCTTGTCGACTGTTTGTCCTCGTGAAACTCTGCTATCGAGAGTACTTGCATCTTGACTTTCTCTTACCGTGCCATGTCTTTACCATGCTATGGGCAGCTGTGTTTAATGATATGCAATAGCTATAGTGATAGTTGGTGATTTAATCAATCGAATATATTTCGTATTAAGAGCTCAAATCAGCGAGCTCTCAAAGAAAGAAGAATAAAGTGAGTGGGCAGGCATGCGAGTTACCCAGCACACCGTGGTCATGCAGGGGCAACATACACCAACGGAGACTCGGAGCATTCTCGGCCAACAATCCATCGGACCCATACCTGACCTCCAGATTGAAGAAAAAACCAAGTCACAGGTTTTCCGACCAGCGAAACGAGTGCATGCAGACGAGTGTGCAGGCATGTATGCATATGTGCGCAGCGCAGCGCCGTTGCAACATCTGACTACTCTGACTCTCGAATCGCGAGACCAGTCCGATCCGTCCATGTCTCTCGGCGAAAACATTTCACAGTGTCTGTAACGTTATAATAAACATTAATATCAACCTACTGCCAAGACCGAGAATCCCGTCCGAGGAGCGCAGCTGCCACTTCCATTCGATCAGAAAATTCACTCTTCCCGCAGTCCACTCAAGATGCTTGTATGTTGTTGATAACTCACGAGATTAAGTGATTGGCAACGGAAGGTGGCACCGCGCATCCTTGACTCCGGGTTTTCGCGACGGCTGCCTCGAGGAGCCTCCTGGACAACTGGAACCGGGTTCTCCACGACCCGCCCGATCGCCACATCTCATCTCACCAATCGCGGGGCCAACAGCGTCTTTGTTATGATGAGCATACAATATTGCATCGACGAGTCGGCAGCGTCGCCTCATCTGCTGTTGTGGTTGAGCGATTGAGGAGAGCATGGCGGTGACGTGTTGTTGCGAGAGCACGCGTTTCAGAGCTGGCGGTTTGGACACCGAATTCGTCTCACATTGACCGCCGGGCAGGGGTTCAAGGCTGGCGATTGGTCCACAGTGGCCAAGCCGTCCCGAATGGGAAGAAAAGAGCAGAGCTTGCAGAGATGGACTTGGGCGCATTTGATGGTGGCAGGGGCTTCATCCGATGTGAGTGGCCGGTGGCCGGTGCACCAGATGCCGCCGGGCAGGGTGCATTCGACGCATTCACAAGACGCCGCGATCAAGATCTCGTGCTTTGGGTACGTGCACCCGTCGTGCTAGTCTGTAGTACTAGTACGTACTGTGTAGGCACCTGGTGTGCTATACTTGGGCTCGCGGCTACGGTCTGGGAACCTCTCAGATGAGCGCCAGGAAACACATCAATGGATCTTGGAATACTTACGTCGACACCGGTCCGCAGCAGCTGGCAGCTCCTCCAGGCAGCCTGTTTCTGGTCAGTGGATCGAGCTGGCCGAATTGATACCCATCGCGATTCGACGCCGAGTCTCGCGGTGAAAGAGATGAGGAAAAAGGAATGCTGCCCCTCGCCAGGTAAATTGCAGAGACAAAGCGGAGAGTTTACACACTGCGGACAACGTACCAGAAATAGCATTCCTCCCAGTTAGTTAGCGATGCGGCACTATGCAGGTACCCTCGCTGGCTGGCCCCATCCAGTGCTCCATGCATGCATCCCATCGGCGCGCGTCACCACTGGTACAGGGTACATGCACAGTCCTGGCAGTGAGTGCTGGTACGGTACCTGTGCCGAGCCGGCCTATCTGGGTAGCTGGCTCCTGCCTCCTCGCTGATTAGCCTCGACTGGAGGAATGCCTTCGATCCGGGATGCGGATACGCCCTGAGGGATGCTCGAGTGAACGGCAGAGTGCTATAAGTATATAAGCCTGGGCGTCCGTCGTGATATCACTGGTTTCAATCCGTCTTGGTTGAGCAGCGGCGCACTGGACCGATTCGATCATCCTCCCCTCCCTTTCCTTCCCTCCCTTTCTCCTGTGGAGAAACATTTTTACTTCCTTTCATTCAGTCTTTCCCTCTCTTGATCAGCTAGCCTGCACCGTCGACGGCGCAGCTAGATAGTGGTTAGCGTTATCGGAGTGATTCCTCAAGTCGTTCTTTATCGTTGTCGTTGCATGTTGTTGTAGTACAATTGTACGGCACGACTCGCGCGCATAGGCTCGCCAGAGATACCAACCCACCGACTAACCCCACGACAACATCATATCTACCAATATATAATATACCTAGAGTATATTATACAAGACGCTCTTTATAGGACTGCTCGTAGTACGACCAGTCCGTCCTATCCTTTTTCGATAGTGATCTCCCAGCGAGATTGCATCGATTGAATTCGGATTCCATTACGCATATCCTTAATATAAACACATCCCTGGGGGAACAGGGCAATACCAAAATATAATTTAACTGCAGAAAGTCCAGGACCGAGCTCGACGCTCTCCAGACTTCCTCTCGAGGATAGAACCTTCTATCTTGTCGGCGAAGTCTCTGAATCGAATCGAAACTTCCGCTTCGAGCAGTTGGCGTTTCGAGACTGAGCGACGTTGAAACAGCAGTCAGTACGTATACAGCCAGCTGTGTTGGAGCTGCAGAACTACAGAGCTTCTCCCCAGCGACGCCCGTCGACATAAATTTATATCTCTCTCACCGTCCCCCTCAAACAATTCCCTCTCCTCCTCCTCCTCCAACCCCCATCTTTCGCATCAGCAGGCCTCAGTCATCATCGACTGCGTAGGCTTCGACAGGTTGTTTTTCTGTGGAAGACGGATATCAACACCGACTCTCCTCTGCGCGCTTCTCCTGCACTCGCTCAAGCAAGCATGCATTTCTCAAACTCTCTGCTGGGCGCTGTCTGCGTCCTGGCTCACCTGACGGCTGCTGCTCCCATCAGTCGGTATGTATTCTCCTAGATTATAATCAGCTGGTTATCTTCATATTCACTAACATTGTTAAAAAGTTCATCGTTGGTCCCTCGATATGGCTATGGGAATGGCACCGACTGCGCCACTTCAAACAGCACCAGCACTGGCACCAGCCCTGGCACTAGCCCTGGCACCAGCACTGGCACCTACACTGGAAGCGACAACGGCTATGGATACGCCGCAGCTGCATCCTCATACTGGCTTGGCAACGTCAAGCACCAGGGAATCGCAGCCTTCAATGCCAACCCGCAGGGCTACAAGGTCTTCAGAAACGTCAAGGACTTCGGTGCCAAAGGCGACGGTGTCACCGACGACTCTGATGCAATCAACAAGGCCATCCAAGACGGCACTCGCTGCATGAAGGGCTGCGACTCGTCGACAACTCAACCCGGATTGATCTACTTCCCCAGCGGCACCTACCTTGTCACGAAGCCCATTATCGCAGTCTACTACAGCCAGCTCGTCGGTGATGCGGGCACCCCGCCTACGCTCAAGGCTGCTGCCTCGTTCAGCGGTATCGCCGTCATCGACAGCGATCCTTATGAAAGCGACGGCTCCAACTGGTACACCAACCAGAACAAGTACGTTTCCTCAATCTTCATCGATTATTCTCGAGAATTGAATAGAATAGAAGCTAATTGATTCCAGCTTCTTCCGGGCTGTTCGCAACTTTGTCATCGACCTGACTGCGACCCAGGCTGGAACGGGTATCCACTGGCAGGTCGCCCAGGCGTCGTCGCTCATCAACATTCGTTTCGAGATGGTACGTCTCAGCCACGTTTTCTCGTCATGGCTCACCACGAGGACCGGTCATACACACCCCACAAGACTGCGCTGATATTAATTCTCTCAAATAGGGCACCACGGACAGCCAGGGCATCTTCATGGACAACGGCTCCGGCGGCTTCATGTCCGACCTGACCTTCAACGGCGGCAAGCTGGGCGCCTTCCTCGGCAACCAGCAGTTCACCACCCGCAACTTTGTCTTCAACAACGTCAAGACCGCCATCCTCATGAACTGGAACTGGGGCTGGACCTTCAAGAGCCTCAACATCCAGAACTGCGGCGTCGGTATCGACATGGCCACCGGCGGCGCCAGCGCCCAGAGCGTCGGCTCCGTCCTCGTCCTCGACAGCAAGATCTCCAACACACCCGTGGGCATCAATACCGTCCACTCGGCCACCAGCATGCCCCTCACCGGCGGCACCCTGGTCATCGACAACCTCTCCACGAACAACGTCCCATCCATCGTCGCCAACACCAACAGTAGCACTGTTATCCTGCCAGGCTCGACCGGTGCCATGGCCGTTGAAAGCTGGGGCCAAGGCCGCGTCTACTCCACCAACGGCGGCAGCCGCGTCCAAGCCAACCTCACTCCGAAGCCCCAAAAGCCCACCACCCTCCTCGACGGCAACGGCAACATCTTCGAACGTTCCCGCCCACAATACACCGACATCCCAGCCTCCCAAGTCGTCTCCGCCCGCTCCAACGGCTGCGCAGGCGACGGCAAGACCGACGACACCGCCGCCCTCCAATCCCTCCTCAACAACAACGTCGGCAAGCTCATCTTCCTCGACCACGGCGTCTACCGCCTAACCTCAACCCTCTACATCCCGCCCAACACCAAACTCGTCGGCGAATGCTGGGCCACCCTCATCTCCGACGGCGCCTTCTTCGCAGACCCCAAGAACCCCAAGGTCGTCGTCCAAGTCGGCAAGCCCGGCGAAACCGGCGCCGTCGAACTCTCCGACCTCGTCCTCGAAACCGCAGGCCCCGCCGGCGGCGCCATCATCCTCGAATGGAACACCGCCGACGCCCCCGGCGCCCAGGGCACAAACGGCATGTGGGACGTGCACATCCGCGTCGGCGGCAGCGCTGGCACCCACCTGCAATCCGACCTCTGCCGCAAAAACCCCAACTCCACAGACATCAACACCAACTGCGAGTCCGCCTTCATGCTCATGCACGTCGGCAAGACCGGCAGCGTCTACATGGAGAACAACTGGATTTGGACCTCCGACCACGAACTCGACCAAAACGACTTCAGCCAGATCACCATCTTCAGCGGCCGCGGCCTGTGGATCGAGACGCAGAAGGGCCCCGTCTGGGCTTACGGTTCCGCTGTCGAACACAACGTCATGTACCAATACCAGCTGACCAACACCGCCAACGTCTTCCTCGGCATGATCCAGACGGAGACACCGTACTACCAAAGCAACCCGACCGTCTACCTGCCCTACGACGTAAACCCCGCCTTCGAAGACCCCGTCTACGACTGTCCCGATAAGGGCCTGGGTTCGACCTGCGCGAAGGCGATAGGCATGCGGATCAAGGACTCGAAAGACGTGCTCGTCTACGGCGCCGGTCTGTACAGCTTCTTCGAGAACTATGGCCAAGACTGTCTGAAGGACCAGACGTGCCAGGACGACATGGTGAGCCTGGAGGGTAACGTGAAAAACTTCTTCATGTACAATTTGAACACCGTCGGCGTGAGCAATTTGGTCAAGGTGAATGGCCAGAGGGTCGTGCCGCAGCCGGAGAATCTGAACGGGTTTGCGTCGACGATTGCCATGTTTTCGCAGCCATAGGCCGGTTGCTCGATACAGCGGCAGGGCGCGATCACTCTGAACGTCTATTAGTTGGTGAAGTAAGGATGAGGAGGCTTGCACATACATAGTTTGGGGGTTGGGCGGACTGTACAAAGATTTGATGATTGTTGTTTGTCTGTTGCATTTTCTTCATTTTCTTGTTGTCGTTTTCAGCGTCTGGCGGACGCGGCATGTTCTACTTTCTGTTCTTGGCAGGTTGGCTGTTTAGAGACTAGATGCGATATACCCTTTGTTTTCTTTACCTTTTCTTTTTTCTTACCATATCAATCCATGATACCATGATGAATTTCTGGCTGGTGTAACTTTGTGACTATGTTGTAGATTGGAGACATTGGAACAGTAATCGTCGGTCAAGTTAAATTCACTGTCTGTTGGTTGGATATGCATGCATGTGAAGATGTGCAGCTGCTTTTGTAAGTGTATATTGCATGCGGGTAAGATGGTATACAGCGTATACACATGCTAGGTATATATACATGCATAGAGATCTCATGGGGGCACGACAGGGCCCTGTACGTCTTTACTTGTGATCATCGACACCCGCGTCTAGCTTACGAGTTTACGAGAAAGTTGTGTAAGGGAAGCCCATTCACTCATTTCGATCTATACAGATACAGCTCCGCAATCTCCATTGTGTTGGCCGTTCTACAAAAAAAAACGCGTATTCGCTTCCTCAGAAAATGATAGTAGCTAAGTAAGTACGTGCAAAAAGTGCAAAAAAAGAAAAAGAATGAACCGGACGACAAAACAAAAATAATCTACAACAGTCAGGATTCGCGTCCCGTCACCGATGACACTACTAATTGACCGATACGAGGCTTGTGTAAGGCAGAGCGGACGGGATACCCAATTTTCCTCGTTCTGTGGTCGTAGATGTCTGCTTTCCTGAAATGGTAGGTTATATGCATGGATGCGCACCCGTCTTGTCGATTGCAACGAGATTTCCGCCACGCCTCTTCAGCGCCTGGTTTCGAGGCTGACGGGCTTCTGTTTATATGTTGGAGTTTGCTGGAGGCACATGCGGACGCGTAGATGTGGTTCTGTACGCATATGCATTATATACTTTAATTTTATATCTCATGAACCAGACATGCCGTCCTGTCGGCCTGCGAAGTATTTGATCTAGACCAAAATCTTCACGGCGGACTTTGTTTGTAGAAAGATGTCAAGACCGCTCGGATTCCGATTGGCTTGTCATAAGTGCTAAATCTAGTACGGCTGGAAGTCTACTACGCCGCACGTCGGGTAATCGTCTACACCGCGTAACTGATCGTCATGTTTGTCCACGGGCAATATAATAACGCCAATCGAGAAAATTAGGAAGAAACACTTGTACTGAATGGCTGAGTGAGATTAAGTGGAAGAGAGAGGTAGGGAAGTTTGGCCCGGACGCCGTCAGGTGCCTGCAAGTGGACAGCCAATGAATGGCAGGACGGAATATGCAGAGAATTTTGCTAGTATAGCTCTCGGAGCCAAGTGTGGGAGTCAGCCTGTCACTCCTGTCAATCGTCCAGCACCTAACGGTACAGAGTCACTGGGAGATAATTGCTAGTGGCAAAGATTGCAGAAGACTACCTCTCGTCTCTTCGGCAAATCTTCGAGGCCGAGAACCTAGTAATAACTAACAGAAAGAAATCGCACCCGCCGCGTTGCTCCGTCTGGCGCCAGTGGCCGACAGCAGCGTCTTGAAACCCACCAGAGTCCGCTCAGATCGGACCACGCGGTGTCTTGAAGGAGAGCTGTAGGGGGCGGTCAGGTTTCGGAACATGCATAATCAGTGAGTGTGAAAAGAGAAATTGAGGGAACGATCCCATATATTTCGAGCCGTATGTATGTATAAATGGTCTCGAGACCTCCAGACAAAACTATCATCCAATTCTGTGTGAATGTCTCGGTTCTCCTGGTATCTTGTCTTTCGTCAGGAAAAGTCAGCAGACTCATGGCTGGCCATGGGCGAACTCAATTCTTTGATCAATTGATGAAATATCGGACTCCAAGGGCCCGGGTAGGATGCTTGTCGACTCTCGTGGTCCACTGCAGACTGCCAATCCTCTAGGGGACAGCGAAGACGGGGACTTGCACTCTAAGGATATATAATCGCTCTGCAAGATCCGGTTACTGTTAATTCATGCACTGTTAACTTGCGGGAAATCCTTCACTACGTATTCGGTATATGAACCGTTACTTACGAGATATTTCCTCATGACACGATATATATATCCCCGCCATTCCGGGTCAAACCGTTATAAAACCCCGTTGTTATGTTTCCAAGAATCTGCCAATTTGGTAGTAGATATACAGTACTGCCCCTCGAATTACCTTTACATATATATGCGCTGCCATGGATCACAGGTACTCTTCCGTCTATACTAGCTACTAGGAATTTGCTCGTGCGGGTTTATCCCGCGAGACTGGGAATATTATTTGACAATTTCTGCATCTACGGCGTGTATTTGCCCTGTAAGCCAGGAAGCCGACCTTTAGCTCTGGTTGATCGTCCAATTCTGATATTAGTAAGCTGTATATCATTCATACCTAGTCTCGGGGCCAGTTCGATATATACCCACCTACAACTTGCTAGTATATGCAGGCTTACACATGTCATCCAGACAATCGCACGACGTTACCGCCTGTTGCTGGTTTCACTTCATAAATCCACGCCATCCATCTCTAGAGCTCAATTTCAAGATTTATACCGGAAGAGAGCGTATGCCTGCAAGATTACTTCGCTGGCCCAGAGGTCGGATGTCTGGTTTACGAGACGGGCAAGGTAATACTGTCTCGTAAATCACATCTTACAAGCTGCATGCACTATGTCTGCAATGCACACCAACAATCCGAAAATCGGTATAGTTCTATACCTACTTGGCTGTAAATACGACGGATCTAGGAACCAGATGAATCCATATATGATGATATCTTCCGCTCAGATACTTACGCAGAATATAAACCGCAATATATACAAATGCTTATAATCAACAGCGCCGCCATGCAACCCAGACGCCAACCGCTAAATCCACAGACTACAAACGAAGCGATAATCACGATCAACCCCGCCGCTGCCGCTTCTTATTCGTTCCACCATCACCACCACCTCTATCCCAACTCCTCTTCCCCCCCTTCCCGGAATTTCCTCCACTTCCACCATCCCTACCAGCCGCACCCTCACCCCGGCTCGGACAAGCAGCACGAACATGCCCCTTCTTCTGACACAAATAACACATCACATCCTTATGACTCTGCGCCGGCGCCCGCCCACCAATCTGCGTGAGTCCACGCAACGCCCGCTCCGCCGCCTTGACTTTCCTCGCCCGCCCCTCCTCATCCTCGCTGCTCTCCTCCTCCTCCTTCTCGACCGGTGCCGGTGCCGTCCTACCGCCAAAGTACCGCCGTCCCCCACCTGCCTCTACACCCTCCTTGCCACTCTTCACTCCACCGTCATCGTCGCCGTCGCCGTCGTCATCGTCGGAGGAATGCGAAGGTGAAGAAACATCACCAACAAAAACACGAACAGCGCCAACCATCTCCCCGCCGCGTGCACCACCGGAAACACCGAGACTCCACCGCTCGGAAATACCGGCACTGCTGCCAGTTATCGCCGCCTCCCGTCTCCCTTCCTCCGCTTTCTTGGCAGCTTGTATCGCCGCCCGACTGATCCCCACTGTCGTCACATCCTTCTTCGCATCCTTATGTATATTTGTGGTGGTATGTGTATCGGTGGATATCAATGTTGTTTCTTTGGTTTCCGCCGTTGTTCGCTTGTTATTGTTCGACGGCCGTTGCATAAACTATACCGGTCAGCATCACATCTCCTTCACAAATAGTACGTCGTGCTCGCGGGCCAGAGGTCGGCTGTCTGGCTACGAGACAGACGTCGCGCGCGGTACGGAATAGTGTATGGAGTGGGTGAAATACCTTCATATTCAACAGCCGCGACGACACAGGCTTTGATGCCGCCGGCGACGCCATCTTCCCTCTTCTTCCGTTCGTATCTCAATCGCTTGGCTGTAGGTACAGACGTATGCCTCTGCTGTGGATGCGACGGCGGTCGGCGTGTAGGGTGCGCGCGGTCGTAGGGTGCGCGTGTGCGATGGATGCAGCGTGATGTAATTCAAAAGATGTTTGAAGAAAAAAGCCGCCACAAACAGCACAGCAAGACACGACACGCGCCACCCTCCCACCCACCACACGACAACGCACACTGCTGTAAATATATGACAACCACCGCACACAGACACACCAAGTAATTCTATGCACTCTATCGTATCGTCAGATACATACAGCACGAGCCACACCTGTATCACAAAATACATCCAACAAAAGAAAAGCACCCCAGCCAAACCACAAGTACCACAAGAAAACGTTAACAAAGAAAATACAAAAAGGTAACCGACGCCTCATATCGTATCACGTCCCAAAATCATAAACATAGCATCAATCACAGCTTAACACTCGTCCGCTCCATCTCCTCCAGCGGCCGCACGGGCCGCGGCCCCCGCGACAGCACCATCCCCGCCTTCCACGCGCTAACATCCGTAATATACACACTCCCTCCTTCCTTCTCCCTCCCCTCCTTCTCCTCTCCACCGCCACTAGCGGTAGTACTACCAGTGTCGCTCGCTCCGCTCGCCCGCTTGGCAACACTCTTCAAATGCACGCTGAGCTTCGCCCGCGTCGGACTCCCCGGCCGGACATACCGCTCATAAAACTCCCGCATATCCCCCTTGCTCAACGTCCCCACAATCCTCGAATCCTCATCCACCTGCAGGAAATCATACGCCTCACTAGCAACATGCCACCAAAGCCGGTTCGACTCCTGATTCAGATTCTTCAAACTCTCTTGTAGACGGTTGAGCACGCTCTGCTTGTGCTTTTCGAACGCCTCGTCGTCCATCTCCCAGTCCAGATTGAGGAACGCCTCGATCCGCTCTTCGAGGTACGCGCAGGGGCGCTCGGACTGCACGAGCACGCGGTAGCCCATCGTCGTCGCCTGCATTAGACTCCCCGAAAAGACGACATAGCCAAGCTGCTCTTTCGTCCGGAGAGTATCGAACGCCCGCCTGGTGAGTGAAATATCAGTATTAGTAACGGCTTGGTAAGATGAGATGGTGTGAGGGGACGCACTCTTGCGACATCTGCGCCCAGAGGAGTAAGCGCGCCTTCATCTGCCGGTCCTCAATCGTGCCCAGGTGCAGCATGTACTCCACAGCGTTGTTCACGTTGTTCGGGTCGCGCAGGTCCCGCTCGTAGATCAGCTCGGATCCCGCCGGCAGCAGCACGCACCGCCGCGTGAACCACTGCGACGTCGGCAGCGGCTGCGGCTTCAATATCCGCGTGATCAGATCCGTCATATTCAGCGCGTCCTACCACCAGCATTAGTAATTTTCCCCAACTTGATCGTACGAATGACAGGAATACCTCTTTGTAGAGATTGCCGTGGAGGAGGCCCTCGACGCTCAGCGCACGCACGCCCTTCCACCAGACGAGCACCTCCTCAACGCTGCCCAAAGCCTCCAACTCGACCAAAATCTCCTCATTCAGCCACTTCTTCTCCGCGAGCAGGTGCCGCGTGAACTCCGGCACCATCTGGTACGGCGTGCCCAGCTCCCAGTTGCGGTACGCCCGCACCAGCCGCTCTTTGATGACCTCGAACCGCCCCTCCTTCGGCTTCAGGTCCCGCATCGCCTCGAGCACTTTCGTAAGCAAGACGATCATCTTGTCGTTGTACCCGCTGATCTCGAGATCGAAGCCGAGCATGTTTGGTGAAAGCGAGTACTCCAGTCCGGCGAGCTCGGCGTCGTAATAATACTCGTGCAACGAATCCTTGACCAGCTCGCAGAAGAAGCGGGCGATCGCGTAGTCGCGCGGCGTCGAGTAGGTGCGCGGCGTGCGCAGGGTGAAGTACGTGTTGGCCTTGGGCGCCCAGAACGTGTCGTCCTTCTTGAACCAGATGCGCGATTCCGGCGTGTTTCGCAGCAGCGAGGGGACCTTTTGCGCGTGCTCGACCTCCTTGCGGACGACGTCGAAGTTGGTCGGGATGAACGGATTCGGGTGGGGGAGGTGCAGGCTGTTCTGCTGGCCGCCGGGGACGTCGAACGCGGGCGGCTTGTCGCCGTTGTACGCCTTGGTGGCCATCTCCAGGACTTTGGCGGGGATCTTTTGTAACGTGTACTCGACGCCGTACCAACGCTCCTTGCTCTCCCAGGTCAGGCCGTCGGGCAGCTCGGGCGTGGTGATTGCGAGACGGAAGTTGTCGGGCCTGAGATAAGACAAACCACGCTTGATGAGGTCCGCATCGAACTTGCGAATCTTGTGTTCCGAGAGTAAATACTCGCGGGGCATCATGTTTTGCATCGTGCTGGCCATCTCGCTAACGAAATTTGCGGCGTTGGTGCTCTTCTGCTTGTAGCGGAATTCGACCTCGGCCATGGACTGCAGCTCCTTGACGACCCATTCTTGAGGCGGGGTGGTGTTGAGGATGCGAATGTAGGAGAAGAGCAGGGCCGTGATCTCGGGGATTTTCTGGAGGCCATTGACGGTGAGGCGGATGTTGACGACGTACATGCCGGTGTCGTTGCAGATGCGCATGTGGCCGGCGGAGAGGGAGGTGGCGATGCCGGCTTCCTTGAGGACGGAGAGGATGGAGCCGGGGCCCTCGTGGCCGATGAGGTGGCCGATGTAGCGGGAGGGCTGGGACTCGTAGAAGGGGTTTTCGTCGAGGTAGGGGAACGTGTACGTGACGGAGCGGGTTTCCATCACCGGTTTCATCCAGTATTGTGTCTGATATGTCTGTTAGCTGGGTCAATTTGATAGGAAGGGATGATTGCGTACTCCGAGCTCGGTGGCGGTGAGGGGGGCGCCCTGGAAGGTGGGGACGGGCAGGTCCTTGTTTTTGATGTCGGAGAAGAGCTCGACGACCCAGCTCTCCATCTCATCGAGGGATTCTAGAAATTGTTAGCGGGGTTTTCGATGGTAGTAGAGTAGAATTGACTGACCCCTCCCGAGGATACACAGCTTCATGAGGTTGCCAGAGTAGTAGCGCTCATGAAACTTGATGAAGCGGTCGCGGACGTCGACGCCCCTGGCGCGAGGCGCGTCGCGCAGGGTCTCGAGATTGCCGGTGGTGAACTTGCTGTAGGGATGATCGGGATTGCTGAGAAACTTGCCGAGCTGATAGGAGCGATAGTTATCCTGCTGGAGGTTCTTCTTGTGCTCCGAGTCGACGGCGTTGAGCTCGCGGTCGAGGCCGTTGGGGTCGAAGAGCGGGGCGATGAAGAACTGGGAGAAGCGGTCGAGGGCGTCGTGCAAGGACTTGTGAGATATTTCAAAGTAATAGTTTGTGGAGAGGGCGGAGGTGTAGGCGTTGGAGGAGCCGGCGTGGTTCGCGAGGAAGGCCATGTAGTCGTTTTCGCCGGGGTACTTTTTTGTGCCCATGAAGAGGACGTGTTCGACGGCGTGGGCCTGGCCGGGGAGCTCGTCGTCGTCGCACATGGAGCCGACGCGGACGTCGAGGGCGGCGGAGGACTTGTCGGTGGTGTCATCGTGGACGAGGAGGACCTCGACCTTGTTGGGGAGCTGGATGACGCGGTAGGTGCGGTTGTCGAGCAGGGGCTTTTCGAGCTTGTCGGTGATGAGGTGGGGCTCGAGGGACTTTTTGTTGGCGACGCCGCCGGAGTGGAGGAGGTCGGCCATGCTCGTGGCCGACGGTCGTAGAGATGATGGAGATGGAGATGGTGGTGATGGTGATGCTAGAGATGAAGATGGTTGAGATGAAGACGATGATGGAGGAGTGGAGATGGAGGAGTTGGAGGAGAAGGAGCGGACGTGGTGGAGGTCGGGCAGCTGGGGCGAGTAGGAAGAATAGGCCGGCGGCGGGGACAGCGGCGACAGCGCGGCGGCGAGATGCAGCTGCGAGAGGAGGATGAGAGGCAGCAGCCGTGTTCTTATTCTTACTCTTACTCTTATTAGAGGTGGTGGTGGTGATAATTGGGATGGCGTTTTCGGGTGAGCGATTTGGCGGAGAGATCGAGGCCGTGTTGCGAGCGGCGGGCGATGGCGTTGAGCCCGAGACACCCAACGCGCTGACAAAGACGACGATAATCCCGATGACAATCCCGACGACAGCAGTCGTGAAGAAGATGGTAGAGATGATAGTAGAGAGGAGGATGGCAATAGTAGAGAGGGTGGTCGTAGTCGTGGAAGAGGTGGCCAATGGCCGCGCCTCGGTCTGGCCGCCGCCACCACCAGCCGCATCCACCAATCCACTACTCTCAGTACTACCAGCAGCACCGTCAGTAGTACTGTAGACAGCTGTGGGAGTGGTGAATGGTGGTGTCGTGTCAAGGTGTCGTGGCCGATGCAGCCGCCGGAGGAGTTCCAGTCAACGCCGTGCCAGCCTCGCCTGCTCTGCATGGCACTCTCTCTCTTCCTCTCGTCTATACCTCGGCCCAATCAGTCGTGGGAAATCGATCGCGTCGATGCTCCGATTCGATCCTTGCCAGCCAATCGTCTGCTTCCCTCTCCCTCGATCGATCGATCAGTTACTCAGTAAGTAAGTGGCTAGCTGCACCAAGTAGTCGTAGTTCTTCGTGGCAGTGAATTGAGAGTCGTATACTGTACGTAAGCTGCGAAAGTCGCCTCCGTGTACGCAGTATGTATTAAATATCCCCGTCGCAGAGTATACTCGTATGTCGCCGGGTGATATGACGACGATATATTATTCAAGTGTACGGCCTGTGGAGAAATTCCAAGATGCGTTCCAATCCCGCCGACATTTAATCAACAGGTATAGCACTACAGTCGTGAATAAGAAGTAAATAGAATGAATGAATGATAGTCAGCTGGCAACCGTCGAGCGTCGAATAATTCATAGAAATTTCGAAAGAATAAACTTCAAAATCGACGTCAGTGGCCGACGTCGCCGCGGTGATCCGTCGACTGAGTTCATGAAGCAAACGTTGAAGTGAGTAACGTAATCCGAATCCAAGCAGCGCCGCCGCGCGGGCTATATATATTACAGCGACGATACATCCATACTACACACCAGGATCCCTCCGACGCTGAAATTGCATCCCACATCCGCATGACATCCACCATCCCATCCCATCCCATCCCATCCCATCTTAGTCACCAGCAAATCCTATCATTGCATACTACTGTGCACTGCACAGTATACGGGTACCATGGTACCCCTCTCTTTGTTGAATTTCTGCGCTGGCGACGGCGCACAATCTGCCACAAACGGCGGGTAACCACCCCATTCTCTTACATTCTCAATTCTCAATTCTTTCATCAATTCCCCTCAAAGAACTTACAGACAATATGGTTATATCACACAACATTATGTCAATCGGTCAGCCGAGACAGAGTACTACTAACTACTGCACGTCGCCCTCATCTCGCATGCATCGCGGCACCGCGCATGCCATGCGACGTGCATATTCACACAATAATTGATTCACTCAGTCCACACAATACGATCCCCACATACAATTCATACGAGACATACAATAGTACACGTAATTACTTCTTGGTAATCGGCACAATGAATACAATGGACACGGTGTGCTGCACGGCGGATACCGCTCTCCGCCAGCCAGCGGACCTCCCCTCTAGTATACTCTTCACTCTGAGCTCAGGCCAGCAGTATAGTACAGTAGTTAGCACTAGCTGGTAACAACAGCCCGTGCGGTGCGGTTGTTGTTGGACCTAATTACAAAGCATTACTCCTCATACCTCCCCGTATACTAGTGTACCTCTCTTCATGCGCGTGTGCGCTGTATACTACCTGTCTGTACTCCAGCTATCGGTGAAAGGTAAATAAACAATGCGTAAATGAGACGAATAACCGTCTGCAGCGTGGTGCCGTCGTCCTGTCCCGCGCAGTGTAATGCAGGTAGACAGGCACTCCCTGTCCCAGTGCAGTCTGCGGCACCAACCAGCCTCCATCCCATTCGCCTGTATTACCTCAGTCCTCAGTCCTACCTTGTGTACCAGGCCGCGCTGTCCTCGTACCTACTTAGTATCCAGGTACCTAGGTAGTTACTGCGCCGCTGCCTGCCTGCAGCCAGGGGATGATAATCTAACGCCGCATCCACGCATTCATCTTCAATCCAGCCGACTCTGGATAATATACTCCTACCTCGGTATATATACTCTGATATATTACCTCGTATCCCAATTCTCCCGACTCGTCCACCGACTATTCTGATATCATATAATACTCTTTTACTTATAATTATACTTCGCCGTGCTGTGCTACCTCCTGCCGTCGCGTCTATCATCCATCCCTATTCCGTGCATGTAATTTAATATTATCATCTTACTGCGTTGCATGTTGAATGCATCCATGATATCAGACTCGATCATTGCGCCCTCGCTACCAGACTTCACCCCGCGCTATCCCCTTTAATCCTCCTTCCTTCCCCACCATTGTGTACCAAAATACACTTTACTCTGTGCAGCTACTAGTAAGTAAGTAAAATAAAAATCTCGGAAGCACAGCCGGTGCCTCATTTAATAGCTGGCGCGGTACGCTGTGATTATTATTATAAGGCATACCCCTCGCCTCTTGTGATCCAATCGTTCCGCCCGCGCTCTTCCGCCTGTATCATATTATATTATCAGCCGCTGGACAGTCCACCTTTGCATATCAAGTAGTAACACGTTCAGCCCAAGTTTACTTATTGTTTGCCTACCGGACAGTGTCCCTGACCACCACGCGGACGGCCTGGTTTCCGACGTGTTTGCCCGAATCGAACCGATTGAACGTGGCACGGACGCGTTAAATCCTCGTCGCCACACCAGTCTCGAGATCCAATCAACAAAGTATTTGGTTGCACCCGCTGTGACGATCACAGCTAATATTGTCTAAGAGGGCAAATATACAGTGGTGAGGTCGATAGTTCAATTCATAGTAGTAATACGTATACATATGTCTACGAGTGATACGAGCTTGAGGGCGATACCAGCATCGACATCGCGACTCGGGTGGCGAGGCCATCGCATTGGTGACATCGGCTTTTAATTCAAGACGGCATGCGCACGGCACAGCATCTTGATCCCTATAGTTACATTATCGCAGCAGTACACCACAATCTCAAATACCCGCGGCAGCCAGCTTCTAAACCCACAACAATAGTGTATTTATTCCTAGTGCCGCAATCGTTCAATTTAGCCGAACTCTTCAGCGGCACTGAGACCATTCATTGCTACATTATCGATATATACACATACAAGAGCCATGCTCTGCTACCCCATATCTATATGCATAGCTGAGCTTTGTCTCGTAAATCAGGTGCCTGTATAATTACGAGACGAGCTGAGCTTGGGGGCTCGAGGGGAGTCAACTCCTAAGCTTGCGCTATTATATCGTAGGCCGCTATCCAGAACGATGATTTTCATTCATCACGATACCGATATCGAGACGGACGGCCAAATCAATATCGCCTGCAGGATCGATCTTCGACGGGCACCAGACTAGCTAGCGCTCACTGTATATTATCGCTGACCCATTATTATGCCCTACCCCTCTATAATACTATATAAAAGACTATCGAATCTACTTCTTCACCCGCTTCCGCCGCATGCTGCCCTCGTCCGCCTCCTCGTCGTCCGACGACGTCACGCTACGTCTCTTGACCCGACTGCTGCTCCCGCCGACCTCCGCCTCGCTGTCCTCCTCTTCCTCCTCCTCTTCGCCCTCGTCGCTGCCATCTTCCTCGCCGTCCTCCTCGTCTTCGTCTTCTTCCTCCTCGTCGTCCGAAATCTCATCATTGGCGTCCGAGTCCTCGCCGCCCGTCAGCGCTTCCACTACACCTCACACCCATTCATTAGCCATTACCTTCGCATACAACCCGTGTAGATAGAGCATAATGGAGACTCACAAAAGTACTTGATGGCGTTCGGGTAGACGTCGTCCGCGAGCGTCAAGGCAACCTCATCTCCATGATTGAACAGATCCTCCTCCTCATCCTCCTTATCCAGATCCCCCTCCCGTCCACGCCCGATCCACGCGAACCACGTGAAGAAACTCGGCTGACCGCCCTTCAACCGCTCCTCCAAGCTCTTCTTCTTACTATCCGCATCGCTGTTCGGCGCCGCTCCCTTCCCCTTACTCTCCTTCTGCGACTTCCGCAGCTTCCAAGCCGCGTAAACCGCGCTCGTCTCGCCGGCCGTCAAATCGCGGTCCTTCTTCCAGTGGATTTCCACGGGCTCGCTGACCAGCCCGCTCCACCCGTCGCCGCCGCTCGACCGCCACCAAAACTGCTTTTTGAGCGTCAGGTCGCTGAACCACTGGTTGCCCGCGGGGTCGAAGGCGAACTCGATGATGAAGTCGCGCGGCTCCCGCCCGGGGTTCGGCCGCGTCACGGTGATAGCGGTGATCGTCGACATGGCGTCCATGTCCTGCGGGGCGATGTGGCTGTCGAAGTCCGGCGTGGCGTCGAGGACCGTCGGCCAGAACGACGGGATCGCGGACGTGAGCACGTTGCGGCGCGCGTACAGCGGTGACGTCTGTGCGATTTGGAATTTCACTGCGCGTGTTAGCTGCGTCGTCCATCATGCATATACGCGAGGTCGCTCGCTGACAGTCACAACGGATCTCAAGCAGCGACAGCAGAACAAGTGAAACTTACAGATCTCGACCTCCGCTCTCTCGAATTCTAGCTCCAGATCGCCCAGCGCGCCGAATGCCTCCGCGTGCTTCGGGTCGTTGGCAGCTGCAGCCGCAAGCTCTATCGGCTGCAGCTGCGGCCGCGGCGACGGTGGGTTCGACATTAGCGGATTCTATAGCCTCGCGGCTGATCTTTTTGTTCTTTCGAAGAGAAATAAGGTAAGAAAAAAAAAAAAAACTCCGCAGTTTGTATGCTCGTGGGAGAGCGATGGATGTGGCGCGCGACGGTGATAGGTGTGTAAAGCGGTGAGATGAGGAGAGGTGAGATGGAAGTGAGAGGGAGGAGGGAAGCTGAAGCTGCGCTGCGGCGGGCAGCTTTTTAAAATTTTCGCGCGAGAAGCCGTTTCACCCAAATTCCTCGCTAGCGATCCGCGGATCCTAGCCACGCATCTCCACTGCAGCATCTCACAAGGCCGTCGCCGCGGGTATCTTGCGCTGGACAGATATCATGTCCTACGTCTGTCCAACACCAATTGATACAGCATAACACTTAGTATACACCTACATCTACAGCGTCCTGAATGCTTCATATAAACCGTATATAGGGACGTAGATGTAGACGCGCTACTTCACAACTGATCCATCCATTCATTCACAAACTATATACACCAATGCCCAAAGCTCTTATCCTTCAGCTAGTATGTACGTGTAGCCCATTCTCAGAGCTCCACCGTCGCAATCACTCCGGGATAACGTACTCCCCATGGCCTCCCCTTCCGGGATTCGCCACTATCGCCGCCTTATTATGCTCATGCGCCTGTTCACAATATCCCACGTCAGCACGATCATTCAATTCGCCAATACCAATAACCAGGTGATCGTTTTGTCGGTCGGGATTATGATATGATAGTATATAGGGGACGTACGAATGGCAGCCCGCAGTATCCGCAGGGCACGACTTCCGGCTTATCCACGTTGATGAAGATCTTGGGGTGTCCGAGCGGTCCGCCGCCTATATCACACCGTCAGCATCGATCTTAGGCCATTGTAGCGGTGACCGATCCCCGCTCTGAGCTCGTCATAGCAGCGCCCAGTAGAATAAACGTATCGAAAACGTACCGCCGTCGCAGACGACCACCCGGTCCTTCACGAATCGTACGGGCTGCTCGTGTATCAGCTCGATCGCAGCTAACGGCCGTGGCTACACCAATCACATTAGCCGTTCATCCATCCATTGTCCCTCCGGTCAACCCCACACTCTCCCGCAGCACCCGCCGCATACGAGAAAGAGTGGAAGATTGGAGTAAAAGCATAGCATGGAGAACAGCTACACACCTGCATCGCTAAATCCGTCTGCTCAAACCGCGGACCGACCATCGCCGCCGCCCTCGGCATCTGACTCTTCGCCCACGTCTGCACGCGATTCGGCGCCTGCAGCTTCTGCAGCGCAATCAGATCCTCCGTCGTAGCAGCCGCATCCGCATTCTCGAGCGCCGCCGCGACCGCCGCGCTGTGTTCTTTGATGGGCACGCCGGGCGTGTTGGTCGTCGACGAGGCGGCGGTCGAGGAGTATCGGTAGAGCGGGAGGGAGGGCCGCGCGTGGAGGAGGCGTGTGTGGCGGGGGAGTTGGCGGAACATCATGGGTGGTGCAATTGGGTGTGCTGGTGTCCGGCGAAGGTGTCGGTGGACGGAGAGGAAGGAGGTGATATCATGAGGCCGGTTCGTTGGATGCTTTTGGCGGCGTGTGATTGGCTCGTTGGCACAACGCAGTGATGACCAATTTGCAACAGTACCTGCTCGAGCGGGTTGATCTTGGGCAATAGTTCAAGGGGATGGTAATAGTGACCGCATAGTAGATGTCCGTATAGGAAATTAGGGCAGCAAAATATACCCAGTGTCTTGTGCATCACGATGAATCGTTGCAATGGATATATCTGCTATGTGTGCTCGGAATCACAGGCAAGTTTTCAAGTAGGGACATTGGTCAAGGTTCGAAAGTCACTTCGGTTCTCGAGCTAGGTATATATACTACATTTAAGGCTGTGCAAAGCTAGCGCGCCGGCACCATGGTTGTAGTCCTTAAATCCTCTATATAAATTCGGCTCATAGAGTTACTTTCAGCCAAACCAGCCGCCCGCAAAGTATACCTGTACCTAGACTTAGATTTACGTTTTCTGACCCTTCGCTAAGTACATATATTTGTATATACCACGCGCCGGAGGGCCAGGGTTGATTGTTGCAGTAATGTTACTGTATCTTTAGCCGAACGAGTTATTGAAGCTTCGAAGGTTATAATACGGTATTAGTATGGTATTTATCTTCTTTATTTTGGTGAATCGCATATTCAGATCGGTTCAAAAGAACACGGCCTTAACGGCACAGTATATATATATATATATGCATATCCAATGGAGAGGCGACATCCAATTGGGCCTCTTGACAATGAAGCTTTGTATGCCGTTGGCAGTTTGTCTTACGCGTCAAGTAGTGGAGCCCGTTTCGTGATCGATTTATAGTTGGTGGGTTGTAAATTGGGACACCTAGGTAGTACACATGTAGCTCATCAACTCCTTCCGCGATGTATCGATTCGATGGGCGCGCGGAGTAGCCGATCTCGGAATCAACACTACCAGAATGTTGAACAGGACAAGTCGGTATACGAAGTTTGGATTACGTATACCCCCATTTGGTGGATATGAACCCTAGTACTCATTGAATGTCTTGCCCGTGATATAACAAGTGACTTGATACAGGGGTTACAATAATTGGCGTACTCGCCAATGAAACATGCATAGACGTCACATCGGCATATATATAATTTACCGTTTTGCCATATGTGCATCCAAACAGTCTCGCCCGGTAGTCCGCGCTATTCCCGACATTTAACATCTTGCCAACTCTCGCCGACGCCAGTCTCTTCGGACCGAGCCAGCTTGGACCGCTTGACGATGCCGTTCTGCGCCGTGTATACGAGCCACCGCGCGCCGGCACTTGAAAGTCCCATAGCTACTGTAGCATCAAGCCGAACGGGATGTGTACGTACGTCGGTCTATTGAGTGGGCTTTACCGCTCTATGGTGCCCAGTGCCAATATGCCAACATCTTATAGCCGACCCGTCTCACCGGATCCGGAGTGTACCTATTCTTCGGTAGCTATAGCTAGGTAGGAGCGAATCTCGATTGCAGCTCGACGGGGACGAATATTGTGATATCGATACTGGCGTCATATCGCATGGGCTATGGCGGATCTGAGTTTGCGCTCGACTCGTTTGGAGCCTCACCATATGGCCCGCTGATGTCAGTCAATGGACATCGTAAATATCGGATGCTCGGCCTCGCGCGGTTTGATGCCATAGCGGGCCGACGATTCGATGCATAAATCTTGGGACGCGTGGTCATGAAGAGCCCGGACTCGGTACGATACGCTTTGAGTTTCAGCCGACGCTCGTGGCAACTTTTGGAAATTTTCATATGTGTGGATATACGTATGTCCGACTGGCAGTCGGTTTGCCTTCGCGCCGTGGCCGCGGCCGGGAGCAGAAGATCCAGTATTAGTATCACAAAAGAACTAAACGTACGTACGTCTAGTTGATTTTTGGGTGGCATAGCGAAGTAGTGTGTCAGAGAAAAGCTCCGCGTCCGAGCGGTGGTGGTATCAGTACTCAATGCCTCTGATGTATTCTCCGGTCTCCAATGCATGCCCTCGTAAGCAACGTACATTTCGACGTGAGGCGAATGCAGCCTCGAGTCTACAACTAGCTTTCCTATGTGGGCTTCGACATCCAGTTGTCAACTGACTTCCACTCGTGCCACACTATACTACTAGCCTCCTTATTATATTTTGTACAACTATACTCTCTACTCCTTCATGCTTGCCTACCCGTCGCGTCGCGTCACATCGAGGGACCAGCCTGAATACCGACATACATGCAAAACATCACCAAGTCGTCCTATAGGATTCGCCAAGCTGACGCCGTATTACCCAATGCTTTCGCGCTGTCTGCTCGCGATTTCTCTGCATTTTGAGCTTCAGCACAGCAATCACTGATGCCTATGACCCATCCACTCCGACTGCTGGTTTGCATGATATCACGCGCCGTCTGTCCACGCAGCTGTACGTTCTGCATTGTAACCATCATGTAGCCTATGTGTTCCTCGGCAACCTGCCACCGGAGTTAGCTTCGGGACCAGACGCTCCCGGAGGCAGGCGAGTTACATACCTAGGTGCCGCCTGGCCGAGGAGCATGCATGAATGAATGCATGCATAAGCACCGCGTGCCGAATCCTAGACCTAGCTTACTCGACCGTAACCTCCGTCATGTGCCTTGGCTACCCGGTACTCGTGAATTGGTGGTGGTTGAAGATTTGTTGAGTGTCGATCTGGAATTAGAAGTCTCTATTCAGATACCCCCAAGTTACCACAATGCAAGGCTCACAAACCTGCCAACAGCGTGTCCACTGCCACCATTTATCGATTGAGATGCCATCCCAGTATCAAACAAACATGGTTGAATATATATCCAGATCCCGAGCGCCCTAGCGTTTATATACAACCACTCACAACTGCCCCTAGCCACCTCAATACGTACGGTACGCGCGCGTTCTGACGTCCCAGCTCCCATGGCCATTACTGCATAACAGCACATGGCTAACTTTTAAGTTGACAAACTCTACTAAACTAAAGATACTGCATGGTCTAGAACGCTGACTTCACTATGAAGCCGCTCGTGACTGAGTACTGAAATGTCGATAGCCGAGTGTTGCAAGATTAGATCTACGTGCAGACTAAATTATAAACCATCGTCCAATGTTGCCACTGGAGCTCTTCGTTTAAAACATACTGCCGCAAGCTGTATATTGTCTTGCAATAATGTGTCCGGATGATCGATACCAGTTTGTTAAGAAACGCGCACGATAAGGAAACATTGGTTGATTCAACCACACGTTTCACGATCAGGTCCTGTCGTCAGGATCATATGACACGACCTTGAAAATGAAAAACTCTTGATCAAATTATATATAGAACGAACATTTTGCAACTGGCCCCTCCTGGAGAACCTGGAAGCTTGAATCCTAGCTCATCTGCATGTAACTGTATTATTCACGATATATATCACAAGTGGGTGATTGAAAGGTTACATGTATAGGTCGGCTGATCAGCCTCAAAATTGAGTCGACTAGTCGGATCGGATGTTTTCACCAAGAGAAAGACAGGGGTCTAAACAATTCGCGCACGGACCAGACCATGCAGCCTCTGTGTGTGGGTGCGTGTGCTACTAGGCATCTTGTTCATGAAATGACGGTCGCGGTCGGTCATAGGTGTATACAAGCAACGGTTATATGCTCCGCCTCTAGGATTCATTCATTTTCACAATACACGGCGGGGAAACGGGAGCAGATGAACTAATTTCACTAGTGATACACTTTCGATTGGAATAAACCTCGAATTCCGCGGGCCTAGTTCGAACGCAAGTCGTGGGGCCCCCCACCATCTAGGCTCATAAATCCACGACTAGTGATATGTTGCTAAGGTGTAGACCTCACGATAGTAAATTCGGTTTATAAATAGTAAAGGCGACTGACAGCTGGCGCATGCAGCAAGGCCCCCTACCTATGTTCCAGGTACCACCGAGGTAGAACTCACGGCACGAAACCCCGCTCGAATCCCTCCGTCTGGAAGCGGCCATTAATCATCCAAACTCGAGACAAGTCACGACCCTACGCGATAAGGGCAATTTAAACGCGCTTCGACTAGATAAAGCATCACAGCTTGTCACCTGTAGCGGTTTGGCATAACTCCGAAACTAGACTTGTTCAACCGTGTGATCGTCTGCCTGGTGATATACGCCGCAGGATCGGAGCTAGATATAAATTACCAAGCTCACGTCGCACCATCTGCTTGCCTATGCGTCTACGGCAGAGATATATTGGGATAGGCATCACTGCTCAGCCTGGACCGAGATGCAAGCGGCGGAAAATGAAGGGGACCCTGGAAAATGGTTCGAGGGGGAACACATAACTGCCGCTTGAAGGCTGTCAAACGCAGATCCTTTGTGCGCGGCACAAAGAAGGGCTAATAAGAAGAGTATGGTGAAGTTGTTCACGGGACCGTATAGCTGCGATTATGCAGCGTGAGGTGTTGGCGTGCTCGTTTTGGCGAAGCTTTGGAGGAGTCGAGTAGAACGTGCATGTGCAGCAAATTAGCTAAGCCTGCGACGCTAGTGAAAATGCTACGTTTGATGAATGGATATGTCGGTATATGTAAGTCGAGGCTGGGATAGATTTTGTATCGTAACAGAAGACTGTACAGCTGTCGCTCTCGCACTCCACCAAAAGATCGGTGGAACGACAAGCTAGCGGTACAACTGTCGTTCTAGACGAAAGACAGCAGCAGTAAATAAGCTTCGACGGCTCGTATCCCGCCCGACGAGGCGCCCGCCGTGTTGGACGTTGGATTTCGCGCAGACTTCCGCATTGGGAATGTCGGGAGGCGGCGCAAGGGTCCGTCGCGCGCCCGGTCGCGATTCGAAACGCGCCGCGACGAAGCCTCGGGCAATTAAGATCATGCTAATCATACCCCTCGCCTACCCACACGCAAGCCTCGACCGAGTCGATCACAGCTGGATGCATCGCACTATGGTGCTATTTTGACGCAGGGGGTCTCACTCGCCCGATCTAACTAAATTCACGAACCGATGTAGAAGGTGCCCACAGGCAGCATGCTTGCCGGCTCGCCGTGAAGTCAAATCTTTCATTTCGAGGTTCGCAGGCCGTATGGCGTATTCCTTCTTCGCCCCACCTCCACATATATCCACACTGCCTCTTAATATTGTTACCTATAGGGAGTTCTGTCGTGGGCGTAGGAATCCAAGGGATTCTGGTATCGATAATCTCATTTGACCAGTCCTCATTTCGATCCGCTGGAAGATTAACGTGTTTTGGTTCCTTGCATATGCGTTTCCCCAAATTCGGGGCCTTATGGCGAAGTCGCCACGCTTCTATTATAAGCAAGGCTCATATAAGAGGCGAGGGGGAGCGTGGGCTGGCCGTGATTGGCTCCCTTTGCAGCATGTCCTGGCGGCGGGCGTCGATAGGCGAGCTGATGTTATGTCGAGAGTCAACAGTCAGACAGGAAACGTATTTTCCGACTGGCTCAGGCATCGACTGCATCGCGTCGTATTGGGAATCGGGTGATCCAGGCACCTGAAAGGAACAAAAGCACATATGCCCAGTGCTCACAAATTGTTGAAATGCCCGTTCCTCGCAGGGCGGGAACTGGGTGCTTCAAACTGCATTGTGCGCACATTGTGAAAAAGGTTTTCTGTGCGGTGCTGGTGCATGCTGCGGTTGAATGGACCACGCCTCCTACGGGCCATCCGTTCGTTCCGTTAAAGCTTGGGGTTGCTAGCTGGGTTTCGGCCTTCCTCAAGTGGAGCGTTTTAAACCCAACACCTAGGATTTGGTTATTGATTCCGAAGAAGTTATTTTGAACGTTGAATTCTGACGTGCTTCAAAACTGACGGTGGGCGAACGAGTTCACCAGCTGAAGAATTCGACCGTCATGAAGGAAAAGAAATATCATGAAGAATCCGACGAGAAAATTCCCATCATTGAGCAAGAGGCAATATGCATGCTGCATGCATGTTCATTTCTTTTTCGCCTTCGCTCGCTGGGCATCCGCCGCGATATGTCGGATGAGCGGTTTCAAAAATTTGGAGCTGGAAGGGCAAAGGTGTGCGTCCGGTGTGTGCTGATACCTGCAGCCGAACGCCATGCCGACGAACTAATGTAGTCGATCTACATATAGCAAAGAGCAAAAACCCGGGTTCCTTTCCTGAAAGGATAGGATGGGACAGCCGCGTTATATCTTTCGATGCCAGCCACTGGCCAGTTTCTGCTACTACTCCTGCGTGCTGCAAGGGGTCTCACTCGAACGGAGACAGTTAGTAAGATTATTTCACTTTTGCCCTCGTCGATAGGTACGCAGTACTTAGCAAGTACTCAGTCGACCTACCTTGCCTACTTGTATTCTATACAAGCCGTTGGATTCCCTTGCTTGGTGCAGGCCTCGAATGGCCTCCTGGCTCTCCCTTTATATCCCTTTGAATTGAATTTATTCACTGCCCCCCGTCGACCATTAAAGCAGCAGCGCAGGACGTCCTCAAGTCGCATCGAAACCGTTATCCGCATTCTTCCTGAAATTATCTCAATTCGATTCAAACCGCACATGTGCAAGTGCCAGTTTCTTAGGCTTGCCTCGACATAACCGACTCAAACGACTGGACTGGGGAGAGGATCTCGAGAAAGGAGAAGAAGCAGAAGAAGGATCGAATAGCATCGGCTTCCAATGCAATGTCGGCGGTAAGTCCTAGCCTGGATTTGTTGAACGGTTGTGCGTGCTCGTCGTCATCGTCGTCGTCTGGAGGAGGTTGCGTTTGAGGAGTTGGTTGTTGCTGGGCCCACAGTGACGGCGCCGCTGTAGACGACGGCCAACACATTTTTGACCACGCTGCTGTCGACGCTGCCAAAGCCTGCCAAAGCTTCCTCCTGCTCAACGTCACCTCCATCCCCTCTTCATCGCCCACAAAAAATACAAGGAAAGGAAAAAAAAGGTATCCACTAGCTTGCCTCATCATCAACCGACTTCCCGGGATCCGTGGATTCTATCATTCTCTGCCAAAGCATTCGTGCTGCACCCGTCATTCTCGTCACTTGCCTGAACCGGCTCGGTAAGCATCTCGGTCTCTCCTGCCCTCATTTCACTCACGTCTGCTGACATACCGCACAAGAGAGCCAGTCAACCTTGCCGCCGGTTCCTGAGTGACAGGCACCCCCGTCTCTCTTGCCGAGCAACTAGCTCTAGTATTCCAACGGTCGACTCCGTTTTCATCACCCGAGCGGCATTGCAACGCCCCGAAACACGCCAATTGCTGCCGCCCCAGATACCCTGCATCATTCCTCTCTAGGATGTGCATCCCGCATCTTGAAATCTTCACCGAGCAGTCAGAGAGTGACGTGGACGATGATGCATCTGCTAGAATTGCTCGAGGAACTAGCCGCTCGGGCAAGCAAATTGTTTCCCCAATCTCGAGCATCCCGGCTGTGATCCATACACCTGCCCCCGGGGAAATTCAGGTTCCAGCTGGCATCATTCTCCATGGACTATCTCCTAGGAGAGACTCCAGCGATTCTTCGTCGTCTTCGTCGTCGTCTTCGTCGTCCTCTAGTTCCTCATCCTCTTCTTCTTCGTGCCCATCCGCCAACGATAACAAAGAAAAGAAGGACGAAAAGCAGGAGAATCCGAACCCGAAGAAATACAGATATCCCTCGAAATCGTCTCGAAGGCCAAGCAATCGCCTCAACGCTGGGTACTACAGGAACAAGACCCCGCTTCTCCGGCCGATGACTCCAGCAGAGGTTTGGCGCGTCACTGCTGGCAACCCTTGCACCGTCAGCAGACTTAAGCCAGTCGGGTTCGGTGTTCCATTGGATTGCCTGCGTGACAATGCCGCCATTGATGGTGTCTGCAGCCAATGTGCTTGTGAGAGATGTGCCAAGAAAAAAAAGAAGGAGAAGGAAGTGACTATCGGAGACCCTGACAGAAAGAAGAGCAAAAAAGACAAGAAGAAGAAGAAAAAGGAAGAGAAGAAAGACGATGCTTGGGGAGACCCCAACGATGGCACTGGCTGGGGAGACGATGGCAATGGCAATGGCAATAGCTGGGATGAAACCAAAGTCAACAAATCAGGAGATGACGGCTGGGGAGATAATCCCACAGCAGCCGACAGCTCACCGTGGACCGATGATAGGCCCGCCGAATCCAACTCAAAAGGTGAGGGGGCCTGGGGCGATTCCAAGGGGAAAACTTCCTCCGCAGGTGGTAGTGGTGCCTGGGACGATTGGGGCGACAAAAACGACAAAGCTAGTAACAATGGCAATGGCAACTCCAGTAGCAACTGGGGTTCGAATGATAAGAAAGGCTCTGGCGATGGCGGTTGGGGTGATAAGAAAGACGATACTGGTGGGAGCAGAAAAAAGAACAAAAGTCAAGACAAAAAGGGGAAGGGCAAGCAACGGAGAAAGGGAGACCAGACAGACGACGATAGAGATAGCGAAAGCGAAGACTCACCCTGGGGTGACAGGAACCAGAGAGATAAGGGAAAGAATTCTGCTAACAGTAACAAGAAGGGACAGTCTAACAAAGAAGACTCGACACACAAGCACAAGTCTCACCGCGGCCATCATCACCATCATGAAGATGAAACGACAGCCATCACCGTCAGATTCAAGCCGACCGTCGAGGAGGTTCTTCCAGAGGAGGGTTCTGAGGCTACTACCCCTCTGGATTCAGTACACTCCCCAACAAGCTTGCAGGCCCGTATCCCCAGGATACAAATCGCCACAACGCCGCCGGGCTGCACATGTCATTCAACTACCAGCAATAGCTCCCGCTCTGGAAATAGCGCCTGCTCTATCTGTTTTATCAAACAACAGACGCCGCGAAGTTATGTCCAAGACCTTGAGGGCCACTGGTACCGCTTTGCTCCTGATGTCGACCTCAGAAAGAATGACAAAACCGACGTTTTCAAGGGGTCTGACGGCCGCGCTTACAGAAGGATATCGGTCCAAAAGGTTCCTCCTCACGAGCTCCGTCGCCAAGCACGAGAGCACGACGGCGCCAATAACTATGGCCAGCGTCGGCACAGTCGCCACCACGGTCACGGACACGGACACGGAGGCAACATGCCGCAAGTTGGATACGCTTGGTTTCCCGCGCCCACAACCCCAGCCTACCAAGCAGTTCCAATGCCCACCGCCTTAATGAGATTCAAGAAAGTGTTCAGAAGGCCTTCATCCCTCCGATCGTGGGGTACTACAGCCACGTATGATTCACCAGCAGGAGGTCCGATGAATCCGCAAAACGTTTATGCTGTTCCAATGCAGCCGATTCGAAATCAGTCACGTCGCCACGGGTGGGCATCGGTCTTCCATTACCTCGCTGGCGGCGGTGGCGGGCATTCCAGTCGAAAGCGCAATACTCATAACTTCCGCACCGAACCAAGTATCTACAACGAGAGTGGGAGGAGATTTTCTTCGGCCTCAAGACCACCAGACGGGTATGTGTTCTAGCTATTGGCTTTATCTATTTTGGATTTAGTACTAATGTATCTCTCAGAGGAGACGGTTATGGCCGATTCGGTAATTAGGAAGTCACCGTCATCGAAGAAGATTGAGAACAGACCATTGAAAGCGAATTCTGGAAGCTACCTACTAGCTTACCGGGTCTGCTGCTTTGGTTTGTCATCCCGACTTCAACGAACCTTTAATACAACCGTATCCGATCTTCCGCCTTCGTCTTTGAGTCCATGATCTCCGCCCTCATCACCGAGACCATCCTCATCACTACAAGCAACTTCAACATCTCTCATCTTCACCCACAACCTCTCCTACTCAGCACCCATCACTCAAAATCCGGCGTCGTTACACCGAGCGCTCCGAATTACAACATACTCGCCACCGAATTCCACAATCAGCGCAATGGCACTGTCATTTCTTCTCATGTTTTCCTTCCTTGCGTCTCTTCGACTTCTCAAACACCTCTAAATCGCTCCTTCTTCTCCACTCGCTACCCGGGATCGTCTTGCCTTCCAGCATTGAGATTTACTTTTCGAATACATCTTTCCGACCTACCAGTCCCTGCTCAGTGTCATCGATTTCATTTGTCCAATCAACTGCAGCTTTCCACTAAAGTCCACAGCACTGGTGCAAGGAACGGGCGTTTACAGAACTTCAAGCTATACACTGTTATTAGATGCAAGCGATGTCTTCTTTCTTGTTTTAATGTCCCACCTTTTCTTCTTTTTATATTCCGATAGTCCTTGGCGGATACTGGGGTGAAAAGGCACATATAACGACTGCGACGGCTGTTGGTTCACTTATTGACTTGAGACTTGTCTTTTTCTTTTTTTTACTTTTCCTCTTTCAATGCGGTTTATGCAGGAAGCCAGTTTGGTGTTTCGTCATTCTCTTCGAATCACCACCCTTCCTATGCTTTTTTTTTACATACACTCTTTTCCTTTTTTCGCCCTGGATGATGCCCCATTAATGCATTCTCGATTTCAGCTTCTCTGATCCGCCATACTTGGTCACATGGCGGTTTATTCTGATTTTTATCTTTCCTTTTCATGCCCACTAAGCTTAGGCTGGTTCGAGCACTCGACTCTCACTTCCTTTTCCGATTTCCTTTTTCTCTCATACGACTGGCACATTTCTTCTACACTGCTTTTTTTTTTCTGCCGGCGTTATCTTCTTTTAATGGATGGGGGTCTGAATATTTGATTGCTCTTATTCGCGCATGTACAACATCAATACATCCTTTGGTTTCTACTCGTGATCCATCGATCTAAAAGAGTATCAAAGAGTCCAAATTACTATCCGTAGCTGCAATGGCGCAGACAAACTGTTGATAGTCCGGTCATAAGAGTCGAGCGGACTGTGTTGTTGCAACTGTCAGCACTTGGCTACAGATACGAACCGGGTGAGGTTACACAGATAGATTCTCTTTTATGATTACTGATCACAGCCCTTTGGTAGGCCGTGCCGCGTCCACGTCAATCATGGCCACCAAGTACGAGATGAGGCTCCGCTGTTGCCTCTTTGGTCCACTATCGTTGTATTCTTCAATTATAGATTCAGAAGGCTTTAGTTGGCTGAGTTTTCATGGACACATCATGAACGTGCTGTCTCAAGCTGCAGGCTCTGAGCCCCATGGTTCGTATTATATATATAGAGGATGCTGAGCATTATAGGACGGCTCGTCACCACGCATGGCTTAGGAGTGTAAAATATATATAGAACGGCCGGGATGAGGTGCGGCCGAGAAGGGTAGCGACACTAGTGTTCGTAAAGGAAAAAGCCGAAGAAAACTCCTCGAAAAAACTGCATGGGGATCATGACTGCACTATAATATCAAAAACTGTGTATACATCACAGGAGCAAGCGACGAAAAGAACAAGGGCCTAAATCGACAGAAAACACATCTACGCCGACTTCAGAACGTTGTGGAAGGAGGCGTCGGCCCTCTCAGGCTTGCCCTCCTTGTACTTGGCCTGTCCCAACTTGGCGGCCGCGTAACCCTTTGCGTAGGGGTTCAGCCTGAGCATCACCTGTCGGTTGGTCAATGGGTTCTTCTTCTGGCCACCTGCACGCTTGGACTTGGCACCGCCCTTGACAGCTCTCAGGACCGACTGGATTTCAGACGAGTTGATGAGACGGCTGATATCGGGGTTGGTGACCTGGGCCGAGGGGAGGGAATAGTCCTTCTTGGTAGAAGATGGGGAAGTCGAGGTGCCGTAGATGCTGTCGAGGGCCTTGAAGGCGTCCGACGACCAGATGACGAAGCGGCCAAGATGGCCACCAGGGGCGAGCTGGAGCAAGTTCAGGGCGGTGACTGGGCATGTCTCAACACCGGGGATGTTCCTGAAAGCCTTGGAGAGCAGCTTGCCATCGGTGGCTGGGTCGTAGATGACCAGCGGGCCGCGGCGTTGGCGGTGACGGCGGCCACGGAGCTTGCCCTTTCCGGCACGCAACTTCCTGGATTTTGTGACCTTGACAACGTCGCTATATGCACCAACAGCCTTCAACAGGGCGACGGCGGCGCGGGTCTTGGCAAGGTCGGGCAGGGCGGAGGAAGCGACGACCAACGGGATGGAAGGAGTGGACGAGATTCTGTGGCCACGAGACAGGACGAGCGGCTGCGAGGCAGAGGCAGCGATGGCAGAAGCAGTAGCGAAACGCCTGCAGCAGTTGTTAGTGGATGAGTTCTATCATCAATCGTTTTTGATAGACTAGGATGCGTACTTCTGGTTCAAGTTGATCTTGACGTGCCATCTTCTCCAGACCTTGGTAGGAGCGAACATTCTGCCGGACCGACACATGTTACCGAAGGCAGCCTGACCGGCACGGTGGGTACCACCACCAGAGACACGAGGAATACGGGCAACAGCACGTCCTATTCATCCAGCAGGCATGTCCATCAGTATTCAATCCCTCCGACTGATGTATATCAACTATTCAGATTCCAGCAACGTACCAGTTCCCCAAGATTCAGCGGAGGTCTGATGACCAGCCTTCACGCTGACAGCGTAAGACTGCCTCTTGTTCTTCGCCATGCCGGCGTGAACGGTCTGGACGATGTCGGACCGGATGGGTGCCCTGAAGACATCGGGGAGGGGGAGTTCCGAGTCGGCCTTTCCCTCGACGGAGAAGACCTGGATCTGTGGGACGCTCGTCATTTTGTCGGCGTAGGTTCGTTAGTCGGTTCGGTGGTGATTTGGTGTTGATGGGTGTCGACGATGTTCTCGATTGGCGTATCTCGAATCGCTCCACTAAATTTGCTTGGTGTTGCAAAATTCGGGCACGAGTGTGCCAAGGCTACATATGTGTTGGAGCCCTAATAACCCTAATTATGTAAGCCGAGCAGGGGTCGCTAAGATAGGAAATATCCTGTGCAACAAACAAAACAACGTGCAACGCATTTCGACTTTAACCGAGCCTACGAGGTAACTACTACCACCCAAGTCGATACAGCCATTGCTGGGGTATATCACAGCACAGCAAGACAATAGACCGTCCAGCATCCGGCCTGCGAGTCAAGGTGTAGGGTATAGATTAGTCTCTTGGGTTTATGTCAGAACTCTGCGATGCGATATCGACATGTCAGAAACCTGGATATGAGGCGGTCTCGAGGGGCTGCCTGGTTTCTGGTGGCGCCGAATTTGAAAGTTCCCGTTTTCTGGCCACCAAAAGTCCCCCACAGGTGATCTAAGACATTTGCGGCTCCATCTGGCAGGTGCGGCTGGACCAACATTTTCGCATGTGCCAATATCCTCGACTCTTCTCCGCATTTTCTCCCAGAACAAGCGGTATATCTGGTGCCTGTAAGGCCATAATGGCCAGTTGCAGACGAATACCCGAGGTTCCTGGCTGGCCTAGGCCCTAATGTTACTACAGAATTTTGGACGGAGCGATGTTTTCTTCTCTCTTCTGGAAGCTGATAGTAGCGACTTAGATAAAGGACTCGTCATGTTACCGACGGGAGCCGTCTTAAGATCGCCACCCTTGTGAACTCTGAGAAACTCAAACTATGGTATCGGTATTATCGATATAAGATACCCGGCGATCCCATAAAAGATACTTATCTTCACATTGTTCATTCAACCATTTCGACACTCTAAAGTCAAAGCGGCTGTTATTGACCAGTAATTCGGCCTTGCTCAGCGTTCTGCAACTCGGCAGAGGGTGAAAGAAACATCATCATGTCTTCCTTCCATTTGCCCCCAACTGTTTCGCCTCTGTCCGTATCAGAATCGTTCACTAGGACCTGGAGTGGCATCATCAACAGTTACTCACCAGCTGCCATCGAGTTTGTGGGCACCTTCATCATCCAACTTATATTCTTTTGGGGCCCCTCGGCCGTATACCTCTCTCTCGAGGCGCTCTTTCCCAAATTCTCCGAACGTCACAAGATCCAGCCAGTTCCAAAACAGCCGACCCGAGCTGAGGTTATCCATTGCCTCGGCCTAGTCGTTAAGAATCAAATCCTCTCAACAGCTCTCCATGCGGCAATGATTTATGTCTCCACAATAACCGGCAAGAGCTCATTCCGGATTGACGCATCAATCCCCCCGGTTCACGAGGTTGTCCGTGACTTTATCTTCTCCCTCGCAGTGCGCGAGATCTTATTCTACTACTCGCACCGTATCTTGCACCACCCGCGACTGTACCCAAAGATTCATAAGGTCCACCATAAGTTCACCGCCCCAGTCGCATTGGCAGCGCAGTATGCCCACCCCATTGAGCAGATTATCGCAAACATTCTGCCGATCACGATTCCGCCACAGCTGCTCCATTCGCACATCCTGACATTCTGGCTCTTTATGGCTTATGAACTTGTCGAGACCACGACTGTGCATTCCGGATACGACTTCTTCCACAATGCAGCCAAGAAGCACGACTTGCATCATGAGAAGTTTTTGATTTACTTTGGTGCTCTCGGAGTGTTGGATTGGCTGCATGGGACGGACGGGAGCAAGATGGCGGCTAAGAGGAAGGCGAAGACTGATGCTGTTTCTAAGGAGGGAAAGACTGAGTAGATGAGTTTATCAAGGTACGCTGAGGAGGATAGCCATCAAGTGGAGTTCGTCGTTTGGTCGGCGAATGCTATCAGCGGTCGGTGTATATAGATGCGATTTATGATTCGCAGGATCGATAGCGGCATTTCTTGGTATGAAAAGGCGCGAGATGAACGCCCGTTCGGTATTCTCCTACACGGCGTTAGCGGAGATCTGTATGTTTTGACCTGTTCCAAGTTCGTTCGCTTTTTGTCGGTATGAAAATATTTTCGAGCTCTCCATCGGAAAGCGTCAAACCTGGTATTTATTTGCACCGTAGCCCCAATTGCCAATAATCCCCTATTTCAGAATCATTACGTTTAATTAACAACAAATTGCTATTTATTTCGAATATTGAATATTTGGTGGTCTAATGTTACGTCATCCTCGCTGACTGTAATAACTTTTGGGTGGTATCTTGTAGCATGATCAGTAATCAGTAAATAAGCACATAGCTAGCGACATAAATTGGTGTTGATTTGAAGAGCCTCAGTCTATATATTGCCCAGACTCATAGGGCTGAAACTACATCAGGTACAGGGACTCAAGGTGGCTAGATTGGTGCTTGGCTACAGCAATCGAATCATTTCTTTTTGAACTTTTGGATCACTAGGCATACAGTGTTTATTATACTGTCCTGTGAAATTCAGGCATTGGCCGTGCGGCAAGCCTTTTCTCGTCCCTTTCTTTCAGGGTTTACACCAAACCGGCCGGTCATGATGGAAAAATGCAATTGCAATACGTATATATATACAACATCTGCTAGATCTGGAACACGACTTGCCTTGAGAATCGCATAGCGCTCGATCTGCTGGTTTGCATATAGAAACTTCCAGGAGACATAGATGTTATCCCAACCGTGTCCCTGACCGTAATGACGTCTGAAAAGTAGGCGATAGTACTATAATAGGGTTCCAGGTATTGCTAGATCCCGGAAACCAATTATGTAACGTTAGATTCCCGGGCGTCAGTCGGCTTGATCATATATGCGTCGGTCCGAAATGTATGAGACAAGGTTTTGAAATTCACCGATAGCAAGCTAGATCTGACGAAATAAGAGACATTCATTGAAGAGGTTTCTGTCGCTTGGATTCTGTAAAAGATGTCTAGATAATATCAAGACTAGCCATCAGGCCAAAAAGGTACTAGCGTCTCTATAACGTTATGTCAAGCCGGAAGAGGGGATCCCGAGACTGGTGACGCAATAGAGAATGTGGTGGAGCGCCATGTTACATCTTGGTCGTCGATCCCAACTCCGGGTTGAAGCCCATGTGCCTGGTATCCAGGGCGGCCGGTGTTTCCAAATTGAGTTCGGAGCTGAACCATGGGGTCATTCTGATCTCTAACTACATCCAAAACATGTTCTGAGATCTGACGTCTAAACTTCATTCTACCAATTGACCTTGGGTACCTAAATAGGCTTATGGACACTCAAAAGCTGAGAGTCAAAACATATGATGCTAACTTGAGCGCTGGAATCACGCAGGCCTCTATGATTTCAGCCCAGGCGCTCGCCCCTCCACGTGCAACGTTAACATTCAAATCACGAGCCGCAATTCTAGAGAATTCGAGGTTTGACCCTTTCCTTCGAGGTCCATGGCGTGTCCAGCTGGCGTGGACGCCTCGAGCCCTCTCATTCGCCGACAATGCCGGTCTATATCGACAGACCGCTATGCCACAGGCCGGAAAACGCGGCAAGCCAACCAGTGTTGTTTCCTTCTAAAATACAACAGTTCTACAGACACAGCTATGGACTTCAAGATCACATCTTCGCACAGACACTTCCAACTTCAATATTGACCTTGCAGGGACGGAGACCGGCTAATGTAAGTATCCACTGACAGGAACTATCCCCACCTGACAGCTTCTTCGGTGCCGTATAAAATCTTGGCGGCTTCCTGATTTCGTTGGTCGAATCCCCTCGCGCTCGAGCGCTCGAGCATACCTCATTCTAGCTTCCGCTGGGCAAAACCCAAAAGCTAGCAATTTCGAGAAGTGGAGTGACTAATCCCTCCCACTGCTGCTTTGATGTGCTGGCATAATTCCTGTCATCTGCAAGTGATGTAAGCGTGATTTCACCCCCTCAATAACAGCCAGTTAGACACATCGTGTGTGTCACTGCTTCTGTAATAGTCCCACAAGACGGGATGCAGGTTGCGAGCTGCATACAGCCTATTCCCTGTTTCCCTAGGCCATGGGAAATGCATATGCCCTTGGTTGAAGGAAAAACGGGATGCAGTTGCCTAGAAATTTGCTCATGCGGGCAGGAGGAGTCCCGCGTGGAAACAGTTCCCGTTGGGCGAGTGTACATGTATGTGCGGCATATGCATGGCGTGGTAGTCGTGCCTTTTTTTTGGCTACATCGTTTCCTTTCCGCCCGGCAGTTGGGAGGATGCCATGCCCACTCAGGATTACAGGCCATGCACAAGCCAAGCGATCGGGCAATAGTTAGGCCAGTGCAGCAACTGGGGAATAAAATTTAACTCCGGGAAATGATTCCAACACCGGGACAGATATTTGGTGATAGGTCGTTGAGATGGATTCAACACACTGGAGCCCCCGAAAAAATGTATCTTTAACGCCTGGTTCGAACCCTTGATAGCAAAGGAGTCGATCGGGGTGTTCCTGAGAATCCGTGTAATGTGATCAACATGAATCGACTTAGCGCCGTCCATGGTGAATAGGATCTTAGGATTACGAGTGAAGCGTCGTAATTATTAAGCCCCGAAAAGTACCCCATTGGTCATTCGCTGCTCGAAGGCTTAATCTGTCTACGAATCAGAGCCTCAATGCGAGGCTTAGGTCGTGCGCCTATATGGTGAGATATCTACCTAATCGTGGCAAATTGTGTATAGACTTATATACGGATCTTGCTTATAAATGGGAATAATAATGGGGCAGAGATCCGAGCCTTGAGGCTGGGACGATACTAAAATTGTTATAGCAAAAGTTAGACATCGAATGGATGAATCAAAAGCCTTGAACACATCTCAGACATGGGCACTCGCGCCGCAGCGATAGAATTCTAGATGTCCGACTTGCGCAAGTGACGGAGATCTATCCGGTCAGCTGGAACCGACCCGAGATGTCAGAATATTTGCTTCGCTTGTTGGATCAACCGAATTTTAGGTTTACTGTTTGAAATAAGCCTCAGGGTCAAGAATCAAAGAAGTGTACGCGTGATGTGCACTGTTGGAGAGGCTCAAAATCTAAAAGGGGCTCCCATGCATGTGCTTCGCACATCGCGGGCCGCAGTACAGAATGATTACTCCGTCGACCATCCCCGCAGTAAGAGCTGCGACAGAGAAATAGATTGCTCCGTTAGTCCGTTAGCAGCTTCCTAACCTGTGAGAGAGCGTCCATGCACAAGTATTCTGCACACGCTCTGAGAAAATTTTTTTGGTTTATTATTTTGAGGGGTCGCGTTAATTTTGGAGATGCTGATTTTTGGGAGGGGTATTTCAACTGCCGAAGCTTACGTATAAGGAATAGACTCATTTCGCAGAACGGGAAGTTTTCAGAAGAGCAATCTGCGGGTGCAAACCCTTATTCCTCTAGCCAAAAACAAATCGTTTGGAAGGAAGCGTTTCAGGCCCGTCGCGATAGAATTTAATCGCAAGCTGTGAAGCTGTTGGAGATGCTATTTTCGATGGTGGCTTTGTTGTGTTGCAAGAACGTTAGCCATTCGTACGAAGCCGTCGAGGCAAATAGCAGGAGATCACATAACCTTGCAAAGGAAGCGCAAGAACTCTTGTACGGTTATATATAGAACACCCGCCCCGCGATCGAATCAGGAATAAGATCTATGCCCCCCGGCCGCATAGTTGAGGCTGCGTATCACAGCAGTCCCCACCCAATTAATACTGGACGGAAGCCAGGTACCCTGCGATACCGTTACAGCGGAAGTGTACTCGCCAGTTGATAGATTGTAGACAAACATAAACGTTGAACCGACGGCAGGAGCCAAGCTTCCGCGATCCAAAATTATATCAAGGCGGCCGGATATTTGACATCGAGTCTCGGCCGTTGCAAGGCTAAGGCAGATTATACATGGTAAGAGCTCGACGAGACGCGTTTCCGAATCGGATTATATTCCGGCTTTCTCAAATCCGATATTTCCGAAAGCGGCAACGACCCAGGTCGAACTCAACACGGCTCCGAGTCTGTCCTTAGCTCCGAGACGCGAACCCCGACGGCAAAAGAGGTCTGATTTCCTACTGTTCACAATATGATTTGCGGCAAAGTTGTAGCCAGCAATATAACAATTGCAAAGCGTCCTTGAGTTACTAAAGTCTCGCGATGATCTACAGAAACTACGCTTTATTCAAATTACCTAGTGTCGATGATGCATGCGTCTCTCGGCCGGGTGAGCTGCTACTAGAACGGAAGACGGCGTTCTCCAAAGCTCCGTTGAGACTGCGGCAATCGTTGTGTCGGGGACTTTGTTGAAATATAGGCAACATCAAACGGAGGCAAAAGGATTATAAGCACCGAGCCAATAACGCGTCGTCCTGGGGCACTGTTCAGAAGCAATATTTCGGATGATCTGTTAGGCTGACCTGCAGCCTTCTCGATGCTTAGAATATTCCATCGACATTCGATGCATGTCGCTGGCATGTATGAATCACACGTGTGCAAATATGGTATCCATCCACGCCCTGGGATCCTTAAATACGGGGTTGGTGCTTACTCTTCATGATCATGGGACCCTTTAGCTGTAACGAGGCGGGTGTCCGGAGCATGCAGGCACCGACAATCTCGAAACCAAGGGTCAAAAAGACATGATTCAGTGGCAAGACCAGCCGAGCGTTGGCGATGAGTATGAGCCTCTTGTGCTATCGTGGACCCTGCAACCGGTATACGCGAAGTACGAATCTCCAGGGATCTCTGCGGTACCGACATATACTTCTATTGTTGACCTTCAGCGGCCAAGCTGGTTACGAATGTCCTGCGTAGAAGTCGATGGCGAAGTATTTCAAATAGCCTATCCGGGACCGATTTGGAGCTGACCGCAGGTAAGCAACGAGTCCCTTACTAAGGCTTGTGGAATCGCCACCCGCGTGTTCCGACCCGCGAAGTTAGACAACTAGACTTATAGGAGGGGTAAAAATAAAATAGAATGAAAGAGTATACTAAAGAACGAAAGAGACCATCAGCACTATGTATGAGGGTAGATTTCCCGAAACTCACGTTAGGCCCGCGACGGCGAGACCGCAACTAGAATATGCTTTATCCACTGTGCTTACTTACATGCAGTTCGGCTTACGCCGGAGGCTTCTCCTCTTTGACGAGACGAACAATTGTCACGTTGATGAATCTATATGATACCAATGGTTTGTCAAATATTTGAGGTCTTGTATATCCCAAGAATTCAAATTCTGTAAAAATAGCTCGCCCTGGTGCTGGTGTACCCTGGCGTCGGTGGCCACGGGGTCCTCGGCTAGTTTGGACCGAGTGTGTACCATGAGACAGGTTTTACAAGGCAAGTTATCTGGTACCTCCGACGGCAAAGCGTGTAATGTAAGCATCACTTCCATTCCTCGTGTAAGGTGAGTAAGCTATGGTCAGGTAATTCCACCTAGGGATTGTATCTCTTCACTACGCCCAAGGAAATGAACTGTACATGTACCTCGATGCAGGGATTGTATGGGGCTCTGATAAAAGGATTCTGCTCATTCGCTAGCGAGTGCACGTTGGCTGCCCGGAGCTACCGGGCGGCACATGTTTCAAGTCCTCTAACCTTCCCAGCAAGAATCGATAAGCACCACCTTTACTTGAATAGTACACTGCAGCCTGTGAAGCCCCAATCCCGGGCACCTGAGCTCGAATTAAATATGTCCAAGCCATCTGACGTGTAAGGCATAGCGCAGATTGACGTCCATCAGATCCTGATTAAATGGTTCGAACAGAAGAATAAGAAAAGAAAAGAAGAAAAAAAGCTCTGAATAATGGCCCGCTGCATTGGCTGGACACGGCCAGTCAGCAGCGGTGCTGGGAGCAAACAGCTGCCAGGTAGCTCTGCAAAACTGGGCACGCTGTTAGGAGTCAGGATGAATAATGAGATCCCTGTGGATAATATACTATGAACTTGTACGAGGCCGACTTTCAGGTTTTGCACTGCTCTGCCCAAAACTATAATCTTAAGGCGCCACCATTGCAGAGGACCTGGATGGATGCATGTGTTCATGTTGTATTCTACCTATGTCCTTCTGACCCAGCATGAGAGCGGAGGAACAACGTTGAAACAAGCTCCCCGATGCAGCTTTTGACCGGTACATTGTGCAATGTACTTGGGGTAGCTTGCCTGCCTGCCTGGTTGCTTGTCTGAGCCGGCTCTGAAAGGGCCTTTCGGTCTTCGAGTTCCTTTCAGAATTTCAAAGTCTGCCCGACATCTCTGCACAGCCTACCTGGGTCTCTGCGGCCTGTGCGTATACGAATATCTTCGGGACTTTGTACAAGTGACATCTGAGTTTATTTTACATTCCCTTGCAAAGCTGTCACTCTGATGTATAGGTACTCCTGAAACCCTATTACAGCCTACCAAAGGTACGTAGTCCGCAATGCCTCTTGCCCAATAATTCCTTTTGCTATCTATTATATTTTTCGGCAACCGTTAACCACAAGCTACTTACATATCTCATAAGCTTAGATCTGGCATTCTTCGACGGCGCCCCTACAACAGCCAGACGATCGTTCTCAGCCGGTCGCAGCGCCTTCAGAGCAAAACAAAATTATGGAATCACGAGTTTCTAATGTTAGAATATATATAATCTTTGTAAGTCTACATTCGCCTCGGCCTTTGCGTATGTCTATGCGTCTTGGGCTGTATTCAATTACGTATATACCGAGTTTCTTTGCTGATAAGCCTGAAGTAAGCTGTTCTATAGCTAGCTCTCTAACCTACTTTGCGGCTCCTATAGCTCAGCTGCGACGTATCGATATCGGCTTTCCATAGGCGACAGTGAGCTAGTGCTATAGCTTCCGCTTGCCAGCCGTGCAGTCTGCCGTGAGAGTCGCGGATCTCTAAATTCTTCAGGAGCAGTTTCCAAAAAGCAAAGGTTCATCTCATCCAATTATTCACATGCGCGGCACCAGGCCGTATATTTGTGCATGCCCATGTTAACTATCGGAACAGAAGTCCGGGTTCTCCCCATACCCCGTTCCTCCCCAGTGCAAGTCACCGGGAGCCTATGAATGTGCCCTGGATCCTGTTGGCTTTGGAGCGCCGCCTATAACCTATCGACCGAAGGTCCCATCTCTGCATCCACTACTGGAGAATTGACGTAGGATAGATATCCAAACGAGGGAGCACATCTCCTACCCTCATTGGTGTATACCTTGCCCTCCTTCTGCTGAATCGTTGATTGCATATCGCAAGTTTTTCTTGTTTCGGCAATAAAGGAGGCACTATATGTACCACACAGGTGAGGGGCCATACAGACGGCCTTAAGGCTCGCGCTTGACGTTTTGAATTTAAAACTCTGGAAATTCGTCGTCACCTCAGCCTCCTTCTCTTTCTTCATTATTTTAGAACAGAAAGAGGCATCAGAAAGTGAGAAGTCCAAAAATAAAATATCGACGAGGGGATATAGCTGTATACGTAAGTTACCTGAGGACGAGGAAAGCTATAGCACTAGCTGAAGTTCAAGTTCCGAACAGCAAAGAAAAGGTACCGCAGTCGCCGCTGGCTTACAAATGGCAAACATGTCCACGGTGGACTTACCACAAGCCCTACCGTTGCCCTCGGCCAGTGTCATTGATCAATCGGCTAAAGATGCACATCAGGTGGGAGAGCCTCCACTTGATAAGGCAGAACGGCAGACTTCGCAGAGCTTAGACTCAAAATACACGTTGTCTGTCCAGGCCTTGGGCACGGATCCTGCACAGCCTAACGAAGCTCACATCCTAGCTGCCATAGGCAGCTTTACTAAGGCCGAGGAAGAACAAGAGGTCTGCGACTTTATGGAGGTTGATAAAACGCCCCGGCAGGGAGATATATCTAGGCGATCTTCTAGATGGTTTTGCGATTCCATCCTTGCTTTCGACGCTCATATTAAACACCAGCCTAACAACCTTAACTACAACGTCAATAACAACGCGCACAGTCTTTTATATCACAATACTCACACCGATATCTCTGGCTCATTTTCAGCGGCTTATAGGAGACTATCTTTACCTTCTGGTTTCACTCTTGGCCGAGGGGCCCCGTTTGAGCTTCAAGCTGAATTCAAAGCAGCTATGTCCGAGAATTCTGAGTTACCAAGGGAAATCGATGGGATCGAGGTAAATCCTGAATGGGGCCTCACCAAGGCCGGTAAAGCTAGACAAAGACTACCTATTGCCTGCACTAATTGCAGAGGCAAAAAGATAAAATGTCTTGTGAGCAAAGATGGTGGGCCTTGCCATAATTGCTTGAAGTCGGACACTTTGAAGAACACTTGCCGAACTGAAGGAAGGTAAGCTCTAGCTATTCACAAATGCCGTCGTATCCAAACATAAGCCGATGCTGACTCGTTGCTACCTGGTAACCTGAAGACCAAGGAGACAAAGCTCTGCTATCAAGAGAGATAAGTCTAAATCACGCAAAAGAAGTGCGGGCGGAAGGCCTTTGCAAAATGAAGAAGATGATTCTTCGACAAGCCTTTCGCGAGCTTCGTCCAAAGATCTCGCCGATGATGACAGCATGATGCTCAACGTCATGGATCCGTCTCTCCTCGGCATTTCCATGGGCTCTCTTGCCCCGGATGTCACAGCTTCTCCGTCTCATGTGGGTATTAGTGGGGCGGCATCGACAGGCCCGTCTTATTCTCACTCGGAATCTCCGATCAGCAATCTCTCTGACAGATCTCGCCAGTTGTCTCTAGAGTCTCTTTCTTCATCTTATCATCAACCTCTTTTCACATCCGGATACTCAATCGAGAGCGAGCGTGTATACGACCAACGATTGTTCGGATCGGTGTCGCTGTCTCCAGAGCAAAGAATCGTATCGCCTCTTACGAAAATTAGCCCGACTAGCTTTCCAAAACAAACACGAATACAGCTCCCAGATGAAAACACTACAAGGAAACTTGTCGAACTCTTCTTTGGCCACCTTCATTGGCAAGGCTATGGCTTTCTTCAGCCGAACTCCTTTTTACGGAACCTGACAGCGCAGTCGCCCATATTGCTGCTGTGTATGTGTGCGGCTAGCTGCCGACTGTCAGACACACTCCGAGCAACGAATTTTCCTCGTATTCTGGAAGCCCAAGCGAAACAAGCAGCTTTGGGTGAAAGATTTATGCCGACTCTGACCACCATTCAAGCCTTTCTCCTGTTGGCATTTCATTACTCTGCAACTGGCGACATTGAGCAATCTAACGGATACTCAGACATCGCGGTCTCGATGGTCAAGCAAATCCGACTTGGCGACCAGGTGAACGATAGACTCAAACAAAAAGAAAGACTTGGCCGACTCCCAATTGACCCCGCCGTTGAAATCGGCAAAAGGACATTTTGGGCAGCATATATCCAAGATGTGAGTTTACCAAAATGCTATCGCCGTCACGGTTAATTAACAGCGCTAATATTTGTGTGTTGGTCTTTCGATAGAGGTGCCGCCACTTGACAGAACAGCAAAGCCCAGATCAGCGATTAGCAGCATCAGATATCCCGCTTCCGTGTCGTGAAGCCGAATTTGACCTTAAAGATAACACTGAGGTTGCAATGAGTTCTTACGATCCAACAAGCGCTGTGGGCGTAATGGGTTATCTGGTTAAAATCGTCGATATCCGGGCCCGCCTGCTTCACTTTCTTAAGATCACCTGCACGCATCTGCCTCAGGTTTATCCAGTCGAAAACAGCGTATGCGATACCAAGCAGCTCCTGGAAGAACTGAGACTATGGGAGGAGACGCTACCTCAAGAATACAAATTTACGGCGGACAACTTCAAAGGCCACTTCGATGGAGACCATTCGATCATTGAGACGATATGCCTCATGCACCTTCTCTACCATGCGACGGTGAACCAATTGCACCGCTATCAAGATACAAAAGAAGACTTTTCGGATCACTATCTTGCCTGCTTCCACCACGCCTTGTCGATACTCGCTATCCTGCGCACCGTTTCAAAGTATAATGACGATGTCGCCAAACCCGTCGGACAAAGAATCCAGCTCGCGTCCCCATTCGTTCCATACGCCGTTGGCATCGCCTGCGACACCATTGGACGCCTATTAACATATTTACCTGGAGAATACATCCTCGAAGACGGTCGGCTCCTCGCCAATCCCAATATTTCTTTGTTCTTCAATGCGAGGAAATACTTTCGAGAAAGTCTGCAATCCCTTCGAGCCTACATGGACCGAATGAAGGCGGCCGCCGATACCTACGTGATGATTCGAAAGCTCTGTGTCGATATCCGGGAGGCATGCACGGACGGCATGATTCACAGTAAGAATCCTGCTGACCCAGCAGGTCCGCACTGCGTTCCTGGTGTCTGCATCAATAAGGCAAAGCTAAAGGCAATCGCTCCTACGATGATTCCGCTTAATAATTCTGTCGTCGACATCCTCTATCACGGAGATTATTTTGGATCCTGGTATCGCCGAGGCGGATCTCAAGATATCGAACAGATGACTCTTCCCGCCACCGATCGGCAGAGGCAAGAAGGCAGCTTACCTGATATTAGTTCGAGCAGCCTTCGCATGGCTACTACTCCGCTAGCCAATACCACGCAGCCGTCTGAGGGCTATGTGACAGCCGTGCAGCTGCCACAGAGCACACTAGCCGTCTTCAATCTGCGGGTCGACGCATCGGAAAGCCAGGATGCCTCACAGTGGCATTTGCCACCCGGTAGCACAAGTGCTGCGTCAACGCAAGGTTCTCCCCTTATGGGTCAAGATGGTCGCTCGCCTCACGCTGCGAGCATCGGACTGTCCGAGCCGTTTCTCCAGATGGGAGCAGCCTTAACGCGAGAGCCGTCAGCAACAAGCTCGACGCATTCGATACCTTCCTCAGGAAGCAGTACCATGCCTATCACGGGATCTGCTTTCTTACAACCTATCACAGCAGAGTGGCCTCCTAGCGATCCCACTGGGGCTGATATGCTCGGATTCGAATCGTTGAGTTTCATGGACGTCGATGCAGGCGGCAGTCAAGATGTGCCGTTGGATTTTAGCATGGAAGACCTTCTTACCAACCCCTTTGATAGCAACGAGGCTGAATGATCGATTTGGTCAATATCGGTATCTATCTATTTACAACGTCCACGACATCTTTCGTATCCATTTGATCGATTTATAGTATCATTCGAATCTACCGGCCTGTCTGGCTGATTCCCGTTCACTTTTGTTACCATCTTGCCTTGCCGTCAGCTTTCAACCGTCAGCATCACGCTTGGAGTCCTTGGAAGCTTGAATCTGGAAGTTTAACCGAGTCTTGGCTGTTAGACTGATGCGTATTCGCGGCACAGTCGGGCGGGAAAGCATAGCCGCCTGTACTAAGCTTCAATCAGCAGGTTTGTCCCTTTTTCCAAGCAAGGGACTTTCTCCCATTCGTCTCCACAAATAGAAACTGCTTGTTACTTAATTTCACTGCATTCAAGGGCCAGGGCCACAAGCGCTTGTACTCTTATCGCGATTTCCAATAGAAAGTATTTATCCTGATGTCTTCCTTTTTGATGTATCCCGCTTTTTTCGCACAGTTCTGCTTCTATATTTCCACTGTCTCACGGCGTTCTCTCTGAATTTTGCTTCTCATACGTTCGAGCGACTCTTTTTCTATCTGTCATTTACGTCAATTTCGGATTCCGCAACACAAAAGTCACGTTGTATTTTGCGACCGCCCAGGGTTTTGGGACTCGCGATCGACTTGGTAGTATCTTTTTTGGTTATTGAGGGAACCTGCACAGCCGGCTGTCTTCTGAGCTTTGTTATAGCGGATCAATAGAGTTGCAAATCGTTTTCTGGATCGAGTAGCTATCTCGTACTACTAAGTCTATCGAGCTGGGATTTAAAAGGGAGGAATCTATCTATATGATACCAACTATGTTGGCTCGCCAACTAGATCAGGAAGCCACCCCTCCACCGTATACAGCTGAAGCCGCCCAACACCAACAGATTACTAGCACTCCCGGCAGGCTACCTTACAGAAATCATTCAATCACTGTGCAGGTACGCACAGTTCAAAGCAGGAGTCCGAGTCCCACCCCAGCCTCTACCCTGATCCGGAGTTCATCATCATCTCCAACACCTCCAACGATACGAGCTAGCAGGTCTAGCTCAGAGAGCAGTCAAGGTTTGTACGCCAATGATATACTGTTGGATTATAGATTAGATATGAGATTGCGTTTCAGCGGCGTAGTTAATTATGCGGGGGCTTATTGACGCCGAGAGCAATCGAAATGTCTCTGCTGTGCCATGAGCTAACGGTGTATATATAGTGAAGCCGTTGCCTCGCCCACCCTTAAGCAAATGGTCTTTCAAAAAGTTTACTGGGCTGGGGTCAGACACACTTGATAGTAAGAAAACCCCTCCTGTTTTCGCCTCGACATCCACCCGCCCCGACAACACCCGCCAACTGGATCCATGGAACCTAACAAGCGTTTTGTATCTAGATCACGACATCCAATGCTGGAAACCCTTTACTCTACGGACACCCTTCTTATTATTCTTAATTGTATTAACGGTCTTTTTTATTATCGCCATCGAGCTACTCTTTCAAAAGAGCCAACGAGATGGATCCCTCACCTTCGCCGTCGGCGATGGACTTACCGGTTGGCAGGTCTTTATCTCACAATACATGGGGACCGTTGCCTCCGTGATCTTCGCGATCCTGCTATCCCTAGTGGATCTTGACGCCAAGAGATTAGAGCCCTGGTTTCAACTGTCGAGGCCAGATGGCGCAACAGCGAAGAACTCGATACTTCTCTGCTACCCATTCGACTTCTTGGCGTTCGTACCGTTCAAGGCAGCCAAGCGGGGTCACCAGTCGATCTTTTATATTGGCACCGCTACAGTCCTCGTGTTTTGGTTTATAACACCACTGCAGAGTTCCTTGATCGCAACAGTGCAGCAGCAAGTCGTCATCCCTTCGCCTTTCCGGGTAACAGAAACCCTGCAAAGGTTATCAGCGGAGAGATCCGATACTAGTTCGTTCACATATACCGCGTACTCTATCTCGTGGTTGAACTCGACTCCTCCTGCATATAGTACCAAGCTGGAAGCGACCTTACCTTTCGAGCCCTTGTCAAAGCCTGCACTGGGACAAGGAACTCAGCTTTGGACTGGAAACACTACAGCCTATTACATAGACCTGAATTGCAATGAGGCGACCCAAACACGTGTAGTGGAGAATTACGTTCTGTCAAATGGCAAGAATAAGACCACTAGGCTGTTTCACGACAAGGAAACGAACTGCACTTTCCAACATGATGGCTTCGTATCTTTGGTACGGCCTGATGATCCGTCCGTTTGGAGACCCTACTATGCTCAGCTTGTCGGATACAACCCAGGAGCCAACTCACTTTATTATTTGAACACAAGCACCTGTCAGATGGATGTGGATCCTCACATGTTTCTGATCATAGTCTCTTATCAGCCTTCTATTAACGACACTGCAGATGTGGATGCTGTCTACTGCAAACTCAATTATCGAAACTCTGTGGCGGAGGTTACTGTCGACGCCGATTCGAAGCTCGTCCAAAACGTCACGTATATCGGCGCACCGGAAGATCTCAGTACAGATCAATTCGATGCATCAGTATTCGAGACAGTGCTTTCCGGCGGCGGTGTCGGAATACGCCAACATAACGGGGGCCCATTCAGTTCGGTGCCGTTGCATTCCTCGAAGACGCGGGAGATCAATGCGCTACTAGCAAATTCGGATTGGGATTTCGAATCGAGCGTCCTCGGATACATGTTTGCAATTGACGCCGACCTCAGCAAATATCTCAACCCAGACTTTTTGGCGTCAACTATAACGAAAGCTTATAAACTGCTGTTCACAACATACGTCACCACTCAGCTTATGGTTCCCGACGACGTACCAGCGCAAGGCAGGATCCTATTCACAACTGATACAGTCGTGGTGCCGGAGGTCTTTGCGAGGATTCTGGAAGGTCTGCTTGCGGCGGTTGTCCTGCTCCTAGTCTGTTTCTTTATATTTAACATAAGAAGGCGCAGCGGCTTAGTGTATGATCCTGCTTCACTAGCCGGGACAATGGCCTTAGTCGCCAATGAGCCTAGACTGTTGGATAAATTTGGACCTTTAGACGGTACTTCTAGCACCGATGAAGTTCATAAGGCACTTACTAGAGAATCGGTCAGGTTCAGATTAAATTCCCAACGGGGCAGATACCAACTGTCCACCCTGCCGAATCCTATCTCTGCAGCCGCGACGGGAAGTAAGTTTCTCCAATCCATAGGCATTCAAGACAGCGGATTTATACCCATTGACGACCCTCATTTCTACTTCGATACCATGCCAGAGTTCTAGGCTAACATTATTATCCGAAGATCCCGTTTCGGAACCTCCCAAAAGCGAACAAGAGACGAACTTTGAACTTGGGGCAACAGTAGGCTCGACTTTCGTATTAATTTTAACCGCTTTGGTTGCGTTCAGTATTTATATCTTTCAGTACAACAATTCACATAATGGTATATGCTCCACGGTGCATGATCCTGCTTCTCAGACTCGAATCTAACATCAAGCTCATGAATAAAATAGGCTTGCCGTCCTTCAGCACCGACATATTTGTATTTCAACTTCTATTTTCGTATATACCCACAGCCATAGGAACACTTTTGGAGCCATTTTGGGTTCTTCTTACCCGATTCATCTGCGTTCTACAACCCCTGGAGACGCTGCGCCGTGGAAATGCACTCGCCTCGAAGTCATTGACCTTGAAATTTGAATCCGTGCCGCCATCTCTCACAGTATTCTCGGCTCTAAGGTCCAAGCACTATTTCTTGTCGATTCTGGCAGCGACAGCGTTATCCACAAACATCCTTGCTATTGCATTAGGCGCCCTTTTCAATCCCACAACGGTTCCATTGTCGTATCCATCAACTGCAACCAGTGGCTTCGACCTATCCCTCCAGGCACTCCCGTTTGCCTTCGACCATGGACTCCTCAATGAATCGATGATCCCAAGAGGCCGTTTTGCGGTTGGCCGTCACGATCATTACTACACTCTGTATGCCAACTTCACGAGCGACACTCCACTTCCAGCTTGGACTACGCCCCGGCAGTTCTTTATCCCCGTCAACGTGACCGACGACCAGAGACTCAATTCTTCGGACTTGTTCCAGGCGGAAACAGTTGGGCTGAGCGCAAGCCTTGCGTGCGAAGCAATCAACGTTCCTATGAGTCTAGGGAATAATACCACCCGAAACCCACCGCAGCCGGTCGTCAAACTATTAGTCAGAGCAACGGCGTTCGAGAATTCTGGCCCGATATGCGAACTTTCAACCAACTTTCAGATACAACAGGTCAGCAATGTGGACTTTCCCGGAAACATCAACCTTGGATATATGGGACCACTGGCTATGGAGGCATACCCTATACTTCGGGCAGTTTCGAATACCACGAATGAAAATCAGATCTGTGGGGGTCTTGTACCCGTGATAGTATCGCGGACAAACACCGTCGACGTTCCATCGAGTTTTCAGCCTTCGTCTTTCGAATACAAAACGATTATTTGCAGACCCAAAGTGGACGTTGGCCGATATGAGATCACATTCGATGCTTCACACCAGATACTTAGCACAAACCCCACGAACTCTACAACCGATGACAAGCAGCAACTATTTCAAGGGAATATCAGCGAAACACAGCTGTTGGGAAACGTTCGCTCTTTTTTCCAATCCGATTACCCAAGTCAGCTGGCCATCGACGCAGACGACTGGTTGGACTTCAGCAACAACTCCCTTCCGACAGAGTGGATAGACGTCATGCTTCAGAAGATTTCAAACTCGACTACCGGGTTCGATCCTCGGACTCCACTACAGGATATCGACATAGAAACTATCGGGCAGGATTTGAGCAAGGCGTACGGCCGAGTTTTCGCGGTCCTTCTAGGGTTATACCATAACCGGATGCTCGCCAGAAACAGTTCACCAGTCCAACAACCAGCGGCTACAATCACATCTGTTTTACGGGTCCAAATGTCGACTGAAATGTTCGTTATTATATTGGTGCTCCTCGTCTGGTATCTCCTGCTAGCTATATACTTTTATCTCTTCCGGGTCGCCAGACTCTTCCAACGCCTGCCGACATCGCTGGCATCGGAAATACAACTTTTCCATAAAAGCTCTGTTCTCGACGATTTGAAGGGCACAGAACTCCTCACCGGTCAACAGCGAAAAGAGCATTTGGCACGACTAAATTACAGATATGGATATGGTCGGTTCCTTGGCCGAGATAATGTTATAAGAGTCGGGATAGAACGAGAGCCGCTTCTGAGTCACCTTACCGACGCCGAAGTTCGCAACAACGGTTTGGGAAGAATCGGGCTGAAGGTAGAGAAGCTGGCCGGTAAGCTCTCAAAATAGTACTTGGAGAAATCTACCGGCGAAGCATTCTCTGTTACGGCTGGCCATGTTCTAGTGACGCTTTTTGAAGTCCTAATTTGAGAGGAGGAAATTTATCATATCAATTATCAAGACACCAGATTCAAATCCAAGAATACATTCCTAATACCGTATACTCGATCAATACATTCTAATGCCTGTGTAGAGTTCTAGATCCATGGTCCACTAGCTGTTATCAGTCGAACATCGTGAATACGCCGGCGCCGGTACCTTGGGATCAAAGAATGCAATGGCCTCTCAGCTCCACTGGGTCCAATTCCAACTGGAGGAACGCGGATTGAACGACCACAAGCAGGAAAGGCTCCATTCATACACCCCGACCACCTGTTACCTTCCTTCATTCTTTAGAATATAGGTCACTGCAGACGAACCGGCAGCTGGAGCTCTGGAATTCTTTCGACTTGGATGGCGACATATTTTCATATCTTATCGAAGGAATCCACGACCAGCCGAGAATGTGACAGATAGCCGCCTCCTACCTTCCCCCGAATAGATATGTCGACTTCGTCATGGGGAGGTCATTCGAGCCGCGGCGCAAAAGAATATTTCCAAAGCCGGCTGGGGCCCCTGATGTGGATGGCCGGATGACCTGGAATCCGGGAATGGCCATACTCCCGTCTACGGCCAACAAATCTGCAGTCCTGAACTCTATGCTGTGCAACCTTCGGAACAACACGAATCGAGACCGCACGATGTCAAACTCAAATTCCCGTCAAAGTCGAATCGACAGCTGCACGACAACGCATCCGGTTTATACGAGATCAGCACAACCCGAGAAAACGCCGGGATCTACACCGAGCCGCAGGATACGGGCGGAATATAAAATAAGACTCTCTGATTACCTTTTGTCAAGTGTCACTCCGAAGTGTGACAACGTCGACCACTGCTGCTATGTTTGGTTGGGCATGTTACATGCAACAGACGAAAGACCACGGCTGGTCAGGGGCAGGTGTTTCACATACAAACATTCACGACATTGCTTTTTCTGTCTATCGGGAACTGCCTACCGATAGATTACACTCTATGGGTTACTCCGCTCGATCTCTACGAAGGAACTAATTTGCATGGATATGCGCAAGGTTTACTCCATTGCCATTTTTTTAATCGTACAGAAGATTCACCAGCATACCTCTGTTGTACAACACGGGTAATGTCGCCCTACACCTCATGTGCCTTTCTATATGTACACAGTACAGTATGGACAAAAAAGAAAAAGGAAATGACTGAAAAAGAAAGGAAAGAAAAAAAAAGATACAGAAGAAAAAAAAGCCTGGTAAAATATATCGAACAATCCAGAACGCCCGTTCGTCGTCATGATAGCCCTATGGTATATGGTAGAAGGTAGAAAATACCGGCACCCCGCCAAAACAATAACATCTCCAATTCTGACCGCGCTTAGAAGCGGTGAGAATGGAAGCTGCGCTTGTGGTGGCGACCAAGGTTCCTGCGGACGAAGCGGCTGGAGACGGCCTTGACAGCTCTGAAGCCACCCATGCCGGTGCTGTCGCACATGGTTCCGGGGGGGACGGAGAATGGGCCGTATGCCATGTTGTTATCGAAGCACTGGATGTAGGTCGAAGGATCAGAGCCGCACATGATGATAGTCTTGGACGAGTCGCAAGGACCAGTTGCGAATCCACCGCCAGTGCTGTTGCCGCCACCATTGCCCTGAGTTGGCTGAGGAGCGGCAGCCATGGTGGTTGAAGGCTTCATCGGAGTGGGCATGACTGGAGCAGCGGCAGGAGTCGAGACAGTCATCATGGTGGTAGATTGGACGGGAGATGGCATCATCATTTGGCTGCTGCTGGTTGGAGCTGGAGCGGGAGCAACCTCGGAGAACGAAGTACCAATGATACCAGTGCTGACGTCGACGGCTGGACCACCGATGAGAGCTGGAGCGGTAACAACGGATGGGATCTGAGTGGTCGAGGGAGACGCAGCTGGAGGAGCGGGAGAGCCACCAGAGCCACCAGAGCTGGAACCAGGAGCGCTTGGACCACCGGGGCAAGCAGCAGCGAATTGATTGCCATCAACAACCTTGACGTTCTTGCCAGCATTGGGGAACACGATGTCGACGCTTTCCTTGGTCGTGCAAGCGTTGCCGGGGGCATTGGCGATATTGGCAACAAACATGTTGGGAAGCGAGTTGAAGACATCGTCAGATGTGCTGGACCCACCAATGGTGATTGGGGCGCAGTTCATGTACATCTCGCGGTTGCCGATTCTGTTGAACCAAGTCCAGACAAAGACAGCCTCGCCAGCCTTGAGACCCGCTGGAAGAGTCACCGGGATAGCTGGAAGACCCATAGCCGAGTTGTCTCCAAGGTTGCCTGCGGTGCTGACTGGGCAGCCACCTTCGTACGACTGAACGACCTTGAAGACACTGTTCTTGGTGGGAGGGTTGTCATAAGTAATCGACGCTTGACACGAACCACCACCGTGCACGGCACTACCCTGGAGGGTGAAGGTGCTGGCTTGGCCAGGCGTGTAAGTGTCACCGGAGGCAGGAGCTGTCTTTTGGCCAACTCCACCAGGGAATTTGCAGGGGAAGTTCGATCCCGATGCATCTAGAGGAGAGTTGTCCCGAGTGCCCTGATAAGGAACTGGCTGCACCATGACGACATGGGAGCTGACGAGAGGGAGGAAAGCCGCCGCGGCAGCGATGAAGGAAGTGCTGAACTGCATGTTTGGTACCTAGCGGTTTTTTTTCTTGAGGATGATCGTAACGGTATTCACAGAGTTGATATCGTACCCAGACGATATAGCGATGCCTTACAAAGAACGAGCGAAAGGCCGATCTTTATATGACGACAGCGGTGCAGTCTTGGAGTTTCGAGTCGAAACCTGAGTTTTGAGGGGTGGAGCTAGCCACGTAACAGCACTGCGTTCTTTAAAGGCTGGAAGGAATGGAAAGGCAGGAAGCTTCAAGATAGAACAATATCGATGCGTCAAGCAGGATATCGTGTGGCTTCGTTTGAAAGAGAATGAAGTGTAAAGAACGTGATCGACCCAGTCGAGGAAAAAAGGAAGAAAGAGGTGTTACGAGCGTCAGCTCTGTGAAGATACTGTTTGATGATGATGGAGAGGAAAAAGAGAAGGACCAAGAGGTGGCTCGTCGACCCATTTTATAAAAGCTGCATTCCAGCTGCAATGCGCTATGCGGGTGGAGGGCTAAGCTTTTCTGCAAGGCTCTCCCCCAGGGAAAAGCGCCTGTCCGTGTCTAAGGGGAGATGCAAGCTCTTGCCCGCCATTGGACTATGCCGGTCGTCTCAGGAGACATGAAAGCGCAGTCGATGGATGGTGCCGGCTCCCCGTTCCTGGCAGTTGAATAGGAGAACTCTGTTTCTGGTGAGGCCGATTGAAGACTGAATACGGGTACGTACTTCTGAGTCTCTCGCCCAGGGTGTGCTTCCCCAGGCCCAAAACACTGACAGGGTCTCACAGCGAATGGCTGCATTCCGTAGGTTCAAGCTGCCACCGGCGGGCTCCCCTTTGAGCAAGATCCCCTGTGGTGGGTGGTAGCGCGAACGCGTTAATGTGGAATCCCGACTCAGCATTCTGCACATTCGTCATGAGAACGAGCCCCTCGAGGTGACATGGGTGTCGGTAGCGGGGCCTTTCTACTTACCTGATTGGGAAAAGTCAGTTTAGCATTTCTCGCTACTGCGAAAGTATCGGCCCCTCCATTAGCTGAACGCTTCCCACAGCGCTGGCAGGGGCTGGAGAAGACGCCCAAGCCCACGATTCAGAGCCAATCAATCGGGACAGCACCATATTCGTCGACACGATTTCTACTGGCTGACCAGGGATGAACTCGCAGAGTGTTTGTCGATTGGCAAGCAGACCGCGCGAATAGCTTTTCGGGCCGCGTTGAGTTTGCAGTCGCCCTCCTTTCTTGCTGTCTCGGCCGCCGAGCTTTTTCCTCAGGAGGCGTCGAGCTTGAAACGTCGAACGATTTAGGCGGAGAGCAGTGGCGAGAATCTACTCCTTTCGCAGACGCCTTTTGGTTCTTTTTTTGGTTATTGAATCGACGCCCTCAAAGAGACAGATGGTTCCTTGCATGAAGTGCATGAAGTGTCTCGAAGGAATGTGCGTGCCTGTACGCTGACAGGAAAACCTGCTGATTCTCCCATAGCTGCTGCCGATATCAACGCGTCAGCATATGCAATTGGGGCGCATGTGTGTATTCCGTGAATATTGTCTCCTGCAGCCGTGGACGCGAGGGCTCGCCAGACGATGCAGCTTCCCAGGGAAAAAGGCACAAACACTGTGGGCTTCCCGCCTTGGCTTCGTGGAATCCGGAGTTTTACCCGAAGCTGTGCAAGGCTGTTCACCAACATTGTTCGGCCGGGGAAGCTAGCTGTAGAATTCCCTATGAATAGCAGTCCGATATGTCAAAGCCACCCAGCAGAATTTTTGACACCACTCCGTATCATACGTAGGATTTGCAGGTGACTTTTTTGCCTGCGAGAATAGCGCGCTGAGCGTTATCTTTCCTGATGCAACTGTGGCGCGCGTTATTTTCTTCGAGATGGTCGAATTGCGACCTGCACTGAAGCTTAAAGTTGACAAATTCGGAATATTCCCCTATTTCCAACATTCCTTTCTTTTTTCCGCTATCCATAGGGCCGCGAGCCTTGCCTGCTCGATACCGCTCTTGTGCTGTAGGTACCTGTACTCCGGGAGCTGGAGAGGAACGACACGGGTCGCTGCTTGTTCTGCCGGGCTTGCCTCGGATTAGTTTCAGGTTTGGACGTGAGCAAAAGGAGGCCTGGCTGGCTGGCTGGGGGAGCAAGCTACCTACCTTGAGGTTGAGCCACGTGCGGGGGACCCAAGCGCCCATCCGAACTTTGGCCCACCGAATCAGATGCTCGAATGCGAGTCCGCCACGACTTCACGCACACGACACTCGCTAATCGCTCGCAGGACTGCAGATTGCATTGTTGGAGCGTCGGGGCCAAACAATCTGGCTCGAAAGGAAAGATCTTGTTTTCGTTTACCGGGCGGCTGGTTGAGCTTGTTGGATGGTGGAGCTCAAAGTTGGGCTGAGTGAGGCAATCGAAGACAAGCAGAAGCTTCCTTTGCCATTGAGCAAGCACTCGCATTTTTTTCAAGGCGGGCGAATCACATCGCCAAAACTGCAACACCAGCAACCTTCCCGCAACGCAGCAAAAGCGTCTACGGGCACACGTTTCTCACCCGCACTCCGCCTAACGTTATTCCTGCGGGCGAGCTGGCAGACCGCATCGAAGCATTGTGTCGCATTGCCGTTCCGGGGCCTATGAAAACGAGCCGCGTGGGTGGACATAGGAAATGTCTGAGGCCGAGGTCCCGCAGGATCTCCTCGACGAAATCACATCCTTGAACTCCATCTACTCGCTGGATACGCTAACGCTGCAACAGCCGCTGACTGGGACTGCCGGCGTCGATGCGGGCAATGCGGGCGATGCCATCTTCTGCATCCTCTCGCCTCCTGCGAGCGCGATCAATCCCCCTGTGTCCCTCACAATTCGATTTCCCAAGGACTATCCAGCCTCGCGCCCCGTCGTCGTATCAGGGACGACCTTCGGCAAGGGCCTGAGCAAGGACGAGGTGACCCAACTGGCCAGAGATGTTTTGCAAAACGTTTGGCTAGACGACAGCGTCGTTCTGTTTGATTTTGTCGAAGGCTTGAAGGTATTTTGTTTCCCATCTCCTTGCATATGTCTCGCTCTGATACTCTCAACCGCCCTGCCGTACATAGCTCACCGCCAAAATTCAGCCGTCTATTCGACCATTTCGGGCTCCCCTCTCGTAAAGCAAATTTTTTTTCCATCCGTTTTTGCTGGTCTATGCAATAGTGTTCAATCTATCTGACATCACAAGGCGGCACCAGGAGCTCCTGCATAGAGACCCACCTACGCCGGAGCATGCTGTAGATCCCACGGAGAGAGACAGTAACGTCGTTACCGCGACTCTACCCCTCTCGCCTGCTCAGGAACGCGGGACAGAGATAACGCCTGCGAGTGCATCTCAGAATGTTGTCTCCTCGATTCAATGGAATGTAACCCCCGCGACGACGGTGCAAAAGTCCGTCTTTGTCGGCCGGAGCGTCCGGGTGACTTCTGCTGAAACGGCAAGAATGCACATTTCCGACCTAATCTCCAGCGACAGGAAGATAGCAAGGGCGACGCACAATATCACCGGTGAGGCCTAAATTTTAATTGATAGACGATCTTCTTCTACGATTTGCTGCCCTGTGTTATACGTTATTTACAATGAATGCATGCGGCTTGCCCGGAAATTATTTTTCAATGGTGTCCTGACTGCGGCTTAGCGTATAGAATTCGCGGATCGGACGGCATCGTCTACCAAGGTGACTGAATCTGGCTTCGCACCTGCAGATTTCGCTTCAAACCTGTTTGCCTCGCCATGCAACACAGCCAAGCTAATTATAACATTTGCCAATACCTGAGGAGATTACTTAATTAACTGACGTCTGGTCTATCTATCCAACAGACAATGACGACGACGGAGAAACCGCAGCCGGCTCTCGGCTCGGCCATCTGCTCGAACTGATCGATGTGTGGGACGTGCTCGTGGTTGTGAGTCGCTGGTACGGCGGCATCAAGCTGGGTCCCGACCGGTACTACCTTCCTTGCCCCCCAATTCCTCCCTTGCTTCTTTTCGAATTTAAACACGAAATCGATCTCCCGTCCGACACATGTATACATGCGACAAGCCAAGGCGGAATATTCTAACGTCGTGGCGTGTCAATGGTCTAACGTCGCACTGCATTCTCCAGCTTCCGCATTATCAACCAGGTCGCCCGCGAGGCCTTGGTCCTGGGCAACTTTATCGACGAGCACGGCAACACCAAGAGCGAGGAAACCACAGACGGCGGCAAGAATTCGAAGAAGAAGAAAGGGCGGCACCACTGAATTGCTCGAAATTCGATTCTACCCGTCGTATAACATTACATGATTATATGAACTGTGATTCGGGCTGTCCGTATACATGAAATAGAGTACATGTACGGAGTTCAGTACCTCGTATAGAGAAATCGACTTGCATGCATTCGAAGCTTTACGTAACTCGAGGCAATAAACCACTCCTTAAATGAACTTCAAACAGCAATCGTCAGTGCTCTCATTACTCCCGTACAGCTGGGCCAATCGGCCCGCAGCATCGCTAGCCCGACGCCGGGACCTCACACACGGGATAGCATTCGAAGCCAGTTAGAAGCAAAGGGCATCTCAAGCCGAGTCCGAATTAATATTAATATTAACACCCCATGCATATTTCTCCGATCGTAAACACGAAAGGTCCAGCCCCTCGATCGAGGGTTTATACAATTGCACAAGTATCTATCAGTACACCTCTGCAGGTACCGCCAGGCAGCCGGGCGCATGATCCTATTCGGCAGGTCGAGTCGCCCAACCTCGCAGCTCATACACACATGACACCGGCTCGTCGACCGCATGAACGCCGCCCGCCAAGTCAACACTATCATCCTGCAATTTGTGATATCAACCGATCAACAATCGTGAGACCCGAGCCGTGGTTGACGGTATGTACCTGTACGTTGTACTGTATGTCAGTACCTTGCAGGTGGGTTCATGAACTCGCATGTGAGCTGTATAATGTGTATCAGCTGCACCGAGACAATAAGGAAAGACAGTAACAGCAATCTGCACATCGTCGTCCTTTCATTTTATTCTTGGCGACTACAGGTCTAAGGCATGGCTTACTAGCTATCTTGCTCATTGATAGGCTTACGTACGTTCGTAGGCAGCGTTGAGTTTCGGGGCGGCGATATGGCAAGAAGGCACGGGATTTTGGTGTCTGTGTATCTATGCGCATGTAGGCGGTTAAGCACGCCTTCCAGACAGCTTGGCGATACCATCTCATGCCTTATGCCACATATCAGCCCAGCGCCGTGGGCTAGGCTGAGCAAGACGATTATATCTCACCTTTCACAATGATACTATGCGTGGGTTCGCGTTCCGACGGAAGACAGCTCGATCGCCAAGGCCGCGCGGCAAGATGGTAGCTCGAGCTCCTGGAGAGCGAAACGTGTCAATTGGATTACGTGTATTCCTCATATTTGGTAGCATCATCGGAATGCAGTTCAATCCTGCTGCTAACTTCGAACATATGCGCATGCATCATACACCTGCAAAGGACGTCATGAGATTCCTCAGCGAGCGTCTAAGTTGCAACGTTTTTACAATCCTGTCCTCAGCAGCGCCGGACTTCACGAGAGATTCTATGCGAGTGGCAGAGCAACTGATAGAAAGGTAAGTATACGTACGAATACAAGCTTCAATCTAGACCTAGCTATTACAAACTAATCGTACCGTCATATCCCACAATTAGATCAATCTTACAGCCTCACATGCGCATGCACTGATAGCCTCCGCCGCACGCACCTACTTGAACACTCCGGTCATGCGGTTCCACCATCCCCTCAGCGTTCCCGGCGCCTTCTTCTCCTCACCGTCCAGCTGAGACTTCCGCCGACTGCTTTTCTCGCTACCCGCCTTATCCGACTTGCCGTTCTGTCCGTCGCTTTGATCCTTCCGCGATGATGCGGCCGGCGATGGCTGCCGGGGTTCTGCACTCGCATCGACGGACTTCTCTGCAGGCGCTTCGATGGCGACCGGTGGGGTTAGGACTGGTGGAGCCAGTTTAGCTTGCGATACAGCCGGCGAGTGGGCTTCCTTCGAGGGAGGCTGTGGTGATGATGCCGGAATCTGGATGGGCTCGAGTGCTGGGACTTGAGCTGGCGCGATGCTGGCGGGTTCGTCGGGCAGTGTGGAGGCGGCTGGCTCTGGAGCCGATGCGATCTCCTTCGATGGTTCTTCGAGGACGGGTGCTTCGAGGGGTGTTTCGTCGACGGGCTGGGCTGAAGGGGCGGTTGGTGCTGATGTTGGTGGCTCCTCGGCTGGCACTTCGATAGAAGGCTCCTCGATGGGTACTTGCTGGCTCGAGGGTTGCTCAACTGGAGTTTCCTCAATAGGAGCTTCCACAGCAGGTGCTTCAATAGCAGGAGTCTCCTTAGCAGGAACCTCCTCAATTGGAGCTTGAACAGCAAGAGCTTCGACAGCAGGTGTTTCCACTGTAGGAGCCTCAACAGCTGGAACCTCCACTGCAGGAACTTCAGCAACAGGGGCTTCAACAGCAGGAGCTTCAACAGCAGCAGCTTGAACCGCAGGAGTCTCCACAGCAGGAACTTCAGCAACAGGAGTCTCCTTAGCAGGGACCTCTTCAACAGGAGTCTCCTTAGCAAGGACCTCCTCAGGAGCTTCCTCGGTAGGTACTTCCTTGAGAGGAGTCTCTTCGACAGAAGGCTCTTCCACAGGCACGTTCCCGACGGGGGAGGCCTCGATGGGTGGTTCAACAGCGGATGATATCTCGACTGAAGGTTCGTCTACGGGCGGCTGCGGCGCGACGATGTTGGATTCTGGCTGAGGCGCGACTATCTCAACTGGCGACTCATCGATGGATGTTATCGCCGCTGGCGTCAGTCCAGTCTCGGTCTTGGTCTCGGGCTCTGTAAGGTCCTCAGAAGGTATCTTGGAGGGCGCTTCTTCAATTACGGCCGGCTGCTGTGCTGGAATTGCCTCCGGTTGGGACTGTTCTGCTACTGGTTCAACTGCTGACGTTGGTTCCGGTTCTGACTCCTTCTCTAGAGCCTCGAGTGGTTGCTCGACGGGCGCATCGACGGTTACGGTCTTAGTGACTTCAGGCTCCTGAACAACAGGTGCGCTCGCTGATACCTCGTCTGCCACCGGATCAACTGACTTGACGACGGGCTGTTCTACTGGAGCTTCAATAGGCTGCACGGTTGTGTCGGCATTGGCGCTCTCCAGTACTTCTTCGAGAACGGTCTCTTTGGCGGTCTCCTCGAGGATCTCTTTGGCGGCTTCTTGGTCGGACGGCTTGGCCGGCTCGATAGCCTCCCTGACTGGCTCTTCTTCCGTCGGCGCCTCAATCGGCTTCTCAGTCGACTCTTCAGTTGGCTTTTCAGTCGACTGCTCGATCGGCTTCTCGGTCAGCTCTTCTACCGGCTTTCCGGAAGCTCCCACCTCGACAATCTCATTGACAGGCGATACGTCAGCCACCTTTACATCCTCGACGACGGGCTGATGAACTACTTTCTCAGCGGGCTCCCCAGTGGCCGCCTCGATCGCCTCCTCAACGGGCTTCTCCAGAACAGTCTCCGCCGCAATCGGTTCGGGAGCAGCTGTCTCCACCGGCGCCGCGACTACAGGCTCTGGCTCAGCTATCTCCTGGTTCAGCGGCGCTTCTTGCGCCTGAGCTACCGGCGGGACAGCCGTCGCCTTGGTCTCGACGGGCTCTTCAGGGGAATTCTCATGCTCGACAACCTCGACCTGTGGTTGTTCAGCCGTCTGTTCGACAGGGGGGCTGTTGGTGTTACCGTCGGCACCCTTTGCAGCTACAGCCTGAGGCGCCTGAGCTTGCGCGTCGTTCTGCCTGTTGCGGGTGTTGCGCTTTTTATTATTTTTCTTGGCCATCGCGACGGTATATTATCTTGATATATTGCTGGGTATGGATTATCTAGTGAAGTATATCGCAGATTCTATCGCTGTCGGTGTGTCGACGGCGAGGCTGTTGCAATGTTGGGTATGCCCCTCTCGAAGGGTTTGTAAATTAAGTAAATTTCTTTTAGAGCTAAAATCTGCGAGTCTTAATTTTAGCTATCGGTAGATAGCGTCGCACGTAGTCAAACAGGCTTGTCCCTCTACAGATCTAGCGGACTGGCATGTGCACTGTCGAAGGGCAGGGTTCCACGGGGATGGTGTGTAATTTTTCATCGACTTAGCGTCTTGCAAAAAGGCAGCTCGGATGCGCTCTCGATCTGCAACACGAGCTGCAGATTTTTGCGTTGCCGGGATCTGTAGCTAGCTAGACAGGGAACTTAGCATAATATAGCTAGGATGAACAGTCTGCCGTGGGCCTACGCTCCTCTTTATAAATGCGTATATACATGGACTCTACTATTATAATTGCTGTTGATATGGTTACCTACTTAAGCAGGTTTAGGTAATTGCAGACGTGACTAGCCGAAGTCGGCTTGAGATAGCGATATCAACGCGATACCCACATTCTTTACAACATCAATGGATATCATTGGTCTCGGAAACCGGACCGCAAGGCAGGAATGGATACCAGCTAGTACAGCTGTGCTAGAGGCTGTCAACGTCACCGCTAGCCCCGGATCTCACGCCACTGATTGGACAACCAGGTCTATGGATATGTGAATTTTTAGTGTAGGTGGAGTCCGGTTCATGGGAGCTGCATGTATGTCATGTTGACCTCGGTATTTTTTGATGATTTAAGTCATGCAAGTGACGGCCGTAAATAGTGTGATGCAGTGTGTCCATGTCGCTTATCCGAAGGAGTGCGATTGTGGGATACGATCTGATCATCAGAGATCTCAATGTCGACTCGAGTGTGATGAGCGTGCAGACTATTGGTGTTGAATTCTGCGTGTCGGATAAAAAGGCTCTATATTTGCGCTGGTGTTGCTAGCACAAGTATCGATTGCTATGTCGTTTAATCGGCTTACTATCGAAAGCTGCGGTCGGTTGATAGCAGGTCATCATGTATACATCATATGCTTGCTCTACCTGAACACTCAATCTATCTTGGTACCGCTCACATTATTCATCCTAGCTTGACCTGACACGATACTACTGGATAGACCCTAGAACACGCATCAGCTTTTCAAATAACCATGGCGCCTGCCCAAACCCATGCTGTCTTATTACTTGGTGCAGCTCCCACTGATTTTGACGCTGCCTATAATTTTGCCGCGGCTGTCCAGTCGTGCTTCTCTCGCAGCATCATCCCACACGTCTACTGCAACTATGAACGCAGCACGCTGTTCAATTTACTTTGCCCAGATGCAGGGCTATCCAAGCCGAACAGCGACGACGGCGGACTGACCCTCGACCAAGCGACAAGCAACCCTGATAGACGCTCCCTCTCGCCGCCAGTAGCGCTTGACATGCCGACGAGAAGCGATGTGAAAGACATGCTTGAGATACTTCGCCCGTACTACCGGCGCACCGATGGTCCGGACTTCAAGCTCGAGCTGCGCAAGGCGATTCAAATGACCGCCGAGAAGCTAGTCGGCGAGGACACACTACTTGTCATCATCATTTCACAGGGCGTGCATACGTCCGGCTGCATGCTTCTTGGACGCCCCCTCACAAACCAGGAGATCTGGGACGGCATGGGATCCCTGCCGGTAAAATGCACCGCCATCCTCGCGATAATGACATCAGGCTCCGACAACCGGCGAGCCAGGGCGGATATCTTCAGCCACGAACGTAGCTATACTGGCCCAGCGCCGACGGAACCCGTTCCGGACATCGTGCGCTACACAGACGACGAGCCGGAAATGCCGTTCGGGAAGGGTATGTACACCGCTGCGATAATCGAGGTCGTCAAAGTCACCAGCCAGAAGAACGTCGAACATATAACCCGCAAAGTGAGAGACTGGGGCACCAGGAACTCAAACACCGACATCCTGCAAGATTTCTACCCGATCAGACTCGCGCCGTGGTCATACCCCGTGAGAGAATGGGACCTCGTCGACTCGGTACCTCAAGCCTTCGAGGCGATTCTCGACAAGCACACCCCCATCCCACAATCAGAGCATACCATCGTCGACAAAATCGTCGGCACGCTGTCCATCTCAAAACGACTCCGCCGACGGGCAACACTCTACCTCCCCGTCTACTATTTCGAGCGCAAGCTTCTCGAAATGCCAACGGACGGCTCCTCAACGCTCAGCCTCGAAGGCATGATGAGACGTATAATCGAGCAGTCGCGAGCACAAAGCTGGTTCACAACCGTCAACAGAGCATTCCTGTTCCAGCGGCGTGTAGAGGAGACGCTGCGCTTCATGGAGCGCACAGACCTCCGCGTCGAAACTTTCGTGCAGTGCGCCTACAAGCATGGTGCGTTCCATAGAATCGCCGTGCAGGATCTGCAGCTCGATCCGGCGACGCAGAAGAGGAAGATGCAGCTACTCGCTCGCCGGAGCTCGCATTTCGAGAGTGTGATTCTGCCGCCGAAGGATTTGGATTGTGTTGAGATTGAGTATTATACGCAAGCATATAGGCTGGTCAAGCTTATTGAGGCCAATAATCGGACGTACGAGTGGTTCCACAGGGAGAAGTTTCTGGATTATATGCAGCATAGCTTGTAGGGTCGATATTTGGGCAGGAGTTTCTGGCTGGGAGTGAGTGTTGGTACTCGCGTCGACGGCAATTTCGATTGATAAGGCGTTTTTATATTGTCGGGGCGAAAATGGCGTACTCTATACATCACTTGGCTGTAGACTAGCTAGGGAACAGCGTCGCGATTTGTATCGGCTTCAGAAGGCTCGAAGTGCATACGTTTAATCGCAATTCTAGATTTTGATCGACATTCTTAACTATAGTAAATAAGCGTCCACTCAGTGCTTCAATACACTTGCTAGGACCTGCTTCCCAGCTTTTGGTGCTGGTTTGGAAACGCTCTCAGGTATTCAATCATGTCGGAAGTTGTATGCTCGAATGATATCAACGAGCTTTTGGAAAGTTGCGTTGCAGACGTCATGGCAAGTTGCCTCGCCTCTTGAGACGAGTTCGTCTAAATCTCGTCTAAGCTTGCAGAAACGGCATCCCAAGCCGTCGCATGAACCCGCTGCTCGAACCATTCGCCTTCACCACCAGCGACCATTGCTTCCTCCGGTTGCCTCCTCGCTCCCGTCCCCGCTTGCCGCCACATAGGACTAGAACTCACAGGATGTCCTGGTTCCAGAAGTCGTTCTCGCTGAAGGCCCAGTCTCGTGGGTCGTACCTGGTCACAGATGAGGTCATGGCAGCGCTGCCTGAGATCGCGGAGTTCAAAGTCGGCCTGCTGAACCTGTTTATCAAGCACACCTCGTGCGCGCTGTCGCTGAACGAGAACTGGGGTGAGCACATGCATGCATACATGCAATCCCTATCCGTCACAATGTCACTCTTTCTGAATATGTATTAATAACGACGCGGATGCAGATAGCGATGTACGGCTGGACATGACGGACGCGCTGAACCGCATCGTCATTGAGGACAAGAAGCGACAAGGCATATACAGGCATGATGCAGAGGGCAGCGACGACATGCCAGCGCACGTCAAGAGCAGTCTTATCGGCGCCAGCGTGACTATCCCGATTTCAGACGGCAGGCTGAACCTGGGGACCTGGCAAGGTTCGTATTGACCGTATCTTACTTACACGGCCCAGCTGTCCACTCTGCGAACTGGCAGAGTCCTTACCACGGATATGTACGGATGGATGGCTAATGGCAATTTCGGCGGTGCAGGAATCTACTATATGGAGTTTCGGAACTCAAAGCATCGCAGGGATATCGTCGCCACGATCCAAGGCGAGAAGGTCGCGGCGTCCGCGCCGCCAGAGTCGGAATCATGATCCCGTGGGCGTCCACGTGGTAGGTGGGGCGGGGCGCAAGCCATAATATCATAGCTAATCTCAATGCACTCAGCAACGGGAGCTAGTTATAGCTAGGTATACTTATAGTATATATTCGGTATTTTATATATCGTAAATTTGAATTGATAATCAGTGATATGAGTGACTGCATCTCGTGATATCATGATGGCAGTGGAAATGACCTGATACAAGTTATAACGTTATAACATTAGTGTGTGTCGAGGTCACATTTTAAATTTGCTGATCCACTGTAATATTGATGGTTACATCAATTGTTGAGAGGGTTGATTTGGACCATTGTTTGGATACGAAGTAGGATAGCATGCATCAATTGCTCAGTTGGTGATCAGAATGTTTGTGAGGTAGGTCCGGAGTTTTCCGTTGTGTAAAAATAGCCTGCAGGAAAAATGGCTTGTGTATCGATATCGAGCCTTCGTTTCGGACTATGCATCGACGTTAATTCGGACCGCTTGAATTGCTGCCTACTCCACGCCTGGTGCATTGCATCGCCGGCTGTCAACAAAACATTAGTTAGCTCATCGAGCCTCTCCGCTGACGCTGTTCGTGAACCCCGTCCAATCAACCAGTCGACGCCGTGTTCGAGACCAAGCGCAGGTGAGACCTGCAATTTCGGTTCACCTTCGCCAGGCCGGTAAGGCTATCGATTGTGAGCCGGCGCCGGCGCGTCTGCTGCCTACGAGACACTCAGACGAACAGCCGGCCGGCGTCTACCCCTTTTCTCGACATACATCGCGCTTTGCATCCTATCCGCATGCAGGAACGGAACCGAAACCACCAGAACAAACAGCTTGACTTTGACTTCTTCCGCCAGGTGGATCGAACCCACCACGGCGACTGTGCATTCTGCCGTTTCGACGCCGGACTCTCGGACCACGACCTAGCTTGGGCAAGGACCGCCCTAGCGCCCATGGCTCACCTCCTGCACAGACACACAGACACAAACTCTCTCTCCCTCGTACAGAACCACATGGCGTCGATGACAGAGCACAATCGTTTTTATTTCCCGGTTCGAAGGCGGACGCTACTTGGTCCGGGATATTCAGATGCCTGCGAACACGAGTGAATGACTTGCAGCCCCAGTCGCTCTGCTCTCAGGACGTGGCTGAGAGCCAGTTGGGCGTAGCGGCGTTTCCAATTTAACTTTCCAAATTGTGGACGGAGATGAAGAATCCCAGTCGCAACAGTCGCAACAGCAACAGCAACAGCAACAGGAACGAGCAACAGCGCCAGAAGCAGAAAGCAGAAGCAGACGCAGACGCAGAATCGGTGGTGGAGGGGTAGCTCCTGCAGCGATTCAGTCGACGAGAATAGCGACGAGGGCTAGAAATAGAGTCTACCGGCGCCTACAACATGCTTGGACCTTCTGCGAGAGACCATGCCTTACGGAAAGGTGTTTGCCTAGGCAGCGAAACGAACAGAAACGAATCAGATCGGGACGGAAGAAACAGCGTCGCCGCCATGCCGTCGACGTGTATCGAAATATGCAGGCTGCTCGTCTAGCGTGCCCCCCTTTTGCCACGGTCGACTCCGTCGTCGAGGGAAAGCCGTGAGGGGCATGTGCATTCATGCTTGCTTGCAGTGTGGGGACGGGGAAGGGGACAGGGCACCATGCACAGTCCGCGACCCACTTTCTCGTCATGGACAGGCTTGCATCTAGGCTCTGTCCCACAAACCCGGGCTTGCATGCAAAGGGTTTCCTGTGCATATCAGGCATTCCGTTGATGGCAAATTCATTCAGCTTTCGCTGCAGGCAGGAGAATTGGCTCTAACCACGAAGTATCCAACATGCTGCTGCTTCATATGCAGAGTCGTCTGCAGTTGGATATGCGAATTTCGAGCACATGTGCTACTATGCATTGGAGATCGGAGGGAACGATATGGGCAAGTCGCCTGTGAACAATTTAACGTCCGAGCGACGAGAGAGCGGAACAAAGCGCACATGCATGCACAAGAGATACGCTGGTGTATCTTATATCGACGGCACGCCAGATATCGCCAGATTATAATACGACCCTCAGGCGGGTGCTGTACCAAGCCCCACAGGACTGAAGCCACCCTTTCTCTCGGCTGTGGAGCCTTTGCAAGATCAGGGAAGGTCGCGCAGGGCAGAGGCATGCTGCTAATCTCGCCTATCCCGTGCCCTGCAGCGTGAGCGCTGGGCATGCCACATTTGCGCTAGGTGTCGACGCTTGAGAATCCTGCAGGTCGTATTTAACGTATAGTCTGAGCTGGTGTTTATATTTTCGTCCATCCCGCTGCTGGCGAATGCTGCCATTTTCGTCCCTGCTCGTTTTCAGTATCATCGTCCCGACTGGCGTCGACGGGGACGGATTCGAGCTCTTCGACTTCAGCCCTATTCTGTTACGGCGCTCGGATCGATGCACGTCGGGTTGGCCTTCCATCTTAATCTTAACACCCAGCGCTCCTCGTTCGCTCTCTGTATCGAATTAAGCAGCCGCGGTTTCGTCACTTAAGGGGTGCGTTTTTTTTTTTCTAATATTGGATTAATTGAGCGACTGTCTAGATCCAGCTTGTTGCGACTCTGCTTGATGTCATCGTTACTTATAAATTCGTCAGTCAGCCAGCTTCTAGAATTCTTCTCGCTCGCCACCGCCATCACATGCTGGAGCTGCGCCGCTCGTCCTTGCTCAAGGCAAACGACCGCAGACCAATCGCACACGACAGACTGCTGATTGCATTGTCGCCGCTTAATTACCCGCTCGCTCGCCATGACTTCGCCGAAAACCTTGGACTTCCCGCTGCCTCCGCGCCGCGGCTCCAATCCTAGCACCTCTGAGATCCGCAGTCCGCCGCCAGTGTCGTTTCCTGGCACTCCAACGCCGCAGCAGCAGCAGCTGGCGAGGATCCTCGAGCTCACGAACCGATACCGTACACAGACCGTTACATTATTGGCAAGGCACGAGGCCCTGCAAGCGGAGCAGAAGAATGTGTTCGATCTCGAGCGGCAGCTGTGGAGCACGGAGCGGGAGATATGGGAGGAGGAACGGCGGCTGCTGACCGCTGGACTCACTACCAACGTCGTGGTAAACGGCGAGAAGGCTGCTCATGACCCGGCCGTCTCGATATACTCGCCGACGGGACAATTGAACCAGGCTACGAGGTTCCTAAGCGTCAGCTCCATGGCGGAATCGGTAAAAGGGGAGCAACAGCACCAGCAACAACAACAACAGCCACAGCCTCTCCCTGTTCCGGAGCCGGTACCAAACCCCGGAATGCGGAAGCGGGATAGCTCCGTCGGCGGAGTACGGCTCGGATGGTATATGAAACACGGGCTACCCGTCGGTGCAGAAGCGTCGGGAACGGGTGACAACATCTCGCCGAAAGGCTCCGGCCGTGGCAAAGGAGATAGCCCTCGATATGGGTCCACTAGCGAAGTAATCGACGAGGAGGCTGTTGACGCAGAGGACTTTGATATCACTCCGTCGCTGTTGGCGGAAGCAGCCAAGCTCGTCTACACTGATAAGTCCAACAAGAGGGCTTCGTTCAGCAGCAACTCGACCACGACGAAACGGGGCGCCGGAATCCCTACACTGTTCAAGACACTCGCGGAACCTCAGGACTCGTCTGCCGCTGCTAAAGCCGTCCGACGGGTATCCTCATCCGTCTATCCTGGCTCCCGCACAGCTCGTTACCTCAACCAATTCACCGACGATGAGGTTTCCGACGACGACCGAGACACATTCGAACATGGTTCCACTTCACAGCCACCAAAGACGGAGAAGAAGACACGGAAGCGGAGCGCATCTCACTCGGAGAAGGCGAACGAAGAGCCACCCGTCCCGCTACGTCTACGCCCTTCATCAAACTTCGGAACAGCTTTCGGCTCCGTCCGTGGCAACCAGCAGATGCTAGCTCCACCCGCCCCGCCCCGCCAGGGTTCAATGTCCTCGAGTACATTCTATCATCCCGAGACGCCCGTCGACAGCTTCAACAGCCAGCATAGCTTCCGCGAGGCTAGCTGGACTGCTCGTAACATGCCTAAACTCTCCGAGAACAGCGTCGGCGGGGACAGTATGCGTTCGAACAGGACCATCAAGTCCCCGACGGAACCGACAAACGTCAAGTCCGCACCGTGGGGTGTAACGTCGACGAGCATCACCTCCCCGACCTTCGGAGCCTCTGACATCCCGCAGGGCCTAAAGCCGTCGCCGTCGAACCTTACCTCCTCGCTGAGCATCAGCTCCAGCCTGAACTCGCCTGTCGGCCGACCGCCCAGCGAGAAGGGGGTGGCATACTCCTCATCCTCACGGTACTCGACGGATGGCATCAGTGAGATGAACATACATGTACACTCCACCCACAACTATAGCAGCACCAACAGTAACAATAACACAAGTACAAGCGGCGACCAGCAGCAGAAAGGCAAGACTTCTCCGCCAACGTATACCTGGAACCCACCACCGCCGCTGCCAACATCGCCCTCGCGGTCGGCGTCATCGTCCCGTAAGTCGGGGCTATACGGCACCGCTCTCCTCTTATCACCGAGCACCGTTGCACCAAGCACGAAGACCAATCCGCGTCTTTCGGCCGTCGGCGGGATAATGCCGCGCTCGCCGCCTCTCGGCCGTATGGGTACGAGCTCAATGTTACTCAGCGTCTCCAGCAAGAGTGAGAACGGCGATGACGACGAAGACCTACTAGAACAGGATGAGCATGAAATGGAGATGGAGGCGGAAGAAAAGCGGGTAGCAGCGCTGGCTAGCCGCGTCAAGAGTCCGGAGTTGCGGACAGACGGCGCGAATGGTGGTGCGAAAGGCCGGCTTGCAGAAGGGTTCAATGAGGCGCCGGTTGAGATCATTCGTGAATCGCGGTGGGCGAATGTCCTGCCCGGCGGGATGATATGACCCCGATCGTACGGGCGCCATGCAGGCCCGCGAGTCAATGCGTGCAAGGCTGGAATGCAGTGAGATGGTAAACGTTATTTCTTTTGTAGATATTTGATATATAGCGAGGCTGGCGACTGGATCGACTGTACACATCTACATGCGGTGTTACTGTTTGTACTGTTTTCAGGCGGTGGGGATCGGGGGTATCGGCAGGTACGGACATAGATGTGGTTATGGGCACGGGCGTAGCATTGTTGATTGTAGCGTCGTGCGGTTGAGCTTGAGAGTTTTTTCTACTGTATCATAGTTTCAGTACATGCAGCATTTTGGAATTAGCACATGGGATTTCTTTTGTTCATTGGCAGACATATTGCAATTGAGCTTCACCGTCGAGAACATCTGGAGGTCTGCGAAGACATTTGCAATGGATCAATCAAAGTCTATCCGAACATTGTCCCATAAACCGGCAGCGAAGGCTGAAGATCCATTAACACTAAGCTCCAAGGTCAAGCACATGCACAATGAACGCATTTCTAGCCTTGTAGAGCAGCTGGATGAAAAGTCCACTTGGTCCGGAAATATTATCAGGGGACACTTATATCTTGCTGCAAGTCTGAGTCAGCACTACTCGCGGGGGGCTGCTGTGCCAGTAGATGTCATCAGTCCACCCCACGATCACGTCAACAATTTGGACCCAAAGGCGCCTGACGGTTTGGACTCAGCAGCTAACTAATCGGCCGTAGGGCTTCAGTATATAAGTATACTCAGGGCTCCCTGCCTGTCAGTTGCTTTCGGAACTTGTTCCACAAACCATTGTACGACTTCAACCTTGCGAATTCTCAGAACTTACCAACGTCGATTTCTAAGCATCACTTTATCGCAACGCGTCGGCCTGAACGGTAGACGATTTGTCCCCTTTACCTTGTTAAAGTTGCTTTTATAGGACGATGCTGGTCACGTTTCAACGAAATGCGGCAGCTATCGTTCGCAGCAGCTCTTCGCAAATGTAGAACCTGTCAATTGATCGGTATTATCAATACATGATCAATAGTGGTTTGCAGTTCTACGTTTGCGACGCGACAGAATGGGGTCTTAATGTCGACTGCTCATGGCCTTCGATTATTCCCAGCCGTCATACGAGCTTCGGAGCTTCGCTCCTCAAAATGCACCGAGCCCGATCTTCGATATGAACCTGTCAGCTGGTCACATATCTGGAAGAAGCCAGCCCCGTCTTACGAAATGCGCCCAAAAAGCCTCTCCCTTTCTTGGATGGGAATCAAGCTGGACAGGGGATGCTGTGCAACCAGCTTAGAGCTGCTTAGAAATCCAATGTCTAGTTGTCGGCAACCGGAGCCATGAGACTTCCCGAGTCACTTTCTGGACAAGCAAAGAGCGCATTAGAGTGGACAATAGCTCGGAACTCGGAACCTGGAGTCCAGCCGAAACAGACCGACGTACGAGTTTGAGATTTCGCGCTAGTACCATAGTGCTTGATGGAGCAGCGACGACAGGAGAGCATGCCCACCGATCCGGACAGATATGTGGGATCTGAGATGGAAGGGGAGCTCATGCTCAGGCCACAGATTGGCTGCATAGGGGCATTGGGCAGGCCTGGCGGATGGAGAACATCGCAACCGCGGGCTGAAGGGTTTTTTTTCTGGAGGGTTCTCTCGCTGGTGTACGCGTCCAGTTAGTTAGGCAAACCGTATATATATAACGACCGCACGGCCAATCTCCAGATCTGCAACCTCACAACTTCAAGCTCAAATCGCAGAACGAAGCACTTCAATTGATCAAGAGTATCAGTCGAAATATTACGTTTCTCGCACATTTCTTGGATATTCCCAAATCTTCGCCAATTTAACGATTCGCAATGGACGTCACAATCCCGAAAGAATTTGGGTACGTATGGCTAGCAGCCTGCGCTTGATGGCCGTTCAACATAGTACTAACGTCAAGCCTAGCTACGTCGTCCTCGTCGCTTTAACGAGCACGTTCGTAAACCAATGGCATGGAATAGTAGTCGGCGGCGCCCGCAGGCGCGCCAACATTCCTTGTACGTACTACGGTCCTTTATATCGCCTTCGCAATCGAAGCTTCCAACGACATCGGCATGCCAATGAATGCTAATTAACCGTGTCGGTGGAGATAGACCCAAACGCCTACGCACCTAACGCTGAGGCTCCTCATGGGTCGCCGCAGTACATCTTCAATTGCGCTCAGCGAGCACATTCGAATTACCTCGAGAATCTGCCACAGTGTAAGACCCCTGGACTTGCCCGCATGCTAAACACTGAAATCATAAAGTGTATTACAACCGCCGAAGTGCAATCTGCTAACTGCGTTTACTTGCACGCGATAGTCTATGTCGGCCTGTTCGTCTCGGGTCTCCAGTACCCTAAGCTCGCGGCGGGGCTCGGATCGTTGTGGATCTTCGGGAGGATACTGTATACTATCGGATACACGAATCCGGCCAAGGAGAGAGGCCGTGGGCGATTCTTGGGTGGGCCGTTCTGGTATCCGGGACTGCTTGGACTTTGGGGGACCGCGGGATATGTCTGCTATAAGATGATCACTGGAGCTTGAGGAGCCTCGATTAGATTCTGGTTTATGAATAAAAGCTAAGCGTAAAGCGAGGCTTAAAATTCGGTTCTAGCATCAATATATGACAATAACCGTGGCTACAAGAGATAACTGTATGCACTTTGTATTGCTGTTGCACCTACTACGTAGACGAGATAATATGAGATTAATTCGATGACTTCCACGCAAGTTCTAGTGCAAACTGGTCTGTGAGCCAGTGAGCAAAGTCTATATGTTCCCATACAGGTTCGACCCAGCGTTTTGTATATTGGAAAATTTATTATATTAGACCAGCGTCTGGTCTACGAGAGAGCCTACTAGTTCCTGTGCAACCATAGACCCAGCTATGAGGCAACCCAACCTCATCCGCAACACACTCCGTCGCGCAGGAACCGTCAGACAGCACTCAATTGCGCCTCACATCAAAGCCACAGCCTTACGTCCTGGATTATTTGCGTTCCTTATGTCTAAGAGCCCTCTATATTTCTTTTTCTCTTTATCTATATCTCGACTCCTTATGCCACTGGCCCCTCCTCGTCGTCTGAGGCACAGACGGCCGACTACTTGGAGTTGATGCGTGCTGGCAAGCTCGCGTCTTGCGTAAGGCTGTTCAAAATGTATCGGGACTGACAACCTGAAGGTCTCAAATATGCATTGTACGTGCAGACAATTGTATACACATAACACCCCTGTCAGCACCTCGATTGGTTCGCATGATAATTACCCCGCTTGTCTTGACATCGCCTCATACGGTGAGCTGAGTTCACGGACGCTTCGGAACTCTCCTTAAACCAAGTCATATAACTTTAGACGACATAAAAGCATGCCCGCATGCTAGACCATCTTTGATCATCCCCCAACATAATTCAAGTCTTCTACATTTTGGTCAAACATCACATTATCTGCACCACGGAGAGGGCAGCTGCGAGGCTTGAGGAAATGTCTGGCAGCAATCTCAACTTTGCTGGAGGTATCAACTCTCAGGCAGGTCACGTACTCGCTGGAAATACGACGTTTAATGCCCAAGGAAATATTCAGTTTGGGCCAGCCGAATCAGGTATTCATAACTGAATCAGATCTCGACCTTGTAACACTAGATGCGTTATTGACAATATTTTAGCAAATGATCTGAAGTACCTTCGCGAGCTTAAGGCGATAAACTCTCGACAGGTCCTGGCTAGGCTGAAGGATTTGAAAGGCCATCCGATTCCAACGTGCTCGGCATGGGTGCTCGCCAATCCAGACTTCTTAAGTTGGCGTGATGATGGTGGTATCGAAGACCAAGACCATAAAATATCCATTCTTCGCATCACCGGAGATCCTGGAAAGGGGAAGACCATGATTATGATGAATGTGATAGATAATCTGGCGGAGAATACGGCGAAGAATCAGGCTGAAGGGCGGACCGCAATAGCGTTTTTCTTCTGCCAATATGGCGACTCAGATCTCAATACCGCAATCGCCGTGCTGAAGGGACTCATATTCAATCTTTTGGACCAGCACCACCACTTGATCAAGCACTTGCGCGAAGTGTTCGACAAAGCTGGAACCGACGCATTCGAGGGCCAGTACGCAATATATAACCTCCAGGACGTTCTTCACCGTGTATTTGGAGACGAGAGCATCGCTCGTTTTTTTCTTCTTGTCGATGCGCTTGACGAATGCAACGTACAACTCTCAAAACTCCTTGAAATAATTCAGCAGCTGGATTTCATCCACACCAATACGAAATGGCTCTTAACAAGCCGCAATCGCCCCGATATCGAACAGGCTTTTGAGGAATACAGGCTTAGCGGGAGAATTAGCTTAGAAGACAACAAAGCCCGGGTAAATGAGGCTGTCAAGCGATTTATCGATGTAACTTGGGAAAAGCTTTCAACACGTCTGTTCAAGAAAGGCGAGGATGACAAAGTCGTAAAAACGCAGCTCGGGTTGAATGCGGATGGCACATTTCTTTGGGTCCAACTCATTTTGAAGGAGTTTTTGAGCGATCGAGCGAAAATGAAAAGAAAACTACCTTCAGAGCTCAAGGCTCTTCCCATAGGACTCTCCGCCATCTACGAGAGGATGATTAATGACATCGACACACTAGGTGATCCCGTTCTTATACGCCTTTGCTTCCAAGTACTATCGGCAGTAACGCTAGCATTCCGCCCCCTCAGAGTGGCTGAGCTTGCTACAGTCCTCAAATTACCCAACGATGAAGTCGATGCGGAAAATCACGACGAGTATGTTGCTCGACTTGTTGAGTGGTGTGGCTCTTTTCTATTGATACGAAAATCGGTAGTACATATCGTGCATAAATCCGCGAAAGACTTTCTCGTGTCAAACAAAGGCAGGTGTCTTATTTCCACCGGGAGTGGAGGTTACGGGCACCAAGATATCTCGCAAAACTGCCTTTCAACGTTGAGAAGGCATTTAAAATACGACATGTGTGGCATTAAACTTCCCGGCTTTGCTATAGAAGATATTCCACCAGACAAACTCGAAGCCCTTCAGTATCTAGAATATGCTAGCACTCACTGGGCTAGCCACCTAGAAGCTGAATCGCATACTCTTGACCCAGATTCATTGGAGAACTTCGAGATTGAGACCTTCTTCGAAAAACATTTCTTGCATTGGGTCGAACTTCTATCTCTGTTGCAGAGGTTTCAAGCGGGGGCTAAGCAGGTCGAAAGCCTGCAGCGTCTTGTGAGTTTGCACATGTTTACCCGGTTTCAATACAGATGACAAGCTCATCGCAGCTGACTAGGCAAAAATGTTTTGATAGCCATTTACGAGTTATAGATTGTTCAAAATCATTATGGAAATGCAATATTTCATGAGGATCATGATTGATGTCGCCGAAAAAGCGCCGCTACAGCCATATACCCTAGGTCTGAACTTGTTTCCAACGCAAAGTTGGCTAGGAACAACCTTTAGGAGCCAGTTCCCATCGTGGATCTCGGTCTATCACACAGATAACTGGATTTGGGAGGGTCCCCACAATTATCCAACTTGGACTTCCACTCGGGTTTGCAACCTACGCGGCCACTCAAGACTACAAATAACGCCGTCGGCAGATACAGTGCTGATGACAACACCGGCTGGGGTCATATGGAATCTTACGACAGGGCAAAGAATAGTACTGAGCTTAGGCTATGAGTTTCGTGCAAATGAATACATTGCTCTGGAGCCCTCAAACGACGGCCAGTTCCTTTATGGCTGCCATAGAGATGGCTATATCCGGTGGTGGGATCGACAGCATGGCTCTTCTTCCTTCTGGGTCGGTACTCCAAATCTTAGCCATGAGGCCAACGAGGCTTATGCAGCAGATCTAGGATCTCAAGAACAAAACAGATACAGTCCCAATAAGGCACAGATATCAAAGGCGGTCTTCTCAGCAAATGGTACAATTGCGGTAGTGCTTCATTGCGAGGACAATGTAGTGCAATTGTGGCAAATTCTTTCACGAGCTCGGATTTGCTATCTCAGAGGGCATGAGGATTCAGCGATATGTGTTCAGTTTTCCCACGATGCTGAACTGATCGTAACAAGCTCCAAAGATCTAACACTACGAGTATGGAGAGCTAGATTGGGTGAATGCACCACTGTCGTTGCGACATCTGCAGAGTTGAGCTTTTTGGCGTTTTCGTACAATGCGGAAATCATCGCATGGATATCAACTAATGGGGAAGTCATCCTCTGGAATACTGCCTCAAACACCTTCGAGCCAATTGCAACAATCCCTACTCTCGATGGATGTCGTGCCGCCGCTATTGCGCAGGTACCCTCTGGGGTTTGGGTGGTAGCGTATTGCAAGGAGGACTTGGTTTATCTCGTCTTGAGATATGATAAAACCCGGAAGAATATATTTCTCGGAAATGTCAAGGAGGTTGATAGAGCCCAGCTTCATGAACCGGAAAATTCGCACACCAATTCTGTAACAAAACTAACCTTTTCCACGGATAGGAACTTCTTGTTGTTCACCTGCACTCACGGCAACGTTTACCACGTCTCATGGGACATTGCATATTTGCTAAAGTCATTGTCCGACAAGGTTGCGTGTATACGTAGGAATGGAAAACTTCGAGCACAAAATATAGGTCGCTTCAAATGCGTCTTGTTTTCATCGGACGGTGGACAGGCGGTCCTTGTGCATTCTAAGGGGCTGCTAGTTAGAAACCTTTCAGATCAGTTGCAGAACGTCATTCGCATGGACCGCCACGAGCAAGTTCATCAAAAGTACGCACTCTCACCAAATGGTGAATATCTTGCTTGTTCGACTGTTGACAGTTTCCATGTCTGGAATTTGTCTTCGTCCCTACAATTCAATCCTATTGCGGGGGAAGACATTATGATGACTCGAGCGGACGGAACACATGATGGCTGGGGATGGTATCGAGACTTAGACAGGTCACTCGTTGAGAAGCAGTCAAAGGATAGAAGGGACAGTATCATATGCATCGCCTGGCGAGAAGCCGGTGATGTAGATAATAGTGTACTTTCGTCGGAAGAGCTCCTGGAGGTCAGAGAGGGGAGATACGATTTGGAAGTAGGGGCGATAGCATTTTCCTCCTGCGGACAGATGATAGCCTTTACGCTGATTGAACGAAACAGCCGGGGCTTGAACCATATTCTAGAAGTCCGAGACTTGGCCTCTGGGCTGGTTCGGGGACGGGCGAAACTAGTCTTTAGCGAGGATGATCTCACCCACACGACCTCGTTACACTTCACGCCCGACTCCTCGGCCCTGGTCTCCAATTATGGATTGATCCCTTGGCAGCAACTGCCATTACCTGGGAAGAATCTCTCTGAATTCATGTTCGACCGGATGCGTCGCCCCGCCTGGAAGCAGCAGCACAACTACAGGGTTGAATCAAAAGCAGAAAGCCGTATGCTCTCTGTCTCAAGTTTTAATGGACAAAAGGGCTATTGGATATATTTTATGAGCCATAGAATCTTATGGCTCCCGAGGCAAAGCGAAGTTGATCCCGTTTTCCGTGTTGAACTGCCTCATGAGATAGCCATCCGAGATAATCGAATTGTAGGAGTCTGGCGCGACGTGATGTCTACATACAGCTATACGATCTACAGCATAACTGTGGATCTTGAGCTTCTGCAGCGAGTTTTATCTGAGCAGTAGACCAGTTTGGTCGGGTATATAAGCATGTACAACATATTAATGTATCTTGGGCTGTGAATCGAGAGGACGTCAGCTGATGAGATCTCGATAAATGGGGAAAAAATTGGGATAATTCAACGAATAGAAGACGTCTGTATCTTGATGACTCAATTTGACGCTCGCTTATAATGTATAATCACGTCGCAGTCAGTGAATGCGGCACTGAGCAGACTTTGTCTGCGTTGTCTATTTTAAAATGCAACAAAGGGAAGATCACATCTCTCTTGATCATGAAACGTCTTTTCTGCACGGTTTGACCGTGATCTCCTTGTCCTCCAGCCCAGGCAATCGTCCCATCGAATCAAATTGTCCTTCAAGGATGGCGCGAAGGTCACCCACCAGTTATTATTAGAGCCTCGAAGCTTTCTCGAGGTTCGTGTTCTAGCAGGCGCAGGCTCGGACGAAAGATGCATTTCGAACTAGACGTACTTATAATTACCACATGCTGACACTGCAGGGCTTTCGAGATTGAGGTTAATTCGAAGGGCCCGCAGCGACATCGCATGAAATTTGTGCTGCACCTCTGCATTCAGCCCGGCCAATGGCACGATGCGGCGACCCGCCGATGGGGAATTTCTTTCCTCTAGACCATGGGACATCCTTTTTGCGGATCAAGAGCACCTGAGTAGGAGCAGGAGCCTTATCACACACACCAGGCGATAGAGGAGAGGGATTAATATTCCACGGGAAGAGCAGGAGGGCTCGGGGATAGCGAGCAGCTGGGCAGCCTTGTCTCTGTAAAGATCTTTTTTTCTGCTCTCCCATCTATCCATCTCTCCCTCCTTCTTCCTCCTTTCTTTAAAGGAAAGCCCGAAGCTCTTGGGTTTCCTGTGCCTCTCCGCTGCCCCTCGGCTGTCGACTATCGATTTCGACAAAAGCATCGATCACGCCTCTCCACTCTCAGCTGGCCAACGGGGCGTGTTAGTCACAGTCGGGCAACCTCTTTCCCCTAACGGCACTGGACGCTCGTCTGTCCGTCTGTCTGTCCGTCTGAAGCCCGTCGCATACCTTCTTCGTTCTAACGAGCTGAGCTGAGGGGTCCTTCGGTCACATTTTTCTTCTTCTTCCTCTTCGAATCGTTTGAATCCTTGCTTTTTCCTGCGCTTTGGACCCGACTCGTTTTGATTCGACAGGCTGGCCCAACACAGCCCGCCGACTAAAACAGGCCTTTTTCCTGTCCGCCCGGTGCTACAAATTAAAGGACACTGGAGAGGCCTCGTAGTACCTCCTCTCCCTCCTCTTACCTCAGACCATGCCACGCCATCATCGTCCTGCCATCCTCAACCTCGGAACTGGCACCGTCCCCGGCGGTCCTGTATCACAACAGCAATCGGAAAGACACAGCCTGCAACAGGCTGCTCTCGCCGCCGTTTCGAAAGGTCAAGGCGGTGGCACGCTGGTCCCTCCGCCCGCTGCCCCAAACTCGCCCAACTCGTCCCACGGAAACAGCGCCACTCCGATGCCGACGCCACCGCCGTCGCACGGCCACCGCTCGCAGGGCGAAAATGGCCCGCCGGCCCTCTACGACCCCTTTGGGTTCAAGCCGCGGTTGCCTCCCCAGGATATTCTTTCTCAAAAATGGGCCTACCAGGCCCGCCATCTGATCCGTGCGCAGCAGGCGCTTATCGCCGCGCAGAACGAAGTCTTGCGCATCGAGCAGGATCTCGTCTGGACCGAGCGGGAGATGTTTGAGAAGGAGCGCCGGCTAGCCGAAGCCGGCGAGCTACCAGACGACGATGACGTCGGTGGTGAGGGCGTCATGGTTGAGAAGTCAGAGAAGTCCGGCAGCGGCGGCAAGCCGAATCGGCAGACGCAGCCGCCGCGTCCCGCGAATGCAAACTTCCCTCGCCGGTCTGGCGGCGAGCTATACATGCCTGGACAGTTTCCCTCGCCGACGAACAACGGCCCACCCGGCGGGCCGGGCGATAAGATGAGCAAGCAGCTTGTCCCCGTCAGCAGTAAGGAGAATGTCGAGGGCGGCGGCGGCAAGAATAAGCAGATGCCGTTGCGGCTTCCCGCTGGACACGGTCCTCCCATGCGACACAGCTACCATCCGGGCATGCCGCCTATTCGGTCGAACAGTATGACGTCGGATTCATCGCATGACTCTGATGCGAAGGCTATCCACGCTGCCGAGCGCGAGCATATGCAGCATGCCAAGTACCGTCAGGAGTACGAGAAGATGTATGGGTCTCGCAGCTCCTCTCGTGGGTATAAACTCGAGGCGGAGATGAGACGTACCTTGGGTGGTGGTGGTGACTTTGGCGGGTCGCCAGCGAGCGAGGATGATGACGAGGATGAGAGCTACGATGATCGTGGTTACGATCGGTATTATCCTTCGCAGTATGCTGAGGCGTTGAACTTTAACCCTGGTCCTTCGAAGAAGGATAAGAAGCGTCCTGATATGATGAACATGAAGCCTAGTGGTGGAGGTGGTGGTGGAGGCGGTGGCGGTGGAGGCGGTGGTGATGGATATATTCACAAGTGGGTGCAAGGAAGCGCTGGCGGCGGCGGTGGGGGTGGTGGAGGTGGTGGACGGTCTGGCAATAGGTGGTTGTAAATGCGTTGCGGCAGATTGTTACGAAAAGCGCATCTGAATGATAATGAAAGCACGCTGCGGGGCAGGCGTATCATCATAGGTCGAGGCAAGTAGCATTGGGACATTGGATGGGTATGGTGGATGATGGGGAGTTTCTTTCATAACTGTAATCTTTATCGCGATCTTCCTTCCTCGAATCTATAGCCAGCGAGTTTGCTTTAGTGTTCTTCTTGATCTTTATCAATTTCAACAGCCATGCGCTTTCGAATTTCATGACATACTTTGCATGTATCTACTTAGATTATTGCGGCACATTGCATCTAGGTTTGCTATATTATCCTTGTGTCTTCAATAAAAAAGTATGCCTTGTCTACAACTATCGAGACATGTTTCCCAGATATAGGATTCCAGTTGCACACCTCGATCGTGACTATGCGACATATCCGTTTCCAGAGATCGCAAAGACTAATAAGTACTTACTTGTTAGTTTACACACATTACTGCGATAGACCTATACGGGAGAGTATCCGAAGGAAAGCTTGCAAAGCAATCAAGCCTTTCCCTCCTTCTGCACCTTGTCGAATATCTCCAAACTGCGCTGCCAAACCGTCTCTCCAACGGCCTCATTACACCATCCCTTCTCAAACGCTTTCTTCGCCCCCGCCGACTCCTCATTTTCACTATCCATCAACCAGCCTCCTGTCTTGAACTTCTCGTTGGTCGCCATCCAAAAATGCCGCTGACCACTCTCCTCCGGTGTTTTGATAAACGACCGGAACAACGGCGCTATTAACTTGAGCGTCATCGTTAATACAGCTGGTAGGCGGGATTGACTGATGATGCCTGTCTCGACGCCACCCGGGTACGAGTGAATGAAGCTTATATCTGGATGTTGCTTTGCCAAATACTTTGATAGCGCCGAGTTGGATGTTACAGCATGGATGCCGGCGTTGCGCAGGCTGAAAGTCTTCTTTAGCTCATAGTCGGCGAAGTTGATGGGCCCTTCGTGGCCGGCTGAGAGGACGGAGATCACACGGGCGCCGATTGGATTGTTGGAGTTCGAGGCGGCGGTCGTGAGTGCCGGCAGCAAGTTCTGTATGAACCGCGCGCGGGAGAAGTAATTCAACGCCAGCTTTGTGTCGAGTCCCTCTTCGGTTTCTGCCAAAATTGTCAGATATCGATCTATGATATCGCCGGGATTTCGATTGGAGGCATTGGGTTGTCATTGGGAGATGCACGTACCAACCCGTCCTTCCATCGTCAGGAAACCCTGCGACATGACGAGTAGATTCAATTCCTTCTCTTTCTCGTTGAACTTTCTTGTCGCCTCGTCCACATTCCTGAGCAGACTGGCGTCCGCCTGGATGAACTCAAGGTGGCCATCAGGATTAAGCGGCTTCAACGACGATATGATACGGTCCGCCGACGACTGCGAGCGGCCCATAAAGTAGACGCGCGGGGACGGCGCAGTCTCATAGAACACGCGCATGGTATGTTCACCGATGCCGCTGGTCCCGCCGACTATACCGCATGACGTCAGTTATCAATGGTTGCATTCTCAGTTTCGTTGAACCGCAACTGAACGAGCAGGATCGATTCATTGGCGGAATGCATACCGAAGAGTGCCACGAGCCCAGCGGGGAGCTTGCCCTTGAGCGCAGCATTGGAGGCTCGAATAGTATCAAGCGCAACCATCGTCGTTGCGTGTTTGTTTGTTCGGTTGTTTGTTGTAGATTCGATGCAGTGTCGCTGGCCTGCAGACGCAATCGCGTGGATATTGAAGTATCCAGCTGTAGATACCGATATCCGACCGTATACTATACAGCAAGACGTACGTACGTGTCTCCTCCGAATTGGCAGGACAAATTATGTATGTATGTAGGTATGTACGACGTACTCGCAGCACACGATTATATTTATTTGACCACGCCCGAGGAATATCTCCTTAGGTGATCATTTCGGCGAACGGAGTTGAATAAAGTTCCTGGCCGCGTGGTACCAGGGCTAGCTATTTCCGCAGTTGGCAAGGGATGAACTGGCGCTGTCAGCAGGTTGCATATGCAGCTGCGACTCGATGACGGTGGCGTGCGTTGCCTGGATGGTAGATTACTGCCCTATCTGCGACTATTCGGAGTCGGAACGATGAAGTTCCGGTGCTTGCGGTCATTGAAGATGCGACGTGTGGAGGAGCTGGTGCGCATAGCTAGCTGGCCTGCGTCGAGGTCAGAGTTAGAGTTTAGAGAAGCGCTTGGAGGATGAATGATGGCAAACGTGTTGGGGCCAAAAGCCAGCGAACATCTCGCAGCTGAGAACTCACCAGCTCGTTTTAATGATTGAGAGGGATGGTCGAGAAGCCGAAAATTGGGTCATCTGGATGACCCTACGAATTTGAATTTGAGTAGAAAAATACCTGGGGAAAGGTAAAGGCTGGCTACGGCTGTGAGATTCTTTGCGTGTGTCGATATGGCGGGTACTACGCGAGTGATTGCATCGATTGCGAAAAGATCTGGGATGATAAATGACAAAGAGATCAAGCCAAATTAAGAGACCAGTTCAAATCGAGACCAGTAGACGATATTGTCATATTGTTCACGCTCCTCTCCATAGACCGAGTCAGATTAATATTGTTTATCAAATAGCGTAGTTGCAGTCGTTTTGGGTGAACTGAGTTTATATTCGACTGAGGGTGTCATTTAAAGTGACAAGATACTGGCGTCCGAACTCGGCTGAGCGACATGAATCGAGTGTGTGGAACAAAGACGAGAGGAGATTCGGGTCCCCATGCATGTAGCTGCCAGCACCAAGGATTATACGTCAGCAGTTCACAAACCTGGTAATGTCTACCGAATACGCATATAAAGCTGTTCAAAATAAGTAATCGATTGTTGCATTTTGAACGCAGCAACGCAATATTGATTGATACACCATCCTCAAGCCGACTTCGTAGCCGCAGAGTAGGTTGCTATGGAATTAACCACTTAAACATTACAATTTGATTAAAGCCAAATGCTGGCAAAAGAGTGACGTATCGCATCTCAAAATCCGATTTGGTCAACAGATTGAGTGGTGGGTTTCCGCTGGAAGCAATTGCGCAAGCTTGCAGGTACGCAGTCTGGTTCAAGAACGGGGCCGGGGCAGATTCCAAGCAACATATAGATGGCAAATTGCCTAAGGCTGGCCTGTGGATTTCCACCGCCCACACTGCCCGTTGCTAACATATCCTGTAAACTCAAAGCTGTTCGGCTGTGGTTCGAACGCCACCGTATTGCTATAAGAACACATCCTGTTCCCCCTCAGCACCAGCCAGCACCGCGCCAGGTTATCCTCTCTAATGATACTGAAATAGCTTCCCTGACAATCCGGTTGTCCCGCAGCATTGACGTGTGCGTGGCATACAGTGCAGCATTCGGTTTCGTCTCTAGCAGGTACTTGATTGGTCCAGTCCGGCAAAAAGCCGCTGACGCTGCCAGTAGCACCTGAGAAGGTGTTACCCCTGCCGCAGGCTTGGTAGGCAGTCGCGCTGGGAATGATGACGGTCACGCTGGTTGTAGTGGTCGTGGTGGAGGTGTAGCTGGTCGTCGTTGTGAAGACGCTGGAGACACGTTCGACCGTTGTGGTTCTTTCCTGCGGGTAGATTGTCCTGGTTGTGCGGTGGACTACGCGCCATGCGGTCCTGGTCTTGCCGTACTTGACGACAGCCTTCCATTGCGGCCTGGCGGTGGCGGTATGTTTGTAGATTGTTTGGATCGTTTTCGTGCATTTTATCGCTGTCGGGAAACGAGTGTTTGGGCTGTTGCGCTTATCGGGGCGAGTGTACTTGTTATCAGGGTCGTCGAAAACACTGATGAAACCGGACGGTTGAGGGATGGTCGTAGTGCCGCTGGTTATAGTGTCAATCGGGACAGTGACGATGCTTGTGCTGACTGCTCGGACGGTAGATGTAATGGTCGTGGATCGAGTCGTATAAACTGTCCGCGTCCTGGTCTTAGCGGTGACAGTGTATGTCTTGGTAATGTATCGCCTGACCGTCGTGGTCCAGTACTTTTTGGTGACGCGGTAGGTGCTGGGTCTTGGGTGCACGGTGACCGTCACTTTAGCGGTTTTGTGGACGATTCGGATCTGGGTGGGTACATGGCGAACTCTCTGGTTGCAGTACTGAGTCGAGCAAGCTTGAATTGTCTTCACTGATTTCTGATAGTAGTTCGATGCAGTGACGTCCGCGACAAGAGAGCATAGGACCAGCAAGGTAATAAGCCTCGATGTAAATTTTAATATAAAATTCATGGTGAGTATCAAATCGGAGCTGATAAGAGCCCCTGAAGACCGACTTTCGTGGAACGAATGGCTACAGAATCGTAAAAATCCCAAACGGATCGATCTTAGAGGTCCGTTTAAGTACTTGCGGCTGAACCAATTTGTAATAGACAATAATAAATGTTTGTAATAGCGAGTGACGTTTCCGTTCCACGATCCGTAACGAATGAAGAGTGAGCAGATCGCTCAAACGGATGCGGACTGAAGCTTCGATCGAAGCCTTTTGGTGAGAGCGGAGCGACTCATGCTTTTAAGGGACCTGTGATCAAGGCCAGCGCCGAGCCTTCCCGGCGGACCGCAAACTGGGGGGGTTACATCCAAAGCCTAGGGCGGGTTGATATGGATTGCATGCGGATTCATTAATCCCCATGTTCAATAGCTGCAGCATCTAAGGGTCTAATGAAATATAGAGTTCCTGGGCGAGCGAAATTCGAGCCGCCAAGACGTATCTCCTCGCCAATATCCTGCAAAGGCAGGGATTTGTCCTCGCCGTCAGGTCTAAATCACCCGGTCGAAAAATCGCGTCTTCAGCCGCACGGTCTAGCATTTCTTGGTTCGCGACTTGGCGGCCTTATTATGTAATGACTGGTCGGACCAATACACAGATCTAAGATAACAAGTATCAGATGATATTCGAGGAATGGAATCAGTGCCTAAGTTCTGATTGAGGAAAAAAATTTTGTGACTTCGAATTCTCTTGATCGATTGATAGACAGACGTGCATGTCGCGCTGTATATGTATTCCTCCACCTCCTGTCATGTCAACATCAACTGACATTTTCGCGTACGCAAAGACGCCAATGATGTTTGCGATTATACCTACGCTGTTTGTCGAAGGATAAAATCCGCTTGAGAGTACCTGAACGGTGGCACTGTTTGGGCAATTTCGCCTCACAAGCCGGAGACTTGGCGATCTTGGAGAGTCTAGAAATAATCCCGCGATTCAGCCAGCTGAGAATGATCGCGCGGGATCATGAATGCAGGGGAACAAGCGTCTAAAGAACGACCCCTTTTGTCTAGTATATAGTTTGAACTCTTTCCTCTTCACAGTTTTCCAACTATTAAGAATATTAATTCTGACCAGAGTAATATAATCAGAACGTACGGATTTTTCCAAGCTCCTATACTTTACGCAGTGCATTTCAATGCGTTCAAGTCGACGGATCCGACACTAACTTATACGTAGCCATACCTCACCGTATACGCCTAGTCATCGAGGACACAATGGACGCCCGCTATACCTCCGAACCTCTACTGCAAACGACCGAATCTCGATCGCGGCGCAACAGCAGCGAATTAAAGACAGACGTCCCTTACGAGCAATCCGATAACACGTACACTCATACCGGCACATACCAACCAGCCGAAACACCTATACCCCCTCCACAGTCTGAATATGCGATACCACAATCACGGCAGCATTCCACAACTGGCAAGAGTAACAAAGCGGTGCGCCTACTGAAGAGAGGATGTTCTCGTGTCGCCTGTATAATCGGTGTAGTTATCGGATTTGCTGTTGTGACTGCCATCTGCCTCGGCATATATGCAGCAATAGGCTGCTTCAAGCCTGAGAACAGGAACACAGCCAAGTGCTCGAGGAAAGCGCGAGGTCGGAAAACATCGGATGGAAACATCCTGGATGCAAGAATGCACCTGGTGACCTTCCTTACGGTATATTTGTTGGAAATACTGTTTTTTGCAATGTTATAATTATGGTAACGGTAGTTGTTTCCTCAAAGTTGGCCGCGGCCGTGATAGCTAGATGTGGATGTAATGCAATGGCGGACGGTCAACGGGTAACGGCAACGTTCGATTCATGCGTGGCGTCAGATTAAGTGCGTGCGAACTCAAGCTCGTGCGCATGCATGACAGACGACTGTGCAGTCGAGGACTCGCTAAACTGTATTCCGACGGGTTTACATACGCATTTTACAATTTTAAGCTTCCTGGTTGAGATTTGATTTCAGCAGCTGTTTTCTTGGTACTCCAAATCCGTAATGTAGAGCCGGCGAGGGCGAAGTCGCTTGGACGAAGGCGCTACTATTCGAGCGGGTATCGCTTGCGGCTTCCACTTAACCGAGCGATGCGAAGTGCGATGAGCCGCATGGGTGCATGCAAGCATCTGTTTCCAAGCAAGCGATGCCTGTTATATTTCCGCAGCAACACTGTGGCGCTTGCATTTTAGTGTCCTGCGGCCAGATAGACCTTGCGAGGCCTGTGCTACCTACATTGGCAACCATGCACCCATTTCGACATAGCGCGACATGAATCGACGAGCCGTCGACAGATTCCTAACAGCTGAGTCGGTCTGCGGCAGTCAGTAGCGGTATCGGGAAATAGAAGGCCCACGCACCGAGAAGTACCATTGTTACCCATGCGCCTTTCGACCTTTTCCATTCGGTATATGCAGATCATCTGGGCGGAAAGCTGGAGTTTCCAGGAGATGCCAAGCACATTGGCAATGCTGCAACTTCAGATGCTCGCCTTGGATATATCAAATCTGGTTGAGGTTACCATGAGAGGGCGGATATTGATGTCGACATTGAGGGAGTTAGTCACTTTTGTGGCTCCACAGGACTACCCACGGTACTAGGGATAGTGATGCTAAATTTCGGACTGAGCAACGGAGCAGACTAGATCTGAAGGAGGTTGTTTAAAACTCTTTATGCGAGGGGGAAGGGGGTATTATAAATAGGTACCCCTCCGCCTGCTGCGGTATACTATCTACTCTCTCATTATCATCACCAATCGATCATCAATTCCATTCCTTTCACTTTCAAGTACAACTGGTCGCTCAGGATCAGAAGACATTCCTTAAAGTCACTCTTTTAGGCACACTCACGTGTTATCTTTACGCTCTTTTTAGAACTTACTAGCTTCGTCAAGCTTGAAATCAGCAGATATGAAGGTTTCGACTCTTATGGTTTTCGCCGTAGCGGCCACCGCGGCCAGCGCCACGCCGATGATGTGGAAACGAAACGGTAGGCTTTTGAAATAATTCGATCCACAGACCAGTTGAGCTTACTCGATGGGATTTTCACTGACACGGGCGACAATAAAATGTAGTCAATGCAAAAGAGCTGAATGAATTCAAAGCCCTACAACGTAAGTATATAAGTCTCCGGCGAACTTCCAGTTGTGTGTTCTTACTATCCGAATTACATATGCTGACTCTCGCGTTATAGAGAAACAACTCGGTAAGCAGCCATTATACTGAAGTCGCTTCGATGCATGCTATATCTGGATCTTTGGAAAAGCGAAGGATCCGGAGATGAATCATTCAGAGCGAGTATCCAGTAAGAAATAACCTAGCTAAACACTCTGTGAACACAGCGATCCTCGAGGCCTGTATGAGCCGGGGTGGGAACGGGGGAAGGCCCGGGCCCCAGACTCAACCGCCTGCCAAGGGTCCAAAGCCCGCCGGTAACAAGCCTGATGATGATGACGATGATGATGATGATAAGAAGAAGGGACCAGGTGGAAAGGGACCCCACAAGGGACCAGGACCGAAGGGAGGAAAACCCGGCGATGACGATGACGATGATGATAAGAACAAGGGGCCAGGTGGAAAGGGACCCGGAAAGGGACCAGGACCAAAGGGAGGAAAGCCCGGCGACAATGATGACGACGATGACAAGCCCAACGGCAAGGGTAACAACGGCAAGCCAAACGGCGGCAAGCCCAATGGCGGCAAGCCCAACGGCAAGGACAACGACGACGACGATGATGACAAGCCTAACGGCAAGGGCAACAACGGCAAGCCAAACGGCGGCAAGCCCAATGGCGGCAAGCCCAACGGCAAGGACAATGACGACGATGATGATGACAAGCCCAACGGCAAGGGCAACAATGGCAAGCCCAACGGTAAGGGCAACAACGGCAAGCCCAACGGCAAGGACAACGACGATGATGATGACAACAAGCCCGGCAAAGGCACAAAGCCCGCCACCAAGCCGCCAGCACCGGCCCCCAAGCCGGCCCCCAAGCCTGCTCCCAAGCCAGCTCCCAAGCCAGCGGATAAGGACGACGACGACAACAATGCCAGCCCTGGCGGCTACTTTTAGACGGGCACTTCAAGGCAACGGCAAGAAGAGTTACAAGCCGATGAGCCGGCCTAACTCGCTTTACCTGATGTCAAGAGAGCCATATCCGCACCCACTGTATCATTATCTGCACCGCATCCATTTGCCCTCTATTCCTGTCTAGATTAAGTAAATTTCTTGTCTTCTGACGCTGGGATGCTCCACGCCGTATATACGCTTGTTCACGCATGCATGCATGAGATGCATCCCCGTCGGCTTTCTTCTACGCTTCCGAACATAGATTCATTTTCTCGTTCTTCTGTTAGGCATGTAGCATAACAAAGAGGATCAATAGCGAAATTGAAGAATTTTTCCTTCTTCTCTCGACAAATGAATGTTAGAACGTGATAGAATTAGAAAAAGAGCTGCCAGCAGCGAGGTGACCTAAATAAAGATACTGTTCAGTCCAGATCGGGGAAACTACTACGTTTGGATGGGCTTTCCTGCACAGTTCGCTTGAATGGTAGATACCCGAGCGTCGGCAAATCTTGGCCTGTATAGCCGTTTTACGGCAATGTTTCGGCATAGTTACATGTACAGGCGGGCTCTGTCGACAGAAGGGAGGGGGATACTTTCTAACCTAGCCGAGCTATATATAAGTGAGTACTTACGTATGTAGCCCTCTTTGCCTTAATCTTAGTAAAAAGGGCAGGTATAGCATAGATTAATTTTTACAGAAGCACAGGCGATCATGGGAGTAGACAGCCCCGCGTGAGGCGTAGATGTCGCTCTGGTTATATCAGTAGGATAACGTGATATTGAATTCGCAGGGAATTGTCGATACTTTCCATGATGCAGTATCTAAATCCTACAAGCGGAACTCAAGTGCAACGTATCACAATATATTACAGCGCTGATCGAGCATACGTACTCAATCTTACAATCCATCCTTGACATAGGGTAAGTATCAAGGAGTTTATAAGCATGTTTATGAATACCGAATATGAGAGAATGCACTAATCATCAACATTGGAAAACAAAATCGCGTGGGTAGCACCGACAGTACATTACTATCTATGGAGAAGCGCTTCACCGTCCCTGATCCCAGGCACATACCATAGAGAGCCATGTTGGACCCGCTGATACAAAATATAGGTTTACATACATGTGACGGACAGATGGACACTCTGAGCCTCTCTATAGAGCTAGATACATCCAATCGGATATCAGGTCTTACAATAACAGGGCGGCTCAAGTGGCAGCCGATCAAACAGTTCCCAAAATTTTGAATAGCGGTGATAGTAGTAGAAATGCCACAGGACGAGTGGGGTCACACTGAGTGCCGCATAGAGCGCGCATGACAAGGTCAGTATGGCTATTCGCTGTCGCCATTGTTTCGATGACGCAAGTATCATCACGCCGAGGAATGTATAGAATATAAGGAGTAGAAGGAGCAATGCGTGAACATTGAAAGTATTGGAAAAGACAAAGAGGTCAAATATCGCAGTCACCATCATTTGAGAAATAAACACAATTGCATAGCTGGCTGCAGCATCACTGTTAACCTCCGGCCAGATGAAATCGCCGTTAAATGCGTGGTTGGGACCTGTGAGCGTATGAGTATACTTGTGGACATACAGCGAGCAGGGGTTGTTTTGGGCTTATGGGTTACTAAGTACCTAATGCGGTTGTAAAAATTGCGTTGAAGGATGTGCTGAGAAGACCGAAGAGAGAGAGCTCATTTGTGGTTATGGCAGTCGTGGGTACGGCTTTGACGTGCGAAGTGACGGTCGTTGGTTGCACTGACTCGATCTCCTCAAACTGACTGTTTTCTGACATTTTGTCGGATTGTGCCATGGGAGCACTGGTTGTTTTTGAACAGGTGTGAGGTGACAGTTATACAATCTTACAATATATATATATATATATATAGCGGACGTATATTTTCAAAGAGGAGATATTTCAAAAGAGAGATGCAATCGAATCAGCTGATGGAATGTGGGTCTGTGCTTTGATCCGGGAGTTTACTTGAAGTTAGAGCATGTTGAGGTGGAGTTATCTGATTGACCTTTATTTACAGTCGAGAAAAAGTAATGATCTGGACATATTTTAGTAGCTCATTTGCGCTGCCAGAATTGCGCTGATAGGCCAGTAAATAGCTTTATATAGGACTCATGACACCGATTAATCGATCAATCGAGCTCTTTTCGTGGAAGATCATAGTACTATACATAATACCCACAAATATGCTAGACTATGCGCTAAGCAGCTGGACGTTATAACGTTAAGGCCCAGCATGTGAGGAAGGGTTTTCTTGAAAGCCGTATACCTACTTAAGTACTTACTTAACTTAGGTATATATGCGTACTTAATCAAGACGGCTCGAAGAGTTTTATCTTCATTCAGTCTCGACAATATTGACCCTCCGAGGCTTGAGTATCTCGATAGAAGTTTCATTTCATTGCATTTGGTTCGCAAGGTTGAAAGATAAATGCGACGGTCTCCGCCCATGGTGACTGTAGTGTATACTGATCGATATTCTGATGCAATGAAGTCGTTGTTATGGAATTATTGTCTCGTAACCAGACTACCATACTGAGTTAAATCTGGCAAGGCACGGTTCACGGTGTTCATCAACGATCCCGGAAACAAGCTTTGCTTGGTTAACCATCGTCAGCTACGCCGCAAACCGGTGTCTGCTCATGAGTGTGATTACCTGGCCTGGCGGGTGGCATTTTGATAGACCGATCGGTCGCTCCCAATGGGAAGTGTACTTGGATACGAGTCGATTCAAGTGTTGAATCAGAGATAAATATGCATATATGCAGACAGGTGAAGAAGAAGAACCATTAATATATATTCTCTATACATATGGGCGATTGAGGACATGATCTTATCCATCCCAGCATCGCATCCCATTCCACATTTATATAAAGTCGAACATGCCCGAGATAGAGAAAGACAATGGCGGCGGCGGCGAGTTGGCGTTGTTCTTCTGTGAGTTTGTTGCCATGGCCAATTCAGCGAATGTAGCTAAGCTAAAGCCGGATCGGAACAGGGCGCTGGGCGGTACGTTTGGCGGTGGTGGCATGGGGCACTTTGGCGGTGGTAGTGGTGGTTCGGGGTGTCATGCAGACCCTCGAGGGCATGGAACCAGAGGAGGCGATGGTTGTGCTTCTGGTTCTCTGGGGAGCGGCCATCCTGTCAATAGGATGGGCCGTGAACCCAGAGGACCAGAGGTACATCCAATCCCTCCTCTGGTTCCTGGCCGCAGCGGCAAGTCTGCTGGCGTGGAAGACGGGGGGGGATTTTACGTGGATGGGGACCGTATTTAAGTTCCCCAAGCTGCCCGAGTTTCCCAGCTGGCTCAGCATCGGCGGCAACAGCACCAGCAACGGCACTACCGAGGTCGCGCTGGTCACAACGGCGCCACAGAGCGCGGGGCTCTGTCCTTGTTCGCAAGGGCAGAGCACACCGAGCCCGGAGCCCGGGTGCCGTGGGACGCCTGGCGCAACGCGGGTTCTTCTCTCCGCAACATCCCACTTTCTTTCTCCAGCCGTCCTCCTGGGGAACAACCACCTCGACTTCGACACCCATCATAATAACCAGCGAACACGTCGCGAACATCATCGCCTTGAGCGTATACCTCATATTCCGGCAGACCGATTCCACTCCTGTATCCTCAATTCCCTCACGACTGATCGCATCTAATCTCCCGTCGCCACCATGTCCGAACGTAAGGTCCTGACGAAATGGTACCCCCCGGACTTCGACCCTTCGAAAATCAAGCGTTCAAAAGCACCGAAATCCAGCGGGCCGAAATCGCAGACCGTCCGGTTGATGGCACCCTTCAGCATGCGCTGCACCTCCTGCGGCGAGTACATCTACAAAGGGCGGAAGTTCAACGCTCGTAAAGAACATACCGACGAGAAATACTACACGATCAGCATATACCGCTTCTACATCCGCTGCACGCGCTGCAGCTCCGAAATCGTCTTCAAAACAGACCCCAAGAACATGGACTACGAGTGCGAGAAGGGTGCCGTCCGCAACTTTGAGCCCTGGCGCGACAAGAAGGCGATCGACGAGACCGAGGAACAACGTCTGAACCGACTGGAAGAGGAGATCGTTGAGGAAGAGGAGGAGAACGCCATGGCGAGACTCGAGACTAAGACTCTGGACTCGAAGCGCGAAATGGCGATCGCTGACGCCCTGGACGAGATTCGGACGAGGAACGCGAGAGTCGAACGGGCGGATGGCGGCGCTGTATTGGACGCGATCATGACGATACAAGAGGCAAAAGATGAGGAGGAGGAGCGGCTGGCGCGAGAAGACGAGGAGGCAGCTCGGCGGGCGTTTCAGACATCCGATGGCGAACATGTCAGACGGCTGGTGGACGATGATGCCAAGGGCGGCGAACCTGCCCCATCGTCGAGTAAACCAGCGAACGGGCTCATCACATTCAGTGAAGAGAAGGACGCTATTGCAGTGGCGACAGCAGAGATACCCAGCTTCAAGCGTCAAAATAAGAAGAAGAAGGACCTAGCAGGCGCTTTGGGCATAAAGAAGAAGCCGAAGGTTGGGTTGGTGTAGGTTGGTAGGCCGCGAGGCTCGTATACGCGATCATCTCGCGTGCAAGGAATGCTTGCTACGGCTTTCCTGCGGCGCGCATGGATTTTACGCAGCTCGTTGGCGGCATGGTATGCTTCAATCCTCTCCGCTACGAGTCTGTCGTATGTGTCTTGTAGCAGTTTTGAAGTCGCGTGCTGCAGCTGTTTCACCGTGCGTTTAATGTGACAGTGTTGCATTGGCTTGATTGTGGGGTAGTCATGGGGCTAGATACTTGCTTGACGGGTTTACGAGATTGGGATTCGGAGTTTCTCGGTATTTGGGAGCGGGAAGATGCACGATAGTTCTAGAGAGACGTTATTCAGATCGGATATATCATAGCGGGATTTTTGTCTTCGCACGGTTGCTCCTTTAGTCAATTATGAATTTGCATACTTATTTACGTAGGACTTAATAGCATAAGCTTATGTTTTTGAAACGGTCGGCTCACCGCGGGTAGCCGATTGATATAATTTGTCGGCGTCTCAGCATACTAACATATACACATGCAATATTGAATATTGACATCCTTAGACACCGTATTCTACGCTATGCTGCTAGCTCGAGAGAGCACTCTAACTAGAGTCTAAAACTGGCTCTCTGCGCTGGGCGAGCTCATGAGGTTGAGTGACAATCATCGATATCGACCCCAAAACTTCGCCCTCGGGTGATGTATGCTTTGAGACCTCGCAACTAATTTGCTGGTTCACGGATTCAAATAGTGGTCGCGCTCGAATCGCAAGCCAGAGGCACACATGACCAGCTAGCCAGTACTAGTTCGGCTTACGTACGTATATGAAAGTGTCTAGTTGTGTCCGATTACGACTTTATATTTCAAATGCCTTTGTTCAGCTCTGTTAGGCACTTTGAGACATAAAACCTGCGCGACGGATTTATGCCACGGCTGGTGTTCCAAGTTCTTACATGTATAGTTTCCTCGCTAGTACTATAGTTTCGGCGACAAGCTTAGTCTCTAAGCCAGTCCGCCCAGAAAGCCAAAGGAATCGACGAACTTATATATTAGGAGATAGTCGACTCCCGAGCTCCAAGACATTAAGAGATGGAGCGCGTCTCCGAGGCTACAGAGAACAAGAGGCATGTTGTACATGTACACGTACATTCGTGATATCAGCGGGCCCGGGCAAAACACCGTTGTTGTAGAATTATCTTGTGGCGTCAGATCTGATACGCTCATAGCACAAAGTTGTTGGATTTCACTTCGAAGTTACTCTATAGAACTAGCAGGATGGATCTAGCGGTATACACCGCTTTAGTCAAGTGCGCTGAACCCATAGGTATAGCTATATAGCATCTGACCTCTAGATCCTGTAATCCTAACTCACGAGTATACTAACGGTTGCTGTTTCCCTCCAGAAATTTGGACTACATGTCTATTATAAGAAGTTGGATATTCGGATACACCCTCAGAGAGCCAACATCGAGTTCCCCGAGTACACTAACACATACCTAACTCTGTATAATTTAGCGAAAAGAACTTTCGGAACGATTTTAAAATGGCTAGAAACCATATTTGCCTGAACCAGAAACAGCTAAATTATAAATCCAAGCCTCGGAGGGCAAGCGTCCCCGAGAATAAAATTATAAAGCGTCTTATAAGATCTTGAGAAGATTTAACTGAATTGAATGGGACCAAGCTGAGAAATATCAGGAGGTCGAAGCGTGTGTACCTCTAGTGGATTCTCAGCCCTATAGCTGGCCTAAAGTTGTAAATCAAATGCTTTTGGAGCTTGATGTGGTCTTTCAGGGACTCAGACTAGATGAAAATTATCTAAGCATAACAAAGGGTTTGAGAGAGTCACGAATCCTAGTGCCATGTGGTCTTCGAAGCTTTGATGGAACCCCATCTTGAGCTGCCAACATACACCAACAGCAGCATTACGTATAAAGCTAACAGAGAAAGCAACCAACATTTCAATTGAATAGCAGCAAATACATGACAGCTTAATGTGTTCTTCCATTTATCAATGCGAGTAGGTGAAACAGCCCTCTCGACCCAAGACAACCTATCTATACCGGGTATCCGGCACTTTGTTCATGATCCTGTATATATATCGACTGTGCGGCTAGCTTGCCATCAATGAGATCACCACGCGACTACACTAAAATCTCAAAACTACAGAAATGTAATAGAAATGACCAACTTCCTCAAAATCTTTACGATAATAAGTATCCTCGCAATAACCTCCTTCGCCGATGGCATTAAAAACAAACTTGCCTACCTTGACGGTATTGATTCACGTTTTCAATATGGCTACGGACTGCGAACCACACCTTCCATAAAAGCGATCGAGACATGGCCTCAAGACCTGGTTCCGGACGGCTGCCAGTTTGCTTACCACAGTTTTGGCTTCTCGGGATTCGATATGGAAGTATATTCGGTCGAGTATACTGACTGCTTCAAGCCGTGGATTTTCTGCCGCCATAAAGATGCGCAACTTACCCTTCTACAAATGGCCGATTTATTTGGAAGGATGCCCGTGCATATGAGGAGCGCGGTTCGTTATCCAATTGCTCTGCCCCGAGACGGCTGCTGGGCTTGTATCTTCTCCCCTGGTGGTGGGGACATTAACATGCTTGGCCCTTGCGATGCCTTATCCGTTTGGATCCATGAGACGTGAGTGCATGCCTTCAAGTTATATACCGCGTTTTATACAAAGACGATCAAGCTCTGCCGTGCGGTCCGGCTTACGAGACCGATCAAGCTGGCCTTTCGGTGGTGCCCGAATCTTGATTCGGTAGTTGACTGCCGTTTACGATCACCCTGAAAAGTGGATCGAGAAGCTCGTCGAAGAGTCCGATATAAAACGTCGTGGCTTACAGCATATACATCCACTTATAGAGCTATATTGCTGACGCATATGTATTTTTTTTGATAGTGGTCATCAGCTTGACTCATTGGACATCCTCAGTCACACTGACGGGTGGTTCAGTGGGACTCCACAGTGGAAGGAAGCTCTAAGCAAAGACAGTTGCGCGGTAGATGCCTACGCCAATACAAGTACGTATCACCGAATATATATCCATTTCATATATACTCGGCTCCTCGCCGTTGGACATCTAGCCTCAAGTATATATCAATGCTACCACCTCAGCAGCAGCATTCATTCTGATAACGCATATTGACATTAATTCACAGGTCCAGTGGAGGACTTTGCGCAGGTGGTCGTCATTGGCGCCTTCAAATATCTCTCCGGGTATCTGCCATCCGAGGAGACGCCAGGCTGCCTGGATAACCGACTGAATCTAATGCTGCAAGTCTATGGAGATGCTGCTTTCGCGCCTGCTGCAAACTGCACTTTTCGCCGCGAGGATTCGCCACTAGTGGCTAGGGCAGCGCCGCCCGACGGGCAGACGGAGACTCCGGGTAAACCGATACCGATACCGATAGGTAGAAACGGGACAATTGCAAATGCCACCGGCTTTTTGGGAACCGGTTGCCAATTTGATCTGGGAGGCTACCGTGCGGAGAAACCAATTAATAGATCTCTGGCTGCTTGACGATAAGAGAGTTAGTTTGCTGGGAAAGCTTTTTTCGTGCCGGGACCTATTTTAGGAGCATATTAGGCTAGGGCGTTCTTTGGGGGTCTTTTCGAATTCCTTGGGCATTTACGATTAATTGACATGTATAGCACTATCTACGAGTTGATTCGGGATGTATCGTCATGACACGTTGTGTATTTCATGTCTCGCGAATAAAGGACAGCGTCGAGTTTCAGGGACAAGCTGTGTACCTTAAAACTAGCTTATCAGTAATTATTGGATGCATTGTAGGTGCACGAATAGAGTCTCGAGCGGACGACTATGTCCTTTTCACGACACTGTAATAATCCGTGGTGGACAGATGCGCCTTGACGTAAATCTCAGCGTTCCTAGTCAACGAAAAGTGTCTCGGCTGCCAGTCAAGGTATTGAATGCTCCTCGACGCATCGAGCAGCATAGACGTGGACATGGCCCGCGAGAATGCATCGTCAGCGCTGGGAAGTTGATGTGTGATCTCGCCGGTGAACCCCAAGACCTTCGCGGCGGTCTTATTGATGTCGCCCAGTTTCTCGTGTCCTGCGGCCAGGACGAACACTGGATAATTGATCTGGGAGACCGTCTCGAACTAGCAGATTACATCATGATTAGCCTTGATAATCTAGGAGGTTCCGCCGCCTCTAGACTTTTGATTGTCCATACCTTCTCAACGGCGTTCAGGACAGCCTCGGCATTATCATCCTTGTGCACGAGCGCGAGCACCGCATTCGGATTCCCAACAATCGTCACGGGCTCAGAAGTCTTGTTCGCCTTCAGCGCCTCCACAAGCGGCTTCCACCAAATCGCAAACAAGCTGCCACTCCCACCAAACACCATACCCGGCCGCAATACGATCACATCGAGCACATCGCGGCTCGCCAAAACGGCCTCCTCAAACGCCGGCCGCCAGGCAACCAAATCCGTCGGCTTCCGCGGTCCGTCCGCACCGACAGGCACGCGGTCGGTCACCAGCTCCGGAAACTCGCCATAGTCGCCGTGGACCCAGATGCCAGAAATGTATATGAACCCGAGCTTCGGACCCGTCTTCTTGGTTGATGTAACGCGACTGGAGCTCTTGATGCTCTTGAGAATACCCTCGCTGATGCCGCCGTACGAGGGTGACCCGTCGATTACGATGTCGACGTCTTTGAGGACCGGCGTCCACGTGTCCGGCTGCGTGGCGTCGCCGAGGATGGGGATGAGCTCTTGCTTGCTCAGTTCGATGGCCTTATCTTCGGTCCTGACGACGGCGTAGACGGTGTGGCCGCGGCGACGGAGGGCGGCGGCAATGGGGGCTATATATGCATGGTGGGGGATGTAAGCGAGGCTGCGTGGTACATTATATGATGGTGGGGTATTCTTACCTCCGACGAAGCCAGTGGCTCCGAATAGCAGAACTCTGACCATTTCGAACGCAAATAATCAATGAAGTAAGAGTACTTCGTGGCGATGTAGCGGTATGTATAAAAGGGGTGTGAATAGTCGATCGAGTTGCAATTAATCGTTCAATTGAAGACCGTCGACTTCGTTGGATCGGTGCGAGAACTTCGAACTCAATCACCCTTTATATTATAAATCTGGATGACGAATCCAATGCATGCTGATATAAGCCCACGGCCACAGACACTCGAATACCGGAGCTAGCTACGGAATTTAGCCTATCGAGCGACCGCTCATGCAATACGAGTCTAATCGTTACCCCGCACCGCGTAAACGTAAACTGCAGCCACGATCGCGCCTTCTGCATCAGTGTCGTAATTCCAACAATGTGGCCGCGTTGACCAACTGCCGCCTGACAAAGTGATTGCGCAGGCTAGCTCGGCAGCCCGGCCGAGAGATACGATCCAGCAGCTGACTGGACGCACGCGTGCCAGGATGCCATTCGGGACTCGCGGCATGATTAGTATACCATGATTAATCAGCTTGTCGCATTTTGCAGAGGGTCAACTATCTGCAGCTAGAGCTCTGTGCAACCTGGCTGGGTTCAACGCTCTTCCACCGCTTACGTACTTGTACAGATATACCAATTTAACGCACGTTATTCCCCGATATCTATTATTCTAGAATTCTATAATCCCAATGCAATGCAGAAAACGCTAAACCATCTGCATGCTATAAACCTTGCGGAAACCAAAAAAAAAACCTCCCGATGAAAGGCAGTAAAAAAAAAAAAGAACATTGATCGCCCCGTTATCCGCATCTCAGTCCGGAAGTGTATGTTGCAGCTCCTCCTCATCATCCATCTTGAAAAGCAGCTCTGGAGAACGAGAACCCTCCTTCTTTGCATCTTCCGGAGAACCCTCAATTTTAGAACTCCCCGGCGAATCTTCAATCCACTTGGCGTCCGCCGGAATCTCTCGATGCTTCACATACTTGACAAACAGCAACCGATCGGCAGGACACTTGGCGTTGGGACAGGTATAAATACCCGTGTCGGCCAGCGTCCAGATATAGTTGATTCGAGGCTCGATATACCTCTCCCAAACCGTGAATGAACCATTGATCTTTTCCATAGCAAGTTCAATCATATGCACGTCCTGTGCCTTTCCGTCAACGTCCCGTTCCGGCTGAGGTTGTAGTTTTTCCGTGCGCTTATACTCTTCGATGTCGTTGTTGTCGACTTTGACGAAGGTGAACGCGGCGGCACTTTTGCCAAGCGAGGCGAGACACAGGCAGCAGTGGAAGAGCAGCATCGCGTTTAGGACTCCGTCGGCGGTGGTTTTGTAGATCTTGGGAGTGGGAGGAAGGTCTTCGGCGCCATCTCCGCTTTTATCAGTTTTGCGGCCGGTTGGAAACGACATTAGAGCCGTTAGACTGGAGCCCAATATACGTTGCTCGTAGCGCTCGGACCCGAATTGGGGAGACTCCGTTGTAGCATCGTGCTCGACAAATACAGGTGGATCGGGTGTATTCCAACTCATCCGGTAGGCAGGGATCTCATCAAGATCGACCGTCGGGGAGGGGACTTTGACGGGTTCACTTGAAGCGGAGCTCGTTGGTAGCTGTTGGTCGATAGGGTTAGAAGAAGCGGAACCCGCTGATGGCTCTTGGTAGATACTGCCGGAAGAAGCAGAGCTCGCTGGTGGTTGTTGGCCGGTAGGGTCGGATGGAACAGAACTCGCCGGTGATCGTTGGTCCGCCATGTTCTGTTCTGAAGTGCGATTTGAAGGTGTGAGGCTAAGAAACGGTTTATCTCAGACGGTTGGCGGTATCTCGCTGATGATTGAGGAAGAGTAAAGATGGGAGTACTCGGGGGGTGATGTCCAAGTATCCCAGATGAATCCACTATTTATGTTTTAGCAAAAAAAGGTCCCGTTGGTGATCTTCGCTGCTGCTCTTGCAGATTTGTCGATGCACAGGTATTTTGGCCCGATTGACATGACCCCCGCGCATTCATCGCCCAGTCTATCTATAGCTGCACTTTTATTAGCCTGATGCAAAACGACGGAATGTTAGGGGTCTGCAGATGTGCAGCTTCGAGTTAGTTACCTTGGACTTATTTCCACCGCCGCTGGCTAGAAAATCGGCCACAAAGGCGACCAGCTCCTGAACCATCGGCTCTGTGCACTCGTGGCCAACGCCATCGTATACGACGTCCCGGAAGTCCACGAATCCCTCCCCTTCGCCCTTTAAGAGGTCCAAAAATGGCTTGGAACACTCGTAAGGAACCAGCTTGTCCGCCCCTCCGCTAAGAGCAAGCACTTTCTTGCCGCCCAGTCGTTCTTGAATGAGCTTGACTCTGTCCTCTGGCGTCCTGTTTCTCATGATGATCCCAGCAGGGTCGGTCTTTCCCACTATTGCGTCCAAACTTTCGGGATAGTCCGCGCTCCCCACAAAATGTCCTTCCCGTGAGCTTTGCAGCTTGCTCTTCGACGCCCGATGAATCATCAGCGCTTCAAAGTCTGGACAGCCAATGATCACCACGCCGGCCGTGATGCGAGGCTCGTTGACCAGGCTCAACCACGTGGCGTGACCTCCGAGACTGACTCCGGCGCAGAGCCACTCGTTCAGCTTCTTCTCGCCGGCCGGGAAGACGTAGGATGGGATGTGGTCTATCAGCAGCGAAACATCAAGACTCGTTCCCTGGTAGGTGCCGAACAGATCGATAGCGTGCAGAGGGTTCCCATCGCGCCAGGCCGTGTTCGCTTTGTCCGATACTAGTCGCGTTCCGTGGTTCCGCTGGTCGAACGAAGCGACAACCAGGCCTTTTTCTGCCCTTGACGGGCTCGAATTGTGCGCTTGTATGCATCGTAGGGCTGCTGGCTCGACGTATGCCTGTGTTGCGAGCCGTGGGTGTAGGAGAAAGAGGCAGGCGACGGACGTAGCTGACGGTGATATTTCTGACACACCGAATATGGTGGTCTCGATACCACCGATGCAGAGCTTTTCTTTGGAGACGTCTGGGGCGGTCATTGTGGGTGAGGAAGGAAGGTATGAGAGAATGAGCCACTCGGAAAGTCGCCCCATCGCTGACTAGCCGCCAAGCGGGCGCGGCTGTCGCCAAATGCGGCTATATCGCAAAATACAACACAGCCAACACCACATCCCGTAAGTCCGGACCGCCACCTGAACATCCGCCTCCTCCTTCGCACTTGGCACAACTTGGTAGAGCTTTGCAACCGCAACCGAGAGGCCAGTGGTACTACGTGCTTATTCTCGTGCAATGTAAGTCCGCAGCTGTTGCTTTATCTCGCGTGCAAGGAGTCCCGAGCGAGAGAGCAGGGATGAAACGTGGCTGTAGTCACCGTTGTACAATATGCCAAAACTCAAATTATCCAATGGTGAGGTGGCCAAATATAATTTGAGAGCCGCATGAGCGAAATCTAACTTAGTGCCAACGGGTAAGACTGTAGCTCATATTGTAGTCGTACACCGAAAAGTATAACAAATATTCACATGGTCCTCGCGATCCCCTGCCTCGAAACAAACCATACTCGCACCTGTACACCTTCAACGGTATCTTGTGAGTATTGTCCAAAGAGCATAAACTCAGTTATCGAGCCGCCCACTCTACCTATAGTGCTACAAGAATACAATTGAATGGGAGCGACCCTAAAACGTGAGATCACTTACACAACCGCGTTCGCTATTCGTTGCACGAGCTGCAAATCTACGTCATCGGTAACACGAAGACTGGTCCAGACCATACGCGCCCCTTTCACAACACCGCGCTCTCGGCTCGCTCGTGATAGTATACTAAGGTAGCGCAAAATATGCATATATATGGCACGCCCTCTCTCAGCCCATTCGGCTGCTACGTCAACATCGTGCGTATCACTCCAGTTAACCACCCTAGCCTAGCTGCGGTTCTCCTGGAAACTCAAAATCGACCACGCGATCTTGGCCCATATGGCCATGGCGCTCGCACAAGCAGGGCAATGTTACAAAGATGCTGATACGACATCAGGACTCCGGTAGTCCACCCCCAAATGCATTACAGGTGCGCCGTTCACCAAGCTTTTGGACATGAGGATCTCGCGGCTCTATATCCAATCTCAAAATAAACGACGGGAGCCTGCATACCATGAACTCACCGCATATGCTTTGCAGCTGAAGTATCAGCTCACGAGATTACGGAAATGACTTAAGCAAATGGGACAATTTGGCTACCGCGGAGTGGGCTCCTTTAACCAATCAATGGACACCCGGTACCCCCGCCTAACCAACTTAATAGCTTGGAATCGCACAGCTCTGAAACCACAAAGGATCGGACGCATTAGAACTGTCAACCCTATTCTAATATACGGCCACGTGGCTATACAATGTGCAACTCACCCGCGCCGGCATTCTACATACCGCTTTAAAGGAAGAGAACACCAAGATTCCTCCTACTTTCTCTGTTCAATCCGTACTTGGTATTCGCTGGCAAAACTCCCGGAGCAGCCGGCGACGCCGTGAAACCCGACCCCCAAGTCCATCCTATTGATCAATCGATTGTATTGACCCCATTCCCACCGGCGCGACAGGAGTTGAATGCACAAAGGTACTCTACCAACGCTTTTAAACTTCCTGTACCGCCTTCCGAATATTACGCCACGTGTAAGATTTTACATTTTTGTGTCAACATACACACCAGATCATTCATAACGTCGTCGGCTTGTGAGCCGAAAAATGTGACCACGCATAGTATACAGCAGTTATGACACGAGATCAAATATTTACGACTATGCCTAGGGCCGCAGGCATAACTTCACATGCACACACGTATCTGCGCTGATAACGATCAATTTTTACTCTTGAATTCATCCTGCCGAGCTTCTCCCGTGTAGGCACTGGTTATAACGAGACTGTCGTGTTCAGGTTTATCCCCGTATACAACCACGAACTCGCCTGTCGTTCATCTACGCTATAGCGCTACCGAACGTTCATTCTGAATATACGCAACTTGATTGCACACCAGGCACCCATAAACTCAGCCCACCCACATATACCAGCGCTACCAGTCCATCCCAAGCCATCTATCCACTCGAACCACCCACCAGACTCCTCCAATACATACATGTAGCCAGACCTCAATCCCAAACATACACACGCAGCGCATCATCCAACTTGGAAACAAAAAAAAAATAATTACCAAGATAAAATCCAAGGAGAAGAAGAATATGTAGTACAAATTAGAACAGAAGCATTATGGAAAAGGAATATATTAAAGAGAGGTTCCGTATCTGCGACAGATACCCATCATATACCATCCATGTATCCTATGCCGTACCATACCGTAACTACCGTGCCATACTAGACTATACGATCCACCCATCCACCCAATCCCAGAAACAAGATCGATACCAAGCCATACTTTTCAGTAAACGCAGCCAGCGCAGCCTCCCTCCATACCATACCATGGGTCCACCAATCCTCCCAGAGAAACCAAAGCGATAAGTACTATACTAACGTATAACAATACTAATACTAATACTAATACTATACTCTGTAACAAAATGACGAAGAAAAAGTAAGGAGAATTAAATATCGATCCTTTTTTTTGTTTGTTCTTTTACGCATTATTCTCTGCAGATCGTTTCGTCATTCTTGTTCCAAGCCCGTTGCCGTATGCATGCATGCATGGTGTCCTCCCTTCCCGCCCCGCCAAAACACAAAACACAAGGCCCTCGCGAGAAAGAAACCCTGAAAGGTACCGTGGAAGCTTGGAAGAATATAGAGAAAAAGAGGTCATAATAGTAGTAATTCCCATCAATCCGCCCAGCTCCCCGCCAATCACCAACTTTTGTCTTTCCGGCATATAATGAGTCCCTCCCACCATGCTCCAACTCCAAAGAATTCCAATATAGTAAAAAGAAAAAAGTAAAAAAAAGGAAAGGTAAAAAAAAAAAAAAAATACTATGGTGAACATGAATAAAAAAGCGTACATGAAGAAGCAGCATGACGAAGAGTGTTCAGGGGGAAGGCTTGCTTCTGCCACACTATGGATGGATGGAAATATAAATTGCGTCCAACAGGAAGAAGAAGAAATGCCCATGATATCCCACCGCTCCATATCTTTTTGCAGACTAGAAAAGGAAGTTCATGCGTTCAGATAAACAACAGAATAGATGCGGTTAGGAAGCGAATAGAAGTTTCGAAAGCGATCATCATGTCGGTGATAATGTGTCAATCTTGGGAGTGCATATTTTTGGGGTTTTGTCTTTTGGTCTCGGTGTGAACTATAATATGTTGCAGGGATATTAAGAAAGTCGTTCGAGCGGAGATGTTCGAAGGAGAAAATCAGAACAGTCTTTGGATAGGAAAGGGGTTCATGTTGTATTTCGGAAGAGCTGTGGAGAAAGCGGCAGGTGAAATTTCAAGTTGATCGAGCAGCCGCATCCATCTTCTATTGATCCAGATACTAGGGCCGGCAAGGAGGGAATCTTGAGTCTAGACCTTGCAAAACGATTGACACCTAGGTAGTCGTCCGACTCGGATCTACATTGCCGGAGAGCGAGTTGACGACATGGTCCCATTCATGAGCCTCTGTCGAGGTTCGTCGTTGAGTCCAAGACCACCCAAGCTGTTGGAAAGGAAGGAGAGGTCTTCGTTCAGCATACCGCCAGTGGAGTAGATGTTTCCGTTGCCTCCAGCAGGCATGCCACCGAAAGTTGGATCTCCACCGCGTTGATCGAATGGCCCAGCGTTCATAGCTCCAGCACCGTGTCCCATATGTGGTGCGCCGATAGGAGAGGAGAAGCCGCTGCTACCGGCAACGCTTCCTCCCATGTTGAAGCCTCCTTGAGCATACTGTGGCCCAGGATATGCTGCTGGTGCATGGAATCCAGCGGAACCAAGAGCTGCGGGCGGCGGGATCAGCCCTGCGCTTGGAGGGCCGGAGTAGGGCGATGCAGCCTCAATGGGTGATGAATAACCCGTATCAGCGACAACGGCTGCTCCGGCACGACTGGCACCACACCTAAGGCAGCTGACATTCTTTGCAAAGTTGTGATACCCGCAGTTCTCAGAACCGCACTTCCAGTCTCCGGCACGGAAGGGGACCATGCTTCCGCCGGAAGACATCGCTCTGCCAATGCCGTGGGAGTGTCCGTGGACTCCGAGGGCTGGAGGTGCAGGGGGCAAGAGCGATGAGGGTGGATAGAAGGATGGGAAGATGTCTCCGCCACCTCCTGGGGCTGCACTAACGGCAGGATAGGAGCATCGGAAGCAGGCAGTACGACGTTGAAAGTTGGAGAATCCACACGATGGGCAAGTCCAGTCTCCTGGGCGAGGGCGGTTTTTGCTCGGCGGGAAAGGCGTCAAAATGTCGGCGGCCCGGTCAAGGACCCGGCTGCTGCTAGGAGAGACCTCGATGGCCTTCTCGTTCAAAGCCCGTCCGTTCATGCAGAGACTTTCGGCGGCCTAGAGTAGAGTCTATGTTAGCGAAATACCTTGGCAATGTGAATACGCAGCATCTCAATGGGTACGTACTTCCTCGTGCGAAGAAAAAACTGCGAAACCGGTACCAGTAGGCTTATGCTGGTCAGGGGTGCGGAGAGTCCAGAAAGCGATAGGCCGCCCACCGTACTGGGTGAACCAACTTTCGAGCTCAGACTGAGTTGTATCGTGAGGGAGACCGCTCATATGGAGGACCTTGCTACGTTCACTCAAGAAGGCGCGAACATCTGCTCGAGCATCCATGGGGCGGGCCAGGACATCGGGATGTTGCTCGGGAGGTTGCGACTTTTTTATAAGGCCTCGAAGGACTCTAGCCAACGTGATGGCCTCCTCCATAGCTCTTCTGGGAGACGCAGGAGCCAATGCCTGAAGGTGGAACGGAAGGTTATGCTTGATAGGGGCAGAAGACTGGACCGGCTCCACCTCCAGGGCGGCACAAATATTGGCGAGAGAGGATGGCCCAAAGGGGAGGCTTTCCGGATGGTGGGACTGCCATCGTGTATACTCCGTTCGTAGATCGAATGTCCGCGAGTGCTGAAGGTAGGGAGGTAGCACAACCGCTTTGTCACGAGCTTCCCTCGGAAGCTGGACTCTCAAGTCCCAGGCGTCCAGGGTGACGAACGTGAAGTCATTGTTTTGGCCAGAAAGATATTCTTGGACAAAACTGTCGAATCGGTTGATAGCGTCACGGAAGGTGCCAGCGTTTCTAACGTGCTCCCAGGTCAATGTCGTAAGGCTGGCTGCAGCACCCGAACAAGTTAGCAGGGATGATTCGTTATTGAGAGCAATGGAGAGGAGAAAAAGGTGTATCTCTGATGGTAGCACCAGAAACATTCCTTCCTCGCAAAAGGTCTCGTGGCCGATTATAATGGGGCAGGACGGAGCGCTTACTGCAGAGCGGCGTGATAGGAGTATTGACCGGGCGTACGAGAACGCTCTCGCGATGGACCTGGAAAAAGCATTATCATGCATTGTCAGCAAAGACGTTGTATTCCTGGCAGCGAAAGAGCTACAGTCGCACCGAAAGGAGGCGGTGACGCAGCTACAATGCAAAGGAAAGGGAGCCGTCGAAGCTACCGTACCTCTTCTAGCGACTTTGCATTCAGGAGAATCCACCCAATCTCAATAACCTCCGCAGAATCCTTGGTGACGTAGACGCCATGCTCGTCGCAAGTTGTCGCGACATGGATGACGACGTAGAACATGGCTTTTCGAAAGTAGATCGTCAAGGTCGGCGGTCCGATTGGGCGATATTCGGGAGGCGTCGGTTGTTGGAGCTTTTGAATTTTTTTTCCCTTGAGTCGGCTAAGTAAAGAACGGAGATGTTGTTGTGGGCGTGACGAAAATTTGCGAGTTGGACCAGCCTCGGTTCCAATGCAAAGGGAAGAGACCAGCTGATGAGAGAGCCGAAGCCAGATGCGATGCAAAAGCAGAATGAGCGAGTGAGAGAGTGGATCGAGGAACCTGTCGTCGGTGAAACGGGAGGCGTGGGATGGAGAAACGATGGCCCTTTGCAGAAGGTTAGGGCAGGTGCCGGTCGGCTAATATAAAAAAATCGTGTGAAGAATTTTCGGGTTCCAGTTTGGGGATAAGGGATTATTGAATTGAACAGCAGGGTCCAGAACCACTGCGGAGTCAACTGCTGCCAACGAGTAATAATAGACACGGACGTGTATTATCACTATAGCAGTACCAGTTATTGAAGCCGGACGAGCTGGTGCGCCTGGTTCTCACACGCTTTGTGTCCTTTCGGTGCCAAGGGATGCCGCCACGGAGAGTTAAGCTCGGAGTCCGGGGCCGGTTTACGAGGTGACAGACAGAACAGCTCCCTTACTCCCTCCTCAAGCCACGGACGCCTTGTCGCGAGGTCAAAGCCCGAAGCAGGGTCAACTTTGAGCGATATTCGGAAGGCCGTATCAAGGCCTGCGCTGGAGAACGGCGAAAGAAGGCAGCGACCCCCTGGGCTAGATCGAGAGATCCAGTTCAAGATACTTGGCCGTCGCTAAAGCAGTTGCTGAGCAGGACGAGCTGACCCCGTCAGGAACGAACGGGTAAAGGACCGGCAAAGGCTTCGTATCGCGGTAGCAGAGCTGTGCTTTTGAAACTAAGTAGAGTCTGGTAGCCGAGCGACGACGCCGGACGGCAGGTTAGCGAGTTACTACACTCGGAAAGCGTGACTTCGCGATCAACAGCAGTGCAAAGCAAAGATTGGGGTGCGAAAGCGAGAATACGTGAGGTACAGTATGTATAGTAGGTATACAAGTCTCCAAGGCGAAAGTTTTGTACCTCCATGCAGGAGGCTGTCAAATGTCGCTCGCGAGGTACCACAGAGATGATGCATGCAAGGGAGGAGAAGGATATCTCAGCTCAGGAAGGGATAAGGCATCACATACGCGGCCAATAAGAGATGACCAAGGAGCTAGCTTCCAGCTGCAGGCAGATGTGTGTGTGTTTATAACTCAAGCCTAGGGGCAAATCGAGCACTGACCAGGCTAGAAGAGAGAGAAGAAGGGTGTCCAGGATGTAGGGATGAGATCTGAGAAGGTTGGTTGTATGTAGGAAGTCAGGGACAGCTTTGGCTTACTAGTAGGATGAACACTAGTGAATATACAGCGCTGAGGCTATCTGGGCAAGGCGATGTATGAAGTAAGGAGGTGAGCGAGGAGGATGGTGTCGATACGATGATAAAAGGAAGAAATGGGAATCGTTCTAGTCGTAGCGTCGATGCCAAACGGCGACGCTCGAAGAAAGAAGAATGCCAGGCCGGAAAAGATGCAAATGAGAACTGGAATAGGAAACCAGAACTGAACAGACCCGCACAAAGGACAAATCAAGACGCGGGCGTATAAGGAGATGAAGGGGGTGAAGATGGCGATGACGGAGCAGAGGAGGTGAGAGAAGAGAAGAGAAGAGGATGAAGGTACGTATACAAGGACGAAAGGCAGTGCAGTGCGTCCACAACGTCGCCACTCAACTCGATCAAGACGCCGGCGAAAGCGCACCCGGGCTAACACAATATATACACAATTACTTACATAATAATTGTACTTACTTACCAAAGTACCATCTACGACCAGCGAGGTAGAATAACGGTAGCGATGATTATATATATCTCTCTCCCGAGTAGGAAAAGGAATGCTGTCGTCGTGTCTGAGCTCATGTCCAAGGAATTCGACTCTAGGAATCGCATCCTGCCCTGCTAGCTGTCCGAACGTCGGCTCTGGACAGCCAGCCAATCGGGACGCCATTTGGCCGGCAGCCTGACAAACCCGAGACTGATGTAGCGCCATTGGCCGATATTGGCATAATGGATTCACGATGTTGCACCCATGTGAGATCTAGATATCTATCGATCGGATGTGGAAATAATACATGTGCACGAGAGATATATCTAGATATCGCACGCGTAGCACGTTAGTCGGGTCACTCGAATACGCGTAGACGATATATACTTACTTATACAGTTACTAACTCACAAGTACTAACATGATAATATACATTATCATGGACAATTGTACAATATTGTCGCATATCGATTAAGTACAGCGGGCGTGATTACATCATCAGAACCGTTGACGTTTTGATCCCAATCAGTGCACTGCACTGCACGCACAGTAGGTACTTCATGTATATTTACATACTCACGCACTGATATCATGATATCAACGACATCCATCGCATCGTATATGCACACGCGTATCAGGATATTTGGATCTGCTCAGTCCGGCCAAAAGCGAGCACGTCCTACATAACCCGTACGTAACCCATCAAATCTTCCGACTGCAGCTTGGCTGGCAAGCTGGGTGATAATCGCAGAGCTGTACCAGTACGTACTAACCAGATTGCATCAATCTCGCCCCGCAAAAGGAACTTGGCCCTCCAGCCGACTGCCAGCCCGCTGGATAATATTAAAACGCGCGTCGACAGAATTGAATTCAAAGTGCAGGCAGCCAGACCCTGCGGCTGGCCCGGACAGAGAGAGGCGTTTAAACGTGTTCTGCCTGAAAGGAAAGCTTACATGCCCGTCGTATTTCCTGGCTTGACGGCTTGCATGTCAAATCAAACGGCGGCCAGCCAACCAACCAGCGCTGGCCAGCCTGCGAGCTTCCATCCACCTCAGATCTCTCCGTCGAATCTGGGGCATGCAAACGTGCCCTCGTCCGTGGGTAGACGAACTTGCTACCTGGCCCTGCGACCAATAGCGACAAAGATCCCCGCCATTCGAGGCCAAGAACAAGGGGAAAGGGACCTCCACCGGCCTGCAAACGTCTAGACGGGGCTGGTTACTAATAGCTTCTGGACAGTAGCCCATGTGGATTTCCAGCACTCTGCGCTATATATACTTCTTTATAAGCTGCTCGAGCTGGATGCCACAGCGACGCCGTCGACGAGCAGCTCTGAAACAAAGCCTGCCCTCGAGCCTCGTTTCGACTGCGCGATCCTCTCTTCCAGCCTAGCTCGATAAACACGGCGTGTAGACTCCTTCCATCGATCGCGAATCGTCTCTCTCTCGCCCTCGCCGGACCAGGCAAGTCGCAGAGCTGGGCTCGTTTCAACCTCCCTCGATCCGCCGCCAATTGTGCCTGCAGCTCACCAGCTGCGCCCTGGCCTGGTCTGGGAGCACAAGCGACTTGCCGCTGCAGCTCTGCTATATATAAATAATACCGGCAGCCGCTGCAGGTGAGGTGCAACGGTGTTCCTGTCCGCTGATTGCTCGAGCTCGTAACCTCCACGGCCAACTTCTTTAACTCCAGCTCTTGCTTCGAATTCCTCGCCTTGTCCAGTCCTCTCTTTTTTTTCCAAGTTCCAACTGCATCGACTTCTTCTCTGCCCCTCATTATCATTGTCATTGCTGCTGCTGCTTGCTCTTCGTGCCAATTTAAAGCTTGCTCTGGATGCATGCTTTGCCTTCAGTAACTATTTTCCAGCCCCGCTGCATGTGCCTGCATTGCTCACTCGAACGCTAGTATTCCCGTACGTATCTCGTGGCTCTTGCTCGTCTCCCATCCCCACCCCCCTCCCATCCCCTCCTGCCCAGCTGCCAACTCGCCTGCACGTCGGTTGGTTGACTGGGTGTCCTGTCGCGATCCAACCGACATTCCTGTTGCAGTGACATAGCGTCATTCGTCAGGAGGCGCACAGGGGAACCACCAATCCCATTGCCAGCTCTAGAAATGCCCAGCGTTTCAGACATTCTCTGACCGGGCAGAACTCTTCTCTCGCAGAAGCACAAACAGTTGCGACAACAGGGTCTTTCCATTTTGTCTAAAATTTGAGCGCTCAACGGCAGTGACCAAGGGCTTACATTTTTCACCTTATATATATCGCAGTAATCATTAATACGGAGCAAATTCCCAGACTACAAAGTAATATTTCCCGACTTTTGTCCAATTCGAACCGGACGAACAGCTGAGCTGAACACGATCGAGCGCGCTGGAAAACCCGTCAGCAGGGGCGAAATTAAACCATCAGAAACTGGATTAGTACCCTCGCCCTGCGCGGACATCGGAAGACGGCATTACCCTAGTTAGTCTCGGGGTATTACCAACGATACCAACGAACGCCCTTCAACTGCTTTGTCGCGGGACAGCATCTGCCTGATAAGCTGAACTCGGTCAGCGAACACGATAACCGTTTTTTTCTCTCTCGCCGAGCCACCAAGCCGGCTTTCAAACTCAAATCCAACTTCAGCAGGACGATAAAATACGGATTCGACGGCCGGCCGCAGTTTGACATACCGCTGGAAGCTGGGTGCGGGACGGTTGGCGAAAAACTCGCGTTCGTTGCATTGCATTGCATACTGCTCCTGCATGACACGGCGTGCGTGAAAAGCAGCGACGACGACATCAGACAATTCGAAAAAATACCTTCAGAACTGAGAGACTCCATACTACGCAAGCTTTCCTTAAAGTCGGGATCTTGCAGCTAAGGAGGCCGTGTTCTGCCGTCGGTGTTTGCGATAGTCGGGGCTCCAACATCAATTGTCTGGGCTGAGATCGCAGGGGGCATCAAAGGCGAACACAAGTAAAGGATTCGCATGCGCATTGACGTCGACAGGCGCCTGAATATTTATATCCCCAACAATACTTATACTCAGGGCGACCAAATCACTGCGAGTTAACATTGTGGAAGAGCAACATCGACACGCGACTCCCTCCCTCCTTCTCCCACTCCTCCTCCATTATCTCCATCGCCAACCTTATCCGCTTACCCCTGTCCTCTCCTTATCCGCCACCAAACGGGTCGCTACAGCCACATCTTCGCCATCATGAAGAAGTTCATGAAGCTCTTCAGCGGCAAGTCGTCCAAGGCGAAGACGACGGTCTCCGCTGACGACCAGTACTTCGACAAACCAACTCGGCCTGGCAAAAAGCTTGGTGTCTATGCTAACTACAGCACACCCGACTTTCGACACGCCTACAAGAACAGTCACCACAGCCACCATGACGCGCCGCCAATACCAGCATTCACCCGTCAGCGACGGCTATCCACAGCAGCCAAGCTGCCAAACGAGATACTCGCCAAAATATTCACATTCGTAGCACCCCACGTCGCCAACGAGTCGCTATACTCGGACGAAGAGATACTGCACTACGTCAACGGCTGCGTGCTGTGCGATACGCGCGACCTAGCCCACCTCTCGCTCGTCTGTCTGAAATGGTCCCGCGTCGCGCAGATGCTCCTCTACAAGAACATCCAACTGGAGCGAGTACATTACTGCGGTCGTGAAGAGCAGCTCGACGAGCTGCGGAAGCGCCGGTCCAGAGTCATCTACACAGACCCAGACACAATCGACACGGCAGCCGAGCGCATGGACCTCCTGATCCGCACATTCCGCATGAACGACGAGCTCGCCAGCTACACGCTCTTCATCCGACTGCAGTACATGACGCGCGAGTCCTGCAAGAACGTTCTCACCCAGCTCGTCAACGTGCCCCTCTCCAATCTGCGCTGGATGGACCTCCCCGACGGGTTCTACAAAGACGACCCCTCTTGCCAGGCGCTGAAGGCGATCATGTACCAGAAATGCCCAGACCTGCGCCGCATGCGCTGGACGGAAGGCTCGGAAGGCGGCTTCCTCAGCCTCAACGTCGACAAGCCTTGGGTCAACCTCGAGTTCATCGAGCTGTGGAAGCTCAACGTCGAAGAAGACCAAATCGCAGCGGTGCTCGCCAGCCTCCCCCGCGTCCACTCCGTCGGCATCCAAGAGCTGCCGTGGGTCACCGGCCGCTTCCTCTCCGGCAAACGCCCGCTGCTGCCCCCGCTAAACACGCTGTCCATCTCGAAATGCGACAAAATCACCTACCAATCCATCATCGACTACCTCTCCATCCCCGCCGTCCAGCAAAAGCTCGAACACCTGACCCTCAAAGAAATCGACTTCCCACCCCACCTGCTCTACCAGATCCTCCAACGGCTACCGCACATCCGCTCGCTGCGCATCATCGCGCCGGTAACCCGCATGTTCCCAACGTACGAGCAGCCGCCGCACCCACCGCTGCAATCCAGCACGCTGCGCGAGCTCTCTTACGAAATCCGCCCAGCGCAGCAGTCCAAGACGCTAGCGAGCCCCGCAACCAGCTACTACGAGTACCTGTGCGGCAGCCTGCGCCTCGGCGGCCTGCCGCGCCTGACGACGCTGCACGTGCGCGATGAGACCTTCGGCAAGATGCTGCGACGGTTCACAGAGACGATGCAGACGCACGGCCACGACTTTGAGATCCTGCAGCAGCTCGAGCGGTTGACGATACATGCCAAGGCGTGGAACGGGCTTGTCTGGTCGACGTTCAAGCTGAACGATCAGAGTGCCGGCGAGGAGCTGGACGAGTTTAGTGCGCTGTTAGCGGCTGCGGGTGGCGGGATGCCGGCGTCGCCGCGGTTCCTTGGGTTGCCGAACCCTGCGGACGAGAAACGGTTGTCCTGGCGAGAGCGGCGGGAGAGTCGAAAGAGCAGAATGGACCTCTGGAGGTAGGCGGGCCGCCGTATTGATAGTCCGCTGTCCTGAGGTCTTCAGTTCATCACAACGGTTCTTCAAACGACGTACATTTCTACTCTCCCTTCTCTTCACTCACGATTCGATCGCTGGCATTTCCTTGGCATACTTTACGCTCTGATGGTCGGATTTTTTTCTCTTTTACTTTCAATTTACGATGGAACCTGTGATTTTTTTTCTCAAGCTATTTTTTTATGGATTTAGCATGCACCAGATGTACCATCCTACACACTGGCATGCATACCAACCGGTAGTAAAGCGCCAAGGACAGCGATTCGTGTGTGGGGTTATAGCTACTTGACCTTCTTCTTTCTTCCAGCTACAAAAATACTTTGATTCGACACGTCTGTTATATTCCGTTGGCTAGCTTGCGCTGTTCTGTTCTGTTCTGCTTATATCATGGATTCGATTCGACTCGCGATTGTTTATTTGTTCAGTGATGCATGCTGCATATTACGTTCTTCATTCGGCGTTCGATGGCGGTTAAAAAAAACAAGAAGACGCACGCTTTATCGTCAATTCAAGTTTAAATTTTAGGTCATTAATTCGTTAACCACGTTGCATTGATTGATGTCATTCCCGTAGTTGACTGCCCGCTGCCTTTCATACTATATAGTCTACCTGATTAACAGTACACGCACGACTAATCGGACTACAACTGGCATTTCATTCACATCCTCAACTAACAGCGTAAGTCCACAATAACGTCGACATAACCCGCCCGTCATCCCACATCCGTCACGATAAAACCCCAACTAGTAGACACGGCTACCCGGTATATTATATATATAATGGCACACAACAGCAGATGAATCTAAACCTTAGGCTTCCACGACCCCTCCTTGAACTGCTGAATCTTCACGGCAGTCTTCTCCACGAACGTCTCGCGGTCGAATTCCTTCAGTAGCGTCTCCAGCTTTACAACCTCCCGCGCCCAGGGTCCAAAGTTTGGTAGAGCGAGAAGCTGTTCCTTGAGCTTCGGCGTCGTGAAGCCGGCGTCTGCCCAGGCGAACGTGCGAAGTAAGAATGGCGCAGCGGTAATCTGTCACAGTCAGTTAATCATCACAGCTCAGCATATGATGAATATGATATAATAGTGATGTGTAGTTATGTATCTCACCTCAGCCAGCGACACACGTCCGTCCTCCCCGAAGAACAGAGGCTCCCCCTCTCCCCTCACCAGTAAAGGGTCAATCTCCGTCTGCACAGCCTTCACAGCCGCCTCCGCAGCCTCCAGCCCACCATCCCCATTCGCCGCAGCAGCAAGCAACACCTTCGTCAGCCCACCGCCAACCTTCGTCCCCCATGCGTCGATAAAAAACGCAATCCGGGCCCTCTGCGCCGCCGCGTGCACCGTCTTCAGTTCCCCGGTAAGCACAGCGGGCAGTAGCCTCCCGGGCACTAAATCCGCGAGAAATTGCAAGATGACAAGACTCTCGTTGACGATCGTGACGGCGCCGCCGTTGTGTTCTGGCGATGTGAAGCTGAGCGCGGGGACGGTGCCGCGCGGGTTTATCTTGAGGTACCATTCTGGCCGTGGGGTTTCGAGGTCGATGAAGACACGCTTGAAGGGGAGGTTTAGCTCGTGGAGGGCAGTGAAGACGCGGTGGACGTAGGGGCAGCCGGGGTTCGAGTAGAGCGTTATATCGATGTTTGGCAGCGGTGAAGACATGGTGGGTGGGTGGTACGGCGTATCGATTGATATGGAGGTTGTTAAAATGCAGTACGTGTTGAGTGTGTCGTATTCTGTGAACCGTGCGGCGGCGAGACGGATAGCTATCGAGAGAGCGGTATTCTTCAATCCAATTGTCGATCGAGATATAGAGCAAGCTGGGAAGTGCAATGGGAAGTGGAAGGGTTTAAATAGACTGATCACAGTGACACTCAGTACAGCATAGCTACACGCTATGGTAAATTCCGTCCACCCTGCATTATCGGTGCCGTCCCGCCGGATTACAAATGATCCGTACATGCAGTGCACCTGTTAACTTTAACAGTTGGACATCTAAGGAAGGTATGCAGATATACACGCCCATCGCGCACAAGTTAATCTCTATGGCGTGATACACCCAGTATCAATTGCAATATAAAATACCAACCGTCAAGATCGATAGCTCTAACTCGTTCTCTAGCAATCTAGATACAGAATATATACACACAGACAATATACGAGACAATATATTGACGTTCAACCCGTCTCCCAAATCTATTTCACAGCAGCTTCATTATCGTACGCCTAGGGCGGTCAATTGATCAATGGATGCAACTAGTCAACTGGAAAACCCGTCCCCGTCGTCCGCGTCCGCACTTCGGAGCTCAAATCCGCCTCCGCTCCGTCCCCGCTGACAAACCACGCCGGAAACCCGGCCGAGACTGCCTCCAGCATCACGGCCAACTTCACTCCCCGGCCCCCCACACGCATGATATAAGCTCCAGCCGCGCACCACTTACATTTACTACTTAACTTCCCATACCCGTTTCACAGAAATGTGATTATCCCGAACCGTTTCATTGTGATTTAATTACCCCGATCCCGAAGACCACACCAACAATCAAGTTGACTTACAAAGAATATTCGAACGCTACAATGCTAGCTGTAGCCATCACTTCGACGTTAAATTACACCAGGACGAGGAATCGCCAGCAACGTATAACACCAACCATACCAATCTCGTCAGCTGACACGACAAACTGCCGGTATCAACATATCATAGTCTTATAAGCACCTATAGCACCCATGGATCTACGGCTCGGACAAACAACCTGAAGGCATGACAGATTAACATTATCATTGATTGTTATTCCGGCGTTCACGTCTTTTGTTCATATGTGCCCGCCGCCATCGCATGCATATCTCCCCCATACAACAGTAATAATAATAAAAAAAGAAAATGATGCCATCCTTTCCATCCCCATAGAATTCCCACCGGCCTATTCCATTCCATTCCATTATATGAAAAAACCCCCATCCGCATGCATGAGAGAGAGAAAAAAGAGAGTACTAGTTAAAAGGAATAAAAATAGAAAAAAAAAACAAGCATAAGAAAGGGTGGTTGGGAGAAGGGAATAAAAAGTAGATACAGGAAGCAAGAGGTTGTGGTTAACGTTTTAACGGTTTTCAGTGCGCGAAGAGGAGGTGATGATGATGAGAGTTAAAAAGTGGTAACGAGGAATCCGGTCTCCACATGCAAGTATATCTTCGCGGAGACAGGGAAGAGAGGAAGTGAATCCAGCATAAACAGATAGTGATGCAAGCATCAAGACTGTTCAAGCTTTCGATGATGATGGTGGTGGTGGTGGTTCTGTCGCGTCATGAGGTCGGTATAGTAGTATTACAAGTGTAGCCAGCGAAGGCAATGCAGGAGTTCGCACAAGGAGTATTGACATGAAAGAGAGAGATGAGAGAGAGGGTCGCAGGTGTGATTGTTGGCATGCCAGTTGGCATGCCAGGCTGCGATTTTATGAAGGTGTTCGAGCGGGTGATGATGTAGGAGATGTGCGCGTCCACCATTCTGCTCTTAGGAGGCATTCTAGGCCTTCCGAGAGCGGGTGGCCGGACCTCCTGGGCTTGGAGCACGGGCACGAAGCTCACCATTGGCATCCCCATTTGCATAGGTGGTGGTGAGGCCGTTCTCGCCAGCCTTAGTCTCCGGCTTCGGAGAGCCACGGTCCAAAGCAGCATCGGAAAACTTAGGGTCGAGGCTGATGGTCCCATTAGAGATAGACTTGCGAGCGGCTCGCTTCCCGGACTTCTTGTAGGTGGCCAGATAGAAGGAGATGAAGAGGACGAGGTAGGAGGAGAGGATGCCCATGCCGGCGAGCGCAGCGAATTCTTCACCAGCGCACTCTCCTGCATTCGGCATCCATGGGAAGTACGTAGACATGAAGTAGGTGTACGATGCGAAGTAGACGAAGACTAGAAAATCGAAAAGTCAGCCATCAATTCCATGCATACAAAAGTGAGGCGGGCAGCGCTTACCGAGATCAATGACGAACTGGGCGATTTGGAGACGGGTGATCCACTCCTTCCACCAGACGCGGATGCCACGGGCAGAGAGGAAGTAGTACCAGTACATCACGACGTGGACGAACAGGTTGATCGTAATGGGGACCCATTGCTGCGTTGGTGGGCATGTTAGCACTGCGCCGTCCATTCTTCGAGTTCAACGTTTCCTCTACTTACCACCGAAGTCGTTCCAACGAGCTGCGTATAGCACAACAACGCCGTGGCACCGTGATGATATGTGTGCAGGAAAGCTGGATATTTCACCGTCCCGTCAGCACAATCTCCTCATCTCCCTTCCCCACTACTACCACTCGGATAAAGACTTACTCAGAGGCTTCTTCTTCAGGAACAGGAAAACGGTATCAAGGAGCTCGAACTGCGCCGTCCCCCACGTTAGCTACGCGTCCACCGCGAACCGCACCGTCCATCGCATCCGCCGGATATCTGGATCTTACGTATTTCGTGAGGTAGTTCAACTAAAAAGCGATACCCGCATGTTAGCGCAATCGTCCCGCAGAATCCACACCCGAACTCCACTGGTCAAACAGAGGGGAAACACCAGGTAAGCGAGGCATTACTCACATAGTAGATGACGACCAGCTTCTGAGTGTACGAGTGATAGTTGCAGATACCGTAGAAGAGACCGTTCCGGAGCAGAATGGGGATCAGCTGCTCCATCGCCAGAGCCAGCAGCGAGCCGGACAAGAACGTCAGGAAGACGTTGTGGATCTGAAAGAGGGCGTTCAGGCGCAGAGCCTTCTTGTCCGCCATAAAGGTCTTCCCGCCAAATATGACCAGGTAGTAGACCGTGATCAGGGCCAGCGCGGAGGGCAACGTGGAGATAGGCGTCTTGCCATGGACAAACTCGAACTGCTCGGCCGGATAGCCGACGACCAGCTCGAAGACCTTGGAGAAGATCGGCCACAGATGGATCCCGAAAGGTCGGTCGAGCGTCGGGATGGGAAGCGACGACATGGCTGCTTCTGCTGCTGCTGCTGCTGCTTCAGCCGTTGGAGATGCGGTGGATGTGACGGAATGCTTCGCGCTCTTGCTGACAGGGAGGGAGAGTGTGGGGAGGGCAGAGAGAGCGGTCTGGAGAGACGAGCAGGCAGGCAGGCAGGATAGGGGCACCAGAACGGGGCGTTTCGGCAAGGATGCTTGGGGTGTCGTGAGAGAGTCGTTATTTCGTCGTGGGCCTACTACAGCAGACGCGGTGAAGAGGATCGAGCAGAGGACACGGAGATGGCAGAAGATGGAGAGGAGAATCGACGGGGCTCAGGAGGCGGGAACCTGCGGAGAGGAAGGACTCGAAGGGAGGTCGAGCTTTTTCTTATTCTCGACGGTCTTTTATTTGGCCCTTGGGAATTTTGCCTGTCTTTTTTAATTTCAGCGGCGGTCAAGCGAGCAGCTGTCTTGCTGTTCTCGGCGGGCCAAACGGACGACAGCCACCACCACCACAACACGATAATATTATTATTATCGCGGTGGAATACTAGTATACGGTATGGTATGGTATACTATGGATGGTATGTATGTATGCGCTGGGTATGACGGAGGGGGAAATAGTCGTTCTGGGTCGCACCCGGGGCTGTGATGCAGGTGCAGGGCTGTGGCCGGCGGTGTGTCTCAAGGAGCAATCGAGCCGGGCGTCAACTGGCGTCTCGTCGAAAAAAAGGGAGCGGCCAATATAATATATATTATCAACTACAGGTAAGTATATATATCTATTCGAATATAATATTCGGGGACGGGATAATTGACGCGCGACAGAAGGATGCCGGATTAACGTTATAGATGGATGGGATTATAGTGATGATGATGATAATATATCGGGATGTTAAATCGTGAACGAGAGAAAAGTCCAGTCGCGTTTATATACAACCACGGGAGAAATTGCGCAAGTATATATACAAAAACGCGAATGTGCCCTTTTCGTATCCCCGAATGAGATTAAGCCAGAAATACGGCCTGGCCTGGCCTGGTTCCTTTTCTCATGTGCCTGTGCCTGTGCCGATACCAATATTACACAGCACCGCTATAATACAAGTATGTCGACAGGAAAGAAGGCCAAGGCAGGTCGAAACTCCCCGCCGAGTCTCCCAAGCAAGGTAGCTAGTACTATAGTGGCCACAATGTCATCTGCATGTCAAACGAAGGAATTCCTTCAAGCGGAAGCCATTGGCATTTCCCTAGAATCCGCATGCGAGCCTGTTTATGCACCCGCGTAACGAACGTTTACGCGTGCTGCACCTCCACTCGCATGCATGCACGTATACTTTAACATTTAGTACATGTATACGCACATTTGTATACATACATTTGTATACATAATACTGCAACTTCATACGTTTGTATATATGCAGCACATGCAAATATCTCGAACGAGACCGATAGTGCATGCAAGCTCTCAGCCAGCCAATTGACGGCTGCAACTGCATGCAAACAGAGATACCGATCCGATCATGATATGAGGCGGCACCCCCGGCTGGCCCGCCAGCTTCACGAAGGACACTCCATGACGCTGCTCTGGATCTGTGGCGGAAATTGGCACTCCTCCGCCGACAAGGGCCCCCCGAAAAGGAGTCCCGCAGGCACGCAATATATACAATATGCATACAGGTATACTACACTTCAATTCTCTGGATCCAATCCAATCCATCCATCTGCATCATATCACATGCCTCTCGCGTCGCTTCTTAATTCTTTTTCCTCTTCTTCTGCAGGAGAAGAAAATATCGAGAGAAGGAAAGAAAAAGAAGAAGAGAAGGAAGGAAAAAAGAAGTGTCCTCTCTGGTGCTCCTTCCTAAAGCACGCTGACGCCGCCGTGCATGACCATGGTCGACTCTGCGTGTCCCCGCTGCATTCCTCAGAGCCGAGGTTCGCAGCGAACGCGAACGGGAAAAGCCCCCATTCCCGAACCTTTTTTCTTTCCTTTCTGTCCCCTGGACCTCCCCTTCATCTATTATGTAGCATTGCAATTAACAGGACCTTCTTTCCCATTCCCGATCAACCGAGCGGTCGGTGGCTGGACTGACGCGATTCGAGGCTTGCCGGCAGGACATTCTTCCGGTGGACCCGCCTCTATTAATTGATTGTAACGCTGCACAAGACCTGGCCTGATCACATATCTCGGACATAACTGTCTTATGCCCGAATATATTAATATACGTCTCCTACGAAGTATGTATACTTAACACAGTACAGCCTGATATACGGTGGCTTGACGATAAATTGTGACTGCACGGCCACTAATGGCACAGCCAATGCAAGTTTGCCAATACTTTAGTACTAAATCTATATCAGACCATATATGCATACCAGCGCTAGCAATGTCTACAAGTCCAATCCCAAGCCACATCCACAGGATTAAGTCTCCATACTGAACTTCCATCCGTCTTACATGAACCAGGTATACTCTTATATCAAATTGAGATCTAGCGTATCACTAAGTCTATCATATGACGGTCCATACCCTCCTTAACTCCGGTTAACTATCCAAATCGGACATCCGCTGGCAACATCTGCAACAATGCACCTTGTCACCAGGACAGGACAATGCGTATTAATATCCATTTTGGCATACAAATAATCCTTTCAGGTGAATCAATCAATTGACAAACTATAATATATCCTAACATCGTTCCAAAGTTTTACAACTAGTGCACGAGATCGATCTCAACACACGTCTATACTAGATCTAAGACTGTCAAGGCTTGCTAGTTATCGTACAGCAATGCGAGCCAAGATCTTAAGACTCAATGTCCCTACATACAAGTATCTCCACCAAGCAGCCACGTGCACGTGCACCAACTAGGACTTTGCTACATACGTTATTTTTTGGGAAAGCTGTGACTCCATAGATATGCAGATATATACGAACGAGTTCATCGAAATCAGCACAATGCTGCAATGATATGCTGCCGGCAAATACATGCAACGAGTGAACTTAACAGAATTTATAGATATAAATCTAATCGGACCCAGCTGAATTCAAATCTATCGCCTTACTTTTGCCGCGGGCAGTGTGGTCTAGGATAGTATATATACAAGTTATACACATTATCGATCAATCCAGCTCGTACGTACTGGTATACCAGATGCCGCTACTGAACCGTCTACCCAAGTTAACTCGAGCCTCTGTAGTCGACCCACAGCACTGCTCCGGGATACATTCCTTACACTGGATTCTATAGCCACGTCGGCGCAGTTTATAAATTTATTGCGCTGCACATATGACACTACTATTATACTATACTATCATATCCGGCCTAGAACTTTGATGTGCTCCGATTGAATGGTCTCACAGGTGTAACTTTGTATTGTCAATGCATGCTATGGCCATAATATAGTATATGCATACGTATGCGCGTTTGTATACACCACCCTGAATTTTCCGGAACCCGATCTACAGTATACAGTTAGTTTGCTAGCCGGATCGATGCCATCTACGATATGGTACTCTGCAGTCCGCTCGAAGTCACTATATGGATTCATGGATCTACAGATCTATAGACATTGCATAAACCCCGCTGGGGCGTTGGCATTTTACATCCATAGATGAGTATATGCCATGTGGTCTGGTTCACGAGACCAGATCTATACACAATCTGTATATGTCCATCCACCTCGTCGCATCTGAATTTATCTCATTTCATTTCATTTCGATTCATCATTCCACTCAATCTCCCCAATATACACCCCCATCTTAGATTTTCAATCCACTAGCACGGATGCCCTCGGCCTTTTTACAACGTGCCCAGGTAATATATACCATACCGTCTCCCCCGAAAAATAAAACGACACACTCCAAAGTGTATATGTAATATAGAACGCAAAAGGAAATTTTAAAAACAAACAACGGAAAAAGGACTATCAAGCAATGGTTTCTTTACAAGCGGGCACCGTGACGTCGCCTCTCCACTATCCACTGACTGCATGCATAGGTGGGCAATTATGCACTCCACCGTTGTGTTTCACCCTCACTTCGCCTTGGGTGGGTACAGCTCCTCGGCGAGCTGCACGCCCAGCTCCTCTCTTAGGTCCTTCAGCTCGGTCAGGTACTGTTCGTACTGTGTGTTATTCTCAACTTTCGCCTTGATGCCTGCATGTGTTCCCATAGTGATCAGCCAGCTGGACCCAACAGGTAGTGATATGATTGATAAATTGGATAGATAGGGACGTTGTGGTGAGTTTGATATACCTTCGAAGATTCTGACAGCCGTTGGAAAGTCGTTTACCCGACGGGCAGCACGGAGCGCCGCGGTGATGACCGACGGAGACGGGACGAGATCGTACGCAAAGCAGTTGTTCAAGTTTCGCTACACCAGTCAATCAATCAATCAGCCATCCGTCCATCCAATCAGAACCGCCAGCCGTGCTCCATATCCGTGTAACCACTCCAATATCAAAAACTTGAAACACCCACCACCAGCCGCCGCGTCATGCCGCATTCAATTCAATAGCAGACGAGATATCGCATCCAACGTACCTGAAGCTCAAACACATCCTGCACATTATCAAACTCCTTCTCGTATCTACCGCCCGTCGCAAAAAACCACCGTTAGACACCATCCACCATCGCATCTGCCAGCGACCTTTCGTCTTGTCATATCGGGAAAAAATCCGCCAGGAACCCACACTCCCTCACCTGGCAGTAAACTCCTCGAATGTCTCCTCGTCATGGGCGCTCGAATACGCCCGGACAGTCGCACCCGCCGCAATTCGCGGGACGACAACGGCGGCTGCACGAGCCCTCGGCAAGGCGGTGCTGCGGAGCGCGGCAACGGTCGCTGGGCGGGCGGCGACGGCGACCGAGGAGACTAATCTGAAGACGGCAGACGACATGGCGGCGCGGAGGAACGGTGGGACGTTCGATGGTCTTGTAGTATGTGGTATGTAGTGGGTAGGCCTTCGGGTTGTTGCGGGGTTTTCAATTGGCTGGCTGCCGGCGGACGAGACGGGAGGATCGCGAAAGGGCAATTGGCGAGACTGGGCCTTCGATCCCGGGGGAGGAGACGGCTTCGGCGGTTCGGCGAAGCCTGCGGAGGATGGCGATAGAGGTTAGTGGTGGTTGTGGTGAAGTGAGGTTGGTCTTCTGGTGGTGGTTTGACGGATGGGCCAACGTTGCTGTGGCAGGCGGCCAGTTGAACTTTTCCTCAAGCATGCAGTCAATCGAATCCTTCTTCGGTGCTTCTGCTTCTGCTTCTTCTTCTTTCGGGCTAAACTCTGTTTCCGCAGGACCAACCGACCGAAGAACACCACCACCCCGAAACGAGCCTAACTAACTGGCAGCTTCGGGCATGGCATGGTGGATTCAGTCGGAGTTCACTCCAGGCCAGGCGACAGATGGCCTCGCAATGGCATGACCTGCGACAATTGGCCAATCAGAGCGCCGCGAAGAGCGCTCCCCTGCTGCGATATCGCCGGGTCGTTATTCGTCGCTGCATGACGTCGGCCGCGTGACCTCACGACATTCCGCCCGTCCGTAGACCTTTATAAGTTATCAATTATAATATTTGAAATGCCTCTAGATATCAGATATTTTATCATTGTGATATGAGTAAACCATAAAAGTGTCAATTGCGCCGACGATGAGGGTATCTCCAGCCAAAAACCTCCAGCGCCCACAAATATATCCCAAAACACCACCATCCGCGCCACTAACAATATATCGCAGCTGTAAACCAAACCTCTCTACCACCCCGCCGTCTAACAAATCGTATCTAAATGCATCACACTCCAATCCTCCTCCGTCCGCCGCCTCTTCAACGACACCTCCTTCGCATCACAATCCAGCACCCTCTTCATCTTCTTCAATATCCGCCAGCTATACACGTCCACAACAAGCCCTAGCTCTGCAGACGCCCTGCTCAGCCGCCCTACTAGACTTCTAATCTCCTCCCGCCGCCGCTCCTCTACCAGCAGTACCGCCTTGCGCTTCACATCGTTTGCATCGGCCGTTCCTTGTCCTTCTAGGTCTCTGCAGCTCCCACGCCGACTGATCCCCAGCGAATCGAATAGCTCCTGCACCTCCTTCTTATCCGATAGGCATTCCATCAAATACACTGGACCCTGTAACAGCGGCGACGAGGAAATAATCCGTTTGGGGCTGTCGTCACGGCGTTGTACCCGCTGCACTTCAACCTCCCGAACCGGCGACATGTTGTTACCAGATATCTGCGACAATGGCCTCTTCCGCTTCGCCACTGAAGATGATGGATTTTCTACTCCCACCGTAGATTGACGTCCAGTGGTGTTAATGGAAGATGCAACACTCGGCGGCGCCCACTGCATCGTAGCTAAGACCTCTGTGGTCGGTGAATCTGCCTGCCAGAACGACCGTGCTAGCAATCCCTTAGGGTTATGCATATCCCGCTCCTTCACTTTACCTCTCCGCACGGACGACTTGAGCTTCTGCTCCCATTCTCTGATCTCTGTCGCGATATCCGCGGAGATGGTGCTCGCTTTCCGGCCCATCTCTTGGAGTTCTTGGAATGTCACGGCGTCGAGGAACCCTCTGTCCTTGTGTATCCGCTCGACTCGTGGCCACCGCAGCGTCCAGTAGTCCGAGGCGGCGATCTTGTCGAATCCCGCGCCAAAGCATCCTAGTACCAATGGCGTGGAAAACAGAAAATCAGGCTCGGGAAAGTGCGGGTCGAGCGGGGATAAGCTATATGACGCCGTGTGGGCCTCTGAAAACTCGATGCCATGGAAGTATCTCTGCGACTTGAGGAACTTCAAGTCGGCCTGCGTCAGGTTATACGACACCGTGAAGACGACTTTGAATACTGGCTTCATAGACTGTAGAACCTCGTCAGTCAGGACCCATACCCAACGATCGATGTCCAGCAAGCACTCACCAGCGTGACAACATCCTGCTTGTTCACCAAGCAGGCTGCATAGAACGTATTCGCGACGCTAGGGTCCACTACCACAGCATTAGCACTCCGTCCCCACGAATGTTACACCAACAGCACTTACATCCGCGCTCCATCCCCCTCTTCCCACCATACCTCCCACCGACGATTGCGAAATCCGCCGTATCGCCAAAGCCAGGAATATAATCCTTCTTCAACTTGATCCAAAAGTTCCCCTTCTCCACGCCCCAGCCAACGTAACTCCCATCGCACGGCTTCATCACAAACCCCTCCCACTTCATCCCGATCCCCTGCGCGAACGTCTCAAAGAACATCGCACGGGCATCCGCCGCGCCGAAATCGATGACAATCCTTGTCGCCAGCTCCGCCCGGTTCGGCAGCCGCTTCACCAGCTGCTCCAAATGGTGTCGACGGGCATTATAGCTGCTGATCGGTGTGCAGATGTCGTCGAGGAGAATGCAGTCGAAGAATTTGAGCATGACGTGTTCGGAATCTCGGTGTCTGTCGACGACGGAGAGCGAAGTGCCGATGTACGTACCGGAGCGGGTGACATGGTTTCTGATAGCGTGGAAGCTGGCGATCTGCTGGTCTTTGTTGTCGTAGACGAGGAACTCGGCTTCGAGGATGCATTTCTGCTTTATCGTTCGCTTCTGCGGCGAGTCGAGGTGGAGGCATTCGCGGATGATGGCGTGGCAGGCTGCGCGGTCTTGCTTCGATTCCTTGCCGGACTTGCTGAAGATTTTCAGCCAGTCTTTACCCTTTGTCAAGTCGATGTGAATCTGGCAGTATTCTATCCAGACATACAATTAAATCACTCTACCTGGTTCAAGATAGTAGAGATAGTCGTAGCTTACCGCCGTCGTATTTGCGCTCCATGGCCCAGGTGCTCTTCCCCACCGTCCGTAACACCTGCTCGCAGCTCAGGGCCTTGATAAACACTGGACGCCCAACTTTGATCCCAACTTCAGGCAGCAGCAGCCTCGACGCAGCCTCTCTAAGCTCCTGCTCGTCCTCCGCGGCCGGCTTGCAGGGAAACAACTTGAACGTCTTGCTTCCCAACAACGCCAGCGCAGACTTAAGCTCCCCGCGCACCCGCCATATCTCCGGCAACAGGAAGTGGAATTCGCGAAAGATGGTCTCAGGCTCCAACGACACGGGCAGCAGTGTCTTGAGTAGTATCCTCGTGAACCACTTTGCATCACGGCTAGATAGACGCTGGTAGATACTGCCCAGGAGGAACTGGCGAGTTGGGACCGTAGTCTTCGCTTTCTTCAGAATTCCGCTGTCTTTAGATGCGCGAATATCCGAGCTGGAGAACCGGCAGTGCGCGGCCATCTCGTCGAGTATGCTCTCCACTTCAGCAATCGTCACAGCATTCGCCGGCAGCACAATATTCTCCTACATCAACATATCAATTATTAGCATCGCTCCTCCATGCCATACTGCTATTCGAGTAGGATAGAAGCTCATACAGCCATGGCGAAAACCCTCTCAATACACTCCCCAAGGTCTCTATCGCCCCTCCCACCCGTCCTCCACCGCCTTAGCTCCTCAGCCCGACTACTACCAAGACACATCGCACCGACGACCGCACCGATCAACCCATCCTCCTTAAACCCATACACCCGATCCATCCGACCCTCCGGCCACAGCAGCGAGAACAGCGGCAGCCATAAGTCCGGCGTCAAGTCCGGTCGAAAATACGCAAACCAAGACGCCAAATGCGGCTTATAAAGCCGTCGTAGTTCATACTCATTGTACGATTTGCCGGATGCGGCGCCGGTGAGATGGATGGACTCAAGCGTCGAGAGGAGGTCGCAGACATGGGCGAACAGGAAGGGCATGGCCGCTCGTCTCCTATCTCCTGGCCGTTGCGCGTGGTAACGGAGCAGAAGATAGGTGCCGGAGCGGCCTGGAGAGCGAACGTCTTTTTGATATATAACTGAAAATAACACGAATAGTCAGCGATTGTGTCTAGGAGGAGGAGGAGGTATACGACTGTACTCACTTGTCTTGCTGTCGACGGTCACATGTGTGATGTGAGTCTGCAGGCTGAAAGTTAATTGATAACAAGTCGAGTCGAGTCGCACGACAACAGCTCAAATGGGCTCGCAGCACCAGAACAGCAGCCAAACAGAATCCCTGCTGGCAACGGCACTTGGCTGCATCGGGCAATTTCCGGGGCCGACACAACGCATTTGCCAGGCTGCTTGTGGATATGACACAGCCTTTGAGTGCAGTTTTGGTAGGTGGGCTCAATATTCAATTACCAGAGAGCAAATGAGACATCGTATACAATTCTGTGCTCAGCTAGTTGCCCTTTTGTCTGCGCGCTGCTCACAGGCCTTGTACTAAAACCTACCATGGCGGAAACGAAGGATTATCGCATTTCTACGTCTATGACAGACAGCTAGCTGGGGTTAACTACTAGGAGTATCAGCTAGTAAATGATATCGACGAATCATATGATGCAGCTGCCAGCCCTATTGACGATCTTACAGCTGTCATACACTTCTGTACATGTACTGCGTATGCTTGATTGCCGGCGTGCTACTTTAAGTCTAAAACAGTAGTGACTTCCTTGATGTGACCTTTGGCTCTGAGTCTATTAATTCGTTTCATACATTTACTATATATATAAAATGGATTCCCAGATCAATATACTATATTGGAAGAATACATAGACGCATATAGATAGAACTAATCTTAATATGAATGAGATATGTGAAAGAAGATGAATCGCGAGATACACTATATGCTATATATCCTACCCAGCACTAGTAATTATGTAACCCAACGCCAGCTCACCAAATCATAGTTTATCCACGGCCCCACAACCACATAAATATTGATATCCCCACTGCCCACAGATATAACTACTTGCATAATATCTACCATCTGCTACTGCCGATCATATCTGCAAAATCAATCTCGAACATCGGCTCTCGAGGCTGCATCCAATCAATATACCCCCTCCGCCCGCTCTCGGCGATACTCTCCCTGATAACCTGGCACAGATGCTCCTCATCCCACTTGGCCTCCTCACTGCAGCCGAGGTATTCGAAAGCCTCAGTCCACGTTCTAGCTGCATAAATCTTCTCAACCTCGCATAGGAGCGCCTTCGCAGCATCCGGTGGCGGAAACCCGAAATAATCATCGACCTGCATCCGCATATCTCGATATCCATCGACGATGAACCGCATAAAGAAGGTTTGTAGCATTAATAGTCGCAGAGACAGCCACGAGTATTCGAACACCGTAGATGCCACCTCGCCCCAGGACTCCGTGGATCGGAGCGACTGGTGCAGCAGTATCATCCACTTGGCGTTGCGGACTAGTGTTTCTTGAAGAAGCAGACTTAGTAACCCGGTGGTTTCCCATGGCACGCAGCCGTGGAACGCTGGATCGTCGTGGGTTTGGTCTGCGGTAGCGTTGACGAGCGCCAGTTGAACGATCAAGTGGCCGAGGTCAGGTACGTGGTCTTCGGTCCGGCTGTCCTTGTCGTCCTGGAAGGCGGTGAGGGCGGCTAGGGCGTTGGTACGGATCGTCGGCGTGACGGCGGTAAGCCTCGCCAGCAGATAGAATAGTTGATAGAAGGCTGTGATTGCCTTTTCCGAAGCTCCAAGTAGAGCGCTGGTATTCGGGTCCTTTTTGCTGCCGGGGAACATCACGTTATCGCACGTTCTCAAATAGTGGACGACGCCGTCGTTGATGAGATCGTACAAGACGGTGATATTGCGAACATCTGGCTCGGATGAGAACGATCCGAACTGGAGGTGGCTGGCCAACATCGCTTCTTGAGCATCGCCCTGGCGGGCGTCCTCGAGGAATAGTGCAATCCAGTTGAGACATCGCCAGATAGTCGGGTACGCTCGGCGAAAGTGCGCGTCCGAGAAGGCAAGCGGCAGGTAGAAATCGTGGCGAGAGTAATCGGTACCCATGTCGATACTGTATCGTTCGAATGCCTCAAGCGAAAGCCAGTCGAACGAGCTGCGGAATGTCCCGTACTCATTATGGAAACCGATGGCGATGCCGAGAATGTTCTTTGCGGAACTATCCAGCAGCGTGTACGAGTTTATGCCTGTGCGCAGGACGACGCATTGCAGCTCTCGTCGGCGTATGATGTGGTATCGCTTTACGACTGCTTGGAAACGCGGATGGATGGTTGAGAGGATGCGTATGGATTCCGTGGAGAGGTGTTCCGCGAGGAGCAGTAGTACGTCGCCGGGCAGCTCGAGGATGGGTGATTTTTCTTGAGACCCAGTCGTCGGTGAACGTACGTGTGTGTCATTCCTTACTTCCGGTATTTGAACTGTAGCTGCTGCTGCGGCATCGATTTCCGCTATCTCATCTTTCAACGGACGCACCAGATGATTCTGCACTACGGGTAGCCCGGCACCAGCCTGATTGTACCGGCAACGATCGCACTGAGCCCAAGCGCGTATGCCCCGGAAGACGCTATTCCACAGCGGGTTCCTACACTGGACACGCGCCATTTGATGTCGCTCCGGATCGTCGTCGTCTCTCGGAACCAGCCTCGTAATCTCGACTTCTCTCTGCGGAAGCTCATCCCCGTTGCTGTCCCACCCCGCCCATGTCCCCGGCTCGCAATCCGCGGCGCTTTCACCGAAAACACGGCCGACATTAACATACTCGATTTCAGTCGCCCTCGTCGAGTCCTTCAGCGCTCTTTGGAACGATTGTCCAGACCAGCACGTGATCGTGTGCGGCGATGTGGAGGTCCAATCGGGGATTTCGAACATCTGCTCGATAGTGCGCCGATATTGTTGATGCTCGGGTATCAGATAATCCTCAGGCACGTACCTGGTGCGAATATGTTCGCCATAATTCAAGGTCATGTATCCAAACATGCCTACCGTGACGACGCTTGTGCTGCTGAAGATGCTGAGCAGCTGCATGCACAATGCCCGTAACGTAAATGCGGTCAAATAGCCGCCGGTCGAGTTGTTCTCATTCAGCACCTCGCCGCAGACGTAGTCCAGGACGAGGTTTGGATGCAGCAGCGCTGCGGGGTAGCTGGACTTGAACCGCGGGGGCACCTGCGGCCATGCTTCGGATAGTTGAATCGTGAAATGCAGGCGCAGGCCGCGCATGGGTCCGTCTTGCGGGGTTAGGTGGAGGCATATGTTTTCGTAGTTGTCGTCGTGCAGAAATATCTCGATGCCCGGGTGCGGCTCTTCTAGGAACTCGGAAATGTCGTGTTTGAGACGGTGGAGGCGGAGGGACGCACCCCTTTCGCGAGAGGCCACCAAGCGGGATGATGCCATTGTGATGGATTTGGATGCGCTCTTGATAGATGATGGTTAGGTAGGTACCGTAGGGGCACCTGTAACTTTGATGTTTTCCGGTACGGAGTGGATGTTGTACTTGTTCTTGTATCTGGCCGGCTGATTGATTTGATTGGGTTGCGGCGTTGTTGCATTCTGAAGCCGCCATCTGAGTCACCGCGTCTCGACGTCGACGCGGCTCAAGATCGCGGTGATGAGGATCCGAGTCAAGAGCTCGATATCCTATACTCATATCTGTGAATCAAGCTCTCTGCATTCCGTCCCGGCTCGGAAGCCATGTTCTCAGAAACCCGTATCGATATCCATGCACATGCACCACCGCCTTCAGGTCAAAGGACAGTAGGCTGGCTTGCAAGACAACCTTCAGACGTATATCACGACCTCACTTCTCCAGCGTCAGCGCAGCCACCGCGTCCGTCAAATCGCCCTCTTCGCCGGCCGCATCGATATCTGTTTCCTTCCTCACATATACCACCAGATTATTAAACACCGCCCCGCCACCCCACCCTTCCTCCGGCCATTCCACCCTTTTATACCCCTCCATAACGCCCCTCACCTCCCTCAATATACCCCTCACCTCCCCACCACCACTGCCGTCATTACCATCATCACCCTCATCCTTTTTTCCCGTTCGTCCATCCTCATCGTCGCCACCATCTTCACCCGGCCGCAATCCCGTCACGGCAGACTCATACATCGCGAAGCAATTGCCAATCCACACCCGCGGCCGCCGCATGAAATACGCATGGTTCAACCAAACCGACGCATGAGGCATATACACCAGCGCGCGACGGTACCACCCCTCATCACTCGGCACCTGCGCGCCCGTAACGACAGATATCCCAAAGCTGGATAACACGGTTCTATCCAGCGCCGTATAAACGGGGTCGTAGGACAGTATCCGCATAGCTTTCTTCATCGTAGTACTATGCTCTCGTAAAACGTCGATGATGGCAAGTGCGGCAGCGAGCTGGTATCCTGGCGCTGGACCGAAGCTATCAGAGAGTGAGCCGAGGGCGAGTATCAAAACGTTGGATATGCCCTCAGTCTCCACAGAGCCTTGTGTCGTATCCCTATGAATATCGAGTTCATCTCGCAGTAGGTCCTTCAATTTGGCGCAGCAGCTAGCTGCATTGAACGCAGTAATCTGCCGCTGTAGTCTCGCCGTCACCTTTGCGACCTCCGCCTCCGTCGGCGTGGATTCGTCCGCTGCCGCATCGTGAGCGCCGGCGCCGTTGGTGAGGTCGGATTTGTGCGCGAGCAGTGCGGATGCCGCCGCGGATTTCGACTTTGCTTTGCGCGGTGAGGCGATGGTCGTCCAGCCGTCGGGGGCGGGGACTCGCGAGTGCCGCTGGCGGGCGCTCATGTGAATTGTTGTAGTGAAGGTTTGAGGTTGTACCTGGACTGGCCGCAGTGAAACTTCAGAATTTAAATAAGTACTTATTTAGTGCCGCAGACAACGCGACTGCGACTCAATCTATAACACTGTATAATACTGCACTATAAACCCAGGCCCGAATTCCGTAGCCAAAATAATACGAACGGGGATTCAATTTCAACATAGATCTACACAATCAAGGTGCAACTCGATATACCGATACCAGGTACCGTAATTACACTAAGCTAGCTACTGATAACCATTCATCATATCATATATAAAAACTGGTCTCGCATGGTAGAAACCCTATATTATATGACAGCAACAATCAAAACAAGCTCTAGGAACGAAAGGTAAACTCGTATGCGCATGCAATTTGACGCCGTCATAAGTACTTACTTCTGTAAAACACATCATACGTACGTAATACAAAGTTAAACGCTCTCATAATAGTGACATGAGGAAGGCTGCACTGGCCGACCACCAACAATGACAAAATGGGTAAAGGGCTCGGTCGTGAGAAAGTCATACAGTTATAGTTATACGTATAGTAGTCCGCCCCTGCTAATCCTCCCGCCGTTGCGAAAATCCTTACCTGCATCGTGACTCACAAACGCCTTACATCGATATGCATGCGCATTAGTGTACTCCATGTTTAGAAGCCATCAATCCGTCTTTTGAAGTTTGAGACTGGTTGTAGACCGCAAAGACTCATCGCCGCATTCACGCCCGCCGCTCGCTCTGGCTGCGCTCAGCACTACCCGCAGAATACCGCCGCCGTCTCCTACCCCCGCTCCCACTTCCACTCTCCGCCTCATCTTCATTCGCACTGGCAGCGACAGCCGCCGCGCTAACAGCAGCGTTGAGCCCGCCTGCCAGCGCCTCCGCCATCCGCCTTCGCTGCTCCTGAATTATCTCCGTGCTGCGCGCCTGCTCTGCCTCTAATTCTCGGCGGACGCCCGCCAGCCGCTCGCGCACTCGCGCTCTGTTTTCTGCGTTCTCGAAGTGCCGAAACATCGCTTCGTCGCCGAGGTCTGCTGGGAGGAAGGTGCTCCTAAGCACCCGTCTGCTGCTGTTGCCTTCGGCGTCCAGCGCCTCGTCGACCTCGTCGACCTCCGTTTGGATTCGTGGTTCTGAAGATTGTGGTGGTGGTGTTGTGACTGTGGGGATGCTGGTCGCGCTGGTGGCGGCTGACGGGACAGCGGCAGGTGTAGCTGTGGAGGTCGGTGGCATCGCACCGGTGGATTGGAACATGGTCATGGCCTCGGTTTCGGCACGGCGGAGCTCGCGGCGTGTTGTGCGGAGGAGAGCGAACTCCGATGCTAGCAGGTCGATCCGCGACTGCATTGTCCGGATACGGGCTTCTCGGACGCGGAGAGATGTGTAGTAGTTCTGGGAGCTGACGGAGCTGACGTCGGGTATGCCGGCTGATGAGGCTGCGCTGGTGTTCACGCCGGCGCCGGTTTGCGACTGGCCGTTCAACGCCTGGTTGAGGGCTTGGCTGTGTAGGGAGAGGGATTCTTCGAGACTGGCGGCGGTCTCGTCGACGCTGTTGAGCATGTAGTCTTGGAGGGCGCCGATGCGGCGGATCTGGTTGACGAGAGTTTGGAAGGAGTCTTGTGCCTGGCTGCTGGGAGAGGCAGCCGCCGCCGGTGAGCTCGGCGGCCAATCGGCGGACATGCTAGTGGACCGTCGCTGCGCCGGTGGGGGGTTGCTGATCGTTGCAGCTGCATTCGAGGTGGATACGGCTGTAGTCGCGGGTGTCAGCGCCAGCGGCATCCCGGCCGCATTCAGCGCTCGCTCCCAGGACTGGCCGTCACGCCTTTCGCCGCTGCCTCTATTCGCATTTGACCCACGCATGCCGAGCAGCTGCTGCAGCGGCGGCATTTCCGGAGCCGACGTCGGGCCGCTGCCGTTGTTATTGTTGCTGCGGGCCTGCGAGGGTGAGGACTCTCGCAGGAATTCGCTCAAAGTGAGCAGCTGGTCCGAATTTGGCTGTATCATATGTGGTCGAGGCCGTTGCGACGTCGTGGATGTGGTGGGCAGCTGCGGCGTGTGATAGTTCGCATTGAGAAACCGCTCCATGTGCGCCGATCGTCGTTCGCCGCGCTCCCGACGGCTTCGCTCCATGCGAGCGGAGAGCTCCCTCTCACGCTCTCGTTCGCGGATCTGGATCTCATGCTCGCGCTCGTTCTGCAAATCCTCGATTTCGATCGTATCGGAAGAGGAGGAGTCGAGGATGTGGCGGCGGATGGGTCGAGATCCGGAGTAGATGAAGTCGTAGGGGAGGTTGTTGCTGGCTCTCCCGGACGCGGCGGAGGGGCCTGGGGTGGCAGGCAGTCGAGTGGACGTCCCGGAGGAGGTGAGGACGGCGGAATGGATGTCGCACCGATTGGTGGCGGACGCTTTGTCCAGAGTCTTTGCGTCTGGCGGCGATTCCCATACTGTGGATATCTCAGATAGGCAGATAAGGGGTTAGCGGACGGCCCGTTCAATTGGTAAGAACTCTAGAAGGGTATAGCTAGAACTCACGCGGTATACCCATGGCTGTTCTGGAGCTGGTGGCTACGATCTACGGGCGATGAGGGTGGTAGTTGGTGGTTGGTTGCAGTTGACGATGGATGGATGTATGGATAAACGGGATGGGTGGAATTCAAGCAGACGGTGCGGTGGGGAAGCTCGGCCGATACAAAGCGCTGTGGAGCTGTGTCCAACGCACGCGAGAGTCTCGCTGGAGTCGAGTCTTGCCGATAGCGAAAGAATAGTTCTTGAAAATAATTACTGAAATAGTGCTGAATTCGAGGGAGAGAAGCTGTGGAAAGCTGTGTTTACAAGTTACTTATTCTTGATTAAATTGCTGGAATTGATGCAGCTACTCCGGCTATTCGCTGTTAATCCCACCTTCCGATAGCTGATTGCAGAGATTTACAAGGTGCATAACCTTTGGGGTGCAAGTGGCCTGCGTCCCAGGTCACACTATCAGACGAGAGCTCCAATCAGCACCGGCGGCCAATCCCGTGCTGTGCTAACCAGGTCGGTCCGCGAGTAGCTCGCAGCTTCCCTCGCGATTGGCAAACTTGTGGTTGCGAGTGTCTTTGAGGGCAGGGTCAGTCCAGGACCAATTAGCCGGTGACTTGTACGGTAATTTATTGTTCTACTGGTATCAAGCTTTTGTTCAGCCGGAGACAATGGTGTGAAAGATATCGCCAGCCTGTGCTGCAGACAGAAATAAGGTTGCAGCCCGAAAAGGTCCAAGAACGCAGGTGCAGCCACCGCTTGCCAATGTTGGCAGTTTCGGTATTTCTTTCCCGGCCTCGGGCTCGAGTGCTTAGCGTCAGCATGGACTTCCTTTCCTGTTGTATGAGGATTCGGTCAGCTGTCTGCACGAGCAAAGATAGCGAGATATGCATACATTTTATGCACCGTCGCAAATCAGATGTCGTAATGCATGAACTGTGCATGCCGGTGACGATAGTTGCCGTAGGATAGCTGGAGAGCTGCTGCTGGGAGCAAATTTTTGCACATTGCAGGGTGGAGCCGTTGGAATTCTAATTATCGTCGTATGCTGGCGTAGGATTTGGCCCTCGGTGATATGCAATGATAAGGCAATATCCAATTGTCTGTGGCTGGCCAGGTGGGTGCTCCACTCTGTGCGATGTTTCGGAGCCGCATCCTGCCGTTGGGACGGGCCCCACAGCCGCGATGCGACATGCAGGAAGCCGGACGGCCTTTTGTGCATCATAGTCTAAGATCAGGAATCCCAGCAGTGAACTCCTTAGTTAGCTTCGAGAAACCCATTCATTGCTCCGGGCCGGGCGCTAGAGTCGTCCAGGTGACCGAAAGTGGCGGCGATGGCTCGTTTCAACGCTTAGCGAGGAACCTTATACTTATAAATGTTCCGCACGATGTGGTTCCTGGAATCGTTTGGATATATAGATGCCTGATGGAGATGTATATTGGCTCGTTCGAGATGAACTGGCAGATTGCGGAGGGCAGGGCGCCTGTGGAACGCCTCGCGATCATCGGGCTTTTTCTTGCATCTCGTGGGAGAGGGGCCATGGCCATGGGACCCAACGGGCCAATCTTGCATGTTTGGATGCAGCAGTTGGAAGCGTCTGACGGCCGGCGGCTACATTAGCTCGGATTCACCATGGTCATCGCAGGAGTGTGATACTTAATACTCAAGTGCAGTGTTATATAGTGGTATTATAGGATGCAGTGATGTCGAACAATGTCGAACCAACATGATGCGGTCAGCTTGGCGGCCTGCGCCTCGCTCGAGCTGTCCGACGGCCGACATTTGCATTTGTCGCTCGGCTGCACTTGATCATTGCAATTGATACGCTGGATGGATGGAAGAAGGAATAAGGAAAGATGGATGTCTGTTGGATTGCAATATGGTCAATGAAACGGGCAGCTGTGCCTCCGCCGGCGAGCTGTTTCCGGCGGCGTGGCGAGACACGCGATGCTTTTGGCCTTTTGAGAAAACCGTCTCGAATCGGGCACTCGAATAAACCATATCATCCGCAACTTCAAGACAGAATTTTTCCAACAATCAATCTGACGGCTCCTCCTGAACGGCCATAAATCTCACCCTGAGAATACTATACGCCATAAACTCTATCATCAACATTATACACTACCGCAGCTGCCTGGCCTGCTGCCATCGCATCATCAGGCGAGCCGAGTCGAGCCGACCGACTGTCTTCGCCGCGAAGAATTACGTATCGCTTTTCCCGGCAGCCCGCGCTCGCCGCCAGATCACATTTACACGGAAAACACCATCGCTCAGTCGACGACCCGCCTGCAGTGGAACGTCGGCCAATCCCCTCGACAGGCCTCCGCAGCGCCCGCCAGCAAATCGGGTCGTCGAGGGTTCTGCTCTCTGCTGTTCGCCAGCGCCGGCACCGCCTGCCTTGTCCTGCTAATCCGTCACTCTCGCAGCTGCGCCCAGCGACGGTATAAGAACCATCGCAGACCCGCCCAGACACGCAGCCCAGCACCGCGAGAGCTGGCCAGCTGAGGTCCTCCGTCTCCCACGATCGATCTCGAGTACGATACGACTCATCCTTCGGTCTCGCTCAATTGGCAAAATTGACAAGAGATCGATCCGGCCGAGTTACAAGCTTTTTTTCTCTCACTGCGGCCAGCCGGTCCCCTGATCGAAAGCCGTTCGCGCTCCCCGGCTCAAAGGAAAAGGAAGCATCTCGGCCAAGGATTCCCGCAACGTGCTTCCAAGCGGCCTGACTGCCTGCTGCTCGCTCGTCTGCATTGCCTCTCCGCAGCTTCGCGGCCCCGGCACCGTCATATCTCATTGTCCGAATCCAAATAAAATATAATAAACTCCACTACACCGGACACCTCTCACCGGCAATCGGCACCGACGCTTCCCATCCACCTGTCATTCATTGCATCATGCTGATTTCTTGACACCGGCTCCCCGTCGACACGTTCGCTGAACAGCTCGACTTCCATTCGCTCATTCACCGCCAGTCAGCCGCTGTGCGACCTCGTCTAACAGCCGTCTACTAAATTCCCACAGATACACAAACTTGGTCGCATCCGTATCCTGTGTATCGACCAACGTCAGAGGAGCCACCTGCGACTAGTACACCAGTCGGCGCAAGGCTCGGCTTCATACCACACCCGCTCGAACCACGGCTGCTCAGCCATACAATGTTCGAGATCAATCGGCCAACATGGTTTCCTCGCCGACCCAGACTCAACTTTATCACCCTCCACTACCTCTTCATTGTCGGCTTCTGCATCGTCGGCTCCATCATGCTCTACCCGATAAAAAACATGGCCTATGTTGACGCCCTCTTCTTCGCCAGCGGCGCATCCACCCAGTCCGGCCTGAACACCATCGACATCAATCAGCTGAAGACCTACCAACAGATCGTTTTAATGATGATCAGCTGGTTCACGAATCCCATCGTTATCAACACGGGCGTCGTGTTCATTCGGCTCTACTGGTTCGAGAAACGGTTCGATACCATCGTCGAATCGAGTAGAGCCTTTGTTTCGCGACGTACAATGTCTCGTCGCAAGTCGGAGAGCGAGGGCGTCGACGATGCAGAACGTGGAGTCGGTACGGCGCAGCTTCTCTTCGACCTAGCTATGCTTGTTAATTATTTGGAAAGACTGGTGCTGACTTTAGAGTGCAGCCGGCAGAACCATTACCGTCCTTCCGGGCTCGGGGAGGAAGACCAACCGCGAAAAGGCCGACGAGAACACCACCAATGGCAACAAAGACCTCCAAGAGTTCAGGAAGAACTATGGCAATCTTTCAATGCCCCACCGCCCTATCAGGTATATATATATTGTCACCGTCCATCCGTTATGTAACCGTAACGCATCACTGACACTGCTCTAGTTTTCCCACGTTTCGATCTCACGGCCGATCAAAGTCTGACGCCAATCATCGCCTAGCGATACAGCAGAGTAAGCCTGGCGGCGTTTTCGCTGATGGTGGCGGCGACCACGAGTTCGCCGTGGAAGACGAAGAAGAAGAGGCACCTCGACCTCCCGTATCGCCCCTCCCCATTCTCAACGACCCCTTGAGCGACATCCCGGAAAAAGGCGGAGAGCCTTCCACCCCAGCGCACATCAGCTTTGCGGATCCGAAGGTCAAAAGACGCAAGGATTCCGAAGTATACGTTGTTCCCACGCCGTTCGATGTCGAGACTCGCGGATCCGGTCTTGCTCACAAAGTCGTCAACGATGATGACGACGATGACGGGCGAGGTCCGAAGGATGAAGAGCCGCCGAGTTCCTCCATGGATAACCAGGCCGGCCTCATGAGGCGTGCGATAACCATCGACGAACCCACCCTAACACACAACAGCGCGTACGCGAGACAGCGTATAAAGTCAGTGCAGCGAGGATCCACCGACCCGTCTTACCTACACACCCCAGCGAGTCCTGGAATCCATAGAGTGTTTTCCGATGCTTTCCGGCGGCGTCGAAATTCGAGTCCGTCGAGAAGCGTCAAAGTTCTGGACGCACCGTATCTATCTTATACCCCGACCATTGGCAGAAATTCGCAATTCAACTACGGCGAGCTTACGGACGAACAGAAAGAGGAGCTCGGTGGCGTTGAATATCGCTCGCTGCGTCTCTTGGCTTATATACTCGTCGGTAAGCAGGGCCCGGGAGCCAGGTTCGTTCGGGCATGTTTGCTGATGTAATACATCTAGGCTATTTCCTGTTCTTCCAGGTCTTCGGCATCTTGTGCCTGCTTCCGTGGATACACACTCAGCTGAAATGGGCCTTGATTGTCGATGCTGCTGGTCAAAACCGAACCTGGTGGTAAGTTTAGTGTCGTCAATAACATATCCTTCATCTGCTTAGAAGTATTACGATGCAGGGCTATATTTACGGCTTCGTCGGCGTTTACGGATCTCGGGTTTACCTTGACTCCGGACTCCATGGTTTCGTTCAACACTGCGACATGGCCATTGTTAGCGATGTCCTACCTCATCATCATCGGTAACACAGGATTCCCGTGTATGCTGCGATTCATCATCTGGCTGCTCTGGAAAATATGTCCGAAGAGCCTGGTGGCGAAGGAGAGTCTGCATTTCCTGCTGGACCACCCACGGCGATGCTTCACGCTTCTCTTCCCCAGCACCGCCACGTGGTGGCTGTTTGCCATCCTGGTTATATTGAACGCCACCGATGTTCTGCTGTTCATCGTCTTGGACTTGACCAATCATGATGTTGTCTCGCTACCCGTCAACTACCGTATCTTGGACGCCTTTTTCCAGGCTGTTGCGACGCGCACGGCTGGTTTCGCGGCTGTGAATCTCGCAGATTTACACCCTGGTGTCCAAGTCAGCTATCTCAGTGAGCCCCTATGTCTCCGTCCTGAACGTTATGAACGTTATCGACGCTAACAATGGTTAGTCATGATGTATATTTCCGTTTTCCCAATCGCCATCAGTGTCCGCAAGACAAACGTCTACGAAGAACGCTCGTTGGGCATCTACGCTGACCACGAGGAGCACGATGACCCTAACGACCATTCGTTCGTTGGCGCCCACTTGCGGAAGCAGCTGTCGTTCGATCTGTGGTATGTTTTCTTGGGCCTGTTTGCGATCTGTATTGCCGAGGGCACCAGGATTGCAAACCGCACCGACTATGTAGGCCCCCCATATCCTCTATATCAACACCGACATCGTAAGATGCTAACTGTCGACAGGCGTTCACACAATTCTCCGTCCTGTTCGAGGTCGTCTCCGCCTACGGCACCGTGGGTCTATCCCTCGGCTATCCAAACGTAAACACCTCCTTCTCCTCACAACTCACGACCTTCAGCAAAATCGTCATCATGGCGATGATGATCCGTGGACGGCACCGCGGGTTGCCGTACGAACTCGATCGAGCGATCTTACTGCCGTCGGAGAGTCTGCAGCAGAAGGAGGAGGAGGATGCGGCTTTGCGGATGCAGATGCGCGTTGACACGGTTGAGCGTAGGAGTATTCGGCCTATCAGTCGGCATGCGACGATGGATGGTGCCAACGGTAACATGAATGGGCATGACAAGGTGGATGGGAGTGATTCTGATAGTGTTGGGGTTACCTCTGGGTTCCAGCCACCGCAGACTGCGTAGACTTACAGGAATGCCAGACACCTATGGCTCATACCTTCTTCCTCTTTCCCTTCTCCTTTCTTTTCTTTCTTTTTTATTTCTTCTCTCTTAGCATTTTTCGACGTCTTAACATATTCTAATCCAAGCTTTTGCTTCCACGCGGTTTATTTCCTTCTCATTTTCCTTTTTTTACACTTTACATAAAAGGCATATACAGCGGACGGCACTGTCGACTTCCTTTTCGTCTCGCATTTTCATATTCTCGTATTCCTTGCTTCACCCACGTTTATTTGATTTACTTTGCGTTATCCCTTCTTACTGTCATCTTTCTAATCCTGATACGACGTTACGACGAAATGCACGCACGTTGGGAACTCTGCTGCAACCTTTAAATCCTTCTCACCGCATTCTCAATTCCTTACCCTTTCCAGTCTCATTTCCACTTTGATACTTTATCTTACTTTTATAACGTTCTTCTTACACGCGCTTCCTTGGCATGCCTACTAGACTTGTTGGTTCAGAAACAAAAGTCATTCGCAAGACGAGGGAGGATATCTATGTTTTTTCTGCAATTACACGTTTGCTTCCAATTTTCATATCATTGAGACGTACATATACAATATTATGGTGGGAAGTGTGTCGATTTTAGTAATCAATATACACATTTACCCTCGCGGGATGAATTTATATTTAACAATATGCAATATTGGATTACCGTGCACTCATCTAATAGCCAATCGATCATAGAGACGGTCTTGAAAATATCGTACGATTGATCCATAGGTATAGTAGCATTTAGATCAGTATATTCTACGGTATATATTCGCAAATCGAACTTAAGATCTGATCATGCTCGAAGACTGGTAATATGCATTGATCTTAAGTTCATCTAGCTGATATAGAGTACTGATTCCGCGGCTATACTGCGGCTCGCTCAGGCGCAGCGGCTGTACCCGGATATCGAAATATACCACCAAGAGCCACTCAGATATAGGCTTGCCTTATAAAAACCGAGCTGAAATCCGTCTTCCCGCTGCGTTCCACAGGCAGCAACATCCAAAACCCCGAGCCACTCTAGCTATCAGGTTATCTACTGAACCTTCTTCTCCTGCTCCGCCTTCACCTTCTCAATCTGCTCCAGCGCGGCATCGATCTTCTTCCACGGCCAGCTGAACCGCGGGTACAGGAACGGTCGCAGATCGTACCGGTTATCGTCCGGCGAGTACTGCTCCGCATGATACGAGGGCGTGAGCGTCGTCTGCTTGTGCCGATTGACAGCATAGTACCAGAAGAAATTCTTCGTCTTCGTAGCAATCTAAATATTATATATTAGCATGACCATTCAACTCTTATGGAATACTGATGTGGGATGGTACCTCTGACGGTGATAGCCGCGGGTACCATAGATGCAGCAACTTGGTAAACATCCCGTACGGCCCGCATTTCTCCACCTTGCGCAGACGTCCAAACACAGACAGCTCGTCGTACGTCATCCCCATATCAGCCTCGTCGGACTGCACGTACTCCTTCGTGATGGGCTCCAGTTCGGCCGTTGGCACCGCGGTCAGGAAGTCGTGCAGGATTGGTATCTCGAATTGGTCACACGCGTAGGCTATAAACCGCTTTAAATCCGTTTTAGATATCCCGCCGATAGGGTTGATATCTGCGCTGGAGCAGTCGTATTTGGTAAGGTATCCGCGGAGGCATTCGTCTACGTTTGCGCTGCCGAGGACCAGCAGGCCGCCTTCGAAGCCGCGGACCCATGGTAGCAGCTGTGCGAAGAGATAGGCGATGACCATGCGCAGCCGAGCTTGGATGTTCTGGAGGGCTAAATTCTCCGTCTTTGTGCCGCCGTGGACGAAGAACCGTGGCTTCTTGTTCGTTACGAATGCGAAGAGCTCGCGGACGGCGGTGACGAGAGAGTCCATGTTTAGGTCCACGTGGTATGCGCCGATTGCCTCGGCGAATTCCTTCGCCCGGGATCGCGTTTCCACACTCGAGTTCTCGGTACCCATGAAGCAAGTGTGGAATATTCGATTGGCGAGCTCCTGCGGTGTTTTCGGGAGGAAGGTGGGGTCTTTGGTGATTTTGCGCACGTCGAGAATGACCTGCTGCTCATTGTTCTCGATCGCCTCGATGACCAGTCGACACATTGAGTGCACGATGGTCGCCGTCGCGCAGCTGTCGATACCTCCGCTGAGTGGTAGGAAGAACCCTGCTGTTCCGGATCGACGAAGGTAGTCCCAGAGCCAGCATGCCGGGCCGAGGGCGATCTCTTCCTCGGGTGTGTGATAGCGGACCTGTATCTCGGGAGACGGTCCGACGCCGGGATGGATTTGCTCTCCACTCTTAGACAAGGACTTTGAGGCTTCAACCCGCTGGTACGCTTTGCCCGTGCTAACGGCCTGGAGGCCACGGGAGGGCGCAAAGCGGAAACTTCGAACATCTTCAAGGTCGACAGTGGCCGTAATGACCTCGACGTCGTTCAAGGAGAATTGCGTACCCTGAGCAACTACCTTGCCGTTGATTATAATCATCGCGCAGCCGTCATAGTACAATCTATCTCCATCGCACCCTTGCTGGTTAGAGTAAAGGTAGATGCCGCCGTGCTATTCATCACGTTAGTATGCTAAGAAGCAATGTCCGTTTTGCCGAATGCCATTGATACGAACCTGGAGAGTGGCATTACGGATCAACTCGATCCTCGTGTTCAGTTTCCTCAACTCATGATGACTACCGCTGGAATTCGTGACGACTTCAACGCCGTCAAGCCCCATCGGAATATGCGGGCTGTCCGGCGTGAACAGCTCTTCGCACGTCTCCGCCCCGATACAGCTGTCCGGAGTGGAGATGACCGCGTCTCCAAACAGAACTTGAGCTTGCCCTGTGATCTCTGTGATCATGCGAGGGACATAGTACATTTCTGTACATCTGGGACGGGACCAGGGTGTGAAATATCGCATTTCACGGTAATTGCCGTCGTTGGCGAGCCACATTTTCGGACGGATGAGGAGGATCTTGCGGTTCAAGCAGATGATGCGGCAGTTGTACCGAACGTTCTTGTGTGTAACCGGCCTAGATATCTCTTAGTCGATTGTGCGATATAGAGACCGAGCATTGACGTAACATACATCCCGATGTCAAGGATGATATCCTGGCATTCCTCATGGTTTAGGATCCGCGCGAACATCTCCCACGAGTGGAGATACGTATCACCTATGAATCGGTCAGTTGGATTCTCTATCGCCCTTGAGCTTTGCGCATTTTGTCACCATACCTTCGAGGAAGTGGTCTAGACACCCGTAGCCCCTTCAGATACATTTCCCAGTCACCCAAACTGCCCATCATATACGGATAAACGAGTGACAGAATGCGAATGAAAGGAGCACATGTGTAGTTGGCGAAGATAGGCAGCGACCTACGTTATCTCCAGCTCCGGCCCCACTCGCAGCGACGCCCCGGCCGCTTTGGCCAAGCGGATGCTCTCGATGATGCGTTCGGCATTGCCCTCGAAATCTAGGGCCCACTGGTTTAGCGAGCTGTGGAGGTCATGTCAGTAATGTCTCTTGTTTCCTTCCCAGTTTGATATCGATCAGAGAGTACGGGCTTACCATGTCGCAAGGGTTGTGAGGTGACCCATTGTTTCGTAGATTACTAGTGCTCTCTCCAAGGTCCGTTGAAGATCTAGCGGGAGGGGTTGAGATGCGGAGTTCTGAGAGTTGAGATTGGATTTGGTAATGTTTATGATGCCGCTTTATAGTGCACCAGGATCCGTCGCTGTCTCGACACCAACAAGGTCCAACCAACATCATGTCAACCGCGTGTTGCCCCAGGCCGCTGCCGGTGTCGACAAGCTATTCGAGACGCCGCCACAAAAGACTTATACCCATTTGCGTACTTACCTGGGTAGGCACCGTGAATATCATCAAGATCCCAATTTGAGATTCGCTACACCACATCTGTGAGTGCCCAATGGTAATTTCCGGCGTGCGTTGCTAATAATTCACCTAGGGATGCTTTTGAATCGGAAAGCTAAGTGATGGCAACCATCACATATACATATACAGAGAACAGCCTCATCATATATACCATTATTACCCCATCGCGGACGATATGGTCCAGTTGCAATACAATACCACCCAAAGGCGCAATTGAACAGAAAAATTCAAACATTTTAAAATCAGCGCAAAGCAGTTCCTGAACACCCGGCTCGCCTCTATGCATTAAGACACAACCAATCTTAAGATCACATCGGTTCCTTCACTACCCGCTTCTCATCGAACAAGTCTGCATACTCCAACAGCAGCCGATATGTGTATATCGTGATATCGACAGGCCGTAGGACCTGCTTCGACCATAGCTTGCCTTGCTCTGCTATCTTCTCGCCGTAAACGATACCCTTGGGGTCGTTTGCAAAGTAATCCACCATACTCTCCAACTCGTCCAGGCCCAAGCTAACAGGAATATAGTGGACCCAGGGGAACAGCCTGTCGTCATGCCACTGCTCCCACATCGTCTGCTTGAAGACCAGGCAGTTGCTCTGCAGCAGTCGGTAGTACCGCCCGGAGTACCCGTTGCCGTCTATATCCATGGCGAATTTATACTGGAAGCCGACCTTGGCGTCGTCGTTCGGGACCAACCCGACGAGCTCCTCAAGCTTGCTGCAAATGTCGCCGCATTGGACGTATCTGGAAAAGCCGATGTTGAACATTGGATGCTTGCCGAATTTCTCGACGAAGCGAACGCGATGGTTGGTTTTATAGGTGTCCAGCTTGAACTCGGAGCCGGTCGACCACGCTTTCCAGTACATCTGCGCCTTCTTCTCAGAGTATGGGACGGGATCGCCGTTTTTGTCGCCGAGGTAGCCCGGGTTGATATAGTCCAGACCTGGCGCAATAATGTCGCTCATGGTTGACATGGTGGCGCATGCGAACACCGGGACCAAGTTCCTGACCGAGGGGAAGTTTGACGGGGAGTTGAAGAAGCCGTGCTTGTCACGATATTCCGGATGGCTGCAGATGTCTAGAGCCTTCTTAGGGTCGTCGACATACTTGATCTTTGGGTCCGTTCGACCCTTCCATTGTCGTTCGGACTCGGGCGTGAAGTGGCATTTTTCCGTCAAGATCGACCAAGCATCCTTCCCCTTTAGTTCTTCAACTTCGATTTTATTGTTGCCAGTATCGATTCCGATAACCCGGGGCTCGTCCAGCCAGGTGTACAACAATTCGATATCCGGGAGCTGGTCTATGATGTCCTCGATACTCCTCGGCAGCCGATCATCGCCCCGGGACTTGCCGTCCGCGATCGTGACAGTCCCAAAGGAGCCTGCGGTGTCCTGGAAGAGCCTGATACGTCTCCAAAGATCGAACGGTGTGATTTCCCGGAACGGCGCGATTCTCTCTTCGATGATGTCGAAGTCGTCGATGACGCTGGAATTCTGCGCGATAGCGTATTTCGCCCATCTCGCGAATCCAGGGGGCGGGTTCCGCTTGTATCGCTTCTTGTACGCCTTGATCGCCTCCTCAGGTGTCTTTGATTGCCGACGCACGAACTCCTGATGCTTCCGCGTCCACTCCAAAATCAGCCGTTCGATTGGGTGCCGGGTTTCGAAAAGCCCGGAAAAATAGGATGTTCCCGTGCCGCTGCTGCTGCCCCCGTCGTATACTGAGCGTGAGCTTAGGAGGAAGAAGGCGAGGGCCAACAGACACAGCAGCTGAAACGAGCTGAGATATCTCGCTATCCGGTGCATGCCGAAAGCCTTGTGGGCGATCATGCCACCCGTCTGCTTCAAAGGTTCAAACAGCATATCCGTCGATTCGGAGTAGGGGCATGGAAAAATTGACGAAGAAACGAAAGGTTGAGAGAAGCGGCCTTGTTTCACTAAGTACAAGTCGAAAATGAAGGCGATCATCCTTACTAAGTAGCTCCTTCAGCTTCGCTATATATAACTATAGGGTGGGAACATGCTGGACGATTCACAGCCCCCTGTCCACTAATTCAGTGCCGAAAGGGGCCGTGTGGAATGCTTCAAGGCACTACTTAGTAGGTCTATGTTACTATTCCAAGCCGCAATATACGGGCCCTGTGAGTGGATAGGCCGCGTCGACATAATTAAAGCTGGGCGCGGAATACCGGGATCGTTGCCTGCTTAGCATATTTAGTCCCGAGACTAATATTTAGTGTACCTTCAGGTTCAATACTAGTAGTTCTAAATTAGCTTGGATCAAGTCGCTATTCCTTATATTAACAAATACTTTACAAAGCGCGTTCGATGAGTGATATTGGTGCATCATGCAGCATCCCGACATATCCGCTCTTTTCTACAGTATACGGAATATACCTAGGAACTTGAGAACGAAAGCTGTGCATACCTGCGCCGAAAACCCACGATCTCGAAGAAAGCAAACAAACAGTCTATGATTCAGCTGCGCTCAGCTCGACTCACCTTATCATTTCATATCTGCCGGCTACTTAATCCGGACACTGCTAAGACAGCCATATAACAGCCGCGATACCCGGGTAATACCGTAAACCGACCACCTGCTGCGTAGACGGGCCGAGATAAGTGCAGAGGCATGAAGTATGTAAGGGCCATTTCTCGCTTTTCCATGTCCGTTCTACAAACTTTAAATATATTGTCCATGTCTACCGCGACAGAGACGTGCGACGTTCAACGATAATGCAAGCTGTGACAGTCCAATAAGCGATACTGCATGCGATGGCAGCTGTCGCTCGGACGAAATCCTCTTCCAGAAATGCAACATGCAGAATCCATAGTGGCACGATTCACAAGCTTTGTGGCTTTGGTGGCGCTGGCCATGCAGACAATAAAGTGGGGTGCATAACCGCGTGCGCGCGTTCGCATATCCCAGACCAAATCCGGTCAATTTCTCAATCATGCATACGCCTGCTGATTAACTCGATCAGTCGAACAATTGTGTATATTGTACAAAGCCCGCGGAGGGCAGCGTCCCCGAGACTATATTGTACACTAGTAGCTGATAGACCACTATATTACACCAATTTAATTGTGTGCATACAAGTAGACGCAACTGGCGTATACAACGAGATTTCGAGAGACATAACCAGCATGTGGTCTGGAGCATCGCCCATCTGCTCATTTCAAACCGACCACCACCAAATTCCTTGGGCTCACAGCATAGTCGAATGCACTCTCCACTTTGACAATCCTACATTTGCCACTCTCCATCAGATAGCACCAGCGGTCGACGACGATCAGACTCTCCACGCAGCCTGCGCAGAATGCCATCAATGCCCACATCACACTCAGCTGCTTCAGTCCGTCTGCGTATTTGACCATGTAGCCTGCCACGGTTTCCTTGCTGATCGCGTCCAGCCCGCTCTTGCGGATCCGATCCTTCACGCCTTCCCCTACGCCCGTGCATGCATCCGGGCCGGTGGATGCGCCGAGGATCTTCTTGATAGCGGCGTTCACATACTCATAGAAGCCTGTGTATGACCCTTTGCGAAGGCTGCCGACGATTAGAGGCTCGGTGGCTCTGAGGATGTTGTTGTCGTAGAAGATGCGCTGCAGGAGTGCGCGATAGAAGTGGCGCCTGAAAAAGTCGGCGCTGTTCTCCGCCGTCCAGTTGCGAGGTGCCTGGCAGGCCATCATCCGTGCTGTTATGTCCAATGTTGTGTTTTGCGACGAGAGACGGGTGGATAGTGGGAAGTGGTAATTGAGACATGAGGAATCGATGGTGATATGTGGAGCTGGGGCGTACTTTTGGTACGGAGGCTTGTACGTCGGGCCTCCCCGCTCCGTCATGAGGTTGTAGCAACATCCTATGAGCCGGTTAGCCGTATTGATGGAGTGAAGAATATATAAAGGGGCCGTCCGGTTGACGAACCTACTACAGCAACGGCTTTGACCTCATCGTTGCCCAGGAGGGCATTCAGCGCATGGTGGATCAAGTTCCCGCAAGAATGGAGAGATATAATCATCAAGCCCGGTTGTCTAGTGGACGGGTCCGCATTTTGCTCTTTCGATGTGTCAAGGGCGTCTAAGACCTCTTTCATGCTCTCATCTTTGATCATATGTTGGACGTACGTTATCGAGCCTTTCTTCTGCTCATCGGTCTGAGTGGCGGAATCTAAAGTCTCCTTGAGGGTCTTTCCTTGCGACTTTGCCGCGAGTCCGGCCCGCGCATCGAGTGCCTTCCCGGCCTCGATGTTGCTCGCCTTCGATTCGACGGCAACGAGATCGAGGTTATGCGGCGGCGAAGCTAGTATTCTTGACAGGTACGACTGGCCGGACCCGAAATCCACGAGATGGGTGATCGAGTCCCCTGATCTTGACGGATCTTTGGCCATCGAACGGACGAGAGTAGAAACATAGCGGGCAAAATGCTCTACCTACTAAAGGACACAATGCGGGGAATTAGTACCCAAGTCCTTTCATATAATTCTTATATTAAGACGGCCGCAGACCTCATGTAGCTTTTTATTCGTCATGCCCAGAGCCAGTTTTCTGCGCCGGTGTAGAACGTGCTTTCCCTCAGGGTCATCCTCCAGATTCGACCGCTGCTCAAAGCCTCTCCGTAGCTCGTGTCTTTGCACATTTCTTGCAAACTCGTACAGTGAGTCTGGTACGCCATCGGGGCGTGTGTTCGAGAGGTCTGTTTGGAGCAGCAGCTCCAGAACGTCGTCAATGGTCTTTGTATCGAAGTATTCTCGCCATTCGACGGGTAAGATCGACTCGTAAAGTATTGGCGACGAGGTGAAGAAATCGAGAATGTGTACCCCGCCAACCAACTGGCGGAACAGCTCCGTGGATGTGAATTCGAGAAGAGATGTGATGTAGCCATCGGCGTCTGTGAAGGCAGCCGGGTATGGCAGCGTCGACTCCATTTTCTGGAATATCAGGCTATATCAGCATGCCGCAGGTCGTGCGAAGTGGAGTGGTGGTGGATTTTGGATGCCGTTCTGCAAGCGGCGGCGTTGTGCTCGAAAAAGCTCACGCCAGGCACCAAGCTTTGGCACTCGAGCAACGTCGCGTCTTCCCGCAATCGCCAATTCATCCTCATCTGCCACCTTCCTCATCTCCACCATCACGAACATTGACGACCGATCGAACAGCGCTCATTAGTCCTGTCGCGAAGCTTGTCGGTTGCCCTTCCTCCTGTCGCCGCTTTATAGCTTCGGTCCGAGCCGTCCTCTGCTAAACCTTCGCGGTCCACACCCTCGCCTTCCAACAATCACGGAATCTCCCGGCCGAGGATCCCCTCCAAGGCGTCCAGGATGTCTACCATAACCCGCGAAGCCCTTCAATCGGGCTACCCGTATGCCGTCCCCGCTTCTTGCCTCCCAAAACCTGTCTCTACACGTTCGCGTCGCGTCCTCTCGATCTCTAACTAATATATCTCACCAGGCCCACCATTCCCCAAGAGTTCTCCGCCAACCAGCCGAAGACCATCCGCCTGTACCCTCTGTCGAACTACACCTTTGGTACTAAAGAGAACCAACCGGAGGAAGACCCTTCCGTCCTCGCCAGACTGCAGCGTCTCCAAGAACACTATGAGAAGCACGGCATGCGAAGAACGTGCGAGGGCATTCTCGTCTGCCATGAACACTGCCATCCACACATCCTCATGCTACAAATCGCAAACGCCTTCTTCAAGCTGTACGTTGCTCCCATAACTCGCGTTCAAGATGCTGTTGGTGCGAATGCTAACTTGCGCCCTGCAGACCAGGCGACTACCTCCAACCTGACGAGGACGAGATTTCCGGCTTCAAAGCCCGCCTTAATGAGCGCCTGGCACCTGTCGGCAACCAGTTCTCCGGCGAGGGCGTTAATGACGAGTGGGAAATCGGCGACACGCTCGCCCAATGGTGGCGCCCGAACTTCGAGACCTTCATGTACCCGTTCATCCCAGCCCACGTGACCAGGCCGAAGGAGGTCAAGAAGCTCTACTTTATCCACCTGCCGAGAAGCAGTATGTTCACATCCACAAAGCGTTTACATTGTCACGTTCGCAAACTAACGTTTTATCTCTTCCTCCAGAGGTCCTGTCCGTCCCGAAGAACATGAAGCTACTCGCCGTCCCTCTGTTCGAACTGTACGACAACACCGCCCGCTACGGCCCCCAGTTGTCAGCCATTCCACATCTCCTGTCCCGCTACAACTTCGAGTTCGTGGACGAGAACGGCAAGGTAATCGCGCAGACTCCCGGCCGCGACGCATCACAAGGCCCATCTACAAAGCATCTCGCCGGCGGCGCTAACGGCGACGCTGGCGACGAGACGATGAAAGAGGAGGATGGCACTGCAGGTGATTTATAGAACAAATTACTTGGTACCAGTGCCGTTAGCCAGGGTGCAAGCGGCCAGCAGCAGCAGCAGCAGCAGCAGCCGTCATCGCCTTCATCCAATTTCAAACGTAAGCGTGGTCGAAAAGCAGAGGTAAATGAAGATATGAATAATCAAGATGAGGAGATGGGAGACTGGGAGGAAGAGTCACTGGATTCCCCGGATGTTCTGGAGCTAGAGCGGCGTGTGGAAGAGCTGGAGAGAGGAGAGGCGGCGTTCTCTGCGGCGGTGGCGGAATTCATGAGTCGGTCGCCGACTGCCACGATGGGGGGTGCCGCTAGGACTGAAGAAGACGAGTTCGATTTCGATCATGGGCCGATGGCCTTTCCGCCGTATCGTTCCCCTGGTCAGTGAGATTTTCCTGTAGTCACTTTATTATATTGTTATTATTGCTGGGCGTGGGGTTGCGTTAGTATAGGCCTGGTTTATTCTTCGTGTGTCTTACTAGTTTTTCGATTGTGGATAGCGGAATATCCCTTTTTAATCGCCTGACGTCCTATTCCTGTTGGGACGGCTACTTCGGCACATCGGTGCATGTAGACTCGCGCTCGATGGAAAATAATTAAAATACTATAATAAGGCTTAGGAACCACACAATAATAGATAGAACTCTCAAGATATCTTTGAATCTGCAAACGAGCGCTGCGTGACTTTCCAGTCAAGATCTAGGTGTGATGGTTGCCCTGCCCTTCAGCGCCTGGTTTCGAGGCTAGGTGTGATGAGATATTTGAATCAGTAAATTGAAATGCAAGGCATTAATTAATCGATCAGCTTCAAAACGCCTCCTGCCAAAGATACACCCCAAATGCGACACCTACTATACTACTTCACCATGCATGCTAATACAAATGCGCTGCCGAGTAATATCACTTCATTACCTCCCATCGACTCTTTAAACCATCTACGCCTTGGCCTCCTCCTTCTTTTCCGCCGGCTCACCTGCAGCGTCTTCCTCTGCACCCTTACCATCCGCCTTGTCACCGTTAGTCGCCGCCGCCGCCGCCGACGTAGCTTCCACACCCGTAACACTCTTCTCCGTCACTGCCTTCAATATCTCGTCGCCAGCATCCCCACTTCCATCCAGCTTGGCCATACGATCCTTGAAGAACTGCGCGTCTCGCAACATCCTGTACACAGTCAGTCAGCAGTCATTCCATAAGGATATTCTAGGGTGCATACATACCGTCCCTTGCCAACGTCAGTCTTGACAACAACGCCAGTATACGCCTCCACCAACCGCTTCTTATATATCGCAAACACAGGGCCCATAATACTCCCGAGCACATCCTCGCTAAGATGCTTGCTGAGCACCTTATGCAACGTGCTCGTCTCCTTCACCAGCGTCTCCATGTAGGCATTCGGCTTGGGCTCAACGTTCCCAGGACCATCCCAATCGATCGTTTGGCGGATGTTGCGCACGTGCGCCATCAGTCTGTCGGACATTATGCTGATCAGTTTGCTGTGGATTTCCGATTGGTGGTCCTGGTAGTTGCGCTTGATGCGGTCGAAGTCGGGCAGGAGGGTGCCGCCTGCGGCTGAGGGGCCTAGGTGCCGGCGGACGGCTTCGCGGATGTAGGGGATTACGGCGACGACGATGGATAGGGCTTGGGAGGCTAGGGCTAGGTGTTTTGTGGTGATGTGCTTTAGGCCGGCGGATTTGGTGGCGCCGGCGCCGAGGATCACCTGGCAGACGCGCGAGTTGAAGAGCTGTACACGGGAGAGATTGTTAGTATGCGGGGGTAGATGGGAAGGCTGTGATGGGTGGAGGGTACCTTTAGGAATTCGAGCATGTTGGTGGCGACGTCCGCTACGCTGACGGGTATCATGGTGAACAGGCACTCGTACGTCTCGATCAGCCGCAGGACTGTCAACCCGCTTTCCGGAAGGATGAACCGCTGCTCGTCAATCATCGCCGTGCGTATCTTACCCGACGGCGGTTGGTCTGCATCGGCGGCTGGGTCCTCTGGAAGCGGCGGGTCTTCGTACACCCGGCCCCAGGCGATCCATGTCTCCGCGTCCTTCGTTGCGGCCTCGAGGATTCGCTCGAGCCCGGCTTTGGAAGCGGGCTTGAAGTCCTTCGCCTCCCATTGATCCTTCTCGATCGTTGTCGCGAGGAGTGTAATGCTCTCCTGGTGGAAGTTTGTGATGAAGTCTTTGATATGTGCACCGATGACCGCTTGCAAGTTCGTCGTGATCTTGCCGGACAGGCCTTCGCACTCGGCGGAGAAGAGCTTGTTGAGCATAAAGTACCGCAGGAAATCCCCGAGTGGTAGTCGTGCCGTCTGCTCGTTGCGGACCTTGAGGACCTTAACCATCTGGATTTGTGCCGCGTCTATAGCGGCGTTGATGAGCTCGGAGATGTCCATCGAGTAGACGGAGTAGAAGGAGTCCATGCCCCGTTCGAGCTGCGGAGGGGGGCTGCCCAGGCCGTTCGGCGAAGATACCGTGTTTCGCGGTGATAGGATGCTGTCGATGCCACTCGTGACATCCAGCAGAAGCTTCTGCTGCGTGCCTAGACGTCGGAGGGTCTCGCTGATAGCTGTGTATATCCTGACCAATAGATCCTCTGCTTCTCGCGGGCCTAACGACCTCAAGGCTTTCGCGAGACTGGATGATTTCTCGGCCGTTGTGCGACCAGCACCTGGTCCACGGCTCACGCCGCTTAGGTTGCTTGCGGCGTCGTCGTCGCTCGGCATGTTTCTTCGGATTATCGCTTTCGTCTCCTTGAGAACGGCGTCTCTGTACGCTTGGACAGCCTTCTCTACGTGGTCCGCCCGCCGTAGGCCGTCCAAGTGCTCCAGCAATAGCGCGCGCAGGGAATCCGGTAGCTGCGAGTAATCCATCGAGACGGGCCGAGGCGAAGGCATCGAGTCTACTCTGAGCGCTGAGCGGCTCTGCTGTCTCTGATAGGCCTGGAAGAACCTGAGCAAAGTGTCGGATGGCGGTACTGTCTCCGCGTGCTTTCGAAGGTCGGCGAGCAAAGTATCGACGAAGCGAGTTTCGAGCGCTTTGCCGCAGCGGGCGCGGAGATTCGTGAGATCCGTCTGTATTGCCGCAACAGCCTTGACGGGCCGGAGGTCGATGATGGGGGTTGTGAGGCCGCATGGTGAGCGACCTTCCAGCAGGGCTTCAGTGGCTTCAATGGTATCCATTGCTGCTACGATTTCATTTTTGTCCAGACATTCCTCCACCTCCCCGAGCTTCTTGATGGCATGGGCTATCTGCTCGACGGAGTAGGCTAGCTTTTGGACGTTGGCTTTCCGCCTCCGCAGCCTTACGACTTCGAGGCCGGCAAGTGCCCGATCTCTATCCAATCGATCGAGCTCGGCTCGCAGAGTATGAATCTTCTGCACGGACGCATCTGCCTCCGCATGAAGCTTTCTCAGATCACCCAGGGCAGCGAAGAATCCAGAGGACGCAGAAGATATCTCCTTGATCAAATGAACTTCGACGATATCCATATACCAGCTCAGCTTCTCCTGTAGGATGGCATTTGTCGCGAGCGCTTTCCGTCCAACTGAATTCGAGGTCGGCAAGCCTTCCGGCCCGTTTTCCTGTATCGGTGACTGTATGACATGACTCCTTTCGCTGACGACATCGAAGGTCCGAGGATTCTCTAGATGGAAGTTCTCGTCAAAGTAGATCTGTGGGACAGTGCTGAGCGGGGGTACAGCTACGCTCTGCTTCCGCATGCGCAACGACCCTTTCCTGCTGCCGCCGCCATCGCTGGACTGCGGCCGTGTCGTAGCGGGGGGCCCCGAGGGTGTTAACGAGCCTTTACGGCCGTCTGGACTCCTGCCGAGGGTGATCTTGAAGGCGTCCGCCTCGTGTAGGGGCGTCTCCGGGGTCCTCGGCCTTCGTAGCACTTCGTCCGCTTCATGTTCTTTCGAGCGCAGGTATCTTTCGTATTCCGGCGCGATGGAGAGGTACTGTCCGAACTCGCTATAGTTGACCTTGGTGATGTTGGTGAGGACGACGGGTGGGATATCGCGTGTTGTAGGCTTGGGGATGTTGGAACGCGCGGTGGCATTGTCGAGCAGGGAGGCGATGGCTGTAGACAGTCAGCACTGTATCGTGAGTAGAGATGTTTGGAGTATTTATCTACCATTGCTTCTGAAGTCTTTGGTGGAAGCGGAGGAGCGAAAGTCTGGTGTGGAATTTGTGGAGAATATGGAGGACGCTGCGGATTCTCGACGACCGCGTGGATATGAAGACTGGTCGCCAAAGGAGAAGCCCGAGAACGATGGCGACTTTGAGATAAAGGAGTCCACGGACGGACGGGGGGTGGCATCGTCATTCATGGAAGCCATATCCAATGTCGACAAGTGGGGAAACGGAGGTGCGGTTGGGCGGGCTGTCGACGAGCGCCAGGCGGTTGAAGCTGGTGACTCCAGGCGGGTCCTTGGGTCATGTTATAATTACAGTTATGCTATTCGCAAGTTTGGTGTACGTGTCCATTGCGGGGCCCGGTAGCCTCAGCTGCTCATCGCGACAAGGTTGCTATCGCCGAGGGCGAAGGTTTTAGGAATCGTGGAGTTGAATGCGGCAGTCAGTCGTCCGTCGCAGTTCCCGGCGCCAGACAGACATCGCGGTAAGCTCGAGCAAGAGGCCAGCTTCAACGTACAATCACGTGATCACAAGCGACAAAGTGACACGCGGCGAGCACGCGGCGCCAAGCAGACAGTGGCAGCTGCAGTCTTCGCGAGACATCTTTCGAGCTTCGATTCCTATCGTGGCTTCGAGCCCTCAGAGTCCTGGCCGTTGAGCTAGGTAGGAGTCCGTTCTGCACCTCGTATGTGCTGCTGTATGTCTTGGGAGCTTTGATTGGGTAACGCGTCGAGCTCCATGGCGGATTCTTTTACGCGTAGATTGGTGGCATAAGTTAGCTCGACCTCAACCCCACCCTTGCAAGTGCAATCTTCATTCGCCCCCAGTCATCGAATCTCGACTTGGATACCTACTTAAGTAGATACCCGAAATCAGAAGACTCGAATGGTACACACTCTATTCGAATAATCGAAGACCATTCTCGACATCCTAGCGTTATAAGCTCTTTCTTTATAACGCGTACCCCGCCATGGCGATGGACCGAGCATCCGTCTACACCTTCCCCGTACTGCGGTCCGAGTACGACGAAAGCGACGACTCCAATTCACGTATACAAAGCCACTTCCTGCAGTTCATCCTCACCTTCAAGCTTGGTAACAACTTTGTATACCGGTACTCAATCCGTTCACGATCAAACATCCATCATGAATGCTTGCTGAGGCCTGCTATAATAGAGATCAGCTGCAAGAGAACGTCCTGATCAAGCGATATTGCCTGGATGTCGATGTCGCGCATCTCATCAGCTTCAATGAGGACCTCGCATCTGCTTTAGCTGGTGAGCCTGCGGAAAAACTGCCTCTGGTATGTGAATTTCTACAATCTTTAAGATTGTACTCGACAATCTAATTGTTTTATATTCGAGTAGTTTGAAGCTGCGGCGAAGGAGTGCGCTCGCCGAATCCTCATACCGACTCATTCTTCCGACAAAGAGATTCCGGACGCCCCGGATATCCAAGTCACCCTCTCTTCGAACGCAAACATAACCACAATTCGAGAACTGGACGCCAACAACGTCTCCAAACTCGTCAGGGTTCCCGGAATCATCATCGGCGCTTCCACGCTTTCCTCAAAGGCGACCAGCCTCCGTATACAATGCCGCGGTTGCAACAATACACTCTCGATGCCGATCTCCAGTGGCTTCTCCGGCGTCACATTACCTCGAGTGTGCAATTCCCAGAAGGAAGAAGGGGCTGAAAAATGCCCGCTGGATCCGTACTTTATCCTCCACGAACAATGTCGGTTTATCGACCAGCAGGTCCTGAAACTACAAGAAGCTCCAGATCAAGTCCCTGTTGGAGAACTGCCCCGGCACGTATTGCTGTCGGCTGACCGATATCTCACGAATCGCGTTATCCCCGGTTCGCGCTGCACGGTCATGGGCATATTCTCAATCTACCAAAATAAGGGCAGCAAGGGACCATCCTCCGCAGTAGCTATCAGGACACCGTACATCAGAGTGGTGGGCATCCAAGCGGAAGTAGACCACACCGCACGAGGTTCCGCGATCTTTTCCGAGGAAGAAGAGCAAGAATTCCTAGAGCTGTCGAGGAACCCACGGCTATACGAGATATTCGCCAACTCCATCGCGCCGTCGATTTATGGCAACCCGGATATCAAGAAAGCCATCGTCTGTCTTCTAATGGGTGGCTCGAAAAAAATCCTACCGGATGGGATGAAGCTCAGGGGCGACATCAACGTCCTGCTCCTCGGTGACCCTGGTACCGCCAAATCCCAGCTCCTCAAATTCGTCGAAAAAGTCTCCCCAATCGCCATCTACACATCCGGAAAGGGTTCCTCCGCAGCAGGTCTGACAGCATCCGTCCAGCGGGATCCGCAATCCCGAGAATTCTACCTAGAAGGCGGTGCAATGGTGCTAGGCGACGGCGGCGTCGTCTGCATCGACGAATTCGACAAGATGCGCGACGAGGACCGCGTAGCTATCCACGAGGCCATGGAGCAGCAGACCATCTCTATCGCAAAAGCCGGTATAACAACCATTTTGAACGCTAGAACGTCGGTGCTAGCTGCCGCCAACCCTATCTTTGGCCGCTACGACGATATGAAGTCGCCTGGCGACAATATCGACTTCCAGACCACAATCTTGTCGCGTTTCGATATGATTTTCATCGTCAAGGATGAACACAGTCAGGAACGGGATAGAAGGATTGCTAAACACGTTATCGGGATCCATATGAACCGGGAGGGAGACACCGCCAACGCCACCGGCGAGATCCCAATCGACAAGATGAAGCGATACATCACCTATTGCAAAACGTAAGCCAACTGCACACCCATACCCCTCTCTCAGGAAACAATCTAACCCAAGATCCTCATGACAGCCGCTGCGCGCCAACACTATCTCAGGAAGCAGCAGAGCGCCTCTCCTCCCACTTCGTTTCCATCCGCAAACAAGTCCACAAAACCGAACTTGACTCAAACGAACGTTCATCCATCCCGATCACCGTCCGCCAACTCGAAGCTATCATCCGGATAACCGAGTCCCTCGCAAAGCTGACGCTGTCCTCCGTCGCGACAGAAGCTCACGTCGACGAGGCGATCCGCCTGTTCATGGCGTCGACGATGGATGCTGTCGGCCAGGGCAGCACGCTGAGCGAGGAGGTGTTGGGACAGGCGGGCAAGATTGAGCAGGAGCTGACGAAGCGGCTGCCGATTGGGTGGACGACGAGCTTGGCGACGCTGCGTAAGGAGATGGTGAATCGGAAGGAGTATAGTGTTAGTGCGCTGGATAGGGCGCTGCAGGTTATGGCGAGGCGGGAGGCTATCCAGTTCAAGAATCAGGGGGCGCAGATTGTTAGGATCGGCATTTGATCAGGGGTCGAGCGGTGGGGGGTATAGTAGTGATTCGGTTACCCTTTTATCTTGATTTGAGGTAATACGGTTACATGCATATTCGGTTTGTGGAATATCTGCTGATTGAGGTTGCGGTGTAGAGATAGTGTGTAGTCTACATTCTCAGTGCGCTAGTTCGCAACGGAGACTTGATTTCGTTTGAAGGGCGGGTAGTATAAGCATACTAGGGTCACTGTCGATAGTCCAGCTCTCGAATGCATCTAATTCTATAGAATTATTCATCTTCCCATATTCTCGGCTCTATGCTTCACGCGGCTTACAACGTAGCTATAGGCAATTTGCAAGATGTATGTGTTGGCGATGTGGTAGATAGAGGGAGAAGAGACAGAACCGCCTGAGCTGTCTACAGAACGTAGGATGATATTACAGTGACACCGCAGGAATTTTTGATAGCAGCTAGCTGCACTCCAAGTAGTACTACTTCCGTAGAGGTTCATGATCACTACTCCATCACATACATCGTCACATACATCGCTGACTTCGACGGAGGCACACCACCATCACAAAGCTCGGGATCACGATGTCGAGTCTTGGCGCGATTGTACCACGTACGTATGCTCCCCACGACGAGCTTGCGTACGCCGTCCACGAATTCAGCCACCCGCGAGACACCTCGTGCGCAAGCCCGGGGCGGCGACAGACGTAAGCGACGGAGGCCGCGGGGAGAAGCAGCGCTCGAGTTCCCGGTATAAAGGGTCAAGAGAGCTCGCTCGCAGGTCCTCATATTATACATTAAAGAGCAGCTGCAGCAGCGCAGGTCACAAGGCCGTTGGTTGGAGATGGCGATTGTCTGGTAGGTTCGAAGTTCCTTTTTATAACGTTTGCCAAGCCGAGCGGACGGCGCCCGGCAGCCAGCCAGCCAGCCAGCCAGCACAAAGCTCAACCACGTAACTCAGCAGGCCCTGTCAACCTCTCTTGACAGCCAGTCAGCCTGCCAGCTTCCATCCCGCCACTCGAACTCCATCCATCTGCATCTCTGCATCTGAGAGGCTGTCCGAGATCCTCATCGCCTCGCCGCATCTTCACCTGCTCTATCTTCGCCGATACACTTCGACGTCCGGCTGGGCCACACCCTACCGCCCGCCATGTCGCACCAGGGCTACTCGTTCGTCTCTCGAGGGACACCTGCAGGGGAGATGGCAAGAGGGACACTTTGCTAACGGTTGCTGTCCACAGGCAAAGCGTCAACGACCCGCAGCTCATCACCACCGTCAACAAGCTTCAGGATGTCTTTGCGACCGTCGGAGTACGTTACGCTTCCTTCCCAGGGCAGCTGTTTGACCTGTCCCCGTCGGCTTGGTACTTCCAGGGGAGCTGCGAGCTGACACGCGATAACAACGAGCAGGTTCAAAACCCGATAGACCTACCACAGATCGTTGTCGTCGGATCTCAATCGTCAGGAAAGAGCTCCGTGCTCGAGAACATTGTCGGAAGAGATTTGTACGGCCTTCGTCATTCTCCTGTCGCTGGCGGATGTATACTGACGGACTTTATCAATTTCTAGCCTTCCAAGAGGTACCGGTATCGTCACCAGACGGCCGTTGGTATGCAGTTCCCTTCTATACCGACTCTTCGAGTCTCGCTCCGAGCTTACGTGGTCTGTCTCGTGTAGGTTCTTCAACTCATCAATCGTCCTGCTGGCACGAACAATCCCGTCGTCAACGGCGATACCAACAAGACCGACAACGCGATCAAGGGTACCACGGACTCCGCTGCCAACCTCGACGAATGGGGCGAGTTCTTGCATATCCCCGGCCAGAAATACTACGACTTCAACAAGATTCGTGATGAGATCGTTAAGGAGACCGACGCCAAAACCGGCCGAAACGCGGGTATCTCGCCCGCGCCTATCGGCCTGAGGATATTCTCCCCCAATGTCCTTACACTCACGCTGGTCGATTTGCCCGGCCTGACAAAGGTGCCCGTTGGCGACCAGCCGAAGGACATCGAAAAGCAGATCAAGGATATGGTCTTGAAGCAGATCTCGAAGCCGAATGCCATCATCCTGGCCGTCACGGCCGCGAATACTGATTTGGCCAACTCGGACGGCCTGAAGCTAGCTAGAGAGGTTGACCCTGAAGGTATGATCTGAACTGATAGTTTCTACGAGAGTAAGAGCACTCCACCGCCCATGTTGCAATGCTAATTTTAGGCGCTAGGTCAACGGACAATCGGTGTGCTCACCAAGATCGATCTGATGGACGAGGGCACGGATGTTGTAGACATCCTTGCCGGTCGAATCATCCCTCTGCGTCTCGGCTACGTCCCCGTCGTCAATCGCGGGCAGCGCGATATCGAGAATAAGAAGCCGATCCAGGCAGCCTTGGAGTACGAAAAGAACTTTTTCGAGAACCACAAATCCTACCGAAACAAGGCTCTCTACTGCGGCACTCCATATCTCGCGCGGAAGCTCAACCTGATCCTGATGATGCACATCAAGCAGACGCTCCCGGAAATCAAGAACCGGATCTCAGCATCCTTGCAAAAGTACGCTACCGAATTGGCGGGCCTGGGCGATTCGATTCTTGGCAACAGCTCGAACATCCTGCTCAATATAATTACCGAGTTTTGTAACGAGTACCGCACCGTCCTTGACGGCAACAATCAGGAGTTGACGTCGGTTGAGCTATCTGGTGGTGCCCGTATCAGCTTTGTCTTCCATGAGGTCTACTCGAATGGTGTCAAGGCCGTTGACCCCTTCGACCAGGTCAAGGATGTCGACATCAGGACCATCTTGTACAACTCGTCCGGCTCGAGTCCCGCTCTGTTTGTTGGCACCACAGCGTTCGAGTTGATTGTCAAACAGCAAATTCGACGATTGGAAGAGCCCAGTGTGAAGTGCATCAACCTCGTTTATGACGAGCTGATCAGGATCCTGAACCAGCTGCTTCAGAAACCGGTATGTGTGGCCTTCCCTCAAGCCTCTAGTGCACCCCGCTAATTCTTTTTTTGTTAGCTCTTCCGCCGATACCCAATGCTCAAGGAGAAGTTCAGCATGGTCGTCGTCAGCTTCTTCAAGAAGGCCATGGCTCCTACCAACAAGCTCGTCGTTGATCTCGTCGCCATGGAGAGCTGCTACATTAATACTGGCCACCCGGACTTCCTTAACGGCCACCGCGCCATGGCGATTGTGAACGAGAAGCATAGCGCGTCGAAGCCCGTCCAAGTAGACCCCAAGACTGGCAAGCCGCTGCCACGGACGGATTCCCCCGCACCGAGCATGGACGCCACAGAGAACTCTGGCTTCTTCGGCAGCTTCTTCGCTAGCAAAAACAAGAAGAAGATGGCGGCGATGGAGGCGCCTCCGCCGATGCTGAAGGCTTCTGGCACCTTGAGTGAGAGGGAGGGAATCGAGGTTGAAGTCATCAGTATGTCCTCTTATACGCCATATCCTCAAGTAACAGCCCACGCAAGCAGAATTACTAACAGCTGTGACTCTAGAACTGCTCATACAATCCTACTACAACATTGTCAAGCGGACGGTTATCGATATGGTTCCCAAAGCCATCATGCTCAACCTCGTGCAGTACGTCCTCATCCTCCACTTACATAGCATACATGCAGACTAACGTGTCTTTCTGCTTCGTAGATTCACCAAGGACGAGATGCAGCGCGAGCTTTTGGAGAACCTGTACAAACTGGACAGCGTGGACGACCTGCTCCGCGAGTCGGACTACACGGTCCGCAGGCGGAAGGAGTGTCAGCAGATGGTAGAGTCGCTGACCAAGGCGCAGGAGATTGTGAACACCGTCGGCTAGCAGCCGATGTTCTCTCAATCACTGTAGCGGACGGTTGTCGGGGGGCATTTATATACATTATGGGGTAGCGTGGGTGAGGGGGTGGTGGGGGTGACGGGTGTGTAGTAATGATGTTATTATGAGGTTGATGGAATTATTCTCTTCTCATGGATATGGTTGATCATTCGGTTCTACTCAACTCTACCCTTTTTACTGCGAGGCTTCTCCTTTGTGGGTTTTTTTTCTTAGAAAGCTGCTTGGAGGGCACTGTCTATGTTATTTCGTTTTTAGCTTAGTTTTTGTCCCTTGTTGTGCATGTGGACGTGCATGTGCTTGCATGTCCTTTTGTTGAATGCTAGAACGATTGCTTGCGGGATCGACGCTCCCATTTTACATGACATTGTTGCAGATTGTCTCGTAATTACAGATTAGATGAGTAAGTAGTTACTTAAGTAGTAGGCTGGTATGTCCTCGAAACTGCTTTGTGTGTGCCAGTATGTAACATTGACAAACTTGATGGGAGAATTCTTATATAGGACACAAATGCGCGTAGATGAAATGTAGCTCCAAGGCTTTGCAGAAATCATGGAGCCCATCGATACCGAAGTAAAAGTGCTTACGACAATATATCAGATACGGATACGTCCGTGTACGCTACAATCTACATATCTACGCTCGGAGTATAAATTTTATAGGCATTTTATTGTGACTATCCTCTTGAAGTACAACTGTTGCGTCGACACAGGTAGTACTAATGAAAGAACAGTCGGTGTCCTCGATGGTTCATGCAAAGGTGAGGTAAACGCCGCGAACACATGCTGCAAACGAATGTAATAACAACCAGCTATGCATGGATGCAATACTTAAGCTTGTATGCACGCGACACTTCGAAAGGGTAATGCATCACAGTAAAAAATCAGAATAGAGGATTCGCAGGAGAGTTCCAGACTTGACAAGAACGAATTCATTATAAGAATGTAAACAGCCCCAGCGAACCTCATGTGGTAAATGGAAACACCAAGAAGTTAACGAATTTTCGAGAAACAAAGAAAAGAGACGAAACATCATCGACAGTTATGTCGTGGATGGCGTCAGAAACAGGTAATCAGAAAGAAAGAAAGAAGGTACCACAATCTTGTACTACATCAGAGGAGAAGAGAGTAATAGACTTGATAACGAAAAACACAACAGACAATTTGAATTTGGTAAAGAGAGTAAAGAAAGCAACGGTGCAAGTCATCATAGTACCGTTGTGAATCATGTAGAAAGGTGGTAACGTACTAGTCGATCACCAGCCCTTAAAGGCCTTCTCGACAAAGACGTTGGAAGGACCTCCGTTGGAAGGACCGCCATTGTTACCGTTTTGGACAGCAGGGGCTTTCTCTGCTTTCTTGCGAGGGGGCAAAGGCTCACAGGCATCGATGAGACTGCTGTACTTCTGCCTTTGACGTGGCTTAGTACCATTGACCGCAGTGGAAGGACCTGCGTCGTTCAGGGAAAGTGCGGCAACTCCGTTAACTGCGTCGGCGATTCCGGTAGCAGATGCGGTTGTGCCATTAGCGCTCGACCCTGCTCCATTGGTGACCGGACCCTTCTGCGCGATGGTGACCTCTTGTGGTTTGGCGAGGATGGTGACCGTCTTCTTGGGAGCGGCGGTCAAATCAGCACCGGTGTCGCGGATGATAGGTGGAGGAGTCGGGACCCTTGGACCAAAGGTAGGGAGGATCGGGTCCGTGATAGCCCTGTACTCTGCCATGCGCTGGGCGCGAGTAAGAACCTTCTTGCTTGGTTGCTTCTGGCCGTGAGGAATGTGCCCATGAGCGATGGTGGAAACCTGCTTCGGGACAGCACGAGCACGGCGGAGGACGACCCTCTTGAAGCCTTTGGTGCCTTTCTTGATGGTCTTGGAGATCGAGCGAGCGAGTTGCTTGACACCCATGCTCTTGATGTTGGACTTTTGGTTCAGTGCGGTGGTCCCTGGAAGCCCAAATGTTCAGTCAGCGCTCTGAAGACGTTCACGTAGATGAAACGCTAATATGCACGCCGGAAACAAGACCATGGAAGCGCTCCTACGGCCACAGACGTGCAATCTATCTATTTAAATCCCCCCGGGGTAGAATCTTCCTCCTCTTCCTCTTCCTCCTCCTCTTCCTCCTCTTCCTCTTCCTCCTCCTCTTCCTCCTCTTCCTCTTCCTCCTCCTCTTCCTCCTCTTCCTCTTCCTCCTCATCACTTGTCCACTTCACCTCACGGACTACCCTCAGACCAAAGAAAAAGACAGTTCGAACTCATCAAAGGAATTGTCGAACTTACCCTCCAAAGGATGCTCATGACGTCCTTCGAGCTTGCGGTTCTCGAAGTCGACCTGCAAGTCACGGCACCAGGTGGCAAAGTTTCTCATGTCTTTGCCGTTTTCCATCGGCGGTGCCGTTCCGACCACATATCTGTGGGAACCAGTTGACTTGCTGATCGAAGACGGCGCCTTCTGTTCAGCAACAGGTGAGATGAGGTCCTGCTTCTGATGATCAGCTTTTGCTAGAGACTTTACGGCTAACTTTTTTTCTGACTTGAGAAGGAAAAGAACGCGCCCCGTTTTGACGGGGCTGGCGGTCTTGCTTGGCCCCAACAGCCCTATCTGACGACCAACCATACGAGTGCATCATTCTCAATGGTTTCGTCGAGAGGCGGAGGCGGGGTCCTGAGCTTGACCCCGCCAACGCTCACAAGAGTGCCCAATCCACAAACCTGAGGAGCAGGACCAAGAGAACCATGGTAGGGGCTGTTGGGGCAGCAAAGACTCCCATGCCATGGGAATTTTGCGAAGAGTACTTGCGGTACTCTTTCGACAATTGGGGTACTTGCTCAAACTCGATCAGGGGAGTGTGGGGGCGCAAACACTCTCAGCAACTCCGTCGACTTCCCCACTCCAAACGAGGGAAGTCGACGTTGTCTGAAGCATCAGGATGTTTGAAAGAGTATTTCATGTGCTCCGTTGTTGCTTCAGCCAAACCGTTGCTGTAGTGCTTGGATGCATTTACAGAGGGAAGAAGGGGGGGGGGGCTTTTAGCCATCGCTCCCGAGACGAGGTCTCGAGGAGGATATGGGAGGGCGGAAGGGGCTCGGCCTGGTGTCTCTTACCTTGGCGGCACCGGTCATGCCTGCGGGCGATTGGGAGATGGTGGAGCTGCTCGGCTCGCCCATCTTCGTCTGCAGGTTTCTCTTCGCTGGTTTCTTGACGGTTTCCAGGTGGAGAGAATCCTGCGAGCTGGTCACAGAAAAGGGAGATGGTTCGGATGGGGCAGAAGAAGGTGGTGATGGGAGGATGAGGTTCGGGTCAAGAACAGACACGATGGGAAGGGGAGGGGCAGCTGATGGCGATGGAGGAGTCGGAAGAGGACGCGTTGGGGCTTTTTGAATGTGGGGGACAAAAGAAGACTGGCGGCGGTGGTGGAACCGGCCGTGGCTCGTGGCCGAGTTGGCGATGCTTCCCATCATTTTTGTGTGCGTGTGACGGCTTTTTCTATATCACCTTTCTTGTTTCCTTTGACTGCTGCTGCTCTCACCTACGATTTGATTGTAGACTAACAGAGAATGCACCTCAGCGAGCACAATCCTACGCTTCTATATTGCCGTCCAAGCCGGACAACTGTCCTGATATCGTACAGATAGAGGGAATGAGATAGTTCCGTACAAGTAGGTACATGTTCATATAGCGACAGACTCCCCGCCATCTCCGATGGACCAGCGTCTGACTCTCAGATAGTAAGCATGCTTCATTCTCCCATATCGTGATGCTCAGCGTGCTAACCTTCGTCACCAGGGATTGCAGCTTATCCAGTAAGCTCCCCGTGCTGGCGGCTCAATCCCAGCACCAAGTACTATACACTCAAGAGGACCCGTCCCTTGAGGCAGTTCCCGAATAGGATATTGGCCAGACTTCATCAGCGTCATTCGAGGCATTTGTGTTGGCCCAGTTGGATTCTGCTTTGGGCTTGCTGCCGTCTTTGGCATGTTAGGCGAGCTGTCAGAGCTTTGGCCTCTCGCGAGCGGTTTCGGTCTTGTCGGAGCATTGCGATGACGGGAATAGTTAGGGCATTCTAGATGCCTGCTGGGTAAGTTTGCCGATATCTCATTGGTGGTATGTCGTTCGCCAGCTGTCTAACGGTACAATACTTCGTAGATGCAATATCAGATTCGTTCTCAGAGCTCCAACTCTCATGAGGCATATGCATTGAGAGCACTTTAACACACGATCAAGCACAAAGACAAGATACGATTGCAATTGCATTTGTATCGATACATTCACGCAAAACCTTGCATCTATACCCTGTGCTTCCTCTGAACAATACGATATATGAAGACGGCATCGGAACCCAAGGAGTTCAAACAAAGTGGGCTGTGGCGATATCCCGTCTGCCGTGCAGGACCAAGACTCGAGATTATTCCGTACAAAGTACTCCGTACTAAGCCCTTCGTTACCGGTATACCAGTTTGGTTTTAAGTTTCAGCACCAATATGCGTCGCACCAATTCCGCGCCTGGCTCCAATTTTAAATTGGTCGGTGCCTGGCTTCCCCAGCAACCAATCCCTGTTGAGACCTCTCGCGCTACACTTGGGATGCGCTGCCGTCCGAGGTCACAGGACTGAGATACAGATAATTATCCTCCGCACGAACACGAACTTCCGTCGGCGCAGACACTTCTAGTGCAGCTGCGGGAACCGAAGCCGCGTGTAACTGTTGGCCCATCATCGGACCCGATGGTACCAGTTTTTGACAGGCAGCTACTGTCGGCGCCCTGTCAGGAGGGGATCACCAGTCACCTGTTCAAAGTCCCCTGAATCGCATTCACCCGACATGCTTGCTCTTCCACTCGAAAGGTCTCCGCAAACAGTGGGCCGCCGTGTGCGTCGGTGGGGCGTCTCATCAGGAACCAGGGAGCTGTGATGAACAATGCAGGAACCAGCTGCAGCAAATGTGGCGCCGAATTTGCCCAACTATAATCCATCTTGCTATCGCATGGTCTCACTAACGCCAACAGGCAGTGATCCGTCAAGCCTCAGGCGCAAAACTAGCCGGCGGGCGGGCGGGTCGCTAATTCTACACAAGTTTGCCCTCCCAAGAGTGCACCGAAAGGAGGACCGCCTTTACGACCGTTGTGTTCTTACGTATATTTTGGATTTCACGACGCTGTGGCGTCGCTCGCGCCCGCCCTGGCATGCCGAACGGTCTGGCCCCGCAGATGAATGCATGGCTATAGCGATTGATATTATCCGATGGGATTGTTTCTAAACAGATACGGAGTACAGCATGCTAGACTACGGGATATATATCAATCACTCACCCCTCCCCTCCTTGCTTCACTTGTTTTCCCAGCACACGCCCACCGATGCATTCCATCGACTGTTGAGTGGCTCTCGTAACAGGCCATTCGTCCATTCATTTTTGACTTGCGCAATTGACCGTATACACTCATTTTCATGAAGATCTGTTGATCCATTGAGGAAGCTTGCAGTATAATTGTTTTTTTCGTTATCAAGCATTCTTCGAGATACCTGAGTCCATTCGCTCTTTTATCAAATCGGACTACGGGAAAGCAGCTGCAGCCTTCACAATGCGGCAGCTTGATATCATTCTATCAGCACTTTTCATTTCTACTTTAGCGATCAACGGGGCTCAAGGCGCTGTCTTGGACTACGGTCTCCACCATAATGTCAACGTAGACCGGCGAGACGACAATCTCGCCCCGAGAGCTGTCCACACACCCTCACCAGTTCAGTATGGCCAGGTCCAAGGCTGCACCGGCTGGAGATACGTCTCCGCCTCCGACACTTGTGCGAAGATCGTTTCCAGATTTAAATGCTACGGTCTTACCCAAGCCAAGCTCATCCAGTGGAATCCAGCTCTGAAAAGCGACTGCTCTGGCCTTGCTCGGAAACACTATGTCTGCGTAAAGAGGGATTCTCCACCACAGAACGCGAAGTCGATGGACAATCCGCCTGCGGCTCAATATCCACCTGGCTACCCAAGTCCCATTCAAGCGGGCCAGGCTGGTAACTGCGTCGCATGGAGATACGTCTCGTCGTCAGATACTTGCTCCAAAATCGTCAATCGATTCCAGTATGGGCCCACTAAATTAACCATGGCCGATCTGTTGAAATGGAACCCGGCACTGGGCAGTAATTGCAGCGGTCTCAAGCGCAAGCATTATCTATGCGTCCAGACTGGTACTCCTCCAACATCGTCGAGAACTACTACGGCTCCTGCGTTACAGAGACCCACCAGCTCGGTACAAGGCTTGGGTGGCGATATTTCGACTACTCACAGCACCTTGAGCACAAGTGCTACGAGGAGCACAACGAGCCCCACGACAAGCGGTCTTGAGACAACCACTTCTGCTACATCTACAATAAGCGGTTCTGAGGCGACTGCCTCTACTACAGCTACAAATGACGCTTCAACATCGGATTCTACATCTCAAACAAGCGGCAGTGCTTCGACAACCGATTCTACATTAACGTCAAGCAGCAACACCTCAGAAACAGATCCTGAATCCACAACAACGGGCACTGATACAACAACTGATACCACATCTACGATAACGAGCAGCACCCTGACAACTGATTCTACTTCGTCGTCTGAGACTTTGGCATTAGAGACCAGTTCTACTACCTCCCAATCAACCAGTGGCGCTTCGACAACAGATTATACATCTGCAACAGATAGCAGCACCTCAACTGGCGATTCTACAAGCAGCACTCTGACAACTGATTCTTCATCGACAACCGATTCTACATCAACTGAATCTACGTCGACAACTGACTCTACATCGACAGCCAGTAGCAGCACTCTAACCACCATCTCTACATCCACGTCTACTACTATTTCTACCACTACCACTACAAGTGCCTCTACCACTGCCACCACTACTGCTACGACTACAACCAATGGTCCTCCAGGTCCGACCCAAGAGGGCCAGGTTGCGAACTGCGTCCAATGGCATCCGGTTGAAGATGGTGACACCTGTGACACAATCGTCACTGAAAATGCAGATTCGCCGGTCTTTCTCACTCGAGTGACTCTATTGCAGTGGAATCCTGCCCTGGGAGACGACTGCTCAGGACTCCAAGCCGGATACTCCATCTGCATTCGCGCTCAACACTGGCTGGATGCGATCGCGCACCAAGGACGAGCGCCGTATGCACCTACTGACTATAAAGTCTACCGGAACGTCAAGGATTTTGGCGCCAAGGGAGACGGTATCACAGATGACACAGTCGCTATTCAGGATGCGATCGCGAGCGGCAACCGGTGTGGTCTCAGTTGCGATTCTTCGACAACCAAACCGGCCTTGATATACTTCCCTCCCGGGACGTACAAGGTATCCGCGACTATCCAAATGTACTACTTCACCCACTTCGTCGGCGACCCCGTCACGCTTCCGCGACTGAAAGCCTCCTCCACTTTCCCAGCAGCTTCCGTCATCGATGCCAACCCATACGACAACACCGGTCACAACTGGCATGGATCCACAAACAACTTTTACAAGGTCATTCGAAACCTCATCATAGATACAACGGATGTGCCTGCTGCTGTAGAGGTTAAGGGTATCCATTGGCAGGTTGCCCAAGCTACCAGCTTGGATCACGTCAAGTTCTTTGCCAATAATGAACCCGGAACCCAGCATTGGGGTCTTTACATGGAGGACGGATCTGGTGGCTACCTGTCCGACCTTGAGTTCAATGGAGGGCTGTACGGTGCCAATCTCGGTAATCAGCAATTCACTCTTCAAAACATGGTGTTCAACGACTGCGGGACTGGTCTCCATTTTTTCTGGGGTTGGTTGTGGGATCTTAAGGGTCTCATCTTCAACAATGTTGGCACTGCCATCGATATAAGTGCTGGTGGTCCCGATGCTCTCGGTGTTGGATCCGTCGTAGTCGCTGACTCGACGTTCATAAATGTTGGTGTCGCCGTCAAATCCGAAAAGAGTGCCACATCCTCCCCGAAAACTGCCAATTCTTTGGTCCTGGACAATATTCGTATCACCAACTGTCCTATCATCGTTGGAAGATCTGGCGATATTAAGCTTGCTGGCAGCTCCGGTTCAATGACGATCGACATGTGGGCCCAAGGACGGAGTTATGATGCGTTACACACCAGCGGTCAAGATATTCAGGGTCCCTTCGCCGGGTTCGTACGCCCGAGCGTCCTCCTCGACGGGGCCGGCAACATTCTCGGAAGAAGCAAGCCTCAATACGCCGACTTGAAACCGGATCAAATCCTCAGCGCTCGCGCCGAGGGCTGTCAGGGCAATGGCATCGCTGACGACACCGTTGCACTACAAGCCGCCATCAACAAAGCCGCATCCGAGAACAAGGTACTCTACATCGACTATGGTGTTTACGTCGTCAGCACTACCATACGCGTTCCACCTAACGCTCGCATCATGGGCGAAGTATGGCCGGTGATCCTTGGATTTGGTCCTATCTTCACGAACGTCGACAGCCCCGTGCCAATCGTACAATTCGGCCAACCCGGTGAAACAGGCTTCATCGAGTGCACAAACTTCATCGTAGCCACACGAGGCCCTATGAAGGGTGCTATCCTTATGGAATGGAACCTGGCATCCACCTCAGAGATCTCCGGCCTGTACGACGTCCACGCTCGTGTCGGCGGCTTCCAGGGCTCAAACCTCGATGCCAACACCTGCATCAAAACACCCGACAGCACAACCATCAAAGACGAATGCATCGCAGCCTTCATGCTCATGTGGATCCGCGCGTCGGCTTCCGGAGTGTATCTCGGAAACGTCTGGCTGTGGACCGCAGACCACGATCTAGATCTGCCAGCCCACAGCCAGATCTCCGTCTACGTCGGCCGCGGTCTGCTAGTCGAGAGCACAGGCCCTGTCTGGCTGTACGGAACCGCATCCGAACACAACGTCCTCTACCAATACCAGTTCTCCGGTGCGCAGAATGTATACATGGGCGCAATCCAGACGGAATCGCCATACTTCCAAGCTAACCCCGACGCGACGAGACCGTTCGACGTGAATCCGGCATTCGACGACCCGGATTACGATGTCCTTTGCCCAGCAGGCTCGCCGGCCACCTGCAAGAAGAGTCTCGGTCTGATAATCAAAGACTCGAGCAACATCTTGTGCTACGGCTCGGCAACGTACAGCTGGTTCGAAAACTACACGCAACGTAAGCCCGTCACACACCCCCATGATAAACACTTTCACATACACGTACTAACCATCTCCCCTCAATAGAATGCGTCGATCCTGATACCTGCCAGCAGCTCATGACCTACATCGAAAACTCCTCCAACATCCGCATATACAACATCAACACCAAGGGTACCGAAACCTTATTCACGGTAGACAATAACTGGAGTGCCGCGGAGGGCGACAACGAGAACGCCTTCGTGAGCACAGTTGCGCTACTCCAGATTTGATCCCATTAACGAGAAAGGCAGCGGCAGCACTGATGACGGTACGCCGCGTTGTGCTGTGTTGCAATTTGCGTAACCGTCTGCTAGCAGGCCTTGCGCATGCCTGCGTGCGCATATACTTACTTTCCTTATATTCCTCCTTCTACATATGTCTCCTATGTTATCATATCATATTACCTGCGATGTATATTAGTATACCGTCGTGTGTATATTACTACTGTTTCTATATATACCCATCCTACCTTGAAATTACACAGATGCAGGAGCCAGCAGCCTCGAAATTGGATGCATCTGCACGTCGAAATATGTTTACGTAACGCAGACGTGAACACGTTGTAACGTTACAGATATTACACAAGTAGGCACAATTTCGAGCATTCGTAATCACAGGTTGCACAAGCATTTGCCTGACGGCTTCTTCATTGGCGCGGCGGTATATATAACCACTATAATTAACATTTATCTCTGAAATGTGCAGACGCCCGGCGACACGCGTCCCCTGCGGGCCGACACATCCAGCCATCACTTTCTAACCGTAGAAGAAACAGAGCTTTTACAGCCGACTCAAAAACAAAAAAGCATATAAAACCAGTAACAATATGACAGCCGCAAGTCCTCCCCTCCTAACTCCCAAAAGCAAAAAGACCAAGTGCGACCTGGTATAATTACAACAAGAACATAAAACAAAAACCGTCGAAAGCAAATAGACGATTGAAACAAACGAGTATCAAAACACGTCATCTACATCTCAAGCCTCGGGTTCTTTATAGATACGGCATCCACAGGTGATCTGTCTGGGCTAAATTCGCCGGATTGACCGCCTTGCTTATCAGATCAATCACCGTCTGGTTCGCTGGTATCATAGCCGTATTATTAGCGCACAACGCGGCCGTTCTCCTGACGATAATGGTGCTGTTAACGTCCACCTTCTCTCGGAGCTTCTGGTCAGCGGCGGCGCCACGATGCTGCTGTGTGAACCAGAAGATCATCTCATCGCGGACAAACAGAGACAGATACTGCTCAAGTTCAAACTGCCATAGGAAATTAATCATTAGCTTATGCATGTCCGCTGGAAAATAAAGAAACGACGCAAGGGAAAGGACTCACCTCAGGCTCCATAAGACACCTTGCGATAGCCATGATGGCGCAAGAGTAGATGCCCTCGACGGCAATCGGGCCCATAAGGGTATGCAAGTTCGGCGTTAGACGGAAAGGAACAGGCTCATTGTTGTGGAAGTACGCATTGCTAGCCGCCATGGCCGGTATAAGCTCGGTGCCCCAAATGTTTCCAGTAGCCTTTGCAATGAACATCTTGTGCGGGAACCGATTGTTCATGTTCATCACGTAGGTCATGAACGTGAGAGCTGCGAACTGGTACGCAAACTGCCGACGGAAAATCCAAAAGTCGTCGAAGGAGCTGTATGATGCTTGCATGTACTATAATGGCGCATGTTAGTACAGATTCCACGAACAAACACGTCAGTATGGAGCCGGCGCAACTTACGTCCTGAACAACGTTGGAAGGCACCATCTTCTCTTGGATCGCACTGAGGACTTCCATCTTGAGATTCTGGACTTCGGGTCCGCTCATCTTCTTGCTGACATTGTTTCTCAGACTCTTCATCGCATAGATCAGCGGGTCGTCTTTGCTGATGCCCGTCTTGCGACAGTAGTCCTCATAGATCCCCTGAAGCGAGATATATGACGCGTCGTCCTGTACAATTCTGATGTGCGGTGCAAGCGGCACCATCAATGGGAGATGGAAACCCAAGTTCCGGCGTCTGGCCTCCTTGCGTTTGGAGAGAATACTATAGATTATATTAGCGAACAAGCTCTGCAATATTCGGCATAATGGAATAATGTTACTAACCCGTTGAAAATCCGGAACAGTTGTGCAACTCTCTCTTCGCGTCTACAGTGACGTTGAGCGGGATGCTGGACCGCAAACGCATGGACGCTTCCATCATGGCCCCTCATCTTCAACCGTCGATGGCAGATACCATATCCGCGGACGACATCCACACGAGGAAGGAACCGCTCGATCCGGACAAAGTCCTTGTTGTGGTCCCGATGCAGCAGATACTGTCCGGGGACTTCTACCTCCTCGAATTTCTGGAAGCGGAAATCGCTCAGATGCGGCGAGAAGGACTCGAGGCTGGCATGCGCGGGTCGCCTGTCAAGCTTCTCCTCAAACCTGTCTCTCCACCGTCGCAGCTTCTGAATGTAACTTTGCAGATTTGGCTTCTCGTGCACAAACTCTTCTTCGAAAGCTACGCGGATATGAGCGGGGAGAATGGTCTCGGCAAAGCGGGTGATATTGGCCTCGGTTGCGGGAGGTAGTTTTGTATCCTCAGGAGATGCCAGCGGAATACGTCCAACGAACTATGATTTTCATCAACCGTTAGCATATAATTCACAATCAGAAATAGAAATCCAGTTATCGAAAGAAGACAAACCTGTAATCCATCGTTGAGCAAAGCTACGATCAGTCGATATGCGTCCTCATCCGGCGGACACTTGAAGTACTTGTGTATCTGATCGCCCATAGTCTCCATTGACAATGCGAGGAGTGGGAACGCCGACTTGAGCACCGACATGATCTCATCCGCATGCTCCCACGGGTTCCTCTTGGGAGCTGCAGGGCTCGCCGGCGCCGGTGAGGAGGCATTGCCGCTGTTGACAACGCCGTTCGGTTGGCTAGGCGTCTCTGGTCGGGCACCCGTTGAAGAATCTGGTCTCGGGGGGCTGACGGCGCTGCCTGGTGCTGCTGTAGGTGGCGATCCCTGGTTCGGCTGGTTCGCCTTCGCCTTCGCCTGTTGCGCCGATTGCTGTTTCTTGATCACGCTATAATCCTCCCTCGAAGTTCTGAGCAAGAAGTACAATGCCTGAGGAAAGTTCTTAGCGATCTTGAGCAGGATGCTCTTCGCAATCTTCGCCTCCTTGTGTGACAGGGATGATAGCAGCTGCGGGATGTAGGTGATCCAATACCACACTGGCATCTCGCCCTTATACGCATCAAACGCAGCCGAAACCACGCCGGTACTATCGTCGAGGCTCAGATGCCACAGGACGCGACTGAGCAGTTTCCGTGCCTTGCCGCTCTTGTACAACCCTGCAGCTTCAAGATAACAGCTGACTGCGTTACCGGCTAGCGCGAGATCGGTTGGGTTGTCTTTGAAGACGGTATCGTTGAAGAAACCCCACTCCGCCCAAGCCTTTGGCAACTTGAGATCGTAGAACAGGGCGGTGCCGAATGCCTCGTTCGCCTCATCCTTCTTCCCTAGCTTCGCCTGGAACATCCCCTTGAGCGTGTAGAACTCCGCTTTCTGTTGTCCAACAAAGTAATTGAGGTTTGTATTATTGATGACCTCAAGGCCGTTGTTCAGCTCCGCGGGATTCTGGTAGTGACATTTCGCCTGCTCTCGCAGCTTGAGGAAGGCCTCCTGGATCTCGATGTTCGGCAGCGTATAAATCTTACTTAATTGCGCAATGCAGACATCGGCCAGTTGGTGTTTCCTGGCAACGTGAGCGAATCTGTTGATGATCCATGCGGTCTCATGGTACCCTCTGTACGCATACGAGTTTGAGTTATTGTTGTTGGCCGTCTGTGGTACTAGCGGGAGATACGTCTTGTTGATTGACGTGAAGACGTGCTGTCGCCAGGTGACAAGGTCGTGCCAGGCATTGATGTCGTCCCAAGTGTTCGGCAACCGATCTCGCCATGTGCCCAGATTCTGCTTAAGCTCCTGGGACTTCAAGTCGAGGTTCGAAGCGGTAGTATTCGCAAGGCTGCTGTACATGACGCTGGCATCGTGCAACTCGACAATTTGTTGAAACGTCTGCAGGAGCGGGATATGCGCGGCAGTAATCTTCTTAGGCAGATTGTGCCACTTGCGCAGGCTGAGTTGAATGGCCTCGTCGCATATCCGCAAAAAGTCGCTGTTGCTCTCGTTCTTGCTGTGGACCTTCTGCAGCGCCATGAACGCCAGGAAAAAGTATCGTCGCGGCGTCGGTGAGTCCATAAGACTCTTGATCGTCGTATCCACAGCCTCGCTGCTCTGCCCGCCCCAGTCATCCAGCAACCGCCAGGCACACTCGAGGAGCAGATCGTTGTAGTTTTCGTGCTTGGCGAAGTCGCTTAGTATCTCCCATTGCTGTAGTTTCTGCGCGCAGAGAATCCAGTGATCCTCCCAGAGCATGTACTCTGCCTGCGAGAACGGCAGCACACCCGTGCGAGCTTTGATTTGAGCTTGCTCGTAGGCGTGTTGCGCCTTGTCCCACATGCCATTCTGCTCGAAGGACAGAGCAACGTTCGTTTCAAGATATTGACACCGCCGTCTCCACAGACCGTAAAACATATCCTCCTCCTGAATGCCAGCGTAGATTTCCGCCAACGCGTCGAGGTTGCTCTCCTTGATCGTTGGGTTCTCGTACGGCGGCTTGTACGCGGAGTCTTCCAGGATATGCAATGCCGAATACCAGGCGTTGAAGGACTTGCTAATATACTTAATAAGATGGGGAGGGAGAACGATCCGTGGGTTCGCCCTCTCAATCCCCGCCAACAAGCTCTGGATCACATTCGGCCGCTTATCCATTTGTCGGTGATGGCACTCCTTCGTAAGCAGATTGATCAGATTACGAGACAATTCTCCTCGGTCTTCGTGCCCAATAGCGGCCCAGCAAAGCGGGAACAGCATCACCCAAATTTCGTGCGCGATGTCCGCGGAGAGATGTTGAAGTTGCGCGAGCGGCTCAAAGATATCAACAGACTTGACATCTCCAAGGCTTGCCACGAACCGACGATGTCTGGCCATGAAGTCTTCGTATTGCTCATCCAACATGAGACCCGACATGTCCTTCTTCTTATCCATAGCAAACATGGTCGACGCAGCAGGTAGCTTGAAGTCTTCGGCGTGCAACTCCAATCGCCTCTCTTTATCAATGCAACCAAACAGCAGTTGCGTCACCTGGCTTAGCCAATACGAATCCTGCAAGGTCTCCCAGTTCTGAGTGCCGAGAAGATATAGTATCCGGGGATTGATAGTCCTCGACAGACTCTCCGTAAAAATTTTGAGAAACCGATTACGCATCTTGACATCCTGCGCTCGACAACCGATCAAGAAAGCATGCTCGAGTCGTACGGTGAGCTCAGTCCTAGTGATCTCAGGATGCTCGTAAATGCTGATGACGAGTTCGAGGAATTTATTGCAAAGCGTGGGATCCGGTCGGCCCTCAAAGGACATCATCTTGCTAAGCACCGCCGTCTTCTCCTTGAGCGTCGGGAAGCTCTCTGTCGAATGGAAGACCCAGTTCTCAACCACGCCCAAGATCTTCAAACAAAGCTCGTTGTTCGGCGACTTCTCCACCAACTGAGCCAGCACACTGAGGAACGGTCGTCGTTGGTCCTGAAGAGACGAGATCCGCGCAGCAGCAATATCGATAACGTTCGAGATTAACTTCAGAGCCACATCCGGGTCCAAAGGCGGCGGCGGCGGTTGCGCATCCGCGGCAGGTTGTTGTGGTGCAGCGGGTGTACCGCCAGCGATGTGATCTCTCGCAAGCCTCTGGAACGCCCTCATAAGTGCGGAGACATGGGTATCGACAGCATCCGGCCGTTTCTTCGCGAGAATCCACAATATGTTGATGCTAGGGATAACGCTGACGGAGACAGTCTCATTGACAATCTGCGTGAGTAGCTTGACGAACTGCGATCCCGTCGACTCGGTCATCTCTTCGTCTTCATCGTCCTCCTGCTCCTGCGGAATCACCTCGAGAATCCTCAACACGACATCCTGGAGCGCCTCCTGGATATCCACATTGTCGCACTTCAAACTCTTCTCCAGAATCTTCTGCAGCGTCGTAATCCTCTCCCTGCCAGCCCTGTCGCTTCCGAGCAGCCACTCGTTCGGCTTCGCCTGCACAATCACCTTGAGCACCTGCAGCATGTTCACAAAGCTGTGCGCATTGTCGTTCTTGAGTTCCGCCTGCATCAGCTGCACTTCCGCCTGCTTCTGGTAGAGATCGACGTCGACGTCTCCCCAGTACTTTGGCTGCAGTAGGTTCTCCAGCAGCTTGACTGAGCGCTCGCAGAGTTCGTTGGCGTTCCATTTTTCCGGACAGGTCGAGATGAACGTAATCAGATGCTTGAGCACAGACTGCCGATACTGCGGCTGTAAAACGGGAACCTTATCCCCACTGCTGGAGCCCGGCGGGCCGGATGCAGCGGACGACGCAGACGGCGAGGACCGCCCCATTTCATCCGGCAACTTGCGCTTCTTCATCTGCGGCGAGTCCATCATCGTCACATCAGCAAGAGAATCGATCGCCTGCTGCTCCCACTTCCAGATCAACTCAACCATATCGATAGAGAGAATCTTATGCTCAGCCGACGGGTTCTGGACGTGGAAGACAAGTTTCTGCAGCGCCGACACCATCCCCATGTAGAAGTTCTCACGGGACTCGTAAAACAAATCCCCATGGCGGACGATGAACTGAAAGATATTGATAAGTTGAGGCTGATTGTGCGACTCCTCAACAAGAATCCTCCGCGGCCATTTCGCCCAGATCGGAAAACCCTTAGAATCAGCACCCGGCGGTATCCGCTTCGGCAAGACAGGAGCGATGAGATCGAGCGCCTGTTTCACCAGCGTCCGACCCTCCGGTTGATGGGCCTTGAGCAACGCCACGTATATCTGCGTGACAATCTTCGACGGGGTCTCGAAATGCGCGATGAAGAAGGCGATGAGAACGTATGCGGCCTGCTTGTTGATGATATCCTCCAGCTTGATGAAGTTCCAGCCGAATTTGATCACGTCCTTCCTCGCGTCCGCGATGATGGCGTGATGGTGCTTGATTAACAGTGCTGACATCTGCAACACCTCCATCCGTGACCGATCCAGGCCGTTCTGGCCGTCGTCGAGTTCTCCGAGATTCGTCTTCCAGATCTTATGGTGCACCGCGCTGACTAGCTGTCCGTCAACAAGCCTTGGTCCGGTGTCGTCCTGGCCCCTGCGTTGGATATCCATCAGTAGGATCGGATTGACCAGGTTTTTGAACGCGTAGGTTTTGAGCATCTGGTTCTGCGAGGTATCTTGATACAGATCCAGACACTTGAAGATGACGCTCTTCCAATACTCGATCGAATGGCTGCATATGATTCGTTCGTAGATGAAATGGTCGAGAAGATAGTTCGGTTTCAGCGTGCCAGAGCTTGTCGCCTTGATACACTGGAACAAAAATGCAAGGTCGTTCGGTCTCTGCTCCAAGTACTTGACAAAGATGGAGATGAGCGTCGTTGCAGACTGATCCACGCTAAGGCACAGTGACGGTGGCTTCAGGTCTCCGTTGACAGCCTTCATGTACACATCCGACCCGACGGTGAGTAGCTTGTTCAGTAAATCTTTGTGTTCGACAAGCCAGTAGCTCTTATGCTTGCACACTGCCCCGATAGCCTCGATGGCGCCAAAGATAGCCGTGGTCTTAGCCTCACCGGCCAAGTCGCTGTCAAAGGAAGCCTTGACGAGATCGCCAACATGCGTGATAAGATGTTCTCGGAGCGGCACGCTGGATTCATCTTCGAGCAATTGCGAAAAGAGCCTGCTGAACCTCATCGATTGGAGCCGTGCGAGCATATATTTCCACGTCTCCTCCGCGTATCGATTGACAAATTTGAGAAGCGGCGGTCTGAACGGCGAGACCTGCGTCCGTCGTAGTCCTTCCTCCAATGTCAAGACAGTCTGCACCATCTTATCGAGAAACTGGCTAGCTGCGGGGGGAAGTAGATGAAAGATATTGAGAATCGACGCGATAATTTTGATGTTGCTATTCTGCTCGAGCAGCTTGAAGGAAGTCTGGTGAATGGTATTCGGGTCTGCGAACTGATTCAGATGATCAAACAGCCGAGACCCAATCTCGACCTTGAAGTAATTTGTCAACAGCTCGAGAAGCCTTGCAAGCCCTTCCAGACCAGCCACTGACAGCCGCTTGTGATCAGATAGGTTCATCAGGATCGGTCTTAACCCATTTTGTAGCAACTCCTTAGGAAGCTTATGCGTATGGGTCAGGACCCCCTTCAACCCGTCATTCGCAGCTTCGACGACCTCCGGCGACTTGGCGTAAAGCGACTTGAAGAAGACAGCGATGATGCGGCCCTTGGTCTGCTGCTGCGTACTTGTATTGAATTCCGGATACGCGATAGCCATAGACAGCAGTCGTATGCAGCCGACCCGCAGATTCATCACAGCCTCCATGGTGCGATACTCGTTCGCCTTCTGTGTGCCCAGTGTTTCGTCGTCGGCATCAGCAAGCGCAAGAGCCTCGCCCAGCAGCCGCATCATTTCGTGGTCGATCTCGAGGAAGTTATTCTGCAGCTTCAAGCAAAATGTGATGGCGTCAATGTATCCGATCTGACTGGCGAATGGGAGTGCGCGAAGCGGTTTGCCGAAAATTGGTCCCACGAGTCGATCCTTCACGGGTGCAATCATCTCCGCGATATCCACCTTGAGAAGCTTGGATAGCGTCTCCAGCGACTGCTGCGCAGCCTGTCGAACATGCTTGTTGCAGTTGGAAAGTTCGTAAACGATATGAGTGCAGAGGTTGAAAAGCTTCGAACCAGGCTTGATGTCATCCTTCTGAGCACCCTTATTGCACTCGTTCAGCACAAGATGCAGCGTCGTGGAGGCGTCCTCACGCGTAGTCGCAGGTAAATCTTGCGGCATGTCTTTGATGATATAGAGGAGCGAGCGAACCCAATCCAGCTGTCTATCGACGAGGAACATCTCCCCGAGAGACACCTTTGTCAACAAAGCCTTGATCCCAAGACACCCGCCCGCTTTCGAATACCACTCCTCCGCATAGCAATTATGGCAGAATCGTTTCGACATCGCCGAGAAGAGCGGCAGCTTGCCAATGTATGTCGGGTTGCCGAAGATAACAGCACCAGCTTCTGCAGTCACTCGAATACCTTCCATGGCCGCTTCTCGAACCGCAGGGACCTCAGACCCAAGGCAATCCGACAGGGCGTCCGCGAGGACGTTTGTATCGAGCGTCAGTGGTCCTTCACCACCTTCAACGCTGAAAGGTTGCTTGCTGTACCTATAGGCAGTGACCGCGTTGCCGATGTCCAAGACCGCCAGATGCCGACAGATGTCCGCGAGCAGCTCCGTCGCTTCGTCCTTCAACTCGTCGATAGAGGTAGCGTACAAGCAAGCCTTGATCAACGCTCTCAGCTGTTCGTCCTGCTCATGTTTTTTGTGCACCGGCTTGTCGCGATCGCTGGCAATGTCCTGTGGATTCGGGACGTCGACTGAGTCGTTAACCAGATCGTTCGCATGCGTCCTGACAACCTGCATAAAGTCATCCGGCAAATTATCCTGTCCGATGAAGAGCTTAAGTGAAGATGACAGCAGCTTGAATGCCTCGCGTCGGTGGAAGATATTCGCCTTGGAGTCCTTCAGCGTCCTGATGGCAAGATCCATCGCCACCATGAACGGATATGGTCGCTCGCCAGGTGCGCCATGCAGCTTGAGGTTGACGCTGCACTCGTCGTCTGAATACGTCCGATACTCGAGGGTCGGAGGATGTGTCAAGAATTTCCTATTGCGTCCGCCGAGCTTCCCCAGGATCCTCATCGTCGTATGGCTCTGTTGATGGCTGTACGGTAACGGCTTGAGGTGATTCCACAGCGCGGTCATCAGGTCGTCAATGACCGGCGCCATGATGGGATCCAAGTAATCTGCAGTAAGATTATCGACGCAAAGTTCGAGAGTCCGAAGGCCCTGTGTGACGAGATCCAGCCCGGCGCTCAAAGCTACCACGAGCGGTCTCATCAGATACGATAGGTGAGGCAAGAGATTACTAAGTCTTGCCGGTACCGTCAAACACAGTTCCACATAGAGATCTCGTTCCTTCGTGTCCCTCGCAGAATGAAGCTTGGTGTTGAGAACTTGCAATAGAACCTCAAGCAGCGGGAGGATCTCTTTATACAAAACCTCGAATCTTCCGCCGCCGATGGATCGGAACAGCGAGCGGAGAAGGTAAAAGTAGTTCACCGGCTCTTCAGCGGTAGTCGACAGTTGAATTGCCTGTGTGATGATCTTGCTGACATGCGGCAACAGCACCGGCTCGTTATGTTGCGAAAACAGCGTAACAGCCATAAACGACAGCTTGAACAACCGGAGGAGAATCGAAGCCTTCATGACATCCTTCGTCCCCACCTCTTCCATCTTGCTCATGAGGAACTGGAGCAGCATGCCGCAGAACGCGGGAGACGTAGCTTCACTGGCGAGGAAGAACTGCGGGATGTGGAGCAGAGGATAATGCTCAAACATCATCTCGTATAGGCGCGGTATCTCAGAGTGGAAGACCTCATGGAAAGTCGCAGGGTCGATACAGTGGAACACCGTCGCAAAGGTCTCCAACAGATCTTTCTCCTCCTTATTCGACGGAACAAGGATACTCTGCATGAACTCCAGCGGCGTCGAGAATGTCTGCTCGTTCGTCTTGTCGGTCTCCGAATGGTAGTATCTGAAGACATATGCGCCCTCCCGGAACAGCTTTGTGATAATCTTGACCTCCTCCGCGTTGAAGCCGTAGGCGACTTCAGACCAGTTAGGCGGGTTATTGGCAGGGTCTCCAAATGATAGCGGCGGGTTGCAAGCTCTCAGCGCCGACAGCATATTCTTGAGCCCGTTCATCAGATTTTTGAAAAGAAACTTGTTGTCTGAGCGAATTATTAGCACGCGTCTTCATCGCGAGGTCGCACGTCTACTCACCATCAACGGGTTTCTGTCCCCTGTCCCGGTTCGAGAGCTTGATAGGGGTAACCTGGAAGATGTCAATCTCATCATACTCCTCCTGCTCCGGCCGGTCGATGTCCATCGCATCATCTTCCGCCCCAGTGTGCGGCTTGCTATGCTTGACCGCATTTTCATACTGTCGATTCATAGCCGCAAACTTGTCCGCGATGGCATCCAGGATCATCAACAAGAAGTGCCGAGCTGTAGACCGTACACCATAATCAGTACTTCGCCGTACGCACCAAGAAAGGCCAGGGTGCAACATACCCTCCTGCTTGTCGGGGATCTGCTTTGCAATGCATTCCGCCAGGTTCATAAGCAGCTTCGCGCTCATGGTCTGGAAACTCGTCCCGGGAAATGTATCATGTAAATTTTTAGTGTAGACTATTACCGTCCTCCGAATTTGAGAGCTATTGAGCGACTCCCGGACATGATGAATTAGATCCGCCAGCATACTATACGCAAGGGGTCTACAGCTTCTGTCAGCAAATTCTCTCTCTCTCGACGATAACTTCATACGCTCAGTTCACAAACACCCACCTCATCGTCTCGTAAACAGTCAGCCCATCGCCGATCAGAACTCGCTCGTCGAGAAGCTCATCAATCTTAGTCAAAAACACTTTACGAAAATTGAAATTGATAATGTGCCTCGTCGCCACCAAGAGCTCCTTCCGTGCACTAGACTTCTCTCTCGGACAGTCCTTCAGCAGTCTCACAACGACGTCCGGCAGCTTTGTCAAAAAGTCGGCTAGCTCCTTAGAATAGCCTCTGAGAACATACGCCAGGAACGACATGGTCTTGACCTGCGCTGTAACGAAATCGCCAAAGGCAGCTTTATTCCGGATATTCGCACACGGCCCGCTGAGAACCTGGCCGTTCTGCGCGGCAAGCTTATGCGCTTCGGCCTGCGGTGCAGCCTGCAACATTATCATCTCGCGGATAAGCGGCACGAACAGCTTGATATTATCAGGGACGAGCTGCTTGTGCGCTTGAAACAGCGAGACGACTATGATGGGGCACTCAGCGAGGACCTTGAAGCTTTGCATTCCCTTCACGAGGTTCTTGTTCGCGGGTGTGTCGTCGCCGCCCATCATGGGCGAGCCGGGTTTCGGAGACTGCATCACGTTCGCGGGCTGTGATACCATTCCAGTCAGCGACTACTCGCAAGCCCAGGATACATGCGATGAGTACATACCGTCGATGGCATGGGGGTGGCGCCACCGTACGCCGGTGTGTCAAAGGTGTCTTTGACAGCCTGCGGCATCTTCGCAAACATCTCTTGTATCAGGTCCAGATACGGCTGCACCTGGTCCGACAAGGTCTTTTGGTAGTTCCGCTGGAAGTCCATTATGATCTTCATGCAGAGGACTGCATTCTCCTCGTTCTCGATGCGGACGAGCGCCATCATGACCTTCATGAGTTCGACAGCGTGGACCTCCAGCGCATTCTGCGGGCTGAATGGTAACCGGTGGATAATATCGAGGATGCAGTTTCGCAGTTTCTAAGCAATGTATATGTCCGTTAGTATCTCCTTGTTCGCACCGGCTGTATGGCAGGAGGTGGACTGACGTGTTCGTTCGATGTACTTAGGAAGGATGGCGGGCCTCTTAGTAGTTGATAGAAGACCGGCATGAGCTTTGCGAGGGTATTGCTATAGTCATGCTGGTGCAAGACTTCCAGCTGGTCTTTCAGCTCCGAGGCGATCATGAACTTTTGTCGAGTGTCTACATCACCAATTCCGTCAGCGCCAGGTCATGCAACAATACATCGATACAGATATATTGATAGACAAAGGGACGATGGGATGAGTTCAACTCTTACCAATTTTATCGTCCGCCAGTCTCGTCGAGAAGAGTTCGACGGACGGCGGGGCGGCCGGAGCAGCCATCTTGGGCGAATACGGATGGTGAACCGGCCGTCGCTACAACTTCAACCTTCACACACACACACACACTCTCTCTCTCTCTATACTCCTCTTCTCTCGGTCATCACAGACCGTTGTCGGTGTGAGCTGCGCGAGAATAGGGAGGCCGAGCGACGAGTATCGGGGTGGATAACTAGCAGCTAGAATGTCGCGATCGAAATGTACGGACGGACCGTCGTGCACGTGCGTATTGTGAACGGTATTATCGGGCGATCTGACGAGGCGATGCGATAGGATGTAACGAGTATACGAGGCGGGTAACGTAAGAGAGCGTAGTCGTGCTGGTGATACCGGCAGTCGGTTTGTCGATGGCGGGATGTCTTTCCGTCCACCAGTCGGTCAGTAGAACCAGAGAAACGCGCAAAGTATCGCGAGCAACGACGCCAAGCGAAGACCTGTCCGCGTTCGACAATTGATTGGTGCAGGACAGGCGTCCAAGTATTAATAAAAGGATAGATAAGAAGAAAGAAGAAGAGGGAGGAGAAGAAGAAGAAGAATATAGTAGGAGAGTGGTATCGATGCGCTGCCCGGGCGTGTTCGAAAGAGTGGGCTGATTGGCGGTGTTCGGGGGGGTGGCAGCAAGCAGAAGGCTGATGGAATTGTATGGACGGGCAGCAGAGCATCATCGAGAAGAAAAATCGGGCTCGAAAAGTTTGGGGGGAGCCTCTCGCCGCGACTGCTCTGCGCCAAGCCGGGCATCCTTGCTTAGTACGCAGGCTTGGCGCCGTCGCCAATCTGCTCGTCCCAATCCGGACTCTTTTAGACGTTTATTAGCCTATTTGGCTCCTATACTACAATTATACTCTCGAGACATCCTAGTACTACTGTCACTAATCTAATTAAGACTATCATTACTACTTCTAGTATGCCCGTCAAGTGTATCGGTATAGATTCAAGTAAGTATCGATATAAGATATATCCAGTGTAAAGCAGATCGCAGGTATACGGGCGTATACTATGTACAGACAGCATCGGTCGCACTCCTCACAAGTCATCATATAAGCTCCTCGCAGAAGAACACAACAGAACGCCCAGTCCACACCGACATGTAGTATAAACAGCCATTAACACACAAGAAAAAAAAAGAAAGCGACAAGAAGAAAGCGACAAGAAAATGTATAAACGAATTGCAAAAAAGAAACCCCATTGCAAGTACAGACGGACGGAGACAAGAAAAAAAAGGTCGTTCGTTAAACATTACTATGTATCGTCGTCGATGCATCAGGTATCCGGCCAATCCCATCTAGCACACCTCTCGACTGATCTGGGTCTTCTTGTACCCCGGTCCTCCCTCCCTCACCCGCTCCTGCTGCTCCAGCAGGCTACCTGGCACGAAATTGCTGTTCAACGCCATGTTCAACAGCGGCTTCGACGCCCCATGTCGCCCGGTCGCGATGCCGTGTCCCTGATGCGCATTCGTCGGCACCGAGGCTAGCAAACCCGTTGACTCAAACGCTGGCTCGGCTTCGTATCGCTTCTTCGAAGACGTAGCCTTCAGGTTCGGGTCGTACGTAGGCTCGAACGTCGGCTCCATCTCGAACCGCTTCTTCGTCGACGTAGCCCTGACTGTTGCGCTGCGTGCTCGCTGGCCCGCCGCCGCGCTCCTGGCCGCCGGACCCATTCGCGTAGAGATGCTCCTCGAGATGGAGTTCGGGTGCGCTGGCTCCGTCGCGTGTTTTATCAGCGGGCCGGCATTGCGGTCGACCTCGACGCCGTGGCCAGTGATCTTCTTCTTGTGACGGAACGCTTCGTCTTCCTCTCCTTCGAAGCTCAGCAGCGGTTTAGGCTGCCCGGGGATGCCCGTCGGCGAGGTGTTCAGCCCGCTAGATCCACCACCATGTGATGAACCGAGCCTCTGAAGTCTGTTCTGCGGGCTCGTTGTCCCGTCGCGGTAGAACGGCATATCGCTGTCCTTCCGCGAGCCCTGTCGGCCGCGCTCATCGCCGTTACTGCGATCGCGCACCGGTGTCTTGGGCAGTGTAGGCATCGAGTAAAGATTTGAAGAAGGATCCTCGCGACGGTTTCCGGCCTTCTGGATCAACGTACCCTTCCGCTCAAGCCCGCCAGACTTGGGAGGCGCGATGTCCATGGTGTTGACGATGTTTCTGATCTCCACCTTTTTGTCGTACGCCGCACCCAGCAGGCCCGTCGACAGGAACTCATCCCCATTAGGCGCCTCGCTACCCTTGGTAGACGCCTTGTCGTTGAGCGACTGATACGTGGGTGCGTTCTTAGCTCCGTGGACCAGCGGCGAGCCCACGCTCTTCGGCGAGATCATAGCCGGCGACATTAGCACGGGGGATGTAACGCCATCCGGCTTCTTTGTGGCTTGCGTGAGCTTCGTTTCCGTCAGGAGCCTCGCCAGCTTTGTTTCAGTCATATCCGCGGAGCTGGTAACGCCCTCTTGTTCCAGCTTGGCGATCAGGTGCGACTCTGCCGCCTTTGTCTTCGACCGCGTATGGTGCACGTACGACCGCCAGTCGTGCAGAGCCTTGACCCACTCAAAGTACTGGTCCTGGGAATCCGTGGCCAGAAAGTGGAAGAATCGCGACTGGTCCACAAACATCTGTTTCTGCGCCAGAGCCTTGAGGATGATGATATACTGGCATTTGGACGGGACGTCAAAATGCCGCTTCTTGCCGTACTGCCCGACCGTGTAGACTCCGTAGTCCATGATGTTGCAGACATGCGAGCTCTTCTCGCTCTTCAACCGGCTGCTCATCCGCGACATCGTGAGCTTAGCGTCGTCCAGGCAAAAGTACCTCTTCGACTTGATCTTCACGTTCGCGTCTTCTCCCTTGGCGTGGTAAAAGTTGGCGACGAGGCGACCGGGTGCCGTCTTGTGGTCGGCGCCGGGCTTGAATCGAAGGTTTCCAGACTTGATGACGTCCACATCCAGATAGAGAGTCGCGTCATCCTTCCGACCGCCCATCGCATCGATGACCGTGGTGATCAGCTCCGACTCGTGCAGCGCTCGCTCGAAGCCGAAACCGGGCAGCCGCTCGATAAGGATAGCAGCCCCGCGAAGCGTCATTGTCTCCTTTTTACAAGCCCAGTCCAGAACATCTCCAACCATAGTGTCGTGCTTGAAGCTGTAAACTTCCTGTCGCTTCTTCGAGAGGACAATTGTCACTTTCTGTATTATGAAGTTAGCAGATGTACTCAAAGGCCCCACCATATGACAATCACGTACCGATGTTCTATTGGGATCGAATGGCTCATGCAGCGTTCTTGAGGCAAACCGAGTAGGCTCATGGCCGGCAAACCCGTCACTCGACGAGCTCGTGCCATCGGACCCAGATGTCTTCGGCCCAGAGTCAAACGAGTCCGAGAACGTCGGGTCCACCATCGCCGCCGTATGCTGAGACGACGACGGCAGCTGGGTAACATATTGTCGGTAGAGATCGAGCGGTATCGGTTCGTGAGCCAGCTTCGTCGGCGGGGCTGTTGACGGCTTCGCAGTGCTAGCGGAGTGGGAGTGTGATGAAAGAGGTGCGGTAAGAGGTTTCGAAGGGGCAGGAGCAGCCTCGGCTTTTGTCTGAATCTTCGGTGGCGGTGGTGCCTTGCGGTATCTCGATCGTGACCTAGCGATCGATTGAGAACGGGCACGTCGCTCAGAGCCTCTGACCGCCGGATCCTCGTTCGGTGTCGTCGTTCCAGACGATGGTGCTGTCGTCGCTGATTCGGACATCAAAGCCGACCCGATGTCCTTGAAGAAGGATTTCCCCGCGTCGATAGACAACCGCCAACCACCCTCGCTGCCCCGAGTATGCCCATGTCCATGTCCGTGCGTATGTGTATGTCTTCCCCGCGTTCGCTGCACCCACAGTTTCTCGTCGTCGCCGTCGTCTTCATCGTCCAGGAATGTCGAAGGGACCTTTGCGCCCGCAGTCTTCGGCCCGGCTGCACTGCTGCCACGACGGCTGACCCTGGCGCCGCCAAGAGGAGCGGAGTGCTGTTGTTGCCTGCTGCTCCAGTCGTCGTCGCCATCATCGTCCAGGAAGCTCTTGGGGAGCTGTTTCGGCCGCGACGACCGGCGGCCATAGCGTTCTCTCGTCTGTCCTTCCATTGTCGACGCTAAACAGAAAGGTCACACGCGTAGTAGCCCGATATCGACCGATCAGCCCTTTGTGATTTTATTTTAGATTCTAATATCGTCCGTATTATTTATTTTCTCGAGTAATTTGCGGGGGGGCCGAGGGGGGGCTATTGGCCTTTAAACTCGAAGGGGGCACGCGGAACCCGGGCAGCCCGTGTCGTTCGTTGCGTTGGAGGGGGACGAAGCGAAAGCGAAAGCACCAAACGGTTATTTTAAGCTGCAGCTGCACCGTTCAATTGCCGTTCGGTCGAACGCCCATCCATCAAGCGCCCGCCGCCCAAATAATAACAATATCGAAGAAGTGCGCAAACTGTACGGGCGTCCACGGACTTTTCCTGAGACTTCCGTGCAGCTGGGCCCGATAAAAAGGAAGGCCCGTCCAAGGGTGCACGTCGAGTCGACTCGCGAGTTCCAGATGCCAGCAGCCGGCGACGGGATGTTGTATGTAAGGATGTTAAGTAAAAAAAGAAGTACTTAGTCTGGATGGAGTATGTACTTCGTATGTATGAAAAGAAAAGAAGCCGCTAGCAGTCTACTTGCCCAGCGTTTGAGTTTTTAACTCCAGTCGGATCGCTTTCGAGCGCTAAATAGCGTGCTTGGTCGCTCGCTCTTTCCTTCCTTCCTCTTGCTTGCTTTCTTTCTTTCTTTCTTATAACAAGTGCGCTTCCTTCTGCAGACGTAAAGTCCGCATGACCTTGTGTAGTATGGAGCTGTAATGTGTGATATAGGTGTCTGCCTGGTCGCCTGTCTTTCTGTCAGGCAGCGGGAACTAGGATGCAGACGTCTCCGAAGCTCATGCGCCGGACGTAACGTCAATGTAATGTAATGTACGATGCACGCCCACCAGTCAGCCAGTCCGTCCGTCCGTCCGTCCGTCCTGGATAGCTGCCGCTGCTGAGCCCTGCTGGCGAATCGCCGGATCTAGAGCGCGAGGGGGGCAACCGAAGCGGTCGTCGAGCACAGCTTGTGTAAACCAGCAATCCGCAGACCCGCCAACCGCAATAAAAAGCTGCCTAGCCCCGACGAGGGAACCGTGTGCAACTCGGCTCGAGACCTTTCGAATTGGATATCTGATTGGGATTTGTAATTGTGTCGCTGGTCGATGGTGTCTGCTTCTGTGGCACTTGCAGCAGCCCGCCGTGTGAGCCCGGGGTGATATACTCTTCCAAGATGGAGATCGAAGTCGAATTCGAACAGCGGACAGCGAGAATGAGTCGACCAGGACGGCAGTGCAAGCAAGCAAGCAAGCTGTGTGTGCGAGTGACAGCTGAAGTAACGTTGGCGCCGACAGCCTTTTACGAAGGCAATCAACTCGATCGAGGGATCCCGAATTCGAAGGATCAAGGAGATGTGTCCAGGAGAGGGTTGATGCTCTCAATCTCGCACTGCGATGAGAGGGTTAGAGAGCGAACACGCAACGTAACGTAAGGAACGGAAAGGCAAAAGAGCCCAGTCGAAAGACTCTCAAAGAAGAGAAGGAAGGGCAAGATCGAACGAAGGGAAAAAATAAATAAAATTGGATCAAGAGAGAGTCAAGAAAGGTAAAACAAGTTAGCGGTCAGGTTGAGAGCATCTATCGCAGCGAGGTTCGGGAAGTCGTGTGGAGAATGCAGAAAGGAACGGCACCAACTAAACTTCTTTCAAAGGGACTTTTGCCAGGCCAGCCAGCAAGCAGGCATCGAGCCACACCCACGAAGAGCACGACAGGCCACGAAAATGAGCACACTGATAGAGCACTCTCTCGGAGCTAGCCAGATCGAAGGCGGTCCCCAGAAACGGTTTGGGCTAATGGACGTGTGCTCCAAGCCCGACGACTTGCAGCCGAGACGAGATAATTATGGAGTCGAGAGCAGGATCTCGACAGGTTGAGGTTCGCCTGCGAGGCGGGGTTGCATCGTGGTTATAATTATATCCCACGAATATGTTAACATCATTATCACCATCATACGCAGTACGTATACCACCGTCGACGGCAATTGCAAGCAGACACGTTTTACCATCGACGACAGCGACCTTCTCAGCGCGGCCACTTTGTCTCGTCGATACAGCCGATAGCCCACTCGCCGCTGCGACTGGCCAGGGCCGCCGGCCAACCTGCGCTGATCCTGTTACAGGTCCGAATTCCAATCCTGGCCGCCTGTCCAAACCGGCCGTCGACAAGAAATCACGCCCCGGAGAGGCTAATGAGAAAGGAGGCAGGCCCGGTTGTATACCTCAAACACGCCCTCATAACGTTGACATTACCCGTCCTGTGGCTCACGAGCTCTCTCCGGGCTCGAATTTCTCGTCGGCCCTCGCACTGTCGCGTGCCAGCTGATTCCACCCGCGACGGCCGATGGCATTGGCTGACCCGAGGAAATTCGATCGAGACGACGATTGTCATCGACCGACCACTTCAGACCATCGCGCATCGAGTCGGCTGACCATCAGCTCAGGCACGAGATCGCGCCGGCGATTGGCACGTCAAACGCACAGTTGACAGTCGTAATAATCGTTCAGGAACCAGCAGAACCTCCCTTCCGTGGCCGGCCCACCGTTTCTCTTGGACCACGAGCCCCCAGACGACCCGCAGCCAATCAAACGGCGTTCCACCAATGAGAGCGGTGCATTGCATTGCATTTTACTTTGGTGATGCCCTCGTTTCTTTTGCCTGCTGCTGTGCTTCGCCGGTCCGGTTCCTGAGATGAAAGCTTGCCGTTTTAGCACCCCTGAACTCGTTGCACAAATAAAAATGGGTTTCGTTCGTCGCGATACAACATTGGATGGATGGCACACGAGGCAGGAACGAGCCAATTGGAATCCCAGTCGCTTCAACCAGCCCCGAAACGCCCTTCGTCCTGACGTCAACTCGCGATAACTCAATTCAGACCGAGCTCAGCACAAGTATGGACAGTACGCCACTAGGATATTAGGACAAATATCAAGCCACAGCTAAGCATGCGACTGGCTGCCCTCCGTCGACGAATCCCAATAAACCACGGCACAGAGCACCAGCAACGTTATGCACGTTATACATACATACACTGACTGCCATGCATACCAGCGTGAACACGCCTGTTATTTCCACTTCACGTTCCCATGATTGCATGGAACAATCACGAACATTTCACGTTGGCTTCGAGAAATTCTGCCGTCTAAACTTGCAGAAACCGGACAGTAATAAACCAAACAAACATGAACGGTAGCTTCCACGCATCCATCAATCCATCCATGCAATTCCAATACCGTGCCGCCGAGGCCTTGTCTTTCTGGTATTAGACGGAATGCCACCCCTGCCGTCTGTCCCAGATATGCAAGGGGCATCCGGTTGGTCCAAAGATGAATTTTTTCGTTTCTGCCTTCTGTCGAAGGTCGCAAAGATTGAACAGAGAAAGAAAGAAGAAAACCACGCATGCATGCAGGGTCGCACACCACCATCAGATCGCGGAATGAGCCAGCCGGCGCATTGGCCAATCGTTGCGCTCGAATCCCGCATCTGAGATCGGGTCAGATTTGTCTTACTGCCGGGTGTTATTAACTGCCCAAAGACAGACAGCATTTAACGGTGTCATGCATGTGCCCACATACACACATACTCCGTACATTCCTCGTCGGCATATCAGCACATATGTACCTTTTTCATCGCGTCTATTTTGTTTCCGAGCTTCCATGGTTATGTGGCGTGAGACAGGTGTTGAGCCAGCTGGATCATGGTTCGAGCTCGTCTAGATAATATAATATAACAATACCGTGCGCCTCTGTGAATGTATAGATGGGTCATTTCGGGTATACTGTGCTACCTGAAGGCTTTTTCTGGAAGGCACGACATTGATGCAATGTGGCAGCCAGGATCGGAAGTCCGAACGTTACTCGCCCGTTTGACCGATATGCGCATGTTGCACAGTGCACAATTAATCCAATTTGATTCAAGGATGAAGTACTTCGGAATCGAGTCCAACAATTTGCATGCATTTATTTGAATTGATATTCGTGCGCATGTTAGTTCTGTGTGCCGGCGACCGGGGTATTGACCTGCGTTTCCGTTGGCCGTAAAATTGGAGGAGCTTCTGGAATCGAATCCCGAGCTCATTGCACCATCCGGTCTGAAACGCCTAGCTGCTTGGTAGGTAGTATACCGTTTCTTTGATCGCGCGATCAATCGTCTTTTGGCATAGTAGGAGACTAGTAGGAGTACTTGAGTGCAAAGTCTGTACACAGTTTAGTGCACAATAGAGTAGACTACTATAGTATCACAATAATATATTACGTTACACTACACGATCGATTGCTCGATCCGCAGCAACATATCAGAGTGGCATGAACTTGTGAATCGATGGCCCCGCTTCGAATTCGCATTTATAATTTAATTATAAAAATTTAGTGTTAACTTCTCCGGCTCCAGACTATAGACCTATCTCCGGCCACGCGGATTTACATATGGAATATGCTGGTCTCGCGGGGCCAGACCGCACGAAGAAATATGCGCATATGCGTGATATACACGCGTATACATATACCGATCATAGTCGAGCATATTACTTTATCAAGATGGTTACGTTACTAAACGTGGCCTCCAATCTTTCTCCATCGCGCACGTGCTATAAAACTGGCCGAATAGTCGAATTTAACAGGTATGTATCTCGAGTAGGAAAACATTCAACGTCATTTAACTTATCGATCCTCGATCGATTGAATGAAGTTGGCCAATATATCACATTATCAACAAGTATTATCAAATCAATGTGTCATACTTAATGCTACTTGGTCCATCGACTACGAAATGCGATTGAATGATCAATCGACGTGTAGATATCTCCGTCGATCAAAGCTCTCAATTTGACATTTATATCATCCGAATCTGACGGCTGGTAATTATAATTTTAAGTTTTCGACGTCACGGCCTATCAAAGGACTTGGACGTGCCGTCTATCAAAACAGATTCTTACATGTTGCAATTTCCTCGTAATTTGCAGTATACACCGCCATATAGCCTTATAGCAAACATGGGAGTGTTCTGCAGTACTGCAGTTCGTATACGAGATGCAATCTAGAAGATTATGCCATGCAATGCAATGCATGATCGAACGCGCGGTAACGTTGACATTCACCTTGAATATCATGCAAGCACAGCTATGCAGGCCAGCCAGTCAACTAGTCAGCTACGGCGCCAGATAGCATCTCATGTGTCATGCCGCTGCCGCCGATTCCTCGCGGACCTCGGAGATCGTGTCCGCTGGTCTCATGAGGTTATGCTGCGATATGGGTCCAGCACACTGTTTTCTAGAAGAGCCATATTGGATGATGGTAGTTATTTTATCTCCATGGACGACTAGACTGTCGATAACTGGCACCGTTTACACGCGCGCAGACGCTGTAGCTATCGATCTGAGCCGTTCGATGGGTCATGCGAGGTATCTCGATACCAGTTGCCACCTGGGACGTGTAATTTCCACATGTCGGCTCGCGGTGGGAAAAAGTGTAGCGCCTTGGGACTTGATTTATATAATTATGTATAATTTGGTTAGAAGGGCGGCGACATGATTAGCTGTCAGTCGGACAGTGGCTGCTGGGTTTTTATAAGCTTGTTTCGAGATCCGATACCATGGATGAGGTATAAATTGTTGGCGGGAGGTAGAGAGTTCGTCTAACCGGTTCATGGCCGAAATCAGACATGCCCCAGGAGCGGACGCGAACCCCCACTTCCACGAAATCGATCATCGCGCAAGCTTCGCCACATTTTGAGAAGTAACGAGTATTGTACACTATATAATTGTGTCCTAGGAATGAGCAATATGTACTCGTATGTAGCCACAGGATTGGTGTGCCATGCCTCGGATAGGACGCGTATCGTATGGTGTTCGCATCGAGCGACCCTGCCTCTATTGACATTCAGGCCTTCCGTTCCTCTTCGGAATGTGGCGGTGATGCATATGACGGATCCATGGAAGACTTGGCTGTCGTGGGGAGTCAGTCCATCGCTATCGATGTTCAAGATCCAGGCGTGGTGTCTTAGGCGCGCTGAAAGTGCGTAGTCACGATGTCGTAGAGTCAATACAATGTGGCAAATGAAAATGACTGGTACTAGTAGATGCCTGAAGTTATATGGTGCATGGTTGATCGTTGGTAGTGTCGTGTCGACGGAGAGCTCTCTGCGGGGCTGTCGGTGCAGTCTAGATGTATTAGGCAGCTTGCTGGCAATGCCGTGACAGCGGAGCAACTTGCACAGCGCAGCAGAACGTGAACATCGCCCTCGGTTTCACCCACACGATCACCTTTGCCCGACGTCAGTTAATCCAGCCATCTGCGCCGCCGACGCCGTATCATTCTACACCGTATTAATCTATTGTTATTATTTGGTTTTGCTATCTGGTATTGCTTGCTCTTGGGGCCTCTCGGTCCGTTTTGCCTCTCTCTCTCAGGCCCGTTTTTCCATCGCCTGCCAGCTCATCCGCCTGCAGCTGCTAATTCTCATCCGCTTCGCCATCTCGACCAGTCCGTAATCCGCCGACTCTCAAGCCGGTCTGCATGTGCCCACTCCCCCGCCAATACCTTTGATCCTGCTCCGAGCTTGTGATTATTCATCGGACTCGCTAGCAGACTGGTCTTTCCGCGGTTCCGACTTGCCGGCTCTCGAGCTCTCAGATACCCGCGAACGTTTTCGGCGTCCTGTTATCGTTATCGATTCTGCCGAGTCCGACGTCAGAAGCTTCCCGGAGTCGACCCCTCCGTTGAATGCTTGCGTATCCTCACGCGATATCCAGCTATCTTTCGCCTGATACCCTTCAAGGAAAAGTGGAGTCACGAATTCCAGCGATTACTCTTGCTTAGTCGGGAGTGCTACCGTTTCGAATCCTGATTGTTCCGCTTTTCACTCTCGGGGTTTCATCTTTCACCTACAGCCGCGACAAACAGACCAAGCTCTAGCTCCTACTCCAGCTTGCTCTTGCATTCGTAACCCTTTCCGGCTTGCTCCTCTTTGTCCTCTTTTACACTCTTCCTTTCGTTACGAGCGCGGATCAGAGATATCCCCGAGGCATTTACCACGCATTCATCCACATCAAAACCAGTTTGAGAGTTGAAGCGGGGGTTTGTCACTGTTTCGACTCTCTTGACCACAGGAAGAGAAACTGGCGAGCCGACGCCCTTTCTCCGATATTTCCCTTTCGGCAGACGAAGACGACAGCGATACTCATACCCTCGGGCCGTCAGGCGCTACCCCCATAGGAGTCTCTGAGAGCGACGTAGGATCGGGAGAGGAGAGCTGCAGTAGACCGGAGTCCCGCTCTCGGTCTCGACCCCGTCGGAAGAGACGAAAGCTCGGGTCTCGAAGTCCCTCCGCCTCATCTCTACTCCGAACCCAGCTGCTTGGGGAAGCGGACAGCGCCACTTCCACAATGCGCTTCGAGGATGATTCGGATAAGTTGTTGAACAATCCGATCAACGGGGCGTCGTCTAGTCTGCCGGATGGGGCGGAGGCGCACTCCAACGGCGTTTCCACCAACGGCACCAGCAACTTGCGGAACGGGAAGATGAAGGCTCAGAACGAGTCGTCGAGCTTTGGCGATAACGGACAGCTTGCGCCGGACTACTTTGGCCACGATAGAGAAGAGGTGACGAGGTTGATCATACAGAGCTTGTATGATCTGGGTTATAACGACTCGGCAAGACAGCTTGAGGCGGAGTCGAAATACCCGTTGGAGTCTGGCGAGGCTACCTCGTTCCGCGATGCAGTTGAGAACGGTCAATGGAGCAAGGTGGAGGCTCTGCTAGATGTGCTCGAACTGCACGAGGAGGCTGATAAGAATGTATGGAAGGCATGACCCTGCGTCTGGATATCGAATATTTTGCTTATTCTTATCAATACATCGTATAGGCACTGCTATTCCAGCTGCGGCAACAAAAATACCTCGAGCTGCTGGAGAGCGGGCAGCTTGGTCGAGCGTTACAGGTCTTGAGGACCGAGTTGACACCTTTGGGCTACGACAGGGACCGGCTACATTTTCTTTCAAGGTAGGATCCTTGTCCGGAGATGCCAGCAGTTGGATTTACCGCTAACTGATATCTTTTTAACAGCCTCATGATGCTCTCGTCGGAGGACGTGCTTTTGCGTGCCGGCTGGGACGGAGCCCATGGAACGTCCAGAAAGCTGCTTCTCAATAGCTTGTCGAGCGCGATATCACCGTCCGTTATCATACCCGAGCATCGACTAGCGACACTATTGCAGCAAGTCAAGGCGCACCAAATCTCGAATTGCCTTTACCACAATACCGACAACTCGCCAAGTCTGTATACAGACCATAAGTGTGACCGTAGTCAGTTCCCATCGCAGACTATCATGGTATTGGAGGATCACACGAATGAGGTGTGGACAGTAGCGTTTTCCCATGATGGAACGAGGCTCGCCACTGGGTCTAAAGACGGATCTGCTATTATATATGACGTTCGGGTATGTAATCTGGCTGCTATTCGCGTACAGGATCACAGCTAACGTAATATCAGACATGGTCCATAATACACACTTTGAAGGAGCACACACAGGGTGTTGCATATGTATCCTGGTCGCCCGACGATACTTACATTGTAACATGTTCGAACGATCGGACAGCAAGACTATGGGACGCCAAGGTAAGCCTATCTCTTTGGTATTATGTCACTTTGTGCATTTGCTAATACGAATGGACAGTCGGGGAAATGCCTCAAGGTGCTCGAGAAGCAAACGGAACCTGTTACCTGCTGTTCATGGGCCCCGGATGGCAAAACATTCGCTACCGGCAGTGTCGACAAGTCGATTGTCCTGTGGAATCTAAACGGCGAAGACCTGCACACGTGGCAGGGCAGCCGGATATACGATATAGTAATCACTCCGGATGGCACGCGGCTTATCTCGATATGCACGGAGCAGAAGATACATATCTACGACTTGACTTCTCCTAAGAAGGATGAGTTTTACCATTTGACCATGAAGGCGCCGCTTACGAGCATTTCCGTGACAAAGGACTCGCGGTACGCTATCGTTAATCTGGGGCAGGGCAGCGAGCAGATCCAGATGATTGATCTGGATATCAATGAGGAAGTGCGAGCTTTCAAGGGTCACAAGCAGGGCAAGTTTGTGATCAAAAGTTGCTTTGGAGGCGCGGATGAGAATTTCGTAGTGAGCGGCAGTGAAGGTACGCTATCCCTGTCTCTTTTACACTCACCCGAGGCTATAGCTGATTGGTGGTTTGCAGACTGCATGATATATGTGTGGCACAAGGAGAATGGCATGCTAATGGAGAGCTTGCCGGGGCATGAGGGTACCGTTAACTGTGTTACTTGGAATCCTACGAACCCACAGATGTTTGCGTCTGCTGGTGACGACAAGGTGGTTCGAATGTAAGTGCGGCGGTTCGCGACTGGTCTGCATGTGGAGTGATGGCTAACGGTAGCTCGCATCTAGTTGGTCTGTTCCCAACGACTCGTTGAAGGGAAAAGAGCGAGAAATTTTTGATGAGATGATCGAGGAATGATATTGTGCACGTGGCGTGCATTTTTGGTGTGTTCACGGCCGATAGGATATGTTACGCCAGGTTTTTATGGCTTCTCATAACCCGTTCAATCAGAGCCTAACCTCAGCGTTTTTTTGTTTCACACTCTTTGGGTTTCTGGAGAGCCGCTAGAGCCTCCTGCCTCATTGTGGCTGGCTGATGTCTTTCTTTTTCTCTCACACTTTTCTTGACTAGTTTGGGGTGGCGATGTTTATTTAGCAAGATTAGCTGAGATATCACAGTTGCAGCGGTCTCTTTGCTTGAGGTAGCTTGTCTGCGCGCGCGGCAGTCTATCATTTGCTTCTCTATTTTGCTTTTGGCGCAACGACATATAAAGAAGGAACGGTGCGGGGTCTTCACATCAACCGACTTTTTTTTTCGCCTTGGATTGTTTCATTCGAGAATATATATTTGGATTCTTCTTTGGTTTTGGAATATATTATAATATTACTGGCGGTGAATATTGGTTGATTGATTGAACTGCCAGTGTGGATGCATTTGAGGCCGATGGATGTATGTTGCGGGACTATAGACTTTTTCAATGGATCACTTGGACCGTTGTCGTTTAGCATTTGTTCGAGGTATGCTGTAGGCGTTTGATGAGGGGAACGTGGTAATATAAAACAGTATTCATGCTCATGCGGGCGTGAACCATGATCCTCTCGTAACGTTGGTGGCTGGTGTGTTGCGATAAGATAACGCCAGAAAAGGCCCCAGTCAGTCTCGGGAAAGGTGACGTTTGCACGCATACTTTCACCGTTCCTGGCCGCAGTTGCTGCTCAACCATCCGTCCTGCCATCCCACTTCCACCAACCCGTCGACTCCTGGACCCTGGCCCTTGTCTCTACCAGAAGGTGTCCTTTGCTACCGTTATAACTGGAGGCTCACGGATTCGATACATACTAACCAGCAAGAATTTACAAGATGGTAGGTTTTCTGGACGTCGGAACTTCAAGGGTGTCTTGCAACGTGGGGTGGCAGTTTGGACGGAAAGCTAATGGTGGCTGGGATGGTGGTTGTAGTCGAAGACAGATGCATCACCGTCGGAGGAGCACTATGGTATGTTTCACTGGCCGGCCGTCTTGACGATTGTATTTGCTGTATGAATATATGAATTCTTACTGACTATGACTTTGTATTCTAGGCTCCGTTTACTCGGTCTCTGGGTAGATACAGACTTCCCGTTGCAGTCCTTCGTTCTATCGGCGATGGAGGGGTGCTGATGCTAGGCGGTGGTGTACGTTAGGCCGGTCGTTGTCGCGGAGAATATGATTGGATGTGCTATGTATGAACTGGTATGGTACCTGGTTCTACTCTATTTTGTCTCTTGCGTGGACGGGGTGGGAATATTCGCTGACGGGGTCATGGCTTTGGATAGGTGCGAGTTGGACACGATGCATTGATGGGAGAGGTTATCAGGATAGAGGGGGATAAGGCTACCGTTCAGGTCTACGAGGAAACAGGTAAGGCATTGCTATGTGTCCATATACTGGGGATAATGACGGCTGGGCTAATACGGATATACTGTTGGAATGATATAGCTGGCGTCACTGTCGGTGATCCTGTTCTGAGGACCGGCAAGCCGCTGTCTGTCGAGCTCGGTCCTGGCCTGCTGGAGAATATCTATGACGGTATTCAGCGGCCTTTGAAGGACATCCAGAAGGTGTCCGAGGGCATCTACATCCCCCGCGGGATTGACATCCAGGCGCTCGACCGCGACAAGAAATGGGAGTTCACGCCCATCGAGAAGAAGGTCGGGGACCACATCACCGGCGGCGACATCTACGCCGTCGTGTTTGAGAACTCGCTCATGAACGAGCACAAGATCGTTCTGCCACCGCGTGCACGCGGGACCATCACCTACATTGCCGAGAAGGGCAACTATACGGTTGGTGAGAAGGTGCTCGAGGTCGAGTTCGAGGGCAAGAAGCAGGCCTTCACGATGATGCATACGTGGCCCGTGCGAGTGCCCAGACCGGTCGCAGAGCGTCAGCAGGCGGACTTCCCGCTGTTCACGGGACAGAGAGTTCTAGATGCGCTCTTCCCGTCCGTGCAGGGTGGCACGACAGCGATCCCCGGCGCCTTCGGCTGCGGCAAGACTGTGATCAGTCAGTCGTTGAGCAAGTTCTCCAATACCGACGGAATTATCTACGTGGGTTGTGGGGAGCGCGGAAACGAGATGGCTGAGGTGCTCAAGGACTTCCCCGAGCTCTCGATCGAGGTGCGGGGTCGAAGGGAACAGATTATGAAGCGGACGACGCTGGTTGCGAATACTTCCAACATGCCTGTGGCGGCGCGCGAGGCGTCCATCTACACGGGTATCACGTTGGCCGAGTACTTCCGAGATCAAGGGAAGGACATGGCGATGATTGCGGACTCGTCGTCGCGATGGGCGGAGGCGCTGCGGGAGATTTCCGGGCGGTTGGGCGAGATGCCTGCGGACCAGGGTTTCCCGGCTTACTTGGGAGCCAAGTTGGCGAGTTTTTACGAGCGCGCGGGTAAGGTTAAGTGCTTGGGAAGTCCGGGGCGGAGCGGATCGGTGTCGATTGTCGGGGCGGTGAGTCCGCCTGGTGGTGACTTTTCGGACCCGGTTACGGCGTCGACGTTGGGTATCGTGCAGGTGTTCTGGGGGTTGGACAAGCGTTTGGCGCAGCGGAAGCGTGAGTTCGATACATTTTTATTTCCCCCAGCGAGATGAAAAGAGCACGTTGATCTAACGTTTCGGCTTCCTTTTCGGCAGACTTCCCGTCCGTGAACACGAGTTTGTCCTATAGCAAGTACACGCGGGTGCTCGACAAGTACTACGAAAAGTCGTACCCGGAGTTCCCCAAGTACCGGGACCAGATCAAGAAGCTACTTACGGACTCCGAGGACTTGGAGCAGGTGGTGCAGCTGGTCGGCGCACAGTCGCTGGCTGACAACGACAAGGTGACGTTGTTCATGGCGACGCTCGTGAAGGAAGACTTTTTGCAGCAGAACGGTTACTCGCCGTATGACAAGTATTGTCCGGTCTGGAAGTCGAACTGGATGATGAAGAACATGATGAGCTTCCACGATGAGGCGCAGAAGGCGGTAGCATCCGGGGTGACATGGAGCAAGATTAAGGAGCTGACGGCGGAATTGCAGCACCAGCTGCGAAAAATGAAGTTTGAGGTGCCGGATGAGGGGGAGGATACGATTTCGGCCAAGTACGAGAAGCTGCACCAGGCGATTCTGGAGAAGTTTTCTGCCATCTCGGATGAATGAGGGGGGAAGGAGCTGTGGGCATTGGCGAGTTTGCTTTTTCATTTGCGATTGGATGAAATGGTTTTCTGTGTACTTCGTATCTTTTCTGTTACAATACATCTCTGCTTGCCGGCTTGCCTGTCCGCCTGCCTGCTTGCTTGCAATGCATACGATTTGCGTCTGTAGTTAAGTTCCAATTGATTGTTTCTTTTTGGCTCCAAGGGGATCTGGAGAACTATAACACCGTTGCTAAGAGGCGGGACGGGAAGGGAAGAAGGGCAGTTTGTAACGGGGGAGAACTGCTAGAACTGGGGCAGAAACACCGAGCGGCAGGAAGGTCGAATGCAGCAGAGTGTTAGTTAGCTGTTTAGTCTGTTACAGATGCTCGCGAAAAGCTGTCAATTGGCTGATCTCGATAACGTCCCGGCGGGCTGGAGCCGGGTGTCATGTTTTGCGCAGAGTGTGTCAGCGTGCCTCCGTGAGCTCGAGCGCGGGACGGTATCAAAGCTGCTGTCGTTAGATCTGATTCCGTTGGAGCTCTGCCACTTGCGAGCCGGGCCTTCAAACCAAACAGCGGCAGACGAGCGACCCGCCAGCAATTTTACGCTGTTATTGGGCATGTGTGCTATATTATAGCGACGGAGAGCCCCTGATGCCAGGACGAGGTCGTAAGTAGATGGTGTAGCAAGCGTTCCCATAGTTGTGAAGTGAAGGCCTTCGGTGTGGTGATAGTAATTGTTATTATGCTGGCGTTGTTGTCAGACACGTCCCTCCGTCTGCGCTGCACCTGCCCATCACCGCCTCTTCACCGCCGCCAGTCAATCAGCCTTCTGCCATCGACACGTCTCTCTCCATCCTCCCCATCTTCCTCCGTCATCTCCATCACCACCGACTGAGCGCCCCTCCGCTGCTGCTGCCTCGTCTATATACGGTATATAAATATACCAGCTGCGGCTCCCGGATTCCTGTTACCAGTCTCTCCGCCGGCGTCACTAGCTCCAGGAAGGATACCAACGGACGGCTCTCACACTGCATCTCCGGCTGATGATTGGCTCCATCCTGCTCTAGCTCTGGCTGTGTACTTGGACCATCCCCCGTTGCTGCAGGCCGTTGGAGTATAGATACATACGTCGCTCGTACCGAACACGCACGATCCGGTCAAATTGCCTTTGGGCTTTCCCGGACCGCCCAGTTGAAGTTCAGTTCACGGCCCAGTTCAGTCCTCCCCGCAACTGGGCATCGCCCTCGCTCTCGCTCTCCCTATTCGATCGAAACTCTGACTGTCCGCTCGACTTCGACAACTTACCTTTCCCCCCCAGCCATCTCATCGACGCCAGCCGTGCTCTGGGGCGGTCATCATCCATCAATCGCCTCGCCTTGTCTCTCCGCGTTCGAAGCGTTCCGCGAAACCCGTGCTGGTCAATTGGGAACGAACTCCCGCCGCCGTGGCAGCGGTACATCATATCCCCTTTGAACCCCATTGCACCGACTTGCCAACATAGCCGGAAGACGGCATCAAACACCCCCTCCTCCAACTGTCTACTCCTCCTTCCACGCTAGGCGCCATCGATCAGCTCCCGTACCGTTTCTTACAACCGCCGGCTGAGATCGTTCCGATCTTGTAGCTTGAAATCTACACATCCGGATCGTCTTTCACCCAGCATTTTCCCACCTCGACGACGCCCCCCATGATTAACATGAAGGGATTCAGGCAAAGGGTAAGTACACGATCTTCCCCGCTACGCGTTTCTTTTCGCCCTTTATAACATCGTCCATCTTTTCCATTCGACATGTTCGTCTTGTCCCAGCCCGCGAGAGTGATATGCTCAAGCCGGCTGATGCTTTCGTTGTGTTTTCATGTCTCAGAGCTCAAGTAGGCTAACGTGTGGCGCGTGTTCCCCCCCTCCCAACGCCTGGCGACGTTATAGCTATCCCGGACCAAAGAGCCGAAAGGTTCGTCGAAGAAGAAGGACTCAAGCTCAGGGACAGATTCTCCGTCGAAGAAGGAGGACAAGCAAGAAAAGAAGTCGGAGAAGAGCGTTCTTGCCTCGAGTTCCTTGCCTCCGGCCCCGAATGTAGGCACATCTGCGAGCAGTACCCTCGTTGGGTCGGCTAATTCGTCGACCTCGTCGCTTGGGTCGCATCAGAATCAAAATGTCACGCCGATGTCTGGCAGGATACTCACGCCGCAGCTGGTCATCAGCCCTAGCACGGCTCCTGTAAGTGGTTCCAACAGCTTTTGACTGGACTAAGCTGGCTTGCTGACGTTTAGAGGATAGCATCCACCTCCTCCTGGTGCCGCAGAGACCATGCCGGGCGATCTACAGCCACCTAAGGCGGGCTCGAAAGTCGTTTTTCCCGGTTTGCAGACTACGCCTAAGGACGTTACATTCCCGGAAGGTGTTAAGACGCCAAAACGACAACATTCGTCCCGCTTCGATGTGTCTGAGAAGCGTGAGCTTGAGAAGCTACATGGCTTTCACGGTACGCAATACCCTTAGTGCTAGGACGGATGTTAGTGTGGTTTTGTAGAGGTGCTAATGTTGTGCTCAGAGGTCCCACCTGCTCGCCGACAGGAACTTTTCCTGCAGAAGCTAGAGCAATGCAATGTCATTTTCGACTTTAACGATGCCGCTGCCGATATGAAATCGAAAGAGATCAAACGACTGGCCTTACACGAGCTCCTCGAGTACGTTGCCAACAACCGTCAGGTCATCTCTGAGCCGATGTACCCCAAGGTCGTCGAGATGTTCGCCAAGAACCTTTTCCGACCTATTCCGCCGCCAGTCAATCCAGTTGGTGATGCTTTCGATCCAGAGGAAGACGAGCCAGTACTGGAAGTTGCCTGGCCGCACATTCAAGTCGTGTACGAGTTCTTCCTGCGATTCATCGAAAGCCAAGATTTCAACACCAATATCGCCAAACAGTACATCGACCACGGGTTTGTTCTGCAGCTGCTTGAGCTGTTCGACAGCGAGGATCCAAGAGAGCGCGATTTCCTCAAGACCACTCTTCATCGGATATACGGCAAATTCCTCAATCTACGTTCTTTTATCCGACGGTCGATCAACAATGTCTTTTTCCAATTTGTGTACGAAACCGAGCGATTCAACGGCATCGCTGAGTTGCTGGAGATTCTCGGATCCATTATTAACGGATTCGCACTGCCCCTCAAGGAGGAGCATAAGCTGTTCCTGACGAGGGTTCTCCTCCCGTTACACAAGGCGAAGAGCTTGAGCATGTACCACCCGCAATTGGCGTACTGCATTGTCCAATTTCTGGAGAAGGATGCCGCTCTGACCGAAGATGTTTGTGGCCGTTAATCACCTCATCCGTGTTGGAAACATATCACTGATTTTATCTTTGTCGTTAGGTTGTTCTTGGACTTTTACGGTACTGGCCGAAGGTGAATAGCACGAAGGAGGTCATGTTTCTCAACGAGGTGGAGGACATCTTTGAGGTCATGGACCCCGGTGAATTTGCCAAGGTTCAAGAGCCCTTGTTTCACCAGTTGGCTAAGTCCGTTGCTAGCCCGCACTTTCAGGTTTGTGACCCCCGCGGATCTAATGCTGGAACTTGAGACGGTCGACTAATCCGATCCCATAGGTCGCTGAACGAGCCCTGTACTTCTGGAACAATGAGTATTTCTGCAATTTGGTTAGCGACAACGTTGAGGTCATTCTGCCCATCATGTTTGCTCCGTTGTACGAAAACTCGAAGGGACACTGGAATAGGTATGTGTTCGTCGAGGCCAAAATGGTTTAGATTGCTGCTAACGTTTTGTAGAACCATCCACGGCCTTGTCTACAATGCAATGAAGCTGTTCATGGAGATCAATCCGACGCTCTTCGATGAGTGTTCTGCTGAGTACGCGGCTCACCAGGAAGGAGCAGAGGCACGCGCTCAAGAGCGTCAGTCGCGTTGGAAGTCGCTGGAGGATAGTGCTAAGAAACGCCGGCCGGGCGTCCCACTGCCGCGGCCCGTTTCGCCGATGGTGATCACCCATGATGGCACAAATGGAGAATATGCCAACGGTAATCCGAATGGGAGGGCCTGGGCACCGCACATGGTGGGTGAAGAGTCTCATCACTATGAGTGACAGGCTTGTGGACTAATGGGTATGTCCGGGCAGGGTCTTACACATGGCTAGCCTGTTTTACCAATGAAGTCTTGAGTTCGACGGCCGATCCCCCATTTCGATGTCACTGTTCACTCTCCCTTTCTCCAATCATTCGCCCTGCGCTTGATCTCGTAATGCGCTTTCGCCCCTAGATATTTTTACTTTCACGAGTGCCCTTTCTACCCTTTCCTTATCCTAACCTTTCTCTTATTTTCTTTGCGCTATGATTTGGGGAATAAAAATCTCGGCTGTGATTGAATAATGCTCTGCTTGTATCCTTTTTCTTCTATTCCATGCTTGTGGTTTGATATACTGGTCGTGGCTTTCCATTGCCTCTCTCTCGTGGAGTCCTGTTTAATAGCGACTCGACACGTTTTCTTTGGATACACTCTCATGCATGCACACATGTACATCCTTTTATTCCTCTATGTTCCTCACTTCTCGTCTCTGAGATGGGGAGTTGTATCACTTTGGGTGGATGAATGGACGGATGGATGGCCGGTCTGATCATATGATATGTTTACTCATTCTCACGCACGCGCCGTAGGTGCCAATTTTTTTCACAATCTCTTTTTTATCTTTATCACGCTGCTGTATGTTGGATGTTAGCCCCTTCGTATGCTTGGTGTTCTATTCCTTTTCTTTTTTTCTTTTCTTTTCGATTGTTTATATTCGATGATCGATATCGACTCTTCTATCTTCAACTGTGGTGCCACTGAATGTTTCGCGGTGGGGTTGGATGGGCGAGGTTTACCGATAGTGCAAGAGCGGTGAGAGAAGTGAGAGGGCAAATTCGTAGGGTAGTGAGGGTTGTGGGCCATGATTTGGTTGGCTGGTTGAGTGAAGCCGCTTGCTTATCGTTGAATTGTCAACTGATCGTCTCGAATTCGCGGTCATTGCGGGATAGCTAGCTTGCATGCAGCAGTTGATTTCATTGCTTTTGGATCACGCATGATATACTTTTCGATATGATACAAGTAGCTAGCAGCCTTCCTTTTCCTTTTGAATTTCCTTTTTGTTTCCTGTGATGTTGGAGTAGGACTGAATCTATGCGGAGCAAATAAAATCTATCTATATCAAATTGCGTGGTGCGGTGGTCGGATCTGTTTGCGGAGGTAGTAATCCTTAACCATACATGCGTCTCTCGGCTACTTAGACCTGTAGGACGTGTAGGTTGACTGATACGATTATCCTTGGAAGTCGACTGGTAGGTGTTTTGAACGTGTAGATGCTAGACATGCCCTATGAAGAGGTATACTATAGTACTAGTAGATATGCTCATGATCATTCGCATCGGATCTTGCACTACGGACTATTCCTTGCAACTACTCATGCTATATCTTTTTGTTTCTTCGGATGTATCTGCAAATTTGAAATGTAAGGTCGCTTTAAGTACCTTACAAGACATTGAGCATGATAAAGGTAAACACGTGTGTGCAGTATACTAATCGATATGTGTCCAGGACCCCGTCGACAATATTTCGAGGGAGTTACTTAATAAATTCGTACATGCTGGCTTTTTTGTAAATTTTTTTATATATATCAGGCCGCTTAATTCCGCGGCAGACTGAGGCTCGCCTGGAATACACTGCAACATCTTCAACACCCTCGCTTGACACTCTTCATCGATATCGCGATTCGAGATTAACGCACGATCTCAAATTCATATATACATTCCTCTTGTCTCTTGAGCCAGACGTTCTGTTCGTTTAACCTGCAAAACCGGTCCTCGCTCTAAGTTAACAAATCCACCCCTACCGGCGAACACGTATAGGGCACCCCACTTTCTGATTTTAAGAAGCCACCACAAATCGAACTAGTCGGAGTTACGAGTGAAACCCTACTCCGAGACCCTTCACCAACACTATGGGTGTAAGCTACAGCTATATAGAGCTCGATATCCGTCGATCGCCCGAGGATGACGATTCCAACAGGCCCCCAGACGAAATCTTCATCACCTACCTTTATGGATCTAATGATCCAAACGAGCCACCGGGCCCGGGTTATCCGTATTATGTTGACTTCCGCGATGAAGACAGTTTAACCCGAGAGTTGCTAAGGTTTAATATGGCTGGAAGTTAGTACTATTCTGTCCTCGATATAGATCTCCCCCTTTCGTGCTTGGACTAGACCCTTGATAGCGTCAAGGGGGGATGATAGAGTTCTTTGGCTAATATTACGCTTCTCTATCACTATCTAGTTGTCGTCTGGCGATCCTTTGAGGAAGTGCAGTCGGGTCTGGGAAGACTGTATCTGATAGATTCTGACCATATGCCGACGTCGATCCTGAGAGAAGGGGCCGTGTTCGGTGCTGTGTACCCGGCTTTTCTTGCGCAGGGAGCGTTGTTCTACGAGGGTGGCGAAGAGCTGCGAAGGCGGGTGCATGATCACCCGAGCTTTGAGAGGACTGCGAGGCGGAAGGCTGTGAAGGGAAGGAGGGAGACCGGGAAGAGGACGCGGCCTGCTAATGAACTTACTAAGGTCAAGATAGATTGATTGGTAGAGCGTATCTTCGCCGTTGGTAGTTTGGTTTACGAGACAAGTGTTCTATCTCACATCGTCCAGGTATTTGCATCTTAAATGTATGGTATTCAGCTGCATTCTCGGGTGGATGTCGTCGGTCTACCTGACTGGCGATAGTTATATTAGAGTATCTTGTATGTAGATATCTAGATACCTACGTCTTCTGTCTTTGTAGCTAGACCATGTGCATGTACGTATGTTACTCAAGTTAAATTCAACATCACAGTAAAATATAAGATATAGGATATCTGCGTAAAGTTTCTGTATGCAGGTTGTCTTATGAGCTAGACATGCCGTCATTTTCGCTCGCGAATCAGGCTGCCTTCGGCAGCTTTGATTTCTGTTTACAGGATATTTAAGACGTAGAGCCTAGAGACTTGAAACGATAATACAATGTATTCATCCGAAACGGCTATATGTTGATATAAAAGTTATCACTCCGAGCCCCGTTGTTGTGCTCCTACGAAAGGTCGGCTTTGGTGATGTTGTTGGACGTTGCATTCTGGACGTCGGCGACACATGTGTTACGAGGGTTCCGAATACTTTGGCGAGCTTCCTCGGTTGAATTCATGCTGCATTGTCTCGTTTACCAGACAGCCGATCCTCTGCATGCTGCACATATCGAACCGACCTCCACCGCCATCATGCTTCTAATCGGCCTCACCGGCTCGATCGCGACGGGAAAGTCCACCGTCTCCCGTATCCTCGCCTCGGAGCCGCACAGCCTCCCCATCATCGACGCCGACCGCCTCGCCCATGCCGTCATTCTCCCCGGCACGCCGGCCTACCGCGCTATCGTTGCGCACTTTTCCAGCACGACGCCTAACCTCCTCTATTCGCCCGATGAAGACCCCACACCGTCGCCGCACGGCCCCTCTATCAACCGCCGCGTGCTGGGCCAGCGGGTATTCGGCGCCACGGAGCAGAACCAGCGCGACATCAAGGTGTTGAATGGGATCGTTCATCCTGCCGTCCGCCGCGCGATGTTGCGGGAGGTGGTCCGCGCATGGCTGGCTGGTCATTGGGCTGCTGTTCTCGATGTGCCGTTGCTGTTCGAAGGGCGGCTGGATGTCTTCTGTGGTGTCACGTTACTGGTTGGCACTTCGCCCGCGGTACAGGTCCAGCGATTGCTGGCGCGGGATGCGCATTTGACAGCCGAAGATGCGGAGCGGCGGATCGCTAGCCAGATGAGCGTTGAGAAGAAGAAGGCGCTGGCGGACGTCGTCGTCTGGAATGATGGGACGGTGGAGGAGTTGGAAGTCGAGATTGGCAGGTTTGTAGCCCGGATGCGTAATGGACGTGGGTGGTTCTGGACGGCGGTGATGGCAACTTGCTGGCCAGTTACCGGGGCTGTGATCGTCTGGTGGCTGCTAGGGAACTGGCTGAAGAGGCGGAGGAGGGACGAGCTGCTCAAGAAGGAGGGGTAGTGGGTTATTCAATTACCTGGACTTTATTATACAGTGTACGATATTTATGGTGGGGTGGGGCTACGATTTGTATATACGTTATGGAGGGACCCTCTTGATCATTATGGGGGATTATTATATTATATTATCCTCGATTCGTCATTCATTCATTCGCTCGCAATCTCCATCGCTGGAAATAAGGAAAGAAAATGGGTAAGAGAATCGTGGCTATGTGGGTCATCATGATAAACGTTAAACATGGGAAGGAAAATCCGTACGCCGGTAATGCATGCTTTTTGTCTTCGTAAACAGGCCGTTTCAACGCCTTGCAAAAACAATATGCATACCCCGGCGCTAATCACAGAAATAATACCGAAAAAATAAGAAAAGATTCGAAAAAAGGCGTATCGCAGGACGAGAGTGTTGGTGAAAACATAGTGCGCGAGATGTGCCGAGCTAGTATACAGACGTGGTGAAATCCGAATTGCAGCCCATGACGGCCGACGGTTAGAATTCAGACTCACTGACGTCCATGAGACTAGGATCGGGTTCGCCGCCTCGGCGGCTCACTCTAGCACCTCCTTGTCCCCCTCTGCGTTTGGCGGCGCCATGCCCACGACTGTTAGCCGGAGTGGTAGCCGCGCCGCTGGACTCGCCTCTCTGGATCTTGTCTTCGCCGAGAAGCTTGTCAAAGTCCTTATCAGTGGGGACAAAGGTTCGGCCGTCGGGCAAGACGTAGGTTGGCTGGAAAGGTTCGTCCGCAGACTTGAGGAGAGCTTGTTCCAATAACTCGGTGGCAACCGGGTCCTGTGGAACGAGTGCGAGGGCCTATGATGATCAGTGATCATTCTGTACTGCATACACTTGGGGTGGGTAGTATCTCACCTCATGGAGATGGGTGATGGCATCCCAAGTTCTGCCTTCCATGATGCAGCAGAGGCCCATCGAGCATCTTATGTTGGCTTCATTCCCACCTATCCGAATGGCATGTGTGAATTCTTCAATGGCCTCGCCGTATCTGCCCAGACGACGGTAAGCATGTCCCAAATTGGTGCGGAACTGGACGTAAGTCTTCGGTTCGCCCCCAATCTCCTCGGCAAGCTTGATCCCATTAAGAAACATTTTAATGGCTTCGTGGAGATGGTCGTTGTGGTAGAAGACAACACCCAGCTCGTTCATCAGCAATGGATCGGTCTTGCAGAGACCCCAGGCGATTTGAAGGTATTCGTCGGCCAAGGTGATATTATTGAGTTGCAAATGTTGCATACCGAGGAACATCTGTGGCAAGTGCGTTCCTTGGAATAGCTTTGCAGCGGCCGAGTATGCGGAAATCGCTTGGTCGTGCTCCCCTTCAGCTGCGAAGGTATGGGCAAATCCGATCCAGGCAGGACCGAAGGATGGGTTCATGACTGAAGCTTTGGAGAAGTAGCGGCGCGCATCAGCCAATCGATCGATCAGCATGTAGTATGCGCCGATTGCGACAAATGTGACGGGTTCCTCGCGGTGGTTGTCGGCAAGGTCGTGAGACATGAGGAAAAGCTCGTTCTTCTTTCCGAGCTCGTAAAGAGATGCAATGTAGACTGGGTAGAGTTTGAAATTGTATTTGTCTTTTGCAAGGAGTTCTTTGACAAGCTTGAGCGAATCCTCGAATCGACATTGGGTGTAGAGCAGCTCAGCCTTGGCTAGGACGATATCATGGTTGTCGGCGAGCGGGTACTGGTTGGAAAGCATGGCAATTGCATCATCGAACTTGGTGCTGTTTCTATACTTGCTAAGGCGAGTCGTGTACAATGCCTTTAGGAATTGCGCGGTTGCCTCACCCTGCGCGCCGCCGACGCTGGCAGCCATGGAGTCGAAGTCGATCTCCTCGATGAACTGCCATTCTTCCTCGGGGCTGAGGAGGTTGTTGCGCATAAGCGTGTCGAAGGCCTCGAAGCACTTGACATCGATTTTGACAGCGTCCTTGTAGGCTTCCTTCGCTTTGTCGTATGAGCCTTGCTTGGTATAGATGACACCTCGCAGGTAGCACATGGCGGCTTCGTATTTCTCGTCGTTGGCCCGGGATGCCCCACGCCTTCTAAGACCGTGAGGGTTCGGGATGACGGGACTCTCGTCGCCGAGTGTCTGCAGGGCATCTTCATACTTGTTCTGCTTGATTTGCGAGAGGGCATACAGGTATTTACACGGGGCGGACTTCTGGATCAGGCCGGTGCCGTCCAAGAAAGCTTGAGCGCGGGTGTATTGACCAGTAGAAAAGTGAATTTGCGCAAGGAAGAAGGCGTCATTGGGGTCATCTTTGAGCAGAGTAGTGGGGTTAGCTCTAGGCCACCATTCATTCTGACAGCAAAATGTAGGTCACTTTGCACAGAGCCTCTTCTTGATGTGCTCCTCCAAGACTCGCGAAGATCGATACATAGGAAAAACAATGAGCACCTACGCTACAAAGACGATAGTTCGACGAAGGGGGTCCAGGAATACTCAACTCGTAAGGGCGAGCAGCTTGTCACCAATAAAGATAGCCGAGTCGTACTGGTGCTTGTTGACGGCATCCTGGCGCCATTCACGAAGAAACTTCTCCATATCTGCCAAAATGTCCGCAGCGTCTTGAGTTTCGTCTTCGGTTTCGTCTTCGGTTTCGTCTTCGTCTTCGTTTTCTTTTTGGTCGTCGACAGACCCTTCCTGCGGTTTCTGGTCCTCCTTTCGCTTTTGAAAGCGCGTGTAGTATCGAGGACCTTCAGGAGTGGGTTCCTCGAGAGACTTGTCGTTGGTGCGAGGTTGATGGTCGGGTGGGTTGGAGAGGTGGAGGAGGTGGAAACATTCGGCGAAGTCTCTCGATCTCAGAGGGTCGATGGGAGGGTCGTCATCTGCATTCTCGGAGACTTTGTTCCTACTACGCTTGGTAGTCTGGGTTTTGTGGTAGTCTCTGGGAGAGGGTTGCCCCGAGGCAGGTCGCTTTGGGATGGACGGGATTATCGTGCCAGCCGCTTTGCGCCAATTGAATGTACTTGAGCTTCGGAGGGTCTAGTATGAAGGCGTTCGTGGGAGGTTGTCGATGGTGATGGATCGTGTGTGTAAAGGTTGGTAGAGAGGTTGTCGGGTGCTGAGTAGCTGTGAGCGTGGTATTGGCAAAGTTGAAGCTGTCGACAGCTTCTTACGACCGCGTTGTAAACAAACCACCACCAACAAACGTCATCACACAACAACCATCGACACGGTATCCAATACGCATTCACATGCATCTTCTCTAGCCAGCGATATAGCGCCTTCGTACCCTACGTCGAGAAAGAAGTAGCAACCACTGCGGAGCTCATCAGAGCATCGGAGCAGGGGCCCGAGCTACCCAAGATGAACGGCGACGACCCCTTCATCCAAGTCCAGCAGTGTGTGTCCTGCGCCGACAAGCGCTGTGAACATCCCTTCGCCTGGCGAGCTTCCACTAACTATATCGTCTTCGTAGGGACGTAACCGCGCTCCTGTCGACTGCCCGGCAGCTATTCTCGTCATACCTCCGGATCCGCTCTCTGGCGTCTAGCCGCACCTCGCCGGAACTAACCTCCGCGCACAACGAGCTCGAAGGCGCCCTTGCAGACCTCGAGATCGATCTTGAGGACCTCCGCCTTGCTGTCTCTGAGGGAGAGCGAGATCCTTACCGCTTCGGGCTGGAGGTGGAGGCTGTCGCCAAACGCCGGAGATGGCTAAAGGAGGTCGAGGGCGAGATCAACGATATGAAGGAGGAGCTGGGGAAGGAGGGAACGGCTATAGGCAGTTCGACAAAGTCGCGGCCACCACAGATCACGACTAGCTACGAAGATGACAGCGCGCCTGGCGATGACTCGTATGCCCAGTTTGAGCAGCTGCATCAGCAGGAGCTGATGCGGAACCAGGACGAGCAACTGGAGAGCGTGTACCGCACCGTCGGGAATCTAAGAATGCAGGCGAACGACATGAGTAGGGAGCTGGAAGACCAAGCGGTCATAATCGATGAGACGGATGCATTGGCCGAGAGAGTGGAAGGCAAGCTGAAGAAGGGCATGAGGAACCTGACGGAGTTTGCGAGGGCGAACGAAGGTATGATCTGTATTCCTTCCTCACGGAAATTTCGAAACTAAAGTATGTACGATTACAGACAGATACTCGAGCTGCTGCATTGCAGTATTAATATTTGTGCTGATACTACTACTGGTGCTTTTGCTCATTCTGTAAGACGTTCGTCGTCGACACTTTGTTTCGTCTTTTTGTTTGGAGTCAAGGCGTACTGGCGGAGATATCGATGCATTAACCGTCGCGTGGATCCCCTCTTCTGCTCAGCGTGCATTCATATATACTATCTACTATACATATACACTGGAGTCTAATGCTTCGTGCTCTCGATGGCCTCCGGATACGGCATATCCGCTTGCTTCCTGGTCTCATCCATGACCTCCATGACACTAATCGTCTCCCTCCACGGCATCGTCTCGCACTCGATCTTCCCTTCTCTGATGGTCCGGGCGCTCGCATCCGCCTGATAATACATTCCACCACCCACCTGCTCCTTCACAACCCACTCCTCAGGCCCGTTAGGTAGGATCACCCGATACTTCGTCGGCCTGAACGCTGGATGCGCGACCTGAATCTCCCCCTTCGTTCCGTATATCCTTATCGCGGGGCCGGCACCGCCCTTCTCGTCAATGTCGCTGCTGATTCGGAAGCTCGTCATGGCGATGCCCGTCGCCCTGGGGAACTGGCAGACAACCGTCGTGGTCTCGTCGCAGCCGGTGAGTTCGTACTTTTGCACATGGCCGACGACCTCCGGCGTCTTGGCATCCTTGTCGAGATGATACAGGATCTGGAAGACCCAAGTGAGAGCGTAGATTCCCAGATCAAGCAGGGCGCCGCCGGCAAGGTCCATGTTGACCATTCGGTGTTCCTTCGGGAAGCGTGCCTCGACATCGTTCAGGAACGAGAGGTCGGCGAGCACACGTTTGACTTCTCCAATCTTGCCTGATGCGACAAGGTCGCGCACTTCGATGCTTAACGGGAAGAAGCGCGTCCAGACGGCTTCCATGAGGAAGAGGTTCTTTTGCTTCGCGATGTCGAAGAGGATCCGCGCCTGCTCAGCGTTGACGGTGAATGGTTTCTCGCAGAGGACATGCTTGCCGGCGTTGAGGGCGAGTAGGACGTGAGGGAAGTGATGTGAATGCGGGGTGGCCACGTAGATGATATCGACATTAGGGTCCTTCACGAGTTCTTCGTAGCTGCCGTAGGCGGCTGCAGTGCCCTCGGGGACACCGCAGTCCGTGAGGAACTTTTTGGCGCGATCGAGGTCGGATGAGGTGCCTGCTGCGACGACTGTGTGTTTGACGTCGGTGACACCACGGCTGGCAGGGTCGATGATGATGTCCTTCGTGAATGCTTCGAGAGCCGTTAGATATTTATTTCGTCTGATGTTTAGACCATACGTTGGGGGTATATATGCATACCTGTTGCAATTATGCCGCAACCTGAGATATAGAACAACCATCGCAGATGGTTGCTGTCAGAACGGGTATAACAATATTGCAATACGATTGAATCCGGAATTAGAGGTATACCGCACCTAGAATGCCCCACTTAAGCTCAATTGGTGAAGCCATTGCAATCGCTTGAATTCGTTGCTAGAAGTCGAGGATGTGAATTGCGTCTATGCGCACGTTCAGCTGATCAGTGATATGTTGCGAATAGATGCGCGAAACCTGAATTCGATCGATGGCAGAGGATATCTATATATGCGCTAGTGTCGACGACCGGCCCGAAGCCATATGATTATAAATCAGTCGTCGTCAAAATTCTTCCGTCTCTGTCGACGAAGATCTAGATACGGGATCCCAGGTCCGAAATCAAGCCGGGCCCGCAGGCACAGCAGCTGCTTTAACCGGAGGGGTACATGCGTATATATAGCCGGGGTTCGTGTGACCCGCAAGTTAACACCCAGCGCCAACACCAAACTAGCTGTTCATTTGATCGGTTGCATCATGATTATGAATCTGTGAGTGCGCGAGATGTTTTCTGCAAATAATCTTCACTGACGTAGAATGGCATAGGAACATTCGGTAATCGAGATGACAAAGTATCAAATTGCAAGTATGCAATGTGCTGCAGCGCTGCAGCTGCCGTTAGCATGCAGGGTTCAGGCTTTGAATATGCAATGCAAAATGCAACACTCACAACAAGGACGCAGTGTATACATGTAGAGATCGGGACGCCAAGCACTAGGCTATTGGTAATATTTGCGACATGTCGGCACGTTAGATTCTGGTTATAGCTTCTAACTTTGAAGGCGATAACTTGAAGTTTAAATCCAAAATTAAGTCATAAAGTTCAATCACGCTATCTGCCGAGCCTGGCCTTCAATCAGCGCTTTGTTTGATATAAATAATATTTGACAGTCAACACGAAACCTGAGAATACTTTGCAGTGCTTCCCTACTTCGCGATATCAGTCCTCATCAATCGACTCCCTCCTTACCAGCGAAAGCAACTGAAAAACAGAGCATGACCAAAAAGGTTCATCGAAACAGCCGTCACCATGATGACACTCCGAGCTTATTTTGATACGATCACTCCTCTGGATATCTAGCCTCTGGCGTCTGAAACAACTACATCCATCACAATCCCACCCAATCCACGAAGACTGCCTACGAACTTGGATAGATGGACAGACTTTGAGAAGAGAGTCAAGCTCTTATTTAGACCTCTCCTGGACCGGAAAGTAAGTAATATTCATTGCGCAGGAAATATATCGAAGTAGGGGCTTAACTCTCCCGATTTGCGTTTAGTATCCTGGCCTTCTACCGAAGGATGAGTTTGAAGACGCCATCCATGGTCTTGACAAGCCGTCCTCTGAGACCGAGGTTGAGGAGCTTGCCAGGAACGCTTTTGAGGACCCAGCTCTCCGTATACTGCGGCGGGTGTTCGGGATCTATAGTAGATTTTACAACCACCAGACTGCAACTAACCTGGGTAATCCGGATCGTGTGTTTGTGAGGCTTGATCCCCCACCACCATCAACTCAGGGTACAGATGACCCGAAATTCGGACGAAAAACGCGTCTAGTTATCGAGTTCAAAACTCCATGGGCACTCGATCTACCGGACGACTTAGCCAAGGAGTATAATGATAACAAGGCAGATCCCGATCATAAGGTCGTAAAGGCGGTGCACCAACTTTATGGCTATATGACCTGGAACGACGTTCAGATGGGTGTCCTCTCCACCTACACATCTACGTTCTTTTTCGAGAAGGACGAGGCGCTCGGACTACGTGTCTCCCGGAGGTACAAAAACTCTGATATGGGGGAGGAGAGCGTTGTGGCTGCTCTTGCATACCTTTGCCATTATGTCTCTACAAAAGGTTCTGATTACTCCTCGACAATGGATCGCTCTCGTGGGACACGCGTGGTGACCTTCGATCCGCAGCTTCCATTTCTATACGAAGGAAGTTGGGACAAGAGACTCAAAGTTCCATGGAAGGACATGGAGATAAGACTTGGCAGCCGTCTATCGCAGAATTATGCGACTGTTGATGTCGCGGAATTGCGCCATAAGAAGTGTCAGGACAGCAGGTATAGGCGGTATCAGAAGCTTGCTGTGTGCAAGATCTACGACCTGACCTCCGAGGAATCCGCGGCGCAGGCCAAGAATGAGCTAGATATGTAAGCAGCCCTTGATCTATTTACAAAAGGAGAGAAAGAGAAGAGAGAGAGAAGAGCAAACAACGTCCCAATGGTCCTACGTAGAATACGGCTTGGTAACCAACAGGATACTAATGTATACCGGGTCATACTTTAGGTACAAACACCTCGAACATCTCCAAGGCAAAAGCATCCCACGGCTATTTGTCGCAGGGACATATTGGGGTATGCTCAGAGTTCTAGTCCTGCAAAGGTGTGGAGAGCCGGTTCCATCACCGCCCCCTCGTGGGTTTTGGGATCGAGCTGAAAAGGTCATTGAGGCTCTCCATGACAGCTGTGTGATCCATGGTGATATTCGTATTGAAAAGTTCACGATCATGGGCCTAGGCTCCGAAGATTATGAGGTGCGACTGGTAGACCTAGGTACCAGCTATTCGCCAGCTCACAGCCAAGCGATGCGTTCTTCGCGTCTCAAGGAAATAGGTGAACTTAGAAGCCTGAAATCAGAAATCGGAGAACAGAGCTGCAAATGCGAAAGATGAACAAGAGGAATGTCAAGAGGGAGGTAGTGAGAGTTTGCTGCGCAGGCTAAAGGAGAGCAGGCTGGCTTCGCGAGACAAGTAGTGGAGGAGAGGAGAATGATAATCAATCATCACGGCTATGATGATGACTGATAGGATGTCAAATAGATCAATTTGGATACTGCTTACAGTGTTCCAGGCTCAGTCGTCACTTAGAATATCAAAGTCAGCATCGACTCCAAATCCAGCTCCTCTCGAGCTCCCACTAGCGATGCCTTCAGGCTGCTGTCCCACCATGAACCGCTCCATAAGCGTTTGCAATCTCTCGTCTCTAGCAGAAGGCGCTGCAGACTTTCCCAAATTCCGATCGCTTCCCCCTTCATCTTCATCGCTGTCATTTTCACTATCAAATTCCTCATCGGCTTCACTATTCCCTTCGTCTACGGCAACATCATCAAGGTCGCCGGCGGCGTCGGTACTCAGGTTCGTACCACTAGGAGTGCTTCCAGCTTGTCCATCCGCTTCTTTACCCTCGTTTGTCTGTTGCTTAACTGGCTGGGCTCCTGGTAAGATGCTGTCCGGCTCCTTCAAGAGCGCTTCGAAGACTTTGTTGTCCGTCTTTCTGCCTGCTATGATGTCTGATAGTTTCCGGCGCATGACATGTTTAATTTTATAATGCCGATTATTCGGGTACCATCCATCGATGGGCTATAGCCGGCGACACCTTGTATATTAGTACTCCGATTCGAAACCTTGAGGGGAAGCAGTATGATATCTGGGTTATTATTGCGAGGACGAACACCATAGCACTTACATCGCAGGTCTCTCTTGCTTCAACCTTTCTGATATCCACCAATTCAGCTAGTAATGGTTCAGTGAGATCGCAGAATTGCCAGATCTTCCCGTCGAGAACAATCCGCTCGCCGTCAAATATATGGCTCCGAGCATGACTACACCGACCGTGGGCAAGACGTACATCAGCACAGAACACATACAGCCACAGGAGACAGAACCCACCTATCCGCGTCTCGCCGCTTCACCATATGCAACTTGAAAGCCGCAACTTGATACTTTGCAAACTCCTTATCCGTCCGCGGATCTACCCCGAACCTGACATACGTGTCTCGCCACGGCCCACTCCGCCAGTAGTATGCGACATACGGATATGCAAATTTGAGGTTCTTCCACATCACGCTCGGTATCGAGTTCATCAGGCCGCGCCGCGTCCATATCGGGCGTTGCAAGAACAGCTCTTCTAAGGCGTGGATGCACTCCAGTAGCGCGCGTGGCCCCCTTGGGGCGCTCATACCGCTGGATTGTGGTACCGTAGCTATATCCCACTTCCCGTACTGTGTCTGCGTCAGCACCTTATGGCCTGCGGACGTCACCAGGATTGCCTCGCCGTCTGCGTTTGTGTCGAGTTTGAGTGCGGGGTTTTGGCGAAAGCCGTAGACATGCGGGTAGGTGGTGTGGGTGAATGTTGGGGGACGCATGATTTCTGTGGTTGCATCCGCTGAGATCGTTTCGGACATTCTGAAGCGTTTAAGGGCTTGCACTATCGTAGCCAGGGCGGGTTTAGACATTTATTTCCACGAGTGGGACCGATTCTGGGGGAAGAGGAATTGTAGCCTCACGGTCTAGCTCCATAAGGTTCTCTTCGACGTTCTTGGCCCATGCGGAGTTCCTCGTATTCCACTGGTAATCCGCCATGGCTCTGAACCGCACCGTATGATCTACGAACCCCATCACTTCGGCTTTGTATTTCCCGTTAAGTTGCCTCAGGGTTTTTGGGATATCCTCGTCCCGGTTGGCGGTGGCTCCTGCTGCAAGACCCTTCCCTTTCGGAACTGTAATCCTTAGAAGGACGGCTCTCGTCCTTGCGGGCTTCCCTTGAACGGGTGGAGCCAGAGCATCTCCAGGCCTGAATCGCAATTCGAGGCCATTGGGCTCCGAGAGCTTGTCTGGGTTCGGTTTGAAGGCCTGTTGATCCAAACGTGTCTGTTAGCTGGTTGCTGTAGACGTATGAGCTTTGAAGCTTTCAATTTCTGAATCGTCTATAGGAATAGTGTCAAGATAATATTTGAAGTTACCATCACCGGATTTTCGGACCTTATGAATAATCACTGTGAGGAATGACAAAATCAAAGATGGAGAGAATATAAGTATACCTTGGCAACAGCCTTCGGACCACCGAGCATCCTGATTGCTTTGTCCGTATTCTTTACAACTGCGGGATGCTCTACACTTAGCAGCTTTCGATCAGGAATCTCATACCAGGGAGCCTCTGGAGGTGTCGGTCGAGGCCGGTTGGTTTCCTCTTCTACCAGACCATCGCCACCATTTTGACTCTCCATCGACATGGCCTATCCACGGCCCTTCCTGAGGGAGTACTTTCTCTCAGTCGTCTTGAAGAAGATCAGTAGGTACGTAATATGGAATCACGATGATATCCAGCTCAGTTTGCGTATGTATACGACCATATATGGGTGTTTTGTTGATGGTTGTTGTATTTACCAACCGCAAAGGAAAAAAATGCAAAAAAAAAGAAAGAGGAAGGGGAGAGTTCTGCGGTTCGAACGGACTGGCTGTTCGGTTGGAGCAACGCATCTTGTCCAAATTTCCACAGCGTCTTCGACGTCACTTCTTCACAACTCTAAAGTCTTGATACTACGCACTCCAGTGTACTTTGCATTGCGATTACGCTCTAGCAATGGCTAAGAAGGCGATTGTAACAGGCGCTACAGGCCTGCTTGGGCGTCAGGTGGTTCGGGCATTCGATGAAGCCGGCTGGGAGGTCACTGGCACTGGTACGGTCCGCAATGCTGTCTCTCATGATGCGACTGTTGACTGAGCCTTATCTGCCTAGGATTCTCACGCGCTAAACCGCCACAGATACTCAAGGTGGACCTGTCTAGCAGTGACGAGGTTAGCGTGCTATTAGACGAAGTACAGTATGCATTGTGCAAAGAGCGTATTTTATTAAATCTGATTCAGTTTATGAACATATCTGTAGCTAACACGATATAATATAGGCCCCTCGTCCTTGTCCACTGCGCCGCAGAAAAGTCTCCAGATAAATGCGCCAACGATCCCGTCGCTACAAAGCAGCTCAATATCGAAGCGTCGCGTCTACTGGCCGAGAAAACGGCTGCTCGCAACGTCCTGCTGATCTACATCTCCACCGACTACGTCTTCGACGGTACACCTGGTGCTGCACCCTATGAAACTGATGCAGAGACTAACCCACCGAACTTCTACGGCGAGACCAAGCGTGACGGAGAGAAGGCCGTGTTGGAGGCGAGTGATAGGGCGGTGGTGTTGAGAGTGTCTTTATTATATGGCTCTGGCGAGAACTACGAGAGCGCTGTGAATACTCTCGTTGACACTATTTGGAACAAAGCCAGCAAAGAAAGAATTGAAATGGACCATTGGGCGATTCGATGTAATCAGTTCCCTACATCCCGTACTGGTGTCTGCATGAGCCATCTAACTGAATGGGCCGTACAGATCCCACCAACACGGAAGATGTTGCCAGAGTCCTCAAGGATGTCGCCGAGAAGTATACCACGACGGACATCTCGACGCTCCCGCGGATTTTGCAGTTCAGCTCGGAGGACAAGTGTACCAAGTACGGATACGATATTCTCGCCATGCACCTTGTTGAAAGGTACATACAACTGACGCACGCTCAGATACGAAATTTGCGATAGATTATCTCATGTACTCGCGCTGCCGATAAACCACATCCTTGCTAATGATGCGGTGGATCCAAATACATCTGGTAAGTCAAACAACCCCGAGAATCGGTGGCAGGCGTTCTAATAGTCAGTAGTCAAACGTCCGTACGACTGTCATCTCTCCACCAAGACGTTGAAGGACCTGGGCATATCAGTTGCGACCATGGATTTCGTAGCATGGTGGTAAGTAGCTCAGCCATTGAAATTCCTTGAACGATCACTTACTATTTCAACCGGTCAAGGAGACGAGAACTCGGCGCATTTAGGAAATGACGGGCATAATTCATATACGGGATCGTACTTGGCAAATAAAGTTGGATGTTTGTCATTCTAGGTCTGTTGATATAGAAATCAGATGTTCGAATTAGTGACAAGGTCTGGGTGCTCGGAAACAGGGACTTGGAAATTACCTCTGATCATACAAGCCCATTTCCTCCACACCAGGTAGCCTTCATTAACAAAATGAGGAACATATAGCGAGTAAGCGCCCCTTCAAATGCGAAAAGAAAAACGTTTAGGAAAGTAGATCTGCAACGTTCATCGGCATCTCATCAATCTGGGTGGAATAGTATACTGCGAAGTGTGTTAGCCAAGAAATGAACATCTGGGAGGTGAAAATCCACTCACGTTCAATATCTCTCAAGATCCTGACGTCCTCGCTTGTAACGAAATTGATAGCGACACCTTTTCTACCAAATCTGCCGCTTCGGCCGATACGGTGAATGTAGTTTTCACGGTTGCTGGGCAAATCGTAATTGATGACCAAACTGACTTGTTGAACGTCGATACCGCGTGCCCACACATCTGTAGAAATCAAGACACGGGAGTTGCCCTGCCTAAATTCGGACATGATAGCATCGCGCTCCTTCTGCGCCATCTCGCCGTGCATACTCGAGACAGTGAAGTTGGCTTCTTTCATTTTGTCAGTGAGCCAATCCACCTTGCGCCTCGTGTTGCAGAAAATGACTGCCTGAGTAATAGTCAGGGTATCGTAGAGCTGTGATGGATGATGTTAGCGGAGTCAAGGCTGAGAGCGCGGGGATAGCACATACATCGCAAAGAGTGTCGAATTTCCAATCCTCCTTCTCAACAGCAATGAAGTATTGCTTCAAACCCTCCAGAGTCAATTCGTCACGCTTAACGAGGATCCTGACTGGGTCGGTCATGAATTTGGTGGTCATATCGAGGACATCGTATGGGAGGGTGGCGCTGACAACCACAACCTGCGTGGCTGGCGGCAAGTATCGGTACACATCGTAAATCTGCTCTCGGAATCCTTTGTTGAGCAATTCGTCGGCCTCGTCAAGGACAAGCATCTTGATATGACGCGTTCGGAGGTTGCGTCTTCGGATCATGTCTGCGACTCGACCGGGTGTCCCCGAGACCACGTGCTGTCCGTGATCAAGCTTGCGGATGTCCTCGCCGACGTTGGTGCCGCCAATACAGGCGTGACACTGAACATTCATGTAATCTCCTAGCGCCATGATGACATTTTGAATCTGAGTTGCCAACTCGCGGGTGGGCGAAAGGACCAAAGCTTGAGTCTCGCGAAGGGATGTTTCGATGACCTGGAGGATCGAGATTGAGAATGTCGCCGTTTTACCAGTACCTGACTGTGCCTGCGCGATAGTATCGCGACCCTTGCAGATCTGGACAATGGCGCGGGACTGCACGGCGGATGGCGACTCGTAGCCATACGCGTAGATACCTCGGAGGAGGTTCTCCTTCAGATGCATCGCCTCGAAAGTCGGAGCCACAGTGACCTCCTTTGAGGTCGTGAACTCCTGGCGCTCATCTTCGCGCTTGTCGAACTCGGCGTCGGCCATAATGTCTGCACTTCGATTGGTTCGTGGGTTCGTTCCGTGGAGGTGTGGGGTGGATATTTGAGCGATGCGGTCAAGGTATGGAAAAGAGAGCGATGGAGAATAGAGCAAGTTAATGTGTCGAGATCTGGGGGTAAGCGAAATTTTTAAACTGCGCGTCGACTCACTGTCGCGACCTTGACCTTCGCCACCTCTCTCCACCTCAGCATCGACGAACTGCAGCCCCACCAACGTTGCAACTTGACATCAATCGCGACACCGATCCCCAATGACGACAATACTCGAGAACCAGCGTTTGCTCCACGAGGAGCTGGAGCGCCTTGAACAGGCTGTCGCGGATCGGCTAGCTGATGAAGCACGAACAGTAGGACACGCCAACCGCGCACAAGCTATTCAGCCTACTTACGTGTATAATTTCCTCCAGATTCGCGATCGCCTGATCCGAGATCATGAAGTAGGTCATTTCTTGACTCGATTTGAGAACCAGAGCAAACGCTTATTCGATCTCTACACAGATGAAGATGGGTACGTGACCTCTCTCCTTTACTATCTACGTCGTGATCTGGGCAGGCATGCTAATATACTATGTCGACCGAGTAGCTCGCGAGAGAAGGAAATAAACTCTCTTTCTCACGGCGACCCGTTCGTCGAGTTCTACAGCCAACTTGCCGAAATCCGAGACTTCCATCGCCGATACCCTAACGAGCCTGTCGAGGACCTTGCGCGCACATATAAACGCCGCCCGCCACTGGAGGGCGAGATTGCCATGATCGATAACATGTTCACGGGCGAGGAATTCCACGGCCGCTTCTTTGACCTGACCCAGCTCCACGAAGAGTACCTCAATCTTAAGGGGATCAAGCGGATATCATATCTGCAATACCTCAACATATTCGATAAATTTGAGGACTATCCGAAAGCGAACAAGAACGACGCCTACTTCTCTTATCTGACCAGCTTAGCGGATTATCTCGAAGGATTTCTGGGCAAGACACAGCCGCTGAGCAACCCAAATGCCACTGTCAGGGCGTTCGGGGACGAATTTGAAGAGGAATGGAAGGCAGGAACAGTACCGGGTTGGGAGAGCAGCGCGAGTGTCGAAGATAAGTCTGGGCTTTGGTGCGATGCTTGCCAGAAAGCATTCACCAACGAGAATACGTACAACAGCCATTTGACTGGCAACAAGCACAAGAAAGCTGCGGCTGCAAAGGGGAAGGACTCCAGCGAATCTTCGGGCAATGTTGTGGCGGACTCCGCTGTGAATCTGAAGCACAGAGCTATTGCAGAACGCGAATTTCGCATCAGGAAGCTTACTGAACTGATGTCTAAAGAGCGGGAAGACACAAAGACAAATGTCGAGCGTAAAGCTTCGTTGACAGAGCGCGAGCGACAAGCCGAGCTCGAGGCCTTGTTCCAGGACACCCAGATCACCACTGGCATATCTCACATGGAAGACGACGATGACGAAGATGATGAAGATAAGATTTACAACCCGCTCAAGCTCCCGCTCGCATGGGACGGTAAGCCGATCCCGTACTGGCTGTTCAAGCTCCACGGCCTTGGCGTGGAATATCCTTGCGAGATCTGCGGCAACTTCGTATACATGGGGCGGCGGGCGTTCGACAAGCATTTTACAGATGCGAGACACGTACACGGCCTGCGCTGTCTCGGCATCACCAATCCGACAGTCTTCCGTGAGATCACCAAGATCGAGGATGCACTGGCTTTCAATGAAAAGTTGAAGACCGATAAGAAGACGGCTCAGCACACACAGGACAATGTGGTACAGATGGAGGATGCGGAGGGCAATGTTATGCCGGAGAAAGTATATTACGAGTACGGTCCCCAAAGCCTCCCATATATTTGATTGCGTGGATTACTAACAAACATTAAACAGTCTTCAAAAGCAAGGTCTGCTATGAACCTAGGACGGTTACTTGCTTGTCTTTTTCGGAGTTCGGTTGGCTTCATTTTCTGTAGATTGGGGGTATCAGGATTGATTCGGTCTTACGATGAGATGGTATGCCATGGATCCCTCGAAGTGTAACACTATCGTTCAGCATTTACGATGAAATTGTAACGATAATGCTACCTAATATAATCCAGGTGCAGCTCTAGGCTGTACCTATCAATAAATCGGGCTCGTGCATAAGAGCGACTATTTAGCACACCTCATATCCCCTGGATCAAGATGTACCCCAAATGTGGCTTTCGATTAATATCATTCCTCAGCTGGGATATACCGAATGTCCAGAAACCGGGCACGGTGACCGATCTCATAGGAACCAATCAAGGGACAAAGTCACATGTTGGGAGACCCACAGCAGCACAACACCGCCGTCTACAGCACGCCTGTGTCACCAACACCAAAAGTTGGAGCAGGCTGGCAAACATCGGAAAGTGCTATCTGCACCCGTGCGTATCTGGGTCATACGAGTGTATGACAAAGCAATTTGAAAGGGCCGTCTCTGTGAATATAATATAGTGCCGTGGGATTTCCCGCATCGGGAACCTAAATATAACCTGTAGACGAATTCAAGCTGCAATATTACGGCATGCATATCCTGCTCTTACTTTCGGCTGTCCATTCCTGATTCCGCTCTTCTACATCGGCATCCTCATCCATTCGTGTGGCTAGCTTGTAAGGCTTTCCGATTTCCACTCGGCAGTCAGTGGCCAGTGGTTGTTGCTCTATCGATTGGGAATCAAGACAATTAACAACTACTGGGACACCGTGCACCCTTACATTTCTTGCAACGAACAAATAGCTGATAGAACTCTGAGGAACAGAGTCGACTGGAATATTCTGATCAGAATCAATGTTAACTTCCTCAACCGATATCCGATTCGCACTATCTCAACACTATCTCCATATTTCTACTAGCTCCTCCCTTCCCGAGCAGCCCATCGAAGCGACGGCTAAAAAATGGATCCGGATTCACCAAGCTCTTACTATTCCCCAATTGCAACACCGGAATCACCTCCTCTCAAGCCGCCGAGACCGAGTATTTCCGGGTCGACCATTACAAGGTCGCATCCAAAGCGTCATCGAAAATCACTATCGACGCCGACGACGCCGCGAAAGTTGCCGTCGCATCACATTCTAGACATGGATCTTGCGCCTTTCCGTCTGACGAAAGACGATGTCGAACTGATCAAACAGTGCAACAGACAGCGCTTTCAGCAAAACGGAAAGGTTATAAGCGAACATGAGCAGCAACTACGAGAACTCAAGATCGCAAGGCGGAAGATGCTCGTCAACTACACAGCCGACAGACATCTGACTTGTGCAGCTGTCGTGCATACGCCTGCGAGGTCATGGCCACCACTGCGGGAAACAGCTAGGACGGAAGGATATCTGTCCTGGGCTAGCAGGATGTCGCTATATCTCTCACAGAATTTTGCACCACCTTACACAAGCCCTTGGACGGAGCCACCGCGATACGACAAGGAGATATTCCTGAGCAACGTAGAAAGGGTTGCAGTCGAGCTCGCGCCATGGCAGGAGTGGTTCAATATGGTTAGGGGTGTGTATAGGTGGGAGAACCCGTTGAAGACAACGAGATGGATGGCGGTGTATTCAGTGCTCTGGTGGCATCAGTACTTGATCACATTCACAGTACGTACGAGTTCTACTACATACGATTCCGGACTCTTCTACGAGGCAGAAACAGTCGCTGACAACCTTGGTGCCCACCGCCGTTTGATACAGTTTGTATACATCATCGCTCGTGTTTTGAGAAGCCGGCAAGACTGGGGTGAAGTCGAGACAGTTAAGACTGCGATATCGAAGGCTAGAGAGCAGCAGAAGAGCGTCCACAGCCTTGAGGAGCTGATAGAACGACATGCTTCAGACGACTGGGTAGAGCTTCTACCGAACAACTTTGGGGCTCGAGCGCAGCTTGAAACCGGCGACTTTGCCGACTTGCTGGAAATAATACGCAAGTAAGCACCGATTTACCATGCACCCTACTGCTCACGCATTCGTTAACTAACATAATTTACTGTAGCTTTTACGAATGGCGACGCCCTACGCAGACGGTCCACACACTCGTCCTACTTGGAGCCTGTCTGCTCTTAAGTCTGTGCACTGATGTTGCCTATTGCTGGCGACTCATCACGTTCATATTCGGCCTCTGGTTCTTCGTATCTTCACCCGTAGCAAGCTTATACCCACGTTACAGATGGGTCGTCAGCCCCCTCAGATGGGCACTATGGGGGATACCGACGCACGCCGAAATAGCGTACTCAGAGTTCCATGAAGACGCGATCAACGCGATTTACGATCCTGCGAGGAGAAAGAAGGCAGCAAGAAGGAGAGCCTGGAGGAAGAAGATTGCAGACTATGAAGGTCCTTTGACCGTTATCGAAGGCGACGACGAAGCGGAAGATGAGGGATATATCACAAATTCCCCAGACCTGGAGGAGGATGACGAAGAGGACCCCGAGGAGCTAATATCACCAACAGTGGCGCAAGATCTACAGAGTCTGCGGGGAAGATTGGCTACAACCCTAGTATTCTGTGGATTCAAATGCGTTTACAGAGATCAGCCGGGCAAACTGTTCGTGTCGGACTTTGGCCTGTTGTTTGAAACGGAGGTGTCAAAGAAACTTCTGGTAGAGGTACCCTGGAGCTACGTGAAAAGGATTCAAAAGCAAGAGATCCCTATCTCGATGAATGGAAAAGGCGGGTTGGTGCATGCATTGGATATCGTCCTGGTTGGTGAAGAGGTGGTGAGATTCGATTCGATGAATAGTCGGGACAAGGCGTTTAAAAGGATCATTGGGTTTTCAGGTTTGCAATGGCAAAGTGGCTTGTAGTCTAGGGAAAGAAGCTGGTATGTAATATAGGCGCTAATGCTCGAGGGTTTAATGAAATCAAGACTAGTAATGTCGTCACGAACGCACGCTGCCGTCGACGTGTCGGCACCCGAGACTGGTCTGCATCTTCCGAGCACGGTGTTGCATTTCTTGCGTTGCCGCCCGCCTCAAGCCTCGTTTCTGATCAGAAAATCGCGCCTCCTTAAGGCCTTTATCAGCCTCTTCGCATCCGCTCCCAGACTCTCAGCTCACCATCCGACATCGACATCCTCTTTTTCAAGGAGACCTTATCCAAAGAACAACACTAGCATACACTCAGATATCGACACGCTATCTCTCAGGTTCGCTCATAGCGACGTTACTTTTTGATCCTTCGATTTTACAATGTGGGAATACTCGCGCCAGTTAGGGAATCACGAGTCAACCCCCAGAGCCTCGTGCGGGGTTTTACCCGCTTCGCACGCATCGCGATCTGCGTTCAGAAAAGGTTTTCATCCAATTCACTGCAAAGATTCGTCTTCAATTGGAATGGAATCTAGTCGCGCGAACTTGATCCATCGATAGCAAAAGAGCTATCAGTGCAGCATAGTCGACCCCCCGGCTGCGAGATCACGCTACCTGGACATGCCTCGGACCCTTGAAATTCGCGACTCGAATACTAAAAATGCCAGCATATCTCAACGGCAAATGATTTGCAGAGATCTTGGCGGGAGGTAACATTCGGCAGGCACAATAGGCCTTGGTGTGTGTCCGTTCTATCCTCTCGATGCCTATTGCGTGCGTCAATCGCATCCTCAAGGGCCATTGGACCATCACCGATGTCCGTTTCCCCAGGAATCTTACATCCCAGCATGAAGATAAAGACACCGATTTTCGCGCCCTCTCATGTCAACTACTTCGGGCTTTTTTTTCTGTCCTCGATAGCACATCGCTTCAGCTCAGGACAAGTCCTATAAAAAACGGTCCGCTTGCGCGGAACCCTGTCGATGCACATCATCGGCGATATATCGATCTGACCGACGAGAATCTATGGACCTATTCACAATGAATAGTGATACATCGTTCCAACTCTTGAAGGTGGCTTACAGGATACCAAAGATTCAACACTCGACACGACCTTTTCTTGTGCTCGCATCGCGAGATTTCATCGACTGCCCCCCAGATTGTGCCATGCTGTGCAGACGGAGATTGCTGGCTATGGCGACGGAAAACGATCTGGTCCGTGGGGCTGTGCCCCTGAACCTGACTGGCAACTCAGTTCGCGAAACATCTCGTTGAGAGGCCTTCGCCAAAGGATTGTCATCGAGTCAGATGTTCATGGGTTCTTCCTCCTCATCGCTGGTGGAGCGCATTAAGAGCCTTGATCATGTTCTCCAAAAAGATCTTCAGCACAAAATATACGATATAATGCTGCTTGTTTCAGCATTTCGGTATGCATGGTCCTAAGAAGAGGACTTGTATAAAACTCTCGGCTTTTGTAACTAGTCCTTCGGGTCTGCCAGCTGGCAGTTTTAGCTTACAATACCTCGGAGATATTTCATGGTACATACGGAAAAGGGGGCTTTCCAACTGCTTCTTGAGAAGACAAGCTCCACAGAAACCCTCAAACCTTCGGAGCAGGAAAATGGAATGGTATTGGAGTCGCGTTGGTGTACCTGGAAAGACACCTTTCGACTCTAATTTGGTATACGATTATTTTCAACCAATTTCCTGATTTTGGTTGAGGCTGTGGGAACAGATATATAGCACACTACGTTCAGCTGGTGTTGCCTCTTGATGTGTATAATCTCATAGCCTCACCGTCAGTAGTTTGGTTTACGAGACAATTCAAATCATGCATGTACTACCGTCGGGTGTACATCAATTTCTATTCAGATTTCACTCAGTAATTCTTCTATAGATCGTGACAAATGTAGCTCTGCGGATCCGAGTGCGGTACTCACGCGGTGACAAGGTCCCTCTATATCTATAGAGCACTTTGCAGCCATTCTTCGTCCTCACATATAGTAGAAATAGTTCTCGTACGTGTCTGCGTGTATATGTTTAAGCCTAGTCTGCGATCATACAAGAGCCTGAATTGTCACCGACACCTTGAATAGCTTTCTATTCAGCTGTGAGTTGAATTTATTCGGAGTACTTCGAATTCATGACCCTTCAATGGACCTATCCAAATAGTACTATAAAGTAAGCAGTATACGACCGCCACTGCTCCCTGCACACCCGCTCCATCCAAGCATACCTACGAGAGATCTTCCTACGGCCAACTATACCGTTTAGATGCTTCCCCTACAAGACTCTGACCAGCGCCAGCCCGTCAAACACTGGCAAGATCAAAGTCTCGACTCTCGGATCCTTCGCAACAACATCGTTGAAGGCCTGCAGATAAGGAATCCGGGCCAAAGCTATCTTGCTTTCCTTCGCAGGGTTCTTCTCAATCTCAGCAACGAGACCTTTTCTGAGAATGTTATCGGCGATCAGAATGCCATCTTTACGGAGAAGCTTGAGCTCCATGATCTTTTTGAAGTAGTCGACATATCCTCTAGATTATTGCCTCTCTATGAGCAACTATTGCACCATGCATCTAGCGTATGCGGAAGGCCCGGGAGGATGAAGGCCATCGCACTTACTCCTTGTCAGCATCCAGGAAGATCAAGTCAAAGGGTCCTTCGGATGTAAGATTCTCGAGACTGCCATGCCGGATAGAAATATTAGTAAGCCTGCAATATCTATATCTTTTAGAACTACATTTGAGCGACTCACGTTTCTAACGCCGGGCCCTCTATCAAGGTCACAAAGTTGTCGACACCGGCATCTTTGAATGCTTGGCGCGCGACTTTGCATGTATCAGGATCAATGTCCGTTGTTATGATCTGCTCTCAGGATATATGTATAAGCAGCCTCCCTTTGTCAAGACGTATGGATGGGATCGCGTTCTCGGATGGTTGGTGGATACCTTCGCTCCCTCGACGCCCTTCAATGCCTCAGCGAACGAGAGTGCACTAAAACCGGTAAAGCATCCGATCTCGAGGACTAGATATACCATGCGATAGTGAGTATCCATACATGCCCGTGCATATATATATTTAGAGATGAACTTGATCTGAAAGGCTTACTCTTCTTGGCTCCGTAGCTCCTCGCGGTCCAGATCAAGTATTGTGCCTGCAGGGGCGAGACCATCATCTCAGCCAGGTCGGCGAATTCTCTGTTCGTAAGGTCCACATGGTCGATGATGTGTTTTGGGAGAGGGATTGAACGGTGTTTGCAGTATTGGAGAACTGCAGAGGAAACCTCCCGGTTTGGGAAGAGGACGTCGTATTCTTCCTTCATTTTGAACTGCAGAAGAAGATGCACCGAAGAGAAATGGATCTATCACTGGGTGAATGTACTGTCAGAAGTGATGAGAGAAGTTAACTCGGGTTCGGCTTGGCCTCAGATATATAGTACTATATCGGAACTGGGTTGCTTATCGCAAGTATACAGATGTAGTATGTATGGTAGTACATGTACAAAGTATGGGCGCTTATGCTTGAGCCAAGGAATATCCATGCATGCAAGAATTCTAGGAAGTATCCTTTTACCTACCTAAAGTATGACAGGTCCGTAGTAGGCGAGGATAATGGCTATATTATGAAGATTATCAATCGATCTGATTGCAGATTGATGGATGTGGGGCCTTATTTATACTTCTTAGTAACCTGTACTATATCCCCAGCAAAAATATGTACACTCAAGAAAAGCATAGCGCAATCCCGGTCGAAATCGCGAAATAGATAAAAGTTTACCTACCGGCACGCGTTTCCGGGTACATATATAAAGCTACTAGTGCCGTTCAGGAAAGAGCTACGTATCTGTACGTATACCGATGGTTGCCGCCTCCCGAAGACTGCCCGCCGTGTGCCAAAAGACTTGAGATGCAGAATGCGAAATCTCCAACCTTGCCGATGATCGACTGAGATAGTCTTGAGATCCTGTGTATCGGTCGGAAAGTTGGTGGCTCTGTACAGCCACAAGTATGACAAAGCGGGGCAAGCGGAAGACCCTCCTGCCCAATGAGATTCCGGAATCTCTCCACGAGCAGCTGGTATACTACGTAGCAGTGCATCGTAACAGGGCGAGAGCTAATCGATATCCCGAGCCAATGCTACCAATTGATAGAGACGACGCGGTTGGTGTAATTGTAATACAATGCCGAGGTTTTGTCTACTTGCCTGCTCAAGCTTTCCTGGCGGCGCAATTTCCAACAGCGTCGGTTGCGTTGCATCGAGATTTTCTCTTGGCGTCAACCTCAACTCAACCTCGCATCCACGCAACCGCGTAGGTTCGACCAATTGACCCGCGACGCCCCAGCCCGGTCATTCGCAAGTCGTCACCATGTCGATATCACCGCTACACCGCTCCATCCTCTTCTCGAGACTACCCTCCCTCCCTGCCTCCCGGCCGTCCATCCTCCCGACCGTTCACAATGCCGTCCAATCGCTGCTCCCCACCATGCAGTCCCGCTCCTTCGCGAAGAAGCGGGAGAAGCCGCAGAAGGACCCAAAGATGAGTGCGTACATTCGGTACCACGTCCGTCCTAAGTTATGTCTCGGACTATGCTAACCCCGTACGCAGAAATGATCAAATATGCCTTCGCCCATCCGCTTACTCCCCGCCCGTTCAAGTGGGGGTACATGCGCACACTCCGCCACTGGACCATCCAACAAGCCTGGCTGCTCTTCAAACACAAGCTCAAGCGCGAGCGCGAACGTGAACTTGAGCGTCAGTACAATAAAATCCACGAGGCCTGCGAAGAGCTCAAGCGTGTCGATGAGCGCCTGTTTCGCATCGCGACAGACCGGAAGGGCGTTGGCACGTTTCCGATTGATATGAGGATTCCGACGGACACACCGCCTAGGGGTGGGTTCAACGAGGGCTGGCGCCGGCCGAAGGAGAGGGCTGCGAAAAAGGGTGCGAAGAAGTAGTGCACCTATGCGACTGTATGATATAATATACATACTGGCTGGGGTATATATGCAGTGCGCTTTGGTATCCCACGTTACAGCTGGTGCGCTGGTGAGATTCATGCACATGCAGTGATCAGTCGACTAGGTGACCAGTTACGCAAAGTTCGTCAATTGCAAGATACGTGATAGCGAACTAGTGCGGGGAACTTCGTTTCTCCAAAAGAGCAGTCACTCAGAGTGGATAGATTCAATTGACGGACAAAACCAACAGGAGGCCGATAGATGCAAAAGAGACGATTAGACAGTTATGTATGTATGTAAGTTACTATTGTAATATAGGCATCTGGCGAACAAGACGCGATCATCAATGTACATATCTTCATCTTCCAAACACGTATTCATCAACCTTTGATATCCGTCACCACGCCCTCGTAGTCTCGGGATGCGATGTATTCCAACGTCCGCTCAAAGTGCGCCTTCGGGCTCTCATTTGCCGCTGAGTCCGAGCTATTGCCAAGATTCGAGTGGATCAACTCAATCAAGCCATTAATGTAGCGGACAGTAACCTGCCGTCCAGCGAATGTACGTGTTAGACGAGAATATATCCTCTCATATCGCTTCAATTAATGTTGAACTTACCGCTTCATTCTGCTGATCGAAGTAGTACACATATCGGTTGAGAATCTCGACAAAGAGCTCGATCGACACCGCTGCGTCCATGCAGTTATCCGCAACTCGAAGCGCCCGTTGTAGACACTCCAGCACACGCTTCCCGTCTCGGTATAGCTATGGGATAACGCACGTCAGTATAACATTATCCCATACCTGCAAAGGCTTATAAACAGAAAGACCTACCGGCTTCCCATCTTCCTCTTCTCTCGCCGGTATTTCAACTGCCCACCACAAGTGACTCGCTAGATACACCGCCCGGCACTGATCCGGTTTCTTCAACAGCTTGGACCCATGAAGCGCGCATTTGGTGATCAGCGTATCATAATTCTCCTTGGAGAAATTCCTCGTCGAGTGCAGCGCCCCAGCAATAATGCACACCGCCTGGAATTGCGCTCTCGAGTCTGATATCGCCTCTTCATAGATGGTGAACGCTTGGGCGAAGAACTCATACGCAGCCTCCTCAAAGCTCTCGCCCTGGTCGGCGATCTGCCCGCACATGACGAACAGACGCAGGCACAGGTCCGCACAGCCGACCCGCGTGTACAGCGTACTCAACATCTGGTGTGCAAATTTGTACAGCGACTGGCTTTTGGTCTGCCAACCGTCGTCAAAATGCTCGCGAGTTTTGAGCCTCCGCGCGAGCTTGACGCAGGCCGTTATCATCGCCGGTGTCGTATGCTTGACTCTATCGCCACCTTCTGCGAAAGCCTTCTGCGTCGCCTGTAGGAGTTTGTATTGTACATCGTTGTCGTCGCTGTGAATGACATGCACTAGCCGCGCAAGCCAGCCCTGTTCCTCGATTACTTCATCACTGTCGGCCTCCCGAAGTCGTCGTTGCTGACTTCCAGGGTACATCGCCTGCTGAGGAGCCGACTCCTTGATCAACACCTGGACGAGGTTGAGAACACCTTGTATGTGCTCTTCTGTCGAGATCTTTATCGAGTTGGAGAGCACTGTCTTGATTACGGATGAAGCGACAGCTCGGCGTGTTTGGTATGATTGGGCGTGAAGGAGTGGGACGTAGTTAGGGAGGGCGAGAACTGTGAAGAGAGAAACATAGGAGTTGAGCGGGGCCAGCAAAACGCCGAGGATATTCTGCTGTGTGGTAAGGATGTGTAGGTCTGTCGAGTCCGATAGTTCTTGAACCTTTTCCAAGGTGTACCTATCCAACCATCAATACAACATCAATACAACATGGGCTTGACAACGGGGTTTTCTACTCACTGCAACACTTGATCTACGTATTCTAGGTTCTCCGGGTAGATGTTACTTGTACATTGTTAGCAATAGCTCCAGATCTAATCGGGTATGAGGAGGGAACTCACAGTGCAAGATTAACCAGCGATACCAACAGGGCGGTGATATCTTGTATAGGAAGTCTTTGAGCCTAACTCGTCTATCAGCATCTTGCTACCCAATCTCGATTCTGCATTGCACCATACATTTGCCAGATTCACGACCTGGTTGTAGAAAATCTCATAAAGCTTGATCCTTGACAATATCGGCCGGTCATCGGTCTCAGTCGGCTCTTCTTTCGAGGTTTCTTCCTCCCCGTTTTCCTTGGGTTGTGCTTCATCGACTTCGACTTCAGTCGATCTGACTTCTGCTTCAGCCGACGCGGGCTCCGGCTCTGGCACTGGCTCCGGCACAGGCTTGGGCTTCTCGGTTTGCCCGAGCTTTAATTTCTCTAGCAGGGCTTCAACCGCCGCCATCTCTTTCGCTTTCCGATCTTCCGCCGATTCCGACGAAGCGTCTCGTGAAGCGTAGTTCGATAACCGGTCCATGAGCGCGATCACAATCGATTTGATATTAACATCTGGATTGAGGCGGGCAGTAGCGGAAAGAAATTCATTCAATGTGTGAAGGTGAAATTCATCCGGAAAGACCTGTATTATAACTATAGCGATGGTCAACATTGTGCCTACTATATGAAGCATGCACATTAAGCTCACCTTCCAAGAGATATTCTTGCGCCAGCTTGTCGCGGCATTGAACAACCTGCTCCAACAGCGGCCCTAGGATCGTCTTTTGGTACGCCTCTAGATCTACCAGCTGGCTGAGCCTGACCAGATTACTTCCGACAAGCAGCTGTAATTCCTTCCGCTCTTGCGTTCTCTTTTCCCGCTCTCTTGAATGGCCTTGGTGTTGTAGGCGGACCCATAGCTTGTTCATCTCAACAAAGTTGTTCAGCACGAATGATATCGAGTCGGTAAGGTTCCCTTCCGGCCTAGCGTGCTACCCGTCAGAAGCCATATCTTGATTGCACACGAAATATTGTCGAACATACCCGTCTCCAGTACCGGTGGGTAGATGTTCTCTCGCTTGTCCAGAGAGGTAGTATCGCAGAAAAAGACCGCTGTACAAGTCGAGTACCAAGGATCAGCCGACGCTACGCCCATCGTCATTCGCATCTATGATACCAGCCAGGTGTTGCGTACCGAATAGGGTGCTGGACACCTCTGCTCATTTCCACCATGTCCTTCATGATCTCCTTGACGGGCGCATCTTCAATGCTCATATAGACCGTCCCAACCGTGATCATTAGATACAATCGCGGTATAATGTTCCCTTTTCAAAGCACCGAAATGTCGCCAGTTAGCCATATCCGATTGGGTCACCGGTCCAGCCAGCTGGGAAGCTCGAAAACACGGATGGTATGCCGGCCGCATAGCTCGCACCGTACCTGCATATTGCACCAGCTCATAGAGGTCCGCCAGGTGGTTCACCGGGTGGCTTTCGCGCAGAAATGCCGATAGGTGCCGTAGCGCATCGAATACGTCCATGTAGAGCTCGTAGTACATCTTGGGGCCCAGGCTGCTAGTCCGGAGCTCCGATACTAATGTCGAACTACAGCGTCGCGAAACCCGACCAACATCAGCAAACAACTGCACATCCTATCGGCATGAAACTCCATCCGGTGACTGTAGCGTGGGTGGGCAGTTGGAGCAAACCTGCACTTGAGCGCATCCATAAGCTTGCCGGGCGTTTCCAGGCATTTGAGCATCAGACGTGTCTGTTGCTTAACAACCGCGCGAGCTTCTTCGAGGAGGCGGGCCTCCTCGGTCTGTATTCCGAGTGCAGTCGACGACATGGCGAATGACGCGGGGCGGGCGGCGGGTGATGAGATGTAAAGAGGATGGAATGTGGGAGCGGCGGCGATTTGGGGGGATACGTTTCAGGGTTGCTGGGTTCGCTGGTTGGTCGTCGTATGCTGGTCTTCGGAGCTGCATTGCGCATGCCGTTTTTACTTTTTCGTTTGTGGACGAATTCAACCTGTCCTTTCTATTCACCCGCCAGCTCCACCAAGCTACGGCGTAATCTATCTGCCTTTACTAACGAGAACTGGTGCTATTCAATGGCGATATAGAATTATCATCAAATTGCTAAATTGCTGGGAGACTCTGGAAGATGACTAATAAAATAGACAGGCCAAAATCGCAACGCAAGATAACGTATATAACTTCGAATTCGGTGTACAGACGACGTAATCTCGAGTTCCAAGGTGTACGGTATATCCCGCTGCATGTCTCAGATACACCCTCAATGTTGTAACGGAGTATGCCGCCCTGGATAACTTATCATTTACATATTCCGTCCACCAGTTACCATCTATACGACCACCGTCAGCACCTGGCGCTTCGATCCTCTAGCTATAAAAGGCCAACTTGAATATAATATTGACGGGTAAAACTCACCAGCACATGTCCAGTAACATAGCTCATCAATGGGCTTGCAAGCGCAATGATGGCGCCGGCCGCTTCAGTCGGTGTTCCACCCCTCTGCAGCGCTATGTCCTTCAAGCCGCCCGTGGCAGGGCCGCCGGCGCCGGGGATGCCGAGGGCAACTTTCTCGTTGCCGTAGACGGCGAACGCGCCAGCCTCTTTGGATGCCGTCAGGCGGGTTTGCTGCGCGTATGGACAAGTTAGCCAAGCTATTGAGTATAATTAATTGAACTTTGAGAAGATGGTAAAACTTACAATATATCCGTATGCGACGCAGTTCGCACGGACGCCGAATTTAGGGCCCCATTCTCGAGCACTGGCAGAGTGAAATTTGAGGCCATGGTCAGATCACGATTCAAGCGACACAGACGGTAACGTATGAGCTGAGAAGGATGTAATGCGTACATTGTCTTTGCCATTCCAGTCACGCCCGACTTGGCGATGCTATAGTCTTCACAAAATCGGGAAGGTCAGCTTCTAATCTTCTGTAGCTGTAGTTATATCATAGAACATCATTTGGACAGACATACTCAATTGCCCAGCGTTTCCGTTCACGCCGGTTGTCGACGAAACTGTGGTGATTGTCCGATTCTCGCCATCGGTCACACGGAAGTATGGAGCCGCAGCTCTGACCAGCATGAAGGGAGCCTTATTGTGAACATTTATCATGGCATCGAACTGCTTGTCGGTCATCTTGTGGATGACTGGTGACAGAGTATATCAGCATCTTGGATATCCACCAGGGGCGGCATACAATATATATATATAATGAATTGAATATTTTGGGTATATAATTTTGTATAACACAATGTTGGTAACTTACCAGCATCCCATGTGAATCCAGCTGTATTGGAAGGAAGGAAATAATATCAGCATCGATTTCAAGGCTCGAACGTTCTGGTACACATTGATAGCCATACCATTTAGTACGAGGTGGTGGATCTTGCCGTTGCCAAATTCGGCGGCCTTCTTCACCAGCTCGTCATTGTATTCCTATAAGTTCACGACCGGTCAATACTGTGGTAATGTAGTATTCGCACGTATCCCAATTGTTCAGGAATAACATTTGTATGCGCATGATGATGAGGTAAATAGCAAAAAAAATTCGGGGTAAATTTCAGTCCTACCTGGCTAGTAACATCCCCAGCGCACGCAATCGCCTTGCCTCCGCTCTCGTTAATCTCCTTTGCGACAGCTTCGGCTTTCGCCTTGTCGATATCACAAACCACAACTTTCGCGCCGTCCTTCGCAAACAACTTTGCGCATTCGGCACCGATACCCTGCCCGCTACCGGTAACGATGGCGGTCTGTCCGGCAAACATGCCGGCAGGGTAGTTACCAGATAGAGGTCCGATGTGCCCCTGGAGCTGCTTCAAACGGTCTGCCATTGTGCACACGATCGTGTATGCGGATACGCGCACTGGATTGAGGATTCGAAAGCTAGTAAAATGTATCGATCGCTATACAATGCTTGGCAATCGAAATGATGCTTCAAACGAAAGATGCTGGACGGATTCCTATTATATGGACTCGCAGATATTATGACCAACAACCCCGAAGTTTGCCTAGGCTATTCGCGACGCGATGTTAGCTATCCGCGCGAGGGCGAGGTAACGTTTACCCGTGGCTGAAAACTCGCCGAATTCATTCTCTGGTAGGGCTCGGCAGAGCCGATTGTGTGCAGCCAAATTACAACATGCAACATGACATCAAGATAACATATTATATATTATCGGGATAGCTCGAATCAACTATAGTATTCCGAAACCTCGGCACCCGTAATCTGAGCAATTGAGGCAGTACGCTATTCGGTGTATCAAATCAGCAGAACGATAGCAGGTATTCTAATGAATTAGCCCGCGAGCTACCTGACATTTCGAATCCGATAGTCCGGAAACGAGCCTCGTTCACTAAAGCTAAACGTATGAACCTAGGCAGCTTTCTCTAGCCATCTTCATTGAAAACGAACTCATGCTTAGGTCACCCAGCTTGATGCGCGCGAATATTCGAATGTTGGGCTAACCCTTATATCTAGTCACCAAATGATTCTTTATATAGTACTAAATGTATATACGCAATGTAGGTAGTGTATATGTATTGACAACCACAATATAAAGCAAATCGCGCCTGGACAAGTCGACAAAAGCGCGTCAAAGAGCGTGGGGTATCGATGGTTAAAGAAACTAGTAGCGTAACCAAAGAAATAAAACTAAATGTCCGCAGAGATCTATACTCTGCACTGCTCGACCTGCAAGCTTCGACGCAAGACAGGCTGGAAGAAGAACAAGACAACCCCCAGATACAGGTAAGGGAAAATTTAAAGAGTGGCCTGAAAATCGTCAACATGCACTTAGGAAATCTAAGCTTTTCAAAAACAAGACCAGTATATGCGTGCATACAAACTCCTCCCACTGCTTTTCAAACACACCCTTACACTCTTATCGGGAGAGTAGACGTTCGTGGTACTGGTAGCGGTGGCAGCGGCGTCTCGCTCAACTGCCGCGCTCTCGCCGTGTCAACCGGCGTCCAGGGCGGTAGAGCTGACGTTGCCTCTGTCCTAGCTGTAGTCGCAGACAGCGGCTGCACCTCCCACACCGTCCTCCCGTTCGCAGTCTCCCTTCTTCCCACCTTCAGCCTCTTATACATCGGACTGCTGATATCCTTCACCAGTCGGGCCGCCCTACCCTGTGTTGCGCGCCGAGGTTTCGGTTCAGTCAGGACAGGTGGAGGTGCCGGCAGATTCTTGTCGAAGGGCGACGATGAATAACGGCGGTCAAAGTTGTGATTGCGCTTCTTTACCGGGCAGCCTGTCTCCTGTAGTAGCGGCGCGGAGAGAAGTTTCGCACACATGGGCGCGCAGAGGAGTATCAGAGCCAGGGAGACTTCGAGGAGCGACCAGCCCATGCTTTGAAGCATGGATACGTCCATGAGCTGCGTGGCGAAGCGGAGGCCCGAGGCGATAATGACGAGGGCGCCGCAGATGTACAGGCAGATGACACCCCTGATCTGTGGTTTGCTAAGACTAGCTTGCATAAGAAGGGGTACCAGGATTGCTAGGACAATAGTATCCGTAACAATGTTTGAGATTCCGGTGCCGAAGGAGAGGAGAATTTTTCTTTCACAGGCGGCTACAGATATTGTCAACTCGCGGTCTTGACTGGCCGAATTCATAAGAGTGATATGGCTTACGCTGTGAAGTGGTGATGTTCCAGAAGTCGGTAATAGGCATGCAGGTTAAAAACAATGCGAGGATGCAGAATAAGAACGAAAGAGTGGTCACCAAGAAAGCTCCACGAAGGAACCATTTGATGCTTTTGGTTTCTTGCCTATGAAAAAGTATTAGCACGGGCATTCTTCAATATTCGTCATATGAGGGAAGGGTTAAAGGTACTTACGATATCCTGAGGTAAAGAAACAAGAAACTGTACTTGATGAAAAAGGAACTGTAGAGAGAATTAGCATACGATAAGCATAAGGGAACCGATTCATCAGAATGTTCAACCAACCTGAAGATGTATAATAATTCAAATGACATGTATAACTTCAGCCCGACGCTGATTCTCTCCATCCGCTCCTCTTCCCACTCTTTCGTCGTCTGCAGCATAGTGTTCAACGACGCTCGTCCTGCATATACACATACACCGTCAGCTCCACATCCAACGAGGTCAAATTAAATCACCACATCCTCGCCCCTAAACGCTCCATTCAGGGAATGTAATACATACCCAGATACACGATCCGTATGAATATCAACTGGCTGGCAATCAAAAACAGTCCCGCCAGCACCGCAAACAAATCATCCCACCACAATTTCGCATGGAACCTCGTCCTCGAGAAGAACCGCAACATCAATGCTGCAATCCCCACCGTCACCAGGAACGGTGTCGCAGTAGCCAGCTGCGATGACGACCCGAGCCGCGACGGGTTGACCGTCGTCGGCTGGTCCCAATTGGCGCTGCCGAACGACCGGTCATCGAAGTAGTCGACGAAGCCGTACGACAGCGCGATAGCGGATGAGTTGTATACGGCGCCATTGCTATCCAATTTGTCGGCCGGCATGACGATGAGTCTGAAGGCAGCGGAGGCAGCGTCAGCTGCTTTGTCGGAACTTTGTCGTTCGATTAGATGCTGTACTTGTGGTCGTTGGTCCTGAGAAAGAGCGAGTCATGGGTGCATTTGCAATGTAAAGTTGACTGCGGGAAGGATACAGTAGGATATATGAGCGTATGCATGAATGGATAGTATCCTTGAACAACGGCCGAATCGATCGATCGAATATTCTTAAACTTCCCCCTTCCCGCCTCCCTTCGCGTCGACGTCGTTTTAGAAGCTGCGTTTCGATCGATATCGACTAATCCTGCAAGAAATTAAACAAACCTAGGTCGCGAAACAGTATTTGAAATGAGCGTGGTGGTGATGAAGCACTCGCAATATAGCGTATAACGAGCGTGATAGAGTGCTACAGGTTGAAAATCGCAGGTGTCGTACACTGCGTCAAGCAGTGAGAGGGTAGCACCATCCCGTAAACGGCCATATATGATGTGAATCTGCCCGCCTGCGCTGCTCCTCCTCTTTTCAGGAACATCCGCTTGGTGTTCAGATTGTTCTAGCCTGCACCTTATACCAAATGGCAATATTTAGAAAGGAGACGGAAGGGGCCCGGTCTCCGGTAACATGGTGAGTCCACCAGCACTGGTCGTGCTAGTTTCCAGTTTGAGCGCACGGCGACTGGTTGAACCAATGGGCAAACGGATCTGTAAACCGAATCGTTCGAGATAGATTCTTTCCTCTTAGCTCTGCCAAGGGCAAGCTGCGATTGTGCTCTATCAGACCCATCGCTTGCGTAGTTGATATCCAGGGCCGTCGCAGCGCGCGGCAGACTCTTCCGCGAAGATGAAGCCTCGAGCCCACATTTGCTGATAGAAGAGCCCTGAAGCTGGTCGGCATGCCTCACAAAGCGCCATTGAGAATTCCTGCGTCCTGGGGATGTTGACCAGCGGTCGACTTTGATGCTGGACTGTCGGTCTGTGGTGGCCGGGGAGCAGTCTCCCGATCAAACTCATGGTGTTTCGAAACCGTCAGAGTCGTTTCACAACCCCAAACGGACAGACCTCAGCGCATGACAGCGGAGCCACATACAAACTAGACTATGCGGGCCGTCAATTTAACAGGGCGATAATGCATGAAATACTCCTTGGTCCCTCACTGTACCTGTACCTGAGGATTTGACGTTCAACATATGCGGCCTGTCAGTTTGAAGAGTCCCCACAGCGAATATCAGATATGGCTCCCGATATTGCACAGACTTCTCCACCACACAGGTTTGATGCCATGGCCCGGACATTATTGATTACCGTTAAACGCTATGAATCTATAATACATCAATTGATCATCGATCACATATCAACCCAGCCACCAGCCTCAAACTCCAATACCGAAAAAAATACATGATACCTTCGAACCTGACACGGCCAGTGCACCCAAAGACGACAGAGTAAAAATATGTATAGGTAACATATGTATAGTACGAAAATTAGAAATAACGGCAGATTCGGAGATCCCAGTCGTTCCATTCAAAGCTCACCTTCCTCCCGATCATCGTCGTCTTCAAACTCGCCTTCCTCGCGCTCATCCGTCGCGGCGCTTTGCGAAGTATCAGGCAACTTGGAATCAGAAACAGACGGCGCATCCGGCATGCTCGTCCCATTGCTGCTGTTTGGGATGCCCTCGGAGTCTTCATAGGCAAGTCTCGCGGCAGGCAGCGACTGGCGTGTTCGGTTGCTGTTTGTATCTTCAGTCTCCGGTGTAGTGGGGTACTTCCCGTCAGCATTCTTCAAAGGGTTGGTCCTATAAGATAGATACTATCTGTCAGTCATGCCTGTAAGCCCCTGGTTGATGCGAGGGACGATGTTTTGACGTACTCGTAGAGATCCGCCATCTGGTTGCAAGCCTTCTTGATGTCGAGAAGATCCACTCCAATGACCTTCCACCATGGCCTACCGTCTTTGCTATCCTGAAAGCCCGTATCGTTGAACTTGGCGCTCATGTATAACGCCGCGCCAGCGATGGTTGAAGCTGGGAACATCAGGCACAAGACTGTCAGATGCGAGTCGTTGATGAAAGCCCAGCCGGCCTTCATGATGTCCTTGTGACTCCTGCCGCCATCCTCGACAGAGATCTTCTCTAGATATTCTTGTAGGAGCTTGTACGGTTTCTCGATATTGAAGTCGTAGCACAGAGCCGCCAGCATGTGTTCTTCCGTGAACATGATAGTATCGTGCCACTTCCAGTATTCCTTGCATTGTTCGTCGATGATGATCTGGTCGTTCTTTTGCGCCGTCCGACCCACGGCTTGGATCAGATCTGATAGCTTCCGACAGTTTTCTTCAACCTTAGTCGCGAGATACAAAGCTGTAGCGGCAACATTCTATTGCGAAAGGCACGTGTCAGTCAATCAACTAACGGGTTTACAACAGTTGAGTCCCGCCGCCGCCGCCACGGTAACGATAAAACAGGGGGGTGGATCCATTCTCACATAGTAGTGGAAGTCCCGGAGCGATTCGCGCATGAAAAAGCGATGCAGAAATACCGAGGCAGTCGCCAGGGTGAGCTGCGGTAGCTTAAGCTTGATTCCGACCTGGAGGATGAAATTGCATCCTTTACTCCTGCCTTCGCGCTCCTGCTGGACCGTGATCCCTCCCTTGATTATCGATGGTGTTCGCAGCAGCTCTTCGTCAGTGAAGAGCCACTGGTCGTAGAGATCTGAATCGTCCATCATGAGATCCTCCGTGTCAACAGCGTGCGATGGCGGTGCCAGGTTATGCCGCATTGGAGCACTTGCTGGCATCTCCTGGATTCAAGCGTTGTGTCGATGGGTCTTTAGACCATATTGGCGGGGCGCCTCGTGAGGAACTTTGTCACCGCTGCTGCTACGTGCTAGTGGTGATGAGTATGGTGATAGGGAGCGATGAATGGCGTGGTGATGATGAGTAAAAGACGTAGTGAATCAAGGCGCGTTCACCCAGATCTGAAAAATGGCTGGCGATGGCGCATCAACGCAACACGAGAAAATTAGAGTCGCAGCGGCCACACAAAATGATTGAAGGGAGACGGCTTCTCCGTAACCTGCGACGAAGGGAACAATGCATGATATATTAATTGTATCTCAGAGGAGGCAAAAACAAGAGGCCGCTAGAATATTAATCTTATATAGTATATACAGCATGCAAATGGCAGGTTGGCCGTGTTTGCGCACGAACACCATGTCAACTCGTTATATAGGCATTTGAACAACCGCGTAACAACATCAACGTGAAGGCAGCAGTGACGTAAAGAAAAATACACCAGAAAACGCTAGAAAACCTAGAAACTCGGGACCGAAGAGCCGAACCGTTCACCCGACATGACGACCACAAATCTTCAAACAGACGCAGGAGGGATCCAATTTGCGCAGTGTACAGGGACACCGCCGATTACATTAAGGTGAACTATGCTTATTTGTTCTCGCTCGAACCTGAGGATTCGCCATTGGTCGGAGCCGCTGCTGCTGCGGCGGCGGCGGCTTTCTGTTGCGCTGCCAACTGCCAGGCGGGGATGGCGCGGCTTCCGCCGGTGATCGAGCCAAGAGGCTTGCCTCCTCCAAGCGGCTGTCCGCCTCCGTTGACAGTCGCCTCGCTGGCGGTGGACGGGGCAGGCGACGAGGCACCCGATGAGATAGAAGGCGCAGACGGTGCGACGAAGTGCGCCGGCTGGGCGGGCGGAGGCGTGAATCTTGTGGTCGCACTTGCTCTGTTCACAAGCAGGGCCTTGAGCGACTTCAATTCTGCCTGCAGGTCCTTCAAGCTTGCCGCTTGAGTTTCCTTGTGGCCATCCAGCGCCTTGGGTATCAGGTCCTTAAGGTTGCGGACTTCGTCGTTCAACCTCTTGTTCTCATCCTCCCTCCTCTTGCTAGCCTCCTTCAGAGTCTCAACAACGCGTTCGACTTCCTCGAGCGCCTGGTCGACCTTGGTGTTCCGCTTCTCCTCAGCCTCCTTGAGAGCCTCCGTATCGGTCTTGAGCGATTCGAGCAACGCGAATGCGTCGGAAAAGGCGGTGTCGATGGCTGCCTTATCCGCAGCAAGGGCTTCCGGTGTGGGTGGCGCGATTATCGGGACGACGTATCGTTTCGCAAGCTGATAGAGGCCGTAGCCTACAGTTCCCGAGACTGTAGCCATCACAAACCAGTCTCTCCAATCCCGTCCAGCAGGCCTAGCTGCAAGTTAGCTCGTCTCACCGGGAGATCGATGCACAAATGGATCCGGCGATGACGTACTCTTGCCTCTGGGCTGGCGCAAAGTAACCTCCCCCATATCCCTGCCCGAACCCAGCCGGTCTCTGCGGTACGCCGAAGCCGGACGGAGCGGGAGCGAAGCTGGGTATTAACGACGGGTCGACGCCCGTCCTTTGCAGGGCAGCCGAGATCTCTTCAGGAGTGAGATTTTTGGATTGTAGGAATGCGATTCTCTTGTCGAGAGGGGCTGTGGCGACCGACGGGTCTTGAAGGACTGGATATCAAAACACTGTTAGAAGAGACGGAACAGGGCCAAATAACGGCAGAAGAGACGTACAATTAACCTATTGTCAAGCCCGCGTCAGTAAATCGCACATGAGAGGGTTAAGCAAGGAGACATGACATACCGCGCCTTGGATGAGATCCTCCCTCATGGCGAAAAAGCGACTAGCGCACGCGTCGGGATGCAAACTCCAGTCAACACAGGTGAGAGCTCGGTGGTCGTGTTTTTCTCGTCGGTGGCGGGCGTTAGGTCTTTCAGAGGCCGTCTATACCGGAGAACGAGGGTCCAAGAGGTATTTAAGGTTGTGATTGCTGAGAATCGGGAGGCGACGATGGCGGCTGGAGTGGATGTCAATGTTGGCGTTGTTTACCGGCTGGCCCCTTGCGGGAAAGACCGTGCAGGTGGCCGTCTCTTAGCCGAGGCTCATTCGCCGACTCCGACAACGCCTCTTTGCCCACATTCCAACGTCGGCCCGATCTCCTTCCTCACAGGCTTACTCTCTTTCTCTTCTTTTCGCAATCGCTCGCCAGATACATATAAGCGTCGTATCACATATAGGCATAAAAATCACCGACACCGTAGAAGTGATTGCAAGTTGACCCGTCTCAATAGGAATCTCTATATATTTTAAACCTCCCTGTCCTCAAATGTTGTATAGAAGCATATTGCAATGAATATACGAATTTTGAGACCGACTCTACCAATGAAAGGCTCTATATACTCCAATGATTCTTCAAATACTAGTCGCTAGATGCGCGTGATAAGATGCGTATCTCCTCCATGTAGGGTTGGATATTATTTTATAGAGAGCTTACCGGAATGTAGATAAAATAGAACAATTTGACTCAATGTGTACATATGTGGATATATGAGCGGTTTACTGTTATATTAGCACCAATCGGCTGATGGGTGCCCATCAGGCCAGATAGCCAAATCCCCCATATATTAACTCTTGCGTCAACAACTTCAATCCATTGACACATCAAACACAAAGGTACGTTATCCGACAAAACCAAAAAGAAGAAGAAATAATCCCATCCCATATCGAAGTCGGAATCTTGAAGGCCGACAAACATGAAACTGCAAACTGACTGCTCTAAAAAAAATCAAACTCTGGTTAGCATTCTCAGAATACCAAAAGGTCGGGTAGATATCATCAAAGAAAGGGTCCCATCTGGGTCCCAGTCTATGCAGGATGACACAAAAACCCGTTCATCATCGACGCCACTCCCATGCATTCGCCTGGGGGGCTGCTAAGTGAGAAACCCCGAAAGGAAAACTCACCATTTTCAAAATCGGAACACTGCTAATATAATTACTTGAATAGGATCCAAGGGACGAAAGCGGCAAATGGAAGTCTTCGAGGCAGCTACGCACTGAACAAGCGGGCATGTCTTTACTGCTTTTCCAATGCATCTGGTGAACGGCGACGGGAGGGTGTAACAAGAAGAGATTCGGAGACTGAGATCAAGGCAAGCTGAAGGGCTGCCCTCCTTTTTATACGGCGGACTAGATTTATTCATTCTTTTCTGCTCACGAAACTGGGGACATAAATTCACAATGAAGATTGCGGTCTATCGACGCTTTCAAATATGAGACGCTAATCACGTCTGATCTGCAGGATCACGAAGTTATCATGGAGGCAATATCTATTGTGGGAACAGGAGAGCACTTTCTATGGCATCCGGGGGCTTAATTTTGCGTCCAGCGTCTGGTTTACGACACAAAGCTTAATCATGAAAACTACACATCTGTTGCGGTCCAGAAATATTAATTTGGTCTCCTACGGTAATAGTATCAAGGCAAAGTCTTTGGCATCATTATCATTTGGATCCATGGATTTAAATGCTAATCGAAGCTACAGTTGGAAGACAAGCCAGATATGATCTCATTTCTATATCCTACTGGTCCGCGGAAAATGTCACCAAGTTTTATGGTATATCAAGCTTGTGTGCTAAAATAGTGCAGGTGTCTTGAGATATATATCAATAGTTTAGTTTGAAATGCCATTCAGTTCGTTCTATGAATTTAGATCTAGTGATATATATTCTAACAGGGATGCATAGTTTCGCAGATGTCGACAGTATTTTCAAGATGACTATTTTAACTTGCTGACAGCGTTTCCTCTCCATGTTAATCCTCGAGCAATGGGTCCTGCAGGATAATATCCATACTAGAGAACGATAACCAGGTTTAGGACATAAGGACGATATCGACACGGCATCAATTATCATTACTCGCTAATCTCGATATTACCAATTGGCCAACGAGACTTGTAGATATCAACACCGTCGCAGGTTACCCGGTATCCCAGACACCAAACCATCAAAATGAAAACTCATGAAGTAGCCGTATGCGTACCCACAAATACAACAAGAACAGCAGCATACGCAGCAGTAATACCCAAAACATCCTTCGCATCATCCATGAAACACGCCATTATCAATCCGAATCCAGCGATGAAGCTCGTCGCCGATATAAGTGAGTTATACAAGCCGGGTACCAAAAGCATCAACCACATCGGTCCTACTAGGAAGCCACCGCCGAAAATTCCAAAGACCAGGCGCCTCCGAAAATCCTTGTATGACCTTGCCCAAGATCTTGCACCACGAGTACCCGTGATAGCGACAGTCGCATTCACGCTGTCGTCCGTCTGCCAGGGGATTGTCGATATGTGTTTTCCCATGCTTCTGGCTCTTGCGGTAACGAAGTCTTGCATGATGGGCTTGATGTTCTCATTTATGATGTAGTTATCAACGGCATATTCGCCTGTTGCGAGAAAAGGGTCGCGGGCCGATGTTGAATGGCTTTCCATGTAGTCATAGTCTTGGAGTGCCTTGACTACGTCAATTGACCAAGTTAGTATCGCAACCAAGTCAATTGAATGACAGCATCTTGCATGAGCAAGGGACATATGTACCATATGCTGTAAGATTTGTCTGCCATCGTGTGTTCTTTAGGTTCTCGTCGGTTTTTCCATACGTATACACCTGGACTGCATCTCGCACTAGCAGAGATTGCAGTTCCCGTATATACATCCGCTGCATCTCTGCAAAGCTGACTCGGAATCTTGACCCTCGAGCGCGGACAGGAGGTGAACTCATAAATACACCCTGGATCCGATCTATGATGCCGGGCTGTGGTTGTTCGATTTCGCATACCAGATTATATCGATGATGTTCCATGGTATATCCCTTCATGGAGGCAACAGGCTCAATTGCAATGCCTTTCTCTAGATCTTTATTGATACAAGGATATGTAAATCAGCGTCTTTATCAAATGTCGGAGGTAAATTTTTTGTTCTTTACCTGTACTTTGAGCCATTTTTTTATAAAATTGTTGGCGAAAAAATTCTCGTCTGATACGTAAAATAGCTACAGATGTGTGATCTATAAAGCGGTACAGGATCGGATATAACGTGGTTAATTCAGCCTCGTCTCGCTTGCGCGATGTACTTGCTTCTGTTTATTCTGGACTTGACTGGTCTCGTAAAGACTTGACCCCTCTTTCGACTATCGACTGTAGGAGAAGGCCAGACGGGCCCAATTTTCAACTGTCAGGGAAGCGACAAGAATACCCCAAGCCGTCTGGGCGTGCCTTGTGGGAAGCCAAAGTGTGAATGGCGCTCTTCCAACAGGTCAGCCGTCCTGCAAAGCTACGTCAGTGCGGCGGTTGTAATTGGTCAATCGAGTGCGTCGAGGCTGTGAGCCAAAGACGAATATGCATAATGAGTCCAAGTAACACGATACGTAATAATCAATGTCTTCCGATCCTCGAGGGTCGCCTGAAGGTGCGTCGCGACTTTATTATATATAGCACCAGTGCCCCGAGCTAGTCTACGTCTACTATCGATACCTATCGTTGTCAAGTTCAACATTTTTCTATCATTCGAATACCTACGTCGAGATCTCAAAAAATTAATTTCTGGAGATCCGATACATATATAACTATAAAGTACGTATTTGGGGTTTCAATATTATATATTATAACCTGCTTCCAAAGATTAATCGATTGCAGGATCCAGATCTAGCTAGCCGAACGGACCCGAACCTCAGAATGGAGAAGCCCCATGCAGGGTTTGAGTTAGATGAGGGTGGAAGTGACGCCGCCAGAAAACGATTTGCAGAATGCTCAGCTGCGCAGTACCAGATCGACATAGGCTCGCACCTGGGCGGACTGGCCTCGACACGTGTAGGCCCGCAGCATTCCAGAGACGACAAGAAAAAGCGACACCACAAGCAGCGCAAGAACAACGATAAGAAGCACAGAAGCAAGCGCAAGCAGAAAAAGACGGGCTGCGTTGTCATGTAGCTCAGACCAGTACTGTCCACGACTTATGATGTTTGAGATTTTGGCGTACGGGAAAATAAGGGAGGAAAAATCACAATTGTTTGTTCAAAACTACGATAATGGCATGCAGGCCAAGAAGTTCCAACCGGTTCAGCCTTGTCCATGGAATCATATAAGAAAAGTATGACAGATATAGTTCGTTTCTAATATCGATATATCGTTTGACAGAAAAAATCACGATAGTATAGTTATGATTGCTTAACTATAGAGTTACCACGGAACCTGATAGTAGCCAGGTTGAAACTTGCACTTTGTGTTGTCTGGTTCCAACGAGACCAGTTGAAACTGGTGTCCAGATGTTCAGTTGATTGTGCTGTACTTATAGGCAACACTGCAAATATACACGGTGTGTAAATATCTCGCGGCCCGTGGCTTTTATCTTAACGCTCTCTTGAGCATGACACGCCCAAGGAATTTATCCACTGACACATTGGCAACCGGGCGGGTCTGGCACCGAGACTACATTGAATGCATGTAGCTGTAATATCAAAATGTTCTGAGTTGTCGTGTTATGCTAGCTGGTTTCGGAGACGCTGGCGTTAGATGGCATGTGAGCTTGGCGGAGTGGAGACTAGCGTCAACTCTTGAATTCCGCCGACGTCATAGATCACCACGTTCCTTCAACCGCAGCCTCACGAAAACCCCCTTCTCACGCACTCACAATCATTAAACAATGACAATACTATACCTTCGTCGGTAGCGACGACCATCCCATATTCAAATCCGACTATCCCCATCTTGGTCGCGTAGAACCGCCGGCAAAATGGTACCTCCCACGCATCCCGTTCCGTCGCCGTCCGCTAATACCGCAACCCATAGTCTCTCATACCCGCCGTGATCGCCCGCCCCGTACACACGGTCTACACCAACGTCACATCTAGAACCGCTATCAAAGCCTACCTCCAAACCATCCTCGCAGGTATCCTAGCCACCCTCCTCCTCGGGCTCGCCTGCGCCGCCTACATCCTCTTCTACTTCTCCTACATCCCGCAAATCTCTCTCAGCACGCCCGTCCACCTTGTCTACGGACAGGTGACCGTACACTCTCCACACCTCGCGCTGCTTACCCCGGGCCTCAAGTCATCCGCGAAAGCCATACCGCATGGTGCCGCCGACATCCCGCGCGACATTCTTACCCATGAACAGCATTATGACGTGTACGTCTCCCTCACGCTGCCGACGTCGCCGCACAACTTTGACGCGGGAACGTTCATGATCAACCTTACGTTATTCGACGGGAATCTTTCGCAGCCGGGGATTGTGGCGACGGCGCGGCGCGCGGCGAGGTTGACGTACAAGTCGCAGATAATACAGACGCTTGACACGGTGATGCGCGCGCCGCTGTACCTGTCTGGTTGGCAGCGGGAACAGGAGACGCTGGAGGTACTGATGATGGAGGGACAGGAGTTCGAGAAGGGGAAGGTGCCTGGGTACCTTGGATTACGATTAGGGAATGACTACGCATCTGACAAAGCCCCGGAAGCGTACGAGAGTCAAGTTCTCTTTCGAGCACGGTTCAAAGGGTTACGGTGAGTTGCTCGCAAGACTTCAATAGCATAATAGGGACACTTGAACGGCATGCTGATGTTACTTGTTCCAGATACTTTATGTATAACTACAGAATTATTGCGTTCGTGACGTTCACGTCGGCGTTCTGGATGACCGAGCTATTCTGGGCGTCGGTAACCTGGCTCGTCATATCGTCCTACTTTTTCGCAACGTCGAAGGATGTTGATCGGGTCAGCGAGGATGACGAAGAAGGTACCGATGATGACCAACGTTTGCCGGCTGCAGGTGCCGGTGGGAGGGGCGAGGGGCCGGTACACCCGCTGGCACCAGCAGAGGACGACTCGGAAGAGATGCCCCGTCCACGCGGGGTTTATGCTACGCCGGAAGCCACGCCGGCACCAGACAGCGAAGAAGGGGATGATGAAGATGAGGAGTCGGAAGAATACAGCAATGGACGTAGCGACGAGGGCGGGCAGACGCCGACCAGTGTGGATGAGAACGCGATGCAGGGGAGCGCGCATGATTCAGGGATCGGAACATCGTTGAGCGAGACTCGAGGTGACGGGTTAGTGCGGAGAAGGTCTGGAAGACGGGGTGGTTAGTCCGTTCCGTCTATTTCCATAGTCTTTGTCATTTGTTCCTGCGTCTTTCGTTCCGGTAGCAGGGTCGGAAAGAGTGTTATTTGCTAGCTTTCGGATATACATGCATATGGGGTTTGGGTATCCGGTCCAGGATGTGTCTAGATGTCTTCAATCACGGCTTGATAGCAATAGTTTGAAAATGAAACTCTTATACCCGAATGCATCTACCGGCAGTCTACGTATCGACGGTGCCAGTATGTAACGCGGCCATCGGCCTAGGCTGTTGTAGTCAATTTTACAAGACAAGGTACCTGAGGAAGTACCTGTTGCCTAGGTGTTTCCAGAGCAGCGTTGGTTGGTTGGCTATTATAAAGGGCGAATTCTAGAAGCCTGGCGGCGCGGTTAATATATATGATGCGGCTTCTGTTACACTTGTTGTCGTACGCGTGCCGGTGACGTGCGTGCAGAATCCCGATGCGGGTATTAACGGTATACGTACCTATTGCAAGGGTATTCTTGCAATATTTACAAGCATGGGCATGTGTACCCGGAACATGGGCATTTGCAGGTCATTGCGTAAAATTGACGGTATATTCAGTATCACGATGTTCCGGACTTTGTAGTTTAATTTTCCGGCGAAAATAACATGTTAACATCGAGATATTACTCAATCTCAAACGGCTGATAGAAATTGTGTAATACATCCCATATAAAGTTTCTTGATGCGTACTTGGCAATTTCACATGATCATTGACTATAAGCACGATATTCAATGATGTATCCATGAACGGATCAACACGTCTACGCATACGTGCATGTGCATATGTGTCCAACGTTACAACAGTTTTGACATGCATATGTCGCTACGCGGCACAGCAAAGTCTTGAATACAATTGGCTTTCCTTCCCTTGTCATAGTCATGGAGCGCTGTCATTCATGCGAAGCGGCATGTACCCTGAATTCATGCGTTTCGAAGTCGCGTTTCCGATACTGCACCCAGCCGGCCAGGGGTGTGCTACGTTGCACATGCTGCCTGCCTGCCGACCTGATTTGATATGAGACGCACATACGTATGTATCTGTCAGGCAGTATGTACGATGTGTGTGATCGGTCAATGCAAGAATGCGCGCAGGCAATGCGAGCCGGCTGCGACATGGCGGTCAAACGTTAACGTTCCCGTCCGCGAGTTATCAGTATATGTGAATTTATGCAATATCGATAACTTTGAGCGACATGCGACGATCCTAGGTAATCTAGTATCAGCGTATGCTGGCAGGCATGTCGGCCGATATATACCCGGTATTAAACCTCGTCGGGGATAATATATTTCTATATGGAAATATATAGTTCCAACATGTGAAAGTCGAATCGCCGCTGCGAAGACAGATGGTAAACGGTGTTCTTGGCTTATGATTCGTAAATACGATCGAGACTGGGTCTTATGTCACAGACGTTTTGACTGTAATCTATTACGTATAGACCGTGAGATAAGACCGTATCGCAAGTAGAATGGCCAAAGGTGGATCAGCCGATAGAATCTATCAACCAGCATGTCGACGCAGTCATTGGTCCTTGTGAATCTCGCTAACATTCCAGCCCTCACGAATGCCGCCCATCTTCAGCTTCAGCCAGGCACAATCCAAAGTATGCACGCATCTTCAGCCTGTCAGCATTCTCGCCAAAGCAAGTGCGCAGTCACATAGATCGAACCGATAGGAGTCGAGTCGAGTTGCATCTCGAAGCGACGAATCGATTCGGCCGCCCCTTGGTCATCAGACGCCACGGCCGGGGATGCCGGCCACCGTCTAAAAATGGCATGGGGACCCACTGATAGTTGCGCAGTGCTATGAGGCTCCTTTCGTGCCCGAATTTTACTTTTACAAGTCTGATTTTCACAGGGGAGGCGGTGACGTTGGAAGGGAGGGAAGGGAAGCCTGGCGGGCTTTTTGGCTGGGAGGACCCTGTTGCGGGCGGCATGCTAAAGCCGCCCGCATCAGTGAAAAGATGGGAGGGGCATCCGCCGATTATAATATTATAGTCGGCTTGACTCGTACAACTGTGAACAAAGCGAAAGGGGGGCGCCGGGCTATATTTACACGCATGATGATGGTGATGGTAGTATTATATACGTATGCAATTGTAAATTTTGGGGAGATGCGAGCAAGCAGCATGGTGGGAATATACGTAAATCGAAGAAGCCAGATCAGTCGTGAAGAAAGGGGGACAGACACGCCTTAATATCACATATCACAGCCACAGATCCGGAGGGCAATTTCGCTCGGAAATTTTTCTGGGTGACTGGAGATTTTATGGAAATTGCTTCCAGCATGATTCCATCCGGCTTCTGTGCAAGCTCCGTGCTACGCGCAGTAGCATCTTGCCATGGCGCCGGTAGTGCAAATTTCTGTTTTAAAATATTTTTTCTGTGGGAGAATTTTCGTATCGTGGGTAACTGCATCGTTCGACAGCTGCAGCTGCAAATTTTCCAGTTGTTTGGAGGAAAAAAATAAATATCAGTTGTGTGCATTCCTCATCTCTGGCATGGACGCCATTTTGATGCCATCCAAAACAGGACAGGTCGCCCGGCCGGGTCGCTGGCTGGATTGCATGCGCGTCGAAGATACGTAGTATGCGAGACAGCAGCCTGTGGACGCGCACCAATGACCAGCCAGAGAATTAATTCTCAGCCGATGCGCGGAGCTAGGATCTCGAACCCTGAAGACAGCCGACAGAAGGGGAAAGAAAAAAGAAAGAAACAGGCAAAGGATCTATAGCCAAGTGATTTGGATTCCTCAGACAAATGCTGTTTCGCGCGTCTACTTGACCATGCCATTCGCATGATACACAGAGCTCCCAACGTTAACTAACGGGCAACTTGACTCGAAATTCTCTGGTTCTCGTCGTGTCCGAGTTCAACCGATCTTTTGAAGCATGCAAGCGCAATGCAAGTGCAGTGCAGTCCAAGTGGGGCACGAAGGCAGAGCGCACTCGCATTTGAATGCGAGGGCAGCAGATCAGGGGACTCCAATCTCCCAGTTGCAGTTGCTTGTGCATCGCATCGCACCGCAGCGGGCTGCACGGACGTACGTAACAGGCGAAAGAAAAGCACAGAGACGAAGCTAAGCGTGGTTCGTGGACCCTTCCGAATATAAAATTCATACTTGCTATAAGTAAGAACTTACACACCCCCACTTTGCAGAATCGGGCAGTCTTTGCGAGAGGACGAGATCCCGTTCTGGCAAGATGTTGACGGCTCTGTTCGAGCTGGGTCTGTTTGCGCGCTGATCATATTCGGCATGCTGAGCCTGCCGTGCTGAGCTGTAAGCGCTATCAGGCCGTGTTCGGGACCCTGTGTTCGGTGTGTATCTATTTGTGACTGCTTGCTCGAGGGGTCTAGACGGAGTTAAGTTGCTGTTGTCTTTCAGTTGCAGTTGCATTTTGGATTCATGATGGATGGGTTAACGTTATAACGTTAGTTGCAGTTGGGGCTATTGTCATGTTTCAATTTTCTTAGATGGCGCATTTGAATATGCAAGGACTGAGATCGCCAGCGACCCGGACGTCTGGTCGAAACTGGACGTGACGGTTGACACTTTGCATCTCAATTTCCCACGAGAGTGAGAGAGACGTTCATATCACGACGTTGTGCGCGTACGGAAAGTGCCGTCCAGGGTGCACAGGATCCATCATATGCAGGTCGCGATTTTGAAGCCGTGATTGTAATTTGGTGCACGTTGTGGCATTGCAAGTGCAAGCACGATGCAGGCGCCGAGGCATACAGGGCAGAAGCTAAAGCAGCTAGAAGGAGGCCTGGCAGAGTCACCGGATAGCCAATTAACGCATGCATGTCGCCCGGCGCATCGAGCCACGAGAGAAACAGTAGGAATCAAAAAGAGCACGAGCTCGAGTACGTTGGACTCACTCAGGAGTCCCGTCGCCGCGAGGAGGAACTAGCAGCTAGACGTCGCCAACGGGCGAAGCTAGAGCGTCAGCGGCCAGGTTAAAATTGCTTGAGAACTATATCCCAACGTCTCGACATGCGCCTACATACACGCAAACATGTGCACATTGCATCGCGCATGCATCGCATCGCATCGCATCGCAGGCCAGCAGCAGCAGGGAAAAAAAGTCCAACTGGTAATTTTAATCGATAAGCCATGAGTTTGAAAATGGCAGGCCAGCTGCGCCAGACGCACGATTAGATAGACACGCCCACGAAACTAGCCTCGATTGATCGATGCCACAGCGTCGGTGCATAGTAGTCGTATAATAAGCTTCAACTCGGTGCGAAATGTATCGATCCCTCGCCCGTTGCACAAGGTGTACCTCGTTGCGGAAGCCCGCTTGAGGTTTTTTCGTGCAGAGTTCCACCGAATATGCCATCTTGATATATTTATTACGTGGGTTTGCAGGAAAAACATCACGCCTGCAAGATCAATTACTCTATTCGACTCGGACGGCAGAAAGTCGACAAGGGCAGCGCATGCGCCTACGTGCATCCCCGGATGGCATGGTCGCTGTCAATAGAGCCAGATATGTGATCATTATCGAATAGAGAGAGAAACCGTCGGCTAGCTAGCCCTCGAATTCGAACCCCGTGTTTCCAGTCCCCTCAGCATCTCATAATCTTATTTTATTGGTTTTCTTTCTCTTGAATTTCTCCACCCGTCGCGAAGTTCGCGCGAGAAACGCACAAGAGCCAAGAGGGCTAGCTAGTCCCCACGAGGGCGCATGCAAGCGGTCGACGGGTGAGGGGAATCATTCTCAAACAGACACGGAGTCGCACGCCTGCCTACGCCTGCCCGAACAACGGGGAAGCGTGGGTGGAGCAGGATTCGGGTTTAATTTGGGACGAGCGGGGAGGCCCATCGATCATGGTTGTTTTTGGAAATACCTCCAAGCATATCGCGCGAGTGGCCTGGAATCAGGAATGATAGCTAGACCAGAATATGATACACTCGGAAGGGCAGCTTTGCCAGCGCTTTGGACGGTGGTCCATACCGAGGAAACAATAAAAGACGGCTAAGCCCCGTCCGTCCAGTGCAGGAGGGAGATCCATCGACCGCCTGTTCGAATTTAATTTCAGCAAACTCTCTTCGACAGAGAACCGACGACCGAAAGAAGGAGAGAGAGTGGGATTAACTAATACGAGAGAGACTCGAGGCCTGGCGCATCCATTTTGCTTTATCCGCGGCTGCAAGTCACGTTCGAAGTTGGTATAACTATAAGCGGCTTCAGGTTTTGAATACTAGGACGTCTTGCCAGTATACCGCAAAGTACCCAGTTGCATCAAAAGTTGAACGTCTGTAAGTATTCTAACCCTTTTGCCCGCAAGGTTGAATTTTTGTATTCGGATATTTTTGCCATCGTCGCTTTGTTTCTTTTCCCTCGTTCGATTTTGCCCCGGCTGCAGCAGTTATAATTATACGTGCGGCGTGGCCAGGGGCGGTGCGTCTACAGCCGTCCAGCGTTTTGGAGTCTGGGCCGAGAAGCCCGCCAGCCAGTCAGCGTCGTCGATACCGACTTCTCAGCTGGCGCGCTGCTGCAAGAGGACCTGCATGCAGGCAGAGAACAATCCAAAGCCATCCAGTCTTGGTCGTAGCAGCTGTGCCTCTTGCCAGTCTCGTCTGGGTCGGTGCACGTTATATTATAATTGCTGCACTCCGGTTCTGGGACGACCGAACAGCCACGGAAGCCCGACGCCCAACGGCGCAGATAGCTCAGCTCAATATCAGGTGCATGTCACCCGCCCTTGGTTCGAGGTCCTTCTGTCGCTCTGCCCTTTTTGATCTCCTGGTTCCCCAGAAGGCAAATCGATATATCGTCCGTTCATCTGTCGTTTTTGTTTCTGCGCTGTAGACGGTGTCGCCGTTGAGATTCTTACGCTCATTCATTCACACTCGCTCACCTTCCAGTCGTTCCTTCAACACACACTCTCTCACTCACTCAACCTCATTCAACCTTATTCAACCTCACCACTCACTCGAAACTGACATCATCAGTCCTTCGCATTCAGAACATCCAGTCGCAAACGAGAAGATCTAGAAAGCAGAAAGCAGAACCTCCCTCGCTCGCTCGCTCGCTCATTTACTCCGCAGCCGACCTGTCACGTTTCAACCGTTGTTCGATCCGGCCTGTCGCAGAATAATTATTCTGGCAGTGATTACTCTCGCTCGCCGCCAACCAACCATCGCCCGCCGTTGGACCGTCGACCAGCAGCATAAAATTATTTCCTCTCAACAGCATCTGCCGAGGCCTGTCCAGCTGCGTCACGTTCATGCTCTTGCCTCGTATTGCCTCGCTGGCTGCACCCCCCTCTGACGTTACGTTATCAACCGTTGCCTTCATGCGCCAACCTCGACCGTCGTCTTATCTGCAGCACTAGCCCGGTCCCCCTCAAGAGGATTTGAGCAGCACTATCGATTCTAGAATCACTATCCTTCCCCCGCTCGCCTCCCTTCCTATAAACTTGCAACGGAGGTTCAAGCTCACGACGACCCCGTTCACACTCGATCCACCATATTTCTCTTTCGCTGCCTATTAGCTACTTGCATAGCTGTACCGGTACGTATCGATCGCCGTTCGCACTTGAATTCGCTTTGATCCGTTTCAGAAACACTTCCATACGCGGCAGGCAAGCCTCCTTCTCCTCTGCTTCCTCTCCAGTCATAGGTTGGATATGATATACCCATATACAACGATCAGATATACAACGGCACAACCGTTTAACCAGTTTGTGCTTCGTTTCGTCCGAGCCTCAGCATCTGTTTCCTGCGCATATCGACCAGAAACTTTTGAATCCGTGCGGCATTGTGGCTGCTGGCTGGATCCTGGGATTCTGTGGGGATCGGGGCGGTGCTGTCTGCGCGCTGCCCGCAATCTCTATCAAACATGATCCGGCAGATTCGATTCAGGCTCCACTATCGTGGTGATATCCCCGTTCACGAGCCAAATTCTCGAACGATTTCCCCTACCCCAGTCCGTTATCACGAACATTCTAGTTTATTACCGCTTTTTTCTACCGTCGCATTTTGTCATTTCCGTGCCAGCTTGTGAGCTGCCTGTTCGGCGCAGGTCGACCGCCTGCTATCCGAGGAAGCTCCATGGCCCGTTAAATTGTAGGCAGGAACAGGCCAGGCCGGGGATGTCGACAGGGCATTCTTGCGCCGTCGCCACGTACCTGCATGCTTGCGTCGTGTGCTCTGCCCGGCGTTCGACGTGTGTTCAGGGCGCTGCCTGCTTCTTTCACGCTGATAATCGCGATTCTCAGTTAATATTGTTGTAACATCGCTAACTGGTCTCAACCCGGTTGGACAGGCACCCCTGAGTTTGACCCTCATTGGACCCATTCCAGCCCAGCGCCTGTCCTGTCGCTATCTTTCTTCGCTCAGGTGGAGTGCCGTTAGCCTTTTCGAACGGCGGGCGCACCTTCCATACAACCTTTGAGCCAACCGAAACGAACCGGATAGCATTTTGTCCCACACCGACCGAACGACTGTTGCTTCGAACAGAAAGACAGCGGGACCCCAGCGTCCTGCCTGTTGGATAACCCTTCCGACTTTTGGTAGTGTTATCCTATCCGGTGGGACCATCTACATCTAACCAGAGAATAAAAATAACTACCTGGGCCGGCCCTCTGTCTGTTATTATTATTATTGCATTTTATATTGTTCTTCCGCGCCTCCAATTCCTGGATATTTGCTCGACCTGTTTTTTCTGTTTTATAAAAAGTTGTTCAACATGACGAGTTTTGTTACGACAGCGACAACCATGTTCGCCCGATTTCCGCTACGGCATAAGAAGGAGCCCGAGATAGGCTTCCCGATACTCGTCGAAAGCTCGCGACCAGACGTCCTGCTTATGAGAGGCGAGGGCGAGAAGAATCCCATCTCTCCAACTGGGTATGTGCTTGGTAACGGATTTTGCTTCAAACTTGCATATCACTGACTAACGATGACAAAACCCACCAGCTTCAATGTCAACGGCACCCTAAAATTCTCGACGACTCCAAATTTCAACGCTACGCCCATCGTACCAGCTGCGAACTGCCCTCCTCCGTTCCACTCTATCCCTCGGAATCCACACATGAACCCGCTCGGGACGTCGAAAAAGAGCGCCTTCACCAGAAAACCAGTCGGCTCGACGCTGCCGTCGTCGATAGGTGCGAAGAGCATCGACTTGCTGCACGCGGCGCAAAATTCTCGATCGCCGTCCACAAAATCTGACGCCGACTCCGACTTTGCAGTCGAGCCTAAATCAGACATCCCGCCCCCGCCGCCCGCCAAAGCGCCTAGATTACGAGACTCGATCGTGCCGGCCGTCGGAAGCGGTTTGATGGTAGACAAGGAATATCTCATCAGCGAGTACGGCCGCGAGCCAGAAGACGAGAACGACGACGATCTTGACGACGACGACGAACGAACGTCGGAGCCGTCGATGCCAGTCCCCACGACGACGCCTATTCCGTCGAATTCGACATCCTCGCGACTGCCGTTACCTCAGGCTAGAAAACCGTCGTACGAGCCGGAGCCGTTGAGGATCAAAGGTGTCACAAGCAGGTCGGGTTCGAAACCGTCGACACCACGAAAGATAACCCCGCCGCCGATCCTATCTCCGACGGGAGCACCCATGATCGAACTTGCCCCGCTCACGCCGATATTACATGACAACGGCGACGACGCCTCCAGCGTGCTCATGTCGCTAGTTTCGGATTCCGGCAGCTCGTCGCCGATAGAGCCCAAGGGCGGCGAAGCATACATCGCACTGTTGGAGCGGGAGCGCGACGACCTGATAGCGCGACAAAAGCAGGTGATGAAGCAGATCAAAGGGCTAGAAATGTGTCTGCCGCCGCACCCGTCGACGCACAACTACTCGCAGCGAAAGCAGCTGAAAGAAGACCTGCGGCAGCTGCAGAGTGACTACGATGGTCTGTCGCGGGATCTGTACGACAAGGGGCTGATGTTGCACCGGGCGTGGAAGAGACGAGACGCGGACATGGGACTTGAGGCGCCTGCGGTTCTGTGGGTGCGTAGAGTTGGCGGCCCCTGAGCGTAATTCCAACCGTCGCTGTTCGATTTCACACTGGGAAGGTTGCGCAACCTCGTCTACCCACACACACGGCCTATTTTCTTTTAATTTTCTTTCTTCCTTGAGCTCCCTTTTGTGCATTCCTCTCATTCTTCGCATTGATGCTCCCTAACGGGAATATCAATAGACTTTTTTCACCACAGTGCGCATTCCTTACAACTATCCAACATTTTTCCTTCTCGCTTGGTGGTGTTTCGGCTGCGAGGTGTATCGAGGGTGGGATGAATGTCTGACGGCGAGGCACGGCTGCCGCTTTTTCTCTTCTCCGTACTTTACTTCTGTGACCCCCGTGTTTTATATCTGCCCATTCACGCCGGCATTCATGTCTTCATTTTTGCAAAATCTCCTTCTTTCGGTTATTATTCCCATGTCGGCGTTCTGTGTTACCGTCGTAGCTTTTCCCAGCGTGTGACATTTCCGTCCATTTTCTTTCTCTTCTACGATCCTTTTCTTCCATTTATCTCTTTTATTCTACTGTTGATTTATTTCCTTTTCTATCTGTCTACTTTTGGTTGTTTGTGCAGCTGTTGGTGCAGAAGAGGAGTTTCGGGTTGCTTTTTACGATGACATGGCAGATATACAGTCTTTTACAATTTACAGCAATGGAATCGAAGCGAAAGCGTCTAGTCTCTGGAATGATATCGTGCATATGTGCTGCCTGCTGTAGAAATCTAGGCTGTCGAATTCTGCTACACTTGGAGCGAGCGAGCGCTAGTGCTAGCGCCTGACATTCAGATCTCGACTTCCAACCAACTTGAACATATTTAGTATGCTATTCTGTAGACGGCGGTTACTTGACTGGATATTATAACATACAACTTTTATAATTAAGTGGGGCATTGGTTGTAGTTATAGATTCTGGATTCTCTCGATCAGCTAACTAACAGTCGTGGGCGATGCGCCGAGATGCTCGCGTCCGTGTGTTTGTGCGATGCGTATCGGCGGCTGGCTGAGTGATGCTGATGTCATGCATTTACGCCGAAGACAACGCCGACACCGCCGACAGACACCCAACATCTGCTACATAGCACACACAGACATTCTTTAACTAGATCACGGCTGAATCTCTCTCGCCAACATTGCATCGCCGGATACCGTCGGGTAGCTATCGCGAAGTAACGCGAGTCGTCGGTATAGCTCCTCCAGCTTTCTACATTACGATCAGACACATCGTCCGTTCGATACAACCCCACGAACGATCACCGTGATACATCTCTGTCCGTCACCAACGTCGCGATGGATGCTCCAGCCGCTCCAGTCGCCGAAGCGTACATCCCCCCTCTAAATATCCCCTCTCCCCGCCTTCCAACCCCTCTCACATCTACCCCACCATCACCACCGTACACACTGCTAACCCACCTCTATGCCACAGGATCCCCCTCGTCACCCCGCTAAACCTCCTGCTAGCCTCACTAGCCGCCTACCTCGTCTACCTCCGCTACAAGCCCACCACCCTCCCAACCCTCCCCCCACAACCACCACCCCTCCTCTACAAACCCTACACCCCGCGCACCCTCCAACGCTACAACGGCACCGACGATCCCCGCGTTCTATTGGCCGTTAAGGGCACGGTATTCGACGTCTCCGCCGGCCGCAGCTTCTACGGTCCCGGCGGTCCGTATAGTATTTTCGCGGGTAGGGACGCCAGTCGCGGATTGGCGAAGGGGTTGTTGGAGGAGGAGCTGTTGACGAGCGTGGATGCGCCGATTGACAGTCTGGATGACTTGACGGCGCAGGAGAGGGAGGTGCTCGATGGGTGGTTTGAGACTTTTGAGGGGAAGTACCTTGTCGTCGGGGAGTTGGTGAACGAGGGTCAAGAGGAGGAGAAGTAGTCCTTAGGTATACTAGTGGATACGGAACTATGGATATATATACTACACGACGGCTTGGGATGGACGGTTATCGTCCTCCTCTAGTATTGCTTTCCTTTCGTCCTTGCGGGACTGTCATTAGGCTTTGATATCGATCGATCATTAAGTATTCACAATTTGACTCTTCGCCAGGATAGTAATGCCTTCCATCCCCGACGCTTTTCTTTTAAAAACAAAGAATAATAAAATCATACCCGCCCATCCACGACGAATCCGATAGTAACAGTAAGCCAATCTGCAAAACATAATATTCGTCATCCAGAAGTTTTTTTTTGTTAAAGAAAAGTACGTAAAGAGATCTCGAGAAAAAGAAGTAAAGAAGAAGAAAAATACGCATTAAAACATATGCTGAGAAGGCTAGTTAAAACATGCCCGTACAAACAAGGACAAGACTCCAAAACGCCGCTGTACATTACTCGATAAACATCATCCGCAATCGTAATATAACAGCAGCAGCAATATGCCCCACAACTCTTTCGCTGACATGATATGATATGATGATATGATGTATGTACGTCAATCCTCCTTCTCCCAAGATCGAAAAAGCCGAGAGGAGGTAAAGGTAAATCACCCCTTGCGTAGGGAGTCCACCGACAGAATCGGAATCTCAGAGTCGCGCACGTCGCGGATCCCCTCGTTCTTGCGCCGCTCCACGAAATTGTCAATCTCGTCAACCACAAGCGCCCACTCCGCCAGCGCCCTGCCACAGTACTTCCAGTTCTGCGGCGGCGTGCCCTTCGACGACAGCGCGAGCGGTCCCAGCGGCGGTGGCGCCTCCCGTTCGTCCTGCACGGCCTCCAGCCAGTCCTGCGTCGCGCGGGGCAGTCGCGGAGCGTTGCTCCCCTTCCCCTTTCGTGCGTGCGGCGGGCGGTCTGAGAATTCCAAAACGAACTTGAACTGCATCCGACTGCGGTTGCCGAACGCCGCGCCGTAGGGGACTTTGGTGTTCTGCCAGCTATCTTTGCCGGAGGACGAGCGAGGCGGGACGTACGTCGAGTTGCTGGCGGCACGCGGTCCGGATGCTGGCTGCGGTTGCGTCGCTTTGGGCTGCTGCTGCTGCTGTTGCTGCGCGGGCTCCGATTTGAGGGCGTCGGCGGCGCCGAGGAAGTTGCGGAGCAGCGACCACCGTCGCTTGATGCTCGAGCTGCCGTTCGTCTCCGGCTGCGCGGATCCATTGGTCTCCGACTGCGTTGCAGCAGCGGGCTTTGCAGGCGTCGCTTTCGCAGGCTCGGCCTGCGAGGGGCCCATCTTGTCGAGCGAGAACGGCCGACCGAAGCCGGGCTGCGTGTCCACGCGGACGATGGCCAGCTTGCGGTTGGGCGCAGGTGGACATGGGACTACAGACGGCCGCACCGTCATGGTGCGATCCGCCTCGTCTCGGAGGAACGTGAACGCCGCATGGGCCTCGCGTAGCCGCATCAACAGCGCCTCGAAGATCTCGCCATCTAGCGACGTCGTGGAGATCTCGTTCCCGTCCGGCCCGTAGGTGATCTCGCGGCCCTGCGCCGACAATCGCCCGATCCGCCAGCAGAGCAGCCGCATGTAGAACGAGCGGACCATGGGACACCAGTGCGAGAAGAAGCGTTGCCACGTCTCGTCGCTCAGCAGCCACTCGAGGCACACGGACCTTTTTCGCTCGAGGTCGTCGGCGATCAGGTCCCAGATGACGTAGATGAATGAGAACACGCGCAGTTCCGTCATGCTGTTCTCGTTCTTGATCATCTGCCGGGATACATCCAACCAAAATGGCCAGTCGATGTACTTGGCGCCGGTCTCGGATTGCTGCTCGAACTGGTACAGCGCTGGGATACCTTCCTCTAGAAGATCGCACAACGATACACACGCAGAGTGTTCGACAACTTTGGTGTTTTTCGCGAGCGACTTGAGGAGAGATGCGAAAGCGGTGGCAAACGCGTCGCGCATGGCATCGTTGAAGTTCTTGTCCAACGTGATATCCTTAAGGAGCGAGAAGATCCGTTGATCCATCAGCGGGCGATACATCGTCTTCGCGGGTGCCGGCTGGTTTGTATTTCCGTTTCCGTTTCCGTTTCCGCTTCCGCCTCCATTCCCGTTTCCGTTCATGACATGCGCACCAACGATGTCATCGAATGTAACATTCGTCGGGCCGGTGTCCACAGGCAACAAATGTGGCGGTCCCCGGTTGATCGCTGTTTCCAGAAGGGAAAGGAGCTGAGCTTGGACGAATATGAATCCAGGTGCACAAAGCCTCGCTGTGGGAGAAGTTCCAACCGGCAGATACTCCGCGAGCAGAAGATGGTAATGCTTGACAAAGACGAAAAACATGTCGGTCTCGCGGCCGGTCCACCGATGTATCCAAGGGCCTTGCCAATCGATAATACTCGTCGCTACCATGTAGTTCCCGGGTTTCTTCAGTCGAGGCAGCGCCGCACCCATGGTCGTGAATCCAACCGAATGCACGGCCTGTGGGAACTCGCCGATCACACCCTCCGCAACAGCTTGGAGGTCCATGCCCCGACCGATACCGTACTCGTTTAGCACCTTGCGCAGCTGTGGGGCCTTGAGTCCGAGCAGACCAATCAGCATTTCGCTAACCCCGTTCACAAAGAAAAACGCGTATGCTGCGACTTTTCCAGCAAAGTGCATCAGCCCACCGCACTGCGGCTCCGACATGCCGTCGAGCGCATAGGCAAGAGTATCCAGCAGCGATGTCGTGTACATTACTTTCATGTCGTGTTGTAGTGATTTCTCGTAGGATATGGTCGACGACGTGGAGGAGAGCGAGGAACATGAGTTCGACGGGCTAGGGTTCCGCGTCGAGAGGGGGGCGAGAGAAGACGATGCGGCTCTCCACTCCGGTCGGGACATAATACCGACGACGCCTTCGAGATAGGTTGATTTGTCCTGGATGGGGACCATGTTGCTGCCGTTCGCACGGAGCGAGGCGAGAAGCAGGGTCCACCATTTGTTCAGCGTGCGTATCCGGCGGTCGAGCTCGTTGATGTCGATGGGAACGGTGGATGTGCAGCCCTCGAACTTGCGAATGAATGGAATGAGGGCGCTGCGCAGGATGTGTGTGCGTTGCAGGATGGACTTGCAGTTGAATCTTCGAAACAGGGAAAGAAGCGAGCGAAGCATGTCAGCCACGAGGTCGTGAAAAAGAAAACTTTTTTTGAGAGAGAGAGAAAAGGGGATCTTGGATGCGGGTGCCTTACTTTGAATAGTCGCTCTCGAGCGCCTTGAAGCCGAGCCAGAGATCATCTCTCTTCGGGTTGGAGTTGCCCAGTGACGACAGGCTGATGGAGGAACTGGAGCGCTGGGACGATGACAAGGTGACGACCTGGCCCTCGGATGGTGGGGCTTTCATAAAGGCGACGCTGGTAGGGCGTTTCTTGAGCTTTAAAGAGCGGACGCTTGAGGACGCCGAGAAGGACTGTCGATGGGAGTTCGAGCCGCTGCTGCTGGCGCTGCTGGCGCTGCTCGTGCTCGCACTGCTGCTGCTGCCGTGATGGACGCGGGAGGAATGAGTGTAGTGGGCGGCGACGGCGGCGTCAGGGGAGCGATGGAGGGTGTGGCGGCGCTCGAGGATGGGAGCAGGTCGCTTGGGCGTGTTCGAGCCGGCGGTGGAGATGGAGGAGGAGTCGTCTTCGGGATTGCTGAAGATGGAATCATCCTTCCCGTTGGGCGAAGGAGACCGCGAGGACGAGGGCGAGAAGGCGGCGTCGGCGGCGAGGACGTCGGCCGGGCTGGCGAGCGGGTCGAATTTGGAGAACATGTAGTTGAGGTGCAGATGGGGCTCGGAGACGGCGGAGCGGAGCACAAAGTTGGCGCTGGCCGGGCGAGCTTTGCCAATCGAGTCCGCAACCACGACACTTTTGGGCATCGCTTCCAGCGTGAGGGTCGCCATCGCTATAAATAAGGAAGGACCAGCACTACCAGACAGCGGACGAAGAGGCTTCGAGAACAGGCCAGGCCAGGTGGGGAGCCCCCTCGGGTGCGGATTGTTTTTTCTTTTCTGTCTGTCTACCGTAAAATTTCACTTTCGGCGCTGACTGTCTGGCGTCGTTTCAGCAGGGTGCAGCATGCGGTTGAACGACTTCGGCTACTGCTTCATCTTGTCGAATATCTCTGCCTGAAGCGTGAGGTTGGCTCGGCCAAATTAAACCGATCCAGCAGGACGGGTCAGTGCTTGCAGGCGCCGCTGTCTGGCTGACGGTCGTACGAAAGGGCCACACAAGGCAGATACGATACGATATGATCCTATATTATATTACCGGTGCTGCAGACCCGTCGAGTCAGAGCTGCTAGGTAATAGCTGGCAGACAGAGCTCGAGATCGGTCGATTGCGATTCGGGTCGACTCGATTACTCAAGAAGAAGAAAGGACCGGCGTCTGGGATCTCAGCATATACAAGTGCCGTACCGGGGGGCCTAGTATAATGTGCTAGCCCTGCTGCGCCGACGACGCCGCCGAGCTGTCGAGTCAAAAAAAAATAGGTCGAGCGAGAGGGATCCGAAGGCGAAAGGCGGGTGGACGGACTCGATAAGCCAGACTGGTCTGGTACTGCAACAGGGAGGTAGCGAGGGACACCCAGGCAAGCAGGTGCAGCAGCCGGTTCGAGCCAAGGACGCTGAGAGCCTCGAACGGTATTTCGTACTAACTAACCCGAGGGAGAAGACGAGGCAGAGGGAGAGAGCGCAAACAACAGATGGGACCAAAGCTGGAAGCTGACGGTGGGAAAGTGGATTGAGAAGTCGAAAAAGAATCCCGCAGGGTGAGAAATTGGCGGGATCGAGTTATTAATGTTAAACAAGCCGCTGGCGCGGTGGACTGATCTATCTGAAGTGGACTGGACTGGATTGGATGGATGGACTGTGTGGATGGATAAAGGGAGGGAAGGTATCGGGCGGCTGAGAGCGATGTCCACGGGGCTGAAGTCGCGAGAGAGATGTCGAGATTCAAGCACTTGAGACCAAGAGTGAGATTGAAGTCTGGACCAGCAACCACGGGAGTCTCAACCGTATAAGTACGAAGCACAGGATTAAAATAAAATAAAATAAAACATAAAATAAAATCTGAAATAAAATAAAATAAATAGCCCGCTGCGGACCCTTCCTTTAACTACCAGACATGAAGCATCCTTTCTTTTGCTGCTTCGCTGTCCGGCAGGTCGAGTTTTGTTTTCGTTTCCGCCAAACTGCCATCCTCTGCATGCAAGCGTCCCTCTCGTCCTCTCTTTCTTTCTTTCTCCTCCTCCTCGCATCGCCGAGGCTGAGACTAGTTCATATCACGGATAGCCTGGGTGCAATAATCATCCCAGACCTCAGCTGCTTGCCCCCTGGTAGCCACGCAGACGTGGCCATGTGCTGTGGGGGCACATTGGCGCACTTATACAAAGTATCGGCCATTGCATTCGATTCTTCAAATAGATGGCGCTGGATGGACCCCCCCCCCCGGGCGGCCGGCCAGCCCTGCACGAAATGCGATTTCAAGCAGAGTGCTCTGCAGGCTGCAGTACCACCGTGCAGCGCAGCGTCTCGGTATTAGAGTTTTCCCTACATGTCTTCATGTCCGTACATGGCATGTAAATATCTCTTTCCTCGTTTCCTCGTTTCTATTTTCACACCGTCCGGGCAGCCGGGTGTGAAAAACATCCCGGATCCCTAGGTTCCAGCCGTCACAGATCTGACCCCAGCTTTAACTTCTCGCCAGGGCGAAGTTTGATGACGCGGTAACCGGACGGACGTCAAATATAACTTTTGCTACCTCCGCTCCCATAAGCACCGCGAGCTTAAGCACGCATGTTCAACGGACCATTATATAATTACCCCGGCCTTCAGCACAGTTGCCCCCTAGCTTCCCCGTCATCGTCATATATAAATAAGTTCCTACATACGGAGTACCTATATGTACTCATACGTATAGGTAAGTGAGTAGCTAGTTTACTTGGTGCATACACAGTATCTCGATACAGAAATACTTCGTCGGTATGTCTTACAACCTATATGTAGAAGGCCCAAATGACCGTGCTCGATCCGGCTGCTTGCGATCGCGCGAAAGCCACGGAAGGGGGTACCGTACGTACTCTCCTAACCACCAGATGCTCGTGCTCGTTTCCTTCGAGTCTGGAGACCTGCGCCCAGGGCGCCGGGTCACACTGTGCATACAAATTCCGATGGAAAACAGTATAAAACATACGTACCCATATGCATCCACAGCGAATACAAAGTCGCGCCATACGATAAACGAACAGACAAGCACTGTACTCAGCTGTATCCTTCCGCGACAAAGATGATTCTAGAAATAAAACTCACCCAGCTAGCCAGTTTCCCCAAGTTTACAAATACTTAAAAGTCAAAAGAGGCTGGCGACGCCGGGGAAACATCAAAGGACACAGGCACAAATCCGTGGACTCGAGGAGGCGCCAAAACGAAATCTTCGCGACGAGGCACCGCGGGGTCTCAAGTTACCTTACCTATCTTTTAAACAAACCTGCATAGTATCTCTACTTCGTACATCAACGTAACCGCATTCGAACTGGTATATCTGAATCACCGTTGAAACGGCCGGCACATCGACAGGAGGGCTTACACATCTTAATACAAACCCAATTACTAGTGATACTTTTGTACCGAACGGGGAATCTCGACCAATACTATCGTGTGCTCAATTGCTGATAAGAGATGGCTGGATGGGTACATCCAGCTGGCTGTCAGCCATGCAGACGTCCATGCAGACCTGGTGCCGCCTTTTCGTGGGACTTTTCATTGAATCAATTAGCCTAGCTACATCGTCACGACCGACATATATTATATATATCGTCGAGACGACTATCAATTGTCGTACGCGCACGCAGATGTACGGCGACGGTCTGTGGGTGCGCCATGCAGTGGCGAGCTCTAGGCGATCGATCACACAATCCTGAGAATGAAGGAGACGGCAATCTCCTTTCTCTGCCACGCCGCCGTTGTCTCCAAGCTTACCCTATTTTATCGTGATCGGGAGGTCAACGTTAGAGACCGGACCAAAGTGGTAACCACATCGAGGACTTATATTTCTTCGTCGAAATTAACTTGACAGCAGTCGTCTAGTTTAGCGCAAGCCTTAAGCCGTCGCCCACCGTAGTATATTAGATTTAACAGATCTGTTCCACCAAGACTCTAGAGCTCTAGCTAGACTTAAGTGCATAGCACAATTAATTTGATGGATATTATTTTCTATAAATGCAATTGAGCACCCGTCAGCTATACTAAGATAACTACAACCGACATCGAATCCCGTGTCGACAGGTCCGAGTCAGCACACACGCAGCCAAGACGAGCCACCGATGCAAAGCCTTATCGCAGCCGGATCACTCGCGAACCGAGGGGTAAAAATGCGAACCAGATCAGACATACACGTAAAAAGTCTGTCTGACAACGGACGGACGCCAATGAGCTGCCGAGCTGGAATCTCTGATATTGCAGGCGAAGCAATAGCACATACTGATCCTCAGCGGATACTAGTATAACGCTCATCCTACACCTCCCGACGCGAGTACGGTATCCACCAATATCAGATCCTAATATTGACACACAGTTGACAGCGTTGGGTACACATATCACGCATATTTCTCGTAGTATACATACACCCACATTTCGTTGTATTACAAAGAGTAGCACACATGAATATAACTTGCAGCGGATATCGGGAAGTCCGACTTGCCGGAGCTAGCAAGCTACAGCATCGGACCAAAACTCGGCCGCCAGATCGTCCGGTCCAGCGACGGAACTTTCGGCTGCCCAACAATTTACTATGCAATTCAACAAGCGATGCCGAGCCAGTGTCATCCGCCTAACTGGCTCGGCGCAAGGCAGGAAATTTAATTGAGCACTCGAGTAATATATCACAGCGTGCACTGCAGCGCAGAAAACCGTGCCTGCCTGCCGGCCGTGCATTGTCACCTTGCATGCAGCATGCACCATCGTCTATCCTCCTCAACCCGTAACCGTACACGACCATCCCGAGTCTACATACGTATCTCCGTTTTCACCTACATACCCACCTACATACTGTACTCCATATGGCCATACATACAGACGAAAAATCGGCTAAGGAACACTGCATGTCTCGCATTGATGGTGCCTGCTCGGTTTGTCTCTGAGCGGCTGACGTGCAGCATATATTGCAAGCACAACTGCCAGATGCAGTCATACATACCATTGGGTCGCTCATTTAAATTCAGGGTCTGTCATTCGTAGGAGGACGCGAGATTCTGTTTACTTACTTCGTTCGAAATCAGTAATCGATGTTCACGGCTAGCTGTTTGTGCGTGAGATGGGGATCGATTGGGGATCGCGGCGGCAATATATTATGCTTCGGGCCCTTAGCTGCGCTTGGCTGCTAGCCGTTTACCCGGCCGTCCCCAGATTCTTTACTAATAGCTAGCATATTATCACTGCTGGTGATACTGGGTCAAGCGAACCTCCTGCTATTGAATAAATATGGATATGGTGTGCGGTTGATGTCCAGGCTCATACTGATATATATCATCTCTGCTCGTAAAATTCAAGCACATTTGTGCGGAATTTCAAGTCAAAGTCGCGTCGGGTACGTTTGCATGCGACCGCGACTGTCTCGTGCAGCAGTGGCATAACTGCAGTCGTGACACAGGCAAGCCAAGCAGGCAGCATCTGGATCAGCCACGCAGCTGCTGCCCCCCACGATTCTCCACTGCGATCAAGGTAGCGTGGCCTGTCGCGCTTCGGGATGGCTCGAGGATGCGCCGTGGCGCTTGACGATCTCTCGGCATCTGCTGCTTTGAGGGACGCCATGCGTGTGTTCATCTGCTGTGCGACAATTGTCATTTTGCGACGAGGAGCTCCTTGCTATATTTGCTGGTAATATGAAATTAAAGATTGAGAGTACTGATGTATGGCTAATTTTCCGTATTTCTAGCTGGAAAACATACGATTGCTTTTTCTTCTGTCAAGCTAAGTTGCAAGACTACGCGGTCACGGATGTCAAAGGATCTGATATATATCAGCTAGTCAATTGCTTAGTCCGCAATTTGAACTAGCATCGTCGCACAGTACCACGGAATCAACTCGGTGTTATAAATTATATATCCAAGAAACATGAAATCTCATACAAGATATTCTCGCGCCGTAGAAGCAAAGATCCACCAATCCAGTACGTACCAAAGACAAATTCCCAAGCTATATATACTCCAACGTTGTAACTAACCCTGATCACAGACACCAAATAAACTGATATACTGACCAACCAGGCGGTATCAATCATCCTCACTCAAAAACCGCCGTCGCCGCCGTCGCCGCCATCTCCAGCCCCACCATCTCCAACGCCGCCGTCACCGCCGTCACCATCACCGTATCCGGTGGCATAGGATCCATCGCCACCACTATAATCATGGCCATGGTGTCCGCTCGCACCATGCCCGTGTGTGCCGTCGTGGCTTTGGTGGTGGGCGTTATCAGCCGTGGTTGTACTCAAGGCAGTTGCCAGCAGAGCGTTCGCGGCAACGATTTCGTCATTTACGACGGTTGATTTATATGGCTCATTCTTGGCCGCGCTCGTCCCGTCCGCTTTCGAGTCGTCGCCGCCGGTGGTAGTAGCCGCGGTCGTGGACTTTATCGGTTGTTTCGTGGCCGGGATTTTGGTTTCTTGCTTCTTTTTGTCGTGCTTCTTTCGCCGGCCGAAGAGACCGCAGAATCCGCCTGCCATTGTGGATTGATACGGTGAACGTTCGTTCGTGCGTTCGTGCGGGGTGGTTGCTCGACTAGATATAGCCCGTCGAGCTGGTAGGGTTTCGGTAGTACGGTGAATCCGATCGAACGGGTCGATTGATTAACTGATATTAATCGTCTTGAAATCTTGGCCAGTCAAGTTATAAGTCGACTCTTTATACACCCTGCGAAAGGGGTTCGGGCTTCTCTATATTCTGTTCTGCAAAGGAGAATGGGCGAACTTGAGCTGCGGAAACGAAATTAACAGCACGGGATCTGAGCTATAATATATAATGATATGGGAAAATATCCAGCTCATGACATGACAGGTCATGCGGTGAGCTGAGTTTATTATATTTCTCGATAAGCGACATGCATGCACAGTCGCGCCGCATGCGAGCAGGATATTTTGTATGTTTCACCCGGTTTGTTCGTTCGCAGTTTCTAAATTTCTCGACGCTGTGGAGAAATATCTCGCGCCGCAATTCCAGTTGCCAATTAGAAACACCGCCGCGATACTATAGCCTAGCGAACGCCACTATAGATGCGTTGCATGTGGTCTGTGCCACCAGCTTAACTGACGGTTTCTCCGCTAGACGGCCAATCAACGGCGCTGACCCTGCGAGTAACTGGCGTGACGGTTAAAGTTGGCGCTAGCGCTGACGCTTCAGCGAAGCAGGAAGGCCGAAAATACTAGTATCATTGACTAGAACTCAGACCCTCGTTCTGGTGGTCATCGGACGGTATCAACGACGGAAACCCGGTCCTGAAAACGCCCGCGCGGTAAGGCTGAACCCGGTGAAGACTTTGTAAGACATCCAAGCGCCTAGCTAGTAGACTGGCGAGGGCACCTGGATTTTATCAAATCCTAGGCAGATGCAATGACGTCAAGTGCTGGTATAGATGCAGTTCTGGACGGCGATTGAGGAGTCAGTCAGTCTGGATGAGTGAGGTGATGAGGACTCGGCTAGGCCGGCTGATGGTGAGTGTGTAACGCTAAAGATACATGCATACCCATGCTTGAGCGTTTCCAGTTTCCCAGTTCGTTTGGTCAGATGCATACTCGAATTCCTGAAAGGGTTCTGGATTCCCATATCACGGGCCCGGTAAAGATAGCTACCATGAAGGAGGCTTGGACGAACTGAAGCTTTAGCTTAAGACAGTGCAAGGCTGAAAATATGAATCGTGGGCTGGATAATATCATGCACATGTGAGAGTATGGTAGCACAGTATAGAAAAGAGGGGCTTGGCGTTGACTCGTAAAGTTAAAGTTAACTAGAAAGCAGGTCACGTCAGGCGTCAACTTGGTCTGATCGAGAGGCTGATTTGATGCTAAATCGGTTCGTGCTTCATTGATCCACGGGACAATTCACGAGACCATGGAACTGCTTGTGTTGACACTCTGGCTTCCTTCTTATATGGGCTTATTTTTCGAACTATCCATAGAGCTAGCTTCGGCTCGGCCAAAACTAACCATACCTTGAGAAGTGGATAATACATACCACCCCGAATGGGACCCATGACAAAGGAAAGAGCTGATACACATGCATTCGGATTCGCAATTAATCTCGCCAAGCAAGTTCGTCCATCGTAAGACGTACGCCGTTGAGATCCTTCATGGTCCTACTCATCGCGTTTTTCAAAGATTTACATCGAAGGAAAGCGGATATATACTCTGGAAGCTCTCGAGCCGTTTCTCCTGCTCCTGGGTCATTGCTGTCTTCGATTGTACGGAAATGCAAATGTTGGTGCTATGGGAGCTGCAAATGTCGGTGCTATGGGAGCTGCAGGTGAGGGTGCTACGGGAGCTGCAAATGTCGGTGCTATGGGAGCTGCAGGTGAAGGTGCTATGGGAGCTGCGAATGACGGTGCCGGTGCTACGGGAGTTGAAAATGACGGTGCCGGTGCTACAAAAGATGCGAATGATGGTGCTACGGGAGCTGCAAATGCATCTGCCTCGGAACCTCCAGTGGGTGCCGCTCCAGGAGCTGTCGCTGTTGCGGAACTTCCAGTAGGTGCTGCTCCGGGGTATCCATAAGGTCCTACTCCAAGGAGTCCAGCAGGCGATACTACAAGAGATTCAGTAGGTGTTACTCCGAGAGATCCAGCAGGCGCTGCTCCAAGAGATCCAGCAGGCGCTGCTCCAAGAGATCCAGCAGGTGCTACTCCGGGAGACTCAAAAAGTGATGCTCCAGGAAAGCCAAAAGTTGGGGCTCCAGGATATTGAAGAGATGCCGCTTCAGAAGGTCTAATAGATTCCGTTCTAGGATATCCCAAAAGTCCTCCTCCGGGAGGTTTAGCAGTCGGTGTTTCAGAAGGCCCGAAAGATGCTGATTCATGAGCCTCAGCAGGTGCTGCTGCGGGACTTCCAACAAGTACTGCTCCTTGGCCCAGGTGGCTTATAGAGTCAGGTAGTACTGGTGGTTCTAGTTCGACACTCAGAAAACGCGTCATCTCTTCCTGTGACCAGACGATGTCTTGCCAGCGATCCAAACCCGCACTCGAAGGGAGTCTGCCAGATGTCCCATCCCTGACGACGAGGGTGTACGTTGGCCACTGGTCATGATATGACACAATGGGTTGGACCGAAACAAGGCTTATGCAATTCCCGACGGCATCAATTAATCTTTCCCAGTTCGGTGGGACGCCAGGGCCCCCAGGCTGGACAGAGGAACCTCTCAGGAAAGGTTCTCCAATGATATTGCAGGTGAGTTCAGGAATATGGAGCACTCTAAAAAGTGTGATAGTGCTGTCAAGTCCATCCATGTCGACTTTGGCATGAATCTTGACCGTTCCGACGCCGAGGACGGCGCGATTCCCCGATACGCGCGACTGAAAGGGCGTGTAGGTGGTGAACCAAGAGCGGTCGGCAGCTGCGCTGGCGTTGCTATTGATGGCGAGCACCCAATCGGTGCTGCGCTTCTCCAAATCTAGGCTATCTAGAAATCCTGGCATATATCTATTTGCTGCTGGATCCATCGAGGCGGCCTCGATTTGATATGCGTAGATGGGGGGCAAAGGGAGACTGCTCGTCCGTGGCTGATCGAAGCCGGCCTACCGGTGGTAAGGCGTAGCAAGAGAAGATGATTCCACTGCCTTGTAGACAGCTGCACGTTGATGGTGAAGCTTCAAGGGAGTGTGTCGAGAAGACATATGCATTCTAAAGGGACAATATCAAGATTATCCAAGACGATTTCTCCTTGAGGCCTTATTTGAAGGACCATCATGCAACGCTGCATATCACTGCACGCTCTGCATCGCGTAGACGAATCTGCCAAGATCATCGAAATTAATTCAGATGATCGATGCTTCTTATCTGTCGCTACGATACATGTACGCATCTTGGTGTATAACCGTACATGAAAGTGTGTGACCATACGATCTCCTCATGCATGATCAACAGCTGTTCTGTTGGATTTTAGAATCTCCTGCGTTTCTCGATATTAAGCCCCAGAACCAAACAAAAACAAGAGCATTCCACATTCCTCTTTACTGTCTCAATCACACAGAGCCCCACGGTTGATGGCCAACTCTTCAAATTCATTGATTGGTTGATCGCTCAATGGCGGCAATTGCTGCAACGTCTAGTCAGCAAGCAAAGTTTGTCGAACTTGACGCCAATTGCTCCCGCGAGGCCCCTCAGACACTTCTCCCTATTCGCGCCAGTATCATCCCCATACACATCGGCCACATTCATAATCACAATCTCCCCAACGACTTCTTTGTAAACTTTGACGTCATAGTATCTCATGAAGCTTATGAGATATTCATCTAAAAAATACTCCATATAGGAGGATCAAATCAAGTGGTAGACGTCAGCAAATGCTCTACTAGGTATGTATGAATTTACGAGCTCGCGAGGGTACGTACTATAGAGAGTGCTACAAACTCTCTAACTGTTTGTGGGAACGGATAACCGTCCTCGGTAGGGTGGGTGTCGAAGGAGTCAGTATACAAAGACGCATTAAAGTCGTCGTAGAACACTCTTGGTACTCTGTAGAGAGGATCGAGATCACGTCTAGCGCGTGAATTTCGTGCTAGAGCTTCTTGGGCAGACGTAATAGCAGATAGAGCCTCACCGACGTCGTGGAATCCAATTTGCGTGGGCATTTCGTTGGCCCGGATTTTGTCTCTATGCTAAGATATATTTATTACCAAAGCTCAGAGTGATCTAGTAGTTAAAAAGATGGGTAGGTTTGACGTCGATGTATACTAAGGGAGTTGTAAAGAGATGTATGAGATTGTAGTGATTCTACTCGAAGGGATGGGATCTGAATTTATCATCTAGAAGATATATAGGCATACCATGCGTTATCCATGATTATCGATGGATCTGTCATGATCTACAAATTGGTTGAAGCGAATGGGAGGAAGAAGCAAATCATAGCAACTTCTCGGGATCTGGCCCCGAGACTAGCAACCTCTACCTAGGTTAAGTAGTCACTTGGGTGAAAAGTGTATTATAAAACTACCTAGGTAATTAGAATATCAAAATGCTAGCTGCTAAAGTCTTGATAGATTTCGAATTCCTGTCAAAACTTTTCTCTTAGTTAGATTCTAGCTGTCTCGTAATCCAGATAGCCGACCTCTGGGCCATTGAAGGACGGCACGTCTGGTGCACGAGACAAGTTAGATTCTAGAATTCTATAAACTATGAAGCTTGTAAGTATATGTAGCAGACTACTTTAAACGTTAGTCTGGCTTGCAAGACCGCATCGATCGAGTATGCTTTAGGCAATCTAGCACAACTATCTATCGTGATCTGTATTGGACAAGTCTGTATATATGCAATCTACCTAGCTAAACGACCGCCAATACAATACTCCTATATACCAGCGCTCGCAGCCGAAATAATAACGACAATCGATCAAATCTCGCGTAAGAATAGAGATAATGATAATAAAAAAAAGAACTCCAAACATCGCTTCGAAAACAACCAATCCAAGCTGTATATAAACCGAACAACCGCAAAACAAGAAAATTTCCAATCTCGATAAACAGCGGCTAAATACAGATAAACAGATTGTATGAAGATATGTGCAAATGTACAGCAACCTAGATCCTCTCTCGACCCAACGGACGCCGAATGTCGACTAGACTCCAGCGCAGTTTCCTCCAAGTACACCGAGACCGAACGATATCCAAATGACACGCCATAATCCAATCGACGAATGAAACACAACCAAAGAACGGCGCCAGAGCGATAGATAGCGTGTCAGACACTATTCTCCCCTCCCCTCTTCAATCGCACTGCCCTCCGGTACCGACGTTATCGGCGGCGTAGGACGCGCAACCTGGCTATTGGCACTATTCCCACTCCCCTTCCTCCCGCCAGCACTCTGCACGCTCTCTCGACTGCGAATGCTGCTCGTCTCGCCTCCTGCCGGCGGCCCACCGCTCTGTGCAAGGCTCTTCGTCAACGTCTTGCGCGCGCCCGTCGCCGCACTCTTCTTACTAGCGCGGATGCTACCCTTCGCATCGACGTTCGCTGCTGCAACCGTGCCGCCGCCAAGTCCGGGGGTTCCAGGCGCGCCGAGCTTGCCTTCCTCGACCGCATCGAGGAGATACCAACGGAGTCCGTCGGACAGCTGGAACGGGTTATCCTCGTCGATGGATGCCGCGCCCTCGCTCGACACGGACGATGCGCGGTCGCCGATGCTGCCGGCTGTGGCTGCCGCGGACACCGCAGAGCTCTTCGACAGGTCGACGACGCGCTGCTCCACCTTTGTGATACGGGCGAGCAGCCAGTCCCGTGCGCGCAGCCGATGGCCTTCCTGCTCGCGCAGGAAATAGTGTGGTGCACCAACGTTGAATGCTGCCCAGGGCCTCGTGACTTGATTTCGCGTTGGCAGGAACAGCGCCAAATCGCCCTCCTTGAACGAGCGGTATGCGATCTTTTCACCAGCCTCAGCTTGGGCGCGGTGGTATTTGTCGCGGTAATCGCGACACTGCTTCTGCCATTTGCGCGCCATGTGTTCCGCCTCGCGTACGCGGCGGGTGACGGCGTCACCGAAAGCGTCGAGATCGAACGTACCGATAGAGTTGAGGAACGCAGCGTACTTCTCCGACTCGGTTTCCGAGTCGCTGGTCTCGGTCCAGTAGAGCAGTGCGACGTCCTTCGCCGAGCGCTCCTTGATCGTGTCTGCAGAGGCAGAGAGTAGGGGCAAACTAGCGGACATGCTGATGCTCTTGGCAAGTTCGCTGTCGGCTGTGGCGTTGGAGCGTGATAGGCGCACAATCTGCGTTTGTCCATCCTCGTCGATGATGACTTTGAACCCGAGTGATTCCAGGAGCTGGCCGGAGCGGGCATTGTGGGTGTAGAGCTTCTGGGTGAGATCCTTCGCTTTGACAGTCCGCCCCTCTAATCGGGACTGAAGCTGCCTGTTGCGCTCTGTGATCGCCATCACCTTGTTCTGCTCGGCGGATATACCGTGCCGCAAATCGCTCACGAACCCTTCGAGTCTAGCCATCAACTCGTCAACGTCGAGAATTGTCGTCCGGGTGAGTTCTTGCTGCGAGTCGCGGATCGACTGTACTAGGACATCGGAAATCCTGCTGCGGACGGTGTCGAGCTCCTTATCCGCCTTATCGAGCTTCGAAGCGACCTTCTTGCTCTCATTATCCTTAGCTTCTAGTGCAGCTTCCAGTTCACGAATCTTGCGCTCATAGTCCGCTACGGCAAAGCTGTGTGCCTTATCCCGTGCTGATAACTTCGCCTGCAGATCCGTTATCGCCTGCGCTTTCTGTGCCTCGGACGACTTCGTAGCTTCCAGCTCCTTTCTGTACTGGTCCGCGGCGCGCTCTGCGGCTACTCGCAACTGATCATTCTCTGAGAGCATGGAATTCATCTTCTGTTCATGCTCAGAGAGCAACCGTTTGTAATCCTCCATTTGCCCATGCACATCTTCCATCTCTTTGCCGAGGGTGTGCGTGCGCTGTGCCTCCATAGCTTTGCTCTCCTCCATCCGGTCAAGCTCAGCGTAGACTTCGTCGACACGCTGTCTCCAGCCTTCGAGTTGCTCCTCCATATCCGTCACCTTGTCCTGCAGCTCTTTGCGCTCGGTGTTGAACTCCTGCTGCTGCGCCTGGATGTTAGCCAGCAGATCACGCTTCGTCTGATCTGCCTCTGTCATGCGCTCCGCCCAGTCTTTCTCACTTTGAGCACGGCTATCAGCTTCTTGCTGTAGTTTCTGCCGAGCTTCTTTTTCAAGGGCTAGGTCGTTCTCCAACGTGACGATGCGGATAGCCAATGCCTTCTCTGGTCCGTCACCGATAGATGTTCGCCGATTGTGCAGCTGCATCGGGGTGGTGATGGTTCCTTGCGACGAGTTCCTGGACATCGGTTCCGCTGAAAGGGGAGATCCCACGGTTGTGGACGAGTTGTTGTGACCAAACTGTACGCCGATGGCATTGCCTGGCCGCTGCCGGTGCAACAGATCCTCCAGCTTGCGCACGCGGCTCTCATACATGCGAGCCCGTTCCTCGAGCCGCGCTCTGTCGTCTCGCAGCCGCTGGATTTGGGTAGCTTCATCGCCGTTAGCGATGAACGAGCTACTTGTCATGGCGGCCTCGTGGATGCTGCCCATCTTGAACGCTCGGGTAGCGAGCGTCGGTGTCGTAGCCTTCCTCTGTCGTCGCGATGGCTTATCCAGGTCGATTATCTGCTGTGCGAGGTCTCTCACCAAGCTATCCGACCCGTCCATCTGTTTCAACGCGTTAAGGAGCACGTCCAGCTCGGATCGTTGGACCGCCGGCCAGCCTCCTGTCTCCGCGTGGAAATTTACTTCAACATTGATGGAGCCGCTAAGGCCTTCGATTGGTAGGAAGCTTATCGGTAGCTCTCCGCTTTGAGTGGTGACTTTATACCACTTTTTTCGCCGCTTCTCCTCTTCCTCTTTTAGCCCGGCAAGCTCCTCCGCCAGCTTGGCTCCATCCTGTCCCATCTTCTCGTTCCATTCGCGCCGGCGCACGCATTCCACCAAAAAGGATCCGTATATCGCCGGAAGGTGGACGACTAGCGTTAGCAGCTGGTAGCTTGGCGTGGACCGCTCCTCATATTCGACCTCGGACTTCTTGACGGCAGGTACCAGATCCTGGTACAACTTCTGTTCGAGCCGTGAGATGGCCTGCAAGCTCTGTATGGTGAATTGTGCGGAGGCATTCTTCCGTTGCACGGCGGCTTGTACCAACGCGCCGAGCTCAGTGACGAATTCTACCAAATTAGGGAGGTAGTCCTTCGTGTGCGTGTGCGCAATCTGGGAGACCGATGGGATGGACTTTGAGGAATTCGGATATGAAGAAATATGGGCCTGATCCTGTTGGATTTTCTGTACGAGCGTGCGGACGTCGGACAGTAGGCTCTGCGCTTCGTCGCTGCTCGGGTCCTCATTTCGCTTCCATCCTCTTTGGATGTCGGTTGAAAGGCCTTCTGCTTGCTGCCGTATACTTTCTAGCGTGTTGCCGAGGCCCTGAACCTTGGTGTGGAAATCTCTAGCTACAATATCGAGATCCTTGCCGGACTGCCGAACATCCGACAGCGAGATGATATCGAGAAGGGTGGAAGTTATTTTTGGCTGGCGCCCGTTCTTCTGGTGCTCGGTAGCGACGACCTTGGCGACTTCCTTATGGATGGGGATCCTGGATAGCTTTTCAAGCGCGGGCTCCCACCCCCTCAGCAATTTCTCCTGCCCTTCTAGGACTTCGAATGCCCATGATCTGAGCTCGTCGTACTTTTGGCCAGAGGTGCGAACGTGATGGTCGAGATTTGTAACGGCAGCCTCCAGACTTCGATTGATGACGACAATGCTCTTGTTGGTGTTATCGATAGTGGCGACGAGGGCGTTCGCGAGGGAGAGGATGCTGTTTGCCCATGCGACGCGGTTCGTGAAGAGAGAGCGCCAGGAAGCAATGTCATTCTGATTATCGAGACGGTCGGGAGGGGGCGGCGGCTTGCTGAGGTTAGGGAAGGGAAATGTTGGCGGCGCGACGGAGCTTGAAGGGGTAATGTATTGTCGGGAGTAGAGGAAGAGCTCCTTTTCGGTGATGAGGGCCTGCTGTTTAACGAGGGCGCCCTTGACCGTTGTGAGGATCTGGTTCTGGACGGAGACCTTCGTCTGCTCCGCGATCCATCCTTTAAGCTCCTCGACCCTGCGAAGAGCGGTTAGCTTGCCTGGCTAGATATTTGAATCCGAGAAGAGCATGCAGCTGGACAACTGCAGTGCAGGGAAACGCACGAGTGGAAGTTGGAAGAGTCTACGGATACCGCGTCGCCCGTGTGAGCGTAGAGGATGGTGAGGTGCATGAACTCGACGCCCCGCGGTGACTGAACGAGATGGAGAGGAAGAGCTGGCAGACGAGGAAGTGGAGGGAAGTTTGTCTAAGAGTTGCTGTCGTGATGTTGATTGTCGCCCGAGAGCGTTCGCCGAGTTACGACGTTACGGGACGCAACGAGAGCGAGACGGAGCGAGACTGGCTACAAGAAGGATTGGATCCGGATGTCCACTTGCCAGCGATAGCCTTCGCTTCAGGGTAACAGAATTATCAGTATGCGATGGATGCAGTGGAGTGTGGACGTCGAGGCGGTCGAGGTTGTCGTAGTCGTGGTTGAGGCCGTGGGCGGAGGCGGAAGGTGATGACCGTTGATCAGGTGAACGTGACATGAATTAAAAAGCAGCACGGCGGATGACAGCAGCAGAGAGCAGCACGCTAAATGAGCAGTACGTAGACGAAGGCAGGATCTGGTCAAGCAGGCAAAGCTATCGATCAGGCAGGCGAACAGTAGTATCTTCTGATCCTCGACGTGTCGTGTGCGCCAATAGCAGACGGGTAGGATCGAGAAGGAGGAAGAAAGAGGAATAGCGACTGGCGACGGGGCGAAACGCAGCGGTGACTCTGAGCTGGTTGCTGATTATGTAAGTCTGTGCGCCCAAGTTAGCCTACTCGGTATGAACAGCGCCCCTGGCGGTCGTTTCAAGGTGCTTGTTCAAGCGACTGCTAATTACCGCGCTACTCTGCTTTCGACTAGATCGTCGGTTCCGCATGCTTGGGGGCATATTCTCGCAGCAAGTGATATAAACTTCCGTCCCTGGGAAGGTCAGCATCTTCTGTGGGGATTATGCGTACGCGTATGATGTTTTGCGATAATGCGTGTACATACATGTCACCATGTACCAAATATGTCTGCTACAATTGTATTCCGTACAACATATGTGCAACATAGATCTATCAAAAAGTGAGACTCTTCGGCGCGAAGTCTACATCGACGGGCCCGGTACAATATAATCCCCAGCAACATTAACATTGCATTGCATTGGACTGGCTGAATGGCCGATATATTAGATACATGAAAATACAGAGCTATCTAGGTATATGGACCCATTCCAAAACATACTACAACAACTTCGAGCAGCAGATTCAAGCAGGTATAAGCTTGGTGCACCAATGATATGACCACTGCCGACTTCTCGGGTCATCATGGTGGGTTCTTCCAGGCCCCCCTCAAGCTTCAAGAAGCCACGACTATCCCAGGCACGCAATGCGAAGACGAGACATGCACGCCAACGAAATCTAGACACCTGCTACTTCAAGTTCTAACTGCAGTGGTGCTGTTTCATTTCTTCTGATCTGGGGCTTTGAGCGGCGCCGGCGCCGGTCGGCCGGGAGGGACTGGAGCACGTGCACGGAGACCGCTTTTATAACCCACTCGCCTCTTCGTCTCGAGGGATCTTGCCGTCATCAACCGACTTGGTGCTCCGTTCAGAACGTAAACGGTGTGACCCTGAGAACCCGGGTCGTGCTCCGCAAGGTGGATATCCGTAGGCGGATTGTAGTTACTCGTGTCGACATCCGAGTCCCAAAAAATAACAGCACGATACGTATCGATACCCGCCACCATCAGCGACTGTGGCCACGCATAAGTCTACCTGCCCGGCGTAGGTTCCATCTGGCGTGTACCAAGCCTGGGATCCAATCCCATTTGCATAAAACCAAACTTCTGAGTGGCGCCGATGGTTGAGGGATAGTTTCCTGAGCTGAAGCCCGTTGGAATTGGATAGTAAGGTGTCTTGTCTATTACCGAGAATGAATAATCGGTCTGGTTGATGAGGTTGAACCAGCCTGAGAGGAGCATACGGATAGGGAAATCAGCTAACTTTCATACCCGACTATCTCGATAGTCAGAGAGGAGAATTAAGGGATCGATACCTACCAGCCATTTTGTTCGCTGGAGTTGGTATATATATGTTCTAATATTGAGTGATTCGTTCCCGCTGGATGCTTGATGCTATCTGTGTGTTTGTTATTAACTTGAGGAGCTGGTCACCGTCAATTTATAGACCTTTGGGGGTTATACGATCCCTCTTCTGAGCTCTCAACTGACGGCTCGTGCTACATAGCAACAACAGCTGCTGTTGGCCCTATATGTCTGTGCGAGGGAGCGCGGCTGCCCTCGTAATCCAAACCGCATATATGCCGGGCATGCGAACGCGGCACGGACTTAATTGAACTATCAGTTATTGTCGGCGTGATTGGATTCTTTTGGAGCGGCTCACAAAGTGCATCCAATTATAAGATTTCCCAGTGCCGCGATAAGGATAGGAGCTGTTGTTCAGCTGATAGTCGCCATTCAGAAATGTGGTTTTTTGTACGTAACCATGTCCTTTTCTTCCCGATTGCGACTAAGCGGTTTGCATCGTGAGCTCGAGCTCTAGTCCTCTCATGTCGAGTCCGAGCTAAGAGATGTCAAAGCTTATCTCATAAACCAAACACCCCGGGTGTATGTAGCGAAAACGAAGGGTCGGCGCTTTACCTTATGGTGAATTTACAGCCTGAGCTGCTCTATCGATACCAGGTTCGTCCATGGCCGGGGTTCTGAGATCGTCTACATCCACGCGGCCGGACCTGCGACTTGGTGTTGCATTGTCTCGCGAAGAAAACCAGGTCCGCAGCCGTCGTTTGGGATCTGGTTTTCGTCCGGAGTCTAATCTGGTGTTACAGGACAAAGGTTCAGCTACTAGTACTCTCCCACTTCACTTCACTTCACCATGGAGCAGCTGCATCTCGTCAACACCTGCAGATGACTTGTCAAATAAACTAATGTATTTCGTCTCAAGGCGTTGGGCGCTAAAGCTTGGCGCAGGCGCTACATGCCAACAAAGCTTAGTGTGACCCAGCTAGAATATCGGGAAGTCCAGTCGGCACCTATAAAGCATGAAAATCCCATTGTTTGGTATAAATCGCTATTTGAAAAAACAAATTATAAGCTGCTCGATTTCAGGATCTCTTACACTAAGTTTCTTCATACAAAAACCCCCAGACTTTGTAGCTGACAGGATTCTTGAGAGGTCCACAGAGTATCTCTGGGTTTGTCATTACTAAGAACCTCAACTACAGAACTTCACTATTGTAACCGAAACCAAAGTAGTCAAGCTATATAGAGCCGGCCGCTTTGTTTCATGGTGCTAATTATATATGACTACATGCACATGCTTTGTCACTTGGTGAGCTAGTCAACAAATAAAACGAACAACTCAGGGGATTGCGGTAGTACAACAGACGTTCAGATTTGGATCTCGATATATATCATAGATCAAAGCACGAGAAATGCGTTTTACGCACTGGCGTGCGGTGATCCGAATTAATCTTAGGAGAAGGAGATTCCATCAGTACTGCAGTACTTCAAAAGGTAAATTTTAGAAAGCTCTATTGGCTCAGAAGCACAGTGTTTACATGCCGGTGCACGCTACGCCGTAGCGGATATCCTGTCAGCAGAATTAAGTCAAGAAATTTGCAGGTCATCTGATATGAGTGGTTGGCCTGTAAATATATATCCACCAAGATTGAACTAAGAATGGATGGCCCAGATCTGTAGAGAATCAATGTCAGAAGCACGTTAAATTATCATTCGTGGTCTATATATTTCTACCTTGTTCAGAATTATCATGGTTATTAATGGGTATACATTGATCTATCAATATGATATATCACAATATATGTACAATATGTGCATTCTACTGTAATTTTCAAATTAGACATATATCCCGCACGTAAACATGTAAATTAAGGTTTTGTGCAGACCCCTTCAACGCTTCTGGATCTAGCAATAATACTATTCTGCCATACTAAGTATGGAACTAGAAGATGACGCACACCATGGCAGCGAAACATGCTACTTAAAGGCCCAACTATGGTGTTGTGTCAGTTTGCCTGGGCTATCCGTTCACTCTGTCCATTTCGCTTCGTCAACTAGTCGCGATCGATCTATATCCACATACAGTGAATCACCGCAATCTCCCTGATACTCTCTCAACCAAAATCAAAAAAGGGATAAAATGGTTAAAAATGAATAGCAAAGAGAGATTGCAGGACTCGAACACTCGCGCAAGGAGCACAAGGAGCACAAGGAGCAAAAAAAGACGAGACTCTCACTGTCCGCATGTGTCATCCTTGTGCAGGGGCCATGCTAATCTTCTCTGTTGGGGTGTCAAGACCAATGTGACGCAGCTTTAACCACTGCGCCAGCCAGTATTTCTGCTGGCAAAAACCAACTGCAATTTAGCTCTTATATAACTATCAGCTTAGTCATCAAAATTTGCGGAATACAAATAAGCTCGTCATGAGCCAGAAGCTCGATTATCTTGCAACACAAAAGATCAGGATCGGGTTTTCGAGACAGCCGGAAATGCTTGCATCGTTCATAGCTCGCGGTAGTGCTCGATTGAGTTATCGGTTTATCGTTGAACACTTTTATGTCTTCGGCCGATCATCGTGTTTCTGGAGCTCCCAAAACTGATCGCCGTCACAGCTGCACAGTCCAGAATTCTCCGATATGCAGCAATAGCACCATTGCCATGAATACCATTGTATTACCTCTTAACTAGCCCGTCCTTGACACAAACAAAGTATCAGAGGTTTTTGCCTCAGCTGATGATCAGCTGGACATTTTCGTGTAAGAGATACACGTACTTGTTTACGTCATTGCATTCAAGAGCGAAATCGTATCTCCAAAATTCCATGCCTATGTCAGTGCAGTGAAGGTCGAAGGCAAATGTCAGGATCCAACACATTGGACCGTTACGAGATTGGCACGTCATACAATTGCTTTTTCGGCAACTTCCAGAAAACTGCTCCACAATCGAGCGAAATCACGGCTGGTTCAGGCAGGTCATGTTCGGAAATGCCTTTCCGAATTTCTCAAGTGCTATCCCCACTTCGTGAACCTCCATAGGTGCATGTAAAGCTGCATGAGACGTCGCCGAACAGCGTACATATGCCTCCATCATAGTTATGTAGCCCGGCCTGCTCGGTAACGCCCGGTCTGGTGGCGATTTGTCTTACGTCAAAGAAATAATTGTGAGAGAAGTACTCTACTGTATCCATAGCGGATTTTCTTCCTTCATTTCTCAGACCACCTTTTTCATGTTCACACGCCGAAACTTAAGTTGCAATAGCCCAATTGCAGGGGACAGTAATCTATTCATCGATATTGAGAAAGGTTAATGCAATGCGATTTTGATGGCTTGAGAAGATTCATGATACCAGCTATTATATGACAAGTCCAAGCTTTGCTTCAAAGACAGAATGTGCAGCTCTTATAGCCAGCCGGCCTTGCGACAATGCGCCTCTGCAGCTCCAATATCAAATTTGAGATAATCATCAATCACTAAAGCACGAATCAAACGCAGGCTACCTCAATTTAAAATTCCCCGATACAAATATGACTTTCTCACTAGACAGCAGCAGCTTGCCTTGGCCGACGTCTTCCAAAACCGAAGAACCCTGTTTTCTCTTCTCGGACGCGAGGTTCTGCCGTGGCCGTGTAGCGGCGATCAGCCAGCCGGTGTGTCAGAACCGTGGAGATAAAGAACAAGATACTGCAAGCCGACCCAAATGTTAGCTACTTCTTCCATGAATTAGGGACACAAAATGGAGAGAGAGGAGACACATACGTCTGAAGAACCAGCAGAGCGGCACCAAGCCTCACAGTATTGCAGCCATTCCTTCCAATAGCTCTAAAGACTCTCACAAGAGTATTCTCGTTGCAGTTCGCATTGAAATTGTGCCGATACACGACAGCCGAGGCGAGATATCCCACGAACAGGGCAAAATCCAAAAACATGATGATGATCTGCGAGTCCGGTCCCAGAGACAAATGTGTGAAGAAGGCCAGCGCGATTACAAAAATTGCGGCAACAGAGAAGCCAAGTGGCACATCTGTCTCATCATAGCGGTAGTAGCCGGCGCGGTATATCCTGTTGTGGAACCATGCGAAAATGCCAGTGAGGATGATGGCGAAGATGAGCTGCAGAAACCGGACTGCCCAGAGCGGTGTCTTAATGCTTCCTGAGCGGCCAGCCATTTTGCAGCTTCAGTATTGGCGCTGGTAACCGTGGGTTATTCGCGGTGCCTAGGACTTCCCAATGATAGCTTAAAGGAACTTTTGAGAAGTTTGGAAAGTGGTGATTTTTTTTGGTGTAGAGAAATAGAAAGTCAGCGAACAGATGCAGATGCAGAATCTTCGAGCTTTATATACCTCTTCAACACCAAACATTGACGAACTAGAATTCTGTTCTCCAAATCCATGATCCACCTAAAATTTACTTATGATCACAAGCCGGGTCGCATGTCTAGACGTTATCTCAGTGCGCTGAGCTCCCTACCATATTCCTTGCGACATAATGAAGTCAACGAGCACATGATATCATGCATATCGCAGCGGGGTAAACGAATTAGCGGATACCGACATCCGACCCCACCGGCAACTTGTAAGGGTGACGCACGCACTAACAGTATAAAATAAGATGTTATAGTCTTCAGTGCTTGAGATTATCAAGGCTATCCTGGATACTTATATGATTAGCTTAACAAATCACGAAAGCCCACGTCGAACACCTCAGGAATCAAATCGCAATCTTGAGGGGGATCGACAATGGTTCAACGCGCTTTGCAAACCGTGATATTTCCGCGGTCAATGTTATCAAATCGAATTCTGGTCCGAGTTGTAGATTCCGGCCCGACGTGACTTCTACTAATATAGACAGTATCAGCCGTTGATCGTGGATGACAGCGTCTAGTGGAGGCTTTAGAAAAATGCATGACACCATTGAATGAGATTATGAGAAGTGTATGGTGGATCAATATACTGGCCTGTCACGACATTGGCTAGACTGGCCGGGAACCAGGTTGCCGGTGTTGGGAATTGTGTGTTGTGCGAATCGTTCTTCGAATTGGGTTGATATCATGATTCCTGCTGGCTTGGCCGGGCGAGAAAGGCCTGGTAGGGGCATAAAGAGTACACTAGACCGTGTTATGCTGGGGGCGCCTGCGGTTATATCCAAGTAGGGATAGAGCAGAACATTTGAGGGTTGGTATGGCACTAGCAATGTTAGTTTGTGTAACCAACTAGGGGTGTTCAAGATGCGGCAACTCTCCTAAGCTAAGATGTAGACAAGAACTGGATTGAATGTGCGAATCGAAATATCTAAGGAGATTATGGCTACTATATATACTTACTTATTTGGCTACATATTGGAGAACAAGCCGTCGCATTTCTAATAATTCTGACAATCAGCGATATCATGGCTGGCATGGGGTACAACTGCGTTAACCGTATCCACGTCCCAGCCGAATATTAATTGCATAAATGTAAGACGAAGTTTTGATCTGTTCTACCGAGAATCCTAAACAACAGTTTACGTAACTAGTATATGGCGGCTGCTTTATCATCTACACCACCAATCCTGGTGTCGTTGTTTACCGGTCTAAGCCGGACTTTAAGGGAAGCGCTACTGACCTGCCCCCCGAGTGCGACCGCCTCAGAAGCTATATCATCGACACAGACGCAGTTCTCAAGCCCTCAATGTTCTGGCGTCGACATCCTAGAAATAAAAATGGTCAACCCAGCCGCAGGTTATCAAGCATAATATCGTTGGCGGCTCCGTGTATCTGCACTCTGCAAGGAGAATCCTACGGGCAACTTAACGGCTAGTCACAAGTTGTTGTTATTGGAATTGGAAGAAAAAAATAGAAGGATCAGATGCTCAACGACAGCCTTGAAATGATGTTAGTACAGGTGATGATGTGGGCACTCTGGATCCATGGACTGCCCGCGGGAACAGACAGTACTGACGGGAACGTATGAAGTATAACCCTACTAGTGATATATGCATAGCCCGGACTTTACCACGCGATATTTTAACCTCTGGAAAGAGGCATATGCAGGTTGCATATGCGATGTATAAGCATTATATAGGAGCATGATATTTCCTGTCGATATAGTAACGGGACTACAATAGCAAAAGGTGTTAAGATTGGAACCAAGAATCTTCGAGGGAGCTGTAGTCTTGACTCACAGACCAATGAAGCTAAGGGATATCTGAGTCCAAATCTTCTTCTTGAAATTCTCTGCAGGAGTTTCAATTCCCGAACGCTCAGAAGGAATAAACAAGGAAATAAGCCCAAGTGAGTTCAGGTAAGGGGTTAACATACTTGTGCGGTGTCGATAGCTATGATGGTGCGTAGCCAGAATTTTTCTCAAAAGTCTCGTTTATAAGATTGTCTTGTGAACTAGACTGCTAACCCCCCAGGGTATTGTGAAAGTTCTAAGATAGAATCCTAAGGATAACATACTAGCGCTGCTGTGGCTATATAATGGCTAGCACACTGCTGCATGCAGCTGCGCAGATAAATCCTAAAGGTTCTAGATGTTCACATAAATCACGCGGGGGTGCTCTGTAAGGCGTAAGTCACGTACTAATACGTCTCTATACATTCACTAGTCTCGATATTCACTATATGTCTGACAGTTAGACGCCTAGCTAGGCCGGCGCCATAGCATTTTCTTTCTCTTTAAGAGACTGGTTTTGGAGGAGGATGTGTGAATACACAATTTTTAGTCTGTAACGCCTCGGGCAGAGAACCGTTTTCCTCATATCAGCGGATCTTTATAGAGGGGTAATTCCGTGGCGTACTATATGCCGTGCACTGGGCTGACTTATGTAATATAATGCTGGTTACATGACCGCCTCGTTAGTTCGATCCGGCGGAGAATGGAACATAAAGGCCCAAAACAAGCGCAACGACATGTTATACCAAAGAATCGCCCTAGCCATCACATGAACGTAACTTACCAGTTTTCAAGCCTACGTCTTATCAGGCTTGTTGATATTGAACTTTATTGTGAGAAGCCGTGTCGACCACACAATAGCTAGGTACGCCACGACATCTCAAGAGGCATTTCGTATCGACCATATCCAACCTCAACAATTTTGCTCGAAGAAGTTTTAGAAACCTCTACCCGAAGAAAACATGAGGCCATTGAGTCTATGCACTGCTACTGGTGTCTGGAGAAGTCTATATAAAGGTGCTGTTGGCCTACGCTGAGGATACCTACTCGTTCTTCATCAGGCAGACAAAGCTACTCCAATACGATATAGAGCAATAATCATCTGAACATACGCAGAGTCTTTTCAGCATCTTTATTTCTCAATCATTGCAATAGTTTCCCCACTATAATTTATAATCATATCCCTTAGATTTCATCAAAATGCATATCTTTTCAAAGATCGTCGCCTTCAGGTTAGTAACACGTCTTCATGACCGCGACGTGGGAGAATAGTTTCACTAAACATTCTTTGATAGCATCCTGTATCTCGGCGCTCGTGCCCAGGACGAGGACGTCGAGCTCGAGGACGCAGACGTCTTTTACGCTGTGTCGACAGCCCCCAGCCCCACTTCTACCTCTACGGGGCCAACGGGACCAACGGGCTGTCCAGCAGCCTGGGATTCAAAATGCGCCTTTTTCAGCAGCGGCTATAGAGGAAGCCCCGGCTCTTGCCTTACCGCGTGGGTTTTCAACGGTTTCAGCGGTCAAGCTAGCCAGATATGCCCCGGCGGTCCTACATGCAGTGGAAACCCTGCGAATTGTCCCTTCGAGTGCACAACCTCCCAGGCCCTCGGTGACCACACTTTCTGCAACCCCAACGGCGACATCACCGACCCTCGAGTTACATGCAAACCATGCGGTCAAGCCAAGTCCAGCACTGCGACAAGCTCAACGGCAACGAGCTCAACGGCAGCGACTCGGAGTTCAACGGCAACGGACTCAACGGCAACTAGCACAACGGGAACAAGTGCATCATCGGCAACGAGCCCGTCGGCAACATCTACTCAAAACCCGTGGCCAAGCCCAACCGGATGCCCGCCGTACAACGACCCGAGCTGCGGATTCTTCCTGGATGACAGGAGCGGCAAGCAGTGCAGCTGGGCGTACCGAATCTCTCCGTTCTCAGGCCAAGGATCCACGATCTGCCCCTTCATTCTGAGTCAGTGCACCGGCAACCCGAATCACTGTCTTTACGAGTGCAAGCTTTCTGGCAGTCTTGGCAACCAAACCTTCTGCAACACTGAGGATTACACCGGTGACTCTCGGATTGCATGCAAGCAATGCCCTGGCATCACGCGAACGTCAGAGACCAATTCCCCAACAGCCTCTCCTACCACCAGCGCTAGCTCGACAAGTCGGGGTATCATCCCAAGTAACACTACTACGCCTTTGCCGAGACCGACCCAGACCTCCGAAGCTTCTGCTCTCTCAGCCAGCGGATTGGTTATCTTTGTGGCAGCTCTCTGCATGATGTTTGCGCTCTAAGCAGCTCATCACTTTGGATTACCTATGCAATCCGGGTGCCTATGCTCGAACTATCGATGCACAATTGTTTTTGCATTTAAATAATATTCTTCGGCACTGAATTGTATCAGCTTTAGAAGGTTAGGCTCCTAGCACTGTACACTAAGCTATCGCAGTCGCATACATACAATCTCAGTTTGATTAATCAAGACATTTTACCTCCGCGTTCACTACATGCCGGCCTCTGAGCTCTTGGCCAAGTTTGTCGCAAATTCGTGCAAGACTGCGTTGCCGTGAATTGACAATTTCGCCGATAAAATTAATTTGCGAACTGTATGGGGGATATGGCGTAAAAAGGCTCGAGACTGGATATATATCAGGCCGCTTCTCATTTTCTAGCACTAACACTCGTATAGTTGACAGGCATCCATCGATCTGCTGAACTAATACCGAATGTATAATCTATACCTGAGGACTTGAGGTCCTCGAATTTTAGTGAGGGGGACCGACAGGTGCAGCAAGCGTAGAATAGAGAACACCACAATATTTGTCAGAACAAGAAGAATCTCAACATTTATAGTAGACCTTGCCTCGTAAAACAGACAGCTGATCCTCTGGACGGTACCAGCGAAGTAGTGTACCCAGATGCATTGATGATACTGATACTATCTAGATAAGTATATACAGACAATGACCGTCGCCCGTAACAGAATAACGAGTGTCGTAAATGCATCCCGATCTCTACAAGCATACAGTAGGTAGATATACACGCTAAAACCCGCCAACCTCCATCTCCAGCACCTTCACCAACCTACCACTCCCCCCCTCCCCACCACCAAAGAACCCCTGAGCCGCAACCCCAACAACCTCCTCGAACAACCCCCCCACCAACGAACTCAACTCCTCCCCCGTCTGCTTAAAGTCCGGAAACACATTCACCTCCAACAACCCAACCCCGCCATCCTCCCCGATCAAAAAGTCCACACCAAAGATCTCGAAACCATTCGGTACTGGCTGAAAATGCACGCGGCCGCCACCCACCGCTGCACGAAACAACTCCCCTGTTATCCTGCATATCTCGTCGAACCAGGAATTCAATGTACCGGTCTCGACGGCGTGTGTGGTCGGTAGCGACCAGAAGGGGAGGACGGCACCGTCGTGCGCGCCGGATTGTAGGCATGTATTCGTTAGATGTGCGCTTAGGTCTGCTGTTGTCGCGTCGAATGTGCCAGGGGAGGATGTGTGGCCGGGGTGGCTGTATGGCTGCGCGGCGAAGAGTGCAAGCATGGGGCGGTAGACGTAGACTGTTAGCGCGCCGACGGCGAGGATGTATGTACGTATATGGAATTTCCGAGGCGCAGTTCCATCATGCGGTGTTAGCAGTATTGGCGGTATGTATTCCTGCGCGACGAAGTGTCGTAATCGGGATGTGACGATGCCGTCGCTATAACGCGGCTGTTCGTCGGTATCGGCTTCTTCCTCCTCTTCTTCGTCGGAGTCTTCCTCCCAGGATTCAAAGATGGCTTGGAGCTCGGAGAGGGTGCTGAAGAGGCGGATACCCGCCCCGCGATCGCTCATCCCAGGCTTCAGTATCCACCATTGTCGATCCCGTGGTTCCTTCTCGTCGTTCGCGTCGAGGCTTTCCGTCAGCTCGTAGGCTTCCTGGAGCGCCTCGTCCAGGAACTCGGCATAGTCGACCTCGAATGCGACGGCGGTTGGCACGGCGGCTTTCAAGACGCTGGACGGGTGTTTCCGGACGTGGGCGTCGACGGTGTGCAGGAGGTAGTGTTTCCGGATGAGCGCCTTGCGGATGACGTAGGCGTTGAAGAGCGCGGTTGTAGGGTGGGACAGCAGGTGTGTGAAGTCCAGCGACTCGTAGGCTGTCCAGTGCAGTTGCCGTGCTGTGTGTGGGAGTGTGGAAGCGTCGGACGGCGGTAGGATTGTGGCGTGCGGGAGGTGAGATTTGATGGCGGTGAGGATGAGCGGTTCGACGTAGGACTTGTCGTCGGTGTAGTCGACGATTGCGTAGAGGGGGTCTGTTTCGGTTTTTGCGTCTTTGGAAGGCGCTTGCATTGTTTGTGACGGTGGTCTGCAGTTATTGGTTTGAAGCGGTTGGTATGGGAGTGATATCTAGATTTGTTTGTATGCATGCAGGTATATATGATGTATGTATGCTCTGTCTATGTGACATGCTCCTGGCGGATATGCGCGTGCGTGAAAACGCAGAAATCTATAAAATCCAACAAAGGAGAGCGATATCCGGCCGCCTGACTTACAGTATGAGTTCCTGGCCGATACCCGGGCCGTGCAGAAAATTGGCCTTCAGCGGCGTTACACTAGCGTTCACACACAAATCAGCAACCTCGTCGCTATCAACATGCATCTACGACTTGATCGTATACGTAGGAAGTATGTTGCCCTGCCCCTTCAGCGCCTGGCTTCGAGGCCAAGGAAGTATATGAGGGTGGGAATATGAGGGTTAATATAGAATACGTACCTGACATACCCCTGCCGCAGGGCCCACGCATCGCTCCCCTCAGCACTCGGCTGCGCTGCCGTCTTCTCCACATCCGAAAACCGCGGCGCCCACCGAAACTTATACTTTTCCATAACCTTACTCACATCCTCCCCGTTCGCTTTCCGCAGCGGCGGCGTGCCACTCGCGTCGGCTGCGCCCTCGCGGTCCCTCGTCGCCATCTCCAGCGCATTCGGGTCCTCCTCGTCGGCGGCGGTGCGGACAGCAGCGTAGCAGCCGCCCCACGTGTTCTGCAGGATGTGCGTGAACAGGATTTTTGTGTTCTCGACGTCCGTGTCGACGGGCAGGTTTACGGAGTACATGTCCACTGAGCCGTCTGTGGGCCAGTTTGCGTAGAGGTGGTCGATGATGCGTGCGGAGAGGGTGGAGACGGCGGTGATGTGGGCTGGGTTGTGGTCGTGGTTTCGCGATCGGTAGGCGTACGAGACGGAGATGGCCTTGCCGCCGCTCTACACACACATATCTCAATTAGCATGCCCATTATATCCAGCTTACGTACGCGGCTTCGCTATGGGGTGTGTGTGAGGAGTTGGTGGGGCTTACGAGGGCAGCTTCCATGGCGCCTCCCATCGTCCCGCTGCTCAGCGCGTAAACCGCACTGGTATTCTTCCCGAAATTCGGCCCCGAAATAACGAGATCGATGGGCGGCCGCTCCCTGAAGATATGGAACAAGCCAATCTGCGTGCACGAGGCGGGGGTCCCGTTGATGAGCACCCACTCGTCGCCGCCGTCTTCCCGAGGCGTGTCGTGCACGCTGTCGGTGTCCGGACGGTAGAATGTGGGGTGCGGATGATGACCTATGATGTGGGCTTTTCCGATCCATGACTTCTGGTCGGCGGGAATGCAGACGGAGACTGTGTGCGAGCGTGCGCGCAGGGCGTCGACGAGGTAGGTGATGTATGGGGAGGCGGGGCCGGGGGGGCCGTCGTCGTTGGTTAGCTGCAGACGTCATTGCGTTAGCTGGCTGCGAGTACCGCTGGATTTAATCACATTGATTGAGGTGGTGCTTATGGGGATATGGAAGGTGGATGTGAGCGAGTGGGTGATTACGTACTAGAATATGCATTTTTTATGTATATGCTGAGGGTGTAGAGTATGAAGTTGTAGAAGTGTAGAAGCTTGGGTAAGTCCGCGTCGAGGGAATTTTCGAGCTCGAAGCTTTTGCGCAATGCCGCGCCGGCCGCTAGCCGAGGCTGCATGCAGCAGCACGCAAGCAACGCAGACCCCGTTGCATATTTCACGACGTTGACAGCTCACGATTGAAAAACTAGTGCTTGGTATATCGTCATTGGAATGGACTTTTGATTTAATTTACAGCAGGATATATAAAGGCAAAAGACGCGAGCTCCGGTTGACAGAAGAGGAACAGAGAAAACAGGGCTTAATTAACTGCACTACTTGGTAACGTCCTCGGCGGTGGCCTTCGAGCGCGTGCGCGACGAGATGCTGTTCTTGCGCTCGGCGGGCTGTTGTGCCGTCTTTGAGTCCTCGCGCTTGGGGCGGCCGGCCTTCTTCTTCGCCGGCTCTGACTCTGCAGGCTCGTCACGTTGTTCTTCTTCATCAACTTTGGGCTTTTTGGCCTCGGGTTTTGGTTCTGAGTGGTCGCCGTTTGCCTGCGACTTTGGAGGATCCTGAGCTTCCTCTTGCTCTTCGGCGCGCTCGCGCTTGTCTCCAACGGATGCTGCGTCTGCTGGCTGCTTCTTCGGACTGGCTGGTTTATCGTCGGTGTCCATCTTGTCTTCATCCTGCCCGCCGGCTTCTTCCTCTTCGTCGCGCTTTCGCGCGAGGGCGATTTGCTCGTCTATTGGAAGCTCGGCTTCGCGCTTTTCCTCCCCGGTATCGTCGGGACGGGTGAAGGGAGCATGCTGGCGGGGTTTTGGCATCGGTTTGCGCAGCTGTCCGTCCGATTGGTCCTTCTTTGAGTCTTCATCTTTCTCTGGTTCCTCGTCCTTGTCCTCCTTGTCGGCTAAATTGCCGTTCGAATTCTTATTCGAAGATCCGTCCGAGACCTTTTCGAGTTCGCTGGCGCGTTTGACGATTTCAGTGTCTTTGCCGTCTTGGGTAAGTTTGACGGCGGGATTGTCCGAGTCGGCGTTTTTGGAGACGGTGTTTCCCTTGGCGGTTTGGATGGAGATGGAGCCGTTTTCCTTGACCTGCTCGACGGTGCCGGTTGGGTGTCCGCCGCCCCAGTTCCACTGCGCTGTGTGATATGTTAGCCATCTGGTTTACGAGGTCAATCCGGATTGGGATGCTCAGATCAAATTTGTGTTGAGGTGTTGTGGATGTTTGTGGATGTTTGCGGAACAACGCAGAATAGCCAACACTGGGCGCCAACATCCAATGCGATGAGGCAGCTGCATGCAGAGCGAACAGAATGCAGATGAGGCGAAGGCGATGTGTGCTCCAGGATTCGATTGTGTATATGACTGGGGTGTCAGGGGACGGGGGCGGATGAGGCGACAGCTTGTGAAGCTGCTTTTCGGAGGTCGTCCGCGGGAATGTGAATGTAGGGCGCATTTGGCGATGGGGAACGGGTTCAGAGGGCAGAGTAATGACGACATGGGTCAATTGGGGAATGTCAGACCGCTGGCCGATTGGCCGCTAAGAATTCAACCTGGAGAAGCGAAGGGAAGCCGCCTACCTTGATCGCCTGGCTGGAGGTCCGTCATCGTGGAAGTCTAGTCTACAGTGGGGGTTGCTGCTGGAGATATTATGAGTGATTTATATAGAAGGTAGAGGTGGTATCTTCGGAGGTTTGGAGGTGTGTTATAGCGCTCTGGTCGTGATGGGGGGTTCGGGGTATAATATAGAGTGGTTGACTACGGAATTCGGGGGAGGATTGCTCTATATATCTAGATGAAGATGGGAGAAGGAACTAGTGAGGAAGAGAGAGGTACTGGGAGGGAGAGAGGATCGGGCTTTAAAGCAGGCGGGCGGCCCGTATAGCTAGCCCGTGGTATTACTAAGGTTCTACTACCACGTACGGCATGATGCTACATGTACACACATGTACAGCATTACGGCATGCATGGTATTCACTACTGAACTGTAGTATACAGAGTATATGTATAGGGAATAAACTTCGCCGGCGGCGCATCCGGGTTCAACCTCCAGGTGATGATGCAATCCATAACTCACGTACGAGTGCTACCGGTGCTGCCACCACCCAGCTACCAGCCACCCCGTACGCACATGCGCAGTATACGTAAGGTACGTGCGTGTGTGCTTGCCAGTATGCTAGCCAGCTGCCTGCCAGACCAGACATCGGCATATACCTAGGCAATAAGGATGCAGGATGGAGGTTGCTGGAAGGGGGATAGTCGATGTGGCCCGGCTGCGGGAAATGTGTTGCAGGCGAGGTTCTGTGGGGAAGCTTGATTCGATCGAATTATCTCCCAATCCGATCCAAAGCCGCCCCGGTCCACTCCCCCGGACCAAGGGTGCTTGTTGAGTAGAGTATACAGTTGGTCGGATATGATACGATGGTCTCTTATATATATACATCTCCTGAGAAATGCAGCAGCTGAATGATGCGATATGAGTGGTCGCGCTCAAAGCGGGCAAATGCCGGAGAATTAAGATTAATGGTCGACGGCCGGCGGCGGTCCTGCAGCCATCTCGATCGGCTGGGCAGAGCAGAAAAAATAAATTCCGTGGTGTCGTCGTTTAATACGCTGTTACTGACAAACTCTCCCCACGAACGACACTTCTTTTCTTCTCTCCATCACCAAATATCTCTTACCTCCCACCCCCCATCGCCCATCGACTTCATCGCAACAGCTACCCCCCCACCCGCATCGACGTCGCGCTCGCGGTCATCGACAATCGCCCTCCGTCCCCGTTCACACAGCTTCTGGCCCCTCCGTGGCTTCTCGTCACGCGATTCGGTACGTGCTCGTCGCCGTCTGTCGGCTCTCGCTGTCGTCCCTGTCGTGACTGCTTGCTTGCTGCTGCTGTGCCCTGCTGCCACGCTCGGTCAGCTGACGCCAAACCCGCGTCTTTTCCTTTCCGACTGGCTGCGCACGCTGCTTCGTTTGTCTCTGTCGGCACAGTTTGGAATACCTGCGAGCTTCTGGCTGGCTGATCGATCTGCTCAGTCGGATCTCGTATCACCATCGTCCATCGGCCTTCTTATCCTCTGGAGCCAGCGGCAGCTTCCTTATCGATCTGCCTGCCCGACCTCGCTTCGATTCCCGTCTCGCTTTCTCTCTCTCCTGCACTACTTCGTACCAAGCTTCCTGCTCCCCGGGTAAGCTCGTTCCGCACGGTGCTCCTGCAACTTTACTGCTCCTGCGCTTGCTCAATGCCGCTGCTTTTGCCTCTGTTTTCTCCCTCTGCCTCTGGCTTGGCTTGGCTTGTCGTTCACCGCTGTCGTGAAAGGCCTCCATGATCAATGGCATTTGCCTGCCTGCTACACTCAGTGTTCCTGCTCCCTTTAGCCCTGTTTCATATGCCCGCCCACCGTGAGACATCTCTTGTCCCTGTCCGTCGCTAGTTAGCTGGCCTGCCTGCCTGCCTGCCCGTCGAGCCTCGAGCCACCAGCTTTGCTCGTGCGCGTTTCTGTCCGTCGAGGGAGCACACACGATCGTGTGTGCCCTAACTAGCTCAGGTCCAGCCCCAGCCGATGGGCGGACTGCCTGATCACCTGTTATCCCCTTGTTCAAATGCGTCTCCGTCATGCTTGCATAACAGCTCCTTGCTTTGCAGAGTCTCCCACAGTTTAAACCTGCTATGCTCGTGTTGTTGGGGGCCAAACACTAACCACTTGTTCCTCACTCCACATTTCAATTCCTCGATTGAAACAGCAGTTATTCTTTCTCATCATCGTCACCCCAAACTACCACTCCCGGATCTTTCACACCCATTGAGAACGTCCGAAACCATCAGCTCTACCATCAATTCGCCTACAAATACACATCATAAATGTCAGAAGTCACAACTCAGAGACCGTCGTCCGCCAGAGGGCGGGGAGGGTCGCGTGGCGGCCGAGGTGGCGGCGCGATTGGCAGAGGTGGCCGAAACGGAGCCGGCCCTCGATCGAATGGCGATACACTCGACGATGTTCCCCTGGAGGAGCAGGGCGAACTCGGCAAGCTGAAGCAGAAATACGCATCCCAGCTCTCCCTCCTGAAGGAAATGTTCCCCACGTGGACCGACGAGGACCTGATCAATCCCTTGGAAGAGGCTTTCGGAGACGCACAAATCGCGGCCAGCCTCATCTCGGAAGGTACAGTCGATGACGACAACATGCTCCTGCGGTCCCTTTCCCTGGAGAAATTAGCTCTCACCCGTCTTTGACATCTTTGAGGGTTTGCTCGCTGACGTTTTGCTGACTTTTCCGCCAGGTCACGCCACTCAATGGAATGATGTCAAGAAGAAGACAAAGGAAAAGCCCAAGTCAAAGGGCCCCCTACATTCAACGACCGATGATGGATCTCGTGCAGGACGCGGTGGCTTCAAATCTGCCAGGGGTGGCTTCGAAGGAACGAGAGGTGGAGCCGGACGTGGACGCGGAGGTTCCGATCGCGGTTCTGCTCGTGGACGCGGCGGACACTCTCGCGGGGGCAAGCACATCAACGGCAGCGGTGCCGACGCCTCTGGTAACAACGAATCCTCGGACTGGCCTGTCCAGGATGCCACAGACGACAAGTCCAAGGATGACAACGACTGGGGTACCGACCACAAGGACTCTACTGAAGTTACTACAGAACCACCCACCTGGAAATCCATCGCAGCTTCTGATCCAAATGCATCTCTCCACGAAAAGACGAAGCCGGTTACACCAGCGGCCCCGATGACCGCGTCTGAGAAACCTGCCGCGAAGAGCAGCCTTCCACCCGAGCCGCCAAAGAAGACCTGGGCTAGCTTACTACATGCCCCTGCTCCTCCTCCACCACCACCCCAGCCCGCTCCCGTCGCCGCTCCCGTTCCGAAGAAGCCCCAGAGTCCCGTCGTGGCAAAGGTTGAACCCGCCGCACCTGCACCTGCTCCCGCCCCTGCTCCAGCTCAAACCTCTACTCTGCCCCCACCGGAACCGACCACCTCTCTGCCACCTCCTGTCGCTGCTCCTACCGTAAAGAAGTCACCAATCATCACACCAGCTCTTCCCGAAATCGCTACACCCAAGCTCCCACCACCGGAACTGGCTGCGCCGGCGCCGATTGCCGAATCTCCCAAGGTAACTCCCGAGGATACTGTTGCGCCTAAGCCCGAGCCCGAACCTACCCTGGACGAACCTTCTCCCGAACCCGAGGAACCCCTTCCCCCTCCTGGACTGGATAAACTGACTGAGGAAAACCTGGAAAAGATTGAAAACACCGCACCGGCTCCGCCAACATCTACTGTTGCCAGCACCGTGGCCACAACTCCGTTGACTGGAACTCTCCCATCGTTACTGCAAGCGCAAAAGGGCCTTCTACCCATGCACCGTGCTCCGGGATCTAGATCCGGAGTCAGACGCATCCTATCGCAGCAAGAAGCTGTAGTTATGCCTCGCGAGAACCCTATCGATAGGGCTGCTGTTCAATTTGGTAGCATGGGCCTGAATGGCGACCAAGACGACTTTGACGAGGTCGAACAACCCGAGAAGCCCGAAACAGTCGCACCACCCCAGCAATCACCAATCGGTCAACCCAAAGCTTCCCTCCCGATCTCAACTGCAGCGGCCAACATTGCATCGCTTGGCCCTCAGCCCACTCCTCCACAGCCGCAAGCCATCCCCGAGCCGCAGCAACAACCTGTTTCGGTTCCACGTCATGCTCCGGGTCTGGCAGCTCCGATCCAGCAGCCATCCCACGTCAACCCACTCTCTTCTTCTCCCAGCGCCTCTCAGCATATTCAACCGCCACAGCAGCAGCAGCAACCCACCCAACCCCTCAGCCAATCTCTACCCCGTCAGTCTGGGTTTGGAGGAGAACAGAGCAAGTTCGACTCCTATGGACAGCAACAGCCGCATATCTCTGGCCAACAGAACCCTCTTGGACAATCTCCTTACGGTGGATACCAAGGTCAAACTCAACAGCAAGCCCAGCCTGGTGGACTCGCCGGGGCTGCTGCGGACCCATACGGCCAGTATTACGCTAATGCGGATCCCGCTCGGAATTCGGCCTTCAACACGTTCTATAACACCCCATATCAACAAGGCCAGTCGCAACAGCAAACCCAGCACCAGCCCGCGGAGCAGGCAGCTTCTCAGCCACGTTCGTCTAGTGCACTAGGTGGCGGCGTAGGCGCTGCTCTTGATAACACGCAGACTGGAACTGTGGCTGCAGCTGCAGGAACAGGCCAGCAACAGGGTCAACAGTCCAGGTTTGGATCCACGTTCCAAGGAAGCGAAGGAACACAGCCAGGACAGGGCAATGCTCAACAGGCGCCGCAGCACCCATCCCAGTACCCCATGCATCCGTCCTACTATCCGTATTACAACTATATGTCGGTAAGTTAAAGGTAGCCCATCTGATATGCCGCAAGGAAAAGTACTAACCGGATTAGCAGCAACAAATGTACAACCACTACGGTGCCTACCCTAAGGGTTTCTACGGGGCTACTCCTCAAGGGTACATGAGCCCGGGTGGATATGAACATACGTCTACGCCAGCTGGTTACGGAAACTTTGCTGGTCCCAGCTCGCAGGGCCGCGAATCGTCCCTGAATGAGTATGGACGCAGCGGGTCATCTCAGGCGCACCTCCAACAACAGGGAACTCAGCACTCCAACCTCGGATATGGATCTGGTGGCGTGCCTGACTATATGTCACCTCGCCAGCAATCTCAGCTGGGTGGTTTCGGAGCCCAGCAGCAACAGCAGCAACTCGGTCTTAGCGCAGGGCAACAAGGTGGCCACACCGAGGACGCCTTGAAGCCATATGGGGAGACGAAAGCACCGACTGGACCTTCGGGCAATCCTGCTGGTGCCCCTGGCAGGCCACCCAGCACGTCGGGTCTCTCCGGGCAAAGCGGACAGTCCCAGCTTCCGCAAAACCAGACCCAGCACCAGCAGCAGACTCCTATGGGAGGCGCTGCCGGTTATCCTCACCACTTGCAGGGACAGAGCCAGCAACATAACCCACTTATGGGAGCCGGCGGCCTGGGCAACCAGGGCGCGCACCATAACAGCGGTTACGGCATGTACGGCAGCTTTGGATCCTACCCTGGATACGGCAATCAAGGAGGCAATCGTCAGCAAGGGGGATGGACCTACGGTGGACACTAGGAAAGTTCATCGGACGACGAAGATCTTGATGCCAGGTTCTACCCCGGCTGAGTTGCACTTTGTGTAACGGCCCGGCTCTAGCCCCTGGCTTTCTTGTGCTGCTGAAGCTCTTCTCCCTCCCTCCCTCACTCACTCACTCTTCACTCGCTCAATCCTGGCAAGGAAATCTCCCCACTTCCGATCGATGATGCGCATATTTTATAGTTCTGAAACACCTTTTTTTTCTATTCTTCGTTTTTTGTTAAATACTGGCTTCTGTGGGATGGTCGGGGCTGCTGAAATTCCTCACCGCTGATGAAACTGTTGACTAAAAAAAATTTCGTTTCTTCTTCTTTTTTGGTTACTTTTATTTCTTTACTCTTCGGTGCTCTGTAAATGTTGCCGTCTCTTTTATTTTCCAAACTCAAACTGGGAAAGGGTCTTTCAAACAACGGGGTGTTCTATCAATTCATCTTTTTTTCCTCTTGCTTGACGGTTAGTTGTTTCTTTCAGTATTCTCATTTGTGCTGCGTCTCTGATCATGACAGTAATGTTTATGTTACGGATGCCTACGCTCAACTTTAAATTCTTCTTATGAACACCTTTTTCGTCCCTTTGGACTGGGGGTGTTCTTATTATTCTCTTATTATAAGCAAAATGAAAAAATGGGGCCTGGGAATTATTTTTCGCAACCGGCCTCTTGTTTCTCTTATGCGCAGGTATATGATGCGATGATGGACGAACGAACGCTTGAATGATACGCTCTCTTTTCGACTGCAGTTTATACGTTAACGGTTATTATACTTAAGAACGACAGGATAGGATAGGTGTCGCGGCTTGCTGATTGCTTTACCTTTCAAATACTAAATATTTAAATTTGTGCAGTTGATCGATCGGTTCTTTCTAGGTCGTGGGTTGAGCTGCGTGTATACATGCAAGGTTCGTTGCGGCTGGCTGACGGTATTATATTAGCCTGAATGTAGGCAGTGCGGGGATGTGAATAAAAGTTTCCTTTTCGTGTAATTATTTTAGTAAATTGTCCTTTAATATTCCGTACTTCTAGAATCGACTCTAGGAATTTGCGAACTGAAGTAGATGTAAGTAAGAAGTTATGCTACATGCATGGTATAGATGTATAGATCTGGTCTTGTGTGTATCGTGGTACTGGTGGGTGTAACAGTCGTGCATGACAAAGACTTAGCATGCAGTAGCTGTAACCGTGCTCAGGCCCGTATACGAATGCACGCATGGAGCTACGAGTAGAGTTGCCGGTACTTGGTATACTAGCTGGCTGCTGCATGCAGAGTGCCTGCATTGGTTTTGAGATGTGGGTTAACTTGGTTGATTGGCGGCTCGGCAGGCGGATGATCCGGATGGTTAGCAGCTTCCGCTTGAGCTTGTCTGTCTTTCTTCCTTCAACAACTTTATCCCATCCCATCTCATCGATATCCCGACGTCGCACGCATCTACGATCGCACACACGACAGCTGGGACAATTGACTGTCTAGGCTGAACATGTAACTGGCCGCGATAAGCAAATCGACAGCTACCACGATCATACGTCCGCCACCCATCTGTCCGTCCGTCCGTCCGTCCGTCCGGAATCTACGAAACTCGTCTACCACGTACGCGATAAACCCATACACACGAACGCACATCCACGACAGCGACGGAGCCACGCACATGCGGTAAATGTCCTACCAAGGCTACTACAACCCGTACAGCGGCACCACCTCCGACAGAAAACGCCACACCTACCCACCGCAAACACCGCTCCTCGAGCGCCTCCTCCACTGGTTGCTGGACCTGCTCGAACCGCACATGAGCGCAACAGACTCCAGCCGGCAGCTGACGATAGCGTACGCCGCCGGCGCGAGCCTGGCTGCCATCACGCTGATATACGTTTTCGCGCCGACCTTCTTCATCGATGGGCGGGGCGGGGGCGGGGCGTATGCCTATGCTGGTGGGGGGAAGGGGAGGAAGCAGACTGTTGTGGGGTTGTATAATCCTGCTAATGACTGTTTTGTGAATTCGGTGCTCCAGGCGCTTGCTGGGGTGGGCGAGTTGAGGGGGTATCTTGTTAGGAGAGTTATGGTGCAGAGCCAGCTGGAGGGGTTGGAGGGACGGGGAGTGCTGAGGTGGAAGGGACGACGTCCGATCTTGACGAGGGCTTTGAAGACCATGCTTGACCGTGTGTATCACTCTCTACCTATGTTTGGGGATGTGGGCTAATGTGGGTGACTAGGACTGAATGAGAGGCCGCTGTACCGCAAGACGATTACGACGCGGGACTTCATCTACGAGCTCGAGAGGGTGTTTCGGTCGCGGATATCGCGGAATCAGCAGGACGCGCAGGAGTTTCTGCAGATTGTCGCTCAGACGCTCGCGGAGGAGTATGAGGCCCAGGAGAAGGTTAGGGCTACCGCACCGAGGGAAGTGAAGGAGGAGAGCAGGGTGGAAGAAGTTGAGGAGGGAGAGGCGACGGTGAAGCTGGTCGTCGAGCCGGAGGATGAGAAGGGGGAGAGCTCGGCGGAGGAGTTTGAGGTTCTCAGCGGGGAGAGCTCTGGAGAGGAGGAGACTAAGGTCAACGGCGTGAGCGAGGAGGAGGAACCGTCGAGCGAGCTGGAACAGACGACATCGAAGCCGAAACATATCCCAATCGAAGTCAAGACGGAGGACACTACACCGACGAACGAAAAAGAAGATGAATCTGAACCGGAAGGCGAAGAAGAGCACAAGATACCTGAGTTCGGCATGCCGATGGAAGGCAAGCTGGAGTCCGGCATCCAATGCCTCGTCTGCGGGTTCAAGCCGAAACCGACAGCGTCGACCTTCGTCGTCCTGACGCTCAACGTACCCCAAAAGTCCTACGCGACGCTCGACGACTGTTTCAACGAGCACCTATCAACCGAGTTCATCGACGATTTCCAATGCGCCAAATGCAAGCTGAACCGCATCATCGCCGTGCTCGAACGCAAGCAGGCTGCAACGCGCGACGAGAAGGATCTAGCAGAGCTCGACCGGTCGATCGCCGCGCTGAAAGACGCGCTGGACAAAGACCCGGAGAAGCTGCCGAAGGACGTGGTCTTACCTCCCGCTAATGCCACGATTGTCAAGTCGCGCATCGCGAAGCGCACGTACTTTGCGCATTGTCCGAATGTGCTCGCTATTCACCTGTCGCGGTCGATATTCGACTACTATTCGCGCAAGAATAGCTGCAAGGTTGCGTTTCCTGAGGAGCTGCAGCTCGGCCCGCTGCTGAGTCGGAGTAAATATAAGCTGCTCGGACTGATTACGCATAGGGGGAGCCATGAGAGCGGGCATTATGAGTGTTATCGGAGGCAGAATTCGCATCCGGCGCCGTATTCGACGCCGATGATGATGCCGGTTGATGCGACCGCGATGCCGACGCCTATTTCTGCGACTCCGATTGCTGCGACGCCGGTTTCTGCTACGCCGATGGCTAGTCAGGTGAATTTGGAGGCTACAAATGCGGCTACGGCTACGGCTACGAATGGTACTGCGACGACTGCCGAGCAGGCGCCGTTGGAGAAGGAGGAGGGGACGGTTGATACAACTACGGCTACGGCTACGACTACAGTTTCAGCCACAACTACGGCTACGGCACCTCCAGTGTCTGAGAAGGCGCAGGTTCAGCTGACGGCTGCTGGAGCAAAGACGAAGGAGAAGGGGACATCAGGGAAGACGAAGAAGCATAAGAGTGTTGATGGGCGGTGGTGGCGGATCAGCGACGATACTGTGAAGGAGGTCAAGACGGCGGATGTGCTAGGGCTGCAGAAGGAGGTGTATCTGCTGTTTTACGAGAAGGGGCGGGAGCGGTAGCCGTATTTCTTCCCGGACTGATGATTCATGGTGGGCGAATGAGATGATTGGTACGATATGATGCTATACGATATGGTGCAGGCATGGAGGTGGTAGACGACATGATATGGCCTTGCTGGATATCATGTTCTCGCGAGGGATTCTTTTTGTTGTTTTTATAGATGGCCGGCGTGCATGCTACACTGCACGATACAACATGTAACATAAATCAGTAAATCAGTGCTATAGTGCATAGCATGGAATTGATGACTGGATGGATCCGTATGGATAGATGTTCTATTAGCTATTGGATTGAAGCTTCCTGAAGGTGAAATGTGAATGGCTCGGCAATCGGGCGGTGGCTTGCATTGATTGGCTGGCATGACGCCATCGCGCAGCTATGAGCTCAGCTCGGGCGGTCGCTGGCTGTCAGTCGGCTGCAGCCAGCTTGAACGGATTGCCCCTTTAATCCAGCTAGCTGTCTCATTCCCGGGCGCCGGATGGCCATATACTTATTAATTACCATCCGATCGAACTGTATAAATACCGGCGATTGCTTTCTTTCTTGTCGTGAAGTGCATGCACATCTTGCAGTTCTGTTGAGGCGACGTTGCTGAAACAACTTTCTCGTCGTCGTGTTTAATATTTAAGTTGGCTCGTTCGTTGGTCGGCGGCCGTGACCCGAGCAAGCAAGAAGCAGCAGCTGTGCAGCGCACCTGAGCAGGACAGAGCACCTTCCCCGTCTTGATCATAAGTATTATTTCGCTCCCTCCCATCGACTCGACTCGACAGGACACACGATCACTTGCCTCTGCTGCGTGGCCGGTGAGCACACCCTCTTCACTGTTCTATACTGTACCATCCACCGATTTGAGTTCATTCGATCGCTGACCGACTGACTGCCTAGCTACCCGTATACGTACCTGCATACATCCGTTTGTACCATTGTATACATCGACGACAGTACAGAACACCAGAGCAACCTGACATACGTTACGCTACGCTACGTTACTCGACTTCAGCCTAAGCGACGGACGGACAGACGACGGAGACAGAAACAGATAGACGGACGCCAGCGATCCGCCGAGAATTAATTATACACCACTTCTGATTTTACCCGTTTAAACATGGCGGCCGCTCTCACTGGTGACTAACCCCTCTCCCTCCCGGCGCTGGCCTTTGTTCGTCTGTTCTGTTCCCCTTTCTGCTCGTCACAGGACCGTTTTGTGGTATCGCTACCTCTGCGACTTCTTTGTTCGCTGCTGCTGCTGCTGCTGCTCGATCTACGAGACGACACTGTCGACGTTGTTGATTGTTGCTGGAGAGTGCTCACGATGGGTCGCAAAACAGGTACTGCGAAAAGCACATGGGCGTCGTTCTTGAAGGTATGTATATCGGACAATCTGTATGAAGATGGAATGGAACTGTTGCTGACTGGTGCGCATTCTAGAGCATCGCGAGGTAAAGCTACTGTCGTGTGCCCGGTACAAACACCACATTCAGCTAACTGATAGCTTTTTCCTGCGCTCAGCTTCAATGGCGATCTGGCGTCTATGACCGCTCCGGTATATACACGCCCACCCCTTACTCTCTGCTCTGGAGATTATAATTTGCTTTTGCTGTTTGGTCTGGTCGCTGACGGTCTTGGTGTTCTAGCCCTTCATTCTCGGCAAGACGAGTCTGGTCGAGTACAGCGCTTACTGGGTACGTCCGAACTAAACGAACGTACGCTCTCACGGTCGCCTTGGCCCCGAGCATAGCCCCTACCACCACTAGCTCTACGCGTCACCACCAGATAATGTTTGCTAATATTTTCTCGGTAGACGGAGCATCCCAAGTTGTTTGTGGCGCCGGCTAAGGAGACGGATCCTGAGAAGCGGGCGTTGGCTGTGTTGACGTGGTTCCTGTCGACGCTGAAGCAGCAGTATAGTTCGCGGAGCGAGAAGCTGTAATACCCCCTTTCTACATCCTCACCTGTAGTACTACAGATTGCTTATGATTAAGTGGTGCTAATATTCCAATCTTGTTTGTAGAGGCTCCGAGAAGAAGCCGCTAAACCCCTTCCTTGGAGAGCTGTTCCTCGGCCATTGGGACGACGAGGAGGCTGGTCGGACGGAGCTCATTTCGGAGCAGGTCAGCCATCATCCGCCGGTTACTGCGTACTCGATCTTCAACGAGAAGCATGGCGTGCGGCTGCAGGGGTACAATGGGCAGAGGGCGAGCTTTGCCTCCATGACGATCACGGTCAAGCAGGTTGGACACGCGCGGCTGCACATCGACGCGTTTGACGAAGACTGTATGCTCCACTGCATTTTACCCGAGTTCCTTATGGGGAGACAATGACTGATGATATATTGTGGGAAGACTTTATTTCGCTGCCGGCGCTACATATCGAGGGACTGGTGTACGGGACTCCGTATGTCGAGCTGGAAAAGTCGACGGTGATCCAGTCGTCCAGTGGGTATTTTGCCAAGATTGAGTATTCTGGTAAAGGATGGGTGTCTGGCAAGAAGAACAGCTTTTCGGCGACGCTGCAGAAGACGGGAAGTAAGGAGATATTGTACAACATCGCCGGACAGTGGACCGACTCCTTTACGATCAAGAAGGGCAAGACTGAGGTATTTCTGTCCAACAGACGGTGTTCACGGGCGAGGGCTAATGTGGTGATATAGATTGATACGTACAGCGCCAAGGCGAATCCGACGACGCCGCTGACAATCAAGCCACTCGAGGAACAGGACCCGCTCGAGTCACGACGGGCGTGGGCCAAGGTCGTTGCCGCGATCGATAAGTGCGACTACGAGGAAACCGGCATCGAGAAGTCGAAGATCGAGAACGCCCAGCGCGAGCTACGCAAGAAGGAGAAGGCGGAAGGCACAGTTTGGGAGCGCCGGTACTTCAGCACCATCGACGACCTCCCCGTCGTCAACCAGCTCGTGGAGGCAGCCAGTCGGTGGACGGTCAGTCAGGGTCTCAGCCCGCTGTTGTTGGACGAGCCGGCCAAGACGAACGGGATCTGGGTGTTTGATGAGAAGAAGTACGAAGATATCAAGTCTGGCAAGAAGGATGCGGAGCTCAAGGCTGCGGCGGAGAAGGTTGAAGAGGCGACGGCGCATGCACCTGCGTCTGCGGACCCGCAGATCCCGCTTGTCGAGGCGGAGTAGATGTGCCTTCACTTGCTTCTCTTTCTTTTCAGGTTTCTTGTCGTTATACACTAAGATGGCTTGCTGGGTTTTAATTGACTTTTTTTTGTTTGTTTTATCTACTGCTTGGATCTGGGGTGAGGGATGGATGGATGGATGAACGAGATGGATGGACAAAAGTTGATGATGCATCTGGAGTATATTTATCCCTTGTTGATCGCTTTCTGGACGCCCCGCCTGCCCTGCGTTATTTCTATTCCATTCTCTATGCTGCTCGTGATTTATATGTACGCAGCGGCCGTTCTGGTTTAATATTAATATGGTACATGCGGGTGGTGTCGGGGCACGTATACAATTATTAATGTTTTTCTTCTTTTGGTTTTGTCGACTTGTTCAGACTACGTTACCCGGATTTTGAATTTGTCGTCGCGATGAGAAAATTGTAATGTTATTGGGCTATGATATACATGTAGCTACATAGCTAGTGATTAGTGATAATTACGGTTATGAAGCTGTGATAATTATTGATTGATGGTTGATGGATGGGTTACGTGCATGCGAGCGTCATATCTGGGGCGGGATTTGCGGCATGATGAAATGGCGGCGAATGGATCCGACTTGTCGGAGGCGACGCCGACAGCACGAGTGTTTGTTGGGGTGTATAAAAGCCTCAGCTGGTGAACGTATTCCGTGCCGACGGCCAATTATCGGTATACGTATCTTACCTGCGGTATTAATCCATTGATCCGTCTGTATATTGCGCTTTGCATTCATTGACTATTTTTATTCCGTTTGTGAGGGGTGAGTGTATATACGTATATAAAGTTCGCGCGTGGGCTGCCCCTCTTCTTGTGCACCGTTTGTTGGATTTCGCAGACGTCATAGCCATACGATAATAATATACGGTGTTACGGCCAACTCGACAGCGAACACGACGCTCTCTACCCTCGATACAGATACAACGTCCATTGATCAATTCATCTATCGTCCATCGCTGGCTCGGCTGCTGCTTTCGATATGAGCGTTCTTACCGTCCCTACAACGCCCTTTGTTGGGCAGAAGCCCGGAACGTGAGTAGCTCCCCCACTTCCCTGTTTAACTTCGGCTGCCAGCAGGGCGAGGATACGTATACATACTGACTATAACGGGGGAACGCAGCTCCGGTCTCCGCAAGAAAGTCAAGGTCTTCCAAGAGATCAACTATGTCGAAAACTTCATCGCCTCAATCCTCCTCTCCATCCCCGAGGGCGCGGAGGGCGCCTTTCTGGTGGTGGGTGGTGACGGCCGGTACTTCAACGACACGGTTATCCAGAAGATCGCGCGGATGGCGCCAGCCTACGGTGTTCGCAAGCTGCTTATCGGGCGCAACGGGATCATGTCGACGCCTGCGGCGAGTAATGTGATTCGCAAGCGCGGGGCCACGGGGGGGATATTGCTGACGGCATCGCATAATCCTGGTGGACCTGAGGAGGATTTTGGGATCAAGTATAATCTTGCGAATGGGGGGCCGGCACCTGAGAGCGTGACGAACAAGATGTGGGAGATTTCGAAGACGATTGCTGAATATAAGATGCTTGATGCCGGTGATGTTTGTCCCCTTACCCTTCCCGTGGTTACTTCAGACATAACCCTACTTTATCTACTGCATGCGTATATGTGGGAAGATATGTATTTGGTGTTGGAGATGCTAATTGATGGTTAATTGGGCAGATCGATATTTCGACCATTGGCACAAAGCAGTATGGGAACCTGGAGGTCGAAATTGTCGACGGCGTCGCCGACTACGTCACCATGCTCAAGGAGATCTTTGACTTCCCGCTCATCAAGTCCTTCATTGCCGAGAACCCATCCTTCCGCGTCCGCTTCGACGCTCTCAACGCCGTAACTGGTCCCTACGCCACACGCATTTTCGTCGAGGAGCTCGGTCTACCCGCCGATTCCGTGGTACACAGCACGCCGCTGCCAGACTTCGGCGGCCTGCACCCGGATCCGAATCTGACGTATGCACATGATTTGGTGGAGTCCGTCGATCGGGAGAATATTCCTTTCGGCGCGGCGAGCGATGGCGACGGCGATCGGAATATGATTTATGGAGCGCAGACCTTCGTTAGCCCTGGGGATAGTCTTGCGATTATAGCGCATTATGCGGATTTGATACCGTATTTTAAGAAGCAGGGGGTGTATGGACTTGCGAGGAGCATGCCGACGAGCGGTGCTGTGGATCTCGTCGCGAAGAAGAAGGGGCTGAATTGCTATGAGGTCCCGACTGGTGTGTACACTTCTCCTCATATCGCTTTACACCGTATACGTTCTTCTAGTGTGGGATGCTGATGGGGTAACTGACGTCTACAGGCTGGAAATTCTTCTGCGCGCTCTCCGATGCGGACAAGCTTTCGATCTGCGGTGAGGAGTCCTTCGGCACGGGCTCTAACCACATCCGCGAAAAGGACGGTCTCTGGGCCGTCGTAGCATGGCTCAACATCATCGCCGGCGTGTCCAAAACCAGCAGCCAGCCCGCCACCATCGCGTCCATCCAACAAGGCTTCTGGGCCGAATACGGCCGCACGTTCTTCACGCGCTACGACTACGAAAACGTCGATAGCGAGGGTGCAGCCAAGGTCATCGAACTGCTAACGCACAATGTCGTCGGCAGCGGCAAGACTGGCTTCATGGGGTCCGCGATAGGCGAGGGCGCGCATGTTGTCGAGGCTGATGACTTTAGTTACCAGGATTTGGACGGCAGTGTGTCGAAGAACCAGGGGCTATATGTGAAGACTAGTGATGATGCGAGGTTTGTCGTGCGGTTGAGCGGGACGGGCAGCTCTGGTGCGACGATTCGGCTGTATGTTGAGAAACATACGACTGTGAGTTCATTCTTCCTGGATCCATGTCCTTTATATTTTGGTAGACCGGTACTGACGGTGGCGGTGGTATAGGATCCTAAGACGTACGGTTTGGATGCGCAGGAGTACCTGAAGGAGCCGATACAGAATGCGATCAAGCTGCTCAAATTGGAGGAACTCACAGGCCGGAAGGAGCCGAGTGTTATCACCTAGTTGCATGGACGAGACTTGCATGAACTCAGAGTTGCAGGCAGTTAGTTTGGTCTTTGTGTAGTTGTCGGCACACTTGTCGTTCCTTTCTCATGGTAGTTGAAGCTGGATGCACGCGGTGTGACGTGAGGTCTGCCGCGACTTTTTTGCCGAGTCGGATATCGTGCCGTTGGAAAGTTGGCAAGATAGTAGTTGCATCGTGTGGTCGTTTTATTCATTCATTCGTGAATCGAGAAGCTTAGGCTGCATTTGAAAAGTCTTGATCCTAGGAAGTTTACTAGTAAATCGTTGGCTGCCTAAAACTGATGCATCGATGGATAGTTGATACTATATTCTGCTTAAGCTATGGGTAGATCGAGTATTACTCGATATCTTTAATTACGCTAGGGCTTGGCACTGGTTACTTGTATACAACGAGAAGATGTTGTGGTAGGTCGGATTATGAAGTAGATAGGTAATGACCCCTAGCTACATATACTCGGGCTAAATTTACACAAGCATCAAATTCAAGACCCCCGATCGTTATATTCGGCCGTTACTGTCGTCAAAGACATTACCCATGCATTGTCGTATTGTGTTCATACTATACTGTGATAAAATTCTCCTCATTCTGTGATTCCTCGCCGTCACCAGTCAGCGCTCGGCGTAACGTATACCTTTAGCGAAGCTTTATCCACATCCCTGGCCATGGATACAAAGCAGTCGATATAGTCGAGATCGCGGATGGAGCGGTGGTGGGAATCTTCAGCGATCCGCATGTCGAGGCGGCGGACCATGTGCGCGACGGAGAGGTAGAGTTCAGACTGTGCCAGACTGGATGAATATTAGCCCGTTGTGCTTCTTTATTATAGAGCGTAGGAAATGGTGTTTAGGATAGAATACGTACTACATTCCGATGCAATGTCTGCTGTCTTTTCCGAAGGGGACAAAGTATTTATCGAAATGTGTGTGTAGGTTGCCGTTTTCGTCGAGCCATCGGCCGGGTTTGTAGTTGTGTGGGTCTTCATAGATGGCTTCGTTGCGCAGCATCATGTAGTTGGAGGTGGTAACGGAATACTGGATAATTTAGTGGATGAAGGATATAAGTTTGGGGGCGATGGACTCACGCCGCGAGGGATGTGGTGGCCTAGGACTTGGAAGTTTGGCTCTTCGACGATGCGAGGCATGCGGCCGATGACGCCGCATGAGATGCGGAGACCCTCCTTGATGCATGCAACCTGAGGTATCATGGCCTTAGCAGGCCTATCTCATTAAGATATCGGGAAGAGTATTCTATATCATACCATGTATGGAATCTTTTCGAGTTTCGCCCAGGTAATCTTCGATTCTGACGACGGGAACGCCATTCTAAGCTCCGCCTTGAGTTTTGTGTAAACATCGGGATTCGACAGGATACCAAGCATGGTTGCATGAACACCGTTTCCAGTGGTATCCGACGATGCGACGGTAAGACCGTACGCTTCATCTGAGAGGTCATCCAGACTCTTCGGGGGAATCGGGTTGCCCTCGTCGTCGTGCGGGTGCAACATGTCGTAAAAAACGGTGCGGTTCTCCTTGCGGAGGTCATCGGCCTTTGGGTCGTCACGGATCTTCTGAATGGCGACCTTGGAGTCCTGCTTGAGTTTGACGTATGTGCTAGCGGACGGGTCGAGTTTCAGTGCGATAAATGGCGGCAGGTGCGTGATGCGGTATACCATAGCCGGTGTCATCATTCTGAACATCCACAGAGACGCCATGTGCACGCGGATCATGTCGAAAAAGTCCTTTCCGAGATTCGGCGAATCTTGGAAGGAAAACGACTTGCCGAAGGCATAGTCGGAAAAGATGTCTAGCACGATGCAGCGGATGCGATAATGAAGATCAATGGGCTCCTGGCTGTCCGGCGGCGTGCTTTCGGCATATCGCTTGAGGTACTGACATAGCTTGTCGATGTGCTTGACTATGACGGCCTCGAACTCCGTTACGGACTTTTTGGAAAAGTAGTTGTTTAGGGGATCGCGGCGGGAGCGGTGCGTCGCTGTGTCTTTTGCGAAGAAAAGGACGTTGATATCCCCCGCGAACCTTTGGTAGTAGAGAGGATCTTTGGTAACCTTCGCATTGGTCTTGTAAAGTAGGGAATAAGTGTCCGGGTCGTTGACATGGACCTCATGGGGGGTGATACGAATGACCGGGCCTGTGCATTAATGAAATTAGCTTTCAGATTCAAGAAAATGCATCAAGGTACAGAAAGACGGATTTCCGTACCGTATATTTTGTGCCATTCTTCGATCTTCTTGTAATATTGTCCTGGATTGATGCAGTTATAATAAAATTCGACGAGCCAAGTTGCGGCAGCGAGTTTCGGGCCAGGTATCTTTGACAGCGGGTGGAACCAAATCCGGTACACAGCCGTGCTTATCAGAAATGATGCAAGCAGACCGGCAGTTGTGGCCGCCAACAGGGCCCAGTCGACATGTCCCAACAGTGATTGCGCTTCGCTCAACAGCTTCATTGTTGTGGTCCCAGCATTCTGGTTGTGCGCAGAAGGAGGGGTGCACAGGCCGGGTTCCTTTTAGGTAGATATCTAGCCCGATTGGAAAATGCAACGTGAAACGCATCGTTCTGGCTCCGCGATATGACGGCGGGGTGGTCCGACAGGGATTCTTCGCGTTCGGCTGAGGTTCCGGCGTTATTCCCAGTATGATGCATGCCTGCAGATTGGATAAAGCCTTTTCCGGGGTCTCCCATGGATAGCACTATGATGTACAATGGAACAAATAATTGGAAATTTATGGAGTCGAGGCTGTCCTGATATTCATGTCGTCAAGAATGGGACACTTTGCCGACCAGCAACAAAATTACATGGTTCCATGGATTGGTACGAAGAAGCGCTGCAGCATTTTGCAAGAAAAATATTTGATGTTGAACATATTCGAATGGCTACTGGAAGTAATTGGCTTTCAATACAACTAGTGATTATAACCCTGCCGCGATCATATCGCTGCCATTTCCCGATGGGCCCGGGTTCCAGAGAATTCGCGCTGCGTTATTAGCACTTAAGTATTTTTGTGCCCTATGTTGTTCGAAATCGATGACAGTTTATTCGGAGGTTCCATTATTTATATCCGTTTCGATACTCCTTTCTGCGGGAGGGATCCGATATTAGCATGCACGTTGATACCACCAAAGCAAATAAACATATGCATATCCAAAGCATCCGAAACAATAACTTACTATCTACTGTAAACCGATGTTAAATTCTTTCGCTCTTTAGCCCTGAAGCCCAGCGAGGGTTCTTGACGAAAGAAGAAAGAAAGAAAGAACAGAGACCAAAAACCAAAACATCAAACCAACAATGAAAATAGCATTGGTGAATCGCCTGGCGCCCACTAAGCATAATGATCTATCGTCGGGCCGGGACAGCGGCTATCAGGCCCGTTTTGTTCGATGCAAAGAACAAGCCGCCCCCGGGGTCGCCTGCATGAAGCAAGGCCTGCCGGACCCCCATCCCTGTCAGACGAGGCACCTTGTGCCGTTGCGTCTTGATGGCAGCTATCTCGTTGAACCATGGTCCAATTGTTCTCCCGCTAGATGGCGAGGGCCTGGCCTCAACCCGGATCTTCAAGGCCACTGTTCTCATGCCGTTGCTTGAGTGGAAGCGTGTCAACAGTTGTGGGTATGAGGGTACCAGCCCCATCATACCGGCATCCGCTTGATAGAGCGCCAGTTAAGAACTGCCCGTGTCCCAGCGATATCTTGTCCGATGAATTGCCGTCTGGACAGGAACATGCCCTAACAAGGCGGACCGTGGCTTTAACTCCATACTGATCTGAGATTCTCAAACAGTCAATAAAGGTGCAAAAGCAAAAGAGTGAAGGACATATATATCACAAACCTCTTGGTGGGGCTTTTTCGGGTTCAGATCGGAATCCCGATATGCGCAGTTCCCGTACAATTCTTCTGCCTTGTCTTCGTCGCTCTTCTCACAGATTAGCTTTAACTGGCGGAAGCTACCTAGTCCGGTGGATCCGTAGTACTTACCGCAAAGAAAACTTTCGGTGCATCTAGGTCCTCTCAACTGATCAAGACCAAGATTAGTCTTGTTATAGGCTACCATGTTTTGATAGCATCTGCTTGGCTCAGTGCCCCTGGAATTTGTGAGGTAGGCTGGAATGCTGATGATATGGTGTTGTTAATGTTTGAATGATTCTTCCATAAGTTGTGTTTCCAATTGTTTTGCTGCTGCGATCGGCTGGATCTTCGGGCGTGTCAGCATTCTCATCACTGTCTGAGAAATCAGATTATACTCGCGTTCAGGATACTTGCTGCTTGTAGATGGTCGTCTCTTGGTTGTGAAATATCGACGCCTTCCAGAAAGCCTTCTGGCCCGCTATCGCTGCCGTCTTGGGAGGCGAGAACTTCGTCACGACTTCCGCCAGCCTGTGGCATCGCGACGATTGATTTGTGCTGTATAAGGAGGAGGCGCTGGTCAGCTATTGTAAAAGTGTCTCTGTCTGGAATATCGATTGTGTGGGTGTCTCTGGAAAATAATCCGATGGAAAGGCTCCGCTTGTGTTTACTTCACCCTCCTTATTGATAAGAGGCAGAAGAGACAAGACTTATGAATATATGTCGCCTGACTACCTACTTAGGTACTGGGATTGTAAATAAACCGTGAAACAAAAGAACTGTCTATTTTTATATATAAACACAAAATATGAATATATGAATTGATTAAAGACCTGACGATTGTTTCGTGACCCAGCTGCCAGACGGCCGATCCCTATCATTCCTACCCAAACAGATCTTCAGATAACAACTTGGATAAATAGTAGTAAATAAAGGGCCCTAGTCAGCAGTATTCCAAGAACACGGTTTAGCCAGCTATTATAGATAGTTAAGCAACTATGTCAGACAGGGGTCTTGATCGATACTGACGCTGGGTGGCATCGGTAGTAGGTAAAGGGCCTGTCCGCGAGGCCATATATATATATATATAGGGTTAAGACGTGTGCCATTTGCGAAAGCGCGACCTGCCATCTCGGCTTCTTAGCTCGGACGAAAACTGCTATCTCTACTGTTCGTTGGCGTCGCTGCCTACGTTACATTTCCGAACAGCACTAAACATGGGTTAGCAGTGCGACAGCGTCCTGCAAGACGAGCTACTGGGCGCCAAAGTTATTCCCGCTCGCTACCCGATAACCCTGTCACAAGCTATTTCCCGACGGGCCGGGAGTCCAAGAAAATTAAAGCAGGTTATATATATTATTGGCACTTGGATAGTATCATGTATTGTATCGTACGATATCCGTATCAATCTCGTATCTCGTATATCTACCCCGAAATATGTTTCGGACGTACTAAGCTTTGAAAAATTGTCACTGATGAGAAATAAAGATATAGTTGATTCCACTTTTGAATACTCTAGATCACGTACGAGAATCTGCGCCAGAAATCCGATTGCTGCCTTTTTGCATACTATCGATATTTAAGTAGCTATCAAAAATCTATTCACTTTATCGTCATATCATGATAAAAATCCGGGGCAATTAAGACCCAAGATGCTGCAACAAGCAGTCAAATATTTGCTCATTTCCAATCCGCTGGCCCTTGTTCGTGCCGGTACGCCTAGCCGAGCTCAGTCACCATGTAGTTCTGGGCCCAGGATTGCAATGGAGACCCGTGTGCTACGTCTGTATTTTTTAATTGACAGAACCATGGCTCGAGGGGACTTGATTTCGGCACAATGTTCCGCTGCAACTTGGGCCTATCAGCTGTATGTTTTCGCAATACGGTAAACCGCTTCAGGGCCTCTGGTATAAAGCCTTTACCATCTCCAATTGTATAATACTTACCATCGGTCCTCTGAAACTTGGCAACTATCACCTCGTCTCCGCACCGGTTGCATATTGGAGCTATATATATTTCTGAAGCTTCGAATTCGAAGCTTTGCCATATATTATTATTTTATATATCATCTGAGCGCATGCCTATGTAGTACAATGCACGCAATTGCTGTTCTTTTGGCGCTGGGCCCCTTGGTCGCCTTGGCCCAGTCACCAATCTATGGTCAGTGCGGGGGCATCGGATGGACGGGACCGACCACTTGCACATCTGGTAATTCATGTGTTAGCTTGAACCCTTATTACTCCCAATGCCTTCCTGGTAGCAGTGGTGGAACCACAACTTCTCGAGCTACCACCACGACCAGCCGTACAACTACGACTGTTCGAACAACTACATCTACCTCTCGCACGACTACTTCCCGTACTACCACCACTGGCGCCTCAGGTTCTCTCCCCACGTCTTTTCAATGGAGCTCCAGCGGCATTCTCATCAGCCCCAAAAGCGACAGCCATAACATAGCAGGCATAAAAGACCCCTCGATAGTCTACTACAATGGCTATTATCATGTCTTTGCGAGCACCGCAGTTTCCGCTGGCTACAATCTCGTCTACCTCCGCTTCACCGACTTCTCACAAGCTAGCGCTGCAACCTTCTACTACCTTGATGCAACTCCCATCGGTACCGGCTACCGTGCTGCCCCTCAGGTCTTCTTCTTTGCCCCGCAAAATCTCTGGTACCTCGTCTACCAGAACGGAAATGCAGCATATTCGACAAACACGGATATTAGCAACCCGGCCGGCTGGACTGCTCCGAAGAATTTCTTCACTTCGACGCCAAGTATCATAACTCAGAACATTGGCAACGGATACTGGGTTGACATGTGGGTCATCTGCGATAGCGCGACCTGCCATCTCTTCTCCTCAGACGACAACGGTCACCTCTACCGCTCGTCGACGTCGCTTTCAAACTTCCCCAATGGTATGGGAAACACCGTCATTGCGCTATCGGACTCTAATAAAAACAACCTGTTCGAAGCATCAAATGTATACTACATTGGTGGCGGAAAGTATCTCTTGCTCGTCGAGGCCATAGGTAGCGACGGGGCGCGGTACTTCCGCTCGTGGACCGCAACGAGTCTCTCGGGCCCCTGGGCGACACTGGCGGCAACGGAGGCGAATCCGTTCGCGCGGTCGAATAATGTCGTCTTTAACGGGACGCCGTGGACAAAGAGTATCAGCCATGGTGAGATGGTGCGCACAAACGTCGACCAGACTATGACAATTAGTCCGTGCGGATTGCGGTATTTGTATCAGGGCATGAGTCCGTCGGCGTCGGGTGATTATAACAGTCTACCGTGGCGCTTGGGTTTGCTCACACAAACCAATTCGCCGTGCTAGATTGGCCGTGTATCTGTTGGAGCTGTACACTATACATACCTAGGTATTGGGCCCGTATATAAGATTACGATATGTATACAGAGCTATATTGTGTATAATAGCAATGACTTGTTGCAAATTAGGCGCAAAACCTTTACGTCACTTGTAACCCTAGATGCTAGAGTACGCATATGGAAGTCTAAACACTTGCAGATACTAAGTTGGCTACCATTACTTAGATAATCAGCTGCAGCGGTGGGTATTGAATACGAGTATAGCGCACTAGCGTTGAACCAGGATATTATCCACATGAGATCAGCATGAGTAGGTTTAGACCTCAGTCTCCATTTGCAGCACCGTCTACATTATCGATCTTGACCCGTAGGTGAGATAACGACACGAATTCTTGATTCTAGATCTTTTGAGGCCCCCTTGGAAATGTCAAGATACTAGATCAATGGAATAATAGAAACATGAAAGATTTGTGGCAGGCTCTATGAACAGAAAAAAAAATAAGGGAATAACAAATAGGGAACCACATGCACCAGAAAATTTCAACAGAAAAAGGTCATATGGCCCGCTTCAATCACGATCCGGGTTCTACTTAGACTATACTCGGTCGTGGCGACCTGATCAGCTGAGTTAAGCTTTTGTACCCTTCTTTCCTTTCTTTTTTGGCAATAAACTTCCATTCTCGTTTTTACTTTTTTTGTGAAAGAAGAACAAAGGAAACAAATCGTCAAAGAAATTATTCTTTTCAGATCGGTTTGGTCAGGTGTCACTATAAATGCTGTATAGCCAACTAATTTTGCATTTCCCGTCTAGTTGAAGGAAAGTGGACCTGCTATAGATCTAGCCGTTCACGGCGCGGGTGGATGCCACAGGACACGTAGTATCGGGGACGCTGTGGGACGAGGTAGTTTATCAAAGTCTGGCAATCGAGGGGACGGTAATTTCCGTCAATTGATAGGTATCTTGCGCATATACGTAAGTAAGTAATCGCGCGTAGATAAATCTTGTCAGTAGACACAAACACGGAGTTAATTAAGTTTATGATCCGGAAGGCAAATCAGCTAGGATGTGGCGCCTGTGAACCGAATGATAAATATCTAATTGCCTCTCTGTTGTCTCATAGACTGACCAGTACTGATTGATGTGAGCTGACTCGACGTTGTTTGGAAGTCAAGAGCTGATGTTAACCATGTTCGATGCAGTAGGCCCTGAGGGCACCAATCGGCTGATGCCTCCGCGCTCCGATCGCCACATCTATATATGCAGCAGGCTCTGCGCGTACACACGGGATCTATCTGCATTTAATATTTACGTGAGAGGTGTTAGGTAGACAATATATATCTCCGAGCATACACCCCTCAAACTACCCGCTTCTCCACCGCAGTGGGGCTAGCTAAGCTTCAACGAAGCAGACAAGCATCAGTGCACCACGCGCATGCCCGTGCACCAATGGACATTGATCTGTAGTTATGGCTGGAGCTCCCGATGTGTGACACAACCATTAGTAGCACGAACTTAGCGAGCCCTGTGGGGCGACTTGGGACGCTGCCGAGATTAGCGCTCGAGGTGCATCTATAGCGAGCCATTTTGGGATAGTGATTTTCTGAGTTATCCCGCTCTCTAAGTGTGACACTATCTGCTGTAGGTACATTGGATTTTCCGACTCTTGGTTGGGGGGGGGCCTGCAGTGTCTTGGCGATTTTTTTTTGACGTTGCGGTGCTGGACCCTACAGCTACGAAGACTGTTAGTTGATATGTAAAATGTATGGTACTTATTAGATGCGTGACAGGCCTGGTAACGGACCAAGGATATAGAGTCCTTCGATATCGATCCCAATCTCGTGGAACTAATATATCAATTAGTAGGTACCGGTCCTTCTTCTACAACAATTGGAAGATCTGACCGATAGCACTCAGTTATAGTGCTTCTGCGTCTCGCAGCACCTACTCTTTGTGAATTCACAACCCAGAGCTAACGCTGCTCGTCATGCGGAGCTGTGTAACGAGGATTTACGTTCACATTCAACCGACCAGAGAGCGGCCGTGATACACAAGCACACCTCCAAGGTATTTTCGCTTATAAAGTTTCGATTGCATGAGGGGCTTGATGGAAAGGCAGTTGGATGGAAGTGTCCGTTACGTAATTCACGATATCAATTCCTAACAATATATAGTCATCAGCATTATCATCACGGGTACCGGACCCATAATTATGCCGGACAGGCTTCCCGATATCGATAATGGTGGTAATGACGATTATAATGTCCTGGTAATGCATTTTGACCCCAATCTCTCCATGTTCTATACCGTCCGATCATTCGATTACCAGCTGGAGGGCTAACCAGTGCTGGAACCATCTTTTTTTGCAGTCTCTCGTCAACCGATAAGTAAAACACTCTGGATGTAAATATAAAAGGACGCTGATATTCCCCTGAAAATCCCAGTCATGATACTCGACTCGCCATCATCAATCAATCTGATGCCCTCAAACTTCAGAACTGCGCCTTGATATCTTTATACACCCGTATTCTTTGCGTCCAACGTCTGATTACGAGACAACCAATATTTGCGTATAATCGCATTCATCTCTTGTCGAAAGACAAGATCTTCCCGAAGGCCCTTAGCATACTTTGACTATCACAGTCTTGGTGCGCCTCTATGATGTTTCGGACTAGAAAAATGTGGTATCTACCTTGGCACCTGTTATTATTCGCCCTCAGCATTGAGGCTGCTCCACAGATTTTCGAGAACCCGCCGGATAATAGTTATTGCATTCGCGTGGTCGATTGTACAACAACCACTTCTCAGAAAACCAGCACCCCTTGTAAAAGTAGCGTCGTTACTACAAGAACCACTTCCTGTCGATACATCACCCTAGACCCTTTGAACATCATCAACCCTCCAGCTACCACTACTGGCATCCCGAGCAAGGATCCACCTAAGGCTAATCCTCCAAAAATCAACCTCCCTACGAAGACTTTAACCTTCTGCTCGCCAGTTTTTCATTCTATGACCACCACCCGTTGTACAACGAAGACAACTACTACGACCGGCACCAGTTGTGGACCTACTACCACGTGTCTTAGTCGAGACCCATTCGAAAATTATGACCGAAACGCCCCCTGGGAGCAATGTTGGGATGCTGACTTTCCAATACCTCCGCCATTCCCTATCAAGGAAAGAGCGGAAGAGGAGCTGCGTATTACCAAAATTAAAAGAGTGCCAGCTACCCCCATCATCAACATTCCACCACTTATGACCGTAACCATCGATACTTATGCCCACGTGATCGTCGTAGATCAGGCCCAACGAGAAAGACTGGATGATTATTTCGATGGCAAAGACTGGGTCAGGGAACAGGTATCCAAACCGCTCCATATAATTTACTATTTTCCTGGTTTTATTTTCATAGTCGATACGCTAATGCGGCTAGGGAGACGAATAGATTAAAGTGCTCAATGATGCCTTCCATAAACCGGATGCGCAAGCCAGTTTTATATTCGAACTGAAAGAAGATCCCGATTACCATCTCAATCCAACATGGGCCAATGCCTACGTCATGGAGAACCCCGACCTGGATCCCGACGGTGAACTGGCCATGAAACAGGCTCTGAGAAAAGGGGGCTACGATGCCCTCAACTTTTATTTTCGGCCCTTCATTACTAAAAAGTATATTGCAGGTACATTTCCCTCTTACAAGTTTCTAGTTCCGAGTGCCCAGTTCTCCCATAAGATACACATGTGTGATATTTTACGGGCTTGATTCATATAATGACATGACACAAACCACTAGGCAATGAGGGAGGATTCTGGGGAATATGTATATATCCGAACAGCGGGTATGACTTCCTCAGACCGAATAACCCGAACAAGCACCCGAACAACGACGACTACAAGAGGTACGATGGCTGCCAGGTAGATGTACGCACCGTTCCCGGATTCAATCATACCAAGTACAAGCAAATAGCCCCGGGAAACGCCGATCTCCCCGCGTTCACTGGCAACGTAAGTCCGAGGAACCCGATACTAGCTTGACGAACGTTTTATAACTCTAATTTGACAATCAACTGCCTCACAGACCGCGGTCCACGAGGTCGGACATTGGCTGGGGCTGAAGCATACATTTGACAACTCTGATGGCAAAGGGTGTTTGGGTGATGGTGATGGCATCAGCGACACTCCACAAATGGATGGGACGCCACATAGTGACGAGTGGTCATGCCCAGCAACTGATAGCTGTCCGGATCAGCCAGGCGTTGACCCTCAGAACAATTACATGGGCTATTCGAGTGATCAGTGTCGCACGGAATTCACCAATCGCCAAAGGCTACGGATGTGGCAGACGTTTTTTCTCAAGCGCCGTGGCCTGACCAAGCTTGATGTTTTTAGTAACTAGGAGAACATTGCAGTCGTTTGTCGGGCTTCATGCGTGATCCAGTTCAAAGTTTCCGTCCTACTAGAGCACAATGACGGGTTATGGGCTCCGTTCATGGAGGATTATGCATCGGAGAAGGAGCGGGAAATCACTGAGGAAGAATGAAACCGATTATCATATATATATCCAGCCGCTATACAAATGACATGACATATGACCAAATTACATATTCGATTGGAGAAGCTAATTGACCGAAGAATCGATAAATTGTCTAGCTATATACCTAGGTATACCGCTGAAATCTAAGACTTCGACGAACACATCAAGCTTTGCAATATTTCTGGATATTGTTTCGCCATTCGATTTCCTATGTATAACCCTGGTAATTCCGCCAGATCGCCTTCATGTTCAGCGATCTCAGAACTAGAGCTCACAGACGACTGTGTTGACGCTGTTGCAGCCCGCGCGCTAAGCAACTGCTGTTATCTAACAGAGAAACTCTTCGAGCTGGTTTCAATTCCTTGACACCGTATTGACCATGCATGCTATAGGACAGTTAATCGTTCGAACACGTCATGGGATGCATAGCCTGCAGGATACAGCAGTAGAGCTCACTGTCCAATTCACAAGAGCTTGGACACATATAACACCAAGACATACAAACCCCAGAACTGACCACAGAATATATCAAGCTGAGCTTACACCGGATCCTAGTCTCGGGTTTAGAGCGTCCCATAAGGGGCGAAGTACGTAGGTAGACAAAGAAACATGAGTCCAAAGAATGAGAATAAAATCTGATAATATACATCTAGCATCTACCATGCATGCATGCAATCTCACTCTTTTCTCTATCCTACACGCCAACCAAGCAAGCCAAACATGCATGACCAAACCGTCACGCCAGATGTATATACACAAGCAAGTATGCGAATAAACGTAAAAGTAACGCCATATGCACCGTCGATTGCGTCCCCAAGTTTATAAAATGGTAACAGGTAACAATATGCCCCACACCTTTCTCTCAAATTCAAGTAAATAGATCATCGTAGTCGCGATACACACACCGAAGGAAGCAGGGTACTGGGGGTTGAGTACTCATCAACCCTTCCGGTAGGCTTCATAGCTTGACGGTCCCTGTCCGTGCCCCTGCCCGTGTCCGTGTCCGTTGCCACCCCACGCGTTTCCACCGCCATTGCTCCCATCACCACCATTGCTGCTACCGCCGTGTTGCGAGCGGGTTGGTGAGTATGGCTGGTATCCGCCTGCAGGAGGCTGCTGCAATCCCGGTGACTGTGGTGACTGACGCTGTGGTGATAGAGGCGGTGGATGATGGTACGGTTGTGAGGATTGGACATAGCCTCCTTGCTGGCCGACGCCGAGTCCCGGCGGATACTGACCCTGTTGATGGAAGTCGTATCCGCCGCTACTGCCGGCGCGATCATCGAAGCTTCCGGGCGTCGACCGTCCCATTGTCTGCGGTGCGCCTAGCAGGCCTGTGACGTCGCTGTCGCTGTCGCCCTCGTTCGCGCTAAAGTATCCTGGACTAGCGCTGGTACCTCTCGCCAGCGGCGACGTCGCCCGCGTGGTAGGTCCGTGCGTCAACGTAAGCTGCTGAGGACCCAGATTCGGGCTCCCCAGCGCGGAATACAATTGCTGACCAGGCTGTTGCGGGTAGAATCCTGGTGTCTCAGGGCGCGAGGTGCCCGCTGAGGACTCTCCGACGCTCAAACCGCTGGGTGTTACCGGCCGTGTGGGGTGGTACGCGCTGAGGCCGGGGCTGTTCGGGGCGTTGCTGGCGGTGCCGGCGGCGGCCGAGTCGAAGATGTATCCGAATTCCTGTCGCTCGCGGCCGCCGAGGTTGTGGTAGTCGAGCTGGGATTCCTTGACGAAGCCGTAGTGTTCCAGGCCTGATGGTTGCGGTTGCGGGTGTGCTGCGCGGCCGGGCTTGTCGCTCTGCATGGACATCATGCCGACGGCTTCGTCTGCGAGCGGGATGACGGCGGAGAAGGTCTCGTTGTCTTCGTTGTGGCGGACGCTGTAGACGCGCGCGAGGACGTGTTTGGCCTTGTCGTGGATGAGCGGGGTGAGGAGTTTGCGGGTGAGAGCAGGGTGGCCGTAGCGGTCTGACAGTCTGTCGTCACGGTAGTGTTTCTTCTGCGCAGCCTCGGCGCTGGCGGCTGCGGCGCTCTCCGCGTCGGCGGGCCCGGTGGAGGCGGTGTAGAAGTATAGTTTGTCGTCGAAGGTCTTCGCGACGTAGATCTTGAAGCCGATGAGGAGGAGGATGGGGATGAGCGCGCCGCAGGCCAGCTTGCCCGTGCCGAAGTTCACCCAGACGATACCCGCGGTGACGATGTTGCCAAAGGAGGCTGCGATGAGCACGCGGTTGACGAGCAGCCGCCAGAACTTGCCGCCGCTCTCCGTCTTCGTGACGAACATGTACATGAAGGCGTACTTGCGGAAGAAGCTGTCAAGGGTGAAGTACAGGCAGGCAACGGGGATAACTAGCGGCTGCACAGGGGCGAATGTGAATGCGATTGTCGCATAATAGAGGAAGTAGTTGTAGTAGGAGGCGAAGTCCATCTGCTGCGGGGCGGACCACTCGATCATCTCGCGCGGGGTGGGACTGAGGAACTTGCGCGAGTACCACCGCCAGATGAGAGTTACCAACTGAACGAGGTCGAGCAGGGCGCCGAGGTTGCGCTGCAGCAGGAAGATGATGAACCAGCGGGAGACATTGAAGACGGAGACGATGGTGTTCGTAGCTAGATGGAAGTCCTTGATCGCGTCCCAGACGGACTTTCTCGCATCGGTCGACTCGCTGATCACCTGCGCGACAAAGTTCCAGAGAGTGCCAAAGATAGTGAACACGATGATATTGTTGAAGACGAAGAAGGAGAAGAGCTTGCTCGTCGCATGGCGCTCGCGGGAAGTCTTGGTCAAGTCGCCCTGCCGCGCGGAGATACGCCGCATGACAATGGGCAGGATGATGAAAAAGATGGACGTCACAAGCGGCGCGGCGAAACCCTGGACCAGCGCCCAGAAATTCTTGTGCTTGATCAGCTCGGTCTGGAAGGCCGGCCAAAGGACGCCGATGCGGCCGATGTTGGCGAGGAAGGTCGCAATAAACGCATTGGGCACGATCCAGATGACGGTCAGGAAGATATATAGCACCCATCCCCACGTCTTGTTCCACCTGCGCTCACTCTTCGTTTTGCTGTCATCACATGTAAGTATCAGTTTATCCCAAGGTTCGGTAATACTATCAGAAGAGATGAATGGAACTTACGCAAGGTTATCCCATATAAGATCAGTTGGCCGCGGGGCGAGAACGATGCGTGTGCCCTGCGGATGCTTGCCCTTCGCCGCGTATGCAACCGTATGCGCATTCTGCATGGTGGAAAAACTGACAAACCCATACGGCAGCGGCTTCTTCAAATCGACACTGCTGCGCACCTCCTTGATCCGGGTTTCCAGCAACTTGAGCCGTTCGTCCAGGTACTCGATCGCATCGACCTTGTCGCTGCCCTTCGTTTTTCTGTCATCCTTGAACGGCACCATCGTGGGCCGGTTGGGCGGCAGCACATCCGGGTTCTTGAGATACTTTGCCAGCACGCTCTCCAGTCTGCGGACGGTCATTTCGTGCTCCTCAACCAGCTTCGGCAGCTCCTTCACGTCCCGCGCAATTCTCGCTTTCTGGTCCTCCGTTATCCGCGGGTCGACTTGGATCTTGGCGACGATTTCCGCCAGGCCGTCGTTGGACTGGTACTTTTTGGGGACGTCGGTGACCATGAGGGTCTTGGCGTAGAGGCTGGCCTGGTACTCGCCGCTTTCGAACAGGCGGGTCTTGAGCTTGAGCAGGGCGCGGTAGCTGCGCCAGATGAAGAAGCAGGTTATGATGTTGAACAGCCAGGCCATGATGACGTGGGCGGTCAGACAGTTGCCGTAGACGATCTGCGGGGACATGTAGATGAGGGGGTCTACGGCGCCGGGTCCGAGGACCTGCTTGTTCTTCTGGGAACAGCCGACGTTGACGGCAATCATAATGAAACTGAGAATGGAGAGGACTGCCAGCAAATTGCGCAGCATGCGTAGAAATCTCAAGAACACTATATTCATCCATGTTAGTCTATATCTACGTTCATAATATCACATGGTGAGGTGAGGTGAATGGTACCAATTGCGTCGAGGCCAATTTTATCCCAGAGGTCGTCTTCATGGCATTTAATCAACGGCTTGAGCCAGGCGAAATAGCCCTTTTCGATCGGCGGCGGGGCATGTCTTGCATCCGCATGCTTGAGACGCGGGGCGTAGACGACAGCGTTGAGCGGGCGAAGCAGACAGAAGAGTATAAAGATGGCAATTGAGATGCCAAAAGAGGTGGCAACGGAAGCAATGAGCGACTGGTGTTCGAACTGTTGTCTATTATCCCCACGTCAGCTCCGTATTCGAGTATTCAAATTTTCGTGCAGAAAATTAGCAATGTCGGAAATATACTTACTGGAAGTTGTCGTGGAGAAACTTGAGCAGTAGAGATCCAGAGTCCGGTTGGCCGTCCCGCTTGAACAGCGACGGCGCCGACCACGCACAGCTCTTCGCCATGATTGCGGCAATTCTCGCAGGCGAGAGCGAGCTGTTTCTATCAATTTATATAGTGTATGTATTTCGTATATTATATTCGAATGGATATAAATTTGGCGGTCAATTCAACGTCGACGGACTAGTTCCATAGACACATCGGGATGGCGTTTGTCCACAGCAAACGACGCCAAAACGTTTCCAACGGCGCCCTGTCGACAAGAAAGCCAAGCGATGAGCCGGTCGCGGTTCGGAAACGTCGGTGTGCTATTCGTCCGTCCGTTCCAGCGGCAGAAAATATATCGATCGTGAATTTGTAAAAAAGGAGGTATGTTGAGTTGAACGTCGTACAATTACGTCGGTCGTCGAAACACAAAATAGTACTGCAACCACCAACAACAACAATTCCAGCACTGACTTAGCTAAGTAAGAATAACGTTAACTCAATCAATCCACCCATCCCACCGGAGACAGCAGCAAGCAAGATAAGCAAGCGGATAGGTACCTGCCAATGAGCGAGGAGAAAAGGTGTCCGACTCGGATGCGGTAGCTCCTTTTCCTTACCTGCCGAGGGGCGTTGACCGAAGCAGCGGCCGGCTCTCTTCGACCGGACAAACAAACGAGGGCAGACGAGCAAGAGTGCGTATACGTCGTATGTAACGCTGAGCAATCGACCGAGCGAGCGAGCAAAGAGAGTCGAAACAGCAGGCGGGAACGAGCGAGATGCTACCGGTGCACTGTCGATAAGTAAGTACTGAGTATGTGGAAGCCGTAGAAGCCAGAATGACCTGGAAAACGATCGAAAAGAAGGAAGGACAGGGCCGTCGAGGGATTTGCACCGAGACTAGCACCGGGACAGCAACAGAACGGACGATTGTATACGACGAGAGAATGAACGAAGGACAGGGGCAGCAGCAGCTTGATAAAGAGAGCGATAAAATATGCCGAGCAGGAGACGGGAAATAAGGTTGGTTGACAGGAAATTCTGCCACTTTCTTGCTCGTGTCTCGGCCTCTTCAGGCAGGAGAACCGCGCAGGGGGCTCGACGGAGTGGATGGATGACGAAGCTGCCGCCCAACGGCCATTCCATGAATCGCCCCTGCAACCAAGTATTTCATTCATTCTACGGAGTGGTTACTACTACTGAGGTACTTCGTACTGACAAGATAGTTCTTAGACAGTAGGTGGTGGCGGGCTGCAGCTGAGACGCCCGTCCTATCAGGCGGCCGTCCTGCATGCAAGACTCCTCTCATGTGAGACACTCGCCTGCACAACATTCATTTTCCTCTTCGACGAAATACCATCTTCGGACAACTTCAAATAAAATTCTGCACAGCTGATCGATTCTGTTTGCATGCCAGTATACTAGTACCTAGGTCGTTACATACTAGAGAATAACGCTAGCAACGTTACCGCCCTGCGCGTATTAATTACTAATTACTATAAGCAAGCAAATTACCATCTTGTAGGTGATAAGCATTTCGGACTCTGTGCCGTGCTAATTTTGGCCACCGTCCGTGAAACCTCGTCACGACCTGTCCGATCGGCTGCACTGCTCCCGTTTGCAGCCAAGCCGTCGCATCGATCGCATGCGACGCTATCACTCGATCTTCAGATACATCATACCCACACTACTTCTATAGCTACATTAATATTCCCTCGGGATCCACCGAATGGTCCATCTACGTTGAAGAGTCTACGAGTAGATGATTCCAAAGAGAGTGTCTTGATTAATCTCGGGTAGAAGTCAAGTGTACCGTACCGTACCGTATTCGAGCAGCGAAATCATTGCGCGCGGCTGCCAAAACGGCCGCCCTAGACTCATGATACAAGACAAGAAAGACAGAAGAAAATAAAGAGGGAAAGGGAGAAAGAAAGAGGAAGGAAAGGTCCTTCTCGATTAGCAACGGTCATTTAGTCCAATCGGTCCGTCCGTCCGCTCACAGCTGGCCAGCAGTGTTAAAGTCGACCAAAGCATCCTGCACCCGCGCCGACATGGTCTTCTCGCCCTCGCGCACCCAGACGCGGGGATCAAAGTATTTCTTGTTCGGCTTGTCGGCGCCTAATGTCATAGCAAGAAGAAGACATGCGTCAGCCATCGCTCCGCCCTATGTGTTTAGGAATAAACAATGTGAGAGAGTCCTACCGTCCGGGTTGCCGACTTGCGACATGATGTAATCCTTCTTGTTCAGGACGTAATCCCTGATGCCGGTCAGGTAGGCCCATTGGAGATCTGCATCCGCCCCAACATCAAACATTAGTCTCCACAATTGCGATTGAATCCTACAAGGTATACTAAATTCTGTTTGAGAAACCCACCGGTGTCAAGGTTGACTTTGACAACGCCATAGCTGATGGCGTCCGAGAACTCCTGCTTGGTGGATCCCGATCCGCCGTGGAAGACGAGGAACAGCGGCTTGTCGTCCGACCCGCCAATCTTCTCCTTCGCGTAGGCCTGGTGCTTCTGCAGCAGCTCCGGGTGCAGCTTGACGTTGCCGGGCTTGTAAACGCCGTGGACGTTGCCGAAGGCCGCGGCGATGGAAAAGTACGGGCTGATGGGGGAGAGAGCCGAGTAGACTTCGTAGATGTCTTCGGGCTGCGTGTACAGCGCTGCGTTGTCGACGTCCTCGTTGTTCACTCCGTCCTCCTCGCCGCCGGTGATACCGATTTCCTAATTCGTCTGTGAGTATCTTCCTGCATACCCATATACAAATATGCAAGAAAGAAAGATATATGACATACCATCTCGAGCCACTGCTTCATGGGGGCGGCGCGCTTGAGGTACTTGGCCGTCGTGGCAATGTTCTCGTCCTTGGGCTGCTCCGACAGATCGATCATGTGCGACGACCACAGCGGCTCGCCGTGCTCCTTGAAGTAGGCCTCGTCGGCGTCCAGCATGCCGTCGAGCCATGGCAGCAGCTTCTTGGCGCAGTGGTCCGTGTGCAGGACGACGGGGATGCCGTAGGCGGGAGCGATCGAGCGGATGTAGTGGGCCGCAGCGATGCCGCCCTGGATGGAGGCATACTGGTCGCACGGCGAGGAGTTCGAGACGCCCTATACCAGCTATCTCAGCGTTGTGCTCTGCGCGGTTTTTTCTATCCAATGCTAAAGGCTGGGGTTTGATGAGTCTTACCTTGCCGGCAAAATAGGCGGCGCCGCCCTGCGAGGTCTGCAGGATGATGGGCGACTTCTTGTCACGGGCGGCCTCGAGAGCAGCCACGACGGTCGACGACGAGGTGACGTTCTACACATCGTCAACACCACACCCCCACTATAGTACTGCCAATTTTTCAGGGTATACTCACGATAGCGGGGATGGCAAACTTGTTGGCACGAGCATACTCAAACAGCTAGATACACATATCATATCAGCATCGCGGCGTCCGGTGGGGTGAGGGCCGGCAGGCGGCGGGGTAAATCTCTGCAGTGGGAAGCGATGGTGGGGCAGCAGTCCGCGGTATCTCCTACGCACCTTGAGCACGTCGTCGCCGGTGATGACACCGGTCTTGCGTGTAAGAACGTCCTGGACACCCATTGCGTCTAGTATTCGATTAATCTAGCGATTTAGCGATAGTTGGTTGAAGTGGATTCGTGATTCTGGATCGATGGTGACTGGTGGTTAGTATCGCTGTCGGTTGAAGTACAGATCTGTGGGCGTAATTTAAACTCCAGAAACCACCTCAATGCAATCGGCAATCTGGTCGATAGACGCGCAAACTCATGACGGCAGTTTGAACTGGCTCTTCAGTGCCCTCAGCTTGACCATTCGCCATAGCGACAGCTGCAGCTGCATTGGCGTCGTGGCCACGGATGCTGCGTAGACAGCTCCAGCCCAAATGAGGGGCAGCATACACTACCCCGCCACAGCTCCCAGAAACCACGATGCCAGCATCACGATTGAGATACTGTATAGCACAAAACACTAAACTCACCTGTGATAATTAACGCCGACGGCTCGAATACGGAGCGTGGTATTACACTGTAACTCGCGAAAAGTGGGTATCGACAATGCAATCTGATCAGAAGACAGCCTTCGACGTGCTCGGGACTGCCCGCCTCTTATTTATACCTCTTCCGGCTGCCTCCATCCTCCCGAGCTACGATAGTACACTACGATAGTAACTTCCAAGATATTACGTATATACATTCCATCAGACCATCTGAGCTGAGTATGCATACATGCACGGCTAGCTAGCTTCGGCATCAAAGGCAGGATGTTAGCTAATGGGCTGCAACTGGTGGGTTTATCGTATTTCCCTCGCGGGCTCGGCAGCCCGAAGAATTCTCGCGCGGGCTCGGCTGCGTGCCCGCCGGGATGCCTCGCGCGACTTTTCTGATGCCAGCCTCGAATTCGTCCGAGAGCATCGGACACTGCGCGATTGAAGATTTTTTCTTTTTGCCTGAGGGTCGGTTGGTGGGAGTACTTGGCGGACGGGCGAGGGTAGCGTCGGCGTAGTGGAGTAGTGAATTCCGCGGCTTCCCATCACGTCACTAGCTGGGGTCCTTCGATGCCCGCGGTTGAGAAACTGGTCCAGTGCACGTGCATTATCTTTGATGAATGAATATAGTTCAAAGAGTACTAATGCGCATATGCAGAGTCTGGCTGGTATTTATATGTATCTACCTGGCTTCGAGGCTCTGTATTCACAGGTTTGTGCAGTGACTAAGTAGTTTCGAAGCCAGACCGCCCAGATCTTGCCGACTTTATATGCAAAGTCTTTGGCCAATATACGTATTTACAATCCTGTGCATCCATATACACATGATACGACGAGATTATACAAATATAAAATCACAGCTCCCGCCGCTGCGGCGTCTTGAATATCGACGACCCCCCTCCCAACCCCACAGCAGCACTACTCACCACCCCCGCAGCAGAATCCTCCTCCTCCCGCATCACAACCACACTCCGCTTAATCGCCTCTTCGCCCTTAAACGTAATCTCAACCTCATACTCCCCGATAGTCTTGACGCGATCCCTCTCCGGCTGCTTCACGAACGTGACGTTATCGCCCGTGACGACGACGCGGCTGCCGTGCGGGTGTTTCGACGACTGCGCGATCATTTTGATGGCGTTGGCGACGTCGGAGGCGGTGACGGAGCCGTGGAGGGTGTTTGCGTAGGGTGCTGTTGTTGCGCGGAAGAAGCGGATGAAGGGTGGTAGTACACTGGATAGTGTGATTACCGTCTCCGCGGACTGTATATAACACCGTGTCAGCGCCGTACTAGTGTATAATATAAACTAGTGGGGAGGTGTGAGTGTGAGGGTGTGAGAGAGGCATCAGTAGGAACAATTGGAGTATATTTTATAAATTTTGATAAATTCCACATGTCGCTTCGGGTATGCGTATATCAAAACCATCATCATTTGCCTTCATCCCATCCAATGGGTATTTCGAGGAAGCATGGACATGTAACGACGTAAGTAATATGGTGGTACGTACCGTCAAGAGGGTATCCTTGACAGGACCGCCGCCGACCTGCGCCGGGCCAGTGGCACGCTGGACGACGACGGGTTGGAAGCCTGGGTCCCGTTCGACTAACGTATATTTGCCAAGCTGCTTCGCCAGGTCGCGGGTGAGGTACTCTGCCTCGCCGCGCTGGTACCATATCGTGCGCATGCGGCCGCGTGCCACCATCATTATCGAGCCTGCGTCGCGAGTGTCAGCGAGCCCACAATGTAGACTACATGAACACCAGATGGAGAATATGGGTCATGGAGGAGTGATTAAGAGGTGTACGTACCCTTCGGACCGTACCCCGGGATGTCCTTCAGCAGCCGCACCTTGATGCCCGCAGCCTTCGGCAGCGTCTTCTTCCCACGGACATGCTGTCGGTTGACACTGGGTAAAAATGACCGCAGACAGTTATGGCATATTGACAGTGATAGCGACGGCCGTAGCAGACCGGCCCGGGGTCCGGCGATGCTGAGGAGTGGTGCGAGGGACTGTGTCGACATTTACATTGGTGTAGTTCCGGTGTGGTTGAACGAATTATATATAAATTTGGCGGGTGGTGCCCGGCACAATTTTCCAACCACACGACAACGCAGGATGTCGTTATAACCACAACCACACAACTACCATGCTTCGCGGCCTGGGACTCGCTATCCGTCGACGCGCTGTTGTGAAAATACCAATACCGAAGCCCGCAGTACGAATTGCACTATCCATACGATACAAGCCCTTTTCAACAGCCCTCGTGAGGATGGATACGGATAAAGGTGGTCCGGCGGTCGAGGTGCCCATACCACCAACAACAGCAGATGAGACACCACGACCGCTCAAATCCGACAATCCACTCGTCTGGATCGACTGCGAGGTGCCCATACTCCCACTCCCATACATACAACCTATAGAACGCTAATTTATACTATAATATATAGATGACCGGGCTGAATCCACCAGCGGACAAACTCCTGCAAGTAGCCTGCTACATCACCGACTCCCAACTAAACCTGCTAGAACCGGACGGCTTCGAAACCGTCATCTCGCGCCCACAATCCCTCTTGGACGGCATGGACCCCTGGTGCACCACCACCCACGCCTCAACCGGCCTAACTGCCCGCGTCCTCACCTCCACCACCACCCTCTCCGACGCCCAGACATCCCTCCTAACATACATCAAAAAACACGTACCGGAGCCACAAACGGCGATTTTGTGTGGGAATAGCGTGCATTTCGACAAGGTTTTCTTAGGGCTGGAGATGCCAGAGGTTGTTGGGTATTTACACTACCGTATCGGCGATGTTAGTTCCATTAAGGAATTTGCGAAGCGGTGGTGCGATGAGGGTGTGTTGAGAGACTTGCCGAAGAAGATGTATACGCACGAGGCACGGCAGGATATATTGGAGAGCATCGAGGAGGCGCGGTGCTACCGTCGCGTCTTGTTTGGTGCCAAAGACTAAAATGCAGACGTGATGTGGTAGATTGATCTGATTGTTGTAGGCTGTTTTATAGATACCCAATGTACATGTAATCGATTCCCAAACACCGCTTATATATATGATATCGGCATAACTTCGTAATGGTATAGTAGTGGTGGACGGCTACTCTTTCTTTTTGAAGAAGGAGGTCATCTTGGCCATACCCCGCGTGTTCACCTTCTCCAGCTTGCGCACGCCAACGCTCTTCTTCGCATCGTCCTCCTTCTTTTTCCGCTTCTTCTCCCGCTCGGCTTCTTCTTTGGTTACCCCGCCCTCGAGATCCTCGATCGTGCGCTTGGTATGCGCCATCGACATGTCCATTGCGGCTGTGGCCGCCGCACGCAGCTCCTTCAGCTCCTCTTGGTACCGCTCTAGTGGATCTAGCGGGTGGCGGGTGTGTAGTTCCTTCTCGAGGGCGGTGTATAGCGCCGGCGAGAGGTAGGATTGCATGAACTGCACGGCGTGTGTGAGGGAGGCGAGGTACTGGATTTCCGGCGGGGGGAGGAGGTCTTCCGGCGCGTCCGGGGGTTGAGTAACAGACGCATCGTCGGCGGGCTGCGGTGTGGACGTGGATTCGTCTTCGTTGAGGTTCAGGCGGGAGGCTTCACGACGTAGCTGGGCGTCGGCAGCATCTTGGGTGTCACCCGTTGCTGTGTCGGCACTTTCGCCGGTCTCTTGGAGTACTTCCTCCTCTAGTTCCTTGTCGTTTATGATGCCGTCTGTGGGGTTCGTCGGTGCCTGCCGCTTCCAGGTGCCGACGGCGGCCTGCGCGCTCAAGGGTTTGGACAGCTTGCGGTTGATGTGGTTTGTCAGGCTTGTCGGAAGGGCCTTGGCGACGGCCTCGACGCGGGAGATGAGGAGGTTTGTGAGTTTGTCGTGGTTGACGCGGTACATTGTCTCGTCGCCGGCGGAGACGGTGTCGCAGATGAGGAGGAGGCGGGCCGCCAGGGCTTTTTGAGAAGAAGGGTGGCGGGTGAGGATTTGGGACCATGTGGCGGAGGCGGGGTGGCCGTCGAGGAGGTCGTCGAGGGAGAGGAAGTTGCGGGATGTCTTGTCGGCGGAGAGGTGGGCGAGGAGGAGGTAGAGCGGGTCGACGGGGGTGGTGATGAAGAGGTGGGCGTCCTTGATGACCAGCGAGGTTTTGTCATTTGGAGCATCTTCCTTGTCGTTGTCGTTATCGTCTTTGGATTCCTCGGTGTCTGCGTCTGGGTTCTCAGCGTCTTCATCGGCTTCTGGTATTGGATCATCGTCGCGGACGACGTCTGTGGGGATGTCGAGCGGGGGAATGTCCGGCGTGATGAGCCACGATCTGGCCCCGTGGACGGGGTTCGCGATCTTGAGGATCTCGTAGAGGAACGGGGTGTCGACGTCGACGTCGACGTCCTTCGTGGCCGGCGGGTGGTGCAGCAGATAGCGCGTCGGGGCGGCGGTGTTTGGGTGCCGGAAGGTCAGCAGCGTGTGGGCGACGTCGCCGTCGTTGTCGCCGGCGGGCAGGACGAAGACCCGCGGAGACGCCATCGCGGGGGAAGCCAATGGCTGACTGGCTGTATTCGTGGAGGAGTAGGAGGTCGTGAGGTGGTGATGATTCTCGGCCGGTTCTGGAGATTCGCCCGATTGGGACGGGCATCACTCACGACAATCCACAAAACACCATCGCCATTTCACAGCAATCGGTCACCGTCACCAGGTACAATACTATCACTCAAGCACCCGTCGCATCACCACGAGCATACGAAGATTGATCATATCTGCCTGCCTGTCTGGGACACCAGCCCGCAATCTCGCCTGCAGAAGCACCAGACGCGTCCCCCGATCAATTCCTCAGGCCCCATCTCCCAGGCCGGCAGGCTCGATCTCCCACGAACGTGGACAGAATTCCCCTCGGCAGCGTGGAACAGCGTCGGCCAGCGGACCACCTGCCGTTTTATAATCTGCCGCTGTACAGTACACTTTTAATCCAATCCTCGCGACGGGAGCCTCATCCCCAGGTCCTGCAGTCCGCAATCACCCCCTGCGAAATCCTTAAATCTGCGCGCTCGCCCGGTCACGCGCTGTCCTGAATCTCTGGAGAGAACGACGTCTGGCCATCTACATACCCGCGGATGGTTCGCGATATCGACTTGCCCTCAACGAGATCGTGATCTCGCGATCAGATCTCACTACCGTCGTCATGGCCAACAATGGTATCTACCCTTCAACTACCCCTTGCCGTTGACCGCATCACACAAATACACATATAGCGACATACTAACATACTCTGATCAACAGACCTAGCCTCGCAATGGCCGCCGGCATCACCGAAGGACGTCCTTCGGCTCACACCCAAGAAGCCCACAAATCCACTACACTCCTCGCCCCTCCGAAACTCCAGAACCGCCTCCCCCACACGCGCTGCCCGCGCCGCCGCCAAACCCGCCCTCGATGACGACAGCGACAGCGATGCCACCACATCCGAGGAAGACGAGGAGGCTCTCCAGCTGCAACTCAAAGCCATCGAGATGAAACTCAAACTGAAGCGTCTGCAGAAGGAGAAGAAACGGAAGGCCGCCGCCGGCACCGCTGACCGTCCCACCTCCGGCCGTGTAACGCCACCCCCCTTTGAAAACACCGCGCCAGACGTCCAAGTCCCCGGCAGCCCGTCGCCGCGTAAACGGAATACTCTCGACGGCGACGCCAATCCGCCGCCATCCCCATCGCGAGTTCTCCTGGGCATCGATAAGGGTCTTAAAGCCCGCGACGTGTCGCTTAAGCGCGCACCGGGAATGACGAACCTGATGGCCGAGCCGCCCCGGAAACCGCAGTTCACATCGAGTACGGCTAGTACTGCTAGTGCGCTGCGGAATGTAACCAAGGACCATCCGAATCCGAACCCGTTCGCGAATAAAGCGGCGATGCCCGCGCCGGCGGCACCGGTGAAATCGTTCTCCGAGAGGATTGCGGAGCAGAGAGCGGGGATTCAGGCGAAGGAGACAAGAGCGAAGGAGAACGAAAAGCTGCGGAGCAAGGGGTGGAATCTGGAGTCTACTGAATCCACACAGCCTGCATCCATAGGGACAGAGCCACAATTTACTAGTGTACCAAAAGCAGCGCCTGAGACGACGCTGAGGACGTCTACTACGTCGAGGCTACAGACTCAGCGGACGACGGCACCGGTCGAACCCGACCCGCCAAAGCTACTAGGTCCGAGCTCTATAAGCGGCCCTGACAGCGAATCCGCCGCGGAAACGAAGGCCGCGGAAACGGCAGACCTCGGATCCGGCTTCGACTCCTTCTCCGGCCTGCACCTCTCCCGCCGCAACATCCCGCACACCCAGCTCGCCCGCCACCTCAACGAGAAGGAAATCTTCCCCATCCCCCGCCTCCTCAAGACCGTCAAATCCCCCGACTACGAGCCCCCCGACGTCCCCGGCGATTGGGTCGTCATGGCCATCGTCTCGTCTAAATCCGAGCCGCGCGACGTGGCCCGCGAAGGCGCCGGCAAATACATCGTCGTCCAAATCACGGACCTCAAATGGGAAATGGAGCTATTCTTCTTCGGCAGCGCCTTCCAAAAATACTACCGCGTCTCCGTCGGCACCGTTCTCGCCATCCTCAACCCGAACATCATGAAGCCGCGCAACCAGGACTCCGGCAAGTTCTCCTTAACCCTCAGCGACAACAGCGACACGTTACTCGAGATCGGCGTTGCGCGGGACCTGGGCGCGTGTAAAGCCCGGAAACGCGACGGCAAGGAATGCGGCTCGTGGATAGATAAACGACGCACAGAGTTCTGCGACTTCCACGTCGAGCAGACCATCTCCAAAGTCCGCGCGGGGCGAATGGAAGTCAACAGCATCGGAAAACTGTACTCACCACCGCGAAAGGGACAGGGACTCCGCCCTAAACGAAATTTCCTGCGCGGTGGTAAACAGGAGCGGGAGGACGGTCTGCTCCCAGTCGGTCCCGTGCCCGACCTGCCGCAACGGCTCGGCGGCGGCGGCGGCAACGTGTACTCGATGAGCGTGTCGACCGCGCGTCTCATCGACCATGATATCTCGGGCGATCCGTCGTTCCAAGCTGAGAAGGAGGAAAGGCTAAAGCGCGCTCTTGGGAGGCGTGAGAAGGAGCGCGAGCTCGCGAAGAGTTTGCTCGCGGGGGGCAATGCCAATACTGGCATGGAGTATCTTAAAGCCAATCTCGACGATACCGACGGCAAGAAACTCGTGCTGGGAGGGGTACAGGCGCGGCCTAAAGCTTCTGCGGCGCCTGCTGACCCCACACGCCGGCTACACCCGCCCAGCCAGGCAGACGCGCGGGCTGCGCTTCTCGACGACTTTCGGGCGAGTACCGCGCGACTCACGGCGGCGAATGTATCTCTATCACCCGTGAAATCTAAGCGGAAGAGTGCGGAGATTACGAGCCGGAGCGATGAGCCGGTGGAGACCGAGACGGCGGCGGATGAGAGGGCGAATAAGCGAACGAGAAAGGGGACGGTTAGTGGGGATGCCCCCGTTGGATGGGCGCAGGCGGATGTTAGGCGGCATTTAGAGAGGAATGTAGCTTTGACGAGCACCGGTGGACTGCGGCAGACGACGATTGGGTGGTCTGGTAGTGCGAATCGGGCGCGTAGTCGTAGTCGGAGTCCGGTTAAGCGGCTGCCGCAGGTGCTCGTGTATGATCTGAGCGGTGGTGATAAAACTAGTAACGGTGGTGGTGGGGAGGGAGGAGGAGAGAGGCCGGGGTCGCCGACGAAGGGGGTGTTGAAGGGCAGTGGGAGGGGGAGAAGGGATTCGAAGAGTGTGACGTTTGCGGGGCTGCCGAAGATTAGTATTGAGGGCGATGATAGCGATGATGATTTGGAGATTTTGGGGATGAGCTAGGCAGATTGGCTACATACTAGTATGGTTGGCGGGTATGCTTTGTATCATTATTGGGATTGGGTGCTGGGTAGATCATGCATATGTGTATGCGATGGTGTTTGGAGTTGGTGCGATAAATTTACCATAATTCATTGATCGATTGATCGGTCGATTATTCAGCATATATGATTTTAATTAGTATATGTGGTAATATATGGAACGATTTGTTGGTGTCGCTACGACGAAGTAGCGATGATCGATCGCAGTGTGAAATACAACAATTGGGATATACACATAGAGTATCTACGGCAACCATTGTATATACGCTCATTTGAGTGTATGAAGCCCACGATGTCTTGCATATCAACCAAAATGAAAACAAAAAAATAGTAGTAGTAGTAAATAAATGATTCCACAAAGAAGATCATGGAAGAAAAAAAAGTATAAATAGACGGCCGTCCTCCTCATTGTAAACGTACCACAGTCCAAGTCCCCTCTCCCCACCATTTGAGCAGCAGCTCAACCGACTCTATGAGGCATACGCCTCTCCCTCTCTAAAATCACGCTCAAATGATCTCAGACTTGATCGATCGCCAGACTGTTGATCGTTCAATTATGTCATATTTGTCCTGACAAAGCTCTAATAAAGGGCTCAATAGATTCTTGGACAATCCTATCGTCTCACATGCCTTCCTCCCTCCTCTCCTTTCTTCACACCCTCCTCCTCCCTCCTCTCCCTTCCTCACCCTTCACCATCTCCTTTCTCACTCTCGTTCCCCTCCTCATTCTCTTCACTACCCCGCCCACGGAAAGCTGATGATTAGCAATCAGACGTTTTATTCGTCTCCCTTGGGATGTTCGCTACCACCCTACATCGCAGATGAACTGCGGTGGGGGTCGAACCCGTGGGTGTTTCGGTGCACCTCCGATACGCCCAGAGGACACCGACGACACAGCGGTGTCCCTCTTTAAATATCTTGACCTCATCGATCGCATGTCGTCCGTACGGGGGGGAAAAGAAAGCATGTGGGAAGTTGCGACGGTAAGTCTATTATCCTACTACCTTCTTGTCCTCTTCTCTAATAATATGATAGTGCCAGTTCGAACAAGGACGGATGCAAAACACATGCATCTGTGCTTTGGACAGCACAAGTGATGTGGGACGTTGCGGCGGTAAGTACATCATTCCACACTGTTGCCCTCCTGTTGTCGAATTGAACGTTAACGTAATATATGCATGATAGTGCCAATTCAAGCCGGAACCTCTTCGCGAGGTTTCGGTTGGGACGCCGTACAGCGACGTCAGAGATGTGATGACATCGCTTCAACAGAACATTGACGCTGGGTGTCTGACAGACCCCGTGAGTCTGCTGATGGCAGCCGATCAGAATGCTGTACGGCGATGTCATCACATCTCTGACGTCGCTTTCAACTCGAAGTTTGACGCTGAGCGATCAGAGAGATCTTCACATGAGCTTGATGGTGTGCGAGGCGGCAGCGGGGCTGATCAGCAAGCTGCAGAAGCTCTTTGTGAGTACTCGTATATACACTCCCTGTCGTCGTTCTTTCTTCCGGTATACCGAATTCGAAGGCGAGGAGACTAATTTCTGTCATCCAGCGATGGGACGATGCTCGCTCGAGCCGAAAGGAGGTCGGCCTCTGCAAGGTGTACTCCGCGATGATCTCAATATCGCGGGACCAGGAGGTCAAGCTGATCTCCTGGGGCACGACTGCCTGGGGGAACCACAAAGGCCAGGAAACCGGTCTCGTTAACAAACTGATGAAACTGTTTGTAAGTACCACTATTCATATTCGTCATCCCTTGGATCGAACTACGAAGACGTATGGTGGGCTAACATAATATGCTACAGCAATGGTACACACACCATGGAGCAAGCAATTAGCCTTTCGAAGGTCTACTCGACGATGACCTCGATATCCCAGGATCAGAACGAGATCCTGATATCCTGGGATACAACCACGTCGGGAAACCGCAAAAGCCGGGACCTTCGGCAAACTGATGAAGCTGTTCGTAAGTATTCCTTCGCATCATTCTGAGGGCTACAGACAGTAGACTAATTTCTGTCATCCAGCATTGGAACGAGGCTCGCTTGAGCCGAAAGGATGTCGGCCTCTTGAAGGTCTTCATGACAATGATCTCAATTTGATCGGGAGGTGATCCCAATATCACAGCAATCGGCTGGATCTAGATCTAGATCTCACGGGATCTGGAGGCAAAGTTGCTCTCTCGGGGTACAACAACCTCGGGAGACAACAGCCGGAACGTTAACTTCAGACAACGTCCAAAGGCCAGCGGATAGGCTAGCCACGCATTCCGTTCCAGATAAAGACGATGGCGGTCTGATACCCTCACTGACCGAGGGTATCACCACGTCGATGCATCCACCATCTTATCGGAAATGCTCGAGGACGCTTCGATGTCCTCCGATTCTGAGATTGAGGAACGTTACCAACGTCCCTTCTCTCGTGGGAATCGGTGGTACCACGATGTCGAAAGACAAGAAAATCAGGTTGTCAAACAGTGATGTTGAAGGCCGGTTGACGGGGCGGCCGGCCATCGTATCCTTTCCATCCAAGATATAGGCCTGGCGGTCTAGATTTCTGGTAACCCCTGGCCGAAGGGTATCAACACCGATAAGATATTGACACCAGTCTTATCGAAGATTCTCGGCGACGCTTCGACGTCGTCTGCTTCGTTCGAGACAGACGTTACCGATGTCCCTTCTCTAGTGGAAACTAGAAGGTCGTTGACACACGGCCGGAAAAGATCGCTGCATTCCTCGAGAGCCATAGAGTCAGCGCGGAGCCGAGACGCCATTTAGATGGCGGCGCCATGGTGTACTTGTGTCGCTACAAGGAGCACTGGGCACTGTTCACCGATGGCTTCGAGACGGGGCTAATCGCTTTTCCCGGGGTGACGGCCGAGGAGATGGATGAGTTGGTTTAGTTGACAAGTCGATCTTTCCACAGGAGGATTCGACATCCTTGACGAGCTAGCAGAGCTAGCAGAGCGGGCCGGCGAGATCGTTTGCGAAGGTTACTATGTGGCCTTTGCTGAAGAAAGCGAAGCAGCGATTCGGGAGGCCGATGCATGGCACTATTGGTAGGTATACGTACTGACGTATAGTATAGTATTCGTATACCGAACTTTGTTTCTGCCTTTTTCATTGGCGTTTTCGTTTGTTATAACTCTTACGAGTTTTACTTGTATCTAGGCCTGACTTTATATGTAGCCTGCTTTGGTACCATGTTGTCTTGTACCCTTTTTTCAAGTTGGTTGACCGCTCGATCACTTGTACCTATAGTATTTCTATAGCTACGGCGATGCATATGATTGCAATAGCGGCGATGAATACGAACTGCTTTGCTCATGTTATATTACAAAAGTGGTACTTAAACATTTGTGTTTTTTTATATCTATAAAGTAGAGCCACACTTGGCTTCTCAATATAAAATGCCTTAAGATGTCAAATATCGGTCAATGTGGTAAAACGGAGACCGAGACCAGCTATAAACTCACGCGATCATGCATCCTTTCAAGGATTTCCCCGTGCGTGCGTTTATTAACGTGAATTAAGTAAATATAAGACAGTTAATTGTGAGTGAAAGTGAATTAGCGGTACATTTGCGAAAATGCTATATATCGATCCTGCCAGATAAAACTCTTTAAAATAGTTAACTATCTCATGGATACTCACACTAGGACGAGAAATGGGTATAAAAGGGCCTGCTCCCAGGTGCCTCTCCATCCTCTTTACATCCTCCTACCCATCAACAGCTACACCCCCTTCTCGATCCGTAACGCCAGGCCATGTCCCCATCCCAAGTAATTCGAAAAGACTACTCTAAGTCGTCAACCAGATGAGATCTGGTCCCTCTGAATGAGGCGTTGTGCCGGATACTCTCAGGATGTCTCTCATTTTTCTACAGCGAAGCTTCCGCTGGGGATACATGGTGACCGGATCTGGACATGCTCAGTCAACGGTGTGATTGGTGTCAGCAATAGAGATGGGACCCTGGTTAGAGCCATATATAGTTTGGCCGGCAGACACAAAGAAAGTCGGATGGGGGATCGGCTGTCTGGCTTATAGTTTATGGGGCAGGTGTACCCATGGGTGTCAGTAGATGGGCTACGAACATCCTCTCTTTGCGGCTGTGGAGAGGATCACTGGTGGCCGTCCGTAAAGTCTGAGGTTCCAGCTCAAGGATTTCGAATTTCATCCACTCGATATGCAACGTTCTCGATCCAATGCTCCTAGCTCGCTGTGCTATATTTCCGGACGGTTGGGCTATTCGGTCTTCCATCTGCTAGAGCACAAGAAACGGCTGCCTGACGCTTCGTCTAGCTGACGCCTTGAGAATCGATGCAAAGTTTCCAAGTCGCAGCAGCTGATCACTGCTTGAAAAATTGACGAAGGGCGACAAAAGTCGACGAGTACGTACGAACGCATGGCTAAGATTCTGGGCAAGCCACAGCTACACAGCCCTAGCCCTTTACACATGTACAGCCAAGAGCTTTGCTTCCACGTACTTCTGTGCCTAGTTTAATATTTCCATGAGCTGAAGCTGAGATCCCCACCAGCGGCCCTAAAATCTCTCAGTCATCAATTTCAGTAGACCGGTAAACCGGTGCAGACGTATATGCGGTAGCCTAAATACCTGGAGTTCGTGAATGTCCTGGAGTTTGTTGCAATCTTGTGTGTTGCTTTGCACTTTGGGTTGCGCGAGTCGCGTCTCCCCGCTGTGACCTTGGCCTCACTCTAGGCATTAGCGCGAACCAATGGTCAAAGCTGCAACTTTCACAGCCCGTATCTCCCGGTTTCCCTCGATTAATTTACTTTCTGACCGGATCAGAACTTACCCCGCCCATCTACTACCTAGAAGACAACTGAACATCGCCAATCGAGCTCCCTTCTACATATATACCGGCAACATGCGGGGGAACCCAGAACATACCGTCATGATGGACTATGTCCCAACGGCACAATACACACGAGAAGACCAGAAAGCGAACAAGAACGACCTGGCGGAGCTGTGCCGAAAGCATATTGAAGCGCACGTCAAATCGGCGGAGCTGTACCATAGCCAACTGGCGCAGATACTCAACCCCACGTCATCTGATAACGTGCCTGCTTTGACCACTATCGCTATCAACAGCATGATCAATTCGCTGAGGCAGGACCCTTCTGCGTCGAACTTTGAGACGGTGATGAAGCATACTCCTGATGCGCTGTTGAATTCGATCATCGGGAGCCATAAGTTGCATTATACCTCCATGTTGAGGTTTACCGAACAGAAGGGTTGGGATAAATTCAAGGATGACAGTCGCAGAGATCTCTGGATTCTGAAGGTACATTCACATAACCGGCAGAACAAGTCTATGACGCCAAGCTGATAGCTTTCGTCGCATAGAATGAATATTATATCCGGGCGGACGGGACGGAGTGGGGCCTTTTGAACCTCGACGATGCCGACATCGTTTTCAAACATTGCTCAGAGGTTGTGAAGAACAATGATGGAGAACCGATTCACCGGCTGATCACCAGAAAGATTGCCCCTAAATCTGGCTTGCAATACCTGGACCAGAAACGCCCGAGGACGCTGAAAATACAGCCTTCGACTCAGGCCTATCAGAAGGCGTTCAACCGGCTCATGGGCGGCGCTTTGGACGGGCTCGATTGGAACAATGTCTTCGTCGCAGGAGGTATGGCGCTGAGCGCCTTGCTTTGCGTCGACGAGAGCATGGATAAGGAATACGAGAGCAATGACATTGATATGTACATTTACGGCCTGACTCCTGAGCACGCCAACGAGAAGGTCAAGCACATCGCCGAAGTATGGAAGAAGAACCTCAACCCAGGTGAGGACTTTGTTATGGTCAAGAATGCCAAAACGATCACTTTAATCGGCTCGTACCCGCGTCGGCGCGTCCAGATCATCCTGAAGATGATAAAGACGCCTGCTGCGGTGCTTCTAAACTTCGACCTTGACCAAGTAGCCATCGGCTATACCGGCGAGACTGTGCTCTTCCTCCCCAGATTCGCACGAGCCATTGAGACGGGATACTCGATATTCACACTTGACATGATCCACGGACACCATTTGAACGACCGAAGGGAAACTCAAGAGGAGAGACTGCTCAAGTATGCCCAGAGAGGCTTTGGGGTCAGGATCCTCCCGGAGTTTTGTGAAATGGTTGAAATCGACTTCGGCAAGCGCAGACACACGGAGCCCTTCCTGGAGCAGGCGAGGGGAGATATGACACAACATGGAGGTTCGCTGTGGTCGCAGGGGCGACCGAAGTCCAAGAAAGATGTCATCTCGGGCGTAAAGGCTGTAAGGAGGGTCTTTGCCGCCGGCGAGGACATGGTGCATAGGTTCTATCTTGGGAGGACGGAGGTTTCAAAGCCTGAGGATTATGACGAGGAGGAATATTTCTACGAAGAATCCTCACAGTCACGCTCGGATTGGGGGTTTACTGAAATCACGGACGAGACCGGCCAGAAGAGAAAGGTCCCATCTGCGCTGTTTAGTTCCATCGGTCAGCAGTCCATTCTCGCTGCAATGTATAGATTATATACTAATTAGAAGTCGCATCGGTAGATACCCACCGATCAACCACTGGCGCACCGCATGGTAAGTTTCCTCGAGCCACGCCCGTACTGGTGTTCTTCACCGATGCAGAACTAACTTTATCTTGTGTAGGCAGACGAGGCCTTGGGTCGCTGGAAATGCATGCACGACATTGCGCCTTGTTCAGGTTTGAGCAGGAAGGAAAGATGACTGTTGATTACAATAGTCTTGCATCTACGACCTACGACAATGAAACCTACGACATGATGCCCAAGTACAAATGGGATGTGGGGTTTAAACCTACGACGTTCATGAGGGCTATCGACAGCTACAACGAAGATCTGTTCCAGAGGTTTTGTGAGGCATTGGAGTCAGATCCAGCAATTGAGGAGGGTATGAACGGGCCTCAACCGCCACCGAATAACCCCGGTTCTTACGTCTACCGAAGACCGCTCCCATCGAATTGGAAAACCCACTGTTAGTATACCTTATCAAATAGGAAGTCGGAAGGCTTTCGCTGACCATTCGCGTGATTTATGCACTTTAGTGAAGGGATATCTTACTCGCCGCATTCGCAGGATCGCTTACTCAAAGGATATCAACGAGTTGGTGGACAGATTTCAAATCGTCGTCCCCGTTGCGGTCGATTTCGGACTCGAAAACTGGATTAAAGACACATTCGCGCAAGCGCTTGAGGAAGCTGGGATACCCAGTAGCAGCCATGAGATACTGATTCCTGTCCACAAGCCGGGAATGGGCGATGGATACCTGCCGGATGTATCTGAATCGGTGGAGGACAATCTGAGATACTGGGTGATCGATTCGACGACAATATGGGCTGGGATAGATAGGAGGATCGACGAGTAAGTCAACATTCCTGGGTCTTGTCATGACCGGGCCGCTCTATTTAGTAGCAATCGCTGAACCTCTGACGCGCAGAATATTTGAAGTGCTATGGATTCTGTCCGTGTGTAACGAGGTTATCACCGACTGTACCTTCGGTTATCAGAGCCGCCAGGAGAGCAGGGTGGAGTTTTACGAACTCGTCGCCAGTCTGCTACTTCGACGGGTCACAAGACTATCAATTCAGCAACTAGGAGTCGAAAGAGTGCCGGGAGCCAAGCACCCAGACACTTCAGGCCCGGATCCGAGATATGAGATTATCGAAGCTCCTGTATCGACAGAGCCGGACCAGCTGGTTATACCAAATCAGCGGGATCAGTACTTGTTCACAAAGTGGCTGATGGAGCGCCCGGTCTCAATATAGTATGTTCACCTCCGCTAAGCTCCATAACTTTTCCTGTGCGAACTTTGAAATAGCTGACGCCATGGCTGCGAACTATTAGTCGAGGATATCAATATGAAATCCACCAAAGCTACCGCGAAAGCAACAACGACATCGCGCCCCCTGAAATAATGTACTTGCGTGAAGGCGTCGACTACACTAGCGACGAATGGACGGAATGGCCGGAAGGCGCGCCAGGCTTCGAACCGATCGCTACGTTCCGACCACAGCCAGGACGACCGGCACGCAGCGACGGACGCTCCAACTCAGACGACGATTGGGCAGACAATCTCCCTGACGACGACGATGATGATGATGAAGATGACGGCGACGCAAAGCCGCAGCCGGGACTAAAGCGACGCGGTTCGGCACTTGCTGGAGGGGAAGAGGACGCAGCTCCTGATGACGATGACGATGACGTCGATGCTGAAGGTGAATATGCCGGCCCTGGACCCCGAGGAGCGAAGCGACGGCGCGAGAAAACCGATCTCACGGATATGGCTGCGGGCCTTGATGACCCTGTTGACCCTAAAGACGATGATGACACATCGATGGCTGACGCGCCCAGCGGTACATCTTGATTGTCCGAAAAATAGACTAATATCTCAAATACGTCGTCGACGTTGGTCTGATTGCGATGTGTGGAAGACATCGTTTGTGGTGCTTAAGGTCTTCTTAGTGGTGGCAGTGGCGGTGCCGATGCAGTATGTGCAGTATCGGGTATGGCAGGACATGCATAAGACAAAAGAGGAGCGATTTGCCTGGGTGCGTGAGTGGAAGTGGTTACTAGGGAAATGGGCGAATGAGACAAGTGCTGGCATGTAACTATCTGCGATATGTGTATATCGCGAACACAGTCTTTCATTGCATATGAGCGGCAGCCAGTAGCTAGGGTTTGAACGACTTGTGTGCGCGCGCATCGCTTATATATACCTCAACAGTAAGAAACACCGGTGGTGGATATATATTCGTTTCAAATGAACTAACGCTCCTGCCCTGAATGCAAAAAAGCAAATCGTGATGTAGTATTATAACCCCAGCAAATCCATCCCAAAACGCCATTATCGATCAATCTCGAGGAATGTCAAACATCTGCCCTTGCAATTCCGCCAGTACACTGCTGCCACACCCCTTCAACCCATCTTGAATCGCCTTGAAAGTCTCGTCATCCACACCATCCTTCTCAAGCGTCATTATATCGACACCGGCTGGTGTGAACAGGCTTTTTTCAAAGTACGTCAGAACCCACTCTACGCCTTCCAGCACACCGTCAACATCCCTCACATCTCGCCCACCATACCCTACTACCTGCCATCTCGACGTCGCAATCATCAGCCACCCTTTCCCGCGCCATTTGTACGATAGATCGGTAGGGTTGTCGGTAAGCGGGTAGTCAACGCCGTGGATGGACTTCACAGGTGCAGGTGTGGAGCTAGCGGCAGTGGTGGTTGATCGGGCTTGGTAGTGTATCATATCGTCGATGGCGGACGGGGTGGAAGGGATGGACGTGTAGGTTATCGTGATATTTTTGGCGGACTTCCACATCGGGAGAGTCGAGGTTGTTACCCACCATGTTTTCAAAAGTGATTCTGGCGTCAGGCTTGGCAGGTCAGAACCGGGGAAGGCGGCGTTTGGTTGACGGAAGGTGGAGAATGGCGGCATCTCGTGAGGTGGCCAGCAGTCGCAAGCTCCAGAGTGCTTGGGAGATGTGTTGCGTGACGTTGGAGTCTGAGGTAGCCCCTGTGCGACGTGACCAGATGTTGGCGGCGGTCTGCTGACGCGACGGGCTGCAAGTGCGTCACGCAAACTTGTTAGGTAAGAGGGCAGCTTGCGATCTCGTGATGTTGGATTTGGAAGCGGATTTCTGGGGATGCGAGGGGCTTATGTACGCTGAAGAACAAGGTTGGAAAGGAAATGAGCTCATAGAGTGATATCATGAATGCATATGTTGGAGCTGATGTACGAAAGATGTTTCTTGGCACTGTAATTCGAGCTCCTGTGATAACCGCGACACAAAACGTGGAATGTAAGATGTTGAGAATGCTAAATCAATGCTGCAGGAAATAAGCAAGGGGAAGCAATTAACCGGCGGCTGTGTAAAGTAGTCGGATGAATCAGACTTGTATTTGGAACCGAAAGATGTTGCTGGAAACTCATATTCATTTGGCCTGCCGGGCGGTCTGACTTCGAGACTAGGTGATATGGCTGTAATGCGTCTCCTCAGGTCGGTGCGGGTGGTTCGCGGCTACAAACTGGCGATGTTTGCGTTCTCTGTATTCCAAACGTATGGCCCACAGTGCAGCACCGATCGCATTCGTGAAGGCGATGAGGATGGACAAGATCGGGATGAATTGTAATCCGAGAGCCACGGTTCCAAAGCTAGCAATCAGCGTGGTTAGAATTTGAACAATTTCTGCTCTTAGAAGCGGCTTCAGCACGATTTCTAGTATCTATCGACTCACTTGAGATACGACCAATGGTAATTCTTGATGAAGGCTTTCTGCTGCTTCTTGTCCATTTTCTTCAAGCGGAAGTACCTACGGAGGAACGCGTTAACATCTCGATATTGGTGACCACAGGGATTCCCAGGAGGGCATGGGTAGGTTATACCAGTAATGAGCTATAGGCCCGGCCCGGTTCCCTTGGATCGCTAAGAAGATAAACGGTCCAATAAGCGGGATAAACGACACAGGCAAGAAGAATATATATTCGCAGATAACCCTGAAGGAAGCTCTCAGGTTTGGCGAGATTTTGTACGCCCCGAGCGAGGAGACGACATTCGGTGCACTTGGATCGACCTCTTGGCCCTCGTTGACCAAGTCAAAATGCTTCTCGAGCAGCAGTACGGAATCGAACATGTTGACCAAGCTCTCCTCGAGCAGAAAATTCTCACACAGGATCGAGTTGAGATTGGCTGACAAAGTGAGGATTGTGATCGCCGCGTTGATGAGAGCTACCGGGCCAGAGAGGAAAGACATAATGGCAGCCAGCGGGATATAGAGTATGATGAATAGAACCGCTGTGACACATCCGCTCAGGATTAGACACGGAACCACTCTCGTGCTGATGACTTTCCATAGCACAGGATTGTAGTAAAGGTAGATTATTCCCTAGATACAATATTGATGGTGATTTTAGCGACAGAATTCCAACGGATGCTTTTAAATGCACATATTGATGAATCTGGAAAATCACAGATCGGGATAGAGACGGGGTAAGAACCAGCCCGGGGACTACGGGCATTATCAGACACATACCCGAACTGGATAGAGAGCCGCGGGCGTATGGATACGCTTTCTGCTGGGGTCAAACCCCAGGGAGCTTAGAGTGCTCGAGCTCTGGTTGACATCGTAGTAGGTAGTTGGCAGCAGCGGCTCCTCCTCGGATCGGGGAGTTTCAGCGACAACATGCGTGTAAGGAACAGGCTGTGGCGTAGAGGGATATCGGCTGGTGCCAGGCATTCTGACTCGCCTCTTGGGCCTGAGAAGTCGCGGTCCCGATATCGATTAGAAGTTCGATGATGGTGTAACGCGTCGAGGGTTGTTGATGTGTTGCCCAGAGGCTGAGCTCCCGCGGGAGATCTCGAAACCAGTAACGTATCTCAATATCTCGAGATCTCAGCAAGTTGACCGAAGGATTCAGCCTCCTCAGACCTCACCCGGCTCCCCACCAGCAGTTTACTCGCCACGAAGAAACAAAAATATAGCCCTGTCCGGAATAGTTGATGACGACAGCGGAGGAAACCGATACCTAAGGGGCAACGGCTGTTCGGCAACCTGATATCAACGGGATCAAAGACGGAGAGTTGGAAGTGTCGGCTTCATGCATGGCATCAACTCCGATACATATACGGGCTGGCCCAGGTATGTGACAAGCTCATCAAGCCGCGCACTAAAATGCAGGGCAACTGACGCGTTCTCTCTTCCGTCAGGTGGCCCACAACGGGAGTACCATCCTAGCCTGGCACAGGGCCTGCCCACGGTTGGCTATAGCGGAACCAGACTATTGGCGACACTGCAGCCAGGATCTGTCATGGCCGCCTAGTGCCGGGTCATTTGTCGAATCTCTCGCTAGCGCTTCGATCAAGAACATGCTTGGCCATCTAAGCTAAGCTTGATTGTTGGCATCGACGGCATGGTGGCGCTCAAGTTTGACTTGCCCGCGTCCTTCCTAGCTCTTTCGATCGCTGTCTCGACTGCACTCAATGCCAGCCTCACCGGAATTGCCAAGGCTCAGTTTAAACCTTTTTACCCTCAGTTCGGGCGGTCTGGGCCTACGAGACCACCTTCAGTTTAAAGTTCAGGCAAACAAAGTGATGGCCCAAGCACTCCGGCGCCGCTCTTGCAACTCGGCCGGCCCAAAACGGACCTGGGCGGGCCTGGCGCACGACCGGCACATACGCTGCCGGTTTTGAGCAGTGTGAAGTTCGATGTCGGGCTGAAAGAATGCCCATCTAGGTGCTCTTGTCGTTTGCTTGGAGTTCTTGGGAGGTATATATCTGTAAATCCCTCCGAGTTGGCAGAAGTCAATCAGGTACGCAGATTTCCTCCCATCTCCCCAAAGTTACACATACAGACCCGCATTTCTGGAGCACCTCTTGCTAACTTGGCTCTCTTGCAGTCTCGGCGCCAACATCGACGACAAGAGATTACCCACTTAAAAGCAACTATTTCCGCAAGTATTTCGTAAAAGAAAATGCACCTACTACATGTAGCGCATAGGAATATGCCCCATATGCACAAACAAAGGCAGCACCATAACAGAAACCGAGGACAACCGTCGACGTCATTCAGTGCCGCTACAAACCCAAACGAAATGTCCGGCAACGATCCCGACGAGGCGAATGAAAAACTTAATGGCAGCGGCCCCGAAGAAGACGATAATGATCTGGCCATCGCTCGTCTCGAAGCATATGCGGACGAATTTGTAGATACCGGCGAACCACCAATGTCAGTTTTCTAGGCGTGTCTTGTCGTTTTACTCCGCGCTTCACGACGGCTAACTGGGGCCCGCCAATAGCAAGTGGTGGTTTGCTGCGAAAGGTATCCCTTTGGTTGCTGCAACAATTGGCCCTCTGGTATGCCCAACTCGCCCGGTGTAGACAGGTCTTATCACTCGAACATATAGCTTACAAAATAAACAGGCAAACCTTACATCGGTAGCTGCGCTGGTCAGTCCCTGGCGCGCGAATCTACCCACCAAGGGCGAAAATGCATACGACGAGCGATTTGGCACTCCGTTTCTGGATCCGAGCTGGTAGGCGATAATATAATCCAGTCGCCTCTTAACTTCAAAGTATACATTTTATGTTCTAATTCTGCGAACGTCCTACCGAACAGGGTCATAGGCATCAATGCAGGGTCTCTCTTCTTCGGTGTCATCGGGAATTTTTTCCTCATGTGCAACTACTCTAGGCGGCTTCGGTATGTCATTGCCATGCCCTTCACGATTCTGGGCTGGTTCCTGTCCTCTGGTATGCTGGCCTCCATCATGATTGCGACACACGTTTATCACAAACCGATTAGTCCATATCAGGTCTACACCCAAGCCTTCTGGTTTGGTGTGATATCCTGCGGACTCTATTTCTTCGCTGCGTCGCTCTTGGTCGTGAACATCGCTGGATACTTTCGGCGGAAATACCCGGACCATATCGATGCGTCGAAGGCAGAATTATCTCTAATGATGCACACTGTATTCTTCTTCATGTGGATTGGAATTGGTGCATTGGTATTCTGCAACGTCCAACACTGGACGTACTCGGACTCCATATACTTTTGCAACGTCACCTTGTTGACCATTGGATTCGGCGGTGGGTCATTCCAACGATGCCATAATATGAGGGGCCCAAAAAGTCTAACATTGCGATTATAGATTTCTCCACTACAAGTACGCTTGCTAGGGCCTTGGTTTTCCCTTTTTCTGTAGTTGGTATCACCATGCTCGGTCTTATCGTCAACAATATTCACGGGTTTGTTGTCGAAATCGGCGAGAAGGACGTCGCTGGGAAGTACGTATCTTCTTGCACGTTCTTGAAAAGAGGCCTATTATACTGACAGTACCGGTCGAAGGCATATCGAGCACCGCCGCAAGAGCGTTGCCACACGCGCCGTCGCCAATTCCACCGAGCTGTGTCGTCAAGATCCGTCACTCGCCGAGTTCCTTCATCGGAACGGGAGCGGTCAAGGAAATGGTAGCATCAATCCGGACGGTTACCAGCTGAAACACTCGAGCAGCATCCGTAGCATCCCACAAACCGTGATCGCGATCGTTACCGGCCGTCGCCGCAGCAAACCGGTTCTGCTGCGTGCCTCCCGCGACCGATTTGAAGCAATGCGCAAAATACAGCGCCAAACACTGAAGTTTAAACGCTGGACAGCACTTCTTTCGGCATTAATTGCCGTCCTGACGCTCTGGCTCCTCGGTGCTTTGGTATTCATGACCGTGGAAAGGGAAATACAACATATGACGTACTTTGAGGCCGTATACTTCTGCTACGTCTGTCTGCTCACTATTGGCTACGGCGACCTGAGTCCAAAGAGCAACGCTGGAAAGGCCTTCTTCTTGCTATGGAGCATCTGTTCAGTCCCGACCATTACCATTCTTATCTCTAGTATGGGATCGACGGTTATCGAACAATTCCAACAACAGAGCGAGCGGGTGGCAAAGTACACCATCTTGCCTAAGAAGGGTATCCGGATCCGAATGAAAGAGATCGCGGCGGGCGTCACGGACAACGTAGCCGATGTCGCCGTGGGCGTTAAAGATACCGTGACAGACGTCGCATTCGGTGTAAAAGACACTGTCACAGGCGTTGCTGTGGGCATGAAAGACATCGTGACAGGCGTCTTTACGGATGTCAGGTCAAACACCAGCCAAGCTGGCGATTCAGAGGACACTACCAGTAGACCGAGCTTGACACCAACAACAGCTTCTCTAGGTCGCAGAAGTACCGCCGCTAGCGGGCGACCGACACTCCGACGCATTCGCGAGGAAGGCGAAGACCTCGAAAGCCAGCGACAAGGGGATAACGATGGCGAATCCGAGGACGATGAGCCCAGAAACCCGCTACCGCAAGACTACACGTTTCAGGAGCTTCTGCTGGCGCTGACCAGCGCAATTCGACACGTGGGGAGAGACGTCGCCCGCCACCCCCGCCGAGCATACCTGTACGACGATTGGGTAGAGTTCACGCGACTGATACGTGCGTGCGAGATTGTGAAGCCAAGCCGCCTGAAGGGTGTCAAACCTGGGGAGGAGATCTCAGAAGACCAGATTGATAGTGACGAGGGATTCGTCCTTTGGGACTGGATCGGTATGTGCCCCAGTGCCATTTTTTCCCCTACTCTCACACCGAAAACCCCATCCATCCTTTCAATATTGGCTGTGGTGGGTGGTGTGCATATTCCGTGATCTGATATCTCCGCCGGCGGACGGCGTGGATTAAGGTTGGTGCTAGTGGCAGGCTAACTGTTTCTTCGGATCTCCAGGCGAAGACAGCCCGCTGCTCCACGAGGGAAAGGAGCCGGCTTGGGTCCACGATCGATTGACAAAGGGCCTCGAGGCGCTGGTGATCGACCATCTTCAGGATATCTCTCTGGCCCCGGACCCGGAGGAGCGTTCCGACGAGGATGGTGATGGAATCGAGATCAAACGTGTATGAGTAGAGGTATAGCTTTGTTTTCCAGTAATCTTTAATAGCGACGGAGTTTTGTTGTAAAACGAGGTTAGTGTACGATGTTCATGAGTGGCGTATTGATTTGTTTCTTTGTTATATGCTGTTATATTTAGCTTAGTCTTGATCTTGCTGTTCTTGCAATTTTTTCTGCATCATGCATGCATGTATTGAAGTACTGGACATTGAAGGCGTATTTGTGATATGCACAATCGATCCCTCTTGTATGATACATGCTCCCCTATAGCCTACAAGACCACTCGGAGTAGCCTGTTATCCATGTGCAGGCTCTTTACTCTGTCACCGTCACATACATACCATAACCCGGTCTATTGGCCAGTATCTAAGTAAGTGCCTAGGGGTTCACAGATGATTTAGAAGATTAGAACGCTTGTAGTAGGCTAGATACTATTTTACGTATATATATCTACGGGCATGAGGCAAAATGCGGCCTCTCGAACCAAATTCTCAGCTCATGGGACAAAGTACGGAGATCACCCTAAAGACTAGCTTTTATACCTAGAGCTAGAAATTAGAATCGAAAGCCACTTTGTTTCCCGAATTATTGTAACAAGAGCGCCAAGGGTTCTCGAAGCAACAGCCGCTCTCCCAATCTGCACCGAAATGCGTTTATCGCACGCATCCCGAAAGGTTGATTCCCACATTTTCAACGCAATATACCTTATATGGTCTCGTAAACCAGACCGCACGGCAGTATATATATATACTAAGTGCTTATATATACACATCATTATCGATATATCCCAGCTTTAAAGGTGAACAAAGCCAGCTCAACATGTACATGCCCATTCTACAACCATCAATCTCTTGAGTTCCGCTCTCGATCAACTATAGCTAGTCTCCATACACGCATCACCTACCTAGGTATTTACCTAGACCTCACCATTACCGCTCTGTCATTTTTATAAGCACTTCCTCTCCACCGAACCAGACATGGATAGCACGAAGGATAAAAACGTCAATTTCAATGTTCTCGGTATACCAACCGACCCAGGACCTCAATCGAGCACCCTCTCGACGCTTGGCGTAAGAACTGATCCGGGACATGAACCTAGCGTTCCGTCAGTACCTGGTCCACCTGCCGTCATCCCCGAGACTGCACCAATCAACCTCGGAAGTACTGCCAATACAGACGGGCAACCTTTCGGCCTTCCATTGGGAAAAACGCCCGACGAAGCTCTGGAAGCTCCACTGCCAAGGTCTTTCATTCGCATGGGCTGGGTGGACATGAAAGTGTGGCCGCCTCATCTCGCCTCCATACTCAAGAAGCTTCATCTCAATGCGCAACCGTACGCATACTTTAAAGATGGTCCAGCAATCTACCTTTGCCGTCTCGACAAGCATTGGGCCTTGCTAGCGGACGGGTGGAGATATGCGCTGATAAAATTCCCCGGACTCAAGCTGGAGGAACTGGGAGAGGCGTTTGACAAGGTTCGTCTTTCTGGGGAGAACGATGAAATTATATTCCAGGTGGAGTGGAAATGCGGTGGTGAAACCGTCTACGGCGGGCTTCATCCGGATATCGAGGAAGCCAGAGAAGTTTATCAGAAGGAGATTGACCGATGGACGAAGGATCTGCCTCGGCGCTAAGTGATACCGATGTATTCAGATCACCAATTAAATTGCATATGTAGCTTGTTTTCTTTTTGGATTTCAAAGGCCGGCAGTTACGACTTGGTGGCTACCTTCACCGCTACTTTGACATTTGTTTCCATATACCCTTCGCAGGCGCATATATATACCTGTGGTTCGGTTTCGCTATGAAATTTGGAAGGTCGAAGACCCGTATCCGTGATCATCGCGAGTTCCTAAAACTCCTCCTCCTCATACTCCTCACCCTTACTCCAAATTAGTCCTCGTACAAATGACTTCGAAAGAATCCGCACCTACCGCGTAGAAGATTCTCGGTGCCCCGGGGCTTTGATCGAGGTCCTTCTCGTTGTTATAACGTAGCCCGCCTTGGTAGATCTTGCCAGGCTCGACCCCGCCTCTCAGATCTGCAATATAGGCTTTGATATTGACTATGTGTCCCTCTTCGAATGTCTCCTTCGCAAGTTGTCTCTCAAGCTGCTCCGCTACTTCGATTAGGTCTTCCGGCACTTCGGGTTCTTCGTCGGTGTCTGCGAAGTTGCTGGGACTCGAATCATCTTTCCTATCTTGACTGTCTTTCATTACGGCTGTCCCGATGCTTGCTTGGGAGTCCAACGGCGCCGGTGGGCTATTGATACTATTCGGGCGAGCGGAGGTCTGGCCCTTGCGGATGACGTTCATCCGCTTCGCCATAGTTTTCCGGATGCCGTTCGTTTTCTTCATTCGCCCCCTACGGGTTTTCTTCGTATCCTTTGGCATTGCTTTTCGGTGGCATTGATATTTATCAGATCGATGGAGTGTGTATAGTCTCAGGGCAGATTAGACGATTACTTGGATGTGTGCTATCATACTGCGATATTAGGCTGCGCGATTGCGCTTATTTATGAAAGTTTAAAATATAAAGGCGGCAAAGTCTCGTTGTCACCAATTAATCAATATCAGAGGAAAATTGAGACGAGTTCATTCTATACAGGCTGGTGACTAATTTGAGCACTCGAGTTTTCTGGGTAGTCTATAATGAGCTCTTCTCGCTCTTCTCGCTCATAGAACAACTCTAAGTCATTTTCAAGGCTAGTGATATATAGAAACCCCTGTATCGGTCCCGATATTCTCCAGGGAACTCCTACTTTACTTAAAGCTTAGAGTTCGGTACGACCCGCAGCCAAAATTTGGCATCCACTCTCAATGTTGCACCAGTAACAGCCCGTGGAGCGGTTGGTTTACACATACTGAAGAATTGATGTAACCCGCTATGCATGTGCATGTGCATGTGCATGTGCATATGCATAGGCTTTCGGGCGTACAATCGCTTCTCTGTTTCCATACGGCTGGTCCCGCAGGGACAGTTAGGAATATTAGCCAAAGAGACGACGGAAGCTCCCTGCCTGAGCGCTGCGACGTGTTCAAGCTAGGATCATAGCTATAGAATTGATCACCTGCGACACTTGAATTTCCAGTTACGTGGCCTAATTCCCAGGTCGTTCACACTAGCTGCATGGCACATGCAATTATTTACCATATTCTCGCTCCGAATTGCATTATATTACCTCTAGACCTTCTGTCTCCCAATTGTGCATCTGCACATTCGATCATGTGAACACGTGCTCCGTAGATAAACTTATACCAATTAGATACTGAGTGATTAGTACGGTCTCGATCAATACCATGAGAGTCATCAACGTCATCTCGATCATTCCAGCTAGTTCATGACAACAGCGTACATACATATACACTCAAGCCCTTCCAACATTCCAACTAGACTTGAGAAAAACACAGGCTTTTCCGTCACCGCCTAACCTTTTGCTTTTCGCTAGTGTTTATCAAATACATGTTTCTTTTCCGTGATTTTTTTTTTGTTCGTTCGTGCAGCCATTAAGCGGTATTTCATCGGCAGACAAAGAAAAGAAATCCGAATGGAATATAAAGCGTAAAGTAAGAAAGAGAACAGAATTCATACTTAAGTAGTAAAACGCCAAGCCCACCAAAGTATTCCAGAAGGAAAGGTAAAGTTGTAGTACAGGGTGGAGAATTAGACATAAGCACGTATGTAGAGGAGATAAAAATAGAAGGGTTCATGAAAGACTTTAGAAACATCTAATTCCCAATGCTAAACATTAACTTAAGCGAGAATCGTGATCTCTACCAACGAGAAATTATATAAAGACGAGCCAAGAGAAAAAGCAATCCCTGCATGCAATGCTGCTTACATCCAAAATTGAAAGACTGTAAACCGAGACGAGGGAACGACAGGCCACCGTTGGCCTACCAGAAGATAAAAAGACGAAAACCTACTGCTATGCTCCTGATGACAAATATTAGGGTACTGAGAGTCTCGCAGGCACAATTGTACTATTTCTTTCCCAGGGGACCGACGGGCTCGCCCGCTTCTTCCAGGGCTAGTCGCTGACTCAAGCTTAAGGACTCTGGTTCTTTAGCCAAAAGAGTCTCCTTAACGCTCTCCGGACCGACTTCTGTGAGTACTAGGCCGTTCCCGCTGATGATGCCGGGATCGACTCCAAGACGTCGGTCCGGTCTTCCGACAACGCTCTCACTTGGCAGGCCCTTGGCTTCAACCGTCGCGGCTGTCTCTTCAGCGATGGTAGACGAATACCGGGGCCCAGGATTCAATGTTATTGGACCCTTCCGCGGTGAACTCGAATGTGATATTGTAGGGGCTGTAGGAGAGTAGCTTTTGACACCAGGAAGGGCCGTGATTGGATTTGTCGCGAAAGAGTATGCGCTTGACCCGGACGCATACTTTGGGAGTGAAGTTGAGAGAACCGATGTTGAGTTGTAGCTGTTCCAGCTTGGCGATGAGACCGCCTGAGCGGCATCAGAAGCGAAGCTTTTATTACCCAGACTTGAAGGAAAGTTCTGGACAATGGTCCCGTGCCATGGCTCAGGTTTCACAGCGTTGCTTTCCACCTTTTTAGATCGGGAGCTTGGTGACTTCTTATTATAGCTCCCATATTTGGGCGTAGACGACCCGCTTCGAGTACTTTTGTGCTCTCGTTTCGATTTGGTGCTCATTGACGATGGCAGAGCGTTCTTGCTTAATGCTTCCGTGGTTGCTTCCAAAACCGCTTCAACAGAAGTTGGCGAAAGGAGAGATTTCTTTTGAGCTTCGCTCCGGGCTTTCGCCGTTGGGGGTTGGTTAGATTTCTCGGTCGTATTAGATGATGTAGGACTAGGTCTGCCGCTTACTACCTCTTTTGGAACATCGTCTGGGACTTGCTCCGGAGCAGCCAACTGCTCCTCGATGGCCGATGCAGACATGGCCTGTCGCGGCGGAATCGAGATCGGCATGCTGCTTCCATACGGGGACGACTTTTGCATCATCTCAGAAGACGGTCTGGCAGGTTGAGCCTTGCGGGTAGTTGTAGAGACAGCCGGTGGAGCCGGGGCCGGAATCGCCTTTGTGTTTAGCTCTGGTTCCAGAGTGAGATCGCTTTTCGAAGTTACGGACGACGAGGCCGAGCTATCCTTAATGTCTTCGTCCGGAATGTCGTACTTCGTCACGCTCCGTCTCCGGAAACCAGATCCAACCGAAAGGCTACCGCTCGCCGTTGCTCCACCTTGGCTGGAACCACCAGCGGATATCGAAGACGACAGCATCTCCAAGGTGGGTGCCGTTACAAGGTCTAAGCTGCCGGACGCACGCCTAGTAACGACGTTGGTCGGAGCGGTCGGGGCCGTTGATGATCCATGTGAGGAAGAAGGACGAGGGGGTGCGGCAGGGTCGCGCCAAGAACCGCTATTTCCACCGAAACTGTTTCGAGGGAAAGAAGAGGAAAGGTAGGACTCCGATGTCGAAGAACCTCGAGATATGCCCGCTTGTTGATAAGCTTGAATATAGGCAAGCGTATCTGCAACGGATCCACCCGCTCTGCCGGCTCCGAAAGGAGCAGGTATGGGAAGTCCGGGAGCACTCGGAGGCGGTGGAGGCGGTGGCGCTAACGGCAAACCGAGGCTCATGACTGAATCTTCTAATGATCCGCTGGTGAATTCGGGCGGAGCCGTTGGGGGGTCGTAAGGAAGCTCTTCGTCGAGGTCGAACACATCTTCTTCCAAACTATCTTCTGATATTGTAGACTTTGCACTGCTGAGTACTGGTGCTGGCTGGGCCGAAGGCTTTGTGGATACCCAATCGGGGTCCTCTGGTCCCTTGCCTGGCTTGGCGGCATTTGTCGTTCCGACTCCTTCGAGTTGATCTATTGCATGATACCCAGCGTCTTGGGCTGTTGATTTCAACGATTCTTTATTCGAAGGAACTTTGAATTCAAGATAGTCTGATTCCGAGTCGGTATCGTAATCAGCGTCGAGAGCGGCAGATTCAGCCTTCAAGCGCTCCTTTAACTCAGGTTCCATGGGAACTTCCTCTCCATCTGGTTTAACACGAAACCAGTCTCCTTCTACCTCTAGTTGGAACACAACCCGTTTATTCTTCTTCGTTTTGTGATCATTTACACTACTTCTCCTGCTGCTATCCCTCAGACTTCCACTAGCCCAACTAGAAGTACTCTTCAAACTACCCGGAAGAGGTGCTACAGCTTTCTCATTCCCTTCGAGGGCTTTGAGAGCAGAAGCCGACAGGCCCTGAGCGACTGGAACTTGGGGTGATGGTGGTGGCAGGAATTGAATCTTTGGCGAAGCAGAAATTGACGCAGCTGGGGATATTGCTGGGGAAGCCTTTCCTTGCGTCCCAACGTTATCAACCGGATCAGAAGGCGGCTTGATAACGATGTCAGGCTTAGTCGTGCCTTCTTGTGAATCCGAACGCAAGTCTAACTTGTCTTTGTGCTGTGCAGGATCCTCGGCATGTTGAGGTTTCCTCTCAGTAGCTTCAGGCTCTGAAGAAGTGATATCGTTTTGATCTCCCACTATCTTTCTGAGTCCAGACTGTTTGGCAGGCGCAGAACCCGGAGTCTGAGTAAGAGGCAGGTAACCAGGGATATTGCCGATAACATTTTTCGTCGTCAGGCTATAATAACTTCGAGGAGACCCAGATGCGACAGGATGGCCGTTAGCCATTGCCTGTTTTCTGCGTTTCCTTCTCATATGGTCATCTCTGAGTCGTTTCTCGTATATCAGGAGTTCCATTTCCTTGGTCCTTTGGTAGTATGCAATATCTTGCTTTATCTGGTCTCGCTTCTGGGCTAGTAGTTCCTGTAGCTCTTCGTCTTCCGAGTCACTATCTTCGATATATGGGGCCCCGCTGCTGCTGGGAGATGATATAGGCGATATCCCATTTGGTACGATCTGGCTGGGTGGATCTCCAGGTTTCATGTTTGTGGTTGACCCAGTTTCCAGAGTTTTCGCCGGCAGTCCAGATTGAGATGAGTTAGCTTTTGTGCCTAAGAGTCGAAGTTAGCGGATTTTAGGACTAAAATATGAGATTCTAGGCCGAGATTCCGGTTTCTAAGTACCATTTTCTGGATCAGGTTTCTTGACCTCGCTCCTCTTTTTTATATTTATAGGAGATGGCGGCGTTGTTGGCGATTTAGCGGCCATATCTATGACGTTCAATGCTGTTCTTCCAGCTTGATCGATAGGTTCTGTAGGGGAGGTGAGCGGTAACGGAATGAATCCACCAGTTGACGATCCAGGGCCGGCTTTCGTCCCAGTCGGCGGCGCTCTCAGATCTGATATATTAGCTGAACCGGATCGTGGGGGCGGCTGTATCCCATTGGAAATGCCATCCTTCTGAGCGCTCGAATCCTTGGATTCTATGATGCCAGCACTGCGATTTTTGTCATCTGAGCATTTCCCCACATTCTCGAGTAGCCTACCAGAGTCCTTCCCGTCAAGCGACTGCTGAGAGATGGCATCGACTGAGACATGGTCCGATCCAGCGGCAGCTACAGCCTTCCCCCCATTTACAAACACGTCTTCGCAGGGCGAAGCCGGGGGATGCATCACCGTATCACGCGGGCCTTGGTCGGCCCTCAAGGAAACTGGCAGTATAGCAATGATGGCGGTTTCCGTTTCCGGACTGAACAGCGATGAACTGGTCGCGCGAGACGAATCAATTAGGAGAGAAAAAACGAGCAGGTGACCAATCCGTCTCGGTTTCTAAAATCGAACAGCAGCAGTGACGTTGCTGTTGTCTGCGTGGCTGACGTCGGTGGTATCGTAAACAAATATGGATCGAAGATGTAGCGATTGACGTGGATTGCAGGTTGGTTCTCGAAGCTGTCATTCTAGGCGGCGCGAAAACAGCTGAACGGACAAACGAAGCAAGTACCAGTCGCGGAGGCCACGGCTCAATTGGGAAGGATCCGGGAGCGTCTTCCTTCAGTCCCTGGAGCTTCCGAGAGCGAAGGGGACAGCTGTGCAGAGGCTGCCTCCACGAGAACCCGATGCGGTCCGCCTGGGAGCTCTGTCCGGAGTGTCAATTTCGTTGGTTCGTTCGTCCGTTTTGCTCGCCCCGGATAGTAACGTATCGCTTGCCGACTATCTTGCCTCAGGCCTCGCAGACCAATCGACGTGTCATCGGAGCAAGCAAGAAGGACTTTTCGACCCTACGTGTACAAAGGAGTGCTCCTTTTGGGTACAAAATGCAGATTCGATGGCGGCAGTACCACGGGGACGTGGCGCTCGGACAAGGTTACGATGAAACGGCGTCTGATTGGTCGTTTGCCGGAAACCGGGACGCTGCGAACAGCCCAAAATGCACGTAACGTTGAGCGGGACGGTCGCTGGCCAATGCGATACTGGCAGCCAGAGGATGGAGCAATCGACGAAGGGCAAGAGGGCCGTCGGAAGTCGTGTGATGGGAAGTTGAGCAGCTCGAGGAAGGGTGGAGAGAGAGGGAGAAAACCCGGCGGGTGGCGGAGAAAGTTCGGTCGACGTTCGAGCTAAAAAGCTGGTTTGGAGACATGACACCAAACTCTCATTTACGCTCGCCCGGTCGACGGGCAAACATCCACAGCCATGCGCACCACCAAACAGCGAAGATGCCAGAACATCAGGCCCGCCTGCTGAGGGACCTTCCTTCGACGGGCAATCAAGCCAGGACGCCTCCCTGTCGCGGTTCACAGAATCCCGTCCCAAAACGTGTCGATAGCTGGATGCAATCGCAATCCTTCCCGCGGCTGGGCAGAACCGAGGGCTCGCAAGTCCAGAGTGGGGTGACGGCACTCCATCAAATACCGCCCTCATAAGCCCATTTGCAGAACGTGCACAAGCGTCCGTCGGCCCGTAAGTATTGCCATTGGCCGAATCTATTCACCGAAGAAGATGCTAACTGCAATCTGTGGAGGCCGATTGTTAGCCATTCGGGGCCGCTGGCGGATGGCAACCCTGCCAATGAGTAACAGTATCGGTTGCACAAAACGGGCTCCTTCGATCTCGTGGGCAGGTCCCTGACCGCATTTTCCCAGTTGTCAGGCTGGGTGAGCTCCTCGGCAGGGTGGAAAGTCTGGAGGTAGCCCCCACGGCACCGGGTTCGTCAAGCACTTTCCAACTGAATTGGTTCCTTGGTCGAAGCCGGGTTTACAGAAAATTATCATCTGATCCGCTACAGGCGACTGCTTTGCCATTAACTACTTCGATTTACTTAACGAGCTCCCAACCCAAGCTCAATGTCTGAATGAGGTTGCCACATCACGAGTCGCAAAAGGTGTCTACCCAATGTTTCGCTCCAACGAGCGCCCCATTGCAATGCGCGAAACAAACCTTGCGTATCGACCAATCACTGCATGCATGAAACGTTGTTCAGAAGTGCTGAAGAACGTGCGAAGAGGTCGTAGCCCAGGCTCCAAAAGGCTTAGTACCCAGGGTTGCATAGACGCAAGCCCAAAAATTCGCATTACCAAATCGGCAGAAGTACAAATGCAACCCCCATTCTTAAATACAATCGTCCTGGAACAAACAGTCGTGTAGAAGTACAATTCTGGCGACCACCCTCGGTAAGGCGGGCGGATATACCCCACGTTGTGCGCCTCGAGATTCTTTTTATGCACGTCATGCCCCAAAAACCAAGGGACTTATGAACTCCACGCAGCACACTGACTAATGTCGAAGGAGGTTTATTTTACACCATAACAGCTTTCTTGTAGGGACTCAACAAGCTGAATAACATCATTTTTAGCATTGGGATTGTGCGCGGATTCTTCCGTCATACAGCTTCTAATGATGGTCACCTGCGTCGAAATCTCAAATCGGCAGGTGGCCAATCTAAGGTTTAACACGGATATGAACCGAGCGGCGTTGTCCAGCGTCATACGCGCTCATATATACCAAAGGCCAAGCTTACTGCGTTGAATTGTGGTAATATAAAAGGAGATCAGTGGATACTTCATCCTTCCCGAGGGCATTGACATCTCCAGCTGATGTCCGTGGGAGACAGAACGACGTCTAGCCGCGTTAGCCGTACGAATGCACCAAGGCAAATGAGTATCGAATTTCGGGCAAAAGGCAGAGCCGAGGTAAGATACACAGGCTGTAATACTGGAGTTAAGTTCGTGACAGCATCTGCGGAACATAGGATTGAATTACGCATCAAGTGACATTGCGAAACTAAGACAGCCATTGGAAATATACCGAGGTAATTACCTGGGTATAAGACAACGTGCTTCTATAACGGTACGATTGTGTCTTTGCTTCGAATTATATAGCAACGACAATGCAATTCTAACATGATAATGCCAAGCTCATGTCCTGCCAATACCGCAGCGTCTAGAACAGACGTCAGCCATGCATGCAGACGCGTATGAGTGCGTACCTCAACGCCACAGCAATACAAATACACTTACGATTCCGTTCACACGTTCATCCGATAATTGAATATCAAGTGTTATATGAGCCGTATCACCATATAATCACGATTAGTATAACGTATATAACTTTCAATTCCGACAACATCCCGCTGACAGGCAATCTTCGAACTCGTCATCTCACTGATGTAAGACTGTTTGAATGCACGGCCTCAACACGTATACAAGTACTTCAAACCCCAGGTGAGACTGACATCTGCACCATCATGTCACAAAACATAGCATCTTATGTGGTCTCATAAACTCTACCCCACGGCAGCTAGCTTACGTATATTTCTCAAATTGCACAGTACAGTTTCAATTAATATACGCACGACCGTCAATAATTTGCATCTGGCATAATGAATCGCACGACCCTCTTGAAATGAAGCTTTGAAGCGAGATCTGACGTAGATGCGGTCCGCGCGCAAGCATGGGAAATCTTCAAAGGATCAAGTGACCATGCATGCACTATCGATAAGGAACCGAACGCCTGCACATCCATACTTCCAAGACGGCCGGCTCGCTCGCAAGATGCATATGGCCTCCTGCATCGCAGATCCCTCGCTTTCTTGGAGACGACAGGACCCGGTGATCCTGTGCGGCTTGCGCTTGGGTGCATACACATTCGATCATGCTGATTACTCTTCCAGAACACAAACCTGTAGCTGCTTAGGCTATATCGATCCCATTAACCTTATTTTCTGATGAAATCAACGTGATCAACTCATGAGCGATTGCTCTAGTCAGACTTGTGCATCTGCGGAATGGCAATATCACTTTGATCATGAACTGCACATCGGAACGCGAGATGCAAGTTACCGACAGAAAGCCACCTGCATGCACGTGTGTCTGACTCGCAATTTGCTCCCTGCTCACCGTTCCTGAGGAAACTTTCGAAACGCATGAATCGAATAAGCAGAAAAACAGAATTGCCGGGGCGTACGCCTACTGGGCCAGCTGGAAAGCCATATCTGAAGAAGGCAAGATCCAAGAGAATCTCGTCGTTGGATATTATACATATTTTATCATCTTCATCGGCTGTTACAGCAAGGCATTGGTATGTTTTCTCCCCAGTATTGCAGTCAATGTAATCAGGCCACATGCATGAGTCCGTGCGCGACAGCCATATTATTCAGTGGGCTTTCCAGGTTTGAACATTCATTTTTCTCTCTTTTCAGGGATATGTCGTCTGTAAGCCAACCAATGCATCCTTTGTTTCTCCGCAAAGCTCGCGCTGCATATGGATTTTCATAGAATGCTGACATGTTATATCGCGGTCTGCATTCGGAGTCGGTGGAATTCGATATGAGACAATCGAAATTTCTCCGCCCTCTGCACGCGCAGCTTCGGTGGATCCGAGTCACGTTGTCTCCGATTATTGACCTTCCCTTATCATTACCAAGCATCTATAAGATGCTGTTGCTTTTTAGGATATCATGGCTACTTCTTAAAGTATAACCTCAGGACTTGAACACCGACACCGGCAGAGTCAATGCAGACACGTCAACCGGAGCCTGGGATGCCAGACATCAATGATGACATCCAGGGATAGCAAATATACGAAGCCCATGTGCAGAATCGGATCAGGTATTAGCCGCGCGCTGGGACGGCACTGCTGAAAGCGACGGCGTAAGAGCCTCATATTTTGCTTTTCTGGCAAAGTTATCGCTCGATCCTTTCCCACGGCATGGGGACGGGGTCTGGCCGGTTCGTCACTATTCCGTTTTGAGACGTGCTTTGGTCCACTCGTGTTCAGATTGAAGACACGTAGGGTACATAGCGTCCCCGAGACCATTGAAAGCAAGCTACGATGTCGTATGGATCCCGGATCCCTTCCTGAAGAAACAGCTGCACTGAGAAGATTGCGATTGTGGGTACTTGGCAATTTAGTTACGTATTTGATACTTCTTCACCAAGCGATAACGGCTCCGCGGATTTCTGAAGACGGCGAATGGCGAGCTGAATTGAAATCTCCAGCCGCCAGATCATTAAACATCAAGAAACTGAACGTCAATCTGAAGCTGAAGGGGGTTGATACTGCAAGATGACAGGCTCGATCCAAGCGAGCAAGCCACAAAAATCGCAGCTGCGAGGTTCCTGTAACGTTGTTTTCCTTTCAGCGCGTCCCCGGGTCACCCGGGAACATGTGCGCTGCTTGCTCGAATATTTCCAGGCAACTTTTCCAAGTCAATCGTCATGGCATCTGCGGGGCCGGCCAGAACGGCGAGAAATAACATGACCAGCTGGCTCAGTTGAATGGGAAGCCGCTAGTGCTGACGCACACCGAATGTGGTAATCCTAGTCACTCCAGCTTATGCAGTCAGCATTGGACATGACAGAAGTAAAACGGCGGTCAACCGAAAGCAGCATCTACGTGGAATTCACATTCTTTCTTTCGTTGGAATGCTTCTGGACCGGACCGTATTCGGGCAATGCCAGGCATGCGTTTTTGTGTTAGGTCAAATGTCTGACTTCGAAATTAAATAAACCAAGGACGGATATATGGCTCGTGGCCCGGCGAGCCATACCGTCAGATCTGAAGCACAGGTCAGATAATATATCAGGCACGAATTGAATCTGCATCCATGAAACGAGAAACATATCGATAGTGCCACAAACGTTTGTGATAATAGAATGCAGGTGATATGGCCCGATATGGCCGAGGTGCGTATCCTGAACGGGACGATTGAAATATTCAGGAAGGTTGCTGGCATGGCATGCTGCTGCACCTGCACTGCACCTGGCTAACTATCGGCTAGAGGAAATGCATAACGTTAAAACCATGGAGATGCAAACTATCTTGAACCATGCTTGTGTCTGTCCGAGGGTTTCTAATCCTTCGTTCTTCGGGATGGAGTTAACGCATGTGGTATTCCTCTGCGCGATCAAATTGCAAAAGGCTGCTGCACTGCCGGCCAGCCATCAGCTGTGAGATGTCGCCCGCGGCCGCCACGATCGACGGTGGAACAGAGCGCAGTTATTTTCAGACAATGCTGCTATTGATGGCGCAATTAATCTCGAAGAGCTTCCCGCTAAGCTGCATATGTATACGAGAAGATGGTGAAAGTGGTTCGGATTGGGCAGTGCCATTTCCAATTCCAGCCTGCCCGAGACACCACATCTGGGATGTCTAGTCCATGGGCCCGATTCGAACCCTGGCGACAAGTTCGATCCCTCACCTTTTCAGCTCAAGCAGCCATGGAAACTGTATCGGGCGATACGAAAAGTCGACAAAGTACCGAGCGCGAGCTGGTCAGTTTACCTAAACTGCCAAGACATCGTGGGCCAGCCCAGGTTAATGGGTCGGCGAGGGGGCTCCTAACGGCGCATCTTATTGACCCCCTCGCATCATGGCAGATCGCCGTAATTTTATTACTACGCATGTGGTATAACGAGGGCCTCTTCTGCAAGGCTGCGTAGCTACTAGCTAACCAGCTAGCTAGCTGATAGTTGTATCATATATTCGAGCTTTCGCAATTCTTTTCGATCTATATTGTCGTCACTTATTTTTCTCACCGTAAGAAACAGCACAAAGCGAGCCTGGAAGGAACCCGCCCTTGTATTCGACAACTACCGTGGAGCCCTGAGATTGGTGGTGTCTGTGAGCATTTAGCTCCACCATCAATCTATCCGCCACGGTAAAAATCACAGAAGCGAGGCGGGCAAAGGAAAAAGCAAAATGTCGATTCTGTCACTCCCGGACACCGTCGCTCACAGGATCATATATTTCTTAACGGAGCCGGAGTTTGTCGCGAAGGCATCAGACCCGTCATCTCCTGGATCGCAGCCCGCTTACACCGCTTTGTCGACAAATCCACGAGACGCCTTCAATCTGATACGAACATGCCGTCGATTCCGCGACGTCTATTCATCCGACAAACCTCGGGGAGAGTTCCTACGTTCGTTCAAGCCCGAGTTCGAGAAGGTCTTTCGGCGAAGCCGGCGATTAGACGGGTCAGCTGTCATGCCAGGTAGAATGTCCATCGTTATCGGAGTCCTTGACAAGTCGGACGGGAAGGGCTCATATAAAACCCTCCCGTCCGCATCGCCAAATCTCCACGACTTCCAAGAGATAATTCTCAACAAAGGGCGTCCATCAATGCTTGGTGATTCATGCTTTTCCGGTTACGATCTTTCAATGTCGACGCAGCTGACTGAGGTGCAAAAAGATCTGCTGCGCGACCTTGGACGGAATTGGATTTCGATGTTCATGTCAGGCCATCTATCGCTCGGCGACATTGGTGGGAAGGAGCAGGAGGTGCTCAACATTATGGAAAACTTGTCGAGCTTCATTGTGGGAGTGCTATGCTGCCACATGTGGAACGAAACCGGCCGTTTCACAATGCTCTGTCGAACTCGGTTGAACGACTTTATGCTGCTACACGGCATTGACGGGCTGTGGCAGGAGCAGCAAGGGTATCCGTTTGTTATCTTTGGAGCTACCAAGTTGTAAGTGTTTTTCCCGCGCGGACCGGGGTCAGAGCTAGCTTGCAGAGCGCGAGTCATTAACGAGTATGCTTTGCCATGCAGTTCGATAGCGGAATCCATATATTCAGCCCTCGTCAACTCTGACTACGGGTCAATCAGAGACACAGGCGGACATCCACTTTGGACAGGATTGTAAGCATTCACCCAAACAACAGAAAGAACAGCCCGCGCTTCACCATGTCATCATCTTAGCTAACGGGACTCATGCGGGAATCGCAACAGCGGCCTGGAGACATGACATGAACTCACCGGATTCGCTAAAATTGATCTGTATGCTGCAGCTCTTCCTGCACATCGCATTCGCCAAACCAACGTCACTTATGTGTTGCACAACGTCTCCCCTCGATTTCACGTCCGTCCTCGCAATGCATCAACCCTCCGCCTCCCCGGCTTCTTCCATCAGCACTCCTCGCTTATTGTCACGAATCTTGCATGTCCTTGCATATATAACGACACCCTCTTTCTGGCTCGTCTGACCATCGATGTGTCGACTGGGTGCCGCTCAGAGGTACTTTTTCGCTGCAGCCTTGATCTTCTGGTCGAATGTCTGGCTCCGGATGGCCATGTTGACCTCGTAAAACGGGTTCATCAACGTTTTGCAGTACAGGTCATACACATCGGTGAAGAATTGTCGGATAGGCTCGTCGGATCGCGCGTCATGTAGAAGTAGAAATTTGATATCTGTTTCATGGCACATGGTGTAAGCCACTTCTGTTGTTCCCGCAAACACACCTGCATTGCATCTATGCATGGTCCGTTGTCTATTTTTGAACCCAGTAGTGCGAATTGGAAGGAAGAGCTATACGTACTCCCACCAGTCAAGAAGCAGGAAACCCAGGTATTATTGAACTTATCGACCGTCTTGAGATACATTTCCTTGCTGGCCCACTGGAGATCTTCAATGCAGTCGAGGCTGGAATGTGCTATAAATTGGTTCATGTGCCGTTGTTCTTCGCGAAACTGCACGAGAAGCGCATGCGCTTTGTTGATTAGTGATCCGGACAGAGAATCCAAGCTTTTTTCCGGCTTGTCGTGTTTGCTGGGAAGCCTTGGACGATGGTATGCCGTGGTTCTCGTACCTTTGGGACGCCATCCCCACCCTGCTTGAACGTTCCGAACTCAGCTTCGTAGAGAGGGTTGTCCTTCGTGCCGATGATGACAAAGTAGTAGCTCGTGGTGGACCCAGCCATGACTCGGACGGTGATAGCTGGAAAACTGATGGAGACGCGACGAGCCTGCCGGCGATGAGGCGCGGATAGATAAGGTGCAGCTGACCGTACCGTCCGTCGTTTTCCTTTAGGTAATATTGGTATGTGAGATTCGAGAGCGCGGTGGGTTGGTTAATCGTTAGTTAGGGGACGACGCTCCGAAGTGGCCTGAGCCGAGCAACGGTTTCATGGGCGACGTCTTGGCACTTCCGACTTCCAAACAACGATTTTGCCGAACGTCACCTCTTCCCGAACACCAGAAACGACCCTCCTCACACCCGCCACCAACGACCGCTGCTACCTCTGCCGACTCCCAGATACTCTTCGAATCAGATCAATCGATCCAAGGTCACAATGGCGTGCGTCTCCGTCCCCTTGACCCGCTCAATTCGCTGAGTGCGAGGCTGACAACTCCCGATACAACCGGCATCCAGTGGCTTCGTCTACCGCCAGAACAACGTGCCCGAGTGGCAGCGCCTCCATCAGCGACACGATGGTCTCCGCACTTGGGTGAAAGTACGTCACAGGCATCACTACCGCCTTCGTTACCGCTCGGCTGTCAATTCGCAGACATCTAACCGCTCTCCGATACACTAGGGCCCCCGAGCGAAGATGATGCTGTATCCATACTTTGTGATCCTCGGTCTCGGATTTGCCGGTTAGTTTCGCTTTGTGGCTTTGGAACTTTCGGAAGTGGCGTCCTTCGGGTGCCAGGAGTGGTTCTGCCGAGGAATGAATGATCGATCGCTCAAGGACGGTACTGACACTTTGGTGACCCGATACAGGCTCGATGTACGGTATGGGCCGAGCAGTCTTCAACAAGAAAACCTGGTGGTGATCTCGCTAGTCTATGGGATGGGAAACTCGTACTTCGGGGTCAATGCGATCAATTGTCGATAAGAAATTCATTATAAACAAGTGTTTGTATTGGTGGCTCAGAGATATGCTGTACAGAGGATGTGCATGCTGGAGGATGCTATGGATGTAGATACAACTGGTTGAATGAACGAATTGCTATTTTAAAGGACTCGGTCAGTGTCTTTGACAATGTTCTGGTGGAGTGATATACCCGTAGGAAGATAGACTTTGCCATGGCACTATGTTTTGATGGACTCGCGGCAGTATCCGCTAGTGTTCTATGAATACTTCATGGGCCAATCTTAGTCAGTCAATCTTGATTATGGCTACCAAGTCCTAGGGCATACATCCAGAGCCTATGGCTATACTTGTTATCGTTCGTGAAACGCCACCGTCGAATGCCCCGCCGATGTCATCGATGTGTTGACGTTGGAGTTCCGTTCGCATGGTCTTGGCTGACCTACACCGTCCACACAGACCGGCTATATTCGCAAGCCAAATTGACCAAATTGACCAGGTTGCAGCTACCGTCGGCCGGCCTCGTATTCCCCCCACACCCAGTCGATCCTTTACATCGTCCCTTTCTTTTCTCCCTCAACCTTTCCCCTTCCCTCCTATCTTTGTCACTCTCTCCATCATCGCAATGGGGCTCTTTGGGGGCAAGGACTCGTCTTCTTCGGCACCTGCTGTTAGCAGCGACGCCGGTAAGTCACGCATTGTTGGAACCAAATGTGAGTGCCTGTGCCACAAGACATCACTGACAGCCGCGGTCATTGACGCTAGATTTCGCCGACTTTGCCGCCACCACCGTCGAATCTATCGCCAATGCCGCTACATCCATCGCTGCCAGCGCTGTAACCGGTGCTGCCGATGCGCAGGCTACGGGATCTCCCTCGAGCCCCGGCATCTTCGGCGATGGGCATCCGTGGTACGCCTTCTGGCTGAGAGTGTCGCCCGGCGATTTCATAACAGAGTACTTTGTCATCGGGTTCTTGACTCTCATGATCAGTTGGCACTTCATCGGGGTCGGCATGAACCGCAAGATCGCGAAGAACTGGGTCCTCCAGCATGTTCCGCTTCTGCAGCGGGAGTACGCGAGGGTGGGCTTTCAGAGAACACTCACGACAGCCGACGAGGTCAAGGACGCCGTGGCTGCTGGCAAATACGTCGGAAACGAGAAGGACTTGATACGCGAGGAGAGCTCTCAGTCATTTGTGCACTACGCGTCCGGAAGAATGAACATCCTGACTACTGTCTTCGATATCAAGCTGAAGGGTCGTGGCAATCCCTTCCTCTGGGCTTTTGAGGCTATCACGGCTTTCTTTCTGGACAGCATTGAGGCACCATCTGATACTGTTACCATCACTTCTTACTCTGCCGATGGCGCAGACGCGTCTAAGACGGGCGGGCATAGCTCTAAATATGACGGCTTCGTCTGGGGTGTCGTCAACAAGAAGGCTATGGCTAAGCACAGGGAAGCTCGTTACGACATCAGCTTAACCAAAACCGTTGATACCAACAAACTTCCCCCATGGCTCACCGTCATGACCGAGAGCGCTGAGATTACCGAATTACTTCTTACCAAGGACCTGATCGCTGCCATTGAGAAATTCGGACCGAGTTTCCAGTACTTGCTGATCACAGACCAACCGGCTGAAAAGCCCGCTACGTGAGTTCCCGCAAATAACTGGCGCAAACTATGCATTTCTAATATGGATCGTGATAGTGTCGCTGAATTTGACAAGACGAAAAAGCGAGTTATGCTCCACCTCAACATTGATTCCAGCAAGGACAATAGCGGCCCTCTTATGGAGTACTTCCTACGACTTCCAGACACATTGGTCGCCAACGCACACTTCCGACCGGAAGTTCTCAGGAAAGTCCGCTCCATGCGCGAGGAGGAGAGGCGAAAACTCGAGCGCGTCGAAGAGGAAAAGAAGGCCGAAGAACGTCAGGCCAGCAGAGACGAGAAGAAGAAGCAAGAACGTGATGCGAAGCTACGAAGTCTATCGGCGGAGGAGCAGAAGAAGTTCCTGGAGAAAGAGAAGGAAAAGGAGATGAAAAAGGCGTCAAAGAAGCAGGTCCGCAGAGTTTAGGCGGCTTGAGCGATCTTGCTTTACAGATTTCAGCAATTCTCCAAAATATTGTCTCAAAAGCTGTATATAGTGGGATAGGTAGCCCGAGTTAGTTTTTTACGGGTGACGATTATGTGAGAGAGATGAATAAGCAGAACAACTAATATACTCAGGAACTCTGAATATTCAATTTTCTAGATATTTTATTTGAGAGGGATGCTGTTCTGTTGCATGTGGCCCTAAACAGAACATGCGAATCTGTTATTTGCTTGTCATGGCGGGGTTCTGGGCGTAAGGCGGGGCACAACAAGAAAACTCAGCGCGCTTCTCTAAGATTTCGGATATCCCTCTCACTGCGACAATTGTGAAAGTATCAAACCTCAAATCTACGCTACCTAATATCAAAATCCCGGTGCATGTCGCTGAGCTGTCGCTACCCGATTCGAGCGCTTTATTCTATCAGTCACTACGATCGTGCCACCTATCAGCGCGCAAATCATCTCTTGAGTCACACCCGCCGCCTTAAATATCGGGGGCCCCACAATCGTCTCCCGCAATATTCTCCAAGACCAATACATACTACTCCTGCCCCGCAATCTAGATCACTACCCGTACAATCATTCTGCATTAGAACTACTACGCATTCGCGACCATTCGTTTCGAAATCATTTAGCTACAATACACATCGTTCATACAACATGGCTGCAACAATGCCTCAATCGATAGGCTCCGTGGACGACGTCCAAGCAATGCTCACCGAGCTGGGCATCTCGGACCCTCTGCCCGTGTTCGAGGCGGCGAGTGTCACTACAAACCCTATCGACATCTTCAGGTCGTACGTCGCCGAAGAGATGACGAAAATTACAGGGGTCGACCGAAATATCGTGTATCCCGCCCTGGAGTGGACCCAGAATATGGAGAAGGGAGATCTGATCATGGCGGTCCCACGACTGCGGATCAAGGGAGACCCGAAGGCTATGGCAGCCGAGTGGGTCAAGCAGGTCGGATTGCTATAGTATCTCGCGCGCATCTGGTTTCGGGTTACTGACTTTTGCGATTTCATATAGTTCCCGGAGAACAAGTACATTCTACCTCCAGTCGCCGCAAACCAGTTCATCCAATTCTTCTTCAACCCTACGACTCTAGCTCAGCTTACTATCCCGAGCATTCTCTCGAAAGGAACCAAGTATGGCGCAAATCACTCCGGCGCCGGGAAGAAGGCTTTGATCGAGTTTTCGTCGGTCAATATCGCGAAACCGTTCCATGCAGGCCATCTCAGGTCTACCATCATTGGCGCATTCCTATCGAATCTCTATGAGTACTGCGACTGGGATGTCGTCAAGATGAACTATCTCGGCGACTGGGGCAAGCAGTTTGGGTTGCTGGCTGTAGAATATGAGGTCTCCGGCAGCGAAGAGAAGCTGAACGAGGACCCTATCCAGCATCTCTTCGATATCTACGTCCAGGCGAACAGGAAAGCAAAGGAGGAAGAAGAAAAGATCAAGGCCGGTGAGCCGCTGGAAGGCGAATCGATGAACGACAAGGCCAGGGCCTACTTCAAGAGGATGGAAGATGGTATGAACGCTCTCAAACATAGACATAATAAGAGGAAAGCAACTGACAGTTTGGAATATCAGGCGACGAGAAGGCTCTTGAGCTCTGGAAGAAGTTCCGGGATCTTTCGATCGTCAAATGCGAGAAGGTCTACGCAAGGCTGAACATCAAATTCGACGTCTACTCCGGCGAGTCCCAAGTCGGCGCCGACACGATGGCCATGGCCTCGAAAATCCTCGAAGAGAAAGGCATCTCTGAGGACTCTGAAGGCGCAAAGATCATAGATTTCGTCAAACACAAATACAAGAAACTCGGGAAGGCTATCATCCAGAAGAAAGACGGCACAACCCTCTATCTTACCCGAGACATCGGCGCCGCTATCGAAAGGTATGATAAATACAAATTCGACCAGATGATCTATGTCGTCTCAACTCAGCAGGATCTCCACATGGAGCAGCTATTCACCATCCTCAAGTTGATGGGCATGGACTTTGTCTCCAAGTGCACTCACGTCAACTTTGGCCTCGTTCACGGCATGAAGACCCGAACCGGCGAGGTCGTCTTCCTCGACAGCATCCTCGATGAGGTCGCCAATGCCATGCACGAAGTCATGAAGAAGAACCAAGACAAATACCAACAAGTTGAGAACCCAGAAGAGGTCGCCGACATCGTCGGCAAATCCGCCATCATGATCCAAGATATGACCGGCAAGAGGATCAATAACTACCCCTTCGATCTCAAGCGGATGACTTCCTTCGAGGGCGACACGGGTCCGTATCTGCAGTATGCCCACGCCAGGCTGTGCTCCATCCTCAGGAAGGCCAACATCCCGATGCCCATGATTCACACTGCAGACCTGACCCTCATCACCGAGCCCCAGGCGATCCTACTGCTCAGGACGCTGGCACAATTCCCGGACGTCATCACAAACACGCTGAAGACACTGGAGCCGACCACAATCGTAAACTACCTGTTCAAGATGACACAGCTGCTCAGCTCGAGCTACGAGGTTGTAAAGGTCGTCGGGAGCGAGGAGGACGTTGCGAGGGCCCGGATGGCGCTGTTCGAGAGTGCCAGGACGGTACTGTCGAACGGGATGAAGCTGCTAGGGCTGACGCCTGTTGAGAGGTGAGTCATTTTCTCTTCTATCTTTGCCTTCATAAGTTGAGTTGATATGCTAACCATGCGTGATGTTAGGATGTAAACTCATGGGATGTTTTGAAGGCTACAGTTGCCGTGCATGTGGACGAATTGATGGCGTTTTAGGCTATACACGTTCTTTTTTCTTTCTTCATGAAGACATACGCTTGTAGAGACATACTGTAATAAAAAGTACATTAATCGCATGGTAGATACCGCGATTCTACACATTGAAGGTCACTGATATCGTAGCTGCCTACTTGATCCGATCTAGCTGCAACACGGGTAAACTCAGGCAGTCGGTATGGCCATACGGTATATCACATACCGAGATCGGATCTCGGTCAATAATTCTATATTAAGGAAGCCCTGATATTTCATATATCGCATATCCAGATATTCCTAATCAAACCGGATGTCTTTCCGGACGACGTTATGCATTTGCGGACGGCGTCGGGGCTTTTTCGGAATCTGCCTGAAGTAACTTTTCGACCACGGAGACCTATTGTTAGGCTCTTGTATCAGCAAGGCTGCTCCATGTATGATTCGATGCAGATGAAGCTTAATGCATGCATGCATGACTGAGGCGATTGAGAATATTTTTTCTATGCGTCAGGACGATACCGGTAAGTGCCGGTATCATGAATGATCAGACTGCATGCAGGGAGCGGGCGAGTATCACGAAGCAGGAGGTATGTCTGCAGCTTGTTAAGAAAGCTTGTCTTGTTCGAGCCTCGGGTTGTTGCATTTTATCCGGCGAAGGCAAGCAAGCTTCAGTCTCGAAGCTGAGACATCAATTCCATTTTACGTACCTTATCTTCTATGGATTGGAGTTTATCCGTCCTGCGAGTTTATGCACAGCCATCGCCATGATTGAAAGGTTAGAAATAAACGCTTTCTTGTATGCATGTGGGTAAGGTTGAATGCTTAATTGGAGTGTTAACTATTTTCTAGCGAACCGATTTCAAGGCGGCATCATGATGCCAGATCAATCAATTCGACCGAGGTTGCTGTGACCAGATTGGATAGTCTCGGTCACGATATCCATGTATCTGCTCATAACAAGGAAATGAGAGATTGGGCGTAGTTTTACCTTGACCCGATGCGAATATCGGTTTGACTAGTTGTGCCGAGATGATATAGGACCGGGTCAGCGGATATCTATAGAACAGACGCATATAGGGAGAGAGAAGCTGGAAACCAGGTTTTCGTTCTTGCCAGCCCTGCAGATAACAAATTTGATACCATGGGATTAAGACAGTCCAATATTTGGACATCATCAAAAATTGGAGCAGAATGGCAGTGCAATGAAGGCCATGGACGTTCGGAGCCTAGCGGTCCCGATGAAATCATCTGATAACAGTATGGACTGCCTTTGATCAAGTCGTATCTCTGAGATTCGGATGCGACTAGATTCAAGGGATATGCACATATGCCATGGAATATGATAATGCAATACAACAACGAGGCAGCGAGTTGAACGACTGGAGTAGGCGTGTATACGTACATTCGTACAACGCCCTGGTTGTGTAGCATGGTGTGCGCCTGACCCATAACCTTGGTTACTACAGAGGTATGCGCGCAGTGGCTGTGGTCAGTGTTTCTATTGATATAAGACATATAACTAAAATCTTTGGGTTTCATATAGGGGTCCTTGAAAATCAGGCCATCTGTTTGAAGCAAGCTTGATTGCAAAACCGGATCAATCGCGATTGGAAGAGATCGCCAATTTGTGGTGGATCCATGGAAGGAACCGGATCACGAGTGTGCATGGTTGCATCTAGTTGACTAGATGAACAGGCACTAGGGTATCGCCGAGTTTCAGGCGCTTCGTCCATCCGAAGAATTCTCCGAGATGAGATAGCTTAGGAAAGGACGAAGTAAACGTAAAGGCTCCGAATCTAGGAATAAGTTCGTTGCAATGCCATTCTCAATTCCTTGCTGGACCAGGTCCAGACGCAGCGATAATTGGCGGCAAGGGTGTTCATAGCGGTAGGGGAATAAGATGATTCAATGAAAGCGCATGCCGTTCGTACAAGTATATACGTACCCTCATCCCAGCTGCCTTCAAGTGTGGTCCCTGCCGAGTGCATGGAGTACTTCACCCCACTGGCGGCGAGCAGTTTTTGGACATTGGCGATATACTGAGAAACAGATGCCGTGGGAGTCCCTATCTGTCACAGACACAGATCAATTATCAGCCGATCTGAAGGCGTGGGGTCGCAAATGCAGCCGCGCAAGTTGGCAGTGGGCCGTAAAACATCTTGATCCCGAATGCGGTGGGACCATGTTCATGCATGAGGTTCAACTGAAGACTCTGCCACGGATGAAAGCGCTCGCCCGGCCAAAGTTGCCAGTTGCGCCAGATAGTGGTCCGTGCGCAACCAGCCAATCTGCAAGGGGACAAGCATCCTGTCGCAGTTGCCCTGCCCCTTCAGCGCCTGGCTTCGAGGCTACCTGTCGCAGCCCTGATGCGGGGAAGCATTGCATGCACATGCGTCGACACATACAGGTATCAAGCAAAAGTCTGCAGTGACATGATCCGGCGTCGTCAGGTGAGCGAGCTGTCGGAAAGTGACGCTCTCCATCTGCGCGAACTCGGGGGCCAATCCTGCCATGGTAGCTGTGAGAGCGCAAACTCGGAACCGATGTGATATTGATGCAAGTCTGTGATATATATAATATGATTCAGTAAGTCTCGATGCAGGATACAGTTCATGCAAAAGCAATAGAATGTTCCGTATTGGCATACAGTACTGTTCGGGCAATGACAATTTCGCTTTGACACTTTGTGCTTTGAGGTCGTCGTTTGAGGAAGCCAAACAGCCTGTTTGCATGCAGATGTGTGTTTTCCTGCAAGATGGCAGCCTGGGGTTTAAAGGAGCGCCGCTATAGGCTCGTCTCCCACATAGCTGCAACTTCTGCGACAAGGAACAGGAACAGCAGCCCGGCCGTTCCGGGGCTACTCCATCTACTCAAACCACCATCTCTGTTTCCCGTCAGTGCGCAGAATCTCGTGTTAAGCTCAGCTCACCACACAGTCCCCACTCTGGAGTGGCGTCCAGAATATCGCGAATAGCGAGAGATTCGATCCCGTGCCACAACTCCCACTATGCTTCTGTTTCCGAACTCCGAGCCGTCTCGCCACAAAAGAGGCATTTCTGTCGCCCAGCTGGATACGAGCTTGAACCGCGTCAGCACCTGGTCCCTGCGCCGCACGGCCGCTTTTGATATCAAGCATGCAAATACTTACTTACTTATGTGCGCACGACTGCACAGGTAGTTTCTTCTAGGTACCTCGATGAGTTCTCTGGCTTCTAATCAATTTGTTTCCGGCCTAGAACCGGATCAACAGGTACCAAAGAGAACGAAAGACATTAAGTTCGCCGATATATTAAAAGTTTGATACAAATTGATAAACCAGCGCCTTAGTGTCACTGTCTGAGCGCTGTTCACGAGGCCTGCGTGTCCAGGCAAGATGCATGTAGATCGCGGAGAATTACCCAGCCAATGCGACGAGATTTGGTCCAAGACCAAGGAAGATGTCATACCAAAGCTTGCCAGGTAGAATAATTGAAGGCGCAAGATCCTTCTAGAAGGTGACTAAAATTCCTGAAACACGAGCAGGATGCAGCGGTAAGATGTCAAACTGGAAATATCATGTCCACGAGGCAACGAACTGACGTTTCAGAACCTTGATATCGAGAACTTCAAGCAAAAAACATCACGATATACTAAAATTTTGCCAACCAATGCAAACCAAATTGATCTCGCTCGAGTAAATACTAGCCGGCGAGAGTGTTTCGTCTCACTTGAGGGACTTAGCAGTATAACCCTGTCCAGCGGATAAATAGGCCGGTCCCAGCTCCCAATCTTTCGCTGTCATGGCGCTAGTTCAAGCGAACGGCTATGTTTCAAAAGCGCGCAGTTAAAGTCTGCAACCTCCACAACGCTGATTGATCGTGTAGCTAGTCCCTGAACGTCAACACCAAGACGGCTGGGATGACGATGTATACTTTATATTTGCTCAGATTGCAATTTCTACTCATTTATCCGCAGAGTGAACTCTACGGCATGTATCCCAGTCACGCAGGGCAATGATTTCCAGGCCCCGTGTATGTGTATGCCCTTATCGAAACGACTAGCATGATTTTCATGTTCATTCCCCTTTACAGCTTCTGCATATGCGCATGCACTGCAGTACTGGCCTGGTCTTTGGATCTGGATATGGAACCTGAGCACGACCAGGTCATGGTCATTCGTGTATTTGCTCCTGGCGGATTGGTCAAGGGATGTTATGGTATAGTCCAAAATAGATTAACAGACTGGCCCATGTTCATCCCCGCATCTCGATATAAGAAGGGCATCTCCCCGATATCTTGTCCAACTAAAATTTACTTCACCACAATCAATCCAAGCATCTTCAATACTTTTTACCCAAAAAAATCTCAAGAGCCAAGCCTCTGTATCAAAACCTCTGTAGCCAGGTCTACCAACTTTCGTTCAGAATATATATCAATCCTTCAAAATCTGACATTCTCTTCCACATCGTTAATATCGACTGTTTTGTAGTCTTCCGCTGCGACTTGCATTCATTCGAAAGCTCCCGGATAATATATTCATCAAATCAGCCTCATTTATCCTATATCTATCATTAGTCAAAATGAAGTTCAGCATCTTCACCGCTGTTACCCTTTTGGCTGTTGCCACCTCGGCCGCCAGCACTACGAAGAAGACCTCTACGACGGCAGCTCCTGCCCCGACGGCTGCTCCGGTTTTTGGTCAATGGTAAGAGAAGCTTCAATTCAGGATTAGCAATTGCACAATACTGTTTCGAGAAGTACGAATTACAATGCTAACGGGTATTCAATATGCTAGCGGTGGTGTCGGATGGACTGGCCCGACTTCGTGCGTCTCAGGACACGTCTGCAGTACCTACAACCCTTACTACGCTCAGGTAGGTCGATTGCAATCCTCTTAATTTTTTCGCCACGACAGTGATCAATATCACTTTAATTTCATTCTACATATATTGCAATACGCTAACACCAGATTGCTAAACAGTGTCTCTACTAAATATTCCCAACAAATTTTTGCATCTATCGCCCGATTGCTAAGCCGGATTGTTGAGGACGCGGGAGGGAAGAAAATGGGATATAGCTGAGATGACGTCTCTAGCTGCGACAACTCGGGTTTCCAAATTTCGGCCTATATCTTCGCTGCAACAGCAAATTTCGAAAGGGAAAACTGTGTATATATATTTTTGAGCCGCAAAATGACCAAAAAAAGTGACCTGGGTCGCTGGGAGCTGAAAAGTTGCAGTTGGATTGACCACCGAACGTATCATTTTGGATAATTGAAATTTTTTATACAAGGAGAATTCCTCTGCTTATTATCATTTGTCTGAAGTTCTGGTCAGCTGGGATCGATGTACAGGCCAACCGCACAAATTCAAATGCATGCTAGGGCCATGTTCCTGACATCATAAGTCAATAAGGACAGTACATACTTTCAAGTTCAACAAATATTTGATCATCCCTAGCAATGGGTCATCGAAATAGAAATTCCCGCCTCACTATTGGTATACTTCCTTCTCACGTAACAACTGCTTTCTGTCTATCATAGACGCACACCTCCGTCATCGGAGTCGTTAAAATATCCCAGAGACTCCTGTGGTTCTTCGTGGGCTATATCTTGCGTGTCCCTGCGGTGAGGCGATGAAAGCACGACGGCCGCAGTACTTTCAGAATCTTTATCCACTGTACTTGTGCTGGTTGGACTTATAGCGGCCCCAGAGGGGTAGAGAGCAACGTCCTTTGCACCTCCCTCGACGGTGAACTTCGCTTCTTCAAAGTTGTGAGCTTTCAAGCGCATTAAACTGAAGGCTGGCGAGAAGCGAATGGAAAGGCGGGCTAACCATGATCTTTGGTTTTCCAAAATACGCAGTCCGCAGTATCTGCACGAGATAAAGTATCTAACCCTGTTGTAGAATCAGGATGAGACTTGAATCCTTGGTACCCTGGTACCATTTTCTCCAACACGAAAAGCCGAACTCCCTTGATCATGGCATTTAAAATATCTTCTTGTTCTTTGACTAAAGATGGCGAGTCTTCATGGATAAATGGCGGCTGCCATTTGAGATATAAATTGTTGCTACAACCAGATGTTTGCACTTGTAGCGGATGAGCCTGGAAGTACCGATAGCAAAGGAAGCAAGACGGTTTGCTGACGCCGATATAAGCCATCATATCTAGAAAGCGGAGACGCTTGCGGTGGAACAGGTCGAGAAGGATGACCTCGGCGTGTATTCTAAGCTTGAAGTCGGGATCTTTGTATTCCTTCTTGATTCGGTTTTCCAGATCGAGGCCGAATAGTTTGTCTCGAACTTGTATTTCCTTTTGGTAGTATTCGCAGACGTCAGGATCCGCGACCATCCGCTTGACGATGCCATTGACGGATGATCTGTTTCTGTATGAGGGTGGCGTAAAACTTGGGTGGTCTGCCGCTATGTTGATTGAATAATCTGTGAACAAAGTAGGGCAGTGCCTTCCAGCTTTTACTAAAACTCTTGCCGCTTTTATGTGTGATCCCAAGCGGCCGATGAAGTGTCGGATGCGAGCGTAATTACCCCCACGGGATGAGCCACTCTCCTGGATGCTGCATTGGCCGGCTCTGTGACCAACCGCCTTGAGAGTCTGTGAGTGTCTAGCCTCGTAGCATAATCGGCATAGCTCGTCCAGCTTAAGCGTAGGTTCGTTGAGAGAAGCAAGCCATTCTTTCAAGCTATTGGTATCTGGTGCTATTTAAAATGAGCTAATTGGTCAAATTATATTTAGAGGAGCTGCGACGAAATCGATTTCGTACAACCTTCCGCTGTTTGCTTGTCAAGCGACGCAAGACAAGTTCTGATTGAACTCTGAAGAATCACCCTATAGTGTCGCAGCTTCTGGGAGGAGAACTCCATAGCCCGATGGGAAATCTGGTATTCCAGCTCAGGAAGGCTCGCTGCGTCTGCATCGTGTACCTTACCAAGCAAGTCTAGAAGGTTTCGGAGAAACGGTTCGACCTTAGACCTTTGGTTGGTGTTTGAAGCTACCCAATACACCAACTGGGGTCCTTCCTCTATCGCGATTGCCGTTACTGTATTACCCCCGGGCGAATAATCACACAAGTATGCGAGGGCATCTAGAAATCTTGTCTTTATCACTTTGTGATTCCTGCTGTGACCTGCATACTCTAGATCTTCAACCGATACGTCATCCTTTATGTGGCTTTCTTGTGATTTGCCGTATGCTCGCAAGAGTATCAATGGCTCGTAGAAACGATTCCAGAGTTTCTGGTTGACTTGGGGAGGGCAAACCTCCGCTGTTGGTGATGTTTGCTGCGACGCTTTCTTTTGCTTCTTTCTTGCCATTTTAAAAGGGCATTAAAGTGATATAACCATCGATTTGTTATGGTAATAGCTTATATCGGCTGTGTGCTCAAATATATAATCGAAGCCGGACTTGACTTCTTATATATACGGTGATTAATGGGTTTTTAGTTTTGGTGAAGGTAAAATGGTTTCGAGGTCGGATTGCAATTGAGGGTATGACTCCATTATCACATCCGACCAACACAGCATATACATATACTTCCCCAGCACCTCATATTTCGTTTTCTTGACAGCTAGCCTTGCAGGAGGATGCATAATGCAAGTGAATTGTCCGTGCTTCCTCTGTTTCGAGTCACTGGGTTCCCTTGTTCTTATCAGAGGGCTGATTTTTACCCAAAGTAGGACAATGCATTCGCTTGTCAGAAATCGTGCCTGGAATTCTTGACATTCCTGAAAATGATGCCTGAAGATACTTGAATCCACAACATGTACTTTTGGAGTGCTCGAAATGGCCGAATATTCTTAGCAACAAACCCATGACGACTACTGTGGGACGTCAAACTTTTCTCCAAATGTCCCAAGGCTCATAATCCAAATGCATCCAGCCATGCTTTGTTGAATCCAACATCCTCTCTCGCCCCATAATCTACGAACTTCTTGACTTCCTCTTTTGTTCGATATGTCTCCTGTTGTTCAGGGTACCATGTCCCTAGTAGCCGGAAGGCATTGGCAATCCGCATACCCAGCACAAATATCTCTTCAGTAGCGGTTGTCCACCCCATCATACCATCAGCTGCCCGAAGTTTCCCGCTATCGATCGACACACCACCTTCGTCTTCCGCTGCTTGGTACTCCTGTGCGATTTCTGATAATGTCTCAATACCTGTTACGACGTACTGTGCCAGCAGTTGCAGGTACTCTACTGCAGTTTTGTCGGTTGGCGTAGGGGTTGCCGCAGAAAGAAGAGCAAGATAATGCTTCATACATCTGCAGTCATCTCTGTACAGATTCTGTTTCTCGATCTTGAATAAGAGGGTATTTGGCGTATTTGCAGTAATCAATTGTTCTTTGATTTCCGTGGCATTGTCCAAGGGGACGCCAAGTAGGTCGTTGAGGAGGATGCGCTGGATCTCGGCATCGCCACCAGCTTTAGTAGCAGCAAGGTACCCGAATACTTTTCTTTCCGCTCGTAATGGGGTGACATGTTGATTCTGCGAGATAAGCTTCATTGCCACGTTGGATGCCGAGGCTCTGATATCGACTTCATCGTCGTTGAGAAGTCTGTGGAGTACAATCCATACAGGGAGCAGATCTTCCGGAGTTGGGTGTTGCTCTTGCATATTCTCGTCCCATTCGACCTTGAGTACTTTCGACGCTGCTTCGATGGACCTCAGAGCTGCCATTCGTGAGGGGTACGGCGTTTCATCCTTGACTGCTCGGAATAGTAGCTGAATCCAAGCCTCGATGTGCGCCGCTAATTTACCAGCTGGCACTCCGTCCATCGAAAGAAGAGAGAAGTTTCGTCCCGACAAGATTATCGCGGATTCTTGGAGCGGCTCGATGGAACCGCTTGACGCCAGCTGAGCCAAAGTACTCAGATCAATGACCTGTTTGTGTGATGAGAAGGCAAGCAGATTCGAAGCTGCCAGACGGTATTGTTCCCAATCATGAGACTTCAAGACATCGCAAAGGGCATTGGATACTGTGATACCGTCTTCCTGTTCTGAAACTACTTCAGATGTATGCTGTGATTCCAGAGAATCTGTCTTGCCAGATCTGCCGTCGGCAGTCATTTGTACCGCTGCTACGCGCAAGCCTCTGATACTCTTGTCTATCTCGATTTTCGCAGAAGTCTTCGTCAGAGCTTCCGACAGAGCTACACCGTAATCTGGGTCGTCAAAGGATATGAAACCACAAGCAGCATTCGGACAACCCACTGCCATGGTCTTGGCTATCTCCTTTCGCAACAGTGAATACGCGAAATCTTTAGGAGGTCTACCATCTGCCTCAACTAGGACATAGCAACAGAATGGTACGATCTTTGCCTGCAGCATTTTCCCGTCTTCGGCAAGAACAATTCTGCTAATCTGAATGAAGAGAGCCTGGTTGATTGGCGATACTTTGTTTTTCGGAGTCAGATATAGCTCCGCAGCATCCGAAATGATTCTGGAAGCCTTCTGTTTGATTTCTCCTATAGGCGATACGGGGTGTTAACTGGGGTCACACAAATAGGTAGATGGCTGTCAATACCTTCAGCACCTGCGAGCCTTTGCTCATAAATCTCCCGCACAGCACATAACCCTCCATGGATAAGGTTATTATCGCGACTATCATCTTTGAAATCCTGCAGAATGAATTGCTCCATGAGCTCCAAAGCACGGTCTCCAACAGGCGTAAACGCAACCATAGATTTGGCGGCTGCCTCTCGGATTTTCCAGACTTTACATCCCAGATGCCGGATAACAAGGTCCTTGATAGAAGCAGTAGGGTCGTTATCTTTAGGTTCGGCTTTTTCGACGAATGTAAGCCTTGATACGAGATCCAACGCCGGGTATACAGATTCGACGATAAGATGGTCATCGAGCTGCCAAGATTCATTTGATAACATAATGAGAATGATCCTGTTTAAACCTTTATACTTCTGGAAGAACTTGTCGCTTTCGACAATTCGGTTGGATCCATCTGTCGGAAAGACGCGATTTATTATGGCTGTATATAACATGATGCCACAGTTCCGGAGTGCCCATCTGCATTTCATGTTAACTGAAGACATCCGGGACGAGAGTCCGAGGCCTCAACTTACATATGGGATCTAAAGCAACTAAATGCCAGCCCAACAGAAATGGACACATAAGGGTCGATAACATCCGACAGGTGTGAGTCCATAAAGAGAAACCTTATGCAGTTGAGAGCGTGGACTTGGGGAAGCTCGAGGTTGTCAGCCTGGACGCTCAACGCCTCACCGACACTCATGGAAGCATGAAGCGTTTTCTTGAAAGACGCGAAAGCGTACTCAAGGAACGCAAGCGGTTTCCTCTTTGCCTGGATTTCACTTATTATGACGGCGCCGATAGCCATTGGCAAGCCGGCAGACCGCCTCGTAATAAGCTTGCCCGAAGTTGAGACTATTTTCAAAAGCCGATCCAACCACATAGAAGGCTGGGAACGGTACGAATCCGTTGTCAGACATTGAAAGCAGATGGACGTCAAGGCGGGGAATATAGAAGAAAGAGATCCTCTATGGCGAATGGATGTCAACTGTTCTATCAGAAGTTCACCGCAGTTCTGTAAGAATTGGCCGGCTTCAGACGATGTAGCAAATGACTTCGGGGCAAACTTTGCGATGGTACCTAGCAATGAGCTACGATTATGTGAGAATTATCCGTTTACACTGGACGGCTTGGACTAACCTTGCTTCCGATACAACCCTCCAGCTGTAACTCAGGAACCCTTGGCTATTAAGCTGGTCTTCTTCGTCTTCAGAATCTTCTTCGCCTAGTGTTTGAGAGCTTGCTCCACGGCCTTCAGGGCTCTCATTACATAGGATATCCCGCTGTTGGGCCCAAATACTCTGTGATAAAGCCAACACTCGTTGGAGTGTACTTTGAGCAGTGCGACTATCGAAAAGAGCGGCTGCATCTTTCCTTTTATATATTAAGGACAAAGCTCCCAGGAGACTATTGTCGAGCCGAGATAGGTTCTGCGTCTTGCTTCTCGCATGCGATTGTTCGTCCAGAAGGGTGAATATTAGGTTGACAATGGAGTAGTCGTATGGCTCGGCCTTCGGATTGACATCATAAGATAACCAGACCTCCCGGGCAATGGTGGGGTCTTTTAAACTGAGATCATGGAGAACCTCCAGAATACGACTGAACCCGTCCTCTTGGCCAGGACGCCCACTATCTTCAATCATTTTCTGGGCTTGTTGTATGATCTGAGGCCAAGGCACTTCACTACTTTGGTGTAGCTCCTTGATTAGCCCAGCGGCAAGCGACCTTATATCGTCATATGGATCCATGAGACGTTCAACAAGTAGCCTTAGAAGGCTCGAATATTGTATTTCTGGGTCGAACGGAAGGTTGATATGCTCCTTATCGGCCTGCTTCTTCCGAGACAATTTGACGTCTGCAGCGAGGTTACCCGTTGACTTAGATTTAACGACGTCTCGTTCGATTTGGGGAAGCCAGAAAGAGTAAACTCTTAGCGCGAGAATGACTCTCTGGTAGGATGAATTAGGCTGTAGCTGCGCGGGCAAAAGCTCGTTGAGAAACCAGCACATGAACGATTTTTGCTGACGAAGTTGCTCTCGCAGATCTTCCACATCTTTAGAGTCATCCAGGTTGAGGGCTTGAGACCGAGCTTCCGACGACTGTATGCGCTTATTCAGTGCATATGAGCTGGCTACTATTCTCTCAAACATCGTCCTAAGAGCAGAGTAAATTTCGTTGCGGATCTGTGGGTCCTGCTCCGCGAATAGGTCATCAAGATGGGCCCTGAGGATGGCGATGTGTGTAAATGGTAAGGCCGATGACGTCGAAGAAGACACTATCATCAGTCTGATGGTTTTGGAACGTAAAAACCCATATTGGTGGCATGTGAGAGTATCATAGCCTCCCAAGGCGCCCGCGTATTCATCTACAATTTATAAGCACTCATTGGCTACTACTGCATGCAATGGCGCGCCGGAATATGGCTTACGTACCGATCTGGGCTTCAGTGAGCCACCCGCATTCTTTGCCAGTCCTCAGACAAGCAATGACAGCCAGAGCATCGTGTGTAGATTGGGACTTGATACGCTCGTCCAAGAGATAGTGAAGAAATAGGCCGAATCCTTCCTTCTCTTCGTGAAAAGCACCGGGGACTACGTAGAGCTCCGTGTTCAAAGCAATCTGCTCATTCGTTGAGAGCAGAGCATTCGCAAGGTCCGCTTTGAAATGATCCAGCCATAAGACTTTCCAAGATTTGTTATTTTGCGATGTTCTTAACTCTTCTGCGAGGCGTCGGAGTAGAGAACTCAGGAACCGGCCCATGCTAGGTGCTAGCGTCCGATTACCCATGACTCCGAATGCCGACTCCAGCTTTATTGTGCGAGTAGTCTCTCCTCCCTCCGAACCCGCTGCAAAGAAGATATTTGGGGCAAGCCATTTCTTCTTCACCAATAGTTCGACGAGAAACAGATCTCCTTTCTTGAATTCCGCATTTCCAGTTCTGTTGAACACCTCATGTGCGATAGTTGTAGTAAGGTTTTGGCGTTCACTGGGATCCCAAGTCTCCATGCCCAGAGCCACGAATGTGGTCAGACAGTCCTTCAAACTCTTGAGCAGAGGAGGACTGGCTTGGTCGAAATAGTCTCTGAACAGCGATATATAGCCCTGACCGATGCACCGCCTCGAGGGATCTAGCTGTAATTCAGACGACCAGCATTTCCATAAACCCGCTAGCCTATTGAACACAATGGATAAAAGATCTACTGTGTGCACTCGCTGACTATCTCCGATGGTCGGAATAGTCCCCGATTGCAACAATGGCTGAATCCATATTTCAAGATATCTATGGGTCTCAACTACCATGTCAGACGGTTCTCGTGGATTTGGATCAAATGGTACAGATTTTCTCGCTCTTCTTACATGCACAGGGTCCATAGTTGGGTCCTTCACATTCATTTCTATAAGTTTGTCCCTCAGTAAAAGCAAATATTCATCTGGGATCGCATGCTGCGACGACGTGAATCCGCGTATGATCTCTGCGAGAGACTCCAGTCGATCCATGGTGAGAAGCGTGAAATGACGTCGGGGTACGATAGTTTAAAATCTTGACGCGAGATGCCCGGCGATAGTTTTTGGCGACACTGGTCCCCGCAGGCCCTTTGTTACACAGAATCGTCGCCAAACGCGGTGGATCGATGGTGCACAATACTATGCAAGAATTATCAGCCGACCGTCGAAAACGCAGTTACTTTCGCGTCAGAAATTTCAAACTGGGCCAGCTGCAGCTTCAGGCCCACCGGCCGGAGGGGCATCGATGCACTTACCCGGGTGGAGATAGCGTGGGCGCCGGCCTGCAAATTCGGGTCGGCGGCGGTGGATGTGTTTCGGCAGGGAGAGCCTGACTGCGAATAAACGAGGAGAAAAAAATTTTGAACCGCCCCAATCGAATCGAGACTTCTTCCCTGTCCTTCCATCCCACTTCATCCCAACAACCACATCATTCCTGTCGCAAGGACGTCGACGGACGGCTAGATACCGCAAACCTGCGCCGACCTACAGAGCCCATCCATCCGGCATCTTGAGATCGCTTTCGGCTGCATTCTGCCATCTAGTCCCGTTTTCGCCTCTCACGAGCATCCTTCACCCAGTCAACCGCCATGTCGTGGTGGGATAACGTCACAGGTCGCAAGACGGCCAAGTCAGGCGACATAATGTCCGGTCCAGAAGCTCACGACACCTTTGTCCCGACTCCTTTCGATCCCAACTCAGCTGCCGATGTCTCCTCTTTCCTGAATACCCCGGCCCTCGATCCCTCGAACCTACATCCGCTCGCCGGCTTGGATGCTGGCCTTGAATACCTAAAACTCGAGGATGAAGCGCTCTCGGACCTGCCGGGTGCACACTCGGTATTACCCTCAAGAGGGTGGAGCGACGATCTTTGTTACGGTACCGGGACGACATATGTTGCCGCCTTATCGATAGGAGGCGCATGGGGCTTCATGGAGGGCGTGAGGAGGAGTCCGCCGTCGGCGCCACCCAAGCTGAAGCTTAACAGCATCCTCAACGGAATGACGCGGAGAGGTCCTTTCCTGGGGAACAGCGCCGGAGTTATTGCGATGGTCTACAACGGCATCAACAGCACTATCGGACATGTTAGGGGCAAGCATGACACAGCAAATAGTGTCGTCGCGGGTGCCTTGAGTGGCGCCATATTTAAGAGGTATAAAACCCCACCAATCTCGGCTTTCGGCTCCCGTACCAAGTTAACATTTTATGCAGCACGAGAGGTCTAAGGCCGATGCTCATCGCCTCGGGCATCACCGGCAGTGTCGCAGGAATCTGGGCCGTCTCGAGAAAGGCATTCCTTTGAATTCGACACACAATCTCGGCACCTCTTGCATAGCAAACCGGCGACCACATTTTCCCGTGATACCTGAACACCTCTCGCTTTTCGGCCCTCGACCAGTAAACCTTAGCGTCGAATCCAAAACCCAACCACACAACGTTATGTATATACTATCCTTCCATTCGACTGTACCATATACACACCCTCATCACACAACATTACTATCCGACGGCCTCCTACACCCCTAATGGGCCTATTCAACCGATCTTTTCATCGCACTAGACACGATACAACATCTCAGCTCCGCTTAGACACTATGGCCATTTCTTATGCAGCATCTTGCTATATATCTGGGGATTTTCTTTCTGTTTTCATTGTGGGGTCAATGCGGGGATGTATATAGGCGCTAGGTTCGGTCTCCGGCGGCTGAGCGGCCGTCTGAATGATAATTACATACATTCACAGATCACGTTCCGTTTTAAATATATTACTGCACTCGGCGTAACAGTGATGGTTTCGGCATACTAGCAGAGGAATGAACTCAAGATCAAGGCGTAGGACGTGTTTAAACTGCCCTCAAATCTGCTCAAATGCTGACTCCCTATTTCATCGAGCAAAGCCTAGCTAGCATATTCCCCCATGCTGGGTTCCAGATCGATTGGACATGCGAAACCCGTATTGCGGCGTATACATGCCGGTCCCGATTTTACCACGTTCTTCGCGTGCTATCTCTGATCACTTTTCGGATATCACGCACGTCACGCGTTGCTTCTCCACCAGGCTAGGGTGGCGCTCCAGCCAAGCTATTCGACGATGCGCACACTTCTCTTCTACTCGCTGCTGACAACCAGCTGCAGCGCGGCTCGGATACACCGGCGGCAAGCGGTATCCAGAGTCGAGATCAAAACTCCGCCTGTGGCACCCGCCAGTCCGGTGCAGGGCTTCTTCGCAGCGCCAGGTTCCGCTCCTGTCGCTCCTCGACTAGATAATCTTCCCACGCATGCAGATATCGTCCTCCTACCTACAAGCACGGATGTACCCGCAGACCAAGCTATCGTTATACCAGAGTACCTACCGCCGTTAGAACCGGCTTATCAGCCAAATTCAGGCTCAACAGGCACGACTCCAAACTCGGATGCATCCGATATGGACGTCACGCCGCCTGGAGGGGGCCTCACAGACGAACAGGCCGTGCTTTTACAAACCATCACCCCGCAAGATCTTCAAGATGGTGGCGCAATGGTCCAAGAAACAGTGCTCGAAGCCGCGAAACAGCAGCTAGTCGACGTCAACTACGTTGCTAATGTTCTGGTATCCGATGAGCCGCTGCCGCCGCCAGAGCAAGTACCAGACCTCGAAGAATACCAGGACATCCAGGAGACAGGGACCAACGTGACGCAGACGGCGCAAGAGATGGGTGCGACGATGGAAGAGCTGTTGGATATGGTAATCGACCAGGTTCGCATCAATAACGAGACTGGAGACGGGACGTCGGAGGATGTAGAAGGGGCGCTTATCTACGAACGCAAGAAGAACAAAAAGTGGTTTTTTGCAGCGATTCAGATAATAGCGCTGGTCTTGGAAGGCGCAAAACACGCCTCTGAAATCGTCGATCAGAGCGTCAAGTTATTCCATACGTTCTCCAAGATTGGGAGTGGGGAAGGGCATTGATCAGATATATTATATTATCAATAATTGGAACCGACGCTAACTCGCTGACATTTTCTATTCTGCGTGGTGCCTCTATCTCTCACACTTATGTCGTTATACCCGGCTCCCAGGAGCACTTTTCAGAGTATTCCTTCGAAAGAAACATGTATCTCTCGAACAACGTGCAGCCGGCCACTTGTTCTATAGCTATGTGTATGGATAAGCGTGCGCACGTGCATCAATATAACGTGCTACGAGACCCAAGAACAATAGTATGATAATACGTATACGTCAGTATATTATAAGCGTTAGACCATCTCACATGATATCCGCTTGTTTATAGGTGTGTAACTTTAATGATCCCATGCAAAATGCTGTATGCAGTGATAGTTCTTCCAAACTCGCGACATTCTGCTCACGTCTTACTACTACTGATAAAATGGACTCAAAACACGTGCCAATTACCTCAGATAATTACCGTTTTCGAGACCGGTTCAATACACGATATAAATTCTCATGGGAAGTACTGGCCAGCTGGTTCGCCTTGCGAACCACGTTTTAAGGCTGCAGATATCATCTTCGAGACACCCTCACGGCATATTTAAAAACACCACATATTCAACACATCGATAACTACACCAAGTGTGCATTATCCAGTCTTGAAAATGCCAGGTCAAAGTCGACTACTTATTCTAGCTATCAGCTCGCTCCTCGTGAGCTCAACGTGGGCGTCAGCACATGTCCGTGCCCGCGATACAAGCTACACCAACGGCGTAGCCCAATGCTACTCCGGAGACAGCAACTGTGCCGGTATCACTGAAAATAACCATGGAAGATTCAGAAGAGTCAAGAGGCAGGAAGCCACGACCCTCGGCGCAGACGCCGCCGCCCTAGGTGATGCATCTGATCAAATCGCTGCTGCCATCGACCAAGGTGCTCCTGTCGAGCAGGTCACCACTGCCGCAACGGATATTGTAGCGGATGCGAGCAATCTCCTGAGCGACGTGAATGGGGGCACTGTAGACGTCGTGGCGGCTGAAATAGACACACAGACGCCGACGACTGACACAGCTTTACCTGTCCCCCCTCAGTCGCCGTCGGACGCGAACACGGACGTCACCGACGAAGTCAAGCTGTTAGCCGACGAGACGCAGAATTTCATCAGCAACACTGGCGCTGCCCTCCAGGATGACGCTCCCTTCACTGAGGAAAACCTACAGGACCTCGCCACCGACATCCAGCAGATTACCGCCGAGATGGCGAGTCTGCCACCACCGGCAACCGTCGATATTCCTTCGCAGGTCTCCGACCAGATCCAGACGCTCAAAAACGCGAACCTCACCGAGGAGGAGCTCTGGGCGAAGCTTGAACTGGTGACCGGCGAGTCACTAAACAAGGACGTACAGTTCCAGACAATGCTCTCGTACCTGACTCCCATCCTGGCTGCCACAGTTGCTGGAAACGTCACCCTCCCCGCAACGGAGGGCCTACCGGCAATCCAGCCAGTCGCTGAGATCACCAACGGCACAATCCCAGTCGGCGACGCAGCTGCCACCCTCTCCAGACTTCGACTAGCGAAGCGTGGCCACCTGGAGAAGCGCTTCTTGGGTAGCCTTTTCAGCTTCCTCGGCATCGGTTTCGCCGCCAGTGCAAGCGCCTCCTTGACAACCCCGCTTGGCAGCTTGGGTATCGGTGTCGCTGCAACGTTGGGCAAGCTCGCGGAAGTCAAGCCGGCTCCCCCGGAGCAGCCACAGACAGTATACGTGTATGAAAAGGAGTATATCCCTCAGCAGCCGCCGGTCGTCATTCAGAATGGAGCTCAACAGCCGGCAGCGATCGCGAATGTGCCCATCGGCACCATCAGCAACACAGGTGCCACGGGTGGTAGAGCGAGAACCGGTGGTTTCCTGGCGAATACCGGCAGCAACGGCCACATTGATACGCCTACTAAGTGGGCTTACTATCGAGATTAAATAACTAGCCACTGAGTTATGGGATTGCAATTGGCCCGTATGAGCCCTGACAGTATGTAATCATGCGCGCGGTCATATTGAAGGTTCTGATGGTTTCCGCACGTCGATTATTGTTCCGCAATTTGGCTGCGCTGCCCAGGATCGAGTATAGCCGTTCGAGCTGTATCAGATATCTTGTGTCTCCTATATATAAAGAGAAGTCAACTTCGCCTTTGCGCTTTTTATATTCAAATTCACCGAGTAATATGTGGAGTGTATTTGTAGTAGTGTCGGAGACGCTAGACCGAGTGTTGAATGGCAGACATGGCCGTGGACTCTTTGTGTAACCGGATCTGCAGAGAGCTAGCGCAACCTCACAGAACATGCCTACGTAGACCTTGAGTTCAACGACGTGGAATTCAGACCCGATATATATTGACCGTCACTCCGACATTCGAAATGTTCAACTTGGCTACTAGATATACGCAAGTATAGAATATCTTGAGAGTTCATTATATCGTAACTAGAACCTATTTCAATCAAAGAAACCTCCACGGATCCATCATATCAGGCAATCCATACCAAGTCAACCACGAATCGAAAAAGCCGCGCCATAGCATAAGTGTCATTACAGAAGTCTATGAAGCAGCTGACCAACCACCTCCACCCAACCACATACAAAATCACTTGTTCAAGATAGCTACGAGCAGCCTCTCAAAGTCGCCACTCGTCTCACCTCTAACCCTCGACACCAGATCTTTTCCATAAAGTTTCTGGTACGCCACCTTGATCGCCGGAATCGCGCCAGGGATCCAATGCGCCGCGACAAGTCTGAACGCCAGCTGCTCATCCTTCGTCCCCAGTCCCTTCATTGTACCTTCGATCAACTCTGCGTCTCGCTTCGCTTTATCCAGCACACCCCGCAGCATGTACAACAGCGCATCCTCTTGGTGCCCGCTAAACTCTTTCTTGATCAGCGTCTCGACGGGCATATGGTATGTGCGCTCGTATTCCTTCGCGATAGCAGCAAGCGTCGCATCGTTGTTCTTGATGAAGATCCTGGAAACCTCGGTCTCATCGGTGCCTATGCGGCCTTCGGTTGCGGCGTGTAGCGACTTGACCTCAGCGGTGACGTGCTGTGGGTTCACACCGGCGGAGTCCTCTGTGCGAGTAGCCGAGGTGACCATCTCGAACATACGTTTCTCGCACCCGCTGAGGTCGTCTGCAACGGTGGACTCGAGAGTTCTGCCGAATTTCGCCTTGAAGGCGGTTTTAAGCGCGTTCATGTCGGCATTGGATCGGCCAAGGAGGGCGAGATCGAGGTAAAACTCTTTGGTGCCGAGGCCCTTGGTGGCTCTTTCGACGAGGAAGACATAGAAATTGAGTGGGCCGCGGGCGAGAGCGCAGAGACCATCTTCAAGAGAGCCGCGCGTCTTGTCTTCGAGGAGAGAGACGAGGGACTTCCTGGTGTCTTGCATGTACTTTTGGTTGATGGATTCAATCTGTAGGGGATTTAGCTTGACGAGAGTAGCTATCAGAGCCTTCTCGTCAGTGTTGAAACCTTTGCACGCTTTGCGGATGATCTCGACGTCAGATGTGGGGTCATATCCGGGAGCCCTCTGTCCAGCGATGAAGCCGATGGATGGTTGACCTGCAGGGCCGGCTGCTGACGTTGATCCCCAGGCCTGCTGAGGTGGCTGTTGGTACCCAGGCTGTGGAGGCGCAGGTGCGCCCCAGGGTTGCTGAGGCGGTGGTCCCTGTTGGTAGCCTTGAGGTTGTTGATAATTTTGTGGAGGTGGTGCTCCCCATTGCTGCTGCTGCTGTGGCGGGTAGCTCTGCTGCGGGCCGCCCCACTGCTGCTGCTGTGGTGGATATCCCTGTGGAGCCCCCCACTGTTGCTGGTATCCCTGTGGAGGGGGAGGTCCTCCCCATTGCTGCTGTGGTTGCTGCGGGTATCCACGTTGCTGGTCACCTTCTATATTTGACAAACATAGTGTTAGTCAGTCACTTGCTGCAAAGGTATCTCAAAGAACAATATAAGGCTAATGAAATTCTCGAGGGAAGCCCGTACGCTGTGGAGGAGCACCCTGTGGAGCACCCTGAGATGGACCTGGAGGGGGGTATTGTTGATATTGTCCTTGAGGTTGACCCCACTGCTGAGGCTGTTGTCCCCATTGCTGCTGAGGCTGTCCCCATTGCTGCTGCTGAGGTTGTCCCCACTGCTGCTGGCCCTGTGGTGGAGGCTGCTGCTGGCCGTAAGGATCTGACATGCTATTGCTATATGTTCAGTTAACCGCAGGGAAGAAAGGCCGAATATGCGCTGCTTGTGAAGATGTCGTGAGATGATGATAAGTATTGAGGTGAACGCGGTGAGATGGTAGGCTGTAAGTCGAGGATATATAGAAAGATGATTCTATATATAAGTTACTCGTAATCAAAAAACCCTGCTGTTATGACAAAGGCGAATTGTCGAGTTTCAAGTGCGCATCCTTCCAGGCTAGTTTTATAACCCATCCCCACCACATGGCGCAAACATCGGAGACGGTCTGGCTAGATGGCTCAGCGACACCAGCTAGCTCGCAAATGGCAGAACCGGTTCGAACCTTGTTCAGCCTATGGGGGGCCAAGCTCACCATCGGGCCACACCATGAACAATGGCACGCCACTGGCACCATCCCGATTCGACGTCAGAACCGCCGGCCATTTCGTATCGGCTGACGGCACTGAGGGCTTGAGAGTCATGGGGTCCCAATTATTGTGGCTTTTCTTTGTTCTGGAATTTGCAATCTTCGTCGTCCGAATAAGACTTCGGCAACGAGATTCTGCTTCGGGTAAATTAATGTTCGTTCTTCAACCTTCTTGGCAGGCGCCTTTCATGCATCGCGAGCGTGGGAGTCCGCAGTCGGTTCGTTCGGAACGGAAATCACCAGCGATTGCTGGTACGTGTTAGCCTTTGCTTCGTCTAATCGCTGCCATGAGGCTGACCGTGATCCTGCACGGAAAATGCGAAGTACGTGGAGCAACTGCTTGTTCTCATTTCGGTATCCTTGGCGTTGAGCGAGGGTTTCCTGATGCAGACGGAATGCCTGCCTTTTTGTCAGCCTAGGGGCCAATCGGGTCGAGTGATTGGCTTTGGTGGTGGGCTCCTGGTGCTTGGTTCTTGGTAGGCAGAATGCACGGCGGACTGTTCCCGGCGTCGGAAAGTGGCCAACCCACCAATGCGGCTTATCGATAACAGCGGGCGGCCAACGCGCCGGTTGGGCCGCGACAAACTGGTGACGTCTGTACGAGGTGAGGTTTGTTATACGTAACGAGGTAACGAAAGTTTCGACGGCGACACAATTCACAACTGCATGTAACTTCGATGCTGTTGGCAAGAATACGAAGTCAGATACTCATACGGCCTTCGAACCACCTTCCCGCACTCTCGAATCGCATCTTTTACACAGCCAGATACCAGTACAGCACAATGGCGACTGACACGTCCAAATACAAGTCAGTTAATTGAGAAGCTAGCGCAAGGCCTGAGCTGTTGAGTAATCCATAGGCCCTCAAGATCATGTAGCTAACCCGATTGCATCAATGCTAGACTCAATCATACAATGTAAAATACCCAATATGCATTCTGCATCACTCGCGGTGCCGATTGTCGACTGTTCGATGATAGCTCACAATTGTTGTTAATGATCGTTAGGCTCCGGGTTAAAGACCCAGTAGAGACTGGTATTCTGCTCTTAGCCCCCCTCCCAGTGATTAGACAGCAATACTTATACTGAATCTCCCACAGTCAAATTCTACGAGCTATTGGGCATGAAAGTTATCAACAAGTAGGCCGCCTACCTCCTCGAATCAAGGTCGTACACGATTATTTTCAGCCTCAAGGTGCTCATTCTCGCCATATGGGCCGATAGAATCGCAAACCCGCAATATAATTTTGACCTATACTTCCTCGCCTTCGATAGCACCAAGGCTGAGAGCCCGGGCAAGCACTGGACTGACCGAGAGGGTGTCGTCGAACTCACGCACAACTACGGCACCGAGTCCAACGCCGAGTATACGATCAACAACGGCAACGACGAGCCTCACAAAGATATGTTGCTCGTTCCGACCTTGCTGTCAATCGTTGACAACTATTCAATGGTTACGGTGCTGACAATATTATACGCTTTGGTCATATGTAGGTCCAGGATATATATATCATGCCATGAGAGCCTAGGCGGTATCATACTGATGAATTTGGTACAAGCGCAATCTCGGTGGACAATCTCCAGGCTGCGTGTGACCGGCTTGAGCAAGCCAACGTCGCATTCAAGAAGAAGCTCTCTGAGGGTCGAATGCGACAGTAAGGACAAAACTGTGATCAGCCCTCCATACACTAAGCTTGCTTGCTAACCGGACGATTTTATCATCAGCATCGCCTTTGCGAAGGACCCCAATGGCTACTGGTAGGAAACCCTGCCGGTTCCGTGTCCGCTATACTGTAGTGAATATTGTAACATCTGAAGTCTACAGGATCGAAATCATCGGCTTGAAGGATCAGGTCACGACAGAGACCGACACGAACACTTACCGCATGAACCACTCTATGATTCGAGTCAAGAGCGCCAAAGAATCCCTCAAGTTCTACCAAGAGACGATGGGCATGATGCTGTTGCGTACGAGCAAGAACGAGTCGGCAAAGTTCGACCTGTACTTCCTGGGGTACAAGCGTGAGGGAGAGGTTGAGAACAATAACATCACGTCGGAGCGAGAGGGTGTACTAGAGGTGCGTGTGCATCGACTCCATAAAATATAGACGCCATGATGCCCGAAGAGTTCCAGGAGAAAGCTGATATTTGAATACGCAAGTTGACCTACAACTACGGCACCAACGACCCTGACAGCGATTTTAAGGGCTACCACGATGGGAACGCAGAGCCTCAAGGGGTGAGACTAAAAACATTCTATACCTGCATACGAGATATCAGGAAACATACTGACTGGTCATGCACGAGTAGTTCGGGCACATTTGCGTAACCGTTGATGATTTAGATGCGGCAGTTGCCCGATTCGAGGAGTGCAATGTCAACTGGAAGAAGCGCCTGACCGACGGTAGAATGAAGGATGTGGCATTCATCAAGGACCCAGACGGGTACTGGATCGAGGTACGTACCATGTCTCAACACTGTCGCTTGAAATTCCCGGTTTTCATTCTGGGCTATCTGAGATCTGACGGTGGTGGGTGGGGCAGGTTATTCAGAACGAAGGTATCAAAAAGCGAGCCGGCTGGTAGTGCGGAGCTAGCTGTATCGTTGAACTGGTTGGCACTATGAACGTTGGAGCAGATACTGCATTACTCACATCGACGATTTGCCTCTAATATAATCGAGGCTATATCAATAAAAACCATAGTATTCTATAGGTACCAACGAATACTTTATGCACAGGCTTCTTATTGCTCAATATGATGTACCTTCAAGTTCAAGCACCGCTGGCGATTGGCAGGGTCTTTTCCTGCTTGGCGACCGCCATTCACACCTGACGTCATGCTCTCCAAAGCGCAGCGTCTACATGCTACAGCATCACCAAATTCCTGCTTTGGCCGGCAAATCAGCTATCACAGGAACACCACTGTCCACGTTATAATTACGTACTGTAGGAAATTCAACAATGTGCAAATCGCGATCGAGCTGCATATCTATGACTTCCAGTGGTGATGGCTTCAAAGCTGTCGTCATCGGATGCGCTTTGGCCCAGCCGGGACGCCGGAGCTCGCAGGCCGCGCAGCTAGCTGGTGCTTTCGCTTGTCGTCCCGGTGCAGCTGGCGTGATATCAGAACAGATATATATTAGATTGGCTAGACCTGGACACGCCATGCTGCCCCGCTTTGGATAAATTAACCCCGGGCCAGGCAGTTCGTCCTAGACGATATCTTTCGCTCGGCGTCCGAAGTGCGAGCACAATTGCAGCGGGAAGAATCACACAATCAGAACAACTAACTCTCATTGCGTGGACTACCGGAGTATCCACAATACCCCCTCAACCAAACCTACAACTCAGAGGCAGTTTGAATTCATCTCTCCACCATCACCGTCAGTTCAAGATATCAGCAGTGTCCCTACAAGACCAAGTCGATTCGCTACCCTCGCTACAGTCTGCCACCCCTGTAGCTACAAGATAGCTACTCCTGAAACCCGCCAGAACCGCAACCGGCACATCCCGGAAACGCGAGCGAGCTACCCCTCAACATGTCTGCAGCCGTCGAGACCGCGCAGGTCGGTGCAGACCCCCTGACGAGCCCGATCCCCGTGGAGAAGGGCAATGTCGCTGAGCTGCTGCTCGAGCGCGTCAACGCGTGGAAGCACGCCTGTGGCTTCATGGAGGAATACGTCGAGGCGACGGCCAATCTCCACAAGTCGCTGTCCAAGGAATACGACCGGGTGCTCAAGGTCGGTACCGAGTCCGCCCAAATTATGTTATGATAACACGCCCAGATATGATCTGTCAAGGCTATACGAGAGATGAACTGACATAATACTCCGATGACAGACTGTCAGCGAGCCGCTGCGGGAGGGGCACCATTTCTCGCAAGCCAACGGCGGCATTGCGTCGTTCTTCGAAAATGTCCGCTCGAACACTCAGGTACGAAATGTCACTGCTACCAGCGGATCGGATTCTAGAATGACTCTCTGACTTCCCCTATCTAGGCACTCGGAAACAGCCAGTTGGAGACCGAAAAGGCCCTGCGTGCCCAGGTCCTGCAAACCCTCAACCGGCTGCACGCGGAGATCAAGAACAAGCACAAGGAACTCACCAACGGAGCTGCCAAAGGCGCCAAAGGCGTCGAGAAGGCCCGCGGCCTCACGCAGAAACAGCTCGAGCATCTCGGCCAGAACACCGCCAATTTTGACAGCATCGGCGGCAAGGTCGAACCCGCCAACGACCCATACATCATCCAGCGCGCCGTCCAGCACCACCTGCACAAGCAGATCCTCGAGGAAAATGCCCACAAGAAGGACCTGCTCGACGTGCAGAACAACTTCCTCACGTTCGAAAAGCACGTGCTGACGACCTGGCGCGGAGCCCTCAGCCAGTACTTCCAGGTCGTCGGCCAGCAGATGGACAAGAACCGCCAGCTGTACGGCGACATCAACGCCAATTTCCAGAACATCCCGGACGAATTCGAATGGACAAACTTCACCGTCCGCTCCGCCGAGATCTTGGTCGACCCGACGACACCGGACCGCAAGCTCGAGAACATCAAGTTCCCCAACCAGGATCACCGCTCCTCGCAGCCGCTTGTTAACGGCCTGCTGCAGCGCAAGGGCAAGATCATGAAGAGCTACGATTCGTACCATTATGCCGTCACACCTGCAGGCTATCTGCATGAATTCAGCAAGAACAACGACTTCAAGGAGCACCCGGAGCCGGAGCTGTCGCTGTACCTGCCTGAGTGTGTGATTGGCGCGGCGCCGGCAGCCGGAGAGGCCAAGTTTATCGTTGCGGGGAAGGACGCGAACAAGAACCCGCATTTGACGGCCCGCCACGAATTTGCGTTCAAAGCCGGCGGACACGATGAGGTATGCTACTGGACCCGAATTCACAGTCGAATGACATGCCTAGGTTCACCGCTAACTCAATTTTCGAATATCGGTAGGCTTTGAAATGGCATAGCATCATTGAGCAGTTTACTTCTGGCAAGCTCACGCGCCAGAACTCCCTCGCCTCCACCGTGTCCCCAGCTTCAGACCCAACATCGCCCGTCATCGCTGGCGAGACGATACCCGAGGAAAAGCCGGCCGGTCAGGACGCGGCAGTCGCAGCGGCAGCAGTATCCGCAGAGGAAAAGCCAACTGCCCCGCCGATTGATACCGCTGCAGCAACGAAGCCTGCACCAGCGGCACCAGATACGGCGCCGGCAAGCGCAACGACCAGCGCACCGACATCCGCTGCGCCGACGACTGCCGCGCCAGCGACGAAGAGCGAGCCGTCGACAGCGACGGCGGATAAGGGACACCACGGGCACAAGAAGTTTGGTCTTTTCGGACGCGGTTGAGAAATCATTATCAGTATTCGACGTGTATTTGTTTATCGTATCGTCTGTTTTTTTAAGTTAATGCAATCTGAGATTATCGCGCGAGTGCGGTATACAATTCCGCTATTTATCGTATTTCTTCCTCAGCGATTTGCGAGTTCCGGCACGTACATTTATTGGGTTGAGCGCCGGGTGGACGTAAATTTGTTCAATGGGTATACCAATATACACATACACCAGTGCCTCTGAACATCTCCATCCGTAGTCGCACCCGTGATTCTCCAATCAAACCATGGAATATTCCATTGAATTCCAATCCGCCGTGATCCCATGAGAAAAAAAAGCGTTCATGCTATCCCATAGCTACAATCCACTGGATGCAACCAAACTTCGATACACATAACCCATGTAAACCCGCTGCCAGCTGGCTAGCACATCAATACACCGACACTACTTCCCCAACGGCACCCAATTCCACTTGGCGATAACCGGCTCCTCATAAGCATGATGCTCATAGCTCAAAAGCCCAACACCCCCAGCATCCAACTGCAAATTCTTCCCATGCGCAATTCCCAGCCCCAACCACCTGGCCGCCAGCGCCCTGAGCACATGCCCATGCGCGACAAACAGCACATCCGGCGTCTTGACCACCGGATCATCAAGATGGTGGTCCTGCCCGGTACTTATGCACCGTTCGTGCGCGTCGTAAACGACCTTATGATGCTCTTCGCGGATGCGGCGGATGAGCACGTCGACGCGGTCGGCTACTTCCTGCGGTGTTTCACCTGTGGGTTGGCCGCCGCCGTGGACGTAGATTTCCCAGTCTTTGTTGCCGGATTTCTGCTTGATTTGGGCGGAGGTGAGGCCTTCGTAGGTGCCGTAGTTGAATTCGGAGAGGAGGTCGGTTGTTTCGACGTGGATGGTGGGTGGCAGTGAGAGGAGCTTGAGGGTTTCTTGGGCGCGGGTGCGGGGAGATACGTAGATTTTGCCAATGCGCGTCGGGTCTATGAGTTCTATGTCGACGGTTTGTTTAGCAGCTGGTCAATGGGTTTGCGGTAGACGATGTGGCGGTATTGAGAGAGAGATGCTTACTGTCTTCGCCGATGAGCTCCTTGCCGGTACGTTCAATGCGGGTTCTGCCATGCTCGGTCAACGGCAGGTCGGTGACGGACGTATGCTGGCCGGACAGCGACCACTCCGTCTCTCCGCTATAACATCACCATGTTAGCAAAACTTCGATAGATTCAACATATAATCCATCCATGCAAATGATAGATACTGTAGTCAGAGGGGGCACGTACTGCCGGACGATGTACAGCCTGGGATCCCGGATTTTCTTAATCCGAGCTTCATCCGAGGTGGCCATCTCGAGTCTGTATAGCTATAACCCTCGTACGCACTAGTTGTACTAGATATTCGTGGCTGTGGTAGCACAACCGTGTCCGACGAAGCGAAGATATCCGGGTACCGATATCGCGTTGTCGGTGTTGCAAGTGTGCAGGGTCCCCCACCAGTTATCGATACCGTTATCGGTGCTCCGCGGCGGGGTTGCGACTCCGAGCGGGAGCGCGAAGAGCAGCGGTGAGAAGTCGAAGGAGGGCAATGAGGACGAATAGGAGAGAAGACTGTGGTAAAGTGGCGGTTGAATCGCTACTTTGCAGGAATCAATTGATTGGATATATGATGTAATATCGGCTGGTGGGCAACGTCGGTTTTATATACTACTCCGTGTATATACGTATACAGTTTACCTTGTAGACATAGATCGATGCTAGACGACCAATGCAACATACCTACTTAGGTAATATACTATTATAGAAACACAATCCGTCTGAATTCCGCCGCGGAAGTCCCGGTCAACCAACGATCAGCGACACCCAGTAAGTCCCTCCGGAATTCCATGACATCCGGACCAGCTCGATTATGATACGCAATTGGTCAGACCGCGCATGCTGAGTAAATCAAACTAACACTCGTTACGAGCGCCGCTAGGCACAGTAATCATCCATCCGTGCCTTGATTCAGATCCCGGCTCCCGCTAACCGTATACGAACACCTACTATATCGCAGCTTTGTCAGATCCCACCGTGCATCCCACGGCCGATGACTAATCCCGCATGTTAGCTGTGCATAACAACTGCTCCGGCCGGTTGGCCAGCCGTAGGTACCTCTCAATATCTCAGCCGTAGGTTTCATAACGTTCGTAAGTTGTACACGTTACGTATACGTAGTACTATCGTATTAATAACTGCATCGGCGCCCTAAGTCGGCAATACAATAGTATAATAAGTAAGTAAGTAAGAAGTGATTGAAGTAATTGTAGAAGAACCGCAGAAGCCCAGTACCCCGTAGATATAATATCAATCAATAAGTATAAAAATGTAAAACAGCCTAGTCAACGGGATCATGCAGAAGCGAAAGTTGACAGAAAAACCAGTGCACAAAAGACAATCCGTCGTCGACGTCTCGAATGCGAACGCATCAAAGAGAGCTCTCATATGCCCCTAATAATTGTAATATTTGCATTGAAATAAAAAAGTAGAGAAGAAGGAAAAGAAAAAAGTAAAGGCGAGAAAGCAAAGAAGAAAAAAAGTAGGGCCTCGACGAAACAGAATATCAACCATCCTCATTAATCTTGTAAAAACACCGACGTTAAAAAACAACGGAAAACGAAAAAGAAAAAACACGTGTATGCGTCCACATCGTCACCAGTCCCTAAAAAGCTCGCTTTTGTTTCTCCGTCGTTTCGAGTATAGTAATAGAGAACGAAAGGGGAGAAAAAAATTGTTCAAGAAAAAGTATGGAAAAGAAGAGAAGGGGTTAAAGTAACAAGAAAGACACAAGAAAGACAGGACAATGAGAAATGTAATAGCAATGAGAAAGAATGCCGTTCCCACGTCTGTTTCCCCCAGTTCTAGTCTCCTGGTGAACGGAAAGGGCATAAAGTGCAAGGTGGACGAAATGACGTCTCGTTATATGCTGCAAGTATCGCCGGCCAGAAGGGTGTCTCTTCCCTTAAAAAAGCAGGTCATGGCACATACGTTATTAGGATAAAAACACCATGAAGAAAAAAAAAACACAATATGAAAAATAGAATGATGAATAGCCGTGTGTGGTTTCGTCGACATGGCGCGTAAAATGCGAGACTAGTCTTGATCACAATGGACGCATAGTACAAGCAAAGCGATAGTCGTACAGTCGTGGATAATGCATGTCGTGGAGGCCTGAAAAGCATGCTAGTAGCGGAGGGTGATGCTGATGAAGTCGGATTTGCGAATTACCAAAGCGGTGAAACGGGGAAATGGCGCTCGTAACTTTCTATGTCGAAAGACTGTATGACGTTGCGTCGTCTGATGGGCTGTCTGACGGGAACTTCTTCCAGAGGACGACGCTTCTTCATCGATTTCAAGACAGGGCGCGTCTTTTTCTAGACGGACGCAGCCATTTTCGCAAGCATCCTAGGTAGCTTCGGCTTCTTGTGCCAATCAAGTTCCTACCGTTGATTGGCGCGTTCCTGAGCTCTGGCTTGCCGGGCCGCCTTGACCAACGGGGCGAGAGTGATAAGAGGTTCCGCACAGGCCATGAATTGATGCTGTTGAATAGTCAGCGCGATATGTCGTCAAGATGGTGGGTTGTATCAATCTCACCTTAAGTAGTTCGGATGAAGAAGCTCGTTGCTCAGGATCAACAGTTAGCGCCGCATTGAGGAAGTCCTTTAAGTCGGCCGAAAGGTCGTCTGGTTCCTTGAGTTTTGGCGTGCCGATGGTCGCGATGAGGTAGAGCGCCCTCAATGGTGCTTCGTTCAAATAAGGGGGCTCGCCTTCAATCATCTCGATCGCCATAATACCCAGACTCCAGACGTCAACTTTACGACCGTATTCCTTTCTAGTGACAACTTCAGGAGCCATCCAATACGGCGTGCCCACCATTGTGGTTCGTTTCTGCATCGTCTCATTAATCTGAGCACAAAATCCAAAATCGGCTGTAATGGCAATTAGCATAAGATCGTAGCGAAAGCAAAAGGGAGTGACGCGTACTGAGTTTGATGTTGCCATCAAGAGCCAGGAGGACGTTGTCGCTCTTGATGTCACGGTGAATTACGCCTTTCGAGTGTAAGTGTTGGAGTCCTTGCAGAACCTGTTCGAGAGTTAGAAGATGATCCGCGTATAATATCTAAGTAAAGGGTCCACGTACCTCTCGACAGACGGCCGCAATTTGGCCTTCAGTCATTAGATTAAAGGTGACTACATCTGTGAGACTTCCTCCCTCCATATATTCCATTACTACCCACAAATCTCCGCGGACCAAGAAGCTATCCATGAAATTAACAATGTTTTGGTGCTTGCTTTCCCTCATGACGAGAATCTCATTGATTATAAGATCCTTCTTGGGTTGTTGCTCCAAATTCATCTGCTTGATGGCGACACAAGCGTTGGAACCGTGGCGGTAAGCAGTATAGACTCCACCCGATGCACCCTGCCCGATTTTGGTGTATCCACGATAGAATTTTGTCGGATCAGCAGGATTGCAGATCGCCTTCAGACGCGCCAGAATATCCGCATCCTTGCTCTGATTGCGGGCGTGGCGTCTTTGACCGATTCCAGGCTGCTGCGGCAACTTGGCTCCAGCACCATACTGCTGCTGCTGCTGTTGCTGGTAGTTGCCGGTGACGTTGTAGTTGTTTGTTGGTGGGGGGGGCGGAATCACTGGAGCAGGGACAGGGACCTGCTGCAATGCGAGTTGGTTCATCTGATTGGCAATCTGTTGTTGCTGCTGCTGCATGTAAAGCAGTTGTTGCTGTTGGGCAATAAGCTGCTGCTGCTGCGCCTGGTGGTTTAGAGGTATGTTGTTGTAGGTATCGGTAGGGGCGCCGGTGGTAGGTAAGGCGGGGACGTCGGTCTCCTTTGGTTTTCCATTAGCCCTCAGTGAATTCTTGCGTACAATCTCGGGCGGCACTCCCGGTCTACTCTCAGGAGCGTATTGCTGCTCGGGTGGCATTGGTGGTGCCGGCCGAGTCGGAGGCGGCATTCTGTGGTTTTCGGGAGCGGCGGGCCTTCCGTCCAACGGCTCTTTCGGAGGGACAGGAGGCGATCGGAGCGGCTCCTTAGGAATCGGTGATTCGACGGGCGGCTTGGGTGCTGGCCGTGTCGGAACCATCGCTACAGGAGGGGATTGGGGTCCGGCAGATCGTGGTGACTTGAGAGGTATCGGTGGGGCGGCCCTCGGGTTCTCGAAGTTCTGCTGTTGTCCTTGCGCCTTCGGGAATCGTGGGCTGACAGGACTGTGACCGTTCGTCTCGTCGGGTGCCGGCGGGTGTGGATCTGGGATCAGCATGGTGAGATCTTTCGATTGCGCCTTCTCGAACTTGCTCCAAACGACATCCTCTTCGAATCTCGTCGAGTTCGTCGCATCGTTGTAAAATCGGACGACCTCCATAACGGTCTCCGGATGTTTCTCTTGCTCCTCTTTCGACACGCCATTGCTTTCGAGCAGACGTTGCCATTCTGGCGGTAAACCCTATGGAGGGGAAAGGTGATGTTGCGTTAGCCAAATGATGCTGTGGCGCGGGTGGCACGGTGGAAACGAAACCAAACTTACTGTGAACTCTCCAGTTTCAAAGTCGTATCCAACATGAGTGACATGGACGGGGTTGCTGGGTTGTGAGATTTCAACTTTTTTGAGCTGCTTATCTCCAAAGCCGAAAAATCCGGAAAGCCCGCCCTTCTTCTTTGTCAATGGGTTTACCGATCCCTTTGTTTCATCTGATAACCGCTTAGGACTGCCAGCCCCCGTCCCGACAGCCATCTTTCCGGTAAGGTCTGGACTGGGCGGCCGCGATCTCGACCCGCGTTTGGACTGTTTTGAATGTTGGGAGCTGTTCGAGGTCGTCATCCCAATAGATCCATCGGTTAAGGTCGATGAGCCAGATGTAAGAGAGGGGATCGAGGGATCTGAGGAGTGCTGGTTGTTGTTGTGACTGTTGTGAAAAGAATGGTGAGGGTGGGTCGATGAATTGGCGGAGGAGGAGTTGTGATAAGGAGCGTTATGCTGCGGTTGGGTGAAAGATCTGGCCGTGCTCTTGGGCTGGAGGGTGTGCCGTTTCTCGCGGGAGGACAGACGGTGGTGGTGGTTGTTCTGGTGGTGACGGTGGGAATTCGATGGCCTGAGCGGATCAGCGTGGTGCCCGTTGCCTCTAGACGAATGGAGGGCCAGACCGTCGTCGGACGCTCTGCCAGATGAAACGGGGCCTTGTTGGTTTCCAGACGGCCAACCGCTGCTGCTGGAGGGTTTCCTGGCACCGTCTTTGTCCTTCTCGGTGGGATCGATCAGGTTCAAAGGCAGGCGGCTGTATTCGCTGGAAAAGCGCAGGGCGCGGTCGAGGGAAGTCGACGAGGAGGACGGCGGATGATAGTCGGCGGCGGCGGTGGCGGCAATGTTTGGAGAGGTGGGCCTGCGCTCGTGCCGGGGTGAATTCGAGGGGGTCTCGGAGAGATAATCGCGGGGACGAGGCGAGCGCGAGCTTTGGCTGCGGGTGATGGACGTCGAGGAGCGTGATTTGCCTGCGTTGCTGGGGTGGCCGAAGGCGGTGGTCGCGATCTTTGGAGGGGGAGGTTTCTGTAGCTTTGAGGCGCGCCGTTTGGAGGACGACGAGGACGAAGTCGAGGCCGACGAGGCGGAAGGAGGGTGGTGATGGGACAGATGGCGATGATTGGGGTGGAGGGAAGAGGATGATGAAGTTGAAGTTGTTGGGAGAGGTGGTGGTGGTGGTGGAGGAGGAGGAGGAGGAGGAGGGGGTGCATGAGAGGGCGCAAGGAGAGAAGGAGAAGCATGAGCATGCCGCCCGGCCGCAACACCGGTGCTCATGCTGCTCTCCTTCGCGCCGAATTCCTCCATCGGCATCGCTGCAGATGGTACACAACCGTACAGCTGCTAGCTCGGCGGGGGCCAGGCAGGCAGGCAGGCAGGCGGAGAATGAGAGACAGAGACAGAGAGGCTATCTTAACTCGATCGTAGCAGAGAGTAATATTAACAATCTATCTCGAACCCGCACAAGAATAGGTAATATAATGCAAAGTGCTGCAGGAGGGAGCAGGAAGCAGGAAGCAGAAAAGCGGCCCAGGCGGATTCGAGCAGGAGCCGGTGAGATTCTCTTCAATGGCTGCTATGCCTCCGCTTTTTGCTTTTTCGCTCAGCGCCCGTCGCTGCAGCTGGCGCTCGTCGTCGCCGTCGCCGTCGCCCGGCCGGGTGCCTCTCTGCGACCGGGTCCAATCGATCGGACGGGCTGCTGCTGCTCGTTGTCGCGATGGCGCTGGCGTCGTCGACGATAGTATAACGATCGATGTTGACGGCGGTCGTGCGTCTGGTGTCGTTGGATTTGGCTTTTAAGGGCTTCGAATCTAGTTTCTCTTCTCGATTCGAGTCGATTTAAAGTAATCTTCGGGGTGAGCGTTTAAAAAGTAAAGTGCCTCGTCCTCGCTCGCTCCCTTTTTCTCGCTCTCGTTCTCGTTCCAGACTCGCAGTGCAGTATGGCCAGTCAGTTCAGTCCGGTCCGTCTGATATGATCCGGTCCCCTGCTCCTTTTCTGAAATTTCTGCCCTCAAGAGCTTGCTTGCTTGCTTGCAATGGCCTCCAAAATCGTGCCGGCTGGCGCGGACAGGACAGACAATCGACAAAAAGAACCACCTAGTTCGTCTCGTCTCGCTGGGGCCAGCACTAACAAGTAGCTAGCACTTAGTATCGATCGATTCGAATCGTCTCGTCTCCAGCTTTGAGTCCGTCGATAGTACCCCCCGAGCAGAATGCAATGGGCCTTTCCAATTAGCGTCCGTGTCAGGATAAGGATGGCGATCGAATCGAATCGCAGCGCCCGGATCCACGCCCGCGTCCGAGAAGCCGGTGCAGTACGTATGGATGATGTATGATGTATGTGCGGTGGGTCTGTTCGTTTCGTCCGTCCTTCCCAGGTATCCTTTGAATTCGCGAGCAGGCACTGTCAGTATCGTAGAGTCTCGGTCTTAGCTATAGCGAGAGCTGAGTCGAATGGGCAGCCGGATCGAATCCGAATATTATTGCAAGGACCGACTGAATGAAGAACCGGACGAGCGAGGTCCAAGAATGCGACTGCGAATGCAATCAATCAAAAGTAAGATCGGGTAGCAACTGTACTATAGCCCACTATTATACGTATCCTATAGTATGCTGCCAATATGCCCTCCGCACGGGCAATCAATCAATCAATCAGTCCATCAGTCGGATGATGGACGATGTGAAATGCAATGGGGCCCATGCAACAATGTGTAATTGAAATGCAAATGCACCGGCCGTAGTCCGTATCGGGGTGCCTGGCCTGCTTGCAAGCTCTGCTCTGACTAAGGCCACAGCCGTAGACTCAACAGAGAGTATACTAGAGAGTGTGAAAAGAAAAAAAAAATGATATATATCCTTTACCGGATTGTCAATTCAGGCGTCGGAACAATGTGAGTATTTCGCCGGGACTTGGACTCGCAAGCTCCAAAAAAAATCAGGTTGATCAGGTCAGTTCAGCTTGGTTTTCCTGCAGTGCAATGCAATGGCACCGTCGTCCACTCGATCGAATGCCCGGCACAGCTATACGTTAATGTATGTATGAAGTATATATGCTGTAGCTAGTTTGGCTTTAGAGGGTTCGGAGCAGTACGTCGCCCTCCACTGGCATGCATGGACGGGCAGCTGCTCGCATGTTCTCTGCGCCGCAGGACTCGACTATAATAGTAGACAAATATATATAGTCCGTAAGGAGAGGATAGAGTAAAATAAAATAGGATGTGGGTGTAATATTGATCAGATATGATGATGAGATGAGCAGGCTGAGCTAGCTGAGGAACCTCTCAAAATGTATAGCATCGAAAGAGATATCAGACCGGGTATATCAATGTGAACTAATCGAAAAGAAATTTCGAAAGCTAGATCAGAGTCGACAGGGTAAGAATAATAACGCTCGATCGGACGTCACTCCGTAGGAATTAAATCGGCCGTCTTTTCTCAGAAGGATCGAGAAAGAGGTATTCTATTTCAACAGCGTGGAAGGGGAGGTACAATGTAATTCCGGTGCATGATTGCATGGGCCAGCAGCATGGATGCCCGCCTCCAAACATGGATCAAGGACAAGGCAGGCCGACAGATTCGTTTCGAAGCTTTGCGCAAGCAAACGTCAGCGTGTCAAACCCGGCCGGCCAGCCAGCCGTGGCAGCTGGCAGCCACAGACGATAGATATGCCACATATATGTATATGTCAGTCCTAATTCGTGAGTACTCGGTACTTCTTCTTATTCACACGGTACGTACGGATACATGTATACACTCGGCGCACGTACGAGGCACCCAGACGTCAGGGTGCGAGACGTATCGTATACATGTAGCATGTAGCTGTCGACGCTGTTACCAAACCGTTAACTGTCACCCAATTCTGATCAAGTCATGCCATGGGCAAAAAATAGAACCGGAAACTTATTATATCACCCCACGAGCGAGCGACATGATGGCATGGAGCTGTCGCTTCGAATAACATTCTGCTTCTATTTCTATCTCTTTTTCTACAAAGTCCCAGTACATAAAGTAGCTATTTCTATACCTCCACCAAGCTTCTAACGTTATAACGTATAACGTATAACGCCCTGCTGCACGCCATATTTAACCCCGCTGCAACGTCGCGTCCAGCGCACCATTGAGGTTTCTTGCAGCTTTGGCTCGGTCATGTTAATTATAATCGCATATATAAAGCAGCGCGCCCATCTTGCTAAGTATACCTACCAACGACATGCGAGCAAAAATCCGAGTTTACAAATAGGAAACACACCGTCCGTCGAGAGTCGATCAAAGTTAACTTTAACCCCATCCTCAGCTTGCTTTTCCTCTCGGCCCGGTCTCATGTTTGCGAGCCAGCTAGCCAGCTGGGCGGGGCGGAAGCGGCCGAGATTAATCTGGCTGGCTCGGATCCAGAATATAAAATTTTACTTTTCACGCTCCCGTATAATATTATATTAATATTAATTGTTTGACGCTGGAGGGATATGTCTGGAACCTTGAATCGTTCGTATTAATATTAATACGGCAAACCCGGTTCCGCTGGATTCATTCCAAGTCAACAATTAAACAAAACAAACACCCACTTCCGCGATGTAGACATATATCACACATTTTATGATATATCCATCTAACTATATATCCGCCGACCGCACGAGCTCGACACTTGCACAAATTTTCTTCAAATTTTCTTAATTTTTCTTATATAGACGTTAGTGCACTGACTTTGAGTGCGGACCTACTTGATGGACGCAGCTATCAATCACCCATCCATCACCTTCCCTGATTTCCCACAGGCACTGCCTTGCTTAATTGCAGTCCATCAATTGCAAGGGGCGCTATTATTAGGGCTGTTTCGCCCGCCTTGGCAGCCGATTTTCCAGTCGCCCGAAAGAACAGGACTACTATAGGGCTGCACTCGCGAATTGAATTGAATTCTAATTCGAAGGGGGGGGAAAAATCCTGTCGCCTCGCTTCAAGTAGTCGAGTTCCCAAATCCGAGTCGAACACCAATAGGCGCTTTATGCACTTCCCGTTCATGCAGGAAAGAAACGGCCAGCCGGCAGCCAGCCAGCCAGACAGACAGACCATGTAATTTTTCTCTGTGCGTACTGTACAAACTATACCACAGTGGGACTTGACGGTACACGAAACCGTGAACTATTAGGTACGCCGATTCTCAGTAAAGTAGCTGGTATGTGTCCCTCCGGCAGCGCGCATCCCCTCCATACTTGGACTGGACACTTCTGTATGTATGTCATATCACTTGCAATGTGATAGGTATGATACATATACGAAGTATTATCTACCATCTAAATCCGGGCGGACGGACGGGAAGGAATTGAAATGTCCACGTTCGAACGTATGTACTCGTCCATACAGCGCACCTTCACCTCATTTCCCATCCGCGTCTGCGCGTGCGTCTGTTCTGTCTGCATACATCTACCTGCACCAGGAACGGCCACCGGCGTCTTTTGTTTAATTACCCAGACAAAAAAACATGCTCTTCCTCCTTGGTCGGGTTCCCGATCAATATGGTAGACTCGATTCTTGTGCCCCTTTTTTTTGCAAAGCTAGGTCTCCAGATATACCACATATGTGGCAGTTGCGGCAGCCGAGCCGTATGTCGAGATCTGCAGGCCGCGATCTTGCGGCGGCATTCGGGCTTGCATTGGGGGTTGTTGCATGCATGCTGCCTGCATGGTGCCTAGGTATGTATATCTTGCCTGTGGCTTCGAATCAGAAGGCACAAAGTCTAAGTGGTGCGATCAATGGTCAGAAAGCTGCCGCGCTGGCCTGATATGTACATTGTATATATACTAGACACGTCCGGATTTTAAAATTGAGAGAGCGGGATATGTGAAATGGTGGTGATTTCATCTCCGTCTGGATTCTGGACATCTTGACAGCAGCGATATGTTGGATATAGGTCCGCGCCCCCGCGTCGGCTGTATCTTTTTTGCCACCATTACTGAAAGGAAAAGAAATATTTTTTGGAAAAACAAAGGAATATGGATAGCTTGTGGATTAAGATTGAGGATGAATGATGCGTGCATTCTCTCGTGTTACATGCACGGTGGCTGCACGGCAACCTTTGCGGACATGCTTGAGCATTCGGCCAATCGCGACTCTGCAATCTAGCAGCCATTCAAGTAAATGGATTCTTGTATGCATAGTTCACGAGCTAGAGAAGGGAATGGATACCGCAGATATCGACGGTTGCAGCCGATCTACCATCAGATGGCCGACTGCGACGGCGACGGTGCGACGTAGGACACGCACATGGGTCTGCAGCGCTATCGTCTCGCCACGCGAGAGCTAGTTAGCTTGCAATCCAGTTGCACAAGATCAGTCCATTCGCAGCTCGATTGTCGTTCTTAGCCTTGCTGTATCGAGCATGCGTATGCCCTTCTCGAACGAATCTCGTTCTCCGCTACCATCGTCGTAGCGCAATACGGACAGCTTTGCTCTGCTGACTTCGTATTAATATAACGCGTGTCGGCTTGAAACAATTCAATCTAGTCATAGACAAAGCATTGAAGCTCGTAGTCACCGTCGGTTAAACGGCTCGATCAGTGCAGGCTCCAAAGTCGAGTTTTCACCCCAATGAAACATCGAGCCCCTATCGGGGGCACAATTTTCATGTTGAATTCGCTGCCTGACGCGCCACCGACTCGCGACAGTCATTCATCGAAACCGATGAGTCGTGCCTGCCTGGCCAATTGGCCTCTTTCCGCGGCGCGACATCGCCCTGCCACATGATCGCGTGAGCAACAGCAACTGTATCCGACGCGATGGGGAGTCACCGCCTCCTTCCTGTGGTGAGGTGAGTCTTCCAACCCTTGTCTGCAAGCCTGCAGCTCAAGCTCCGTGGGCTACATTAGCTCTCGGCTACGCTTTAGCGAAGGTGGAAGCGTTCATGCCGAGCAGGGGCAAAGCTGCTGGCCACCTCCGGAACGGGCGAGCACTCCACGTAATATGGCGTAGTGGGTGATGTCGCTCTGTAGATGCACGCTAGTTAGGGCCTGATGTGAAGCGGGGAGGGACGTGCGCGGAAGAGGGCACTGACAATCCGACTCCCTTTTCTCCCGAACTTGAAATGTTGGTGCTGGTGGGCAGGACGGCGGTTGTAAGCTTCCGCAACTCTGAAGCTTCTCTTGCTTGCTTGGTCGGCCAAAGTATAAAGGTATCAGTTGCTCCATCGACGTTTTGAAGCTGTCTTTTGATATCAGCAATCATATCCGTCGCGTTGCATTTAGTATCTACTAGCTACTGTATGCATACGCGTGTATCCTTGTAGATACGCACAGACACTTCCAACACGTCCACAGCTCAATTGGTCAATTGGATTGAATTCAATTGACGATATTGTTCTCTGAGAAGACATCATCCGTCCAGAGCATCCGCCGTCCTAGATTCACTCACTGCTCTCGCTTCCTAGAGCATCTTCGGATTCTTCGCTCGTACTCTAGTTCTTCCACCTCGACGGAGTGTAACTCGCCAACAGGAACAATGAGCAGCTTGGAGACCCTCCCGCCTTTGCCAGCGGAGACCGCGTCGTTTCTGACATACGTCGCTCAAAATAAAGACCAGTCTGTGCGGGAGCTCATCAAGCCCTATCTCGAATATGAGAGCAAGCTGCGTACTCTATTCGCGCAGAACCCGTCTCATTCAGCACTCGCGGATAATACCGTCGGCCTAGTTCCTATCTACACGGGCGATGAGACCAATGTCCGAGTTCAGGCTAGAAACTTGGAGGCCGAGTCCCCGGAACTCAGCTCTCAGTATATCATGGAGCTTGACGAGAAGCTTCGCAAGAAGGACGGGGAGCCGGCCATTGTGGGCTTCGACGAGTTCAAGAAGAATTTTGCTGTCTTCAGTGAAGGTGATATATAATTTCCACAACATCCGCAGATATCAATTATGAACACAAGTTGCTAAATGTCGTGATAACACACATAGGTGCACTTCACAACTTGGACTGGACCGGTGTCGTGGCAGCAGGGAGCAGCGTCTTAACCCCCATCCTGCCCGTCCCAGAGAAAGACCGACAGACCAAGCGTGCTCTGAGAGACTACTACCATGAGAGGCTCGCTCCAACCAGCGATATCGACCTCTTCATCTACGGCACCAAAGATGAAGAGGTCGCCATCAAGCGCATGGAGTCCATCGAGGCTACTATTCGCGACAACCTCCTATGGGAGACAACCAGCATTCGCACCAAGAACACCATCACCATAGTCTCCCAGTACCCTAACCGCCACGTCCAAATCGTCCTCCGTCTGTACGCTAGCATCAGCGAAATCCTCACCGGCTTCGACGTGAACTGCGCGTGCGTCGCCTACGACGGGAAACAAGTCTACGCCAACCCCCGTGCCGTAGCCTCATGGATGCTCCAGTGCAACGACGTGGATCTAACCCGTCGAAGTCCCTCCTACGAACATCGTCTCAGCAAGTACCGTCACCGCGGATTCGAGGTGTTCTATCCAGGCCTCACCCGCCAGAAGATCGATCCGACCATCTACGAACGTAATATCAACCGGTTGAAGGGTCTCGCAAAGCTACTCGTCCTAGAGCGGCTGCCTGACGCCGACGAGCGCGAGGATTATCTCGAAAACCGTCGGCAGGAACGAGGTCGCCCGGAAAAGCCTTTCCAAAGGTACAAGAAAACGCTAAGAGGAGACCTGAAGGCACAGGGGGCCGAAGTCGCCGAATGGGACATCACGGAGGAGGAACAGAGCAATTACCACACCATCTCCATCCCATACGGAAAACCGCATAATGCAAAGCGGTCCGAAAGGCTGCTCTACCAGAAGGACATGCTGCTCAACGCCGAGTGGAACAAGCGCGCTCAGAAGGACCGGGCTGCATATCTCCATCGGCACCCAGCTTTCATCGGCAGCGTGAAGGACATCATCGACGATTGCTGCGGATACTGTCCCGAGGCCAAGACTGACGAGGAAAAGGAGCTGCAGGCTGAGGACGACAAGTTTTACGTTCGCGGAAAAATCAGCTTCCTCAAAGATGACCCGGGCCGTCAGGAAATTGGCAGCTTCAATCCCATCACTGAGGAAGATTGGACCGAGATGGCGTATATCGGTGACGATGAAACGCTGTGCAAGGCCATCGTCGCTAAGGATGCCGAGGCGGTCAGGAAATGGATTGCAGAGGGCCACGACGTCAATCGACGTGACCACACCGGCCGCACTCCACTCCATTTGGCGGCCTTGACCTCCACCCCGGAGATTGTGAAAATTCTTCTCGATGCTGGCTCCAAGATGGTCTGGCGCATCGTGGATGGACGCACGGCATTGCATCTTGCAGCTTCCAGAGGTAACGCGGAGATCGTCAAGCTGTTGCTACTGAAGAGCCAAGAGAACGAGGAGATCAAAGATCAAAGGGAGGAGAAGGAGCGGGCTGCTAAAGGTGCAGATGCCTCAACAAAGGCAAAGTAAGTTGTGCCAGCTCTAAGTGCTAAGTGGTTAGACAGTGAGTAGCTGACAACCATATAGGACCAAAGATCAGGATGATGAAATGGACGTTGACGAAGCTGAAGAAGATGAAGATGTCGATATGGTATCCGATGAAGAGGGATCTGTTACTGCTCGCACCAATCGTACTGGCGCATCCTCTTTCGTCGATGTGAACAAGAAGAAGAACGAAGAACCAGAGTCCGGCGCATTGGGCAACGAGGAAGAGGAAGAAGACGACATCCTCGACCTCAATCTGACAGATTGGGACTACCATATGTCCCCGTTGCATTACGCCATCGTCAATGGCCACAAAGAGGTCGTTGAATTGCTTGTCTCAGAATTTGGCGCCGATGTCATGCAACCGTACGTATATCCACATCCATTCTTGACGCCTTCCACGGCCTGGGTAGAGGGGACTTCATTAACTAGTCTACTTTTCTAGGGTCAAAGTGGCATTTGATTGGCAGGGCGTCCCACGTCACGCCCTGCTCACAATCCACTTGATCGTGAACATCCCCAAGCGGGAGCAGCGAGAACAGATGCTTCGCACGCTTCTCGCACTAGGCGCTTCATCAGCACAAGCTGACTCGAGCCATGTGTCTGCCTTCATGCGCATCGTGCAAATGGGTGACCTCGAGTGTCTGAAGATACTATTCGAAGATGATGCTGCCTCTGCCCTCGCGGCTGCCAAGCACGTCAAAGTCGGCGACACATGGAATGTCACCGCTACGAACGCTCTCAGCATCGCGTGAGTACTCCTCAATTCAAACCGGTCATCCGCTATCTAGATACCCTGTGGCTAACTCTATATCATTTATTAGCATTCGTAACATCGAAGCCGACAAGGCGATGCTGTTGCTTGAGAAAGGAGTGACGCCTGAGATCACGTTTGACATGTTTATGAAATCTCAGAAACAGAACGATACCTACAGAGGCAGCAGGACCTATCGCAACTTCCTGGAGGCCATTCAACAGCCAGCCGAGCTAGCCATCGAAGCGGAATTGCCGGAGGTCTTCAAAAAGTGCATCGAACTCGGAATCGACCCGTCGGGTTACACCGCTGGTAGCCATCCTCCAGAAGATGAGAGTCCTTCGAGCGACTACACGTATAACTCCAGATACGCAACCTATCTAGACCTCGTTCGCCGAAAGATCAAGGCTTTCCAGAAGACCTTGAAGAACTTGCGGGAGGAGAAGTCCAAGCCGAAGCTCAAGGAAATGATCCCCATACCCGAGGAATTCCAGGAGGGCACGTATGACTACTGGATGGCCGCTCAGTTAGTTGCAGGAGTGAACAGAGGCAACAGGAAAATTAACAAAGCCATCGAGGAGAACAAGAACACCAATACAGATGACCCTAAGAAACTCAAAGAGAAGGAGGCGAAGCTCGAAGATCTACTTAAGAGATTCACCGATCTCAAAGAATGGCTGGTATCCAAGGGCGCCAAGACGTTCAAGGAGCTCCAACCGGACCTCTGGGACAAGAATCCTCACAAAGCGAGCTTGGAAGACCAAACGGGTGATCCTGAGGACAAGGAAGAGGAATGCCCCAAACCCGCTGAAAAGCCGTGGGAAGTCAAGTTTGTCTACACGGAGGCGCATAAAGATCCAAAGACGAATGATGCGTATCATGAGCTGTACAGAGCCGCCTGGAACGGCGATGCTGAGACACTCAAGAAATACACGACGACAGCTTGGGATGTGGATAAGACCCCATTGCTCATAGCCACTCATAACCAACTTCAATATAGTCCCTTCGCTATCGCCGTTTACCGTAAGCATCCCACGGAGTTCCTCGATCTGATTCTGAGCATTGCGACTGCCCAGTATAGGCCGGAAGAAGAGAAGGAGAAGCGATATGATCCATATCAAGAAGATTCTGACGACTACTCGAGTTCCGACTCTGAGGCCACCGACGATGAACTTCGTGTACAGCAAGTGGACTTGACGGATGGCAAGCTTACGATCGATAACGTCGCGACATTGGGCCAAGAGGTCAAGAGCAAGACGAATGCAGCGCAGATCATCACTCAGATTTTCCCCTTCATCCTGGACGTCCCTGGTGTCAAGGACAAGAGAAAGGTAAAAAAGTCAAACTCGTCATTTCCTTTCTGTTAAACGGTTTGCTAACCTGCTGTATAGCTTCCCCATGGCTCTCTGATCTACCAAGCCACCCGGGTTGGGGATATCGAGCTCGTCAAGTACCTCAAGTCGACACTCGAAAAGCTGAACGGACCCACAGTTAAACCACACCCGCACGTCCTCGTCGACCGGTACGAGAACAGCGAAGCCAATGCGGCGATACAATGGGGTCGCATCGACCTGCTCAGGGAGTTTATGAGTCGCGACGGTGTAGGCGGCCTCTTTTTCGAGAAGAAAGATAAAGACAAGAAGAGCGACGAGGAAGAGGACGAAACCGTCGTGAAGCCCAAGTACTATCTCGGCCTCAGCATCCACGGCAAGAAGCGCAAGGACTGGGCTAAGGCCGCGAACCCCAACGCCACAGAGACGACTTCCGACTCCAACCAGCAGCCCATCGGCTTGTTTGCCGCGCACCACGGCTCTCTCTCGCTCTTTGAATGGCTGGAAACGGACGGCCCTGAGACCGCACTGCGCGAATACCAACAGAGACTCGAGAACTCCAAGGATGCCGAAGAAAACATCTACCTCAAAACCCTGCGCAAGACCGACTCAGCGACAATCCGCCGTTGGATGGGTGTTGACAACCCTATGCTCCTCCACGCCGTCGTTTTGAACCTCCAAACCGACAACAAGAAGAAGTCTGATGACGAAAAACTCGACTGGTACGAGCGAAACCTCAAATACTTCCTCGCCCGCAACTCTTCCATGCTCGAAAACAACGACAACTCCGAGGGCCTCACCCCGCTCCTCCTCGCTGGCTCGCTGCTCAACAAACACGCAATGAAGGTCCTCATCGACCTCGGCGCGAACCTCTACGCGAAAACGCCAACCAACAACCTCAACCTCCTCCACATCATGTTCAACGGCGCCCGCAATTTCAACCAAAGGGATTGCAGCCGCGATCCCCAAGACCTCGAAGCCTGCCTCTCCCTCCTCCCCGAGGACTTCAAGGCTGCCGCCTTCACCCAGCGCGCAATGGGCGAGGACGTCCTCTACACACCGTTCGCATACTACCTCAGCCGCACGCGGTACAGCTACAGCGGCACCTCGCGCGGCGAGATGACCAAGTTGATGCTCAAGTACTCCAAGGGCGTCGAACTGGGCATCCGCACCTCCCTCGGCGATCTACCGGTCCACACGGCAGTCAAGCTGTCGCGGATCGAGATGCTGCGATATATCCTGGCCGCCGCGGAGCCAACGCCCGAGATCGTGCTGACCGAGAACGCGAACGGAATGACAGCGTTAGAACTCGCAGAGAACGCACGGTACCAAAACATCGTTAAAACCATCCCGCAAGTCGACTACACCCACTGGGGTAAATGGACGTACAACGACTCCCCGCTCTACATGCAGACACGGGTGGACGCACAAGCCGACGCGGCGAAGAAGGATGCAGAGGAACACCGCGCCCTGGATCAGCGATGCGGCGTGCTCGAGCACGATGTCGCCGAGGTCGCGACGTGGAAGTTGCTCAGCGGGGCTGTCGCGGAGGCTGCTGAGAAGAACGGCGAGAAGGGGAGTCGCGTGCTCGTGTCGCTGCGGGAGGCGAACGAGACGGCGCAGCGGCTGGCGAAGCGGCAGTGGAAGAAGAAGCAGGAAAGGCGGAGGAGGTATTATCATAATTGGAATCTGGACGCCGATATGACGGATATTGCGTATCGCTGGCACCGCGGATAGGAGTTTGTTGGAATTTGTGTGTTGCGAGATGTACGTCCGCGTATGCGTGCCTCTCATTTAGGACTTGTATACGAAGTAGATACGAGGTACGAGAGTAGCTTGACCACTTCCTTAGTTGTATGATAAGAGTGAAATCTCCATTTAATCAGCATTTCATCGAACATCATTCCTGAATGTTCCGATTATGGAACGCCACAAGTTATATAAATTCGCGGGCTATTTACACAACGCAGATGCGAGATCGCGGTGGAATTTACCATATGAATTTCATATCCACATATCGCCGCATACATCGCTGCACAGTCGGCAGTCCGCTTCACGAGACAACATGACATAATACCGATTAATCACCAGAATGATCTGAGCACAAGGGGTTTAATGTGATAAGTATGTATTTAAGACTACAAAGTAGTTATGACAGAATTTCCATCATCGCCCGAATTGACGCCCACCCATGAAAAATACCAGTAGCAGCCTATAGTATCCCTTGTCGATAAACAACCATCGATGCATCCATCTCTGCAGAAGGCTTATAAAGTATCCATATGCATGCATGAAAGAAAGAGGAACAACTTGAAACGGAACAAATTGACGGGCACCGCCCGCGAAAACACCGAGTCTCATGCATCCTGGCGATGAAAGAGCTTCGAAAACTGAGTGGGGAGGTGCAGATATCCCTCTTTCCTCACGTACGAAAATGCATTCTATCGATGCATGTAGAACCACCTTCCTAAACACCCTCCAGAATGAAGCGAACATAATATGATGCGCACGTATAAATTTTTAACAAAGGAAATAAGAGGAGATATCCCCATCATAGTCATGTGAAAGTAGAGTAACAAGCATGATAAGACAAGCACAGTAATGTTAAAGAAAAAGAAATTGAAAAAGCAGTTCAGGCCCTCATCAAAAGCACAATCCACCTCAACGCCTCATAATCTATCGATCCTCCATACGCCAGCAACGCCTTAACACCACACCGATAATGCAAATTGTAGAACAGTAATGCAGCGGAGATATGCAAATCGAAAACACAAGAGAAAGAAGAAAAGAAGAAAAGAAGAAAAAAGGAGAGAGAAAGAGAGAGGGAGGGAGGGAGAGAAAGAAGGGAGGGAGGAAGGGAGGAAAAGAGGAGGAGGAGATACAGTGAGAATGAGAAAAGAAAACAGTTGCCGAGCACATAACGCCTTCCATGATGTACAATAAAAACGCACGAAAACAAGAGATATGATACAATCAAAAGACGTGCACAAAGGAAACCGAACAGCGGTCATTCCGGATGACATATGATAAGTGATAAAAGTAAGAAAAGTGATCATTGGGGTAGTGGGGGGCTATAATCACCCGCGCCACTTCGTGGAGAACAACTTGGGTGTGCGCTTCGACGGCGAGCCCTGCGAGCCCTGCGGGCTCAACCCCTCTTGGCTTCGCGACGTACTAGTCATCGCGAGCGGCGAAGACGGACCGCTTCCAACAGCACTCTCCGCACTCGAACTAGAAGAACGAGAGAAGCTGGGCCGCGTTCCCATCTCAATAAGGCTCTGCGAGGAAGTAACTCGACTTGGCGGATTGCTCGGAATGCGTTCGTAGGTGGGCGGGTTCTCAAAGCTCAGGTTCCTCGTGGGGGTCTTAATCGCCGTGCTGTACGAAGGAACCTTACACATCGTCTCCATGTCCATCGTGGCCATGGGGCTGGACGACAGGGATAGCGAGGCCAGACCTCCCTCGTTGTCTGAGTGTTCTCCGGTGGGTGACTCCCGCCCGCTTGAAGGATTGGTCCACGGCGTGCTATTCGCTAGGGCGTTCAGGCTCCCGCTCGACCCTGCGGGCCGCTGGTAGGCTCGTTGCAATCTATCAACGAGATCCGCATGGCCGTGTGGGGTCATAAGTGAGGGGACGCCTGCAACTGAGCCGAAGGAAGCGTTGCTAGAGCGTGACGTCGTGGCATCCTGAGTAAAGAAAGGAGAGGTGTTGCCGGAGGTGGTAGCACTGATGGGTGTGAGAAGGGCGAGGCCGGGGTTTTGTTGTTGGTAGAGGTTCTCTGCAGAGGGGGTTCGGCTGAGCACGGTTGGAGAGTTGGCGGAACTAAGGTACATCTCGGGATTGATGCCCTCGTATAGTCTATCGAGCTGGTGCTGCTCGTAGCGTGGCGGAGCAGAGATCTCGGACTCTGCAGTTACTCCGCTGGTGATTTCGGGAACCTCGTTCTGCTCGTTGACAAGGTAGTTTGGAGAGATGAAGATCATTATCGGCAAGGTTGCGCGGAGCTATGCAGAGAGTTACGTTAGACCGCATCCATGATAAAACGACAAGGGTCTATCGTATAAACATACCTCTGAAATGTGGCCGTCCGGGTTTTTCAAGTGAACAGAGAATCTGATCTTATGACGAATCTTGATCTTTCCAACCTCACAATCCTGAAGACACTCGAGAAGGGTCCGTGGAAGAGTAATCTTCTCGTTCCAAATCCAGTTCCCATCATTCTCATCGCTCGGAGGGTCTTCGTAGCCAGGGAAATCTTTCTCAACGATGACGCGGGTGCTGTGGCCGACACCCCTTATGCCTGAAAGCTCATAGGTCTCCTTCAAGGCCACGCTCAGTTTACAGGGCAGCAGGCCCTTCAACAGCGGTGACAGGCGGATGTGAATGGGGATGTGCGAGCCAAAGACAACGGCCTTGCTCGGTGTGCTGACGGTGTATTCAAGCTTGCTGGGCCAGACGTTCTCGACTGCCATCATCTGCGAAAACTCCAGCGCGGTGTGCGGCAGTGTCCGGACGATCCGGAAATGCTGCGCAATCAACAGGTCAGCACGACGATTACAAGAATACGTCAGGTAGGAGCTCAGCCTCACTTTATTTGCATGGGAGTCCGTTTGGTAGATGCTGCGCTCCATATGGGCGTGCAGATTCCAAAGGATGCTCGCATCGCGAAAGCCTTCGACGGATTCCGGCACGTCTAAAAATTAGGAAACTCAGTTAGTTATTTTATTACGCTAGAATTGCATAATTATTGCTTGGGAGGCGATGCTGGCTCGTGTGAACTCACCTCCGTTGAGGATCCAGTGGAAGGGGTATTCGTGGTTGCCAGCGGGAATGACCGTTTTCTCTCCAATCGGAATCTTTCGGTCTGACCACAAGACGTTTTCCTTCTTGTGGAGTCTGTAGCCGGGACCGAATGGACCGTGCGCCTGGTCATGGTATCTACATTTCCGCGGAGAGAAAAGGAAGCGTCACGTAAGCCACACGTGTACACAGAGTGTATAGATGAGTAATGTGTCTGCGTAACGTTGGGAACATACCTGATTGTTTGGAGAGCAGCTATCTTGATGCTGAGGGACTTGATATTGATTGCTTCTGTGCAAGAAATGACAATTTTGCCACGAAGCTGGACGCCGTGGGCTTCTGTAGGATCACCTCGCAGAATGAGGACATCGTCGTCCAGTCTGTTACATTCACGATATTATTAGCCAAGCTGGACGCATGAAGCTTTTGGAGCATCGCGATATCGATTTCGCGCGACGGTGGCACGATAAGTTTAAGATCGATATCGATTGGATGCATGTGGGAAAACACACAACACATACCGGATTTCGAACAGTGTGATCTTCCTCATACCGTCGACCAGGATTGAAGCGGCCCAAACAGGTGCCGCCAAGACAAGTGGGATTTAACCGAAGAAGAAGAGGAAGCTCCCTCGCAGGGGAGGCTGTCGGCGTCAAGGGTCCTGTCTGCGACAGTCGGTGGGAAATTTTCCAGCAGTTGGATGTTGCAATGGGTTGATATGAAGGTTGATGGTTTAGAGAGAGTGGAAAAGAGAGGAAGGAAGGAAAGAAAGATAATGGCAGATAGGGCGAGCGAGATGACTCGTGAGGCTATGCGTGAACGTTAACGTTTAACGCTACACTGGCTGGAAGCTTCGGACAAATTGTAAGGTGTATTTGTCCGCCTGCCTGCCTGACTCGGAGAGCACTTGAGCGTCGGCGCCGATGCAATGCGCCGAGCTAATATATCGCACAAAGGAAGGCAGCTTGTTGCCAGCGGTGGCAGCCTGTCGGTATGCGCAGCAAGTCGCAGCTTCAGACTGACCGGGTCAGCGGCGCCAAGTGGGTCCGGCGCACGAGAGAGGATGGCGAGATTACGCCGCTTGAGATTGCAATTGCTGTTGCTGAGGTGCGCCCCCACGCCGGATGCGCGGTACGTTGATGTGGATGCTGTCCTTTAAAGCTTTGTTTGTTGCAATTCTCGCTTGTCTGATTAAGTACTTATTTATTGATATCAGACGTCGACGGTGTTTATTTTTCTGATAGTCCGTAGGATATTCGAAGGTATTGGCGCTGGCTGTTTATTGTGGTATTTTATATATATTTGGATATATAATTGTTATTCGAATCGGGGTCGAGGACTGGATTCGGATTTGTTCGGTAACTGCTCAACAGCCGGACGAATGTATCTTGGATAATGTTTAACGATCGATCTGCTACGTCGTAGACGTCAGCACTTAGCTTTTAGTGAACGTATTATATTGTTTGATAAAATTTAAAAAGAAGGACAGGTTTCGAAGTGCCGCCCCGAACTCAAGGAAGCCGCGCCATGCATCATATATATGTAATCCCGCGACCCCAGGCGGTCCCGCCTTGTCCGAAGATGAGAGACACTTGGGAGCTTGGGTTTGACTCGAGCGCAGGGCCGCCCGTTTCGGTAGGGATCCTAACCAATCGCTTGCGTCTGGAAGGCCGGCTGCTCGCCATGCATTGCATTCACGTACCTTGGGAAGACCAAAAATAACCAGCCTGTTTGGGTTCTTGGGTTCAAAGGGTATATTGGTTCACTGGTAACGGTTCACTGGTAATGCTGGGGTGACCGTCAGCGGCGAAAATATCATTGGAAGAAACGGCCGATTGCAAGTCCGGTAAAACGAGGAATGCGAGATGGACATAAAATAGCAAATGCAAATGCAATATTATACTTACGCAGTAAATTCGTTGGGATGGATCCAAAATACTTTCTAAATTTAATTGCGAGCGACTGCAACGTTTATATCTGCGAGCCTCGCCGCCAAAAGCTCCAAAGCTAAAGATCGCGATTCGCACACTCGATCCGAGCCCGCTGCGAGCTCCCTCCGAGCTAAATTATATCGCGCCTCACAGCCTGACTCTTCGGCTTACTTAAGCGACGTGCGTTGCGTCGTCGGCGGGCAAGTTCGAGCAAGAGCCCTGAAAAAAGGTCTCTCCGAGATTCGTCCCAACGGAGCTTATTAGATTAATAATGCCAGCACTGTTCCTGACTGGCTGAAACCGGCGCTGATAAGAAAAGAAAGAGTCCTCGAGTCGGGTCGAATCCTAGCTGGTGAGTTCCGCCTGTCGAAAATTCTGTGAATTTGCGAATCCACTTTTTCTTTTTAGACTGCTTCGAATATGGCCAATGTAACAATGCTGATAGTGAAGTCGCAAATTTAAAATCGCGGTGACTCGACATTTTAATCAGCGGGTCCCGCCAGCATTTATTCAGTCGCGCTCTTCGCCGACTCGTCGAGCATGCCACTCTCAGCTCCAAGCCCAAGCCCTCGAAGGGGGCCAGAAAGGGCTGAAAGGGGTGTCTCTCGACCTGGACACATGTCGACCGCCAGCCTCGGACGCCGACGGGCTCGAAGCTGCATGCTGGCAGTCGCCTGGGCCAGCTCTAAAAAGACTCGGCGCTGCGCTGGCTGAGCGCCCTGCATAACTCTGCTCGCAGCCACGGGCCAGACGACTGTCAGACTATCTCCAGTTGGCTACTGCAGTCGGAACCACCAAGAGAACCCCCACTTGCCCTTGGCGATATATCTATGGAGCTGGCTGTTAGCCCGCCGGCCGGACGACCACCCGGTGAGCCCTCTTGACCTGGGTCTGAACCCATGACAGTTGCATGTTTCGAGCCAGCGCCCTGATTTGCGAACCGGTACCCGGCAAGATGAATTTAAAACGACCCTTCGCTTCTCTCTTCTCTTCCTCGTCACCTAAACCAGGTGTTTTTCGTCGGCGCGGCTGTCCTCCTTGTTCTGGGCGAAAGTTCTTTCTGCATGCGCAGGCAAGACCCGTGAATTCTTTTTCTTTCTTTTTTTTTTTTTCTGCAAAAGAAAACCACCGTGCGTAGGACTTGATTCGAGAACCATCCCACTTGGCTGCAGCCGCCGCATTCTCTCAGATCTCCGTCAAAATATGCCTATTCGGCGAATCGTTGCAGCACGCAGTCTGGCCATCCACGGCTTGCTGCATGCATGCACCTACCGTTAATTAATAATGTACCCCATCGCCAAAGCTGGACAAAACCGCCATCGATCACGGCGCCGGCATTTCCACTCCGGCCGGCTAAGTTTGTCATGAAACCGCCTACAGCGACACAAACCAAGCGGAAGAAAATCCAGTGTCCACTTCTCTATAAGAAAAACGTAAAATACCCCTTTTGCAGACATCGACTTCTCTGCTAGACGAACCCAATGTAGAACGTTGCATCCTCATCCGGACGTTCACAATCGAATTGGCTCCCCTACAAAGGGTGCGCATGCAGCACCGTACATTTGCCCGAGCTACTGCACATGCATACGTACCCCATTATCTCTCTGTAGACACACGGCTCGCTACCGTTGGTCTCGAACAGATAGCGATACCCATATCAGCAACAGCCAAGTAAAGCCGCGCGCGGGGTGCAGCTCATTTTTTCGAATCTAGCTGCCCGAGCTCTCGACAGTCGCGACGAAACGTATAACATGATCAGAATCCAAGCTGCTCCAAGCCATCGGCTGACACATAATCCTCCAATTCACAAGCTCGTCTCAATTGCTGTCAAATACTTACATAAAGAAGGTGGTTAGGTGCGTCCTGGGCGTATACGCTTGAATCCAGCTAGCGAGAAAGCCGTTCTCGTGCCTCCGGACATTTAACATCGTCTCACATGACGGCCGCGTCGTACAACATCGACCAGCATGACCTTCCTTGCTACCTGTGGATGCAGCCGTTTATGTGACGAGGGATTGTATACTCCGGCTATGAGCTACGAACAATCGACGTGTACGTATAAACTTTTGCTTGTGAATTTCCGTGATACTTCGTAATGCGTACCCCGCAAACTGTGCAACCACGTATACAGGTATATACCCGGATGACGAACAAAGAGCTTGTCCAACGTTACGTCACGATATTGTGCGAGTTTCCGAATCGGCGCTTTATATTCGCGAGGAGGATTTCGGACGTACGTATCGCGTGGCATGACAGGCCGCTGATTCCGTATAGTATATCATAACCATGGATCGGAGGATCGCGGTGGCGACCTGGTTTCGAACTTCGAGCGCCTCATGTCACCCGGTAGCTGTACAGCTCACCTAGTACTTCAGTGAATATTGCATGTGAATGCGAACGACGAGAAAGTTAACGTCACCGTGATGAAAAAGAAATGCATCAGATCTCGCCTCTCATTCGCCAAATTAACGTGGTTTCAAAACCCCCCATGCCGTTCAAAGCGCTCGTTCCCGAACCGTCGGGACAAGGAACGCGAACGAAAATTCTACGCATGCGCGCAGGCAAATCGAGCGATCCGATGTCAGCAAGGCTGTCTGCTAGGGCAGGGTGGTATAGGATCGAGATACTAACTCCATATGCCTGCCGGACCGACTTTCGGACGTCGCGATCTTAATTTTAAAATCGGTGTAAAATACGAAGACGACGGATATGATGCTCAAACTTGGACGCCGGAGCCCACCATCAAATCAGCGCTGGTAGAACACCGTGCCGCCCGCCCCAACCTATAGAAAAATTTTCCGTTGGATGGGAGATAATCCGGTATATCGGCGTGCGCAAACGTCGCAAACTCATATTCGCACAGCATCTCTTATCTCTCAACAGAAAAATCTTCCCTGCCTAGGATCCATTTGGTCTGTCCTTGATACTTAGAACGTAGCGATGCTATCTGTATGCAATGCGATGTGAATCATAGAGATAAGGCCTAAGCATCTAGTACTAATGTTCTATTAGAACATTTGTGCGGCAGACAACGCGCGTATCCAGTAAGATGCACGACATCGTGCATGCCAACATGTTGGTTATGTCAATTGCCAACGCTGCTATATTTACCAACATCGTATTGTTCCGCCCCTCGATCGTAATCGTACATAGACCGTATGCGCACTTTTCGTGTCCTGACTTACGGTTACAAGCTCGGTAGCGAGGTCGGACCACGCATGTGGTGAAATCGTCGATCGATAGAATGGCGTCACTGCAGTATAGGGAAGGCAAAAGGCATTCTTCGCATAAAGAGATTTTCAGGTCCCGATTGATATCGGACGTTAACGACGTGGCATCCACGATCCGATCATTGCCCCTGCCACTCAATGGAAGCTTCGAATGCCAGGATGTAGCAGTTCAGACCGCGATGGCAAAAGGGCGACCCCCACGCGTTCGAGGAAATCGCGCAAAGCTTCTGGAAATATGCGGGCTGCAGACTAGCAGCCGGGACTTCGGAACCTGCTTGCATGTTTTGGTAAAGGGCGGCTAGCTAAGAATATCGATCGGTGTTCGGATGGTTCATGCAGCTTACAACGTAGCTACAGCATCCAACAAAGGGGTCTGAACCAGAATGAAACCAGGGCTCTGAGTTCAGGTAGGAGTGCTAGTCGGTAGCTATGGTTGCGCGGGCTAGGAGTCAGCATCCCTAGTTAGCTCCGATTTCACAGCTGCAAACAGAATTCAAGCTCCCAAGGACGTTCAGCTGATGCAATCATAGCGGCGATATCGACTTTGCATGTGAAAGATCCAGGAGCCTGGTCAAGTCCTCTCAACGTTCGCTAAAGCCGGGTGCCTAGCAATCGAGCTAGGTCGTTGTGCGCATGTGCGTATGTCTGTATGTCTGATTTGATCCTTCTAGGCATATGAATGCAGAAGGAAGCTTCAATTCGATCAAGGCTATCGTTTGGCAATGCGGAAATTTTGGCATGTGCGCTGGAGTTCCATGCGAAACGCGATTGCGAACGGCTACCTGAGAGGATTGCTGTCCCAACGTGACCGACTATAGCAACCCCAACTGTAGATCGATCTTTCTGTGAAAAAATGGACCCTGGGCGTGTGTCAAGAGAAAGGATTATAGTTTTCAATGGTCTAGGTTCGGGAAGTTTTCTATCATCGGCGTCCCGATTGAGTATCCCGAAGTAGCCTTGAGGAGCTCACTCGGGATGCCGAAGCCAAACATCCAATTTAAAGCTGATGCCGACATCGGCCCGAGGGCAGGATGCAACACAACGCAAATCCTCCTTGACGTGCATCCATCCAAAGGCTTCGTATTTCGTCGTGGGATTTTGTGATCAGCGTCTAGCTGCTCGAAATTAGTTTCTGCAGTCACTTTTGAATAGCAAAGCAGAATCACGATACGTGGTACTATACTCAAAAATTTTCTAGATCGATTGTAGATACGATTTTTGTCTCCTATGTATATACGGCCCAAAGATCTAGATATGTTCAATGCTAGTGATTTCGGCGCTGGATTAGCCCCGAAGGCAGGCAGTGGATACGCTGGTTTCTGCTGGGTTAACATGCGTTTAGGAAACAAGGAGTGGCATATTGTAGTGATGTTTTAAATATTATGAAGTCGTTGAGCATCTCGGGTTTAAGTTGTCTCGTGAGCCAGATCTACGGCACGTCTGATTCACGAGAAAAGGGTTTAAGTTATATATACAAAATACGATAGACCGTAGCAATACACATATATCTTGGATGAACCCAGGGTAACTGCGTCTATATATATGCGTGTGGGATATATTTCGGAGAAACATCGTCCGCCCCCTGAGTTGTAAAGCCTTTTCAGGGACACTATGATTTGTTCTTTTCAGCACCACCGTTGATGTTTCTTCATGTCCCCTCAGATTCCAGACTGCATGACATCGCCAACGCTAACATTCCCTCAAATACTTCCATGTGTAACCGTGACCGTAACAGCCTTAGTGTCGAAGACTATCCGTGTGGATGACCCTGCCGCAGTATGAATCTCGCTGGCGGGGACCGACAGATACTGTCCCTCGGATTGAATGCCAATCGTGCCTTCGAATCTGACAGCGGGGGTCTCAAAGATCCAGTAGTCGAACATGAAAATGTAAGGCTTCTCAACATCAACAGTCATCCTGATATTGCGGGTGGCGCGACCACAGTTCTCTCGCTCCGTAGCAGGGTCTAATGGTGCCGCCTTGTCGCATACCCACCAGCCGAAATGGTGGTGGGGGATCGGATATGACTGATGGTGTTGGAACGTTATGGCAACTGTGGATCCGTAGCCTAGATCTGCTGGTAGAAGGCGGAGGTTCAGATCTCTCCATAAGGGTAGGATAGCGGTAGACGGGATGCAGCCTCCTTCCGGCGTTGCGGTGCAGGTTTTCGGGTCAACGGGAAGAGGCCTTTCAGGGAGAGTTTTCATATCCCAGTCGGGTTTGTCGAGAGAGACAATGCCGTTCATGTTGATATAGATCGTCTGGCTTGTCTTGTTGAAGATTGTAATAGGGAACATCAGCTTGACCTCTCGCCATGCATCGTCGATTGACTTTAGCCATGCGTCGTCAAAGTTGCTGTCCGCGAGGTTGGCCTCCCAGATGATTGATTCCCAGTTATCAAAGTCCGCATCGGCTATAGTGCTCATATCATGGCACGTCAGCAATGAGATCGCATACTGGGTTTCATAGACAAGATATGCGTATCTATACTTGTCTCGTAAACCAGATGGCCGATCCTCTGGGCCCGCCGGAGGCACCCGGCTTCGCACGTAAAGCACGGCCGTCTGATTTACGAGACCATATCCATGCATATATACATATACATATATGTATCTTGGCTGTGGAGGGTTACACTAACTAAAGTTCCATTGTGAAATATCGCTGGTGGTCGACGGTGGCAACGGTAGGGCAGCGCCGTATACAACAACCACGGATGCGGCTAGAATACCAATTGCTTTAAGAAGCATATTGTCACCTTATATATCGAAAAGTCGTAAATGCTTTGTTAGACGTCCGTGTGTCTGTCGGAAAGACGGTATATTGAATAGTCGTATCGTAGATACCCAAATCCCAAATGCCTTTGACCAGTGAATTCCAATCGCGTGGGTCGATTTCGGTTCGCAGGATATATATATACAAGAGGTATTGCGAGTAGACTTTGCAACAACAGTGAATTGAGCATGCGGGATCCCATCCTTTTATACACTTTCGAGACCCAGCCTCGGACAAAAGAACGGCATCTTGTCCCCACTCCTACTTGCAAAAGCATTCATAAACTGTAAGTACAGGGTCAACATGCATGCTTATCACCACTCGAAGAAAAGGCAGGTCATCGGCTGGTATTATTTCGCCCGTGATATACAACAAGCAACGGGACTGGTACAAAACACATGAGTATGACAGTCATTTGCCCTTTCCCCTTCACTCCACCCCCTAGGATGTTCATATATATATACAGCAATAACACATTGATAGATGCAGCATGAGATCTAATCAGCGGTTGATTGTAGTGTGCCTGCGTGGGATTTGGGTAACTAACTCCCCGAATGGGTAAGTGAGATATCGAAATCATATATTTTACGCGATTTACAAGGCATGGGTTTCCTCGAACCTCGATGTCCAAACAAGGGGTTTTTAGGCCTCATAGTGCGAGCGCTCGCTTGAGAAGTACCGACTCTAAGAGCCGGTGAAGTTATATGCTGCCGTGAAATACAGTGGCGTATAGCCATAAACTCTTTTGGCCTACGTTGGGCACGATTGAGACAAAGGGCTTCATGTAGTAATTACCGAAACCTATATATCCTTTGATATTGCTCCACGAATTGAATTCTGGCGGGGGGGTAGGCCATCGGGTTGAATATAGTATCCACTGATTGTGGAGGAAGTAGCAAACTAAGTCTGCCATTCGCATTGGCGTATGCGGTACTTAACACTATTAGTAGGCATATGATAGAATCCTGCGGAGCAAGTCAGCATGCATAAGACTATAGATAATTGAGTCTGCTGGTATCCTCCTCGATCGCGTTATGTTGCTCCAGTAGGGGAGCCGAAGGTCAGTTGGACAGTGGATAGGCAGCACATATACACGCTATCCACACTTGTGTATCTAGAAATCCGTGTTCCCGAGCGATGTAAATCCTTTTCGCGTGGACTAGATGACCTCTCTAAGCCGGTAAGTTGTATTGCTTATTTGTAAATTCATTGCCCTGTACAGCTGTAGTTACTCAAGTTGAGATTCGTCGGTGTGGCGTGATAGATAGTCTTGCGCTAGGAAGAAGCGCAGCGGCCTAGCTCACTAGACAAAGGCCTGGTATGCTCTCAACAGCACTTGTGCAATCGGATCGGTATTTATGCAAGGAATCTCAAATACGACTAGTAGGAACACCTGAGTCGAAGGATAGGTGATCATATAAAGCCTCAGTGGCGAGGGGATTCCATGAAATCGCAGTTTATCCTGGCATTGATAGGCCACTCGTCGTGGCCCATCGAACACAGCAATTTAGGGAGACTAACAGAGGCAAATAAGCAGTTGCTCAGGCAAAATCTACCGCTAAAGGAGCAACGGGAAATTTTACCATCGTAGCCTTTTTGAGGGTGCTGTATCTCTCTTTCTGACTGGCATTGCAGGGAAATCCTTGTTGTGTTTAAAGATCCATGCTCACCCAATGGCAGAACATTATAGAAGGTCGGCTCGATGGCTCTATGCTGGGGTAAGTGTAGGATTTGAACAAGATAGAAGTGTAAAGGTACTTGGTATCTTGTGGCCGTCGAGATTTCTGGAGACTGTAGCAAGTTCGGATCTATATATATAGAAATTGAGTTTCGGTTCGGACCGTAGTAGCCAGGGTTTTAAGGGAATAAACTTTCTTACCGTCACAACTAATACTTCAGGACCTGGATGCGATAGAGAATTAAGTTTACGCTGCATCAACAAGATAGGAAGGCGCAATTATTGCGATTTTCGCCGGATTACGTGATCGATGCGTCTCAGGCCATCCGCCCGTTAGATATCGCAACTGGATATATAGGTTTAGCGGCTGAGGTGGTTTGTAGTCGCGTGGTGTAGATATATTGGACTGCAGATATCATACACTTTAGCCTCTAGCCCTCTTGAAGGCTATCGCTTGATAGATATAGATATAACAGTGAGTAATAATTTGAATTTTGTCTCCAAGATGTATATACAAATTTTGTGTTCTGAAACAGTTGCTCGAACTTATTTACATGCGGATACTTTGTCTCATAGATCAGACGTACGTTGGACGCAAAGCGTACTTATACCGGCGCACTAGACGCTAGCATATATTTTCTCTCCAAAACCTATTGCATAACTGGGAGTTCCTTAACACAATCCTTCCCCACCAGCTGGTCACATATATAGTAACCGAATCGCGCAGTTATGGATCTAAGGGTCGTAAATGAACTTGCTGACGGTGTAGTTCATGATGTTGGTATCGTAGTCCACTTGCCACATCCCTTCGCGGCCATGCACAAAGACATCGCTGAGAGGAAGGGTCATATGTTTGCCCTCCGAGTATGATTGCATGCCGATCACGCCCTGGGGGCCTTTCCTACCTCCATTGTCCATGTGGTATACCACATTGTACCATCCGGGTCTCGCCTCCATAAAGGTCAACGTGACGACGCGTAAAGCGCTACCGCATGGTGAAAGCAGGCCGGGATCGAAGTCCCATGAGGCTTTATTATCACAGAATCTCCATTGAATGTGATGATGTGGAGTCGGCAAGCTTGGATGGTAGGTAAAGGCCACGAGAAGGCTCAAGAAGCCCTTAGGATAGCCGGGAACCAAGCCCATATCGCGCCAGAGCACCGCGATCGAGGTGTCTGGAATACAACCTCCAGCGCTGTTGCCATTGTTGCAACTTGCGGGGTCGACGGGGAGGGCTCTTTCAGGCACGACTGGGACATCTGGATTGGGTTCATCGATGGTGAAGACTCCATCAACGGAGGCCCACGCAACTTTGCTTGTTTTACCAAACATCGTGATCGGGAATTGGAGATCGATCTTGATCCAGGCGTTGTCCTTTTCTTTGACAAAGTCTGCCGTGGCGGTGTCATTACCCTCCCATGCCCAGAGATGCCATCTATCGGCTGTGTATGTAAACATAACGATGTTGTCAGACTGCGTTCAAGCTCTGTCAATGATAGTTTGGAATATGAACTCACGCCATTCCGGATGGTTTGGATCTCCCCCCGTCTGGGGCGCCCTTGGCAGCACAGCAGCTGATATCGAGGCTGCAAACGAAGCTCCTAGAACGAGCGTGCTTAGAAACATCTTGTAGATTATATCGACGAGATAGAGTATAAGATTGAAGTTGAGACTGTTCTAAGGAGGCAGGAAAGTAGGTATATATATGGGACTTCGAGATAGAACTCAGAAACCTCTGTAGCGCTGTGTGGATACTGTTGGGCTGAGAACAGAATACTCGTAGATAGCACCTTCGTCCGTGATTTGTGCTTTATGGGGTCCGTGTGTTGTCGAGAATCCACTCAGATACTCTGGGGATATCCGCGATGTCTATGGCCATTTTCGTCGTCTAGAAGTTTCACTTCGAACAATAACAACTCAACATCCTGTTGCTTTCGCGTATACTGGGCATACTGGTATAACTATCGATAGCCGGATTCTTACCCGATAAACTATCGCTATAGAATATAGGTTATTATTCGCTAAATTCTTCCCTTTCAGGTCATGGCATTGTCGCAAATTCTACTCCAATACAACCCTAAATACCAGATGATAGTCTCGGCATTGCCCCAGCGCCGACCTCCATAGAAGAAAATCAGCAGTTAGCTCCTCTTCCTGGCATTTTTGCAAATCGCATGTATAGAGACTAGCTAGTATGGGGTAAAGATCGAGTCGTCAACTTCCTAGATATCTTTGAAACAATGTTAAAGTTCAATATCAAGCTGTGATATTGCTGCGCGTAACGCGGGCGTCGTTGTTGAATGCTAGTATTCTAGATGCCGGATATCCGCAAATCCGATTTCCGGGCACAATCGAAGATGTTAATCCAAGTTGACGTTGCATTGATGAGGTTGTTGTAGACGATCTTTCAGAGTTGGGAGAGCAGGGCTGTATTGCGGGTATGATATGGCAATTGCAAGCATAGCTGGATACATACATATTTATCTATCCGCACCCACTCCACCTTGCAGTATGCTATTGAAACACGGTTTTTGACTTTAGAGTCGATGGGATATATCCGTTCATATGGATAAGTGATATATAGGTCAAATTCCTATGCATCGACGGGATATCGATCGAGATGGCCCGTCGAAGGCTCGAGATCCATGTGACTCGTCTCAAATTGGTATCTAGGATCGATCATCCATGACACCTTAAACTGACATGTACTTGACACCCTGCACGGTAGTTGCACGTTGCAGTTTCCCATCGGGTACAGGGGCAGACAAGGATACAACAACCGAAACTCGAAGGCCGGCGTTAACGTGTTGTATTACACATATTAGCTGTAGCACGTGTAATCAGACTGATTTTGATAGCCCTAGCAGCGAGGGGCAAAGGCATGGGCTACGGGGAAGAGGAGGGAAAATGCCGAACATGGGGTAATTCGAACTCCAGATAAAAAATTTAAATTGGTAGTTGCATCTCTTATGTTCAGAGCAAAGCCTTGATCTTGGCAAATTGGTGGACATAGACCTGCCCCACGGTTAGAACCATCTCCTTACATACATATATGCATATACCTGATACTGCTACTATGACTGACGCTTCATGGCCCTGATCCCGTGAGCCATACAAACAATCCTCTGGGCTGGCAAACCTGGCTTCATCGGCGGACCCCTCTGTCTGGTTCACCCACGGGACCTATGATGCCATCGGACAAATATACTTGTACAATTGTATGAGTTTGTATATTAGATAAGACGATATGTGCGATGCGGGGCATGCGTATGACACTATCAACTGGATCGCTTGCAGAGCTCAAATGTGTTAACATTATAATGATGGGGCAGGGAATTAAATGTTCCTGTGGGACCGCAGATCCTTGGTTAGTTTGCGGCCCCAGAAAGCGAGTTGGCTTAAATTTTCGAATCCATACTGTGGGAAATATACTGTTGTACTTTGACATGGAGGCTTGCTGCTCTGATGCGCTATTGCAAAGCAACTGTACTTAAAGGCCTAGGAATATTCCGCAGCGACTAAAATTTAGAACAAATCAGTGGAGTGGTCTCGTATTAATTACGTATTGTCATACCGTCACGAAGTCAACGCGGGTACCGCGGGTGGAGGGATTAAATGTTGCAAAGACGATGTATACAGCGGACCATACCTTGATTCCCTCTGAGAAAAATTTTCTTGAATACAGGAATGTGGTTTGACGTTGGTGTCTTGCCTCCAGGCGACAATGGCTGGCTGCTCGCCAGAGCAGCGCTGTTGGTGGAGCCGCGCACATCAAGTACGAAGTTATGTATGCATATGATGCAGAATTAACGAGTGTGCTGATATCATCATGATTTGCCTAAAACACACGACCGCCAGTGCAGTAAGGCGGACTGTCTGGTTAAATGTGTTTGTGCAACCTCGCGGTACCTCTGAACTCAACTCAACAACGTTCGAGTTCGCCGATTGCGCAGCAGTGGATAAAGCCTCTCAGCTGTCTAAGACATCAGCTTGTTCCGTTTAGTTGCGGATAGAACTCGCATTCATTGCTGATTGACTTGGATGTTGGCGTGCGCTATCCTGGCCAAAAGCTTTGAAGGCGAACTTAAACGATAGCAACTAAGCATTCGTATTATCGTCTGATATGACGATCGTTGATAAGCTTTTAAATTTTGTATTATGCATATACGTGTTGGCAATGATGTCGTATTCGCATACATCATGCATCATGCACCTTTAGTCGATACCGCGAGCACCTCTTCCACCATGATGCGCACGTGCGTGTAATACCGTCTACGCCGCCAGGCCAGCTACAGCTGAGGCTAGACGAAACTACCGTGAGTTTCAGGACGGGATCTTGGTAGGTCTTGGCCCAACTTAAAAGGTTTTCCTCAATCGCGTTCGCATTCGTACTGTACTCACTTTTCTGTTACAATAGGCAGGAATACATCCCGACTTGAGACTTTCGATGCACCGCTTACGCATAGGCGTACCCGATATTTCATTTTATTTTGCCCACGCCCACATTCATCCTGGGCAATTGGGGCTTGGGACAGACGTCTGTGGGGCGAACAAGGCAATTGAAAGTAGGTGCCTGGTGGGCACACGCAGGACTGAACCCTAAACCGGAAGCTAGATTTTTGACGTATTTCGCGAGCGGCAGCCGCCAATTGGCTTGAGCGGGAACCTGGTAGGACCGAAAGCTGCAGGTCCGGGCCCACCCTGCCAGTGTGCTCACATCTATTGCATCGGCCTGGTCATCGAGGAAACTGCACGCGATAATCACTATCTTAGCTCCGGCATTTGTGCGGTCGTCCCTGAAGGAAACGTGAAAGGGTCGAGGCTAGAATGTGCGATGGACTGGCCGCAATGTGGACTGAGGCGTCCCTGAAGGATATTAAGAACATGCTTTCCCATCCGCACACATTCTCTAGATATTTCTGTCGCGTGAACTCTTTGCAACGCGATAATTGAAGGCTTGATCCGACAGACTTCTTGCCGTCTTCAGTATTATGGCGACAGTCACCGAAACCGTCTACCCGCGAAAGGGATCCATTATTACGACCACCAAAGAAAAACACCCACACGGCACCGAAAATGCGGCAACCGATTCGGCTGACGACCTCCTGGCGACGTTGGGATTCCAGCCCGAACTGACTAGAAATCGTTCGACATGGCAAGTAGCCTTCATGTCGTTTGTCCTGGCGTCCATTCCATACGGTCTTGCGACGACGCTATACTACCCAATAATTGGCGGTGGGCCGGTCACCATCATCTGGGGATGGCTGGCCGTCTCATTGATCATTCTTTGCGTCGCAATCTCCCTCGGCGAAATCACATCAGTGTATCCGACAGCTGGTGGTGTCTACTACCAGACATTCATGCTGTCGTCTCCATCGTATCGCAGAGTGGCAGCTTGGATTTGCGGTTGGGCGTACGTCGCGGGCAACATTACCATTACGCTGGCCGTCAACTTCGGTACAACATTGTTCTTTATCGCCTGCATCAACGTCTTCGAAACCGAGCCCGGCGTCGGCGTGTTCAACGCTGAGCGGTATCAGGGATTTTTGATTTTCCTCGCCATCACATTGCTATGCAATGCCATCTCATCGCTGGGAAATCGCTGGCTGCCTATTCTCGATGTATGCATCCCCTACGTTGCGACTGCCATTTACGTAATTAGCGAGTGTGACTTGCATGCAGGGTGACGGCCCCACCCACTGTCCAAGACGCAGCCGAGCTAACCGTGGGATTTTCCGTGGACTTTTAGACATTTGCCATCTTTTGGACATTCGCCGGTGTGATTTCACTCGTTATTTGTGTGCTCGCGATCGCGAAAAACGGTCGGCGTGATGCCGAATTCGTTTTCACGAACTTCACACCGCAGTCTGGGTGGGTCCCTGGATGGTCCTTCATGATTGGTCTGCTGCACGCTGGATATGCGACCTCATCCACTGGCATGATTATCTCGTAAGTTTCCGCGCCGCCGGCTACATAGCGACTTTCACGGCACAATCCGCTAATTGATATTTGATTTTGCCAGGATGTGCGAGGAAGTCCGCCATCCCTCGACCCAGGTGCCCAAGGCCATGGTTGGGACAATCATCCTCAACACTATCTGCGGTCTGGTTTTCCTGATCCCCCTTGTCTTTGTCATCCCGGACCTGGCGGAGCTCGCCGCTCTGGCGTCTGGCCAGCCGATCCCCACCATCATCAAATCGGCTGTCGGCAGCGCGGGCGGTGCTTTCGGCCTCTTGATCCCATTGATGGTTCTCGCTATTATCTGCGGTGTTGGCTGCACGACAGCGTCGTCTCGTGCGACCTGGGCTTTCGCTCGTGATGGTGCTATTCCCGGCTCGAAATGGTGGAAGCAGATCAACCACAAGCTGGACGATGTCCCTCTGAACGCCATGATGCTGTGTATGTTCGTCGAGATCGTTCTCGGATTGATCTACTTCGGTTCCACTGCCGCCTTTAACGCTTTCTCTGGCGCTGGCGTTATCTTTTTGACCGTTAGTTATGCCGTGCCGATTGCTGTCAGCCTTATCGGTGGACGTAAGCACCTCAAGGCTGGTGTTTACGACTTTGGCGTTTTTGGTGTTGTCTGCAATGTGATCTCAATTGGTGAGTGTTTACTTCTCCAAGCTATGGGTCAGAAAATATATATGCTAACAAAATAAATTTGTTGTAGCGTGGACTTTACTCATTATCCCACTCTTCTGCATGCCATCATACATCCCAACGACCCTCGTGCTTATGAACTACGCATCCGTCGTCTTTTTCGGCTTTACCGTTATCTCGGCTGCCTGGTACATCATCTGGGGCAAGAATAACTACCAGGGCCCCCCAACGCACGAAGACTCCGCCCTTGAGGAGCGACGAGCTTCGATTGCTGCATCCTATAAACACCATTGATCTCATTAAATTATATTTTCGTGCTTTCTTCTTGTCTCATTTCTTCCTTCATTTTTCTTCCATTTCAATATTTCCTTTGTCAACATTTTCCTTTGTTCGACGTTCAGGCGCGGAATAAACAAGTAGGATGGGCTGAATATTCTGCATTTAGTTATCAAGCCTGCATTGTGATTTTCTTCGGTGGATCTGTTTAGCGGCATTATCTTGTGTGATTTTGATATACTTTATATTTTTCATAGTCTAATTTTGGTGCGTTTCTTTTGCAATATTTTTTTATCGTCGATATTATGCGTCTTGAAGCTACGGTTAGAGTTTGCAATGGAGGTGAATATGGAGGGATGGGCTGACATAGAGGAATATATGGATTGGATTGACTATCGATATATCTTCCTTGTTTCTACTCATGGGACTCATGCCAAGGAGATCTAGACGTTATTCAGTAATCTAATTAGCCTCATCTTCCTCGTATTCATCGTACCAAGCTCGCATCTTCCACGTTAATCCTTGTCTCATGGAACTAGACCGTCACTACTCGGGCATGCGAATGTTAGGCTAGTTTACGAGACAACCGCGTAGATCCTTGAACACGGCGAGCAGTTCTAGTCTCGCGAGCCAAACTCTCCGCGAGCACTGGCTCTATAGATCTATGGCTAGAAAGCTGGCGCCCAATGTTTCACTCTTCCCAATATGGACCCAGCATGCATACATCAGGTGACAATGATGCGCGATTCCATGAAACTTGGCGGTTATTTGTAGATGTCTTAGATGGTCTCGTATCGAATCCAACCTCGTATACCAAGTTAACCAGCATCTAAGAAACGGCCTAGGTCATAGTATAGCACAGGGTATATACGTATGTTCAATGGGACAACGCAGTCTCGTGTGACATTAATTTGAATCATGCTGGAACGCTAAAGCCAGTCGCAGGAAGCCAATCGGCTCAATGACAGATCTATAGATACATTGAAGTGAATTCTAGTGAGCAGTATTAAAAATTATATGTGTAAATATTCGTATCGTAACTTGATTCGTGAATTCGAAGTATAGTGAGTATATGTAGGTAATATGCTCGGTAATATGCTCGGTAAAGAATCCAAGCATGCCTCGCGGCGAGACATCTGGCAGAAGTAACGAATAAACTCCGGAGCTCCAACGCCCATGGATAGTCCTCGCAAGCTATTATGTAGAGGAAATATGTATTTGGTTCCCCATGCCGATAACATAGCTTCGGCTGCGTCTACCAGATAGTAGATTGTCATTATATTACTTCGGGATACGATATCGTCCCTTAATCAACGTGCCGAAATCGTTCGCTGGGTCGACACGACGCTTGACCGACTGCAGCCTCCTCGCGCTGTTCGTCCCATAGCTGCCCAGCACATCCTGCGTTCCGTTCGCGTAATTCATATACTTGAACGGATGGTACACGTTTCTCGCGCGCGCTCTCGCCTCCATCGCTGCAAACGCCCTGCCCACACACGCTGCGGCAGCTCCATCCTGTTCTTTCGCCAACCAGGTCAGATTGATGCTGACAATCATGATTGTCTTGCCCGCCTGCCCGGCGGCAGTGCCTTCCAGCCCCATGCTGTTTCTCTTGCCGTTTTCCATGCCCTTAGCGACGAAGGTGCGGGTTAACGGGTAGAATATCAGATTGGCAGAGTATCCGAGGATAGTGAGGCGGTAGGGCGCCGTGACAGCTTGGTAGATGTCCCATAGCTCCTGTAGGATATTAGGGTAGTCGAGCACGATCGCCATGTCGGTGAAGCTCTGCCGACGTCCAGGGGTACTATAGCCGCCGATTTCACCGGAAAGGTCGTTCATACCGGCTCTGTTGCGTTTGGTGCTGGCGGCCCAAAAGATGTCCTGGGTAAAGGGTTTGAAGACTGGTACCTCGGCGTCGGCACGAATGGCGGTGGGATAGAAGAAGCAGAAGGTGGCAATGTTGATGCCGCCGAGTTCCGGGCCTACAGAGTTGATTGACGGGATGATGTGGGATTTCGGGTCCGCAATGGCGCCTGAAGTGCCGTAGTTGTACAGCGCTGCTAGTAACGGCTTGATTGATGTGTCTGGGTAGAAGACGAAGCCACCGTTGTAGTTGCCCTGCGGGATCACTTCCTGAGTGAAATGGGTGACGATGGCGAATGCTGCACCGGCGCCCTTCATTGCTGTGAAGAGATCTGGATTCGACGACTGCGAGATTGTGCCGATTGTTCCATCGGCGTAGACGACCTATAATTGATGATAAGGTTAACATCGCTTCCCCCTTGGCGCACATACAGTCGGCACGATTTTATACGTACCTCATACTCAATAACGTGGTCGGCCGCCCATCCGTTACTGTTGGAATAGTAGCTGATCCCACCGCCCAGCAAGAAGCCGCCGACTCCAACAGTGTTATCCCTTGCGCCCATAACACCAAGACCCAAAGGATCCAACTTTGCATATATATCCTTCCATTTGCATCCGGCCCCGAACTTGACGGTGCGTCTAGCCGGATCCACTGCGACATCGTTGATTGCAGATGCGCTCAGTAGAACTCCGCCATTGGTATTCGACCACCCAGGTATCGGGTTATGGCCACCGGAGCGGATCGCATACTCGCAGCGGTAGGTGTGTAGGATCTTGACGGCATTCGAGACATCTTGTGTGGATTTCGCGGTGAACACGCAGGAGGGACTTGCGACACCTTGTTGGGCTAATATGGGCATATACGGGTTAGAGATGGTGTTGCGAAGAGTCTGTGACTAAGTATATATAGATTGAGTGTCGGCGTAGATATACTCACACCAGTAGGGCATGTCGGTCAGAATGCCGTTACCATTCTGCGCGATGTAGGTTGACTGGTTTGGCCAGAAGACCTTTGACCTGTCGAGAGCCTGAAGTCTAACACACTATTCGATGTACCCGTATACCGTATAATTAGTATTTTATTCCCGAATGTTTGAGATACTCGGCGAGAATAGATATTATAAGGGTTATACATACACAGCTTGTAGCCGCGTGTCCGATGCCGACGGTGCAAAGTAACACAATCGCCGTGAAGAAAGCGTGATAAGTTGTCCGTAATCCCATATTGCCGAATATATATATTCATATATATGCAAAGAACTCGTAAAATGGCTGACTGGTGATAATAGAATCTTGACGGAGACGGAGGGACCCAGATGTGAGGACGATGCAGACGACTCCAAGAATTCGAACCCTTTGACCAAGCCAAGCACCGGCTTTGAACTGCCGCTCTGTGTAACCCAGCTGACAAGAAGGGTCTGTTTCCACAGAAAGAACGAGTCCGGGCAACGACGATAGCTAAGTAGCTAGGAGGTTGGCAAGGCTCGAGTCCGCCGGGGATCAAGACGAATATATATGATCACCATCTTAAGGTCCCTATTGCCGTCGCTCCCGGGTAATATAACATAGTAAAAGTCAACGTTACATACAAGGGGGCGGGAGCTAAAGGCAGCCGGCCGGGCCTTCCTGTCACCAAAGTTGCAACATAACTAACCTAAGGCCAACCAATTTCACTTCATGTCCCTCCCCGAGCTGATCAGGATATGAAGCTCGGACTTCGATCCATGCAAGCCTCAATCCACTGCATCCACGATAAACAGACCGCCATATCGTATTTGCGGATTTTGGGTGCGATTGAATGCGAGGGGGTAGCATTAATATCGCTACGAGCAGCAGCATTTCATGTCTGAAAGTCGTCGCGAGAGAAGGCTGGTTTCATAGGCAGCGGTGCCCTCCTGTATTCGCGAAAGGGCACCAATCAACCAGGCTTTCCGAAAGCCACTAGCGTCCGTCGCACATGCGCAGGGCCAATAAGGTAGCTGGACGGCCTTGCTGCGTAACGTGGAGCGGATTCTATCCGGACAGGGCCCATACATACGAGTTGGAGCGACACATAGCTATAGGCTTGTCCGGGAGCTGGGATTTTGTCTTTGCCAGATGTGTGGCGTATGCTGGTGCTGGCGGCTGTCATTCGTTCGCGGAAGAAATTGGTGTGCTAAAAATTCTCAAGCAAGAGTTTCAGCGGGTCAAGCTTTGTTAAGGATGTCCCAGCTCTCAGGTGATTTTGGCTTCCAGACAGCTTCGAGAATGCAGGCTTGCCACGTTGCATTTGATATTTTCTGTCGATATATGGATATAATCTCGGTAATATAATATCGTCAACATGATAATTAGCCTGGATGGAGATATATTTGGATCTTGCTCGATGGCTTGATGGCAATGGCGGGGATGTGGGTACCTCATCTGTCCAAATTGTCGTTGTTATATTACCTTTCATGGATCTAGCTCTTCCGATCTGATATGCCTTGTCTGCATAGAAGTGACTTGTACTCTCGGTGTACGCGTATTGCCGATTTGATCGGATTCACGAATGTTGGTTTATCGGTGTTACATGTTACCATCACTGCATCTCCGTGCTTCACAGAGCTCCCAAGCTAATTTCAAAACCATATTTGCATTATTGGAATGCGCTGCCACGAGCTGAGCATGCTGAACTTGTAAACACCCCTAAACAACAGACTCCGGACCATATGGCCATACCTTCTAGCTCTCACCAGCCTCACCATCCGTCAGAATCAGATGCGGATGCATATCGGCACTCAAGCTACAGCTTCTGGCCCGCTATAGCCAACCCATCTATCTGTCTCAAGCTACCAGGACTCAGGGTAAACATCTAGCTATACAACCTCGTAATTCCACCGTGCCCAAGACACCCCGTTTCGTCACCCAAGGCACCAACAGCTCCCGACCACGACATTGGCCAACCGTCCAGCCCGCCCAGATTACCTTGCGTTGCGTCGCGTCGCGGATTGGCAGGTTGGCAGTGGGGCGCCCCGGACCGCCACAGCGATAGGCTGTGCGCGATATTGGCATTATCATACCCTGGTAATAGAATGAGAGGGCGTAATACGAATGCATGGCAGAATGGCAGAGTGGATGGAAGGGTCTACCGATGTTTATTTAGTGGCAGCGGACATTCGGCCATTTTCTGACAGTATATCGGGTGCGAGTGGTCCCGTGTCTCCGACACCAAATTCATGTCGGCAAGCCGAAGCTAAACACAGGCGGTTTGATACACCAGAATGTCGGAAGAGAATGTTCTAGGAGAAAGCGGAGACCAGGCGAGCAATGGCAAAATCTAGCTGATTAAAGAAACATGCGATATCTGACGAGTCGATGGTTACTTGGAACGCCTGAGCTTGGATTGTAAGAATAAAATAACGTAGAAAACCATCAATCCGTGGACGCATCTCATTACAACACCGTTAATAAAAATAGAAGAAACCCAAAGGAAACCCTCGATACGAAGTATCTTCATCACCGCATCGTCAAGAACGAATAATTAACGGCTGGCACGCGCACTCATCAATCTATCCCATGCTGCTCACCAACTCCCAACTCCCTCTAACCGCCGTCGATGCCGCCGGAGGCCCGAGCGCTGTACACAACGTTACTGCGCCGAATTGGCTTCCGGCACGACTGACAGCGTTGTGGACTTGGGTCTGTCCCATGTCTTGATGTGTCCTGTAAATATTTTCGCATTAGTATGCTTTTGGTTTTCATGATTTTGCTTCTTGAACTGGTGCACCGGTCGGAATAACTCGTCGGAATATCTCATGGTATCCACTCAAAGGATGACGCGACGGATCCGGTCGGATGTATTTTCAGTTCTGGAAGTGTAGGGTGGGTCGACTCGAGCTTACCTTCTCTGCAGGTGGTGATGATGCAGTCGTCGCGGAACTCGAGCTGACAGAGCGGGTCTACATCGACGACTTTCGACTGTTGATCGGACAGCGCACCGTTAGCCAAACCGATACTAAATATGCGAATACTAGCCGTGGGGGTACAAGGAGTCCCATGATAGCTGCAATTTCAGGGATAAAAGATATAAGGATGTCGAACGTACCATTATCGCAAGAAGATTCGAGGTCCTCGCTCTGGGCTCAACAGGGTGATATACAACGCCGTCATCATCAACTTTCGTCGCAACAGATTCCGACCGCAATCGTCCCGCCGGCTGCCCGTCCGGTCGCGTCCTACTCGTACCGTTCGCCGTACCAGACGATACACTGCCGCGCGGCTGCTTCGCGGCCTTTGCAAACTCAAGTTAGCTTCAATCACCCGCGAGTCGAGTCGTACGAATTGCGAGTACACACCACCGCCTTCGGTCGGCTGAGCATCCCGACGCTAAAGTCCCACAAGAGCAATCTACCATCCTCGCCGACGCTGCCGAACCGGTAGGTACGAGCATCGCAACTCCACGGATCGAAGGCCAGGTCGGCTACCCAGGAGTGGTGTCCGGAGCATCTCGCGACGATTCGCCGATCGACGAATGACCAGATTGAGATCAGGTCGTCCTGGCCGCCGGTGAGAATGTATCTGCCATCTGGCGACCAGCAAACACATAGCAGGCCCCCATAGTAGCTGTTGAACACATCCAGCAGCCTAAGCTAGAGTATCAGAATTCTGCTTGCACCGCCTAATCAGATAAGAGACCAAACTTACTGCTCCTTCAGGATATTAATGATGCATAGTCGCCCATCTTCGGATACAACAGCCAGATGTTTATGATCAGGAGAGAAGGCAAAGGCGTTGATAGCCTGCTTGGCGACATTCCAGTACGCTACGGGGTTGAACTTCTGGATCTTGGAGTTGACCGACTTGGCCGCAAAGAAGCCCGACGCTGGTTTTCTGTCCGTCTCTCCTTCCTCAGCGAACTCCTCGGGTACGAAAGGAGCGTCTTCCTTCTCTTTGTCGTATACGACTAATGATCCGTCGCCGTGCGCGGCGAGAAAGAGGTTGTCGCTGCCGGGAATCCATCGAATATCGAGGACGGCCGAGTTATTGATGGCGCCGTTTTTGTTGAGACGAGAGTATTTGCTGCTCATTGGCTCGTACCAGACGATATCGCCGGTCGAGAAGCCCATGATGATGTCGATGTGGGTTGCGCTCTTGGTGAGCTGGTTGACGTCGTGGCATATCGGATGGCTCTTCGTGAACAGGACCTTTGACAGAGACTCTTGCTGCGAATCGATCAAACGTGTCTACGTTAGCTTGCGCTTGTCCAAATCTGCTGCTGGACTTTCCGTACCTTATTCTGTTTAGCTGACAGATTCAGCCAGTGATACGCCCGGTTGATGTTCGCAAAGACGAACAAGTCCTCGGAGGCGCCGCTTTCTTGAAGCTTCTTGGTAAGCGCCTCGTGCATGATGACCCTGGAGACGAAGGACGAGTTGCTCTTCTGTATATTGTTCTTCGGCTTGCGTTTCTTGTTATCCTTTGTCGGAGCGTGTGTTAAGACGGCGTTCTCGCCGCCAAACTTGTCGTTCATGAGATGGGTCGTGCTGGTCGCCACGGTGCTGGCGCCAGCTGTATCGGTACCGCTCTTCGATCCACCGTCCGTCGAATCCTCCTCGGTGGACTCTGAGGTCCTAGGCTCGCTGGCATGCTCGGCTTCGGCCTCGCCATTCTGCGCGAGGACTGTATTCCGGTATATTTGCGATGTGCGATTGGTGCCGGGCACGGTTTTGATGATTATCGTGGAGATTCTAGTGCCAGCGCTCGGTGGAGCCGGTTGGATGGCGAGCGGGTTTGGCGACGTAATGGGTGTTTCGGAGGGATGGGGAGGCGGCGTAGCGAGGTGAATTTCCTCGCGAAGAGTGTATTGGCCTGCGTGCGAGAGAAGCATTGCATTGCATGTCGTCAGCGGCGAATTGACCCCTTCGTGAAATGTATTGCGATCGCGCGAGTCGCGATGCTCCCCCGACAGCAACTTTAAAGTGCTCAATCTAAGGGGCGTGGCGCCAGCGCCACGGGAGGAGCTTGAATTGAGAGGGTGGGCGAGTGAGAGAGAGAGGGGGGGAAGCCTAAGTGGCACGGAACTTACCTTCGCCGGTGTGGAAGGCATGCTCGGGCCCGGTTGGGTGGGCGATGGTGTTCGAGGTCTCCATCGGAGGCATTGGAGCGCCACCCATTGCGTAGGGACTGGCGAGCGAGAACCCGGTGGGCGGGTATCGCGGCGGCGGAGGTAGCACAAACATCGCCATCTTGAACGACGGGGAAGCGGTGGAGCTCGAGTCGGGTGCTTGATTGCTGCTTGCTTGGTTGTCACGTCACCCAGCGCGAGCGAGGCCGGCGACGGTGTGTGCGTCCCTTCGCACTTCGCCGGTGACAAGAGATGCAGGTACCTCTGGGCGGGCCTGTGGTTTGCTTCTGGGCGGCTGCGCAGATTAGCCAGCCAGCTCGACTATCAGCTATTCAAGCTCCACGGATCGAGATTCGATTCGATTCGGATCTGAGATCAGGTGTGTCTATATCGTGGCGGGCCGTGGATCGGAGGGGTTTCCCGCGCGGAGGGGATGCTGAGGAAAGGAATTCGGAGTGTGTCGGCGGGCATTCTGTCGATGGGGTTCGCTCTGAATATATTTGCGGGTGCCCATGGGGTAAAACTCCAGGTTGGAGATGGGCTGTGGAGGAGCAGTTGTCATGTTTGGTCATCGGCTAAAGCTCCTTCCTAGGCCGCCACTTTAGCCGTTAGGCCCCGTCGACAGTACGAGCCGTTGCATCAGGCAGGTCGCAGACGGCGGAGAGAGATGTGCCGACTGTCTGGAGAGGAAGAAGACGAGTGAAGAAGACGATGCAGTAATTTGTCCGGGGATGGAGATTGTTTAAAAGGCGGTTCAGCATTGATTGTGGAGCTGAGGCTGAAAGCCGTCAAAGCGCAGAGCCACGTTCAACGTCTCACCAGGAACAGGTCTCTAGATATCATCACATAGATTCTTGTGATCAAGCATCTCTAGTATATATATTACTTACTCAGTGTGAAGTTTACTCATGAGGCCATCGATATCTTGAACCATCCGACTGGGTTCCCGCCGACAGATCCGGGTAGCTCGAGCTATTCTAAGCTCATGCAGAGAAACACCGCTCCCTCGTGGCAGGCAAGCAAGCTATATCACTGCCAGATATAGACATAGTCTCCGGCCCGGCGAGGCAAGGTCTCCGACTTCGTCGACATGCCTGTAAGCAAGCGTGTCTCTCCGTTGATATGTGAGTATCTGCATCTACAGATTTATATCTGGAGCACCCGGCGGTAGCACTCTGCGAGAATCATGGCCCACGCTGTAACCGTCTGCGCACACATGGACACGCACACGCCCAGCTTCTAGAACAACCGCCCGGAATCAATCCATCTTTCCCTTCTGCTCGATTCCTACTTTCCGGTTGGTGGACAGCCGAAAGCGCAGAGCAAGCTGCGCTGTTGGTCCGCCAGCGCTGCTCGCTCGAATTCGGTTGGAATGGATGAACGAACGTTGGCCGGCGACTCCGCCCGCCAAACGTGCCCGGTTTCCCCTTTATAACACGTTCTCGCTAGCCCATCGTCTCCAGCTTCGACATCTCTGCCCGCCAGCCCGCCAGCCAGCAAGCAAGCAAGCTCCAGTATCGTCGTCGCATCTTTCTCCGATCTATCGCCGTAGACATAATATAGTCGCCATCTAGCTCCGCCCTATCCTTTCGCCAGCGTCTCAGTTCTATCGACGAGAACCACCCCGATTCGACCTAGAGCCACGAGACACCATGGCGTCCCAGTCGAACGCTGCCTCCTATTCGAATCCCTTGAAGAAGTTCAAGTACGCCAGATTCCACTCGCCGTAGCTATCTAGGACGATCTGATACTGACCGCATGCGCCAGGCTGGTCTTCTTGGGCGAACAGAGCGGTTAGTCCTATCCCCCGACTCCGACAATACACCTACAGCATGCAAGCAGGCACTCCATCTCTACCAAGCACATATAGCTGACACAGCGATCGGAACGGGACAGTCGGCAAGACCTCGCTGATAACACGGTTCATGTACGATTCTTTCGACAACATGTACCAAGCCACAATCGGAATCGATTTCCTCTCGAAAGTATGCATCCGCCGTCCGAGCATGCCCATATCACACAGACACCCATACTGAACGAGCAATGCAGACAATGTACCTAGAAGACCGAACCGTCCGATTACAGCTATGGGATACAGCTGGCCAGGAGCGATTCCGGAGCTTGATCCCATCGTACATCCGCGATTCGAGCGTCGCCGTAGTCGTCTATGACATCACAAGTTCGTGGCACCATCCCGCCCCCCAACATTGCCGTGCTCCGCGATTCCTCGGATCGGATGGCTGTAGTCGGTCAATAGCCGCTAACAAGCGCCCGCCTAACCAGACAGACAGTCATTCCTAAACACATCAAAGTGGGTTGACGACGTAAGAGGGGAGCGAGGGAACGATGTGATCATCGTACTGGTCGGCAACAAGACAGATCTGAACGACAAGCGCCAAGTAACCACGGAAGAGGGCGAGAAGAAGGCCAAGGAGTTCAAAGTCATGTTTATCGAGACGAGCGCCAAGGCCGGGCATAACGTCAAGACGCTGTTCAAGAGAATCGCGCAAGCCCTACCTGGAATGGAAGGGCCCCTCGGCGACGACGCGGGCAAGCAGAGTACGTTTATCAACCCATCTTTTTTTACTGTCCAACGTCTGCTAACAGAATCATCAGTGATCGATGTCAATATCAAGCCAGAAACCGGCTCGATCGCCAACGACAACTGCGGCTGCTAAATGGTCCAGCGGGGACTCCCACGGCTTGAATGGGCGGGTGGATGTATATGAATGGAGCTTGCACGGGTCATTTTGGTTTTCCCTTGGAGATTTCATTATTGGCGAACATGAACGACGCTTTAGATGATGATACTCTTACGCGGTCTGAATCGGCTATTGCTTTCTTGTACCCTCTGCGTTATATGCTCGTCTCTCATCCTTAATGTAGCTTTATCATATGATGGAATGCGTGTTGAAGCCGCGAATGAAACGAGAAGATTGGATCCAATTTGATATGTAGTCCGGTTTACAAGACCATCTCAGACTAAGGAAATTAGGTACTATAGACATCTCGATTGATATCGAAAGGCAAGACTGCCACGTGCCATACGTACGCATTCGCGAATTCGCGCCAGTTCGTGCATCCCACTCGCTAAGCATGTCGTCAAGCTGCCAATTTTCGCCACAAGCAAAAAAATAAAAGCTAGCCCCCACCAACCCACTACACCAATCCTCGATGCATCCGAACTGACCCAGAGTATACTACCAGAACTGACCGAGTTACACATCCCCGCGCAACTGGCGCCTCCACGAATATTATATAAAATATCATATATATAAAGAGCAGTAGCAATGACGCCATCCGAGCAAACCTTCACGCATCCCCCAACAAAACACTACGTCGTCGAACACCTCGACAAAGAACTAGAAGCGTGGTCAAAACTAGAATACCTGTCCATCGCCCACGAATGCATACCGCCACGGGACACCCCGCACGAGCAGATGCCGCAATCCCCAAACTTCCACATCACGTCCCTGCCCGAGGAGCTGTTCCACAAGCTGCCGAAGGAACTCAAGTGGCATGGGAACTTGCATGCCACGATGGACGAGGTCGTTCAGCTGCCCGGGATTGATAGTGCGGAGGTGTGTTTGCTGGATCCTAAGGCTGATAGGGATATGGCGCCGGAGGACGGCGAGGCGTTTCGGTGGTTTGTGTTTGGGGGGATATTGGGTTGGTAGGCACTTGGGTTTTTTTCTGTGGTCAGGTTGATGCGCATTGGCGCCGCGGGGTCGGTTGGTAACGTGGAGATGTATCGGAGCGCTGCTGCGCTGTGTCGGCTTGACCGGGTATATGATGTGTGGATGTGATGCTGACGATGCATTTATATATCGACTTACAGGCGATGATCCACCAAGAGGTACGCATACACCACCGTCATCTCAAACTAAATACCTACAAATTGGAGGTTGGCGTCTTACATTCACAATGACATAGACCGAACAGCTGAACTACGCAAGTACGGCTTCACAGGCCGCCGCCTCGGCCCCGTACAAATGACAACCGACACAGCAGTCCGCGTAACCCGCCTCGTCGTCGAACAGAAAAGTACCACCCCCTCAACAACCCCCGCCTTACACCACCATCCCACCACACACCAGGCTAATAGTACCATATATAGTCCCACTGGACGAAATACCCTTCGTCGACTTCCCGGAACTCAAGATCTCCAAGAACGAAACGACAGAAATGCCATTCAGATACGTCAAGAACGAAGACGGGACGCCGGTGATGCCAGAGGTGTGTCGCCGCGCCCTTTCTTCCCACGACAAGTTCTTGCTCGTCGTCTGTGTTTGCCTGTGCGTTTATCTGGTTTTGAAGTTGTGACTGACAGCGACTTTGGTGGGTGATAGGGCATGATTGATTTGATCAAGGAGGATAGTAATAAGGGATTTACGGATATGATGTGATATATATGGGATATTTGGGTAATCATTTTGCGGGAATATCGGATTTATGTGTGTGGATTTATCGATGGTGGATATGAAGGGATATTTGGTTGTAATTTATAGGGTTGCGATATGCATATATACTTTATATGTGATGACAGGACCCTAGGAAGAAGTTTACGCAGGACGAAATATGTGGAGGATTGATTAGCTAGATCTTCAGAGATTAAAGCACCTCGAGCACGGGGTAGTTGGAGACTATCACCACCCTATGTCTCCATCACGGTACAATTTGTCAATTGATAGAGGTATGTATTCAAATGTCAAGGTTTGAGCGGGATTCTTGAATATATAAAGTCCGTGATATCTTATTTCATCGACACAGCATCATGCAGTCTCAACTAGTTTATGGCGTATTTGCACGTTCGGGGTGAGCTGACTGATGCCTGTGACAAGTCTGACAGAAAGTAATTGTATTAGCATGAAAAAACATCAGAGTGACACTGCCGAAGCCTATATATACAGATACGGGAAGTAATGAGAGATAATACAAGTTTGGTTCAATGCAATTCAAGTCTACAGATCGATGGCTGTGGTACTATCCCCATATACTCAGACAAACGGCCAATCTCTCACTCTAAGCAACAAAATTTAAGCCCCTCAGGACTCGCTATGCTCTTTTTCATAGCGTTGTACCCGTGGTATTACTCCCCTGCTTCTCGATATCCGGATCATTTTTCTTTAGTAAGATAGTCTTGAATATTGACCTTGTTATGGCTCTCAGAGTCTTCATGATTCTCCGAGGTCTCCAAATAAGCCATAGCAGGAATATGCAGGACACGATCCCCGCCGCTATCACAAAGTATATCCAAATGTTGGAAGCAACGTTGAGTTGTCTCGTGTTGGCGTTGAAAACGAAGAAGTTGGTTCCGAATATTGTCTAAACCACCCATGATGTATATATCAGCTTCTAGGTTTCACCGTAGGACTCTCAAAGCACCAGAGACTTACAGCGACGAGTATTCCGGGTAAGGAAACAGCGGTAATTATCATAAGCAACCTCATCATTCTGGTATTCGCCTTGCCTCTTGCGGCAAGTACTTGCATCGCCTTGCCTTCGTCAATGCTGGTTGATACAACATCGCCCATCTTGGCATTTATCGTGCGATTCACCTCTCCGGCTTTGAAATCGATCATATTTTGTACCTAGAGCACGTCATATACACACATCAGTTCGCCGAGACTTTGTTAATTCTGGAGCATGAATTTTATTAGTGAAGCTCAGGTGCACAACTCACAAATTTGGCAACGTCTCGCGCTCGCTCCGTCAGAGTGTGCAGCCTCGATTCGATGCCTCCCAAATCATAGAGGTGCTGGTCGAATCTGTCACAGACATCTTCTAACCTGGGTGTCAGTTCGTGCAGTGGCGATTCCTGTGCCCATCGATTTCTTAACCGTCGGATGAGCTGCTGGACCTTCTTCGCTCCCTGATAATTCATCTGAACTAATTGCAGAAGGATTCGAAGCTTGTCGATGAATGTGTATAGCTCTCTGAGGTCGTTGATGTCGATTTTGAAGGTCGCAAACTCTGACTCGGCGAACGTTCGCGAATATGACCCCTTTGCGTTCTGTTGAGAAATATAATATATGTCAGATCCTCATATTCGTTCTAACGATAAATTTCATCGTTCTTTCGCCATCGTCGAGAAAACGCCCCTGCAGCCACAATAAACAAATTATTGACAAAAGGCTTCTTACAAGCTTATCAAAGCGTTCTTCAAGATGCCTCATGTACGGCCGCCAATTCCTCGCCCCGTGCGTGAGGACCAGGAAATGAATTTCGACCTGCAGCGCAACATCGATAGGTGTATCCTTGTACCGGACAAAAAGGGCCTCCAGACGCTCCTTCAAGCTCTCTGAAGACTGTACAAAGATCCAGACGGCGTTCTTTGCGTGTGGGTCGTATTTATGGTATACGCCTGTCTGTCGAATGACGAAGGGGTCATCTGGTGATTTTTGGTCTCGGCCGTGTAAGTCTACATACTTGAATAGGTATCCGATATCTGTAATTCCGCGTAGATTAGCTCTTATATCTTACTTTTCATGATGGTGTTGATGACTTACCGTAGCCACCGGTCTGGGCGAAAACCTCGGAGTCGGGATTTCCGAATGTTCTGAACGGGTTGAGGATTTGGATGCGGTCAAAATATGTCAGGTAAGTCTGCTCGGTCTCCGGATTGCTCTTCTCACCAAAGGCGGAGAGGACCGAAATGAATTGCTGGTGGACGGAGAACGATGCGAATAGTCTGCGAGCAACCTCTTCGCTGATGGATAACCTCCCCCACGAATACTCGGGCTCCACGAAACTAAACACAGGAATCAGAAACTAGAGCTTGAATACTTGTGCATGACTTGAGATCGGAAATATGATATCAGCAGTTCGCATTTGAAGCAGTGACGAGGATGAGGAACGCTTGTTGCCCCATTCTCATGTAATAACACCCCAATATCTGATACTGTTGGTGGTCAATGGAAATACATACTATGAGATTGTCTGCGCCGGCGCTTCGAAGCTCAAACCCGAGAGGTGGGTATCTAGATCGTCCAGAGATTTGATAACAAGCGACTGAGTACCCTGCTCAGTCTCATCTTCGGCTGTCGAGAAATGTCCCCACCCCGCCGACGTATATAGGTTCACAGCAATGTTGTTCTTCGTCACATCGCTAAACAGGTTATCCCTCGATATATCGGAAAGAAAGTTGGAATCATGTTTTCCGTCAACCGAGGTATATAGCCTATCTGTACGGACGCAGTCTCGTGGCCAGGTGCGCCATACCCGGTCGACGCCGCCGAGGTCACTGGGACTAGAGGGGCCTTTGGATGTGTCACTCATTTATAGAGTATGGAACCGAAGCTTGCTGTGTGGTTTTTGAACGCCGGCTACCTTTGTATCGATTGACAATACCGGCTAGATCCTGTAGGACAAATAGCTAGTTGGTTGTGGAGATCAAACGTAGTTGTCGAAGGGAACCGTCTGATCTGTGACTCTGTCTTCTTGTAAGTGGACTTGTAGTAGTATATAGGTTGTCAGTAAACAATTCCTTCATGAATTCAACGAAATTCCGCATGATGAGCAAACTGCGTTTTGCTATCTCTTTCACATTCTGGGCACATCACGATAATTGAGCACATACCTGACAATTTGAACCAAGCCGAAAAAATCTAACAATCACTCCTCCAACTGCCCAAATTCGCATGCATACCTCAGTTAAATCGCTTTTCAAAATTGTCTCGTTAACCAGACTACCACAGCCTCCACGAATCCGGCGACGCTCTATTGTTCCACCGAATGCATGACTTGGATGTAACACATAGGAATTTGTGTAACAGAAAACTGCCAAAATTGAATCTTTTCAGCTGTTAGGGAGTCGACCAGCGATACGGTGAAAAGGCGTAGGTGCGTACCCGAAGCTCATACGGGTCCTGAAGGAAATTTATAAAATCTAATGTTATAAATACAGTTGACCAGATGACCCGAGGAATGTGCATATCAGCGCATCTACGACGTGGACCAAATACCACGAGTCAACACGACGGACCAATGGTTTGCCCCAGAGGCCAGCTCATCATGCGTCGAACAGTACGGCTATATCATCACTCCTTCAATGCAATGTCGGCCTGCTGTGGAAGCTTAAAGTACCAAATTATTCAGCGGTCGTGCAAACGACCGTCGATTATGTGCCCTCAAAATATTAATGTCTAGATTTTTCGAAATATAGTTACCGAAAGGTATCTGGTTGAGAGATAGTTTCAAATCGCATCATCCCTCAAATTCGAGGCGGAAGCCGCAAACAAAGTCCAATATACACAATATGGAATAGCTACGTTCGAGCCGGTCCGTCGCGAACGACGCCGCATAGTATGCCCACTGAGCTCGGCTCTCATTTCAAAACCCATCCGATTTGCAACTATGCATAGCCGTTTACAATATACCCTCGAACATCATCCGTCATCTCCTGCCACCTCAGCTTGCAGGCGTTATTTTATCCACACTTGATGGCATTTGGCCTACTTGCGATGGCCTGACCCGAGTATTGCACTCAAGCGATGATGAACTGTCAGGTCCAGTTGCGTTTTCATTTCCGAAGTCAGCGCATCAAAAAATTTTTGTCTGCTCTCCTGTCAGTGGGATACGCTGCAGCAGCTTCGGCCCAGATCCGCTAGCGCGACCCCTCACTTGCATATGCAGCCTAACGTTAACCCCTCAGTGTTTTCGAGCACCATTCGGCATTGCGTCGAACCATGATGGCCTGCTGGCCCGGAACTCGTGAAGCATCTCGGACAGCGATTTATCACAGCCTTGCATTACTCTTCATTTTGGCAACCAAGCCCTTGCGACAGCGCTTGCATGTCGACTTTGAAGTGGCCGAATCCGGTAATGTAATTAGCAATACTGTGTAACACAACGCAAGTCTGCAACATCTAGATACCTACTGTGCCGGAAGGCCAGGGCTTATTGTTACGGTAGTGTTACTGTATTCTTGGCCGAACGACGTATTCAAGGCCATAATACGATATTAGAGTGGTATTCGTCTCATCATTTTGATGGAATACGTATTCAGATCATCTTAAAAAACACGGCCTTGACGTAGGTACTTAGGTACTCGGTCCAGATAAATAAAATACATAAATAAATACTTAGAAGGGCCGTTGATTCAAGCTGTGTAGCTATATTGTAACGTTGCTAGCGGAGGTGAGCGCTATATATGGATATATTTCAGCAGTGACCTCCGCAGTCCCGTTTCCCCATGTCGAGCTATTAAATGCAAGCTGACCAACCAGTTTGAAGCAGCGAGCTGTAGCAACATCATTTCGTCCCAATCCTGAACTGTCCTCAGGATTACTCACTCGACCACTGAGTCTAGTAAATAACCGCAAAATTTTTAAAAGACCACTAATCTCTCCAAGATTGACCTCAGGATGGTTATCCCTCGCGCTTTGTCCAGACTTAGTCCTCTATCCGAGCTTCAGTCCCGAGCGTCAAGCATTTCACCTGCCGTCGCAGGCCCAGTATAGACCTCTTCATCCAATTCATCCCGGTTCCTATATTCCCCGTTCGGCTCCAGGTGGAATACAACATTGTCTGATATGAGCATCACGCTCGTCACCCCTGAGAAAACGTACTTCGGCCATACTTTTAGCTCGTCAGGCACCTCCTTTCCGACATTCATCGGCTCGTACTGCGTTTGCCCTCCATTTGCATCTTCATTCGCTATATCGTCCAGATATTCCAGTGTACGTTGATACTGGAGAATCTCATTCTCTACGTAGCTCAGTCGCTGGTTTAGAAGTCCTTGCGGATCTTCGATTTTTATTGTGCCTGGATCTACTTGGATATCATACTGGACACCATAGTAGGGATTGTTCTCTGGGTCTAACCAGATGGTGCCTTGGCTAGGCTCACCGCCAAGGTCCTCGATGGGTATTAGGACAGGCTCCGGGTCCTTACAATCTGGGCCGGAGAATATCGCAACGAAGCGGAGGAACCACGACCAGTCGGCTATACGTAATCGTAACGGTTGGTTAGCTCTTGATATTATTCGATTGCCGCCTCGTTTTCGAGAAAATGTCGCTTTAGAGAAAACTAACGTAAATTGGATCCATGGAAGTACTTACTATTGACTGGATGCGCAGTATACATTAATTTTTCTATATTCCACTCGGGCCCCGGCGTGGGAAGCGTTATGCATTGCCCATCAGTCCACGCTGGATCTTTGTCCGTAAATTCTAAGAATTGGGACGCCATGATAGGACCCCACTGGCTGCGTGTGTTTGACCGTCGCTTGGCCTGCATGACAGTGAGCTCACGAGCATCGATCATTCGCCAGTGTGTGACTGACACCGTTAAAATCGACAGCCATGCTGCGGCCGAGACACTGAGGTAGGACCACATGGTAGGTTTAGCGCCTGAAGAGAATTTGACAGACTGGCATAAGATATATATCTTAGCATCTCAGTAAGGTCGCCTAGGTCCCTACGTCCAGCGGTCCGGAGCAATCTATTGCTGGATGGCACTTACTTATTTGTTGAAAGAACGGGGGTCGATATAAGGGCAATATAGCCACGGCCCTCCTCGCAGGAGGTCTGCTACAGCTAGATGCTTGCGTGAGATAATAATAAAAGGATGTGCCGCATACGGAAATTTACTAGCTCATATAGTATACTCATACAAACGTGTGGTAAATGGCTAATATGGAGCGACGTCAGAAAACTGGGCCCGCCGGGTATACTTTGAATCTGTGGACAGGGTCGGCACGACAAGTGATACAATATCGCGCTAACATATCTAGATTTTAAATTTTGTAGTTGAACCACTTTCGCAGTATGTATATAGTAGACGACGCTGAGATACACGCATAAAATATGCACCAGCTACACCTCGCTACCCAATCTAAAGCCGATATCGGTGGTCATAATCCGTGACAATCTTGATACTCAACGGTGAATCCCAGTCCTCCCCATTCCAATCGTCGTCCGTCCAGAATTTATAGTGGTATATCCCGTTCGCATCAGGATTTGGTTGGCCATCAGTACTGATGTACACTGTATCCGCCGCCTCGCCTCGCCTTGCTGCCGCAGGGACATCATAAGACCCAGATGATCCAATATCCGAAGGGAAACCATCTCCATTTCCTCCCGGTGAAGGAACGTATACGTCTCCTCGCCAATCCATGAGATTCTGGTCATCCTCGATCTGAATGTCAGACCTATAGTTCGGCACCGTGTTGGTAAATTCTTGGAAATGATTGGCGTCAAAGATAAAGCCCTCCATCCCAGCGTAGTCCCCCATGACCTCTGGGCGGCGGCTCGGCGGCTGGGTGAATGGTGTATTTTCAAATAAGAAGGGGATCCCTGAGTCGTTCTCTACTTCCATTTCCGTTCCAGATGCAGGGGTGCCACCCACGGTATCGTGATCTCCTAGGTCATATCTACCGAATACATTGCCTGGGGCCTCGTCATCCTCGTCATCGCCATCCTCACCGAAACCGTCATCGTCGCCACTGTCGGAGCCTTGCAGCATATTCGTCCGAATGCGGAACGGCTCGTTTTTCTCGATACGCAGGAAATCATCGGCGAATCCCTCGCAATCAGGCCCTGTCCAAACCCGAACTCCCTGGACAAAGTACGGGAAGTTGGCTGCAGAGTAGATGATGGTTAGCCCGATTCCTTTGGGACTTAGAAACTGATCTATTGCAGTATACTACTTACGATTCACATTAGACGGATCGTACCAGATCTCGGTAAGCACGTCACTGTATATATTGCTGCCAGGGAGATTGATGCAAGTTCCAGCGTGCCATTCCGGCGAGTCCCAGTCATTGAACTCCGTTCGCTTCACCGGTGTTGTTCTCTCGTCATAATCGACGTCGTACTCAACAGTGCCAATGCGCCTGCACTCAGCACGGTAGAATAAGGGAGTAAATACAACAAGCCAAAAAGCTGACGGAAGCTCTCTGATAAACCCCATTTTCAGTGCCCACCAACCTATGGAATTTGGAATCTGTTCCGAAGAAGGTTTCTAGGATCTGAAATCCTCGCGTGGCAGTTGCTAGCCGTACGTATTTTTGGTGAGCTTGTTTATTGAAACGTTTGCAAATTCACGCTCAAAACTAGCCATCCGTTAGAAACCGTCAATATGATACAAACCGATAGCGGTTTCTAATTCCGGGCAAGTGGTGTCAATTCTCATTTTCTCTATAACCTATGTGCAATGTGGTGGGATAATCATATCTATTTACATAGTGTCGTCCAGCCGCTATGATCGTTTCTCATGATTGGTTTGCTTCCGTTGCTGTTCTTTCAATTGCGCTTGCACTTGCTCACATGCTCTCTGCAGTTCTACGACCAATTGAGGTATCTTGAGTACTTCGGAAACCTGGATAATCATCAGAATGCCGCACAGCGTGGCACAAATCGAGTAAGGGCAACGAACCTCCTTTGCCTGCGGCTCCTCGACCAGCAAGAACTCCTCGCCAAGATGTTCTTCAGCAGCCTCGTCCATTGTCCCAGTTTCGGCCGCCTTTTCGATCTTAGCGTCGTCAATATCTGCAACCTCAGCTACAGCCTCCACCTTCTTTTTGTATATCCGGTCAAGTTGGGGGTCAGGCTGGGGATCCAGAAGATTGTTCTTGACTAAAAATTCGAGATGATGCCCGCCTTGTAATGCTGTGATACCGGAGGAGTTAGCGAATACGTTTCTAGTCTTTCGTTCCTTTCATCGTTCATCCTATACCTCTCCAATGTGAATACGCTATGGACAAGTATCAGTATACGTTCTAGATTCAAATTGGGTTTTGGTAGAAAAAGGGGAGCAAGAGAAGTCCAACAATACCTCTAAACGCCAAGTAAAAAAATGGAATATTCGGTATTCTGGTCGATATAAATGTAAGCCATCTGTCGCATTTCGGTTCTTCAGCTTGACCATGGCGCCCACTCACATGGGTATCAGTGCAAATGGTGCAGAAATTGGCATCCCAATGATGCTCCAGATTAACAATCGCTTATGCGCTCCACGCTTTTCGGTTCCCAATTTGTGTAGTAAACCGGGTATTTCGGCAGGCGTCATGACGGACGGAGGATATACAACAGGTACTTTTGCATGATCTGAAGCGGATACACCTCGAGCAAGGGCAGGTATCGATTTGAGGGCCCTACACGCGCCAATTAGATATCGAGGGAGACCACGAGGCAAAGCAGAGCTTACCATTCTTCATAGGATATCCGCCGGAGTAACTAGTCGCGCATCAGCTATCCAGGTCTCAGTCCTCCAAGAGCGGACGACAAAGGTGGCTCCTACCCCGTTTCCATATACCGTAAGCTTCTTCTGCCACCCCTTTTCGTAGTTCTCCCACTTCAGCCAAATCTCACTCGACTTTCTGTGTAACACACCATGGACTGATTAGTGATGACATCATAGGCGCCTAAAGCCCGAAAAGAATCGCGCAGGCCGACGGGCGATTGGAACTGGAACATACGTGATCGCGCGATCGAGCAGCGACGGTTTCTTCTTGTGACCTTCTCCGAGTAGGCGGTGACCGTATACGAATGCCCTTCGAGGGGTAAGCGGGATGAGGAACAAGCGCATCTGCGGCTCGTTCTTGTAGGTGAATCGCAATCCTAAGCTAAGTAGGACTCGAGCTTGGAATCTTCAGAAGATCGGATGAAAACTAAACAGAGAAAAGAGGTGACAAGATGGTTCAAAAGGGATTTCCAGGAGACTTGATGGCATTGCCATGGCTTTTAATGGCAGGCCATGAGCTGGTATTGGATTTGTTGGTGTCGCGGATTCTAAGCTCGTGCTTGGGTTGGTGCGAAAATGTCCGACTGCTTGACTTGGGTATATTATTTCATGGACCAGTAGAAACCAAGCAACGCAGATTTTTTAGCAACGCAAAAGGTCAGCGGCCAGTTTATGAGAGCCGTGATTTCCTCTTTAGGTAATTTTGTGGAACCTAAGCTTAAAGCAGACTGGTGTACATGAAGTTCAGCCTGAATCCTCTCAGCCACACATACGCAACATATGTGGCGGTGCTACCCAATTTTCTGGAGCCAGACTCACCACCCAAGCACAACAGCATTCACAGGACCCAGTAGAAGTGAAAGCCTGGTATTTGGATCCTCGAGACTGCTAGGCATAATAGATCCTCTAGTGGCGGGCGGTTGGGGCTCGATGTTTGTCGCATGTGGTTGAAATAAGATTGGGTGTGGGCGGACCAGGCATCTCGGCCCCGTGGCCGAGCACTGCCTCACTCGTTACACCGTTCGCAAGGAACCGTTGGGAAATTTCAGCTGGTTGTATCTCGGGTACGGGCATGCCTGGCCTGGCGTCGCTGCGGTCCTGGTCTCGAGCCGCCCAGGCCTCCAACAGTCGACTTATTGCGGGTGGGCCTGATTATTCTAGTCGGCCCGAGTAGTTAGTGTCACCAAGTCAGCTTGTACACAGATGTATGCGTTTCCGAATGTAAATCTATAAATTTAGCCAAGAATTTAGACGCAGGGTGACTTATGATAAGAACCACCTGTATATAATAATCTATCAAGCTTGACCAAGCTATATCAATACCAAGATATCACATACTTAATATGGTGAATTAGTACTATATACATACATATGTAAGTACTTATATTTGCGGGACACCAAGGTCTACATAGTGATTGGCAGACCCAGATACATTTTCCGCAGAGACCAATTAGTCTCGCAGTAGTAGTATGCTGTGGAGGTCGGATCCGTATAGTTGGCCTCGACAACGACACCTAAAAAAAATCCAAAAAAATAAATAACTGCCATTGACAGCTGTGGGATTCGAACCCACGAATCAAAGAAACAGGTGAATCGTCGGGAAGACCTAAAACCTGCGCCATAACCACTCGGCCAAGCTGCCAAACTAGAAGTTGTCTCCGAGATGTGCTATCAGAATCTTACTGAGCTAAATCACGGTTTCTCGGGGACGACCTTCCCTTGTCACTGATATTACAATTTCCGCAATCGGATCTGGGCTGCACGCCCGTTCTACATGGATTTTCTGGATGTCGCAAAATCGACCTTCCCTTGCTCAAAACCTTATTCAAGCCCTGTCGCCAGGGACCTTCGTGATCCTAGGTCTCGCTCCAAGATACTACATATGTTAGTCAGCCCGTAACCTGACGGCGGTCAAAGCGGGGTTTATTGATAAAAACGACCTGCCTACCTGGAGGCTATTTCGTGCAATTTCCATACGCTAATGTTAAACAGGCCGCTTACATTCGGTTCAAGACAGCGTAGGAGAATTAACTTTACAGATCCATTATCTTATTTCAGATGTTCCTCGATGACGTTGTGCGGCGTAGCCGAATGCACGTAAACACTCAACCTAGGCTTGGGGTCATCGATTCGACCAGATGAGCTCACCGACTGCAGCCTAGCTAGCACGTCTGATAGGATCGGTTTCTCCTCGGCCTTCCGATAGGAACCGATAGCATCATCTCTAGCCACGCCTACTGTTTAATCGTTAGTAGACGGTTTTGGGCGTATTGCAAGGCTAACTCAGATACCGAATAAAACGTTTGGACACGCCGCGCCCCAGAGCTTAAACAAATATGCATGTGCATGTATATTCGGTAATTTTTGCTCAAAGGGTGCTAGAAGTCTGCGCAGGTGCTGTGGCAAACCCCAGCCGAACCTGGTTTTGGGACCTCTTCGATCATCTAAGAAGCCTTGTGGGTTCCAATTATTGGCGTATCTGAGACACCAGATAACAAGACATGGCGGTGGCGTTCTACGCCTCCACCTTGCATCAACCTCGCTCCACGATATCATCTTTACGATCTTCTAAATCCCATTATATATGATCGCGTGTGGCATACGTACACCTTCAGATGGCCTTTGACCATCCGTGCTCTAGTCGACTAGCCATATGCATGCTTCGATATCTTCAGCCTGCAAGACGCACGCCAAAACAGCGACCTCCCGCACGGTGATTTCTTGGCATCGCTCCTCATGCTGGGTAGTCCCCGGCCTGACCATCTTCTACGGGCAATGATACCCACAGTTTAAAGATAGCAGCCTAATCGGATTGATTCCTTTGGGGCTGGTCTAGTTGGCGGAGGCCTCCCTACAGCCGTCCGAGAACCTTGGAGCCAAGCACGTTGGGACCTGCTGCAGCCCCCGTGATACCAGTTCGATGACGGCGAGCATCTTGGATTAAGCAGGTGACTACATGCGCTTCGCTGTTTTCACCCTGCTAACGAGTCTTCAGGTCTGGGCATCTGCCCTTCGGATAAATTGAAATTCAACTGAGGCAGGCATTAATTCAATCCCTCAAGCTGAGGGGTTCGAGAAAACAAAGGCGATATGCACGCTAGCACTATATTACATACAGCTACATGATTTAGCAAACACACAAACGGCACCACGCAGTCGCCGTTAACAGGGTTTAATTGAATAAGAATGGTTCGGAATCCAAGCCAAGAGACATATGTTTCACATCCAAGCCTTGCCCATTTGCCGTAACCCACTATTTCGTAGGTCCGTATCGATATGTCAACGTGATATCCCTTGCCCATGGCGTTTACATGTCCACGAACCGACTGATTTACCAGCTGATTCCTGTACAGAGAAACTCACTTGAGAGACTGGATAATATTACGCAGGGGCAACACTGCAGCGCTACGTCACGGAATTTGCAGCCCTCGCTACGAGAAAATCTTCGAACAAACACGACCGATAGGTCGTCCAGGCTCGGAATTCGGGAAGTTACCGGCTGTCTTGAGGCCAGGGCATCCTCGATCGCGGCCGCCAATGATGGCTGTTGGAAAACGCACAGGTTGGCAACTCTTGGCCCTGGCTGGGGGTTTCGAACTTTCTACAGTCTGGGACCTAGCTGGCCTCGTAAGTCCCAGCGCCTTTCCGCTTTCCAACATCAGGATAAGCCAAAGGCTCGTAAAAACCGTTTTCCGAGAGTTCTGAGGTCAAGACGGAATAGCCTTGTATCTCTCTGCGTGTTTTTTCATTTTTCTTGATTTCGTATTTCTTTTTTCCACTCTACTTCGGCTCTCATCATCTTCTCACTCGGTGCTGCTGCTTATTGGATGGACCGGTTAACCTCAAATTGAACAGATAATTCATTGTTACCCCGGCACCAATAACCTGCGTGACTGGCTACGATAACGGCGAAAACGGAGCTTCAGCTGGAAATAGCCGATGGTGTGAGGACTGAACCGGTGGTTCAATCGAGAAGGAAGTGATACTCAAGTCCTAGATGTCTCACACTCTCAAAACTGAATCGGGCGAAAACCAATAGGCCTGACCCGAGAATTTGGCCCGGCTCCGGCCATGCACCCTGAGTACTTATTTCGAAATCACGAACATCCCCACACGGGGGGGAATAAGAGTTGGCAGGACCGAGCTCAATATGGCTAACTAACAGCGAAATTCGGGTATATGGGGGTGCATTGTCTTTACATAGGCATAGCGAATGGGAGGGCAGCGAAGACCCTCCGTGCTCACGATATCGTACGATACCGATTGATTATCTCTGTCGTGGCCGGTTTGGGAAACCTTCCTGCTGTGCCTAGAGCTTATGGGCCAAGGGATTTGAAATCTTGCATGCACTGTTTTTCCATCTATGGCCCCGAGGTTCCGAGATGGCCACTGAAGGCCGAGATCTTAGTGCGTACTTGTACTGTGGTGTCATGACGACAAGCCGCGCCGGCCTGTTGAAGCGAAAAATTAGTGGACTGCTGCAGACACAAGCAGCAAAAGACCCTTGTGTCCCGACTGGGATACAAGCTTGCAGAGCACTAGTTCCGTGCAGAACCTACCTGCCCAGCGCTGCACCAGTCCTATACCTTGCCATTGGGCTGTTGCAGAGAGAAGCAACTAAGAGGGCTTTGTCTTGGGCTCCCCACTTTATTATAATACCTTAAGGCCTTTACAGGTTTCTGGATCTCTAGCAAAGTAAGTTCTTCCAGACGTCTATCACCATATCCATTTCAGGGCCCTACATTTTGCACAGCCTCCATAGTATGGCAGCAGCCTTTGAAAAGCTTCCCGTTGAAAGTAAGTTCCGCGATCATGTTACACGACCGTTCAGACCCAGGTATTCAGTAACGAGCATCTATTCCTATTTCGTTGGCGTCCCAGACTTTTAATTTAGATCCACATGGATGCATTGAGGCTGTGCAGCGGGTAGTCTAGCATGCTTTGGCCAGTTGGCCACCCGCAATTCATAGTATAAATGTGCTGATATCCTGCTCTCTATGTTTCTAGTATGTCTATATATATTTTCATACTTAGATTTAAGCTCGCTTCTCACCCTGAGACTCTGCAGCAAGCGCCTCCTCTCAACTGCCAGCTCAAACGGCATCTGGCAGACGATATGTCTCCAAGAATGGTCTCGACACGCGGCAATGATGGACGTTCTGGCTCTACAGCCTACCAGTTTAGCCTTTTCAGAATCACCTAGAGGCTGGTTTCGAGCGTACATTCACATCCAACAGGCCGTGTATTCTAACTGGCTGGAGCATGAAGATGACATTGCGGGGTCAATGTGGCTTCTATGGTTCAGACATTATCTCACCGGAGTCGGGGTTGGAGACCAGGAACACCACGCTGTACTCGAGTGGACTCGAGATAAGACTGTCCGAGCTGTCTCGGGCTTGCCTCTGCGGACTTCCACAAACTGGGAGATAGTCTCCAACGGGGGAACTGGAGTCAAAGGTATAATAAGACTTCTACCACTAGATAAAATATCTTAATGTTAACATAGATGATTACACACAGTTCCTGCGTATCCAAAATATTACCCCTCTCGAGATAGAGTCACTTGGCTCAGGACCCTCGAAACGCACAACGTATATATGGTTGCGGACTGCCCTGAATTCCTCAGGACAATCCTCGAGCTTGACCGCGCTATTCGTATCGAGCTTTCGCTCCCCGAATCTGCCGAGCTCAACCAGGAACTTGAGTCCGTGATCAATCTTCGGAATGATGAATACTTACCCCGTCTCTCAGGCTTCTACCGCGAAGCGCTCGGAAACCTCGACGGCTCCTCTCAAGGCACTCGGTCCATTCTGCTCCAGCACAGTCATAACACGATAGGAGTTAACACCACTCTGTCCTCTCCGCCAGAACCAGAAGCACTCCCCGAAGCCGGGCCTTCCACCTCCACATGGGCATATGGAGATACGGTATGACGCTTTTACCCGTCAGTCTGAGAGAGAGAAAAGCTAGAGTAGTGGTGAAACAAGTCCAAAAGACGTGGCAGTCAGGGATCCGTGGATCCACTTTTCATCATTCCGAATCGCAGTCTAGTTCGAACCGTGTACTTGTGCGTTTCCTTTCTTTTGTTGCCATAGTTGTTTCCTATCATCTCCGTCAGTCGGATCGAATACTTGAAGATCAACAGGCTAACCGTGAACCTCGGGCCGCATCTAGTCTACTTACCCCTATACACTCGCTTTACGTGCCTCTAGCAACCGTTCTCCGCCTCAACCGCCTGCGTCATTCGTATTATGTTAGTCCCCAAATGCTCATTCTTCCAGGCCAGTCCGTTCTCATCTGCGTTCTTATGAGCTGACATTCTCTTCAGCACGATCCTGGCAGCCCAAGAATCCCTAAACCCTGCTTGCACCTGAATTAGTTCATAGACTTTACCACTTCAATGCATGCCAAACAAGAAATCTTCTCCTCTCCGGGTCACCACGCATGTGGACTGTCCCCTGCTATCGTCATAAATCAGTGGCTAGTTCTCTGCCTCCTGCATTATGCTATCATCGTGCATTTTCTTGTACCTGCGGCCCGGCCTCGTATTCCAGTCGGCTTAATCGCGACAACACAAAATACCGCTATATTAGCCGCTGTAAATATTAAATACCACAGCCGAACAAGCTCCCAACTAAGCCGACCCTGAGCTAGAGATACGGCTAACCGGCCGGTTGGGTTGGTTGAATTGCTATTGCCACGATAGCTGTAACGTTTCGGACCGGTTTCAATAGCAATCAGTAGCAGTACCTTAGTCTATATACCATTTCCTTGTTCTCAAGTAACGTTATAACCTCGAATATAACGCACGTTAGACCTTGCCGTTTACAATTTTACCTACATATACTTCATGCGAATGCAATGCAATGGCTGGTCGGGAAAACTCGCCAATTTCAAATACAACCTGGCCCCAACAATCTGAACCGAGTCCCAGCACCAGTCGAGAGATATTCGTCCACACGCAAGCACTAGGAATTCTAATGGCGCCCGACAAGAAGCCGCCGCGATCAGCCGATGTTTGTCGTCTCTCGCAGATTCGAGTTCCCAGTCGTAGCAATATTTCTGCATCATAACACCAAATCTTAAACAAACATCTCGTGGCATGCATCAAATGTCTCCGAATCACAAACGTCCTTGCGCTACGCTGCGCCTCCTGCATGCATGCAAGTGCCATCACAATTGAACCCTCGAATCGAGATACAAACGCGCGACCGTACGACACGACCAGCAAGTTAATAGGCACAGCAGCTGCAAGTTTGAAGCCATGGCAAGCCACGCTTAGTTAAGCGCTGACAGTATTGGGTTGTCGAAGCAGCTTCCATTATAACACACGCACATATAGCTCTCTGGTTTTCGTCCCGGTTTCCAGGTCCGGAAACTCTGTTCCGGATCCACTGCGTAATGATGTTTTCTCTCCGCGTGGGCTTCTGCGAGTCCCCTATTATCGTCAGTGCATATGCACCACGAAAACAGCCGTCACAGCCCATATTAATATAACTCTCGATATAAATACAATTGACAACTCATGAACGTGCGCTCGAGCCCATTGGCAATTAATATGACGAATCTAAGTCATGCAATAGCACAGTTTGGGATATTCACCCCGGAAGCTCCTTATCTACTTCCTTAGTATACTTAATTATCTTGTGAAATTGACTAAAAAGACGAGCTGTAGAACCGTGTATCGAAAGCTGAATGCCCTGTTTAGGTAATATACAAAAATTGATATTTTCTAAAACGATTCTTTTTTTCAACACTCTTTCTATCCCTTCGGGCACCCTCAGGCTATTCTTATGCGTTTGGGAGTCAGTTAGCGAAGAGCCAAAACAGCATGTTTCGGGAGCCAGATTGGCAGAATGACGGCTGATCTCGCAGACTAGAAGTTGGGTGCATTCGTAACCCATCGACAAGCATATGGGTCTCACAACTATGGCGCCTGGCTTCGAGGCTAGGTCTCACAAGCGCTTTTATTAATATATGAGGCAGATTACATGGACAAGCGAAGAAAAAACCCCCCATATATATATAGAATACAGGTTGGCATTTCAAATCTAGAATTTCCATCACTAGATCAGGCGTTGGTCTTGAAAATATTACAACTTGGATGTTTGTGTTATAGGATGTTTATGTAAGCTATGTTAAGTTTTGGCCGAGACGCCTGACGCCGGCTCGTCGGCCGTTGAGCCAAATTACGGACGACGAAGGACGCAACCGCAATTGACTTCCTTTAGATACATGTACATGTACATGTACGTACAGGTGAAATTGAGTTCAGGTAACTTTTATGTAACTTTATTAACTCCCTCTATATGGTTGGATCTACGACTACTTTCCTGACCACATCCATCGACCTAATTCTTGGACGGGCCCGCGGGGCGAACTAGGTAATTGTATAAGCTTTTTTAAGTTTAAGTTTCTCAATATCAGACTCCTTATATTGCTTAGAATTTTTCTTGAACTTCCGAGACAGCAATTCGGCGGACAATACCTCCAGACCAACGGCTGTGCATCATTGATACCATCATCAATCATCACCACCCGGACACCCGAAATTCAACTCCAACATGAATTCAAGACTGCTCGCCAGCATGCTCAGCAAGCGGTGTTCGTTACACCGATACAACCAGTCGCGGATACCGGTTCTCACGTGTGGTAGAATATACGTGCCCACCATACGCTCCGCGAACATTGTTCGGAATTTCAGCGATAGTCAACAGCCAACGTCACTGCTAGCTTCGGAAGCTATAGCGGTTGAATTAAGGAAGGTAAACATCGAATACACCAGTCTCGGCGGGCCAGCCCTCGCCGCAATATATGGCGATATATCGGCCGAAGAGGTTTTCGAAAGCTCTTGGAGTCTTGGCGACCCACTATACTCCTTCTTGCATGAGTATCCTGATATCGGTGTTGAAGAGCCTGAAGGAATTTGGCATCAGAACCTCAACAATCTTGGAGTTCGTCACTGGAGAAATTACAAACACTTTAAAGCCTGCATCGATGCAAACGTGTTCAAGCTCTGGGAAGCTTTATACGTTCACTCAAAAGCGTTCAAAGAGTTAATAGACGAGGAGGAAAAGGACGTCATTAATGACTGGCGCCCCAATAGATACCCCCCCTATGATTGCTCTCTGTGGACGTGGATGTATCAAATGATCGAAAGAGGCTTTCTTGAACGAAGCGATATCGACAAGTTGCCGGAGTCTCTACGCCTTCAGGACGCTGTCCCCGGCTCTGAAGCGCCCGACATAGAGCAAACTTGATGAGATTGAAGAACGGTCTTTACTTAGGTGCATGCTCGATAAGAGCGTGCATTTCTGTGAGTGCCACATGTATCTTGCCCATAGACGGACACGAATCGGGATATTGCTACGGCGGGTATTAATATCGTATACACTAGAAGTCTTTATCATTGTACTGTGAGCACGATCAAGAAAGCACATATATAAGGATATCGATCTGCGTGTGCTCGTCTTTTGATTGACAGCTGATCAACATGAACTGAGCGTCGATCCAGAGTACAACGATTATGCCAATTTATTATATTGTTTTCAAAAACAGGGATAAATTATTATAAATACATTTAAATATATATTGCACGGGAATCGTCGACAAATAGTAGGCCCTCGGTGGTATCTTGGCAACGTAGTTAAATGCCGTCATATTTACAAGAAACCGAGAGATTCTGATTTATCTCTTAAATGTGTAGCGTAGGCTACCATAGCTTGACACATCTCACAAAGCCCTTCATCAATCCACCTCATTCATCAACCAACTCCATCCACCATCCCACTTCATTCATCAATCCACTCCGAAGCTTCATTCATCATTCCATGGGAAAGCCGAACCGAACAGAATTGTCTCCGGCATATCTCACTGTGCCTGTCGTGTTCGATACTATCATCACGAAGCAGACGGGTTTGCTGAACTCGTGGAATATTGGAAAATTCCAACTCTCAATCCAAACCTTCATCAACAACCTTACTACACACATCACTACTACCTTTACCATGGCTTCCAACAGTAAGTATAAAATACCATACTATCTCGTTGAGTATTTATTAGCTTCCGTATGATATTATTGCATGAGTCTAACCCAATTGACTAGACGACCCGATGGCCCCGGAAACCGGTCCTGCAGACCGGATGGAGGAGCACCTCCTCAGCTTCGACGATCCGGAGTGGTAAGTACTTATTAATCGTCGTTACTTATACTATTAGAGCAGCTTTCCCGATCCAAATATGCTCCAAAAGCTGCGTGGATTCTCCTCCGGTTTGCATCTTCAAGGCTAACGTATGTGCCTTGATCTAATCTAGATCTATAGAGGTCGACAAACAAGATGTTAGCCTGGGCTCGCCCAGCACTACAAAGCCCCCTTCGTGGGCTATCGCACAGCTGCTGGCCGCGAAATTTCAGTTCGGGCCCAAAAGCCAAAAAAGGGGAAATGTTTCCGAGCCACTGGCAAGAGCGCTGTAGATAAGGCCCAGTTCTTGACAGGGCGCATACATCGCCCAGGCCTCCTGCTGGATACCAATCTGCTGCGGGCGATATTCGAAGGGGATAAGGTATCTGGTTGGTACGACCAGATACTCTCATACTCGGCGAGACTGGCAACGACGCGAGTGTCGGTCCGCGAATACTTCTCCAGTCATCCGAGAGTACGACTACAACAAAGTTCTCGCAATATTCGAGCAACACAATCGAGGCAATAAGCGGATCTTGTGCCACTCCAGAAAGTTTGGCCGATTCGGAACATGCCTATTGGCCAGCCGTCAGCTCCTTGCCAGATATATCCGAGAAATCTGCCTACGCCTGAGCACTGGCACTTTCCGGGGCGGGTTACAAGAAAACTCGAGATGCCCAATAATATTGTACGTCATGGATATATGCACTTTTGAGGCACAGGCCCGAAACCGGGTTATCATCACCGGAAAATCGCAGGGCATGGATTCCACAGCAATCAACCTCTAAAGCTGTGATGCATGGAGACCCTTTCTCGTGATATTAGCCGGCGCCGCGTCCTCATTGCAGACAGGATACCTCTCTCATCCCAGCAAGATATATGGTCAGCATATCTCGTACGACAAGGCATAGAGGCCAATCATTCAGGTCTTATCATTTTCGCCAATATCCCTTACAAGAGGATTCACGGCCATTCTCTTTTACACTATGCTGGGGCCTGAGCGTGCAAGCTCTCAGTTCATGGCAAGCCGGATTCCGACTTACTGAATCTTTGCAGTTGGTTTGGTTGATAGCAACCCATAGAACGGTTCATCTGGGGTTCGTTGCACAACCCTGAAAGAATACCAACTTTGCGGTCTAATCACCACACATACTAGGTAAGCAAACCTGTAACTCGGCATGCAATCCAGGTCGAGCTCTGAAATTATACGGTCTGACTTTGCGAGAAGGCTCTAAGTTCTATAGGTATTCATTACCGAGTTATCGACCGCTATAAGGTCAGGTCGATCTCAATCCACCAATCGATACCGATTGATCAATTGACCAGTCGATGGTCTTTAATAAAATGAGAACGCCTCGTGGATAATGTGGCTGTACTATCTCAAATCTAAAAGGCTGGTCCATATTGATTTCGGCCTCCGGGTTGAGTGTCTTTGGGGGAAATGAGCAGTCTTGATTATCTAAAACATCTGAAGGATCTAAAGGACCCCCAAAATATGATAGAGCTCCTAGTATCTAGCATATATGCATATTGTCTTGTAAACCAGACGCTGGATGCAAAGTACATTCACGAGTATATGATCCGTCCATCTGTATCCCGCAGTATTGATAGAATATCTAGCTATAGTTTGTGCATATCTGATATCTGGTCGCAGGCACTGTACTGGTCTCACACTTAGACCTGACATCCGGTCTAGCTTGCGGAGTCAACTTAGACCCGCGCTGACTATCCAGTCTAGAGTTATAGATAGGCCGGTGCTGCGGCCGTCTTGACAAAATTCCACTGTTGGATTTCCCCAAGGCTGCTCAGATTGCTCTGACACCACCTTATGATAACTTCTGCTCCATGGCCATATTGTATATTAGTATACATACATCCCGTCCTAGCGTCTAGCAGGTGCCTACCGCACTAGCCTGACGTGCGGTCCGGCCCGAGACCAGCTCGTGCCACGTATATCTTATGTATAGCCATAGGCCGTACCTCATACCGTCGTTTGCGTCCAGCATCTGGTTTACAATACGGGCCTGGCCTCCAGATCTCAACGTTCAAAATTTTTATCCCCGGACCGCTTCATGAATCATCTTCAAGCCAAACATAAGACATACTTCTGCTTCTAGTAGCCATACTTCTGAATATATGCTTTGTAAACCGAACGGTCCGATCTGTTTATAGAGCAGTACAATATATTAATACCAGATTATCGTATATAGAGTACTATCCCTCCCCAGAACCTCTTCAAATATATCTACAGACTTATAGACGCGTCGCCAGGCTCACCAATTGACCATTTTACAAAACTAGTTAACTACTTTAACTCATCTCATCGGAGACCAATCGATTTATACTACAAGTAGAAAATAGCATCGATGCATTCCAGATCAATGCACTGCCCAGATACGACTCTGGATCGAATTTCTCCATATGCATACCATTCACAGACATAACCAGCAACATATGATACCCATTGCATGATAAACCACCAAAAGATCCATGAAATTCAAGTCTATCTACAGAAAATACCAACCAACCACATCCCTCCAGAATTCTATATATACCAAAACATACCATCTATCTCCCATCCCAAAAATATACAACAGAAATCATCTCCCAAAGCCCACAAAGACACGAACCCAACCCCACTAATAAACCTCAAGCACATACCTCCCCTCCTCCTTCAACTCCTCAATCCGTCTCCGCGCATCCACCTTCTTCCCCTCAGCCCCCTCACCCGCCACAAGCGCCTCCATCAACACCTCCTGCACATCCGGCACCGGCCACGTAGGTCCACACAGATAAAAACTGCCCTGCTGAGCAACATAACTCGCCACAATCCCATCAAGACTCTCCCTCATCCGATCCTGTATGTATATTTTCCGCGGCTGGTCCCGACTGAACGCTTTGCCAATGTAGGTTATCACTCCGGCCGCCTCGTACGCCTCCCACTCTTCGCCGTAGAGGTATTCCTCGCGCTGGTGGCGGGAGCCGAGATACAGCAACACCGCACCGATTGGTATCCCCTGTTCTTTTTGCCAGGCGCGGTATTGGACGAAGGCGCGGAAGGGGGCTAGTCCCGTCCCCAGACCCGCCATTATAAGCGGCTACAAAAAACAGTTAGTCAGTACAACTTGTAGATGGAGGAGGTTGTGGTGAGGTATGATGGTTTGGGGGGGGGGGGGGGGGGGTACACACCTGTGTGCTGAGTTTGGGCAGTTTCATAACGCTTGGCTTCACGCTGACGGTGACCTGCGCGCCGACCTTCAACCCGCTCAAATACCTTGTCGCCTGACCAAACCTATCCCTACCGCGCGGATCAACCCACCGCACGACCACGATGAGCAAATGCACGCTGTTGGGGTGCACCTGCTGGCTGCTCGCAATACTGTACTCCCGCCGCTTCATCGGCGCAACAATCCGCGCGAGCTCATGGATATCCGGATGCGCAGAGGTGAATTCGAGCAGCACATCCGCATACGTAACCGTATCCACCTCCGCGCGGCGCTTGAACTCCACAGCGCCCTCCGCGGACCCCAGCGTCAGCAGTTCCTTCTTTTCGGCATCATCGGTAGCGAATGCTGATAGCGCTTCGTAGAATTTCTTGGGGGGACGACCGAAAATATCGATGTTCTGGGAAAGTGCCTGGAAGATGGTGCGCATTTCCAGCTGCGACGGGTCGTCGCGCGAGGGGACCTCAACGACGTCGTCCTCGTGCAGGCCGTAGAATTTGATGAATTGAAGGACCTCGTCGGCGTCGTTGTGCGCGTGGATGCCGAGGGCTTCGCCGATGTCGTAGGTCATGTCTGTGCCTGTTAGGTCGAACTCGATGTGGAAGATGTTGCGGTCGTAGGAGGTGGGCGTTAGTCGCTTGTTTTCCTGCACGCGGACGATGTAGTTGGTGACGGGGAGGTCTGGGCGGAGTGCGGTTTGCAGTTCGAAGGCCTCGCGGAAGGAGAGGGCGACGGCGGCGTGGGTGGACTTTTGGAGAAGGTATTTGGGGTCTTCCTCCTTTTTGGCGCCGTTGACGGTAAAGCTGTTCGGGTCGAAAGAAGACGGGAGTAGTTTGTCGGTGACTTCGGCGTCGGCCCAGGATTCTGGGATGTCGACGGGCCGGAGGTACGAGTCGACGGTGCCGGCGAGATCTTGAATGGTTTGAGGGTCCAGCCCTGCGTCGATGTCTGCGAGTTTCTCGCTGACGCCATAGATCAAGTCGCCTTCGTTGGATAGCCGCAGGAAGGCGAGCTGCAGGAGGATGGTCTCCTTCTCCGGCGACAGCCCGGAGTCCTGCGGCACATCGATCAAGTACAGCTTGGCTTTCTTGTGCGCAAGCATCTTTCTCAGGCGAGCGGGCAGCTTAGCTTCCAACTCCTCATCCTTGAGCGGGCTCCGGAGTAGCAGCGTCCCACCGGCTTTGACACCAGCCGCCACGTCGTAAGACAACAAGACCTTGGGGTCGTTGACGACGACCACGTCCGCCTGTGTCACGTCGTAATGAGCTTCGACCTTATCCTTGCCTGCCCGGATCCAGCTGTACGTGATGCCAGCCTGCGAAAAGTTGTCGTAGATGGAAGAATAGGTGACGCTGCGCGTGTAGTCCGACGCCAACAGTCTCGCCAGACTGCCGGGGCCTTCCTCACCGACGGAATCGTCCACATCCCAGAAGACATACTGCGACACGGCATCAGCATCGATGGCCTCAAAGCCGGCGATGCGGGAGATATCAGCAGCGGTCTCCGGGAACGATGTGAACGCAGCCTGGCGCTTGGCAATCTGGCCAAAGATCCAAGCAAAGTCGGACGGCGCCCACCCTTGCTCCCTCGGGTACTTGATGTCGACGACCGGCGGCGGGATCGTCCAGTCGTCGGACATGGTCAGCGCGGCGAGAACGTCCGAGTAGAGGCAGGACCTGACGGAGGCATCATCTACAGCCGCCTGGTCAGATACCTGCCCCAAGACGGCGACGCGCTCAACGCTCGCTGGAAGCGCTTCGAGGAAGTGCTTCTCGGAGAACGGTCGGTACACGCGGACCGAGACCACACCGACCGTCTCGCCATTGGCCGCCAGGCGATCGGCGACCTGGCTGGAAACAGAGGATTCGACGGAGCCGAATACAACCAGAACGGCCTCGGGCTCCTTATGCCCGGCGTATTCGAACAGATTGTACGACGTCCCGAGCTCGGCATTGAGGTTCTGCAGGATTCTGGCAACCCTGGTCTCATGGTCGACTTTCTTCCCAACGCTCTTTTGTTCCGCGAGAATCGACTGATAAGTCTGGTAAATGCCAACTTGGTCCAGCACATCAGCAACCCTAGCCGTCTCCCGGCCGGCTCTGACGCCATCATAGATATGAACGGTAGGCAAGACTGACGAGACCAACGTCGAGAAGAGCGCCATATGCTGCGAGTCGTGCGCCGATTTAGACGCGATCAGCGCGATGCCAGCATCCTGAGCAACCTGCAGTGCGGAATTATAGTCCGCAACCATGCCGTACGAGTACGGCGAGTAGTCGACAGCCGCGACATGCGCCACGAACGGACTGGACACGGAATACAGCAACGACAGCTGCTCCAGGGCGTTCTGCATTTCTAATAACGTAGCCGTAGACGCGATGACCGTCTGAGGGATTTCCCTCCTGGCCAGATCCCGGTCCGACGAAAACACATAGCCTAGCAGGACGGACGCAGCGCCAGTCCTGGTTTCCAAGCTGGTGATAGTCGTGGGTCTACCGTAGGCGTTCTGCTGGCCCTTGCCAGACCATTCCTTCGCGGCAACATCTAGGTCGAATGTCTCAGGCGAGTATGAGAACAGATTGTCCGACAGCGAATAGCCGACCTGCTGCACCAGCTGCTGGGAGGTGAGGTAGGCTTCACCCGTGATTCTAGCGACATCGTGAGGAATTCCAAAAGGAAAGGCGGCAGAGCCGTTGAGGATGCTCAGGCGGGGCTGTTCAGGCCGATGTTCTTGCGAGAGAGCGTATTTCGAGGGTTCGCCACCGTTGATGGCAGCAGCGCCGACGGGCGAGTCCGCAGTCTGTAGATACATCGCGTTCTTTAAGAGGAGGTTCGCAGCTGAGGGCGACTGGAGGCCGGATCGACCGCCGAGGGATTGTATCGAGGAGAAGGAGCCGGTTCGAAAGCCCGCAAAGGTGGGGGAGGGCGATGGGGACGGGGTCCTAGATATAGCAATGGCAGCCAGGCTGGTACTAGTAGTACTTATAGCAGTACTTATAGTAGCGGTGGGCTGGCCACCGCCGTCCAGATCCACATCCATCGGCGCAATTAGTCAGTTGGAGGAGAGGAAAAAGTTTCCTGCAGCGCCCTGTTCCCGGGGTTCGAGCGGCTGTCTGATAGTGTATTATACTGTATGTGGACGGGATAGCGATGATGCGATTGAAGGGGCCTGCAGGAGGCGTGGATTGGAGTTAGCTTAAAGCGGTGTCGGCGTGGCTCGGTTGGGAGAGTTGAACACGGTGGTGCCAGCTGGCCAGCAGCCGACGACAGTATCGGGGCAATTGCAACAGTATCGACTGCGATATATTCGGTGGGCGATAGACAGACGGGTGGGCGACGGGCGAGAGCATCGTGCTGGAGCTGGGCGCGGATGCCGGCCAATTTCAGCCATTCCGGGCAATTGAGTCGAGCTGTTTGGCGTGTTTGCGCCGGAAAGGAGCGCTGACGTCTAATCACGCAATTTCGACGGCGGGCGCTGATTGGCTGCGTCGCGATGAACTGTGCCAGGTGCAGCTGCAGCAGCCCTGCGACCGTTGCCCGAATCCCGGCTCCATCCCACGCTTAGGTAACACCACCACTAATCGTATCTCTACTAGTAGATATACACAGTAGCAGTATTGGTATATTCACATGTTGGATGTTTATGTCAGCATTATTATCGAGTATCAACCGATTGAAATCATTATATCATTATATTATTATACGAGTCCCGCCTGCTGCAGCGCATCCCAGCTCGCCCCGTCTCTGCCCTCGTCGCCGGCCGGTGGCTTACTAACAGCCTGCCCGTTCTCTTCACTCGAGTTCTCCGGCTTGTGACCTGTATACACCTCTCCAGATACGTTTGCTATGCTAGCATCATCCAGCAGCCCATTCGCATTGTATGTACTCAGCGAGGCCAGCAGCTCGCGCGTCTTGCGGCACGCCTTCCTGTTCTCCTCCGTCTCCTGCCGCGACCGCTCCAGCTGCTCCTCCATCATCGATATCAGCGTCTCCCGCGCCTGGTGCGGCCGATATTCGTTTATCAATTGGTGAATATTGATCAGATGGATCCTCAAATGATACACCTTCTCCTCAAACTAGTGATATAACACCCGTCAGCATCATGCCGTGAATAAACATAACAACGTGTGATGACATTGTCTACCTCCTCCGGGGCCATGCCCATGATGCCCACCAGCTCGAGATAGTTCAGCAGCAGGCTCTTGCACAGCCGCCGCAGCTCCTGCGCCCTGTCCACATTATAGCTCTCGTCGCTCGGCTCCGGGAACAGCTGCGGTATGTTCAGCTCTTTCAACGTCGGCAGTCGGTCGGGTATCTATCATATACACACTCATCAGCTGCGATCCTCCATTAGAGATAGTAATTGTAGGGTATTTAGACGTACGTTCCAGGCGTCCCCGAAGCTGCGGTACTGGCCTTCCGTCGGCGGCTTCGGCGGGATCAGGCACACCAGCTCGGGAGGAAGTTGTTGCGACGACGCGCCGCCATCGTCCTCCGCGCGATTGGACGCCCGCTGCAGCTCCTTCAGCTTGGCCTGGTTCTCCGGCGTGAAGTTCTTGAAGAACGGCGGCGGCGCAGGAAACGCGGACGCCGTGTTCCGCTGCTGATCGTCGGCCATCGCGGGTGGTGGTGATCGTTAGTGATGGTGGTGAAAGGTGAGCCGCCAGCCGAGCCGCAACACCAGATAAAGGAAACCACCTGTTTGCGGGGAACCGTGGTAATTGTAAGAGGTACACCTACCGCTACAAGCAGTAGCCAGCAAACACCACGTCCGGCCCTCCAACCACAGCCAGCCAGCCCTTCGCGGCGGGCCTTCTCGATCCAGCGGCCAGAGAATACCGACGGAGTACATGCAGCCAAGAAGTGCAGCGGTGTCCCGAATCCATGAAACACCCGCTCCTCCGAGCTGGCTCCGCCCTCCGCGTCTACATGACCGACCCGTCGACGTCGACGTCGTCAATGTCCGCCTCTGCCTCAGCATCCATACCTACATCCGCAACGTCGTCATCGCCGCTGCGGAAGCCGGCCCTCGCCCGCCGTAGGAGCATGAGCCCTCCCACCGGCGGCTTTCTCGCCTCCGCAGCGAGACTATGGCGGGTACGTATACTGCCGTCTTCATCATCGTCAATCCGCGCTACGGCATTCGTAGCCCTCGTCTCTGATATATAATATATAATATATCGTATGGACAAAGCTGATTGACCAGACCTTCAACCAGAAAACATACGCAGGCGACTACCTCGGCCTCCTCCTCCTCGCCGTCTCCAACGCCTCCCTCTTCGTCGTCGAGCCCTTCCACAGAGCCTTCTCAATCGACGACCCGCGCCTGCAATTCCCCCACGCGGAACACGAACACGTTCCCGTCCCGCTGCTCCTCGTCCTATCGATCCTCATCCCGCTCAGCACAATCGTCGCATGGACGGGCGTCACGGGCCGGGGAAAGCACTTCTTGCTGGTATCATTACTCGGTCTCGCGAACAGCATGCTGCTGTCTAGCTTTATCACGGACTTTATCAAGCAGGGCGTCGGACGGCCGCGGCCAGACCTCATCTCGCGATGCCAGCCGGTATATCCCACCGTCTGCCATGCAGTAGACACCACGCTACATATATCAATGAGAGGCAGTGACTGATTTCAATCAAGGTGGAATAGAAGGAGGATACCCCGCACGATAAGCTCGTCACCTTCGACGTCTGCTACCAGACAAACCACCACACCCTCCACGACGGCTTCCGCTCCTTCCCCAGCGGCCACAGCAGCACCTCCTTCAGCGGCCTCTTCTACCTCTCCCTGTACGTCCCCCTCTACTCTCTTCACCCTCATAATCCCAGCTAACCATCCCAGCTTCCTCGCCGGCCAGTTCTTCGTCTTCAGACCCGGCGCCGACCTCCTCCGCACCTGCGCCGCCTTCTCGTAAGTCCCACCCCTCATATATATCCACACACCACGGCTAACAGGATAAAACCACAGCGGCACGGCACTGGCAGCATTCATTGCCATGTCACGGCTGGAAGACTACCGCCACGACTACGCCGACGTCCTAGTGGGCACATGGATCGGTGTACTCTGCGCATACGCTTCATACAGACGGTACTTCCCAACGCTGTGGAGCAAACGGTGCAACGAGCCGCATAACGTGCCGTTGGACAGCGTGGCGGGGACGGAATATGAGGGACTCAAGGACATTGACGAGGAGGAGACGCGGGAGTCTCGCCGGCTGAGCGATATCGAGATGGGGATGGTGCGGTGATGCCCATTTACTCACTTATAATCTATTTTTACCATTTTTCTGGTTATTGGTTATGCGCGCATGTATGTGTATGATTATGTGAGTTCGCAATGTAGCGTATGAGTATGGTATGCGGCATTTTGGTGCAGCGGGTTATGCGGCGGTGGCGATAGGGCTCGGCCCAGCGGGGCGCATGAGGTAATGCACGCAATGCCATCGAGGAATATACCACTCATCTATATTCTCATTTTGACAGTAAACCACGCATTCACAGGCAGAGTTCAAGCAGACCATTTTACTCCATATGCCCGTACGTACGATGTCCAAGTTATGCACGGCGCTAGTAGTGCTAGTGGTATCGACGGTTGCGGTCTGGATCGAACGGGAATCCTGCTTCGCATGATGTCCTATCCCTCGATTCGCAGCGGATACTTTTTGTGGATTGAAGATCTCGGTATACTACTGGAATCTGGCAAACGCTGCCCGGGGTGATAATAATGTACCCAGCTGCTGATGTCCCGACGGTCGAATCCCTGCCATGAGTGCTGCGGTACCTGCTTCCACGGGCAGATGCCGATGCATGCTTGCTCTTTGTTTGGGAATTCAAACACCAACAACACTCTCCATTCACCAATCAATCCTTACTTGTTACTAAGAAAGACTACGATGTTTACGAGCCAAGCTACGATTGGAATAGTAATATTTGTGTAAAACAGTTGTTATTCAATTTATCCAAGCTTCTAACTGACCACAGCTATCAACTATAGATCTTGCAAAAAAAAATACTTTTCACTATCTCAAGTAAATGAAAAAGGAAACCGATCTATCATTATGGCAACTGACGCGCCAAAATGTTACCGCTCAAAGACACAAAACCAACAGCTAACAAACTGACAGACGAAACAGCAGATTCTTATTCAACTCCTTTATGCATGCAAGGAGAGAGAAAGGAAAGGAAAGGAAAGGATGTCGACCTCCCACAGTGGGAGGCATATTAGAACAACGGGAACATTAATGGTATCTTAAGCTGCCAGAGATATAAACAGGTAGAAACAGGCCGTCCATCAAAGAGGCCAACAGCAAGATCTATAAGCGAGCGAGCGCAACGAGGGATGGATGATAGGAAGTGAAGAAACGTAGATGAAGAAACGAAGGGAGGAGGAGGTTAGATCTGAGGACCGGCGCTCAAGACCTCCTTGGTCACACCGTCCTGGTACTTCTTAAAGTTCTCGATGAACTTGGTTCCCAGCGACCGCACGCTGTTGTCATAGCTCTCCGCATCGCCCATCCACGCTTTCCGCGGGTCGAGGATCTCATCCGGGACGCCGTTGCAAGTCTTGGGGATGGCGAGATTGAAGACCGGGAAGTTCTCGTACTCCGCGTTCTTCAGCGACCCGTCGTGGATCGCGTTCAGGATCGCGCGGGTGTACCGCAGCGGACACCGCTTGCCGCCCGCCGCCGCCGAAGCACCAACCCAGCCGGTGTTGACGAGCCACGCGTCCGCCTTGTGTTCGCTGATCTTGTTGGCGAGCATCTCGGCATAGCGCATGGGGTGCAGCGCGAGGAAGGGCTGGCCGAAGCATGCGGAGAAGGTGGCCTGCGGCTCCGTCACGCCCTCCTCGGTACCGCTCATCTTCGAGGTGTAGCCGGAGATGAAGTGGTAGGAGACGGTGCGCGAGTCGAGCTTGGAGACGGGTGGGAGCACGCCCGAGGCGTCGCAGGTGAGCAGGATGAGGTTCGTCGGGTGGGTGTTGGTGATGCAGGGGAACTTGACGTTGGGGATGTACTCGAGCGGGTATGAGGCGCGGGTGTTCTCGGTAAGCGTGGTGTCGTTGTAGTCGACCTCGCGGGTGTATTCGTCAAAGATGACGTTTTCCAGGACGGAGCCGTAGCGGATGGCGCCGTGGATTTCTGGCTCCTTTTCCCGGCTGAGGCCAACGCACTTGGCGTAGCAGCCGCCCTCGATGTTGAAGACGCCGGTGTCCGTCCAGCAGTGCTCGTCGTCGCCGATGAGCGCGCGCTTGGGGTCCGCGGAGAGGGTAGTCTTGCCGGTTCCCGAGAGGCCGAAGAAGACGGTGACGTCGCCGTTCTCGCCCTGGTTGGCGGAGGAGTGCAGGGTGAGGACGTTGTGCTTTACGGGCATTTCGTAGAACATAACGGTGAAGATGCCCTTCTTCATCTCACCGGCGTACTCGGTGCCGAGGATGACCATCTCCTTCTCGTGGAAGTTGAGGGCGACGGAGGTCGACGAGGTCATGCCGGAGGTGTAGCGGTTGGCGGGGAAGCTGCCGGCGTTGTAGATGACCCAGTCGGGGTGGAAGTGCTCGAGCTCCTCGCGGGAGGGGCGGATGAGCATGTTGCGCATGAAGAGGGCGTGGTAGGCGCGGGCGCAGACGACGCGGACGTTGATCCGGTAGCGGGTGTCCCAGCCGGCGTAGCCGTCGACGACGTAGATGCGGTCTCGGGTGTTGAGGTAGTCGATGGCACGTTCCCGGTTGATTCTCCAGGTCTAGTAATGATATTAGCATATATTTGATGTGTATATTATGTAATCGAGATAGCTCACCTGCTCATCCATGGGCTTGTTGACAGGGCCCCACCAGATGTCGTTTTCCGACGAGGGCTCCTTTACGATTCTCTTGTCGCCGGGCGATCGGCCGGTCTTCTTGCCGGAGTAGGCGGACAAGGCGCCGGACGAGGTGATGGCGGTGCCGCTCTCGAAGACGAGGGCATCTTCGTAGAGGGTGGAGACGGCAGGGTTGGAGATGATCTGAACTCGGTCGTAGTCAATGTTGGCCTTGTCGTGGAGTTCCTCCTCGATCTCGGTGTGCTCCATAACGGGACTGCCATGTATGTTAGCATGAGGGATATTCTATGATATTCCGTCGCACCGCATCGGTGCGACTAGATAACACCGGGTATATCAGAGAGAGGCACTTACGCGACCCCCTTGGGGTGTAACGTGGTCTTGTTGACGGCTCTGGACGAAACCATTTTGTGTTTGTGTAACGTGGACCGACAGGATAGATGTGACCTGTACGGATATGCGGAAGAGGTGTCTTGGAGTAGGTCTCGCGAGGAGGTGCGATAGCAGCGATATAGCTTGTGGTCGAGTGTAGGTGGTTGTGAAGATGGAGATTGAGAATGGAAAAAAGCTGGTCTGCTGTGGTGGCAAGGACTGCTTTTTAAATAGAGCTGCTCGGGTTTGAGAATTCGATAAACGGGAGCAGGAGAGCTGGATTTTCTCTTTTGAGTCAGAAAGTGGTCTTTCCTCTGAGATGGTTTGTATGATGATGTGATGCAAAATGCAACAGGCTGTGATTGTGATGATCGGATGGATTGAAGTCAAAGACAGAAGCAGCAGCTGGACGGGGCGGAGAGGCGAACTTTATAACATTTCGATCGAGGCTTCTGGATATGCCTCGCCCGGCGGGGGCACCCGAGCAGCAGCGGCCCCTGAGGCCGAGCGCCAGACTGAGGGCATTAATTCTCAGAGGTCTGTTCCGAGTGATGGCAATGGTGACAATCGTCGGTCTCTGCGCCATGCGGCCGCCCGCGCCGCCAGAAAAGGCCGGTTAGCGAAAACTGCCCTTTTTGGCGGGTGGCCGTCGGACAGACAGCGAACGCCCGCCCGACACGACAGCTTTCCCCTTTGGAGCACGCTGGGAGGTCTACCCGACTCATCTGGCCAAGACAGTTAGCTACAAGTGCCTTAGCTCGCCGCCAGCAGAGTTTGCCTCCAGCACGGAAGAACACGGAGGGCCCGGCGAGCCATTCAGCTGCTGGTGATCCTGCTTGGAGCCAATGTAACTGCGCATGTGGACGGGTACCTTTTTCGATCTGTGCAAGTTTTTTTTGGGTGCGCGGTCGGGGAGAACCGGAAGCAGGTCTCGACGCTGGAGCCCTCGAGAGGCTAGAACCCTCTGCTGCTGCGATAATAGCTAGACGACTTGGAACGCCGCCAGGGGAGGGATAGTAGGTACGTAGTTCAATGGGGTCTCTGCTCGCTATCTCGTGTCTGTACGAGGAGGCAGCCAGCAGTAGTAGCAGCAGATCCGATCCTTCAAACGTTACCGTGAGATTGAGGGAATGTTGAAGTGGAGATAGTGGGAGCAAAGATACCGGCTGCCGCAGGAAAAAACAAAATATGCAAATTCAGTGCACACACCAAGCTAAGCACTACCGTTCTTCCATTTCCAAGCCATGTACCGCTGCCCTCGAGCCATGGCCGGGGGAAGTAGGACAACCGTCCATATTCCGCTCAAGCCTATGCGCATAAGGACATGCATGCATGTACCGACTACTGCCTTTGTTATCTCGCTCTGTACTTGTCCCACTTGTATACGTACAGTCCAGGCGGGCGGTCGACCTTCCCCCGGGGTCCCGCTTGGCCGAGCGAGCTGCTTCGTCAGGCATTTCCGACATCCATTTACGTACGTTGGCTCTGCATTTGCAGATAATAATAATATCAGTACATGTACTATTCTCACTTCATATTTTCATTATTGGCTTCTGCTGTCCTGCTATCGTCGGTGGAGCACCGGCTTCTGCACTAACCCGCTGATTACGTTAAGATAACTCAGTTCCAGTTGTCTCGTAACTGATCACGATGGCAAACGACGGTATATGACGGTTTAACGCTGTCATCTATTAAAATTATACCGCATGCACCCCGCTTTGAGCATGAGGGTCTTTCGAACTTTCGTGAAGTAATTCAACCCATCGGTGCCTTGGCGGGCATTTCGTCATATCGCCAGATTGGATTACCTGCCTTGATCCGAAGGAGAAGCTCAGCCGACACCTCTCGGGTCCTCAGAATTACACTCCCCAACGTCATCCGTATTCGTATCCCAGCACCATCGTGAATCTCGGACACCGGCACCGTCGTGATAAGTAGTATACAGGTATGCTGAGATGTAAGTTCTAATATCATCCATGGTGTAACCAGAATGTTAACTTTGATGATACCTCGAATCACAGCTTCTTGTTACGACGGGGAGACGCCATGTGGCATTCCAGAGGGTCACACGAGCACTCAACGTTCCGGATTTTCTCGACTCGCTAGCTCGATCACGACTTAGCTAACTAGTTTAGTTTGCAATCTTCGAGAAAGGCTAACTGTTGCACAGCGGTGAGGCTTCAAGCCGGAAAGGAATGAAGCAAGGTAGCAGAATTGCAGAACAGAAACATGCAGTCGTCAGCAGGACCCCGATATAGCAGCAGCAGCAGCAGGCCTGCCGTCCCAGCGACGTTGCAACTTTGTGCTTTTTTTAACCACAGAAGATTGATTAATTCCGTCTGCTATCTCTGATCCAGTTCATTCAGGTCTTGAGGCATGAGGGATATACGAAGAATGCGGTCCCGATCCTGGCCCCAGCTAACGCAGATAGGCCAGCCCAGACAGGCCGCGCTTCCATATCCAGCCAGTCTGTACGTAAAGGCGTGGGTAGCCGAAATCTGGGGTAACAGTGAGGCTTTTTAGCTGGCGCCGTCGCTCGAGCCCGTGGTTGGTTGCAATTTTTCAAGCGGGCTGGGCTGGGCTGGGCTTCTGGGCGGGGGGTCCACCAAAAACAGAGCAGGATCAAACAATCGAGGGAAACAGTTTTACTTTCGGACGGGCTGAGCATGTGAATTCTTCAAGGCGCAGCAGCATGCTACTAGCAGCAATACCACTAAGTCGTTGGCTGGTGTGCGGCCTTCGATCGCTCGGCAACCGGCCATCATACTATTTCTATCTCGCTCTCCCTTTCGGATAATTGTTTTTGCTGGCAGGCAGGCCGGCTGGCCTGTTCGGAACAATTTCGAAGATTCTCGGTCTCGCTTTTGAATCTGGCAATCACAATGTCGACGAATCAGGCGCCCGAAGCAGCTGCTCATGTAACACTCTCACACCGGCAGTCAAAGCTGGCTTATTTTTATCACTCATACAAAAATTTTCTCGATTCTCAAAGCAAAACGACATCGTGTTTGCATTAAAAATCTCAGATAGGCAGATATCGCAGGATTTCGTTAAAGGAAGTCTTAAGCTGTTAGCATTATAGGGGCTGTCGCGATTCGTCGCCCATATAGCGAAATTCGCGCGACTCGGGGCCCGCTGAAGAGCAGAAAAAAGTTTTTTCTCAAGTTTCTCTGAAACATGTGGTTTTCGTGCTGCATGAAGCGTAGTCTCCAAGGCTCCACTCACGAAGGCCCAGCGACCTGCATCTCGTCTCGACCGTCGATGCCCAGATCAGCTGCGGACAGGGGTTCCGAATCGAGAATTTAATATTATCTACGAAAATATTACTCGCTCGCTCGACGCTTTCTCGTTGGCGTTGCTTGCTTGCTTACCGTCGCCGAAGATTTTTCTTCGAGTCTTCCTGACGAATTCGAATACTCCGGCGCTCTGGCAAGAGTTCCTTATCTGAGCTCGAGCTCGGGAAGCTGAATTGAGAAAATTTCGAACAACGCTGCGGATATCGTTAATCGGATCAGATCAGATCATATCATTGATCAACTCAGAAGCTCGCGAAATTTTCTAATCGCAGGCACTGGCACCAGATAATTAAAAAGACGCACGCAAATGACATGATACGATAAGACCAGCTCATATCTGCATCTAGCTTGGATATGCGAGCCCCATCTTCGGGAATCTGTAGATACAATCGGCAACACGGAGATACCTACGACAACGCCGTCTTCGGAATAATTTATTCCTTCCTCGTCGACGAATATGCGTGCGCCTTGTATCGCACAGATGGCGCAAGCGATAATGTCGACGTACGTCGGACTCGCCGTACGCTGGGATTTTTCCGCTCCATAGATCTTTGGTGATTCTGTGTCTTTCCGACGTCAAGCTCGCCATCCCGTCCGTTCGTTCGGAACCGATGCCCCCATTCACGAGGCTTTTGCCTCTTGTCCCCCGCGCCCGGATGGGCAGTAGTGGACGAGCGGAAAGAGGTAACGTGTGCACCCCACAATGCGGCATCGCTGTCTTTAGAAGGCACCCGCGGGCCGAGTCGGCTCAGGATCTCGAGACTGGGCTTTCCGAAAGTCACTCCCGATTCACGTGTCCGGTGGCAAATGCCGTCTGTGGCTAGCGTTGGTCTTTCCGACGACGACGACCGAAAGAGGCTTGTGCGTGCGTCGAGAATCGTCGTCGACTCGTCTAGACTCAGACTGGGGTTTATTCGATAGGGGACTGCACTGTGGTTCCACCATTGCATCGAAATATAATCAATATCTCCGACGCGTGTGTGCTGGATGGGAAGCTCTGAGGGATCGATCGATGCCGCCTCTTTGTCATGAAATCAACATTTTTGGTCGACGTCTACGAGAGTGTGTCGTATTCCTTCTGGGATGGGAATCCTTGGCACGTCAGCAGGTATCGCAAAGTTACATACGTACAATTGACCGGCATGGACGTCATCTCGATCTCATAATTAAAGTCAGACCTCGCTCACGCCGAGCCCTCGAAATAGCGATCTCACAAGCCGCCTCATCCCATCCATCATCCACAGTATGGCTGGGGAACCTTCATACCTCGGGCCCTGCTGCATAACCCAGAAGGCATGACGAACGTCTGTTGGATTTTGGAGGTGCAGCAGCGCAGCGCGTTGGACAACACAGTTTGCCCACCTCCCCGAAGCGGCGTCAAACTGCCTCGTTCTGCCGCAGCCCGGCCCCGGACTTCCTTCTTGACGTATTGACTTCAACCTCCCAAGACATCCGGCTCGGCGAAACAGGCATGTCGCAGGGCATCTGGATCAGTCAATCACGGTTACTTTCCACGGCCACACTCAACTTGCCTTTCCAATGTCTCGCATCCACTTACTCTCCGTCGCGTGTAGACGCAGACAGTCACCTCACTCCCCCCACCGGCCACCGCTGGCCTGCCAAGGTGGACTCACCGTTGCGGAACCAGAACTCGAACGCTGAGTCGTGTGCCAGCTTACCAGGTTGGACGACCGGACGACCCGCATAATTAAACCCGGCGAGAGGTCGCTGCCACATGGAACCCCTGCCGAGACGACACCAGCCATGGGACCTGCAGGAACGAGGAAGACTAAGAACATGAAGAAACGGCGGCAGACAGGTCGAAGCATCCGAATCTCCAGCAGCTAGTGCTAGTGATGACACAGGCGACTCGTAACGTCCATGCATACATGCATGTAGTAATTGTATTGGCATTGTTGGCGCCGTCCGGCCGCCAGCCCACCATCGGGAAATTTATTAGCGAAAAGAAGCTGGTGGGTAACGTTTCCTGTCGATGTTTCATTGCCTTCTAGAACCCTGAGATATAGATATCCCCATGCAGCCATAGTTGCCGCTTCCTCTAACTCTGCAGACTGGGCTAAGCCGCTATAAGCATCATTAAGGTTCCAAACTCGAAGGTGATCCGACGCTCCCACGACACCCCGCGCCCTGCAATTACTCAACTTGGCGGGCAGCTTATCTTCTCAGCGAATGCATGCATGCGGCGGCGATCTCCTAGCTCTTGCCCTTCGTCTCGGGATTGCGACTTGATGTTGTAGCTTTTGCTTGCTTGCAATTAGCGTAAATGGTCGCATGATGGACCGACATGCATGCTGGCCTATGTACTGGCGGACACACACCTACCCCCCTGCCGAGAAGGACAGGTGCGCAGGAAACACCTCGATCGAGGTGCTTATTCAGGGTCGACAGGTGGCCCTGTCGTAGGGACACAATGGGGAGAAGCTTATTTTTAGGGTTTTTGTATATAGCTGTAGTCAAATCCCGCTCTACCTCTCAAACTCTTAACCTCTCCTACACCCTCCTCCACTATCCACACATCATAATCACCTCTATATCGCAGCAGGGTCGTATAGATATCCGGTGGTGTAAATCATCGATACTGCTGGACCGCTGTCTCTCACCATCAAAATGGCTACTGAGAAGGACCAAAACAACATCTCAGACTTCACTTTCCCGCCCCGTGGCGGGAAAAACGAAGGCCTGAGCGACCTCCACTCCTCGCACTCGAACGTCGTCGGCAGCACTACCGAGCATGCCGACAACGTCTCGGGCTGGAAAAAGTGCCTACCGAGCTTCCTAGGCATGGGCGCGAAGGGCGATGATGCTGAGCCAAAGGCCAAGGCCAAGCCGTTCAACTTCCGGCATCATCAGATGCTCAACTTGACGTCTGGTATCGGCATGGGTCTCTTTGTCACCTCCGGCCGACAGCTGGCTATCGGTGGGCCAGCATCGCTGCTTATCAATAACTTGCTCATGACAATTACCCTCTTCTTCGTCTCGTGTACGTATCCTCTCGATTGAGCTCAGCTTTGATACCGCAGAAGCAATGCTAATATACATCCTTGCACGTCAACAGGTACTATGTGTGAAATGTCGATGAGATACCCGGTTTCCGGTAGCTTCATCCGATATGCCGCACGGTTCATCCACCCCGCCCATGGTTTCGCTCTAACATACATCTACTTCTGTGCTTGTAAGTCATCTAGACACATCTAGAGCTTGATATATAACACGTACACGCGCTAATTGCCTCTCGCCAACTAGACATGTTTACCTTCGGTGCTGAGTCCAACGCTATCGCATATACCGTACGGTATTGGTTGCCCAACGTGCCGTTCTGGGCGGTAGCCTTAGTCTTCCTGGCTGTGATATTCATGATCCACGCATCGCCGCCTCATATCTTCGCGGAAGTCGAGTTCTTCATCGGCAGCTTCCGCGTGATATCGGTTACGTCGTTCATCATCTGGACCATCTTCATGATGTGCGGCTTCAAGAGCTCCAGCGCCACTCATGAGACTCCCTCCTTCGGGCAATACTACCGCGTCCCCGGCCCGTTCAATATGGGTATCAAGGGTCTCGTCAACGCTGCCGTCCTGGCCGCCTTCTCGAACGGTGGTGTTGAAATCGGCGCCGTCGCATCCGGCGACGTGCACAAGCCGCGTTTCTCGATCCCACGCACGCTCAACACCTACCGTTTCCGCATGGGTCTCTTCTACATCTCGTCGCTGTTCTGCCTCACGCTTCTCCTGTCGTCTGACGACCCGGCGCTCCAGCGCGAGGACGTCCTGCTGTCTCCCTTCGTCCACGCCCTCAAGAGCTACGGATACCCCGGCCTCGCCCACGTCTTCAACATCAACATCATGTTGTCCGTCCTCTCTGTCGCCAACTGCTGCATGTACGTCTGCGGTCAGGTTCTCTCCGTCGCCGCTCAGGACAACAATGCGCCCGCGTGGTTTGCGAAGAAGAACGACCAGGGCAAGCCTGCTCGCGCGATCTACTTCTCGTATGTCTGCGGTATCGCTGTCGTCATGGCCTCTGCGTTCTCCAGCGAGGCTTTCGAGTGGCTTGCGTCGAACACTGGTATGGTGTTCTTCATCGTCTGGCTGTCCATTCTCTTCTCGCACTTGATGTACCGTCGTGCTGTCTCCGTCCAGGGCGACCCGGATACCCAGACGCCGTTCCTGTACACAATGCGGTGGCATTTGCCAAAGGATGCTCTGGGCAGTCTCATCCTATGGTTCTTGGTAAGTTATTATAATCCGAAGTTCTTCAGTTGCATGCGCCAGTAGTGAGGGCGTACCTTGTTGCAGAATGTGCGTTGCTAACTATCACTTTTCCAACAGCTCGGTGGACAAATCTACATTGCCATTGCACCGCTACACGGCAACGCAACCGCAAAGACGTTCTTCAACAGCGCAACCCCGATCCCCGCCTGGTTCATCCTCGTCACCGGCTTCATCCTCCTCCGGCGCAACAAGGCGCGCTTCGTCCGCCCGCAGGCCGTCGACCTCCTCACCGACCTGCCGAAGGAAGACCCCAAGGAGACTGCCTACATTCACGAGTATCGCAAGCTGCCGTGGTGGCGCCGCGCGCTGACCTATATCCCGTTTGTCAGCATCCCCGTGAATGAGGATGAGGCGGTAGCGGTGATCGGTGGACCCGGTGACCGGACGCCGTCGTTCGGCAGCCTGGGCGACTTTTCGTCGATTGACGAACAGAGAGTCAACAAGCAGAATGCGACAGCGGCCGTGCGCGCTGCTTAATCACCCCATCGCATTTCCCTAAGTACTGGAATACCGCCGTATACACCATTTATTGACGAGACGAGAATCTGTTGGGTTATTTGAGTTTGAGTACTTCTTCAGTTTTTCATTGGTTTCCAAAAGAATGTCGCGGTTAGATGGCGTCGTTAGACCCGTTTTTATTTCTTGATATGCCGCATTTTTCAAAAGTACAGGTTCTAGAGTCGGTTTTTAGATTCTACAGGATCTAGAGGCTTTGTACGTTTTTTTTCTAGTCATGTTAACATGTTGTTGTCGTTGTCCTTGGTTAGATCTTAGAAGGACGGATCTATTGGCGTCGAGAGCGGGTTATAAGAGTTATTCATTGTATATAGCATTGCAGCATATATCGCCATATGTCTTTTAATGATAAGAGTTGCTCGACGAATTTCTATGTGCACCGTCTAGTATTAATTCAGTGATCGTGTAGTAATGTGGTTATATACCAGGCTAGAGTGTAGCGACATATGTGTACCTGCATAGCTACAGACCTAGTATTGCAAGATATATTATCACTGGTCTAGGTTTTATCCATAGTAGCTTTAGGGAGCCTAGTCTAATCATGTATACGCCGATCCGATCCATGTCGATACTGAGACCTGAACCCAAGCTAGTAAGAGTTGAGTGTAGATATAGAACTATTCACAAGCTGTAGGCGCAGCTTTATCTCAGCACTCTTTCAGCGTCTAGACTAAGTATGTGCTTCTGGTTCAACTTGTGAGCACAAAGCTATAACAAGATCCACCCATACTCTTCTAGTACCTTCTCTACTCCACTGGAGACCTTTATCTATCAACATCTATCTCTTCCTTCCTCATACATACACCCTTCAACTTCATCATCCTCCCAACCCCCATGCCGACACATGCCCCACAACAGTCTCCAGCGGTTTGACTATGACACACGTCAAATGAGTCCTCATACCCATCTGCGATGATCTAATATATATACTCCAGCTCCTAGAACGAGCCGCAGCCCCGGGCCATGGGCAACCTGTTCGATAGTTGAGCGCCATGCCACCTGGGCCTCTCGATATGTGTCTTTTGAAAAGGCCTTAGCTCTAAGTCACGGTGTCACGTTCCTATCGCCTTATACGTACACTATCATGACGGCGATGCCAACATCGTTCCACACCGGCTCATGGTTGCTAATATATCCGACAGCGTATGCTTCGAACCTGGCCGCTAAGCACAACTAGCCCTGGCGAACGCGGTATCCTACGTATATGGGCAAAAAGCATCACAATAATGGAGACCAACACGAATGATATGAGAGCATGGCCGTCTCCGATGGCATGGATAGAGTAACGTCTTCGTATACCCACTCACGTATGCATATTCATCAAGCAACAGTCTCCGTCTGCTCTATCTATGATATTCTTGATTGTCTATGCACATATATGAGATGTTTCCAGAGCAAATCCCCAGTATAAGTATTGAATCGCTATGAATATAATAGAGATGGAAGCCTGGATGAGGCCTATGGGGAGGAGACGTGGGGGAGTCCATACACCCCATGTCTATCAGGAAGCAGCCCTTGACCGACGTATTTCAGGCGGCAGGATCGAGATAGTCGCCGATATAGCATATGACTGCCAGGGCCTACATCCAAATCAATGCACTCTCTCCATATGGACCATTTTTCAATATTGGTTACACGACCGGTGAGAATGCCAGAAAAGCGTTCTACGGGTCTCGCATCTGCATTATATTATCTCTATGTTTCTCACATCGTTAACAACTTCCCTCTCTTCCGCATGGCATCTTTTATCGAGCCTGAAAGGGCTCATCTCATACATACATAACTTACATGCCTCTATCAGCATATCCAGTTTCTATGCGCAGACTAACGGTACGGTATGATGGGGCGAGTATAGTCGCACCATGGTACCAGACAACTTTTATATTCCCAAATCCTCACAGACGTCATGCGCAAAAGTAGACTATATCTATATATATCCTTCATGCTACCGTCCCGTTCGTCCGCTTCAGCCTAATTATGGATTTGGAAATGCAAAAATCGACTTGTTCCCGATTGCGCATGGCATGGCATGGCATCGTTCGTTCGATACCAAGCGCGTTGTGAATTGATACACGGCTAGGACATCTGTGTCTACGATCTACCCGTTCTCCGCTCATGCCCAATAGTTATGCACGACTCCTATATAAGTGTACCCGGTGTGATGACAGTATACCAAGCATGGTGAAGGAAATGCCCCATGATATTAACTTGGAACCTCGCGCGCCGAAGAAACGAATAAATATCACACAAAAATCGATGACACGACGCTACGGCATCAAACTCATGATCACCGCACGATTGATATGTAGAGAAATTTCGAAAGAGTACAAGGGATAGAAGCTTAGTCGATAGTCCTGACGATGGATGTTAATATGTATTATGAAGGTACGTCTAATCGAAATCTCATGTTGGTATACGACGTGTAGTCTGTCTTGCGAGACCATCGAGACCGAGAGAATATGCATTGGCGAAGCTATGCCTGAGTCGGAAAAGATGCATGATCCGGCTTCTCAAAAGTAAGAAGAATATATATTCAGTTATATCAATGCATACACCAGTACCTAAGCAGGCAATCTGGACATAGTCCAATCGATCATCATGAGAGCGGAAAGACGGTGCATCGTAAACGAGCATGATATAGGAAAACGATGATTGTACTTGGATCTCTAGGAGGCATGGGAGGACTTGCAATAATATGACTTTGCCATATTAAGCGTATCGCAGGAACCAGCCTTGATTTTTATATATAGGGTTCAAGGTGATTATGGGGATACTAGACCCGGTATCCATGAGCTCGTATCCCTCAGTTTTGAGGTCGCTCTAAATATACTGATACCCAATCAATTGATAACAAAGCTACGTTTACTGCCCCATTGACCCTTGCAGAGCAATGACATCAATGGCCGGAGACTACGTGCATAAATCTCTAAAGAAAATCACGCGAAGAAGAGCGAATATGACTTCTAGATTCTGTTGCATGATATCGGTCTATATTTCTGACGACCACATCTACAGCTCTGGTAGGGACTGTTCCGGATTATAAAGTCTGGCTCATGGCGAATGCAATACGGATTTCTTTACCATTGACGACGAGGTTTGAGGAAACTTTCATGTTGTGACATCCCCCCGTGCGCGGAATGATCAATTAGTTTGATTATATACATCGATATCAATAGATGTGGCGAAACTCCGCAATCATGAACCAACTAATCTACGGGACTGGCCTGGCGTATTTATTGATGCTCATATATGCTTGAAAATAATATAAACCAAAGACCTTGAACGCATGAGATGAGACTCGATCGATTCCCATATCATAATGTGATAAATTTATAAACCCAGCGACATCATATGTAGATACAGCTGGCACAGAGCTATACATTTGCACACTAGACTTCAAACCCAATCAACCAGACACGATGATACAATACAGCAAAGAAGTGCAAGCGTGCGTATGCCTATGACCGTTGTGCATACTACTTGCCAAGATATAAGTACTGAGAAAGACTTCGGTGATTGATGTATTCTGACTGCTCAGGCTTCGACTGTGGTACTTTGCATGAGCACGAATCTTGTGCACGATTCCGAGTCTCCTTTATGATAATGGTAATCCCATTATATATCCGAAAGCTTTATGGTGTTCAAATGAGCTTTGCTCACCCACTAGTGCACTTGCCCAAATGTTTAATTCGTTTTTCAATAATCAACTCTACCATTTTCAAACATGGTTTAAGATTGACTACTATGAGGAATATCAACATGTTCACCGAGAACCCGTTATCGATATATCTTACATGTATACGATCGTATTCACGACACTTTATCAGATATGAAGCCGATAATCAATTGCCATTTAAATCAGACGCTGGACGCAAGGCTAGCCCGAGGAGGCGCATGGTTATATACACCTATTTCCGTACAGCGCACTTCTCATGAATCAAGTATTCCGATTCCATGAGCTCGAGGGAAAAACTTCTTGGAGTACCTGGAACGAGATTACAGATGTACTAGCTATCAACGTCGATTTGCGTCGAATTCTAACTATCTAGTGGACCCCTTCAAATCTATCAACTCTCTTAGCAACAATCTCCTGATCCTCAACGAAGTACGAGTGGGCCTTAGAGTGGTACCGCGCAGCTGGATGCGAAGGTTTGGTCTCAGAGAATCGTGCCAATAGCTCGGCCTATAGGCTAGGTAGACCGCGGGTATCATTCCACGTGGCGAAGCCAGGCAGACTAGAACGGCTGGTAAACAGAGTACGATGGACTTGAGAGACCTAGTGCTGCCCTGGGGGAGATTTGAGCTGAGAAGCCAATCTAGCATAGGGGCTGAGCAAAGGACACAACTGTCAGACCTCCCGAGAGAGCAATCGTACGGATGTGTTAAGTAGGAATCAGGAGCCTCGTTAAGAACAGTGTTTACATGCTTCGGCGACGGTATATATGTATATAACGAACGCAAACAAGTGAAATGCGTGTCTTGACTACGAAGCAATTGCTGCAAATAGGGCAGAGCATGCGGTAGGAGAAGCGCCTATAACTTTCTTCCTATCCCTCGAAACCCGAAATTCTAGAATCCTTCCCGCGTGTATAGCCGGAAAGACGGTTTCTCAATGTTTGGTTCTAGCTGGGGACCATCGGATAGAAATGTGTTTTCCTGTGGTTAGTTTTCAAATTAGTCAAATTTACGTACCACGTTTTCAGCTCGTTAGCTTCCTCCCGTAGCCAATGTTGACTCGAGCAAACTCATCCAGGGATGCTCGGGATAATAAGCAATCATCCAACATTTAGTTGAACCGCTGGATCGGGTCGCATTTCCAGCGAACTGAACACTGCGCGTGGAGCTCGCGTCGGTTAGCAGACGGCCTGGAAGGTCACATTCCATTGTGCTTGAGGAGCCGAGAGTGACGGCACTGACTGTCGATCTTATGGCGGGGCACCGCGACGGAAGCAATCCGACGGGTTTCATATGATCATCTTAAGGATATCGTTGCTCGTCATTTCTTTCTCTGGTTTACGGGATGGCCGATGCTTACAACATGTGCGTGCGTTTCGCGGTCTGCAGCAGCTTTGACTAAGGTCTCGCATAATGGTCCACGTAAGGTGCATAAGAAGAAGTGACGGCGTCGAGGGGTTACGAATTGTTGGCCAATTTGAACGGCTTCATGGGATAACCCTGTTTGCGAATCCACACGAACGCACAGTGCAATTATGGTCCTCCGGTTCTAAGCCCAGATAAGCTTACGGCCGTCTTTGGGCGTCCTACGATAAGGTGGCGTGGGGCCGGACGGCGCTGTGCCGTCGAAGGGATGACCCTTTGTAAAGCTTTGTTCAGACCGCTTAGTATTATATCGTTAGATTGTGAATGAGAGGGCTTTTGATGCAGGCTGTGTGTGTGGGCGTGAGATTAGATGTGGGGTGAGTGAATGTGATGTGCCGGGCTGGGCATGTGGTCACCTCGGTGCAGTTGGTCCGCGCGATACCAAGATGATGAAGCCGTTTGCAGGTGCCGGGACCCCCAAGGCGGGCAAACATGTCCAGGTATTTCGTTCCAACCAGCGAGGATGCGGAAGATTGGATCGATTTCACATCCGTCGGGCAGTTGGTTTGTCGATCGGGAGCCTTCGCGCGAATTTCAATTCCTATGCGAATTGAGTTCCCTTTGTTCGGAAATTCGGCGAGCCAACATCTCGCAGTTGACGTCGGTTACAGAGAACCAACCTGCGACGCGCAGGCCGCAAATATCCCTTGTATGGACGGGATTATATGTAGAAGCATTGACCAACCGACGGCTGCCATTCGTATTCGCTTTTCGTTTTTCGCCTGTTCAACGCAGGTTGGAGCAAAGGAAGGGACGGCCGAAAGGCGGTGGAGCCAGGGGAGGGTTCAATCCGCGTTTCATAAATCCTAGCTCATGGCCACTCTTTTCTCACTGGCCGTTCCTCATAAGTGGGTCCTTGAGTCCCACTTGCGTGCACCGGAGAAAGGCTGCCTGCTGCAGCACGATGCATGAATAGGCGCACGTGGGAAACACGCTTCTCGATCAGCGGGCGAGGTCGAACATGCATGTTGGTGGCGTTCGAGTAGGCTGCAGAGACGGCATGTTCTCAAGAAGTTTTATTGCGGATCTGCAGGTCAAGCCGGCCGCGGGATACATATCATCCAGCAGATATTCTCGTCCGGGGTTTACTGTTGTTGACATCCTTGAGCGGGTATCAAGAGTTTGAGGTTTGAAGCTGCTCAAGTATCCTCAAGATGAAACCCTGAATTCAGCTGATTGGGGGTCACCAGCTATACTGAGTTCACCAATGAAAGTTGATCTTTCGAACCCCGCATAAACTTATAAGCTGTTAGAGTTAGCTAGTAGTACGGACTATTGCCACTGTGATATTAGCACTACCAAACCCTAAGCCGGAGCTGACCCTGCGATTCTTCGCAAGCTGAAGTTGAGCGCTAGTAATTTAGAGGAAATTAGCCCGATAATATCTCAGTTCTATATTTAGCGGGCTGGGCGATCTCTCGATCGACAACTAACTGTCAATAGGATGCTTTCCTCGGACGCAAACCTCCGGTTCGAACAACTTATCTCATTTTGTTCAAGTCCTTGTACTTTGTGAAGTAGCCTCGATTTGAGAGGGATGACCAGATTTGGGAGTGTTGGCCGGCATTTGTGACAGAGAACTTTCGAGATTGATTTGACTGTTTGGTCCGCTCCGTTACACGGTATGCGCGTGCCTGCATGCATGAACTCAATGGCAAACTTGTGAAAGCGACAAGATTCGTGTCGAGCAGGCACTCCCCAGCCGACTCAGATCGTACAGGGGTCTGCGTAACAGGCCCGCGATCATGTGGGCTCGTCCTATGCATCAGGTCCTTGGCTGGCCCATGTAATATATTCCGAACGCCATGCTTGGTCACTAACGTGTTTCAAGTGGGCTGTCGTCTATAGACCCGACCGCTCGTCGGTGATCTTGAAATTGACCTGAGCGTTCCTTGTCAAAAAGGGAGCAGGCTCCCCTGGGGTCATGGCGGGACCTAGAGCGCTTTGTCCTTAGATCTAGACCAGGCTCCATGCTGCCAATACTCACGAGTTAGCATCCTCGGTAGAAATTTTATTACTGCATGCTTGAGTCGCTGCCTGCAGAGAAAATTCTGTTTAGAGGGCTTGTGCGCGGGCTTGGAGGGGCTAACTTGTGCTAGAGCGAAGACTTCGGAGGTCCCAGAGATCAGGCAGAGAAACCCTGGGAAGGTGCTCGGACAACTCGACACCCTCTCGCTTCTAGGCCGGTCAGCTGTCAAAGTTATAAATGCGAGACCGGGTAAGAGAAAATTTCAAGATCTGCATGCATTTTGAATCCAGGAGTCGGTTGAGCTGCCGATTGTGTCGGTGGAATGGTCAAAAGGCAGATTCGTTCGTGTCGACGCTCCACTTGTAGTTCTCTCTCCATAGCTGCACCCCAAAGCCCCTGCGTGTTCGTCCGAGGGTTTGGAGCAGATGTTGGCGGGTTCCGAATTCAGTGGGTCAAGCCGAAAGAGTTCAAGCTTCAATTAAATCGTCGCATTGGCGTAATATTACTCGTGTCGCAGGCGTAAAAAGGAGCTTTCGCTTGCCGGGGTGCCATGTGTGCATGATGTCCGGCTGCCAACGGGCATTCCTTCTCCGTATCAATGAAACCCACCCGCTCACCTCCATGAGATTGACTTTTGTGCCATTCTCCATTCGCAAGCCGAGAGTTCTATTTTTGCTACGCGAGGTTCTGCGTTGAAGATTAATCTGACTCTTGCGAGGGTCTTGTCAGCTAGAGTTCATACGTAATATCTGAGGAATTATACTAAGTATTACATCGGCCTCAAAGGTTCCATTCCTGGTCGTCCCCTTCTTCCTGCTGTTGTTGCGGGCATTTGTTCTCTGCTTCGTAGATCTCCTCACAATTCGCAATATTGTCCTCCCCTTTTGCGCACTCCTTAGGTTCTATGCAAGGCGCTCTTCCCGATTGCGGCGTCGCTAAACCGGGCCCAGCCAGTGCGATCTTCACCTCGTCGCGGTGGTCGGCTAGGTCGAGGAGCGGAGGGAGAAGCTGGGCGATCTCGAGTTAGCAGCTGTAAGTTGTGCTCCCACATGCAGACTAATGCACCTGTACGGAGGTGTGGAGGTAATGCATGCAAGTGTATGTAGTACGGTACCTGTAGGTACAATATCAAGTTGCAAGTTTCTCCATAATGAAAACAAGATGAGGTTGATGGCGGTGGGGCGGATGGCTTGAACCATCTTTCGAAGAGAACTCCTTTGAGTTGCCTTCCTGCGAGCTTGCCTTCGATTCGTGAAGACGTGAGATCTTGTGATTTCCCTGAGGATGATATTAGATTATATTGTCTTGCCTGGGCGTCCTTGGTGCTGTGCGATGTGATGGGGGTTTGCGGTTGTATTGCTCGCCGAGTCGACCACTTCGCACCCGCAAAACGTAAACCTCACCCTGAGCCGGGTGCCAACGTGCCAGCAACAACCCACTCCAATCATCCATCTCAACGGCATCGCCATCGAATGCAGTGGAATCGCATCTCATCCTCCCTCCCGAGATCGAACATCCTGCACCGAGAGCCACGAGCTCTTCACAATCCTACCCTCCCTCCCTACCTCCAATCCGTCCATCCAACCAGCTTCCATCGCACAAACACCAACTGCGCATAGCCATTCGCACACAGCAAACACTCCATCCGGTTCTCCCTCTCACACACACGCAATTTTGCAAGGGCTCGGAAAACGTGGCAATTGGCACCCCAAAAGGATCTGCCAAACTGCCAGAAAAGCTGGGGCACGACAGCCAGGTCCCGATCATTGGTGGCCGCCAGCAGGGGACTGTCGCAGCTCGACTCTTGTCGCACAGCCAATTTCTGTCCAGCAGGATTGGCCGCTTTCCCTCGTCGACACTCCTGCTTCCGACTCGAGTAACGTTCTCGAAGCCCCAGACTCGAGTCATCCCGCTCATAAATAAGGACGCTCGATTGCATGCACCAGCCCAGGCCCATAGTCAGGTAGGGAAACAACTTCACCTTCGGCTCCGTATCCTGCCCTGTCTCTTTCCCTGACCCCCTTGGATCGGGCGTTTTTCTCGCTCCTTTGCCCGGATAGGAACATATAATAAGCTGCAGGGAACTCGGATACATGTTCAGTACGCACGTTGTTGCTAAACACCAGTGCCGGGAATCACAGGACAAGCTACAGGGCTGCTGCATTGTTCGGCCCAGTCGACGTTTCTCCTGTCTTCTATCATCGGGTTAAAAGATTGCTTGTCCCCAATCAGACGACTCCTGCATCGGGGCTATCGACTTTCCAAGGCACTCCGCCCTCAAACAAGCATCGCCGTCCGCCAGCCAGCCGTCGGCGTTGTTATCCGAAGAGCCTTCTTCGACCTGCACCCCAAAAAATAGCACGACATCGCCTCAACCTCCTCCGAGAACCGACATCATCGACTTTCAACTGTGGCTTTGCTTTAGCACATCCACATTCCTTTCTTGTTTCTAGCAGCCTGGCGTCGGACCATTCGAAAAATTTTCTGGTTTCCCTTTTTTTTGGGTTCCCTTTCCTTTTCTGGACCTCTGAGACTGCATCAAGTGCGATCTAACTAACATCCGTGGAATCTTTCGCTGGCCGCTGCCGAACATCGCCCCCCACCAAGACATATTCCAATCCAATTTCGCTGCATTTTACTCGGGAAAGCAATTATTTCTTGGCCTCATCTTTCAACAATCTTGGAAGAGCTCTGTAGAATCATAAACAGCGCCTATTAGACGTCCTGACCATCGCCTTATTACCCTTCGGCATTTCTCCAATAGGTTTCTCGAAAACTATCCACCGCCCTTCATCACATCCATCGACATACTCGACATACTCTACGTTCATTACTTGCGACTGAATCAACGGCTGGACCCCTCTGCTCTAGCGTTACAGAGATGGGCAACAACAACGGGAAGCCCGTGGTCTTCACGGATGAAGGTATGCACTGTTTGGCGACTCGTCTACAGGACCCTGCAATGCCGAAGTTCCGGCGTTGAAGCGGCCAGAGAAGAGGGGCTTCTCATGCTAACGATTGGCTTTCATACTTCGCAGTCAACCTCAACCACTTCAGATTACTCAGGGTCGTTGGCAAAGGAGCGTTCGGCAAAGTACGAATCGTAGAGCGGAAAGACACTGGTCTGACCTTTGCCTTAAAATACATAAGAAAAGATGAGGGTATGCGCAACAAGTGTTCCGTCTCCAGAACTAGGGAGGAAATGCTAATCAAAATTGCCTTACAGTTGTCAGGTCAGAGAGTGTCCGGAACATAATACGAGAAAGACGAATGCTAGAGCACCTCAACCACCCCTTCATTTGCAATCTGAGATACAGCTTTCAGGATGTCGAATACTTGTAAGACTACGCTACCCCAAATCTAGTTTTCGACATGGCGCTAATAGTTGGTCAGGTACATCGTTGTGGACTTGATGAACGGTGGAGATCTGCGATTCCACATCAACCGCAAATCGTTCACAGAAGACGCCGTACGGTTCTGGATGGCAGAGATCGCGTGCGCGCTGGTGTACACGCACAAGAGGATGATAGTCCACCGAGACGTCAAACCGGACAATATACTGCTGGATTCTGATGGACATGTCCATCTAGCTGACTTTGTAAGTCCCATTGATCCTATTCACAAATCTATCGATTGTTCTAACGCCATCAATAGAACGTCGCCTCAGACATACATCCGGATAGGCCTTTGACGAGTAAATCTGGTACTTTGGCGTACCTTGCACCGGAAGTCTATGCGGGCAAGGGATACGGAACAGCTGTAGACTGGTGGTCGCTAGGTGTCGTGTTCTACGAGTGTATATACGGCAAGGCAAGTCCAACGATCAATCTCTTTCATTGTCTTCCAGGCCTGCTAACACCGCTTCCAGCGTCCGTTTGTATCCGACTCTCATGAAGAATTAGCGAAGGAAATCATGCGCGCCAGCCCACACTATCCTATCACCAGTCCGCCGGTCTCGACACAGTGCGTAAGCGCTATCAAAGGCCTATTGAATCCGGACCCGAAGTACCGACTCGGCGCCGCCGGATTTGAGACCCTTACGAGCCATCCTTTCTTCCGAGATATCGACTTTGAGGCCCTGATGCGAAAAGAAATCGACCCGGTGTTTGTCCCATCTCGCGATAAAACGAACTTCGATGCAACATACGACCTGGAGGAGTTGTTGTTAGAGGAGGCGCCGTTGGAAGCAAGAGCGAGGAGACAGAAACCCAGAGAACAGCTAAAGGAAGATGCCACCCCACAAGAAGTCAGAACCGAGGAGCTCCACCGGATGATAGAGACTCTGTTCGAGCCGTTCGACTACACGGTGGCGCAATATGACAAGTAAGTACTAAGAATCACGATAATTGACGATCGACCAATATTCTCTGACACTAACTCTCCAGAAGATACCCCGGAACTGTTGATCCATTGACTAAGTCAGTCGGCCCGGTTCCAGACTGGGTAAAACCTGCCTCCGAAGATCGACCTCGCCCTGTTGTCATTGGCGCCGCCGTGACTGGTGACAACAGTGACAATGAAAAATCCAGAGTTGTATCGCCGTCTCCTAGTGGCTCGCCGCCGATACCAACAACTGTGAATGCAAAGGACGAACCCAGCCGACCGCCAACCAGTAGCTCCATGCATGATCTGCATAGATCACACACAACTCCAAACTCCGTGCCTCCTGTGCCCCCGCTCCCCAACCATGCGGTCAGCAGCGGTGGAAGGACGCAATCGTCGACCAACGGCCCACAAGTTGTGCTCAACCAGTCGGGATCATGGGGTAGTAACAACACCCAAGACGCATCGCAGCCAGCACAGGCGAAAGGCGACCAGAAGAAGCCATCTGGAATGCTTGGATTTCTGTCGAAAAGGAAGGGTAGGGGTGCTAGTCCCAAGCCTCAGGAACGCGGCGTGTTGGGACGGGAGGGCGCACGTCAGATCATCGGTTAGATGCCATGCTCACTGCGCACCTGTCCCATTTGCCCGCCCCATGGCTTCCTACAAGTTCCTCGTCAACGGCGAAAACGACGATGAAGATGAAGACACTGCCGACACGACATGACCAAGCCGCATTCAATTCTGCCCTTCACATCACTTTTTTATCTCGCAATCGTTCTTGCTTCACATTTCCTAACTGGCACGGCTTTACGATTTGAATGCACCATTGTAATCATGCGAAGACAAGACCTCTACTTTCGACGGACCGATCTCTTTTGCACCTACCTTAACTCTTGAGGCCCGCTTGGCCCCACCTACCGCTTCTACCTTCCGCAAGCATCAAGCATCAACAACCGAGTCCACGCGCGAGCGAGCTCTCACAATCCCCTACACAGATCTTATCTCATTGCTCACATTGAAGGAGTTGGAACCATATTTTTTTATTATTATCATTCTATGTGCCTATTAATTCTCTATTCTTTTTTATCTTGCGTTTGTTGATGCTTCTGTTTTTTGTTATCATAACGTATAGTGCAGTACCATTGCTATCTGGTTTCCGTTTATGCAACGCTGGTGTTTTATGCTTAATTTGCTACTTGTACGTTTAGCAGAGTGGTCATCTTTCATTATTCTTCTTGGCTCTTGCTCTTCCGCTTCTAAACCCATCCTTTATCATTCGCTTCCTATTGATCTTCATGTTGAAGACGCACAGCGATGCATGCATGCTGCAGCTTAATCGGTCGTTTTTCTTATTCTTTTTATTGGATATGATTGGGACAGAGCATTTTCTCATTTATTTTTCTTGATTGCTTTATTATTCGTTCTTAGTGATTGGCTGTTTCGCAGATGCATACACGCTGCGTACGTACGCATTCGGAGGAGGAGGAGGATATGGTAGTATATCTCTACTAGAACACTTTTTTAATCGTAACTCCTACTACTACATCTCTATCCTACACTAGCACTACCCGTCCCATTGGACCCATGCATCATTGTAAAAGATTTTTTCTTTCTTGGTTTCCTCTTGCATGTATACTAGATGTATACTAGTATAAGATACAAGCAGGTCGCCCTGGCATACACACATACATCCGTACATTACAATTCGCACTCGCACTACAATGTAACATTAACACTCGGGCTACAATGAGCCAATTTGTGTGCAGACATGCATGCATGCATCGATATGCAGGCCTGTAACGCTCGCTCATGCGGCAGCATCCTCGGAGGGGAAAGAGCACGCGCACGCATGCGAGGCCGTTGACACAGCCGACTGACGTCTTCGGAGTCTCCGCTGTGCACCACCACATCATCCATGGCTTGTCGACAGTCTGAAATTGTGAGTGTAGCGGGACGTGATGCCTATTTTGTTGAAGGCCCCTTAGCTGCTGCGTAGACGCACATACGTACCATTGGTGGTATATGCATGTGCATTTTGTGGTTACAGACTTACGTACACCTGTACGTCCGTAGACGTCTGTAGTACATGGACTTGCATACAGGAATCCATGTTATGTAAGTAAGTACTTAATTTGACTTCGAGCTGGCTGGCATCTGAGGCTATTCCGGACGAGGGTGGCCACGTGGGCGCAGACGAGGCGAAGGCAATCAACGATCGATGCCATGCCGGCTCCGCCTGACGCCTGCATATTTTGAAATTTGCAAGTGGAGCCTCGTTTACGTTATGGACCGTGGAAGTTCAGGTAAGGCGTGACTAAGGCTTAGCATGCAGTTGCATACTTTGATACCTTGGTCTATATACCGAATTAACCGGGTGATGAAAGCAACGCGGGCTTGAGAAGAGCTCGGATCTGGCACTGCTTGATATTGAGCTTGTACCTGTCGGTGGTGTAACCGGTTCGATGTGAGTACTTATAGGTAAGAAAGCAAGCACTTGGGCTATCTGGGCTATCTTATCCGTGAATGTGTCTTCATTCGGTTGGCTGAGATGGCGGGTTAGCTGACTAGCGTTGGGTATTGGCGTGTCATAGACGTCAACTAGTTGCTTCGTGTACATTGTCGATCATCCAATCGGCGTGACCGCGACCAAAGATGCATGTAATGCATGAATATAGATCAGCTGTGCTTCCCGTGTTACAAGTTTCAGAACTTGTAGCCTCGTTGGACTCAATGGCAGGATTGTGGGCCTGTGTCGTCTTCTTTATCAGTGCCCGAGTCGGAGATAGATGTGGATGAGGTGTAGTTGGTGAACGGACAGGCCTTCAGCGGTTTGTACCAGATTTGAGACCAGCTGCTAATTCTCTCCGTCGACGCCACCGTGCTGCTTGTTCAGCATCTGCGTAATCGTCCGAGTCGGAATCTGCGAGCTCCATCCGATGCTTGTACTTGCTTGTCGCAGGAGGAGGTGGTGGTTTGTTTGCAGTCGAAGTGGAGGGCATTGCAGGGAGCTTTGACGACATTGCAGGGAGCTTTGACGAAGGTGCTGCTGAATTTCGGCTAGGGGGCCGAGTGGACATCGGCGACGAGGATGGAGAGCGAGGAGCGGGTTTCACGGCAGCAGACTTGCGGGCTGATTCTCGTGGAGGGGCAGCCGGGGGGTGTTTCGACAGAGCAACTCTGTTGTGTATATCCTGCAGGCTAGCCTTCCTGCTGATCGGGGTAGTGGCAGTGGATTCTCTTCGTTTTGGTATCACATCCAAGTCATCCTCGTCGCCTTCACCATCCGATCCGGTCTCTTCAGAGTAATCTTCGTTTTCGTCCTCCACTATGTAGCTAACCTGCCTTCTCACCGCGGATGGGGATGTCTGTGTTGAAGAAGGCTTCTTAAAGCTTGCTTTCGTGAAGCCCGCAGCAGCACGCGTAGAAGGCTTTATTCCCTTTCCTGGAAGAGGCGGTAGCGGGAGTACAGCATCCAACCTCTGGGCAGATGTTGTCATCAGCCGTCCGAGAGATCGAGACGCGAACTTTGGATTGTGAGCCATTTCTTCGTCTGGCTTCACGCCGGCGGCATGCTTGATAGCCGCATCTTGCACGCGTTTCTTGACGACCAGCTGTCGCTCTTTCGACATCGCCGCCTTGATCTTTGGTTGCGAAAGCTGTGAGGCAGCTGCGGCGGCAGCTTTCTGCGATTTGCGCTGGGCGAGTTGGTCTTGCAGGCGCGCGAGCTCAGCAGAGTGCAGCTTCGCGGTGTAGGACTTTGCGATCTGGAGCAGCTCGTCCTCGACCATGATGTAGCGGTCGTCGTGCGAGAGGCCATCTCTCATGTATCTGCGGGACAGCACCGTGGTTAGTATAAACATCGCCGTGCGGGATCGGTGCAGGGTGGAGTGGCGCTGACTCGTCTTCCTTGAAGGTGTCCTCTGCCTCCACCTCCACCTGTCGGCGCTTGGCCGCGACGTCATCATCATCGCGCTTCTGCTCGAATCTGGGTCTCTTGTGAGGTCGGGCATCGCCGGGACCATCCCTCCAGGGGAGATAGCGCCCCATCGCCGGCGGGCGCTGCGGTTCTCTCTGCTGCCGCTCCAGGTTCGCGATGGCTGTCGAAGTTGTGACGCGACGACCAAGACCAGGCGGCCTGGTCCAGATTCCGGGGAGCACTCGGCTGGCGGTAGCCGGGGGACGTTCGCCGGGTTCGGTCTGTTTGGACGGCGGTGTCGAGCGAATGAGACAGCAGTCATGCGGCAGGCGAGCTGGTCGGTCAGGTCAGTCGAGTCGAGTCGAGCAGCGGAAAGAAACCCCGCCCAGCTCCGATAGCTTTATAAGACCAACAAAGACCTTGTCCGCTCCCTCTGCCCACATTCTCCCAACATCACCACCTCCAGACAGTCGACCGCGAGCAGCTTCAAAAGTCCCCGCCGCACAAAGCCCGAAAGCACTGTCACAGCAGGACCTCCTCACTGTTTCCCAAATAGCTCGCGAGATCCCGCCGCCACGCCAATCTCCGCCGCCGATCGAGCCCATCTTTCCAGCTCGCTCCGACACTCGGCTCTTTAACAGTCGCCCGCCGGATTGGTCCCCGCCAGCGCTTCTCAGCTAAAGCTCCTCACTTCACCGCCGCCACCTGCCAGCTGTCAAATCAGTCACCGTAGTTACTTTCGCCGTTTCACGTCAGCCGTCACCGGTAGCTATCCGCTAGGTCGCCGCAGAAATTCGGGCAAGATGAGCTCTCCGAGGAGAAGAATTGAGACGGACGTGAGCATCGCTTCCTCGTACTCGTGCAGGCCTCAGATCTAGAGATGCTAATTGCGCTTGCTTCTGGAACTAGGTCATGAAGTAAGAACCCTCCGAGGGCAGCTCGCCTTTTGCCACAGCTGCAACCACCGGCGGAGAGCAGTTTGACTAACCTGACACGCATAGGTTGTATGTGCACAATGCCCTCTCGGAGTCCCGCTTCACCGGTAGCGGGCACATGATCCATGCTGCGAACCATGGCATTGACCGTCTCGACACTCTCGCAGGCTGATGAGCGACTACGAAGTCACTTTGGTCAACGATAACAGTACGCCTTAACTCAAGACAGCGATCCTCTTATCGATAAAATGCTAACTAACTACTCGCGTGCGCAGTGTATGCCAAAGCTTCACCGTTACGTGGACCGCATGCGAGATATATGGCTCACACGTTGCACAATTAACAGGCAGGAATTCTACGTTCGGTTTAATGGCCCCAAAGAGAGTACGTCCAGACCCTGACTACCACCTTTGCTGTAGCATCTGCTTACACTCGCGTTACACTACAGCTCCATTCGAGGGCGGGATATGGAAAGTGCACGTCGAGCTACCGGACCAGTATCCATACAAATCGCCTTCCATCGGCTTCGTAAACAAGATCTTCCACCCGAACATCGATGAATTGTCTGTGCTTTCGTTCCTACCACCGATACCCCCGGCTGTCTAACTGGCTCGCTTTATAGGAGTGGCTCTGTCTGCCTCGACGTCATAAATCAGACCTGGTCACCAATGTTCGACATGATCAACATCTTCGAAGTGTTTCTACCACAGCTTCTCGGTTACCCGAACGCCAACGACCCGCTCAATGGAGAAGCAGCGGCTCTGATGATGAGGAACAAGGAGCAGTACGCCGTCAAGGTCAAGGGTGCGTAATCTTTTCAACTTCGCCTTGCCCCCTTTCGTGTGTGGGGGTCAATACTAAAGAATCAAACCAACATGAGCAGAATACGTGAACAAGTACGCCACCAAAGAGGCTATTGACGCAGCCGAGGACGAGAGTGAAAGCGACGAAGAGATGAGTTCCGTGGGCTCATACGACTCCGGCGACGAGGACCCAGCCAGCACCATGGAAGTCTAGAGTCGCCGAATGCGATGTCCCTCGATATCAATCTACGTTTCGCATGCTCTGTCGTTACCTCTTTTCGTCTGTGGTTTCTTAGTTTGCAGGAGCCGGAATATGTTTATATCTTGTTTGTTGCTCCGCAGTTTTGGGAGAGGTGTCTTCCTCAGTTTTCATTCATAGTCTGGGTCCTTTCCTTCAAACCCTCGCCACTCCAATTTTATCCACGAGGATGCACTTACTAATGGTGATTTCATATATTGTAAAACCGCGGTGGTGCATTTCTCTACACATCTTGAATGCCTAAGACCTGGTGTTCATCCCTCTTGTCTGGTTGGTTCTTCTCTTTCTGATTGCAACATCAGTTCCAGGCGTTTTGATAGGAAGCTAGCAGCCCCCGTTCTTATTTTCGAGATATCATTTGCCTAAGAAGGGGATGTCATGTTGTGGTGGATTAATTGTACTTCAAGCCAGCCAGTTTACGTGACCTAAATACATACACGAAATTTGCCCAACCCAAATATATGTATGTAGAAAAGACCCTCGTAACGATGCTTCGTCTGTGGATACAAATCTTGAATACGCGACTATAATTACAATTATATGTGATCGTGATCGTGGCACAGTTCGCTTTTTTATCTTGCATTTGTGGACGTGGCAGAACATCAACATCAACCTTGGTTTTCGAGTCACCCCAAATCAACTGCAGCTAGCTATATAACGTTACTTATAACCTCGAGGCATCCGCCCTGCCAGTGATAATGCAATCAGCTGCAGCGTAGGAGCTGACAAGGCCAATCCTTACATGTTTCTGACGGCGTCAATCCAACGTAGGACATCTATTCATATCCTCACACGTGGCGGCGACGCGTGAGTCCGCGTTTTCATTGATGAAAAGCGTCGTCCACGCTTCGCTTCCAACGTCAACAACGCAGAACTATCGTGACCGATGCAATGTCGACGCTCAACATCACGCTCAGTCCGCTTGCTGTCGACCGGTTGTACGAGGCGCTAAGCTGCCTGGCGAAGTTTGGAGACTACGTTACACTTGAGGCTAGGAGAAACAAGGTAAGTGCATTTCTACTTGAATCCATTTCCATCTCGAGCAGTTAGCCCGTGCGCTTTAGTGCATGTAGACCTCTGATATATTAACGTGTTAACGTCCTCAGCTGAACCTACGGACTTTAAATTCGACGCATTCAGCTCACGTACTTATCTGTGTCGCCGGGGATACCTTTTGCGATGCGTATAATTTCGTGCCAGACCCAAGCAAGCTGGGCGACAGCCCGCTGTTCAGCAGCAACGGCAGCCAGAGCTCGGCGCGCGTGGAGGAAGGTGCATTCGTATGTAAGATTAACGTCAAGGTACGTATCCGCCGACAATAGCCCACTCGGTTCATCCGTCTCCACATCGATGCTAATGGTGAGGTACTGTATACGTCACGTATATAGGCGCTACTCCCTGTGTTCCGCGGAAGATACGTCCAAGAGGCGGTCAACAAGGAGCGGGACGAGAGCCTTGTGCAGGGGATTGAGAAGTGCGAGATCAGCCTGCATGAACGGGAGAATAGAGTGCAGTGCAGACTGGTGATCAAGCTGTTCTGCCGGCATGGTACGCATACACTCTCACGTAGCCTATAGAACCTGATGCTCGCGTCTGGATATCCTATTGTCTGAATAGCAAGAGGCAGATCTGGTCTAACAAGTTACATACAGGAGTTGTCAAGATATTCAAATTACAGTACGAGGAAGCGGATATTATGTACGCGACCTTCTTGAAAGAATGGGGGGTCAACCGCTGGACGATTCGCGCTGGGGAGCTGAAGAAGTGGATGGAGCACTTTGGACCGAAGGCTGAGCATCTGGATATTGGGTCTGAAGAAGACCGGGCCAACTTTACCAGCTTTTCCGAAAAGATTGTCGACGGCGCTCGTACGTACTGTCTGTCCCTTCGACCAATGAAATCTGCATGCATGACGATTTACAGTGACAAGGAAACTAATGATTCACGAATGTCCATGAATCTATATACGCAGAAATCTTGAAGCACCCGTTGCAAACATCTATCGAGCTCGACTTGATCGAGTTCCATGAGTTCCAGGTCGCCCGCGACACCCATATAGCAATCAACGTGAAGGACTTCAAAGCCATGGTCACCCATGCCGGCACGCTCGACCAAGTGCAGATATCAGCCGCGTACGGCGAGGCCGGGCAGCCGATGCAGGTCACCTACGACCAGAACGGCATGTTCTGCGAGTTTACGCTCATGACGCGGAAGAAAGGTGCCGCCGGCCCAGCAGGCGCAGGCAAGGCGGAACCTGTGGCGAAGATCGTAATGCACCGTGGCACGTCCGCCGCTGCTGCGACATCTGCCAGGGCCGGATCTCGAGAGACGTCCGCGCCCCCCATTAAAGTGCAGCCGCAGAGTTCCGCTACACGGAAAGTGAATACGCCAACTCCCGGCCCTTCTGCAGGACCACTACCATCAAGCGCTTCGGTGCACGCTGCAGCTCCGTCGATTCCACCGACGGCTAGCAGGGCTGCATCGTCCAAATCCGCATCGGGATCGGCTGAGATGCCGCCGCCACCACCCCCTCTACGTGTTACCCCCCGCAGTGGATCGGTCTCTGCAGCGTCGGATAGTAGCTTGAGCAGAGGCACACCGGCGTCTGCTCGGCAGCCGTCGCTATCACTAGGGTTCAAAGGATCATTACAACCACGGCCTAGTCAGAGTTTATTCCTGATGGACGAGGATGACGATGACGATCTCTTCGGGCCGACGCCCGCGGGAGGCGTAGACGATGGAATCGAGGGACTACTAGACGATCTTGACGATGACGATGTACTCGGCTGGGATGCGTCGTTAGATTCGGAGAGGGTGTCATTTGTGGAGCTGCAGGAACGGGCGGTGAATGCGGATGCGGGGAGAAAGGCGGCGCCAGCGGCGGAGAAGCAGGAGTCGGAAGAGGGGAGTTACGTCGGGCCGACTCAACGACGGGATGTGGTCAGTTCTATCTTTTATTCTTCCTCTCTTCATTGGTTTAGTACATCACAGCTAATGGTCATCTCCAATATAAAGGTCAAGGGTCTGTTCGACGACTAGCGCATCACCGTGCAATTGCATAAATACATAAATACATAACTAGATCCTAACTATATAAAACAACATGAGGCCGGTTGACGCCTCGATGGCAAATGAATACCCAATCTCGCCTTGCAATGTTGAATCCCTTCCCGCAGCAGTTGAATGTTGTACATACGCCTTCCCACCGTGTTAAACCCCCAGTACCAGACCCATATATACAGTGTCACAGTGCACCTACAATCCCTTCACCAACGGCTTGACCTCCTCGACAATCCAGCGACAAAACTCCTCCCACTCCTCCCTCAACTCTCTCAATCGCTGCTCTCTGATCCCTCCCTCCGTCACCACGCCCACCTCGGCCCCTTCGAACGCCGCATACACGACACTCGTCTCAACAAGGTCGCCAACACCCTCCAATCCTACATTATCGTACGCCTGCAGCACCTGATAGAAATCATGGCTCATCCCCGTCGCACCCTGTCCTAGGATGCCCGGATCATCGTTCGCAAGCGCAACCGCGACACCATTCGCCAGAAACGCCGGCAGCGGATGCGACAGCACGGAACTAGCGAGCCGCAGCACCTCATTCGAGATCGGACAGACCTCCAAGCATATATTCCGCTTCTTCACCTCCTCGATCAACAGCGGGTGCTTGTACAGACTGAACCCGTGGCCGATACGTTTAGTCCCCAGCAGTATGGCGTCGAATAGATTCTCGTCGTGCACGTCGCCGTCACTGTTGACTTCACCAGCGTGCAGGAACAGCGGGATGTTCACGCCGGCCTGTGTGCATAGTGCCTGGAAGTACTTGATTTCCGGCAACATATCCCGCAGCGGGCGGCCGAGGTCCTCTTGACCGACGAGGTCGAAGCCGGCGATGACGTCTGGAAAGCGACGGAACACCTCGATGCAGTAGCGCATGTTTTCTTCAATGTACTCGCGGGAGTTCATGCGCAGCGTCGTCCAGATGAAGCGGGCGCCCCAGAAGCGGGAACCCTCAGGAGAGGCTTTGAAGGCTTCGAGTTCCTCTTTGAACGCAGCGAGTTGGTCGTACGCGCCGCGGTGGCGGTCAGCAGGGTCTTCTGGAACGAAGAAGACGGTGCGGATGTCAGCGTAGCGGATGCCATCAGCGGCAAGTTGGGTCAGGACCCTGCGGACCATTTTGCGGAAGAAGGGCACATGTTGCGTGAAGCCGATGAGGATGCGGAAAACGGCAGTGAAGCGCCGCCAGATGTCGTGCAGGCCGTTGTGGTGCGTGAGGGAGTCTTCGATAGAGATGGTAGTGTGGCGGACAAAGTACTTGATGAAGGCCTCGCGGTTCGCAGGCGTGATAGCCGTCGCGAGAGGGGTATATGTGCCGGGTTTGTAGGAGGGAGAAGTGAAAGGTATGACATCGGCGGGGGTTGGCCCGATGGTGAAGGAGGGGGGTGCAGCAGAGGCATAGTCGTCATCGGTGAGAAGCGGCTGGGGAACACTGATGAGAATGTCAGGCGATTCGATAGCCGCCTCACACATCCACCTCACTGATATCAATCAAACCGTGTTAGCCCCGTACGCATATTTACGCTCTACACATTCGTAGAACTGGGAGCCAACCGAAGATTGATGGACGAGTGTATACATACTGTCGCACATGGCGTCAAAATGCGAATGCAAAAGCGCCCCCTTTGGCATCCGCTTGACCACTTTCCACAGCAGCGTCTGCTCCATCCGCTCCTTGGCAAGCGTGAAGGCCATACCCGGGTATACCTCCTGCTGGCTCTCAGGTGCCTTCGACCAAACCTTCGCTTTCTCGACCTCGCGGATCTCACGGACGACGGCCGCAGCCTCCACGGCTAGCGGCGTCATACGTTGGCGGAAGGCATGGTCTGCATATGTATATATGCGCTGTCAGCGGCTGCAAGTTACATGCACGCAGGCGTTGGTAGTATAAGTTAGATACGCACCGTGTCTGCGCTCTTTCTCTAGCGCGATTAGAGCAGCACGGGTGCTCAAGTGCTCCCGCACGAGCACGTCGACCGGCGGCGCAGCCATGGTTTCGGTTGATTATGTATGTATTGGATGTTTCCGATGGTGAATATGGTAGCCCACGCGCCCGTGTTGACCTTGTTGGAATTTTGACACTCCCAGAATAAAGACTCGCCGCTCAACAGGCTTGCTTGCGATCGAGGGACACGCACGATGATATACGATCGATACGCCGCGCAACCTGCAGAGCCAAGATGACTCAATCGGTGGAGAACAATGGAAATAGATCGAAAGACCCGGCCGGAGCCGAGGGATGTAAGCAGGGACGCACTAGGTTTACCTGCCGATTGGATAGCGTCGTCGCGACGTAAACCTGGTTTGGGCGGCCAGGCAGCTACTAGCAGCTGGACTCAAGCTGGCAGTTCACGCTCACAACCTGCCGCATCCAGAGGTTCACAACGCGGTTGCTGTTGCATTTCCACGCTCGTCGACGCGCGTCCCAGTGCACTACAATTCGATAACTACTGTGCCGTCAATAGGCCGTGTTTCGAAGACGGTCTGAATACGCGCTCCACCAAAATAATCAAGATGAATGCCCCACCGATACCGTATTATAGCCTTCAATATGTCGTTCGACCAATAATACAATAACATTACCGTAACAATAAACCCTGGCCTTCCGGCACAGTAATTATAATCGAAGATGTAATCAAACTTAGATACTCGCAGTTAATTTGGAGTACTTTCGTTAACCGATGCATGTTTCAAATATACCTGAGCCTAGCCTTGGTAAGCTTAGAGAGACCAATCAAAACTCTCTCAGCAGGCTCTGACATGCGGCCTGGTTTGCGAGAATGCCAGGCTGATGAGTTTGCTGGCATATTATGAGTTGGCAAACACTGCATTACACTTTGGATCCCCCTAGAGCGCTTATACACTTGGACATATTAATTCTTATCCCGCACACAATTGCTGTAGCCTTGGCTGTTGATCGTCTTCTCTACGCTCTCATCTCTCCATTTAAGTACGCTAGATCGATCTATAGCACCAAGTCATCTCACCTCATCGTTTATATTGTGGAGTTCTCATGGATCCGCTATCCGTCGCAGCTTCTATTGGCGGGTTGATAGCTTTAGTAGATCTGATCGCAAAGTCAAGCTATTCCTATGTCGGCAAAGTTAAAGATGCTCCCGAAGAATGGAAACAGATACAACAGGGAATACTAGCTCTTCGCCTGGTACTATCCGTGTTGGAATCTCAAGTGCAAAAATTCCATAGTACAGGAACAAATGATTCCAAACCTTCAGCAATTGCCGCGCTTGGTCTCACTGCAACCACTCCCAATCAAACAACCTCGAATACGACAACCTCCCGGCCAGTCCTGATAGATGCTACGAAGACTTTGCTTGAAAAAATATCCAACGACATCACCAAGTGGGAGAGGTCACCGAGGGCGCAGCGTTTAATGTGGCCTTTCAACTCAGGTCGAGCCCAGGAGTACTTAGCCAGTCTAGAGAACTGCAAAAGCAGTTTCAATCTCGCCGTCGATGTTGACAACTAGTAGGTATCAAGCATCGCAAGATATCTCTAGGACTATATACTGAATTAAATAGTTCAGCTGTCAGGGAATGCTTTCAAAATACTATACGAATAGAAGACGGGGTCAGGGATATCATTGCCGAGCAAGCAAAGCTTCGATTGGAGAAACAGGCTGAAATCAAAGGTACCTAGCTCTATTAATACACGATAGGTACTAATCCCTATACCCTTTGAATACTAGTATACTGATGAAATCACAATTTCAAGAGCAAGAAAACTATCGCCTTCTGAACTGGTTGTCCCCTCTAAAACCAAAGAACAAGCTGAATAGTTCCCAGAAACTCCACGAGCCGGGCACCGGACAATGGCTGCTAGACTCAGATTCATTTCAAGACTTTTGGGAAAGGAAAGAGCCGATATTATGGCTATGCGGGAAAGGTGGGATAACGATACCATAGCATCCTTTCACGTTCACCCTTAAAATTAAAAGTCAACTCGATTTGCTAATATTCTTCATCTGTGTTAATATAGTTGGGACCGGAAAAACAATATTAAGGTAGAGTAATAATAAGATGCCTCTGTCATTGCTTTGCCTTAAACTAATGACCTAATCGCCGAACGTAGTTCTACTATCATCAAGGATATGACCCATCGCAGCTCTCTTGGCAACGATTCAATCGCGATAATATACGCCTTTTGCGAGTTCTCAGACCAAGCAACACTCGACCCCATTAACATCTTCGGTTCATTCGCAAAGCAATTATACTTGATTTTGCCCGGGACCGAGATGCATGCTTCCCTGAAGTCTCTCTACACCAAAGATAGAAATGAGAAAACAGGAGAAGCCGAAAAGCCCACGATGGAAGGCCTTTCAGATACTATCTCAAGCCTAAGCGACGAGTTTGACCATGTCTACGTCGCAATAGATGCTTTGGACGAGTATCCCTTCGAAATCCGTGATGACTTTCTCACAAACCTGTTGTCACTTCAACAGAAGACAGTGAATCTGTCCATCCTGATTTCAAGTAGACCCGAAAATGATATTCGCAACAGCCTTTCCTGCTATCCCCAGATTAGCACCGACAATTCCTCCGTTACCGATGACATCACCACCTATGTGAAATCCGAAGTCCAACATAAACGTAAACGACTCGCGAAGTTGGATGAAAGCAAGCAACAAGACATCATCCGGAAGCTCGTCAATAAGTCTGACAAGATGTGAGTTAACCCATAATAACACTGCGATTTATTCAATGAACCTAACGCCTGAGAAAATGTCCAGGTTTCGATGGGTCCAATGCCAACTTGATATCATCGATAAAGCAAGGACCGTAAAAGCGATGCAGACCGCTCTGGATAATCTCCCGAAAGGGCTATTCGGAACATATGACCGAATCCTCGAAAGCATCGAAGACGATGACAAGGAGATCGCCCGACGCGTATTGACGTGGCTATCATATTCTCACCGCCCGCTAGCGATCTCGGAGTTGCTTGAAGCGATTGCGGTGAATGAAAGTGACGATGAATGGGACGACCTAAAAGAAAACTTGCTCTCCGAACCGGACGACGTCCTCGAAATATGCGGCAGCTTGGTTTCACAACTTAAACCTGGTATACTTGGCCTAGCGCATTTCTCAGTAAAGGAGTATCTTCACCATGAATATACAGCAAAGGAACTTCCATATTTTAGCCTTACACCCACCAAAGCTCATGATGAGCTTGCTTCAGTCTGCCTCACATACCTCACGTTTGACAACTTTCGCCTCTACGACCCTAGTATTCAGAAAGACCGCTCGTCTTCCAACAAAGCTCATCCACTAGCATTCGAACGATATGCAAGGAAAAATTGGGACGCACATTATCGATCTGGGTCGCAACAGCTTATCGGCAGATGGTTCAAGAAAATTTTTCCACAACCCCAGAAACGTATACGTCTGCCCCCGCCCAAGGATCGATTAGCAGTAGAAATACCTTATGATCTTGGCATTTTAAGAGGCGGTTATTATCGAACATACTTTAGCTATGCCATCTATTCCGGATATTTTAGGATGACGCAGCATTTGCTCGAAATGGCGATTGATTACAACTTTGAAGCATATGACTATGATTACGCGCTCAGAGATGCTGTTGCGATAAATGATACAAGGATCACCAGTCTGCTGCTTGACGCCGGTGCTGATCCGTGCTATATCACAAGAGCATTAATAGCCATCCAGCGGCCCGGCCAACACGTTGAGATCTCCGAAAGCATCCTGGATAGTGCTATTAAGCACAGATACCCAGATATAGTTTCTCTACTCTTAGATGGCCGTGCCACAATCGACAAAAGAACACTTTATGAGGCACTGAAATGTGCAGCATCTTTCGGAGCGAAGGATATGTTCCGTCTGCTAAGAGAAAACGGCGCCCCTACCACCGATAACGGCGAAGAAGGGGTTTTGGCATCCGCCGCTCGAGGTGGAGACTTAGAATTTGTTCGCATGCTATTGGATGCAGGAGCGGATCCAAATTCGCCGCCCGGGAGCAGTTTGGAAGCAGCTGTCGAGTCGGGTGAACCAGAAATCCTGAACCTTCTCGTTGAAAGGGGCGCACGTGTCCATGAAGGAGATAAGGGACGGAAGAGTCTCTTCTATGTCGCAGCAAAATCGAGGTGGTGTATAAATTCGTGGTATATCTTCCACACTGGTCCCGACCTCGACACAGATGATGAAGAAATCCCTCACAAGTATACGGTCGATGGCTACAACGAATTCATCGATATACTCATCAATCTTGGCGCTGATATCAACTTGATTGAGGATGGGAAAACCCCTCTCGAGCATGCAGTCAATTGCGACAACGAAACATGGTTCCTGTTGCTAGCCAAAAAGGGAGCCGACTTCAATCAGATACAGAACCCTCAAAGAATATTGGAGTGTGCAATCGGACATGGTATGATAGACACGGTTCGTATGCTCTTGGATAGATGCCGTGGGATCGATATCAACGGCATGAGTCTAGATCAAGAGCAGATATTCGGAAATGTCGACCTTACGAACCTTCTTCTCCAACACGGGGCGAAAATGGATCCTGTTGCTTGGGAGAAGCAACATTTCGATCTGTCGTCGCTGCTACTAAAGGCTGTGACGGACAAGAACCTGGAGGATACTGAGGCTCTCCTAGCCAAAGGTGCTGATCCCTGTTTTGACAATAACGCGTCACTGAGATCAGCAGTCCAAGACGGCTCTCAAGATTTAGTGCGTATTCTCTTCCGTAACGCAGATCAGCTTGCTCACGCAAGATTTGTGTGGTATACTCCAGGGCTACTGCATCTTTTTGTAGAGTGGGGAGACGAGTATTTGGTTTCCCGAGTGTTAGAAATCCCTAGTAACGTTGATATCAACGAGCGGAGAAGCAAAGAGTCACCACTTGAAATCGCCTCGAAGCATGGACACCAAAGCATAGTTCGATTACTTCTAGAGAATGGGGCTGATCCAACATTGTAGTCCAATGGACATATGTATGTTTCAGTCTAGTTTAAATTTGTATCTATCGAAATACTTATAATAGGAAATTCTTAATTGTCCACAATAGATATATCCGAGGCTCAATATATCCTAACTTTTGGTGACGAATACTCTATACATACGTAGGGCTGATCCTTTATAAGTTATTTGGGGATAAGCGGTTGTTTTGTGTCGCCGGAGAGTTTGGCACTCGAGACCAGGCTTTTTTTTTTTCAATCTTTTGCTAATATAATCTACAGATCTGGTACTGCACGCTCCCGCCAACCTTGAACCCCCCCCCCCCCCCCCCCCAATAAGATCCCAGTCACTCAGTATAATAGGTCATCCACAAGTTACAGATCATGAAAAGACCATATGCATTGCAACGAGACACACTATGCTCTACTGGTATACACGTATACTCCTACAATTACAATCAACTTACGCACGCATGCATCTCCCAGCCGGATCGTATACCACCGCGACGTCTGCGGCCCTAGTCTCAAGACCAGCCGTTGCCCAGCATATCAATAAACCCCGTCTCACACTAGTCTCGTTCATTTGGCCCGCCGGGCGATCTAGCTTCGAGACTAGACTAACACACGATTGCATCTGCTGCCCTCCAAAAAAGCATACGTATACTCCACCCATGGTATCGCACCTCCACTCTATACCGAAACCACTTACCTAGTATATACCCACCCATCCAGACAACTCGTTAACCCAAAACACAGACATGATAAATGAAAAAAAAAAACTACATGACAAGCTTCCGCCCACGATACTTCCACCGCCGCCTGCCACTCTCCCTCCTCTCCGCCTTCACATCCTCACTCTCCACCCTCCGCGCCGGAAACCCCTCAAAGCTCCTCGCATACGTCGCCACCGTCCCCGCCACCAGCCGCGCATTCACCCCCCACGCCGTCTCATTCACATTCCCCAAATCATCGCACAGCTGATGATAACAAGGATCGTACCAACCTCCCGCCCACCCGCCAAACATCCGCTCCTCAGCCTTCGTCTTCACCCCCTCCGCGCCCGTCGCCACGCCGCCAGCGGGAATCCCCGCCTCTATGAAACCAACATAATCGCTGCGCCCGTCGAATTCGATGAACGTGTAGTTCACGCCCAGCGCGCGATACGTGTCCTCGTACAGCTGCCGCAGCGCCCCCGAGCCGACGGGATCGTGCTCGTCGGTGGCATTGTACACCTGGTACGCGAAGTTCGGGGACGCGAGCATATCGTAGTCCATGAAGAGGCGGATGCGCAGGTTCTCGGCGGGGCTAAGGTGCTCGGCGTACCATGTGCTGCCGAGCAGCCCTTCCTCCTCGCCGCTCCACCAGGCGAAGCGGACGCAGTTGCGGACGGAGAAGCGGGAGAGTTGGACGGCGAGTTCGAGCAGCGTTAGGCTGCCGCTGCCGTCGTCGTTGATGCCGGGCCCTTCCTCGACGGAGTCGCTGTGGCCGCCGAGCATGACGCAGTTCTGCGGGTCGCCGAGGACGGTTTGCGCGACGACGTTGCGCGTGTGGATCGTTTCGACGACGGCGTCGATGTAGGCTGACCCGGCGATGTCGTTGCCCGCTGTTAGGTTCCCGAGCAGCTGTTTGCCGATGTCGTGGCTGATGCCGAACGTCGCGATGTGGTGTGGTAAGGGTGTGCCGAGAGTGCCGCTTAGGTCGCCGTCGTCGTTATTCCAGACGACAGCGGCGACAGCGCCCGCGATACCCGCATTCTCGCTCTTGGTGCTGAAGCTGCAGTGGCCGCGTTTTATGAGCGCGATGGCGCCGTAGAGAGTGGTGGGGTAGTCCGTCGTATCGCACCCCTGGTTGTCGACGGCGACGAGCGGTGCGAAGACGGGTTGTTTGTGCGCGGTGGGCGGGGTGAGGCTCATCGGGTGCGCGTGGATGACATGGCGGTCGAGCACGAGACGGGACTCGAAGACGGTGCCGGAGACGGCGGGGAAGATCTGCTCGCCGAAGGTGTAGTAGCCGTCGAGGGTGGCGAGTATCTGCTGGATGTACTTTGTCGTGCCGACGTGCCCGAGGGAGCCGATTACGCGGGTGGGGTGGTTGTGTTCGGCGTAGCTCATGTGCGCTATGGCGTAGAGGTCCTGGGCGCGCGCGAGGAGGTTCGTGGTGTTCATGGCGGCGGCGAGCGCAGCCGGCGTGACGGGCGGCTTGTTCGCATGTCGGTGGAGCGGGTTGTCCAGCGGCTGCTGCTGTGGGATGTAGGGCGAGGCGAGTGTCGTCGTCGTGCCGGCGAGCAGAAGTGCCGCCGGCGAGAGAGAGAACTTGACATACATCGTGAGTATGCTGCCGTGTACGTCGATGAAGGTGGAGAAGGAGAGATAAGGAGGTTAAGTATAGAAGGTGAGATGGTTATCACCGAGAATGGCTGGCGGGGCTGCCGCTGCCGCCGCGCCGAAGCGGCCTGGAACGTGACACAAGAATTGGTGTTGTTGGCCCAGCAACAAAGATAGGAACCTTGTACGACACCAACATCGTGGATTACGTAATGCTCATCATTCGTTCATTGGACATTATCGTCGATACATGCCAGGCGACCAATAGACATTACAAAGGCAACAGGCAGCAAACAGGCAGGCTCAGTAATACAAGTATTGTTACATACAGTGCAAAACAGAAAATCCCCCAAACGCCATATGACAAATCTCATATCTAGAACAAAGAAAAGAAGCTTAACTAAAGAAGCTCGGCCGTACGTATCGTATAATCTATGAAAACGCACCAAACGGCTGGAACTGACGGCCGGGCGGACGGGTAAAATCTAAAAAGCCCGTCGCCAAAAATGCAGAGCAAACATAAAAGTAACGTACCGAGCATGCAACATATATAAACCCACCAGCGGCGACTTCTCACCACCACATCATCCGTTAGACATTAGTCAGTTAGTAAAAAGGCAAAGAAAATATCAACTGCAGGGTAAATCCTAAGAAACCTGTAGTAAGTAATTCGTTAAAAGGTCTCCGGCATCCCGAGTATGCCGTAGTCGGGTATCGGGTCCGAGCATGTGAAATTCCGCTCGTAGGCAATCTGCGGCAACGTCCCGGCCGCAACGCCCTTCTTGTACGACCACTGCACGGCGTCTTCCGTGTCCCACGTCCAGTACATCCAGCCCCACGCCAGCTCGAACGACTCCATTTGCGCTACACCACACATTCATTAGCCCAACATTCCTACCTCCTAGATGGTCGGATGGGTATATAGATATAGACTCACCCTCGGCAAACTTGAGCAAAAAGTCCTTGTAGAGCGCGGACCACTTGGCCGGATCCCCATTCGGCACGTCACACGAGCAATTCACCCCGCCATGGCAGCTAGGCGTCGTCACCGACGCCGACGGATCCGGGAAGATCAGGTTACCTTCCCACCGCGAGCCCGTACCCACATTATTCAAATACGGCACGCAATCCGTATCCGCCTGCCCAAACTCACCCACCATCGTCGGTCCAAACCCCGTTGTCGGGTCGTTGCTCTGCGCCATCTGCGTGCCCCACCCGGAACACGCGAACTGCAGCTTGCCCGTATGCGTCTGCGCGATCTGGCCAATGTTGAAGATCACGTACTGGTGCACATCGAGCACCAGGCCGTCGTAGCCGCTCAGCCGGCCCTTCCAGTTCTCCAGGCCGAGGAAGCCGTCGCCGAATACGATTTTAGCATCGAGGCCGTTCCCGCGGACGAGTTCGTACGCGTTGGCGGTCCAGTTCAGCACGTCGTTGAGCACCAGCGCCGTCATCCGCGGCTCGTTGACGAGGCCGTACATTGTGATGATGTTCTTGTACCGCGGCTGCGCGAAGAAGGTGGATAGTTGGCCATGCATATCCAGACTGCGCTGGGCGTTCGCCGCGCCGTCGGTACCGTTCAGCCAGTTGAGGACGCCCTGTCGGCCGCTGTGGTTCCATCCATTCTGGCCGCCCTGGATGCTGTGCAGGTCCAGCTTGACGCGAAGACCGTACTTTCGCGCCCATTCGATGCCGCGGAGGAGATACCGCCAGCCAACACGCGGCAGGTACGGATCTGTGGATACGGGATCAACAATCCAGTACGGGTAGGGGATGCGCACATGGTCGAGGCCGGCAGCAGCGATCTCCTGGAAGGTCTGTTCGGTGATGAACGTGGCGTAGTGCTTTTCCATAACCTGCGCGGTCTGCTTGGCGCCAAGGTATTTGGTGAGGGTGTATTCGTCGACGACGCCCAGGCTTTTGTCGTACTTGTTGAAGAACGAGGGTGTGATAAAGGGCTCCAGGACAAGCCAGCCGCCGAGATTGACGCCGCGCATGGGGGTCTTGCCGTAGGGGAAGGGCTTGTTGAGCGGCGGTACGTTCGGGTTCACTTGGGCGCTGTCGTCCCACGACGAATTGAGGCCCATGATGGAGAGGCCGCCGACGGCAGCGCTGGTGTAGGTGGTGTTGAAGTCGCGGGTGTCGTACCAGGTGAACGGATCCAGATAAGTTCCCTTGGCAGCCGTCTATCATCACATCGTTAGCTTGCATACACATACATTTGTTTCTTAAAGGCGAACCCACAGGAATAGTATTCGGATTGGCGGTGGGAGCCTTGCCGATTCCATTGCCGGTACCTCCACCCCCGCTATTGGCACCGCTGGCCTCGTTGCCGCCAGCATTGGCGGGCGAGCTGTTGTTCTTCCCGATGACGAGCACGCCGACGGGGACCAGAATGATAATCATGAGTATCACAAACGCCACCGCGCATACTGTCAAGTGAGTTCAGTCAGCAAACACATGCATCTACCCACCATCCGAATACAGATGAATGCACAACAGTGCATGGACGTTGCGAAAAGGGAAAGAACAAGGAAACCCACAAATGCAACACGACCGCCTCTTCCGTCGCTTCAGCTCGCCCATGGTCTTCTTCTCCCGGCGCTCCTCGCGCTTCAAAGCCCGGCTGCGTCGATACTCCTCCTCCTTGTTGAACGCCGCCAGCGACTCCTCGCTGAGCGGTATGATCGCAGAGTCCGTCGGCAGCCTCGACGAGCGCCGGTCCCGGTCCTTCTCGAGCAACTTCGACGACCGACTAGCCCGATGCGACTCGTCGGCCGCGGGAAGCGCAGCGGCAGCGGGAATCGCGACGGATTCTCGCCGCGTCGCTGACGAGCGGCGGCGATGGCTGCTGTTGCGGCGTGTTTGTGTTTGCGTTGGATTGGCGTTGGCGCTGCTGTTGCGCTCGCGCTCACGCTCACGCTGCTCGCGGCTCAGACGCCTGGCGCGGGATTGGGAGAGTCTGCGGGCGTGAGGCGGGGTGCGGATGTCCTCGTCGTCGTCGTCGTCGGTGATGAGCACGGGGATCCGAGGGGGGTCGACGGAGGGGTCGCGATCGGAGCCGCGGCCGGAGCGAGAGCGAGAGTCGAGGCGGATGTGGGCTGATCTTCGCGAGTACTCGCGAGAGTTGGAAGGGTTGCGAGAGTGTCGTCCGCCGGCCATCTTGACGGCTTTAAAGCGGTCTTTCTGCCTGGATGTCTGCTGTCTGGCCTGTAGCTGTCAATCTGTCTTCCTGCTGCTGCTGCACCGCTGTAGGACCGTGCAGCTGATTGATCTCTTATTTTAGAAAAATAAAAAGGAGATCTCGGGCGAGCTGCAGCCTTATATCTCGAATACCAATCTTCAATAAGAATTACCAATAAAATATGCAGCGAGTTTCGAAATGCCGTCGTAAAGAGATGTAACGATCGTAATAAATTGTAAAGCGTGGTCAACGTGCTGCAAGAGAACGTGTTACTCGCGCAATCCACGGCAAGCTACCAGTACTATACTATACTACTAGTAGGCCAGCAGCCTGCCTCGTCCAGCCAACGTTGGGCAACGGCAACGGTTACGCGGACAGCCTGCCGAGCTGGTAACAGGTAGCGAGTCTGCCAGTGCGCTAGCAGGTTTTTAAATCTGCTGGGCGGCGTGCTGAGGGCGTGATCGGTGTCCGATGTGTGGATTGTATGTGTGTGTGCATGCAGGCCGGAAATTAAAGATGTCTGGTATGTATGCCGTTCGCAGGTGGAAATTCGACGGACGGGCCGAAGAGCAGAAAAAAGGGTCACAGCGGGCTGCTCTGACCGGCGATATTGCTAAAAATTCCCTCCGAATAATTACCAGGCTGGTCGTGTAGTATATCGTATCGTCTTGTAACGGTATCGTAGTCGTTCGTAGTCGTAGTATATCGAGTATTCTGTCGTGGTGCAGGATTTGTGTTGCGCGGTAAACAGGAGCCGGTTGCTGGTGGTTACTCGGGCAATGTCGCTGCTTCGGGCTGTTCCATCGATTGAACCGACGTCGCTGAATCAACTGAACTGAACGAGGGACCGAACCAGAAACCAGAAACGAGAGGACCAGCGAAGGGGGAAGAGGGGCGAGAGATCTGATATGTATGAATGTACGTATGTCCGCAGTATGTTTTGTATGTACAGGCCAGCAACAACAGTTAACAAAAAGGCCGGCCGGCAAGCTAGCTCGTGGATGGATATAATATAATATATGTCGAGCGGCTGACAAGACAAGCCTCCTGTGCGACTGCGAGCGGAAGGAAGGAAGGATAAAAAGATAGCACCGTCAGTGCATCTTCTCTCGCAGATAAAAAAAGAGAGGATGAAGTACGGAGTATGTAGGTGCAGGTGCAAGTACGGAGGTCTGCACCGACAGTGTGTAAATGTATGTATGTATGCACTGTCGTGAATCGGGACAAGGAGAAGCACCACATCCAGCGACGGCTGCAAGCCAATGAAGCCAAGAAACGAGGAATCAACCATGTTATAAAAAAGTACCATGTATACTATGTATGCTGCACCAATCCGGTCCACCGGCTCCGTCACGCACAATCTGCTAATTAAAACCCACCATCCGATTCTCAATTGCAATCGCCCATCGCTGCGCACCTGCGAACAGCATGGCCGTCATCCCCGGCCCGCGCACCTTGCTGCTTCGGGGCATCCAGCTGCAGTGAACTGCAGTTGACTGCAGTCGACTGGATCTTGGCTCCTCTCGGCCCCGCTCCTTAGCCTCAGCTCCAGCCAGGTGGATGCATCCGTTCCGTGCGTCGAAATATCAATCCATGCCGTGCACCAGCCCCCCAGTTTCCTATATTATATTATCCTCATCGTGCATGACGTCGCCGTGCTGTCATATACACCACACCCCAGCATACATACTCCATACATACATACTTACATGTAGTATAAGCGGTACTGCTGCAAGGTAACTTGGCGATCTGTCGTCCGTGTGTCCGGCCTGGCTGGCACATCTATTAGTAGTATGTAGTATGTTGATGGTGGAGCATGGAGGTGGCACTTCGCTCTCGCCACCTTGCTCCCAAGATTTGACTATCGCACTTCACCAAGAATCGGCCATCTCGGCCACACTTTACCCAAGGATTGCCATGAATTATATAGCCCCGGCCTACGTACGTGCCTACGTACCCTCCCCTCCCTCTCATCTCCATTTTAATTCACCGCCGTCCAGTACATTAGAATACATCCATCCAACCATACACCACGGCCATCAATTCATCCGACAATTACTCAATTGAATCAACCACACAAATCCACCAGATAAACGATAAGAAAACATGAGATATCCAAGCCCTTAGCATAGTATATATATACTTATATATATATATAAACCAGCGGTAAATTTCATTTCACTGTCAGACTAAAAACAGTACCATGTGTCCGACACTCTCAAGCCACGCATCCAAAAATCAATGCCGCCGTTCCAGAACCATCCCATCCACAAATAAGTACAGCACATGTACTTATTAGATACATGCAGGTCCATCCGAATACCTCGTGCACCAGCCAGCATGAATTTCCAGCTGTACGTGTCCGCACTGAATACCGTAAGATTCTCGAACACCGCCAGATGCATGCATGCGAACGTGCAACAGACCTGATCAGACGATACCCTACATACATACACCCCATACATCTATTCTACAGCAAACACCACATTAATATTGATAAGAGATTGCCCTTACAGCCGCATCCGATATCCACGAATCGATAAAATATTCCAAAATTCAAATCTTTACCCAACTAATCGCATTCGATCGCAGATGAAAACACAGATGTTATAACAAATTCGACTACCAGATGCTCATGAACTTCATTACCTTACGTACTGCTAGAACTAGAATGAATGTAATCTGGCACCTGAAATACCGCTATCCAAATCCGATAACAACCACAAGAAACCTAAAAAAAAAAAAAAGAAAGAATCCCCTCCCCTCCCTCCCTCCCACATGCGCGATGTCCAGCCAACCATCAAGATACCTACATCCCATCCCAGCCCTCACCCTACATACACTCTCTCGCATCCTACACCTACACCTACGCCTCCCTCGTCCGCGCGCCACCCCCTCCGCCCTGCGGCAGAAACAACTCCGCATTCCGATAGTAATCCGCCGGATTGCCCCCCGGCCCCCCCGCATTCGGATCAACCCAGCTCTGCGGCCGATTGTTCAAATACTGCTGATAACTATCAGTCGAGTCCCGCACAGTGGTTGGGGAAGTCATGGTTATTACTGGAGGATAGCTAGGCTGCTGCTGCTGCTGTGGCGGCTGCGGCACTCCACCACTACCACCACCACCAGGAGGCAGTCCCTGCGTCGTGGGGGCTGTGTTCCCCGCCGTCTGCGGGGTATATGTGTAGTAGCTCTTGTACGCCTGCTGCTGCTGCTGCTGTTGCGATGGCGGATGGCCCGGCGATATAGGTCGTACGGCTCCGCCGCTGCTACCAAGGTCCTGCGGCGACTCGTAGGACGTCGTCGCGAGTTCCTGCGGTGGTGCGGTCGTCGTGTCGTGATACCCGCCGCCGCTGCCTAACGACGGTAGACGTTCCCGGCCAGCGGAAAGGTTGGGTGAGGCCGGCTTGCGGTTATCGCCAGGCCCGCCGATGGGGCCGGTGGGCGCGCCGTAGAAATTCGCGGGATTGGCATTGACGCTCGGCGGGCTCGTCGAGATGGGGTACGGCACGACGCCCGGCTGGCCGACGGCGTCGGGAGGTGCGTAGGGGCTGCTGCTGTTGAGCGGCGGCGGCGGCGACTGGTGGATTTGGTGCTGCGGCTGCGGCGGGTAGTATCCCTGCGGCCCGCCGAGTCCTGGAGGCACTTGCGCGCCGTATCCCAGAGGTGGCACCTGGGCGTCGCCGTATGGGCGTCGCGCATTGTATGCGTTCGCGGCGGGGTTGGACATGGACGTGTCTAACAGCGCCTCGTAGTCGCGACGGGCCTTGACGAACTTTTCGTTGAGCGCCTGAAAGTCATCTAGAGAAAAGCAACGACCGGGTTAGCTCGATTCCGTAGGTGTATATATATCCTCCGGGTGCTGGAGATACCTCTCTTCTGCTGGTACTTGCTGATCAGATCTATCAACTTGGGTCTGATCGCAAGCGTCTGATGATATAATGCCTAGAAACGTAGCTTTTGTCAGTAGATAATACAAACACCCAGCGCTCGCACCCGGCTTACTGTTATCTCATCGTTGTCATGCTGCTCCGCACTTGACGTGCTCAGCATCGACAGCAGCTTCTCCACATTCTTGATCTGTGCGAAGACCTCGGCCTCCGTCTGCGCCTCCCGCTGCAGCTCCTCGACCGTCGGATCCGCGAGCTTCTCCACATAGTTGAGCGGGAAGATGCCGGTTTGACCTCTCAGCGACCCCTTCCACCAGTCTTTATACACGGACTCGAGCACCGCTATGATATCGCCCTTCCTGAAAGCTAGCTCCCCGGACTCGGTGGGCACAAAATCGTACAGGGCGCGGACGCGTGAGACTGTAGCCGCGGTGGCATTAGGGGGCGGCTGCTCCGGCTTGACCTCCGGCTGCTTCTGCGCGGCGACGGATGCCGATGTCGAGGCGGCGGGGAAGTTCTGTCTCCGGGTATCCTGTAGCGAGATCTCCAGGGCTCGAGCTAGGTCTTCTTCCTCCTTCAGTCTATCGGCGTCCGTGATGGCGTTCTTGGTCGGTTTCGACGGCGCCTGCAGACTCGGATCTATCCCCCGCATCGATTAGCACCCCAAATCGAAAATGTTTGTAACATGAGAGATATCTGCATACTCTGTGATTTTAGCCGCGTGTACGCCTGCTCCATGATGAATAAACTAGAGTCCTTGCTGAACATCTCCGCCCAATCTTCCATGCGCTCCAGTATCTTCGACTTGACCGTCTGATGCGTGTTCTGCCAATTCATCCACCGTCAGTCTCCTTTGCCACAGCAGTTCTAGCAGTAGAAATAAAAACTTACCCGGTCCGAAGCCAGTCGTAGCAGGGCGTCCGTGAAAGCTCGTGACGACAATTCCCGGTGTACCTTGGGCCCGCAATTCTGCGACAGTGCATTTGCAGTCTACCGTCCAAGATGTAATCAGCACACGAACCTACATCAGGCGGAACGACACTTCCGCCGACGAAGACAGAAAGCCGTGATGATAGCACCATGACAGAGCATACCTCAAGCGTGTAGATTTGGACTTGGGCATTTCGATGCGCCAGTCTCTTAATCAAAGCGGCGACGACATCGCCAGCGCTAAACAGTACGCACATACGTCAGCAACAGTCCACCTCCCCGCAATAACCCCTCCACCGAACGACGACGACATACGCAGTTTCACCGCCAGCATCGACTTTATCCACCGCTTCCATAATGAACTCCCAGTTCTCCGAGGTGAGGTTCTCGTCGGTCGCCTTAGCTGTAGTACCGAATCGCCGGAGGAAAAGCATCAGCAGCTGCGTCACCAAGCTCCCACGAGCACATCACAAGCGCCGGGTGTACAACAGCTATTATACAAGGAACACGTACCGACGACATCGTCAAAGGGGTTGGCCTGAGCGCCGCGAAACATGGCGATGAGGCGAAGGATATGGAGGGGTTAGAGAGGGATGGGATAGGAACGTATGTGTCCTGCTCGCTAGCTGCGCTCCCGTGATGTGTGATGTATATTCTTTCGGCTCCCGGCGATCCTAAAGCGAGGGTATGTTCGATCGGAAAACTCGGTCGCTAGTCGACAGCTGGATGGTTGCGGGTCGAGAACGATGGTGATGGGCGTGCGTATGTGCGTTCGGAAGGATGAAGGTATGGCGGTGGCGATGGCTGATAGGACGAACAGCTGGGCAGCTGGCTGATATAATCGGCGTGATGGCAGGAATGAGCGGGAATGGCGGGGTTGTTGCCGGCTAGTCGACTATGACTGAATCGTACAGCGGCAGACAGCACAACGTTCGTTGACGGCAAACGTTGACCGAAGCTTGGTTTAATAGATTCTGAATGGCTAGACATCTCTTTCTCGCTCGCCGCCGCACATGCGATTCACGAACTTATATAGGACAGCATACGAGTGCATACCTACTTTGAAGTGGAGGCGATTCAAGTGCTGCAGGCATGACAGGGAATGATACCAGCCTGCTGCGAGCCGCCGTGCGTACAAGCCACCATACGCGTAATGGCCTCCCACCAGCCCGCCGGTCTCTACCTATTACAATTACTGCAGGCCTATGGCCCCTCTCACCGCTGGACGGAATGCGGACATACATACAGTATACTAGGCATCGATGATATCGTGAAGCCGTTAGCCGTTAGCAAGTGCTAACAAGATAATTTTGACGTAGAATAGCCAACTAGAGGGTCTTCCTTACTGCGGTCTGCGATTTGCTATTGATATATCGTCGACTGCATTCTATAGCTATAGCAGCTTCTTGATACCCTCACATTCGTAACATAGACGGCAGACGCCGATGTGTCTTGTCTATTTGTCGGTGGCCAGCGGCGCGAATCCTGTTTTACAAATTAATATTTTGCCTAGTCCGCCTGGCAGCCACTCCGACGAGGCGTCCAAGCGAACTCCACAACCACGGATATCAGATGCGAGACCAGCCACAGCTGTACGTCGTCCCGCAGCGACAATTAGCAATCCAGATGGGAAGCGGACAGTGTTTATACGTAGAGATATTCAGAATTTGACAAACTAAACTATCAGACACGCCTGCCTGCTCCAACAGCCAAAAGTTGAATATAGAGTAACGACAGGAGTGATGCATGCATACTGACAAAAGAAATCAAACGAATAAACTACGTCTACATACTGCCAATTATCAGCTGGACACCCCCATCCATGCGCACGCGAATCGAATCCCACATTTAGTCAAACCCCAATTTGAAAGAAACCTTGGTATCAGTTACAAAAGAATGTTCGTCCCCTAGCTCGTCTTCAACCAAACCTGTCCGGAAACCTATATCAATCGCACATGTCAGTTGAAACCGCATACAATCGATGTATGTACGACCAGAACAGAAAGAACACTTACACAACCGGTGCGATCAAGCTCCACGCGTACAGCCCATAACACGCCCACGCGCTCACAATCTTCGTCCAGCTAGCCGCATAAGTCCGCCCCACCGGCGTGAAATCCCCCTCCTTATCCTGCTCCAGGCTCATCGTCAACAGCGTCGCCACCCACGCCGTCGCCAGCATGAAAATCACATGGAACAGCGAGTAATTGTACTGCACGCGGCCCTTCTCATCGTCCACGCTGTTCTCCCCAGCGTCCTCGCTATCGCTATCGTCGTCGTCGTCGTCCAGCGCGCTAGCAGGCAACGCACCCTCCGCTACCGCCCGCCGCAACACCTCCTGCCGCATCGCATGCCTCGACGGCTCCTGCGTGACAAGATCGTGCGCGTCATCCCCAAGCGCATGGTATCCGCTGCCCGCAGCGCCGTTGCTACCCATCGCGAAGCCCTGCGTCGCCGCCCGCGTCGTCGTATACGCGATCGTAAGCAGCGTGAGCAACGCGCCGATGACAATACTCGCCGTCCGCGTGCCCCTTGCGCGCAGCCACGGGTTGCAATGCTGGTCATCGGGCTCCATCGCCACAGCGGACATGGTCAGGTAAGTGCAGTAGACGGCGACCATGGAGCTCTGCGCCAACCCGGCCTGCGAGTTGGCCTCCTGAACCGCGGGGTGTATGGACATGGCGGAGACAACGATCGCCAGCAGCATATTAATCGTGATCGCGCTGATGTTCATGCTGCAGTCGCCCTTGCCGAAAAAGACGTACATGATGACCGTCAGGACGATTGAAACGATGTACATCCCCAGCGTTGACCCGACGAGGACGAAGCGCCACACGTTGCTGTCCGTCTCGTCGACTTTACGCAGGCAGGTTTCCGCCCAGCTGTGCGCGAGGTCGACGAGCAGAATCAATCCGAGGAACAGGAAGAGGCCCGCGCCAACGATCGCAACACGGTTACCCCAGAAGACGAAGAACTCCTCGGGGATGAAGAAGGTGAGGACGATGAGGCCCAGCCAGGCGAGGATCTTGGGTCCCCAGAAGCCGTTCTGTATCGCTGCGCGCCCGTTCTTCGTCGACCGCACACCAAGGAGCATTAGAGCCAGGGCGAAATGGAACAGTCCGAGCGCAAAGTTGAACCGATGCACGGCAACGAAGCCGTAGCAGTCTTCTCCGAGGCATTTTATCGTCATGTAGTCCAGTGTCAGTTTTTGCAGTTTCTTGATGATCCATGGCGTCAGCATGATCCAGCTGAAGATGGAGTTGACGGTCAGAATAAGCGCGTAGACGATACGGGTTGCCGTGCTGTTGTGACACTTTCCGCAGGAGCTGAAGATTGCAGAGCACGTCGCCGCGCCGCAGCACGAGGCTCCCATCGTAATCATCTATATGTCCGGGAAATGTTAGCGATGCTGGTGACCAACTCTCGGGTGGGAGGTATCTGTCTTCATCGTTCGGGGCTTGAGGGGCGGTGATGACGTACGGAAGTCATGCTGGGCACGGCCATCAAGGGTAGCGACAGAAGAGCCCCCATTTCCTGGTGTCTTCGCCCTGAGGCCTTCCCCGGTAGACCTTTCTATAGTTATATATATCTCGTGGAGTTTTATCGAAGTGGTGAAGTAGTGCAGCGGTCGTTAGATCTGCTGTGTAAGTTGCGATGGAGAGAATCGGATGAGGGATGACGACGGAAGCGAGGCTGCCAGTCAGCAGATGCAGGGAGCCGCCAAATATAGCAAACTCGCTAGAAGTCAAGTACAGACAAACACTAACAGTTATATCACACGACCACACATTCGATTCATGATCCAAACATCCTCGATTTACAATATTTGATTCGCATGCATCGATTTAAATTATAGTGCTCTGTATTCCCGTCTGGTAGACTAGAGCTGGCCGTGTTACCGTCTATTTCACCAGTTCATATCTTCCGAAATTCCAAGCGGTTCTAGTGCGCTTGTGGATCGAGAACTCAATCTGCGCATTTCGAGAAGTATATTGCGTCGTCTCACCAAAACAGGTTATATATTTTAGCTTTTACTTCTCTGCTTTCGATAAATTCACTACCGCCATCTTGCAGCATGTCTCTTCTCTGCCATCTGTTCTAAATCACAACTCCCGCAGCATCCAGCCAGCTATCCTGAACCGAATCCCGACAACAGACCATATCCAACTGTCAACAGCAGGCCAGGTTAGTCTCGGTGCCAGACCCGTCCGGCTGCCAATGTGTGCTATCATAAGCCTGAAAAGGGACTTCGACAATTTCAAAAAAGGTTTCGACAAACCTGCTGACAAGGTCGAGGGATGTGAAAAAACCGGCCGATACGGTTCTGCAGGTCGACAGAGCGTTTAGACGTTCAACCGTTATTATACATATACTGAACTACAAGTCGTCTGCCGCGAAAGACGACGCCCTTGCAGCTATCAAAACTCTCGTTTGGCAACCTGACGCGGCAACTTGCGCAGAAATTTTGCCCACACCTGAGGACAAGATTAGCGTCTGGCACCGAGACTAACAGCAGGTCATCCAGTCATATTTTCAGACGCAATGGCTTCTGCAGCAAGAAAGAAACCAGGCAATATCACACAATCCTCCTCGGACGAGGACGCAACAATTCTCGCAGAGCTGGCAGAGCTGGCAGTACTCAAAACGAGATACCGAAACTGCTCAGGAATCTGGCGCAAAAAGCTGATCAACTTGCTGAGCCTAGAACCCGAAATCCTCGGCCCTATTCTTCACCGAATCGATAGCGACGTGGATTTAGACAGCATCCTTGCAGACATTCTAGTGAAGGATGCCCGGTTCCGGACGCTATGGGATTTGAAAGACACCGATGTCACATTCCATGAGATCCTCACGAATTCGATGGCAATGGCTATGTGGACCTTGATCGAACAGTACGTCTTACCTCCACGAAAATTGTATTCTTCGAAAATGCTAACCTCCGCACGAATACATTAGAGGTGAAGGGCATAGCGCATCTTGCAGCGAGTGGCATCGAGGTCTTGCTGTCTGGGTCATCGCGAAAGCAGAGAGAGAGCCATCCTTGCCCGTTGCTCTACGTGGACTCCCATGGTTTAAAACTAAGGTTGAGCCCGTGCCTGAAATAGTCCTACAAGGCGACGGTGATGATTAAATCGGCAGAGCATACAACTGTCAGCTAGACCGAGCCGTATCATCGCCTCCAATGAGGGATAGACCATAGCGACGGGGCAAGTTCGCGGCCGGCGGGTCCAGGACTCTTGGCCTGATTCTCTCCTATAAAGATTCAGATGGGAAAACCATCAAACATTATGCCCTTACAGCCGGTCACATCTACAACGGCATCGCCAATAAAATCGCCTCCAATCGATACCGTGAAGACGCGGCAAAATCCAAGTTCGTATATATATATCAGAGGCTTGACCTGGGGTTACTCCTACCCGAGGATCCTGAAAGGTATCAATGCGTCATAGAGACTTTTGCAGTACCTCTTTCGCAAGGTAGTATACAAGTGTCTCATCCATCTCGTCCAGGGTACGCAGCTTCCTTCTGAGTCTTTTACTATCTTCAAACGACACTAATAATCTGCAACCAGGCTCGAAATATACGGCGCGGTCACCTGTTGACTCCCGACTAAATATTCACCAAAGGCGGCGATTCAGGGTACCTTGTGCTTTCCCTTGAAGAGCACAAGCAACGACATCCTCATACTTATCGAGAACCACGTTACGCGAAGCTGCTATAGTTTCGGTCACCGTTGATCCCCATCGACGATGTCATAAAAGATATTAACCTTCGGCACATTCACAACGAAACACTGACACCCTGCCGGAAAGGTTGTGCAGAAACTGACGTTAGAGACCAAACTGCTCTGGTTCACGGCACAACCCGAGGCAACCCACCATTCAGCGTATGCTGCCACTTTCTGGCGGTTGAAACAGGCAGATATGGCAATATCTCTTGAGAGAACTAGAAAGGCAGCTGTGGGGAGGTCAAAACGGTGTGGCAGGCTGTTATTGAATACGATATGTATACAACATACGTATATACTGATGTTAAATAAAAGAGTTGGTGTCTATGATTATCCTTCTAGTGGCTAAGTATCTAAACAAGTAATAAATGGTTTTGTGGATATCTAAACCTGCCGAAGAAAACCATGCATGTTATGCTAGAATATTCTATATTCTAGTATACTAGCAAAAATTTAAAATTATATGCGGGGTAGACCTATAGAGTTGATAGAACTCGATCAAAGCATCCTACCATCATTCATATGATCATATAGCCAGCCATATCGAAACCTGCGAGTTCGCAAAAGTTAGTCGGAATCCAGCCGTTTAGTCAAACCGTGTGTAACGTCGATTACTGCTCAAAGGCATTAATCGTCGATCCCGTCTACGACGTTACTAATCCATGTTCGGATTACATATAATTGCGCACCTGGATACTAAGTACTTATACGCCCATCGACCATAGTTTCACTGGGTATCCGGATACGTATCCAGGGTCTCCATACGCGAGCATCCCCGCAAAAAACGCCAGCCCATGGAACACATGCATTACAGTCCGATGACTAAGATTTGTCTCGCAAACCAGACTGCGTTGGACGCAAAACTAAAATGGTGCATCGTAGGCTCCCCGAGTTATATTGCATTACCGCTCGCCTGTAGTTCCTTGCAATGGACCTGGCCGGAGCCGCGGAGGTGATTACATAGACCTTACGTACTTATCGATATGCGAGCGATAAGACGTCGCGAGTTAGATAATCCCATGGATCCAGACCGCACCAACTTACGACGACATATCCGCAAAACTGCGTTGTCGTAAGCATAGAGCTATAGCTACACTGATCGCTGTCACCGTCGCCTGATATTTCCGACATCGAATATGCACGTGCATACAGTCATTACGTATTCGTATTACTGTGTAACAAATGCAAGCCGCACTACAAGCTCCGCATGCGCGTCGGACTTAAGCCTTACTTAATTTTAGCACACCTCCAAAAGATGGCTGGCAGCTAAGCTGGCAGGCTGGCGAAAAAATGCGAGCGCGAGTGGCAATCGGGCCCTGATCGATCGCTTGTCTGCATGCAGTGTCAACGTCCCTGCATACGTCGTCGCCAGCCCAGCAGGGATCCCCTCCCTCACCAACATCCAACATGCCCAACACCACCGCCGCATGCATCTTGCGACTTCACGTCCTGTTTCAAGTCGACTCCAGCTCATCAATCCACAGTCTCGAAAATACAAAACGGATGCGAGGAGTATGCATGCGTCATCACTATCACAACATATATATAGCAACCAAGGAATGTCAGCTATCGATAGCAAGCTTGCATAGCACAAATACTCGAGGCTGGGAATCTAGCTATCACAACGCATCAACAACGCACACTCAAGTTTGGAATGCAGCCGCCCATACCTCGGATATACCTTCGGCTACCCTTCCGAACTTCAGGGGCGTCCACCCGACGCTGAGCAGAGTGGCTGGCTGGACCAGACAATACGGGACGAGTAGCGGACGAGATGGGATGAGTCGGGATGGATGAGTGGAGTAATACCGGATGACGCGGACACGCAATCTTACCTACATGCTTTTACATGTAACGGTCTAATCTTACATGCATCCACTGACAGGCCGGCACACCCGCACCCTCGCTCGCCTCTCACTTACATGCAGACACAGCATGCTAGCAATCGCCAAAGTTACCATGATAGGAGCACGCATGCGACTACGAAATACGAAATGTTACTATACTTTAGAAAAGTTCGTGATGGATGGTGGAATATACATAGTATTATCAGCTATGCAACAGTGGTATAATAGAGGCCGCTCAAATGATGAAGAAGTTCAACTAAATAATAAAAACAAAAAGCGAGAAATGAGGACTCGACAAAAAAGCAACGAAAATGTAAAACGATGCCCATAATTATTACAAATGAAAGAAATGGTGAAGATCCAACGACACCAACCACCCACTCCTCCCCGCCCTCCCTCCCATCGTCCTATCTCTCCGCTGCCTGTGACTTTTATCGAGGAATGCTCGCTTATAACAGCAGAGCGGCGAAGACAGCGAAGACGCTACCCGCAAACCCGGCGTTCCTCACAGAGGTGGCGGCGTTCGAGGCAGCAGGAGGCGCAGGAACACCAGTGCTGGTCTGGGCTGCTGCTGCAGAGTTGGCGCCAGCGGATGTGGTACCGGAGGGAGTGTTAGGCTTGCCAGTGGAGTCTGGGACGCCCTGCATGATGTCCGAGGCGATGTTGCGGGTGGAGGTGCTGGTGGGCTTGTAGGCAGCGGAAGAAGTGTTCTCCTTGGCGGACGTGCTGAGGGTGGTGGGCTTGCTCGACGAGGCGGAGCTGGCAGCAGAGGTACCGGTGGGCTTGGAGGCGGCGGAGGAGGAAGAGGCCTGGACGTCCTTCTCATCCTTGCTGTCCTTGCTGTCCTTGTCGTTGTCGACGGTGGACTTGGTGGAGTCCTTGGAAACCTTGATGGAGGCCCAGCTGCCGCTCTTGTCGCCGTAGCAGTATTCGGTGGCGCCAGCGGTGTAGTCGGTGAGGGTGAGGGACTGGATGACCATGTCGAAGGGAGCCTGGGAGTAGTCGATGGGGCCGTCAGCCCACTCGACGGTGCCCTTGGCGTTGGACGGGTCACCGGCAGCCCAGGCACCGATCTTGATCTGCATGGGGGTCTGCGGGTAGAAGTTGTTGCTGCCGTAGAGGTCGGCGGACTGGGCGGGGGTCAGGGTGCGGACAACGGCGTCGTCGATGGACCAGGTGATCTTCTCCTGGGTCCACTCGATGGCGTATTTGTGGAAAGTGGTGTCACAGGCGCTCACCGGGTGGAAGCCACCACGGTTGTACTGCTCGGTGTTACCCTTGCCAAAGTAGTTTGACTGGGCCTCGCCGTTCTTGCTACCGATCCACTCAAAGTCGATCTCGTCGAGGTCGTCCGACTGGAAGACGAGCGAGCTGACGATGCCCTTGCCGGGAGCGATCTTGAGAGTGCACTCGAGCTTTCCGCCGAGTATGTACTTGTTGGCGGTGATTGTTGGGGCGTCGCCCTTCTTGCCGACGGAGAGATGGAGACCGTCGGGCTGGTAGCTGTACTTGAAGCCCTTGTCTTGCGGGAAGAGGCTGGAGTCCTTGCCGTTCCTGAAGTCGTAGGTGTAGGTGCTGCCGAGAGCTGGGTCGCAAGGACAGGTCTTCTCCATGGGGTTGCACTTTGTCCATGTCTGCGCGAAAGCGACGGGGAGGGCCGCCGAGGCGACGAGGGCGCCGATGGTCTGGAACTTCATGATGCTATGCGATGCTATGCTATGCGAGTCTAGCGAGCGTGTGTACGTATACCGTATGTATGCTTTGCGCGTGTGTGCGATGTAATTGGAAAGGTCGTCGTAAAAAGGTTGAGGGGTGAGAAGATTCTCTCGGTTTATATATGCAACTGCTTCGTGTTATCCAGGAATTCTCTTGAGAGAGCGACTAGCCGCGATCAGAGCGATTGACCAAAAGAAGAGGAAGATCTTCGAGAGAGAGAAGAAAGAAGAAAAGAACGAAAGGCCGAGCGTTAACGAGAGTCTCGAATGAGTAGAAAGGAAAAAAGAAGAAAAGGAAGAAGCAGCAATGCAACGAATGCAGTTGACGTCTGTCTGGGAATGTCGGGGGGGCTGAAATGAAGTGGGAGGGCGTCAACTCCACGACACTGGGGATGCGTCTACTTATATGTTAGCAATCTATTCTATCACACCGAGTTCGTTTGCCAAACCACCAGCGAAAGGGGCAGCCCGACGGGCAGGCTGAACCCTATTCGCGCGCCAGTCAGCCCTGCCATCGTTCTACTGGACTGGTACATTGTCTGGACTGACCCTCGTGCCAGGCCAGTCCGGCCCACGGGCACAGGAACTCGAGGAACCGGCACTTGGTACATGTCCAGACGAAACAGCTGGCCCAGGCAGGGGACACCAGCCCAGCCGGGGTGGGCTGTCGCATCCATCGCATTGCATCTCTTTGTACTTGTATACTATAGTGCTCGTGTTTTCTTTTCTTTTCTTAGTAGCCATCAGCTTGGTTGCGACTCTATCGATACTACCGTGCATTTTTATACCGGTATGTTTATTTTTTGCATTTTCATGCATTGCATCCCACCGCATGCATTCCTTCTGGCGATAGAGGATAACTAAGTAACCTGCGCTTGCGCTTGGCCATGGCAGCAAGTACCACTTCGCATCTCCGCTGATTAATCTCGTTACGGCCAGCTCGCATAATCCAGCGCAGCGCCCTCGCCGCCCGCCGGTGGTACATGAAAATATACAATACAAGTCCTACTAAGTGGTAGTATACTGTTCTCGAGAAATCACAATTTCAAATAAAGATGCTAATTGCAATACGACCGCTAATCACCATTTTCGAACAAAGTTGTCTGGCATCCAAGACTCGGCGGACTGCCCCTGAGACGCCCAGCGCAGTGAGGCACACCTGCGGCTTCTGCATCTGATTCGCCGGCCAGCCAGCGCTACGTAGACCCTTCGAGAGAGAGCGTATTCCAGCTTGAGTGCTAGTGAGTACGCTTTTGGCCGCCGGGCCCTGCATGCACGTTTAGCTCGGGCGCTCACCCTGAACCTCCCTCGACCTCCCTCACTCACTCTAACCATCCCTTGCAGACTAGTATAGCACTCACGATGGATCTCAATAATCCCGTAGCTCTTCCATCTCCAGTAATTATCAAGAATACTGTTGTTAGTACACAGTAATTACAACATAGCTCATGCAAGGACGGTATAATTGCGCCCTCCGAATGTTGCAAAGTTCCCGCATGCGTCCCCCTCTCTCAGCCAGCCCTTTTTTTCTCCCTCCGCGGATCCGAAGCAGAAAGAAAAACACCAATCGGTCACCTGAAACTGCCAGGGGTGTCTTACTTTCTGCCTTCGCACACCGCCCCTCACCTGCATCAACGTACGTACTGCCTCAAGGCCTCCCCGCAAAGCCTGCCTGCGAGAAAAGCGCATTTTTTCGACAGAAAATGCTGCTGTCCGGGGAAGGTGCTTTGATTCGCCCTCGTCGCAAGCCAACAGGGTCATCACCTCTTAGCTCTTCTGAGAATTTTCCAGGGTGGGCTTCGAAATAGTGGACTAACCCAGGCACTAACTCGAACAGCGCTGCTCGCAATGTTACATGCGTCCCCCTCCGGTCACCCCGCCGCGCTAAACCTGCCTTGCTGGTAAATATAATACCCTCTCAATAGTATAATCGATATAATATTTTCTGGGTAGAAAAGACAATGTAAAACCAGCGCAATCAATCAGAGATAGTATTCTGTCCGTATTCGAGTAAAGTAATTAGTTTGTAAATCTCTACATGCGATGCCATGCCATGCAGATGACCCCGCGAGTCGATTCGCCTACGTGCCGGCATTCCGCATTCGTGCACGTTCGTGATACGACCATCAATTCAAGTAGGTGCTCGCATGTATCGCCGGCTGCCGCCCTAGATTCTTGCCAGCGTAGCCGGATACTACGATCGTACGATTTACACACGCATGCATGCATCTGGTGTAATCTTTGCACGAAATAGAGTATTATAGCATAGCATACTTACTATCTAAAGTATGCATATCTGCAGTGCACATCCTACTCCGTGTATGCATGTTGTAGCTGGGTAAGTTGTAGCACGCGGCCGCCCGATTTGGAAATGATAATAGCCCGCCTCCAGGTCAAGTGAGCTCGCGAGAGCTCGAGAGATATTGTGGCTGCCTCTGGGCGTCCCGACTAGCTGGCTAGAACTTTTCGTGTGACCGAGCGAGCTGAGTGAGTGGATGAATTCCAGTGGAAATCCGAGAGTGTGTTTCTTCCATCCGAGGAGTGATAACTTTTCACGTCAGTCATTGTTTTCGGTCTGAAGAAATTTACTTAGTAAGCTTTTTTCTCTCTGGTCGCCCATTGACGTTAATTACGGGAAGGTTTTAGCATTCAAGGTTTGGAGGGGTTCAGTTAATTGCTGGATTCGAGTTCCAAGACGACTGACTTCTCCACCTCTCATCGGTTAACTCGGATACAATTGAGAGAAAAAATCCTTTCTCTTTTTTCCAAGCTTCTCTCATGATCACTCTCGTACGATCAAATTCTTCATTCATCCAGTGGCATCGGCCAGGTTATCCGGCCAGTGGGAAACTGGGGAGTGTCCGCTGGGAGAAGCATGGAAAAGGAGATGGGATGCCCAGCACTACGTACTCAGCTAGCTATCCAGGAAATTGCCATGGGATGAATGTAAGGACGGACGGACGGACGGACAAGCTCCAGACCGGCCTGCGCATGCCCGCCTGCATTCGATGTAACGGTGCGCGCATTACATAATACAAGGGATGCACTGCAAAACGGCCGGCATACGCGCGCCAGAGGGATGCGCAGAGCTGCGTACCTATAGAATCGGCCAGTATTCTTGCCGTGCGCTATTGCACAATTAATTCTGCTTAGTACTCGTACTCGATGTATGATCACTACTCAAACTGCTACAATGGCGCAGCTGCACGAGCACCTCAAGCGAATGGCAGCTTGACTTATCATTCATGCACAGCCGCAGCAGCTAGGGGCCTACATACTGCATACATACTTCCATACATTCATCCATTCACGAAACCACGTTCGGATCCATTCGCACCCAGAGTCCAGATAGACAGTCCCAGCCGGTCGGATTCGACTCGACTCCTTTGGCAAACTCAATCTCACCAAACTTTACTTTATCCTCTGAATCACAACCCAACGGGCGTCCCAAAGGAATTCCGGAACTCCGCAAGCTACCAAAAATAACCATGCAAATCCGACCAGCGACGGTGGTAGCACATGGACAATACCTGTATCATTCAATCTCGCAGGCATCGTTATATTACCTACCTGTCAGGCAGGCAGGCGAGGCCGAGGCAAGCTGCTAGTATACTAGTATGCGTACATATCCCAACCCAACGTTACTCCCAAGCTTAAATTTATCGCCACGATCATGCGCTGCACCCGAATTTGGCATCTTGTCTCTGATGGCTATTTCTAGCCCTCCCGTCGCACAGCAGGACGTCTGTATGTCTGTCTGTAATTACTCATGTACAAAATAAACGGCATTGTCGGCATGCGCATGGTACAACCTACATGACATCACTGCAGGGCTCCGTTGCTGACTATTCTAGACTGTCTTTGATAGCTTCCGCGACCTCGATGTAGCCATGCCATCCATGCGAGACAGGCCGACGGACGTACTTTGTACATGGGATCGAAAATTCGACGGCACACGCGGGACTCAATCCCCATGAACAATCATGCAGACAGTCACGTTCTCCGAGCCCGATCGTACATACATCCATGATATCAATACATGCATGTTAGTATAGGTAGTATCGATCGTTGAGCCTCGGGCGGTTCCGCCGTCCAATCTACAGACATACATTTAGATACACATACATGCAGCCTTTCGCTAACCATATTCCGTCGCATTTACATGGACAAATACAGCCAAGCATTGAACATGCACAAACAGGCCAGGTAGCATCCCCACAAGGCAAGTCCGAGAGGCGACGAAATGAACGCTGCCGAACTTCCTCCCATTCACACCAACGAAAACTACCCGTCAATGCACTCTGCCTACTTACGTACAGATATATATCCGCAGGTACGCATAGCGCCGATCATGCAACGTAATGTAACCTCATGCACAGATCGCCTTGCGAGCACAAAGAAAAAAAACAGGTTCAATTGACCAAGATCTAGATCCACGCATGGCAAGACCCGGCTTAGCTTCATAAAATACAGTCTATGCAGATACCGCCCGTCCGTGCATCCCATATCGAATCGATTATGCACAACATACAATCTTAGACTAGTATGTTAGTTATGTAGTTAGCACTTCTTCCTATCCACCCCGTGGTCCCATGTGTACGTCCCCAAGATCACCACGAACGCCGCGACACCGCACACAACGCTCACCCCACCATATCTATACGCATGCCCGCGCCGCAGCGTCGTGACCTCGACCACCCATGTGCTCACGGTCGTCAGACACCCGCACAGTCCGTCCTCGAGCCCCTGTAGCACCTGGCAACCCAAGAACCCCACACCGCTGTAATTCTGGAGTAATATAAACATCGCGTCCAGCAGCGACCCGGATACGTTCACCGTGAACGTCCCCAGCGGGAACGACGGCATGAGCGGGTTGAGTTTCCGCGAGGCTGTGAAGCGGAGTATTGTGCCAACCGGTGCGAAGACACCCGCGAATAACACCGTGCCTCGCCATTTCGGTATGAAGCCCGCCATAAGAGCGATGCCAGCCCAGCACGCCGGGCCGAGTGCGAGACCGGCGATGTCGAGGTGTGGTCGTAAGGCAGCAGGCATGGTGGGTATGCCAGGTCGTAGGAAAAGTGCTAGATGCGCACCGGCCTTCAAGCCGCCCACTGACAGCGCGGTCGTGGCGAGAACTTCAGCCAGCAGCGCTTCCACATTATACCCTCTGTGGCGCGGGTACGCCGGCTGGGTGTTCGACAGGGCGAAGAAGACGTCGCGCATCCACGATGAGAAGCTGGTGAGAGAACCGCAGAAGCCAGTCGTGATGCCGATATACAGCGGTATCGCCTTCTTATCGATACTCCAATGCCCGACGTATCTTGTAGCGATCCCGTTCTTCTCTTCCTGCTCGTCCGATGCCGCTTCGTCGGGTACAGCGAAGAAGCGGATCTCCTCGGCCATGAATCCCATGACAAAGCTGCCCGCAAAGTTGGCCCAGATGATGCCGGCGACCGGCGAGCCAGGATATGTGGTTAGAGCGGATAGTCCCACGCGCGCCAGTGCGCCCCAGATGGAGAAGAATATCAGCCAGCTGAGCGTGGTGATCAGGTCTAGCCATTCTTTGCTGGTTCTCCGCGGTGGAGCGTGTGTCTCGCTTTCACGCCGCTCTTCACGACGCTCGTCCTCGAGGAAGGAGCGACGGTAGCCTAGGCCGGATTCTGTGGCGTCTTGGACGGGTGCGGGAGCATCGACTTCCGCGACGCCAGAGTATCGGCGTGAATGATGCGAGGTTTCCGTGTCGACGGGGTGTAGGCCGGTCGACATCCGTCGTGAGAGTTCGGTTCCGATCGAGCTGCCATCGCGAGGTGCCGGTTCGGATTTGCCTTGTCTAGCTGTGCTTTCGAGCTGCTCTTCGCGACGCTCGTCTTCGAGGAAAGAGCGGCGATATCCAAGACCCGATTCCGCCACATCCTGAACGGGAGCCGGTGCGTCTACTTCTGCGACGCCGGAGTAACGATGTTGGCGGCGCGAGTGATGCGAAGACTCCGTGTCGATGGGATGCAACCCGGTCGACATCCGGCGCGACAGCTCGGTCACAATCGAGCCGTCGTCGCGGACGATGGATTCCGGTTCAGCCTCTTTCGATGCATCTTGTGTCGTTGTCGGTGGCGCCATTGCGGTCCCACCACGGCCCGTCGCTATCGGTGAGTATCTGCAGTGGTGGAGTGCATCCCTCCGGAGATGGTGGAATCGGAGTAGACCGAGTCGAATTCGAGTGATGCGCTGGGAGCCGGATAGAGTTATCCGTGAATCGAGCGGACGTCATGGAAGTCCGATCCCTGCCTGGCGCGGCCCTGGTTTTCAATGCTTGGCGCGTAAATCTCAGGCTTGTCAGCCAGCTTCATGCATTCAGGCAAGCGTGGAAGAAATGCCTCGAGCATCGCATTGATGCTGATTGTAACGTAACCGGTCGTCGTTGGTGATGGCGATGCATGTCGGTGAAGATGCGGAGTACTGTAGTAGTCAATGATAATCAGGCCGGGTCAAGGCTGCTGAACATCCGCCGCCGCCAATGCCCCGCCCAGAGAAATCCTTCCGCACACCACCGTCGCTACCGCCGCCGCCGTACGAAACATCTTCGAAACACACCTCCCACCACCATGCTTCACCACATTCCATCTCCCCATCACCCGGATAGCTCTCCTGGCTGCGATGCGCTAAGCTGCCAGCACGGTCGATTACCTCAGTAGGAAGTTCGCGTGAGTCAGCTTACCGTCCGGATCCTTTCCAAGCGCCAGCGCCAGCGTTTCCCCCGGCTCGACTCGAAGGCCTTAACCGACGCACGGCGAACCCTTTCATTGTATCCTCGATCATGATCTCTCGCCCCGCCGCCGCAAACCTCACGATCGACTTGCCAGAGTTGAAAACCGGAGCTTCCGCTAAGAAAGTACTCGAAAATTTACTGAAACGCCGCGAATCCAACATGTCTATCGACAAGATCGGTGATACCAATGTCTACATCAGCGGGTATGCATCGACCCGACTTGCATATCGATATAATATCTATACTTCACGTTATATTGACACGCTGGCTTTCTATAATAGCATGTACGCGATGCGTCGCCAGCAGCAGCTCGAGGAAGCAAACATCACGCACGTTGTCTCCATCCTGCGCGGCAAGATGGACGAGCAGCTGTTTGCACCTTACAAGCATCTGCATATCGAAGTCGATGACGAAGACGACGAGAACCTTCTGGAGCATTTCGCTACGACAAACGAGTTCATTGACAATGCTGTCAGCTCTGGCGGCTCCGTGCTTGTCCACTGGTGGGTCCATTGTCGCCCTGCATGGGGTTAGGACACTGCTGATCGAAGTCGGGTCAATATAGCGCCATGGGAATCTCTCGCTCGGCCACTATCTCCGCCGCGTATCTCATCTTCAAGAAGCAAATACCATCCGAAGCAGCGCTGGACATCATTCGCGAAACCAGACCGGTCATCTGCCCGAACATCGGCTTCCGCGAACAACTCGAGCTCTACTATGCAAACCTCGACCAGGCGATCAAGAACCTCGGCGACGTGCCTGCGTATCAGCGATTTCTGTATAGGAAGGAAGTCGAGATCAGTCGCATGGCCGATAAAGCGCCGACAATAACATACTACACCCAGGACAAGGTTGAAGGAGAGAGCGTCGAGTCACTAAAGTGCAAGATGTGCAGGTGTGCAAAATTCTGCTTTCTACAACAGCTACTGTCTAGACTTATCTAACACCCTTTTCTTAACATAGACGAACGCTGGCGCTCCCACAGTCCTTCGTCGAGCACACGCCCAAACCGCCGGTCACAGCTACCTCCCGCGACATCGCCGGGACAAGCATTCCCGGAACAAGCAGCCCCCGTGGCCCCTGTCAACACCACTTCATCGACCCGGTAGTATGGATGCGCCCAGAGCTGGAGAAAGGGCTGATGGAAGGCAAACTCGAGTGCCCCAAGTGCAATGCAAAAGTCGGCTCGTACGCATGGCAAGGGATGAAGTGCAACTGCGGCAGATGGGTGATACCCGCCATCTCGCTGGCCCGAGGTCGCGTAGACGAAGTCAGGCCGCGGCCTGCCTTATGACTCGGGGTCACAGCATTTCTATCTGGCTTGTTCGGCCGGCTCTTCCGGTAAGATGCCGTGGCCGAGGCTTGAGATCTGAGTCTGGAATGTGTGAATGGTATAGGATGCATCATATTAACAATATATGTGTTCGAACTAGACGATAGACTAGCCAGAGAAATGTTATATACAAGTTTTTTTTCTATCTTTTTTTTTCTTTCTTGCACACGCTCCAAGTGCGAAAAGACGATGGAGATCAAGGCTGCACGTTTGTGATGCGGCGGTGGTGAACGTGCCGGCGGCGGCGAGTTGGCTCCTTGATCTCCACGAAGTCGTGAGCAGCGTACGTCGCCGGGCCGCCAACAGGATGCCTGATGCTGCGCTCCTCGACCTCGACCTCACGCTTCTTGTTCGAGTTCGCAACCAACGTGGCCCTAACACCGGGCAGATAGGCGCTGTTCACGTTCAAAATCGACGAATCCCAGAAGGACGCGCCGCCGAAGTTCGGAAAGCGCTTCGAGTCCGTGACGATCTGTTGCGCGACTGCCTTCGTCACATAGCCAGTGCTCTTGCCGACGCCGCCGGCCAGGAAGCCCGTGAATAGCTTGATGCCCTTGTTAGCGCTGCGAGTGGTAGCCCAAGTCTGCCACATCTGCAGGTTCCACGCTCCGTTCGAAGTCTGCGCCCGTCCCTTGCCCCAGCTGGTCGCCTGGCAGGCGTTGTTGTAGAATTGAATGAAGACGGCGTCGAAGGCGACGGCGGTGAGGGCCTGGTCGAGAGTTTGGTCGGGTTGCGGGCACTGGGGGGCGGCGGTGAGGAGATATTGTCTGCTCTTGTCTTGTCCGAATAGGCCTCTGAGCTGCTGGGCGAAGACGTTGGTGTTAGGCCTGTTGTTGAGCGATTCGAAGTCCTAGATCAGGCAGGCCAATGTCAGTCACTCTGTTACTTTGTCTCCTTCATACGCAAGGGGACTCACCAGATCGAAGCCGTCAACAACGGCGTTGCCAAAAGGCCGGTACTTGAAGGGTGGGTTCTTATAAGGCCCGAACATTGCCCATATCTCATTGGCGCTGGACCGCGCGGAGGCAGCGTCAGGCCAGCCGGGAGCTGTGTATGTCGCCCCGCCGAGGGACAGGAGGATTTTCTTTCCAAGAGCCTGGCACTGCGTGATCTTGGTGCCGATGTCCGGGCAGTTCAGGATGTCGGTCATGGTCTTCTTTTTGGGATCCTCGGCGAGGGGCAGGTAGCCACCACATTGGTCAGACAGATTGATCTATCATATCTATTAGCTTGATCATTCGCTAGAGTAGTCTGGGTCGGTGGAATCTTGATGTCCTTACAATCGGATAGTTCGACTTTCCCTTGAACGCCGTGACGAAGCTCACGACGACAATGTCAACGTTCGTGTCGTTGCAGGTTGACAGCAGATCTTTCTGCTTTCCGACATAGCCACCCTGCGCAGCGCCATTCTGACCCCAATAGACAGCTGTCATAGACTGAGAGTAGGTGTTCCATCCGGCAGCTGCGGCCGTCTGCGCGAGAATGCTGCCGGCGACTGTCGCTGCAGCAGCGAGCGATTTGAAAGACAACGACATCGTGCAGTTGTGTATATCGAAGGAATACAATATATGTTAAATGATAGAACCTATGATATTAAGAAATAAACGCCACGATTTCAGGTGGCGCGCAACGGGGGTAATTATACAAAAATCAAGAGCGAGAGAAGGAGTGACTGGAGTGAGCAAGCTAGGTCGTCGCCTGAACAATTGCAAAGGAATGGAACGAAGTGATACGTTGCGATACCAATCGTGCGATAGGAAATTACCCCTCCTACCGATGATACGATATGCAGCTCACTTCTGGAAACGACTAAAAACGGAAAATGAGTGTCGGTGTATGAAGAAAGAGTGGCAGGAATGCACGCGCAAGCAAAGCAACCTGAATTGATGCGAAATGCACGGCGATGGCGACGACGACGATAGCTTGAAACAAAAAAAGATTATGGCGGCGCCCCAGCATTATATAAGTACACACCGCGGCTGCCATGCCATTGCGGGCTGTCGAAATTGTCATTAATGCGACGAGCGCAGCCAAGCGTCGTCGGCTTCCTCGGCATCGGCATGCTGTGGCGCGAGGGTACCGGTTTCGAGGGATGTTCGTATTTACCCAGCACTTGCACTTACAATTGCTGACATGTCTGCATGGCCTGGCCGGCGGCCCCTCTTTACGGGATTACTTTATCCAATCTTTTTTTACGTTTCCAGACCTGCCACAGTTAGGGAGGAGGCAAAAGGAGACAGCGCTTGCTTGTTTATCACGATACTCTTAGCGTGTGGTGTCGTGGTGGGGATGGGCAATTTTGCCGTTTAGGGGAAAGCTGGTGGAGCCTCATCTGCGCAAGCCGGCATGGGCCTGGTGGCCTTTTCTGACTCCTCTGCAAGGGACGGGTTTTAAATTTTGTGTCAGCGAATTGGGTGAAAAACAACCGCCGGATGTTTGCTTTAGCCGTTGTTCAGCTACGTTAGCACCTCGGATGGATGCAATTGGTGAGGGTTACAATAAGAGTGGGAGAGCAGGAGAATACGATCGATGAGTCTTGCGAAATATCGGAGTGTCTGAATGCGTGATATCTGATATTGCAGATGTTGCGTTGAACTCGTGGTTAGATGTTAAACTCGAGTCTGGTCGCCTGGAAGGTTGTACTTTGTGGCACAGCGATCGATCTATTGCCCCTTTATCGCTGTTGATCCGGGGTTCTGGGACAAGGCAGAACATTTGAGCAGTTCGGATAGGCAGGACGCGAACGGACGGAAGATTAGACCCAGTGACCAGTCACCACGCGATGAGCCTTAACGCTCGCTGCAAGCACGTCGACGCGCGATACGGAAGCTGCAGTCGCGCGTCCCTGTAACGTCAACTGATGTCCGGGCAGGAGATGAAGATGCGCTCCTCCTCCAAGGCTGAACATTTGAGTGGTGGGGAATGCTCGAATTCCATTCCGACAATGCGAAATAGCTAACCTCCCGCGTTACATGGCTGGCGCTTGAAACGAGTCGACTCTTGGGTCGAGATCGGAGGGCCCCGAGATCTCCTACAACTCCACTTTTGGCTTCCCGGGTTCTGACAGGGTTCTGTCTCGCCGGCGCATGCGAGCTTCGTGTTTGCCATCTGCCGAAATTTGAGATACAAAAGCGCAAAGCTCGCGGATCGAATACGGTCCCGACAAGTCGCCGAGAGAGTCACTCCATTGATGTCAGGGGAGCTTTTACGAAGACTTCGTCCGAGATTGATGATTCCGCGAACGTTTGGTGGATCTCGAGACACTCAGGACGTCAAAATGCACGTTGAACCATTCGAATCAGAAATTTACCTGATGCGGACCGTTGATTTCCTGATCAAGATGATAGTTCCCCCTTTTTGTCTAACACCCCTTTTTTGGTAGAACAATCTTCCTAATCAGTAAAACAATCTTCTTGAAACATATCACAATCTTCGAAATCGATATAACAAAGATCCTAAGGGATATAAGGTACTTCTGAACTTGTCAACTATCCATTCAACATCTCAATCCCAAATTATCGACGACGATATATCTTAAGTTCGAAATTCGATCGTCTCAGTAGTGATCTCATATAACTTGAATGAGCGTCCCTTGATTGATAGAATATTCACCATGCCTGTGTGCGGGTTGGTCTACAAATACGTCAGGTACCAGTGGTTCTCATAGTGCAATACATTGCAATTAAATATTTATTCGACTGTAGTGTTTAGTGCTCCCGCATCCGTTGGAATCGTCAGTATACGTCAATATATCTCCAACAGATAACACGATCTGCATGCTGTATGGCCTCACTTTAATACAAATCCAACTGAACTAAAGCTAGCACCCCAGCTAGAAATGACAAGCGACAGACATCTAGACCTGTACAACAAGTCTCGACTTGAGCAGCAAGGGTCTGTCAAAATGCAACAGCAGCAACACGAGAGGCACCTAGGCTAGAAGAACGGTACAAAGTTCACGCTGTCACCAGACCCAATGCCTGGCGTAATCGTCTTTCTACAATGAATGGCATCTCGATCTGATGCTAAGAAAAAGCCAAACAGGGGTAATTCGGCTTGTCGCCCACCGACCGACCGCCATTAAGGGTGAGAACTGACGTCAGAGATCGCGTTGTAGTCGTAGTGGTCCATTTCCGCGAATTTCCCGCTGAATGGGCAAAATCTATCTGTCATATCAACAGACTATAATGTGTATTCGTGTGATGACCCAAAAACACACACAAAGGAAAAGTAGAAAGCGTCTCGGGTGTATCGTGAGAATGGCGCTATTCTACCACTCTCAGCTTTTACTACCCCACATATCCGCCCTTGTAATGCTGATTCTTGACTGGACTCGCACATGAATACTAGGGACGGCTATAAATACGGTTCGATTTACGAAGGAAAAATACTATGGAGGAAGGGTTGAACGCCCCAAAACATTATCATTGAGTCATTAATGAACAATGTACCAACCGGCCAAAAAACCAGTCCCAAAGCTACATAAGCAGGTTCCACCAGTCCTCAAAGCCACAGGGGAAGTACAGGTCCCCTTAGCATCGTAAAATAAAGCACCGCCTCTGCACTATTGTATATAAGGCTTGAGATTGGTTTCTGCCACTTATAGCTACCTCTGGGTATTCTGCAGGATTCAACGTGCAGAAGGTTGATTAATGCTGCATGCAAACATTATATCATCCAGAAAGATTACGCCAGCAGAGCAGTCGCACCCAATACACAGATCGCCGCCGTCATAAAGCCGACTGCAAGCGATACTGCGGCATTTATCGCCGGCGGGGGCGGCGGTAGGGTGCCCGTGAAGTTACCGGTGATAGAGGGACCGATAACTGCGATAGTAGCCGAGGCGTTGCCACCAGCGCCAGTGCTAGCTGGGCCAGCGACGGTGAGGACTGTAGCGTTGCCGAGGACGAGGGTGGCAGGTACGCTAGTAACGGAAGCAGCCTCGACGGGACCGGTCGAATTCGAGGCGGTCGAGTTCAAGAATGGGGCGCCGGTAGGAGTAGCTACTGGGGCGGCCCCAGCAGCGTAACCTGGAGCAGTTGAGACTGCACCGCCTTGGACCGAGATAATGCCTCCAAATGCGTCGCCGGGGAATGATGTCTGGTCCGCCGAGGCGGCAGCATCTTTAAAGGCGGCAAGAGTGTTGCCAGTTCTGTTGATGGACGTGTCAGCACTCTGCGTGGGTGAGTATAACAAATGGTAAGGAGGGGGGATAACTTACGAGGGAGGGTTAATGATACCGACCATACCAGCTTTGCAGTGGCCCGGCGCAGCACACATGTAATATATGGGATCGGGAGTAGACACGGTTATTGTGAAGCTCTCCGACTAACGTAGACACACATGCATTAGTAAAAGCCTCGGGTGTCGCGAAAGAAAGACAATATTCTATGGTAGCGCTGAAACTTTTGGAAATATCTTAGGACCCCCAAGATTGTTACGCTGACCGCATCTCATATGATCTGATGCCGTGAGACTCGCGAGTATCGCCGCCGTAGTCAAACAATTCTCGTAGTCTTCGCACCGCATAGCATGCAATCACTTGGACGGACGCCTATAACTCACATTTTCACCGGTCCAGCCGCTGTTGAAGCCATCGGCAAGAGGGTTACAAGGTTCGGCAAAACTCGATTGTGTAACCGTATGATTTCCTCCCGCGAAGACCCACGTTACGGTGTCTCCGACATCGGCGGTGAGGCTGTCCACCGAGAAGGTGAGGCCGTTAATGTACACAGTATGCGACGCAGCCGACGCCGCGGCTGTTAAAGCAGTGAGGATGATGATGGACCGCATGATGAAGGGGACGACGACGTCAAGGATATTGTTCTGAGGTTCTCTTGGCTTGACATTGTAAACCGGGCCCGATCCATAGATATTATATTTAAGAGTGCCGTAGGGCCTTTCGTGTAGACCGCGAAAAACTCATAGCAGGGCTGCATCGTGAGGTTTTCCCCAGCCCCCGTACTTGCGCATGTCCGTGGTGAGAAGGGCAAATGCTGCAGTCCCGAAGTTTACGGAATGGCTGACAGACATAGTTGACTTGATGTATGCATGCATCCTGCCGGTTGATTACCGGACGCGGAGTCGATTGATTCTAGGATCTAGATCCACTTTGGCTCAAAAAGGCTTACGTCCTGGTTCGCTATCCTACTTGCATCTCCAAGATGTACGTGTATGTCTCTATGTTCGTATTCGTGTATGTGCATGTACTACTTGGGATGAAATTTTTTCGCAACTCCGGAAGACTTCAAGAACTATCCGCAATTCTTGGCAGGAAACCAAGAGACACGCAAAACTTGGGGATCGAGGTTTTGGAGCCAACTAGCAATAAGAAGAAATATTATATTACAAAGCACAGGACTGCACTGCCCCCTTGCCGGTCAAGATGCTGTCAACGCGTTGACATCTATGCATTCCCACACACATTATTTCTAAAACTGCCAACACCAGAGCATACTACCAAGGCGGCGACTAAAAAATTATTTTATCGTCAACTATTGTATTGCCAAGGTTAAGTCCGAACAAGTAGGCGGATTTGTGAGTGTCCATACTATATCCGGTACTGGCATATTATCAGTATAAAACAGCCAAACAATTAGCAGCAGAAAGTCGAAGGAACTCCAGCCGGCAAGCATACTTGGTCTGATAACGGCAGCTATACTTGCCATATTCGACAATGACCGCAGATCGCGCTACCAGGGAATATGGGGAATTCAGAGATAAAAAGGAGACTAATGGATAAGACCAAGCCGAACTCTTCCATTATTTTCTACGGGTCTCAATTTCAAGACTAGTTGGGTCGCGGGCCGTAGCTGGCAAAATGAGACCTTGTGATCTGGCTCGCGGATAACATCCTGCAGGCTCGCAAGTTGAGCCGATTCTGATCATCCAACCATTGGCTCAAATAGATATGGTAAGACTACCCAGCAACCATAGGTTGGATGTGGCGCATCACCCTAAAGAGGTGTGTGATTGTCCGTATATGCACCGCAGATGTATGATTGCTTGGTCTCCGCACTATTCCATTACACGGTGGCTTCGTGGACGCTTCACGCACCGGGATGGATCGGCTGGCAGTGTCCACACAAGTGCGCACGTGCCACCTTTAACTTATAATACAATATGGCCAGAAGGTCCTAGCGTCTATCGGATCCAACCGAGTCTCCCCTTAGAAGCAAGACAGATTTTCTATACGGACGGATATAAGTATTTACAAGTCGAAAGATCTAACGACGGTGGTGAACTAGTCATGACAGACTGTGAGTTACGATGGCAACGTAACGTAAAAACACGCAACGGATAGAGGCAGGATGGATGCAAGAGTACACGTCATGCATGCATCGGGGCTCATGCATAGTATATGCATAAGTATGCATAGCGTCGGAAAAGATAGGGTGCGTGAATCACGCAGTGCCGCGTCGATTTGAAAATTTTGCCGCGGCATGTACCGCTTGCAAAGGATTTGTAAGTCGAGAATACTTGAAACTCGAGAAAAACTCAGGCATTGATCAGGCTTGCGCTGTCAAGGATGCGTGTGTGACGGTCGATAGAATCGTCCTTGACCTCGCAATGGTCTAGATCATGAACTCACCGGGCGTTGACTCCTGGCATAAAGATTTATGCGCAGCGAAACGCCAACCATTCATAATCGTTTACCAGGAAGATATTGCCGACGACCATTGCGTCGCACCGAATGACGATATTTCAAGGACCTGAAAAATGGTCATTATATTGGCTGGGAAATACGCAACGACGTTGGGAAGAAATTCCAACATTGCAGCAGCCAATGAAAACCCCTCACTCGAGCGTGTAACCGTCACACAAGGCGGGTGGATGTTGGTATACCCGCCCTTGATCGGTAGTATATGCCATGGAACTTGCCTTGTCAGCCGGATTCTCCGGGTCTACGGCACTCGGAAAAGCTGGGAAAAGTGCGACAGTCTGATTTGCAAGACCATATCGAAGATTCCCTTCGGGAGTTCGAAGTTGCACTCAAACTAAGCATGGGGCCACTATATCGGAATATAAGTTTTATTAAGCGCGCTACGACTTCTCCCGTAAACTAGACGCTGGACACAAGCTACGGTAGTATACGTATATAGTGACAATTCACGGAACGTAGCTTAAACTGCCGTCGATTTTCTGTGATACCCTTCTTAGAAACTTGACTAGCAGGTAGCGGCTTACCTCCATACGGCAAATAATGACTCGGCTCCGCAGGAATAAGTACGGCAGTCTGGTAATATATCCAACTGGTTCAACTTCCACAGCATAATGATTATCAGCTAGCCTGACCTCGCGCGCAAGTCAACGCCCCTTACGGTACCTGGTATTATACCTGCTCTCGGCAACTTAGAAGAATACGTGATTTCCTACCCCGGTATATTTCATGATCTCAGTATGCATATATGACTGCTAGCTACATGGTGCATGACACACGCGGTAGCATATATCAATGGGGGCGTCCTTCGTACTTTTGCTTAGACACAGGACGCGTGGTAATGACGCGACCGCAAGCTATATCATCTATGTACCTAACGGAAGTCCTGCCTGCCTGAATATCAGGATGACCATTACCACTGCAGCGCAATTGCGCAAGCCAACTTCAATTCGGCGGCAGGGCGCTGATCGAGCCTCTCAGGACCCCGCATGCATACATGCATGCAGAAGCCACACACCGGCCTAGTTATGCTGCATGCATGTCTACGCACCAGCCTGAACCATTTATATATAGCTATCTAAGCAAGTACATGTACCTACTTGCTTGTGCAGCCGTTTCAAGCTAGATAGAATGGACGTCATACTTGTTACGCATTCGCGATATGTTCCATAACCTAGGTTATTCGCTAATAACCGTTGTTCGGATCAAGAATGGGACATAGATGGTATATACACCGGTGCTTATCTCCGGTTGGTCTTGCAAGCCGTTCCAGAATCTGTACCTGCGTCCTCGAGCTCGTTTATAGAAGACCTCGACAAATAGCTAGCTTGAAGCTCTGTGGCAATGCAGTTATGCACACATAGCTACGGGAAACCACAACCATTGCCATGTGATGGCGATACCAGAAAGTCCTATGATGATTCTCTCAGAGATAGTCCATAGGGTCTGGCAGAAGCCGCCTGCTCCTGTAACTTCGCACATAATGTTCTCATCTTCTGGCCGCGCAACCCATACATTTCTTAGCTATTCGCGCGGTAATCAGACTGCTTACAGGACGACACTGGTTGGGTAAAAGATCAGGGATAGAGTAGCCGCCCATTGATTGCGAGAGAGTAGATTGATCTTCCGTAGGATCGGAGCATGTTATAACGTTAACAACATCGTGGCACGCGTACTATATGATGAAGCTTAGAACTGGTATTGGTTATGGAAATGGAATTTATCTCGACTGCAGTACCGTTAGCTAGCTATGCACTTTAGGGAAAAGGCGCAATTCTTTAACAGTCGTCTATGGTAAGGGGAATAAAACTGCTTCCGGCAGGCACAGCTTCGCTGTGCCCTAAAGGACTGGCAGTCTGGTTCACGAGACAAGGAATAAGAGTTAGAGAAACATTTTTATTTTGGGGGTGTTAGCATTTCGTATCTGCCTTTGATATTGTTCCTCTGAGGGCTGCTCCAAGAAAAAAAAAAAATCTTTCTCTAAGTACTTAAGTGGTACTGGGGCTTAACGATATGCTAGCATGCTATGTTATCAATCATTGCCCTTTCTCTAGAGTAAGTACCTCTAATATTTACACAGCCCGTCTGTATGAACACGAAAGGTTGTGCAGATAGCAGAGTGGAAATCAGGCCCATGTAAAATAGCAGTGTCGGCCTGGATACCATGCTAATATCCCAGCCATCGTTGAGTCTTACTTCCATTGACATCATATTGCATATGGGTGGGATTGTCAAGGTGAACCTTGACTTTTGTGCATCGAGCTTAGCTCCCATTCTATAGTATCGTTTATATCGGTCAAGATCGATTAGATGCTCACATGACCTTATTGCGGATACAAACTATAGCTCGCGCTAGCTGACTGCAGCATGGCGATCATTATTTGATGTACGAGCTAGACCGGCTACTGGATGAGTTGGCACCAGGTAGCTAATATATTACATTCGCAACTATTTAAATTAAGCATATAGAAGATAAAAATGGTATCACTATGGTCGTGATATACTTGCGCACTGTAGTGCTTATACCTTGAATTATGCTATAGTAATGTGTATGTTGGCAGTTGCGACAGCTTGTTGCTCTGTCTATGAATGTGTGGCCTTCTACCTGTGAAGTGACAAGTACGCTAGGTCTTATCTAGTATATATCCTTCAGATTGTAAACCAGTAAGCTGAACTGATATCCTGGACTGAAGTTGCAATTGATCCGCCGGTCCGCGTCCTAACATACAGCAGCCTGCGAAATCCAAGTTTATAAGTCTTCTCAGTCTCGTTTCTTTATTCCATTTCCGCAACCTCGTGGTCCTATTCAGGAGCAGTGCACCGTAGCAGTATATACATACGGGATGCCGCTATATATTACTGGAACGATGAAGGGTCATTGTCAAGTAGCTTAAGTCGACGTTTACGAAGTACCGGACACTCCATTTATTTCCTTTCTGTATGTATGCCGGAAGAAATATATATATATATGACGCGTATACGTACAACTAAAAACCATCGATCACCCATGCATCCGAAATGCAAGAATCCAAACGTTACCGCTACCCATCGGTGAATGTCAAGAACAAAACCCCATGCATGCAAACTGACTGACCATATACACCAAACCAATCCAACATCCTCAACTCTGCAGACGTATATTATACTCAAGAATACAACATGCACTATTTATACAAAAAAACATATAATGTGGGCCAAATGCTACCGATGCACGGCATTGTCACCGTCGACCTCAGGATCGTATTCATCGATCTTAGTCCGCACACCCCCCTCCTTTCGCGCCTCCTCGCTCTTCCGCTTCTTATTCTGCGGCTTCAAAAGCGTCGTCTTCCCCTCCGCACTCGTAAGCGCATGCTCGTCGTCCTCGTCCGTCGAATAAACGTACGAGGAATCCTCGAAGCTTCGCGTCCGGTTTCCATTCATCTTCTGTCCGGCGCCACGGATACCACCCGCCGCAGCCGTCCCCGCAGCGCTGCTAGGTTGCAACTGCGGGGCGTTCGTGTCGTGCGGGCTGTGCACGTGGTCGTAGTCGCCGTGAGTGCGTCGACCACGCTTGGCGATGGAAGCGTGTTCCTCATCTTCGTCGTCGGAGGCAAAGTCGGCGTCGGAGTCGCTGCTGTCGCCGTCGATGCTGACGGGGAGGTGAGGGGATTTGGAGTCCTGTTTCTTGATGAAGATGTCGATGATGTAGTATTGGACGGCGTTCATGATGAGAGGGAAGATGAACATGACGAATGCGATTTGCACTTTGCGGTTGCCTTCGGTCCAGCCGAGGAGGAAGTCGCCGAATTTTCCGAGGACGACGGGGAAGATGGCGAAGAGGAGGGCGACGACGAGCTTCATGAACATCAGGCCGGCGAAATATAGAACTGTGGGGTGGATATTAGCATACTGAGGGTAGTGGTGTTGTGGGATTGGAGCGGTTAGTTACCTGACTGCTTTATCCAGTTGGAGGCTTTCGGCGGGTGGCCGTAGTCGCCAGAGGTGATGCCGTGGCTGAAGGGATTGTCGGGCGGGAGCTGCTCGCAGAGGTATGTGAAGAGGCGGAGAGAGTATATAAGAATGGCGATTCCGACAGTGGTCTGGTAGTCAACACCCGTCAGCGTTTCTGTCACCCCATTGACGTATAACTACTATGATGATATGACGGGAGTTCCCCATTCATAGCTTTATAGAGGGTTTGCATATTATATTATGGGAGGAATGAATGGAAATCTTGACATACGTCGATGGCGAGGTTGAGGAGGTAAAAGCTGCAAGGGTTCGGGTGGTAGTCGTCATCCCACCGCCGTAACAGCGCCCGCGACGGATGTGGCGTCGTGTCGAACTTGCCGGACGACAGCATCGCCAGCAGCAGGTTGGCGATATGCACGAGGATCGAGCCGACGACCTGCTTCGAGACGTCGAAGAACCAGATCTTGACGGGCCGCTGGGGCCGTTCGCGCCATCGTTTGTAGACGAGGGAGAGCAGGGCGAGGGCGCCTAGAGCAGCTTGCACGAGGAGGGCTATATTGTGAGGAAGTGGTGCACGTTAGTTACATGTACGTTACTCGAGCGTGTAGCGCGGACGTGGCTCACGAGGAGCTCGTTTTTGCTATTCTTTGAGAGAACATACCGAAGGAACCGAGCAGCTCGCACTGGCCGCCGTCCGGGTCATGGTCGCTGGAATCTCGCGGTGACAGCAGCATGGTTTTTTTTTTGTTGGTGTAGTGGAAAAGTGACGACGCTGACGACGCTGACGACGGCAAGCTTGACGTCGGGATACCGAGAGAGCAAGAGAGCAAGCAAGAGAGAGCAAGGAAGAGGGAAAAGACCCTTTTGGGCTGTCGTGCAGGTCGGGTGCAGCTGCGGTTTGTCGGTGGCTAATCACACCCGGGCGCGTGATCGTGACGGCAAACGGCGCCCAAAGCAGCAGCTGAATGGGAAAACGACCCTCAGGATCCGATGGCCGAGATGGACGGTGTTAGACGCTGGGCGGAGAAGTAGCAGTGGAAGACGAGGAAGAGGGAGAATTGAAGCAGTCGATGGCGAGAGGACACCTGGCGAGGGTGAGGGGCCCTGAAGGGGGAAAGGAAAAGGCCTTGAGGCAGAGTTCCTTGAGGTTGAGGTTGACTGACTCGAATTTTGAATTCAGGCTGCGACTCGCAACCGCCGCGCTGGGCAGACAGAACCGTTGCGCATGACGGGCTGCGCCTGGCTGTTCTCACCCGGGTTTCAATCTACGAATCCGAAATACTTATTTCTATCTATACTCTCTGCTAGTGGAGATGAGAGCTGTCACTTCTGCCGGCCAATAGAACAGCCGTCGGGTATGAAAATCAATACATCATCGTGAGATGTTTCACAGCGTTGAAACGCCCCTAGCTCCTGCTTCTTCTTCCAGAAAACACCACCGCATCCGGCATTCTGCAACTGAAGTCCCCGCGGGTGGAATTGAATCGATGCTTGCTTGCTTGCTTGCTTGCTTGCTTGCTTGCTTGCTACATATCATATCGACTTGCACAAAAACATCCACAATCGTCCAAATAAGTGCTGACTCGGTCGCGTCTACGCCTCCAACGGTGGCTAAGCTAAATAGCTAACAAAGGATCGGGGGAAAAGGTGGGTCTCGCCAAGCGAATGTTATCACCGCCCGTCAAGCTCCCCACCAGTCCCGACCTGCCTTTTACTTTATCTCATGATATCAAAGAACGAACGAACGACTAGGATGGACCGTCATGGCGTATCATATCGCTGACTATACCTTCTTCTTCTTGTCCTTCGCGTCCTTCTTGGCGACCGTCGGCGAGTCGGCATTGTTGAGCCCCTCGCCGAGCGCCTTCTCCAGCTCTTCCTTCTCCTTCTTCTCCGCGTACCACTGGCCGGCCTGGAGGAGCAGGACGCCGATGAGAACCAGCGCCATGATGGTGTTTGACGCCGCGACGACCTGCAGCGACTGGATCTGGGGGATCTCGTCTCCCTGCACCCATTGTCAGCATTCTTGACATCTCAAATACACTCATTCATTGGAAGCGGCCGAAGGATTTGTGTATTAGGGTACGCACGTAGTCACCGGTCTTGATAATCTGCATGCCCTTGATGGTGTTGCTGCCGTAGACAATGACGGCGACCATGAACAGGACGAGGCTGGCTCCGTCAAAGAGGGCATTGCTCTCGCTGGGCTTGTAGAGCTTGATGATGAAGGCGACAAGCGCCATCAAGATGACGGCGTGCAGGACGCGGCCGATCAGCGGCGGCGAGTCGTAGAGCATGATGTAGTGGTGCTCGATGGCCGAGATCATGGCGGGAGTCAGCGGGTTGGAGGTCCATAGTAGCGGGAAGTCGTACGACCAGTTCGTAAACAGAACGCCGAGCAAGAAGGACGTCGCTGAAAGTATAGCATGCATCTATCAGCACTGTTCTACGAGACAAGTGGGGGTCCGAGAAGGATCTGAGACGGAAGTAGGTGAGTACGTACGGCAGACGATTAGATACGTCGCGAATGATGAGGCGCCCAACATTGTGGCGGTATGGGCGAAGTCGGGACTGTTGGTTGGCGACGGAGGGGCTGTAGATGAAGATGAAGTGGGGGCGGATGCGATGAGATCTGAGATGCGATTGAAGGAGTGGAAAGAAGGAAGAAAAAAGAGTGACCTTCACCGATGTGGCCAATGGAAGTTTATCACGGCAGGTAGAAGAAACTGCTACGAAGCACGACAGGCGAAAGGAGCACCGTCCCTATTTAGACACAGTGGTACTAATAGCTCTACAAAGTACGACGTCGCCCAATCGATCGATTGAGCGCCCATGTGGATGCCTGGTCCCCAGCATATTTAGTATGCTCCTCGGTAGTACGTAGTCGTACACCAGGCAGCAGCATTGAGCAGGCGCTGCTTCATTTGCGACTTGGCGGGGACTCCACGAACTGCCAATAATTATTCCCATCCGAGAATAATCCAATCGATTGATAGATTGATAGAATATTAATCTGAATATTCTTTCATTGGATTTTCTATATATTTCTATATGTAAATGTATAGAAATATATAGAAAATCGCTTTCACATGCGGCAAGATGACGTCGTGCGATGCCCCGCGACGTCCGCCTGACAGCTGCCCTCATCACAAGCTAACCTCTCCACCTCCATTAACCAACAGCTCCACCATCGCCAGCCAGTCTCACCTCCCCTCTGGCTCTCCCACGGTGCACCCGAGCTAAACCAGCCAACCAGCGAGAGCTTAAGCTCAAGCTCCTCCTCCCGCCGTCATGCGCCGAGCGTCAGACGCCAACGTCCCCTTCGACGCCTCCAGTCCCGACTCCGAAGACACCGACACCAGCAACCGCTACCTCCACCCAGATGACATCCCGGACGGCTCCGCCAGCGCCCCTAGCGGCGGGCGTCGCAAGAGACTGGCCTCAAAGCTAGCAAACCACTACCACCGCGGCAAGGAAACCTTAAAAGAAGCTCGCGCGGACAATAAAAACCGCGACGAGGAAGGCCGATCGACGGGGTTTGCTGCGGGACCTTTTGAGAACATTATCGCCTCGCCGGACTTCGACTTCAAATCACTCAGCGGGTTCGCTAGCGGTCTGCAGGACAAGCTGTTCGCAAAGATGATAGGCGGCATACTACCCCCGGATACCGTCGAGCACTACTCCGGCGTCGATGGCGACAAGCGCAAGGACACCGAGCGGCCGCAGTTCAGCGTCACCTTGATGTCCACCAACTTTCGGCGCTTCAACCAGAGGTACCTCCTTCTGTCTCTCCCTCTATCGATATGGGTAACATTACTGCTAACACTGGGGATCGAATGTTGTAGGGTCGGCGTCGTGTTTGTGCTTCAGCACCGCTTGATCCGCCTCCTCACCTGGCGCAAGCCAACCCACACGCTCTCCGCCCTCGCCGTCTACTCCTTCGTCTGCCTGGACCCCTACCTCCTTGCCAGCGTGCCTCTCGCCGCCATCCTCCTCTTCGTCATGGTCCCCGCCTACATCTCCCGCCACCCTCCGGCCCCAAGCCGCCTCCCCACCGACCCATACCCATCCCGCGGCCCGCCCTCCGCCATCCCACCCGAAGTCAAAGCCGTCTCCGAGTTCTCTAAGGACTTTTTCCGCAACCTGCGCGACCTGCAGAACAGCATGGAGGACTTCTCCGCCGCCCACGACAACATCATCCAGACGCTCGGCCCGCCGACGAACTTCTCCTCGGAGACGCTCAGCTCCGGCATCTTCCTCGCGCTGTCCTTCATCACTTGCGCCCTCTTCATCGGCGCCAGACACATACCCTGGCGGCCCGTCCTCCTCGTCGCAGGGTGGGCGCTGACCGCCATGTGCCATCCGGATCTGCAGCAGCCTGTCGCGGAAGCGCGCACGACGCACCTCATCCCGACTGAGAAGCGGGCGCGCAAGGCCTTCAAGCAGTGGGTTGCCAAGGATATAATACTGGACACGAAGCCCGATGAGCGGGAGGTCGAAATCTTCGAGCTCCAGCGAAAGGATTCCAATGGCGAGTGGGAGGCGTGGATGTTCTCACCGGTGCCGTACGAGAAGCTGTCGGCTGCGCGGCTGGCCGGGGAGAGACCCAAGGGTACGCGGTTCCTGGAAGACGTGGTGCCGCCGCCCGGGTGGCATTGGCGGGACGAGAAGTGGATGCTGGATCTGGATAGTAAGGACTGGGTGGAGGACCGGTATTTGGAGGGCGTGGAGGTCGAGATTGCGGAGGAGAGGTGGGTGTATGATATCATCTCTGGGGACGAGGGGTATCGCGGGACTGGGGAGTGGCGACGGCGGCGGTGGTTGCGGACGGTTAGGAGGCATGTGGTGAATGATAATGGGTTTATAGCGTATCACGAGGACGACCATATTGCGTTCTAAGTGTTTTTTTTTGGCGTTATTGGTTTTGCGTTATATACACACATACTCGAGCGGTTAATCAGACCGCAGTTTGGATCGGATCAGATAGGATATCAAATGAATTCGTGAGATCTTTCTATATCTCACTCTATGCATTCCTGTGCAAAGACAACTTTTGCTTGAAAGCACCCTTGAACGCCGCGCTATCCCGGTATAACCACTCCACTCCACTATAGGTATATATATTACAAGACCACCCTCCTCGACGTGCTTTTGGGATGGTATGTTCACGCCTTAGCTTGACTCTCCTTCCACTTCTTCACCCGCCGCTTGATATCGCCCACGCTCTGCTGGCGTATATTCAGCTCGCGGTCCCAAAACATGGCCTGGTAGTCGTCACCGTGCTTCTCCACCAGTCTGCGCACCCAATCCACCTCTCGCTCGCTCTGCGATCGCTCTGTCTTCACGGCGAACGCCGTCCGCTCTCGTAACGCCTTGACCAGGTCTGTCTCCTTGGTTGTTGACGTCGCGGTGCGTTCGTCGTCGTCGGATGAAGCGCCGAGGGTCTCGTGCCGCAGGTCGTTGGCGTACTCGATTCGCAGGATGGAGCCGTCGGCGGCGCGCTTGATACGGGCTTCTTGCGGGCCGAGGGATGGCTGTGCGTCTTCTGGAGAATGTGATGGGCGCTGTTCTTTGCCGCCGGTGGCGGATCTAAGGCGGTGGGTGAGGCCGAGGCGGGCGTAGCTATGCAAAGAGATTGTGAGCGCATGTAAATGTGGATGTGGGTGTAGATGCGACGTACTTTTGGGCGAGGGTCTGCGATTTGTCCCATTGCGATGCGACGAGCTTGTTGCCTGTGACTGTCGGGATTTTGCGGACGTTCTGCTTCCTGCGGGTGACTTTGTTGACCGACGAGCGGTTCTTCTTCTTCTGCAGTTCGCGGCCCATGTTGGCGGTTGCTGTTGACGAGGTGAAGTTTCTATAGAATCGGGTATTGAGTCTTGAGTATTGAATTGAATCGGGTTGGAGAGTTGGAAATTTATTTGCCGCGCCAAGCGGCGGAAACGATTGGCCAGCCGCGAGCCCGCAACTCTCATCGCATCAAAACTGGCCATCGCTACCAAAGACCTCGCTCGCAAGCTGCAAAGCTTCTACCACACCACCAACCTTCGTCCTCAACCATGAGCGGAGCCGTTACCGACGTCCGCGATGTCCTCGGCATCGATGCCACGACCCTCGAACCCCGCCAGCCGCCGCTGAAGAAGCAGCGGACCGTCGAAAAGCGTCCCGACGGCATCACACGCGAGCTCTACGCTCTCCTCGGCGAGAACGCCCCACCCGTCGCCGTCGTCGAACACCGCTTCAAGGACAAGCCCAAATTCACAGGGCCCGTCGCCTCCTGGCGTGAGCAGAAGTTCCGCAATCCAGCCCGCGGCGACACCCTCGAACTCCGCCACTGGGTCCGCCAGAACCCCGGCCAGCAGCAGCAACAGCAGCAACAGCATCAACAGCAACAGCAGCAGCAGCAACAACCTCCCTCCGCCACCCTCGAAGATGGTACAGACGCGCCCCCACCCGCAGAACAACCGCAGCTGGACTACCAATTCGCCAAATTCAACATCAAAATGTCCATCCTGCAATACTCCGACGCGGAATACGACGCCGTCCTCCGCGACGACGACTGGACCCGCGCGGAAACCGACTACCTCTTCAAACTGATCCAAGACTACGACCTCCGCTGGGTCGTCATCGCCGACCGCTACGACTTCCCCAACGGCAAGGACCGCAGCATGGAAGACATGAAGGCGCGCTACTACTCCGTCTGCCGCAACGTAATGGAGATGCGCACCCCCGTCACCATGATGTCCGCCGACGAATCCGCCCTCTACCACGCCATGCACTATAACAAAGAGCAGGAAGTGGAACGCAAGCGGATCGTCCAGATGCAGCTGTACCGCACCCCAGCGGAAATCGAGCACGAGCAGCACCTCATCGCCGAGCTGCGCAGGATCCACGATAGCCACCAGCAGCTGCTCGAGGAGCGCGAGGAGCTGTTCAACCGCCTGGACTACCCGCAGTCCACGGGCTCTATTGCCGCCTACCAGGGCTCGTCAGGCCTCGCGACGCTAGCGCAGAACATTTTGAATAATGATAAGAATAAGAAGCGTAAAAGCATCGCCGCGCCGTCGGGACAGCCGGAGAAAGACGACGCTAAGCCTGTCGCTACTGCTGGCAGCCCGACGGCGCCCTCGCGGGCGGGTAGTATCGTCGAGCCCGCGCGTGGCGGCCACGGACACCAGCGGACGGAATCGACGGCGAGCGCAGCAGGCCCGACACCTAAGGATAAGAATAAGAGCAACGTCCGGCAGCTATCGAAGGCCGAAGAAGCGATGTATAATGTCACGCACCACGATAAATTGCAGCCGGGCGTGTTCTTCCGCACGATGAAGATGAATCTGCCGAAGGCGAACTCGTTTATGAGTAAAAGCCCGGCGGTGATGGCGGAGCTCGGGATCGCGCTGAACTTGACTATGCCGACAGCTAAGACCTGTGCTAAGTACGAGCAGCTGGCGAAGGAGATTGCGGCGCTGATGGAGCTTCGGAAGCAGGTGGAGAAGGTGGATCAGGAGACGCGGGTGTTCAAGGCGCAGGAAGGGATGGCGGACGCTCGAGGCAAGCGGAGCGCGAGTGTGCTAAGCGATGTCTCGCGGTCGTCGAAGCGGCCGAAGAAGGAGAAGTGATTTTACTGTCTCCATTATAAGGTCTTTATGTTTTGTATTGCGGGTCTACATTATCTTTGTTGTCTGTCTGACCAATTTGGTGTATCGGTGGGCTGGCGTTTTTACAACAGGAAGTATGGGATTGTTTAATTTTGAGATACGGCTGATAGTTACCTATTCAGCTTTTCTTGTGTAACTAGCTTATACTCGAAATGATCGATAAATGATAATGCTGGGTATGAGACTGGCCAGCTATACATAGTATCACACGCACATTCAGTCACGCTCAGCCCTGTGAATACCTTTGGTCAGATTGTCAATACAGCCCAGTCTCCGTGCGCTTCCACGTCCCGTCCGGGTTGACGATGTGCTTCTCGCCACTGCCGCCGACGACCCGGCAGAAGCTCTCCATCTCGATGCAGTTGTCGTCCAGCATCTGGATGTGGAAGCCCTATATTTTGATGTGATATGTCAACTTCTTTCTTTCCTCTGTGAATCACCGAAGAACGGGAATCACCGAAGAACGGAATGGTCTATGATGGTAGGGATGATGAGGGGAGATCTAGAGACGTACCCCGTAGAAGCCGGGGATAGGGCACCAGAAGTGCATTTCTTGTAGCTCGATGAGGACTTCGACTGGCGGCATGCGGAATTTATGTTCCTTGACCTATAGACCCTTCGTTAGCTGCCGATATAACCTGCAGTTTCTGAAGAAGGTAAACTTGTAGAACGAGGACGTACTAGTTTCTCAACCCGGCTCATAATAACCTCATCCTGACCCCTCTGCAAATTCGCGATAGTCTCATCGCTCAAACCCCGTCGATTAACAGGCTTCAACGCCGCCAGGATATCGCGGGGCCGGTTATGCCGCTTTGCCAGATCGTAGGCCGTCTCGTTGGTGTCCAGAGTGCGGAGGTTGCGGTAGGCGCCCAGCGTGATCAGCCGCTCGATGTGCGAGAGGGTGGCGGTGGGGAGGATGGCGGCTTGATGCAGCGTTGTCCAGCCGGTTGGTGGGCGGGTGTCGAATTCGTCGGCGGCTGGCAGAAATGCATTTGTTATTAGATATATATGTGGATTGAGGTTATGTGGATATTTGTAAGTACATGTAGATACATGAAGTGTATAAATCAGCTAGTAGTGGTACACAGGGAGTGGCATGTGCCTTGTACTCGAGTACTAGTATACTCGGGGATTTGTTATGCAGGAGGCTCGAGGGGGCATGATATGCCCAAGCTATCGTACAGATGTGTACAGAAGGTATACAGATCTTAAATGCTATCCTTCGTCGAATACGACTGGGAAGATTGAAATTTTTACTGGAAAAGGGATATAGAGAGAGATGGAATACGGTCTCGTACAGGGACGAGCCAGAGGAGTACGTACTTCTAAGCCGCCAACTGTTGGCGCAATCGTTCTGCTGGATTAGCTCGATCGCCTTGTCGAAGCGGCCGGTATACGCTAGGTCGGCAAGCTGGTTGCGTATGTTCTGATACCCATCGCTGTAGGTGTCCTGGATCTGACCGCCGGTCCACTCGTCGAAGCTTCCATTCATTCTGAGAAATATAAAACGATGTGCGTATACAGAAGTATAACGTTCGAGATGGAACGGAGGGATGTTGCATTTTGGGCTAGTTAAATACTTGTGTTGGCTTGTCGTTGGGCTTGGCTCCATCGCTCGCCATCGTCACCCAGCATCCCCGGCAAGTGCCGCGCTGCGCATTCACTTCTCGATATATATCGCGCTCCAGCGCAGTCGGTCGACCGACAACAAAATCGGCACTCGAAGCCCCGTTAGCTAGGAGCCTAGCACCCACCGCCGCCATGCAAGGCTTCAACATGGGCAGGTACTTTCTTCACGGTCGGTCCAGGCCATCCCTCTGCCTGTCGCAGAACTACACCTCCCAAGTATCGTAGAACACCATGCTAACACCACCATACCGTTCACCGCTGCAGATATCTCCCGCCGGACTGGGACCCCTCGAAAATCAACTGGAACAAGCAAGCCGGCAAAGGCCACGCGCTCGGCAACCGCGCCTCCAAGCTCTCCTCTCAAGGCGTCCTAACCGTACGCTTCGAAGCGCCATTCAACATCTGGTGCGCCCACTGCAACGCCCACATCGCACAAGGCGTACGCTTCAACGCCGAGAAGAAGAAGATCGGCAACTATTACACTACCCCGATCTTTTCGTTCCGGTTCAAGCATACTGTTTGCGATGGCTGGATCGAGATCCATACGGACCCGAAGAACACGACCTATCGTGTCGTCGAGGGCGGCAAGCGCCAGAGCGAGGCCGACCCGGACCGCGAGGGCGTCATTCGCATCAAGGACCCTGAGGAGGTGGAGCGACTGGAAAACCCGTTTGCTAAGCTAGAGCAGACAGCGGTGGAAAAGACAGAGAAGGAGGTACATGCGCAGCGGGTGGACGAGCTGGTTAAGCTGTCTGACCGGCTGTGGGAGGATCCGTACACGCACTCGCAGAAGGTTCGGCGGATATTCAGGGTATGTGCAGCTTGGGCTTTGGATTTTTCGTGCATGGGTAAATGGATATCTGACGTGACTTGAGAGTATATAGATGGAGAAGAAGGCGCGGAAAGAAGTCGAGGCCGAGTCAGAGGCGCTACGAGATAAACATAGTCTTGCGATACCGGTTCTCCCGGAAACTACAGAAGACTTGCGTCTCGCCAAGCTCGTCAACTTTTCCGACGGCGCGTACGAAAAGGCGGTGGACGAAGCACACTCTCGTCCGCTGTTCGCGCGGGCTGAGGAGCCTGCCGTGGTGAAGCTGACAGGGAAAGACGGCAAACCGATGCTGAAGAAGGATATTGCGATGCAGCAGAGCCGGGAGCGGCTGCAGAAGGATTTGCGACGGTCAACGCGGCAGAAAATCGACCCGTTTCTCCATGATACGTTTGATCCGACGAGGAGAGAGGATAGCGCGGAGGTTGGCGTATGGTTAAAGAGGAAACGGCCGAAGGCTCAGGAAGGTCCAACAGATGATGGGGGCGTCGCTGTTGCAGCCAATAGCGCCGAGACAGTAGTACCTGAGCGAGAGGCGAAACGCGGCTTGTTAGGCTTGGTGGAATACGATTCGGAGTCGGATTCGTAGGGATGGCGTATGCCACATTTTTGGATTTTGCATATAGAGCGACAGCATGGGAGGAGTTAATTGGGACTGGTTATAGACTATTTGGAATTGATACCAATGGGCAATTGGAGACACAGAAGTGTCAAATACTCCGTTCACCGGCTAGATAATCATAAAATCCTGCGTTCGAACTGAAATGGTGATGATTTATACTATCCAAGCTAGCGGAGAGCGACTTTCTCTATTGTATAATCGCGGAACGAGCCGCGTTCGCCAGTTTTAATATCCAACGCCCAACACGCGGACTTCCAACCACAATCACGACGCTTGTAACCTGACGGCCATGCTGAGTGTGCGCTGGGCACTCTCCCGGCTGCCGACATTCTCCAGGTGTCTCCAGCCCATACGGAACGTTAGCCATGGCTTGCACAGCAGCTCCATATCTGCGAAGGGCCTCAAGATCCTCTTCTGCGGGTCCGATAACTTTAGCGTCCAGTCGCTCAAGGCACTGATAGAGCTGAAGAACGCTGCGCCGAACAAGCCCGTCGAGTCCATAGATGTTCTCGTCAAGCAAGAGAAACCTAGCGGTAGAGGCCTGAAAGCGCAGCGAGTGAGTATGTTATATACATATACATATCCCCTACCTCTTGTCAGCTAGCATCAAAAACAGTTCTATTTCAGATCGATTTTGATATCGGCTTATTGATTCGGTGCATCTTTATCGCATATGTAATACAGATCCTGTGCAAGTGCTCGCGAAGGAGCACGATCTTCCGTACCATGAGCTAAATACGAGTATCGATAAATGGAAGGTAAGTGCAATAGACAACTGGTTCCAAATAAGTGGCTGACTGGCCTGTCTACAGCTGCCGGGTCCTACAGACCTGATTATCGCGGTATCCTTTGGTGCATTTATACCCAAGACTTTAATCGAGAAGTCGCGATACGGTGGGCTGAATGTACATCCGTCGTTTCTGCCAAAGTACGTGTGATATCTCTCTGTACATTTGGTCACGATATCACGCCGCATTGTACCTCCATTGATATATACGTATGATGTGAAATATAGGTACAGAGGTGCAGCACCGGTCCAGCACGCCCTGATCAACGGCGACCCCTCCACCGGCGTCGTCGTCCAGACACTCGACGTCGAGAAATTCGATCGCGGCAAGATCCTCGCCAAAAGCGACCCGGTCAATATCAAAATTGACGAAACCAAATACCCCTCCCCAACTCTCTACAATGACCTCCTACAAACCCTCGGCGAGGAAGGCGGCAAGCTCCTCGCTGCCGTAATCAACAACGGCCTCTACGACCCTAAAAAACATGCATCGCTCACCGTCTCCACCGGCGAGAAATCCAGTCTTGCGAGTAGACTACCCACCACGGCCTCTCTGATCCAGTTTGGCAAAATGACAGGCCGGCGCGCATTCCGCCTCGGACTAGTATTCGGCCATCTATACTGCTTCCGCCAAAAGGTCAAGTACCTCCGCCGGGGTATCACTTCCGTTCCGCCGGCCCGAACAATCATGGGACCACTGCGCATGCCTACCGCTATAGAGTTCGACCGATACCTTCGCGAGGCACCCGCAGATAAACAGTGGGTGTATATACCCTCGCCGCAGATAACTAAGAAGGATAGAGGCGGCCTGGCGCTACAGGTCAGCGAAGGGGAGTGGGTCATCGTCAAGTATCTGACTGTCGAGGGGAGGAACCGCCGGGATGCGATGTCCTGGGCGGACATTGTCGACCCTACAGATGTTGGGTTTGTCAGTACACAAAGCGTGTAGATCCGACCTGAAAGCTGGGATGGTCGTGTCTAAAAGTGGGATTGGGGTTCCCTCGACTTCCGCTGAAGGTAAATGACTGGGTGGGTGAGAGCCAATAAAAACTAGAAGTCGAAAGATGCCGTCATATAAGCACCGGATTATAATATTACAGTCAACTGTTATTACGGCGGCTCGAGCTCTTCGAGCATATGTCTTGAGGAAATAGTTCTGTTATTCGGGCATCAAATGGCTGGTGACGTCGTCGAACAAGATGGAACGTATTAACGAGGCTTAACGACGGTCTAGATAATTAATTTTATAAATCAAACGCCGGTCGCCCCCTTAATGTATACCCATACAATTTTTGTGAATGAAAAAAAGGCAATTTGACACGCACGATATATGTGAAGAGTAAATTCCTAAAATATAGAGATATACATAGACATGGCTAAACTATAGTATACAGATGATGAATGCTAAATCTCACGCCAATATTCCAAAAGATCATGTGTATGGCCCTGCAGGCCCCTACTTCTTCTTCGCCACCGGTTTTTGCACCCCCAGCACCCGTATGTTACCCGTCCGAATCTCGATCTTCCAATTACCCTTCAACAGCATCTTCGACACCGCAGGCCCGATCCGCGACTCGCCATTCTTACTATGGCTGCCGATGCCCGTGATGATGTGGAATGGTGTCAAAGCCTTATCGTCCGTGCTGTTCGTGCGCACCCACCAGCTCGTCACCCGCTCGTTCGTGATCTTGAGCGCCTGCGCGACGGTCACGCCGTGCAGATCGAGCGTGTATTCGCTTGAGTTCTCGGCAACGAGAGCTTCGGCGGCCATGTCATTGTATGCCTTGAGGCGGGTGTCGTGCGACTTGCCTTCCTCGGCGTAGTAGGTTGCTACTGCGCCCATGAGGTGGTCGCTCTTGGAGCGGCGGTAGGCGGCCGAGGCTTTATCGTATGCTTCGGAGCGGGCGATCGCATGGTCGTTGGCGGCGAGAGTGGCGGCTTTGTAGGAAAGCTTCTTAGATGGCGGGGAGGTGGGGCTCATAGGGAGGGAGGCAGGCGCCGATGTCGACTTTCGTGGGCTGACGACTGCGTGCCAGCCATCTGACGGGCTGGTTGGAGTGATTGGGGATGTTACGCCTTGGCTTCTGGTAGCCGGCGTTTGCGGCGGCGGGCTTTGTAGAGCGACCTTGTGCAGCTGGCGGCGGTTGAGCAGCTCGGCGAATTTGAAGGCGCTCGGGATATCGTCCTTGCAGAGCTTGACCAGTCCAACGATGTGCGTTTGCGGCAGGCGCGGGTGCTTGGACGCAATCGCGCTGATGGTCTCGAGATGTGACGCATCTTCAGGCACCACATCGCCTTCTCCAAACGTCTCGATCAATGCGACCAGCGTTGCGGACAGGCTGCCATGGCGGTGATACGCCGAGGTTACTGAAGCTAGCGGAAGATTCAACTTGCTCGATAGATACGAGATCTCCGACTGCATGAGCTCCCATTTTGACGGTTCGCCGGTTCCGCCGGCCGCGCTGCCAGCAGTGGCGGCGGCAGCTTCCAGATCTTCCCAGATGGTATTGTTCCCCGCAGCCGAGACCTTTTTGCCTTTCTTCCTGCCGCTCTTTGAATTCCGCTTGGCGTGTACCATGGAAGCCTCGGAAAAGGCGTCAACGCCCTTCAGCCCCTCACCCTCGCCGTCCAGGAACTTTAGGTTCAGCAGTTCATCGATGGCGCGGTCCATATCCCCGCTGCACTTTTGCAGCGTATGCTTGAGTGTGTATTTACTCGTGTGCGGGAACATCAGCGCGAGCGGGCGGATGGTCGCATCGTCGCCATCGCTCGAGCTTGAATGCTCGCTCTTACTGCCGGTGCTGGTCCGCGTGGTGGCCGTGGCCGATGTGTCCTCATCGGAGAAGACGTTGGACAGCCAGTCTGAGTGGTGGTCTGCATCGCCGGTGGCAGCGCCATCGGCTTCGTCGACTATAGTCTCAGCTTTCAGTGAGTCGAGGACGGCGCGGGCGTCGTCAACTGAGTCGTAATCAAGTGAGATCGCGAGGACAATGGCGCTGTCGAGCGGTGGACAATATTCCTTCTGCGATAGTGGTGGTCAGTTGATGCTCGTACTCATGCATATTCTGCATGCATGCAACATCGGCTCTGCAGCATGAAATGAACGTTGAATAGCTGGCTGGGGACCCACCAAAAGCAGACCGACCGGGTCGCTCGGATCTTGGGCTGTAGTCATAGTTGCGCTGTGTAGTGGTAGGCATTACGTCGTAGGGAGTGTTCTAGTTCAGGATCAGGGTTTTGGTGTGGACGCTGAGGACGATTATCCGGCGTGGGAGGTTCAGGCACTTTTTATGGGGGACGGGTTTGTGCGTGTGGACAATAAGATGGTTGTTTGGCGTGCCTCAATTGAGCTCAACTGCACCTGCTCAAAGGTTTAATTTTGGCGAAACATGTAGGCTGCGGCACAAGGCGACGAATTATGTTGGATTGGGCGATTGAGAGTACAAGATGAGTGGATATATTGGTGACATGGTGGTTTTTTAAGTTGATGCCAATTCGCTGGCTTTATATATAGATCTAGATAGTGCAGGCCTGATCTCTGCGGATCCGATATCTGACTCAACATCCGATGAGCAACAGGGCGGACATTGGTAATCAACCAATCTAGTCCATAGCATCTCGACTACTCTTCGGCTGCTAATGCTTCAATGTCCGCGACCTAAAAACAATATCGTTTTCTCTGTCAGTACGCCTCATCAAATAGTGTCTAATCAGCTTCAAACATAAGAGAATTTGAGATTCCCTCGTACCTCTTTAGCGGCATTCGCGGAGAGCACAATTGGGCTCGTGTCGTCGATGCACACACTGTCTTCTATCCGAATACCGATCCCCTGGAAATGGAGAGGATACTTGTTGTCCCGTGGGACATATATTCCTCTGATTTGGCAGTGAGCTCTCCGAACGCAGCAGTTTCCAAATTTGATGCTGAGAGACAGTGGGGACTTACGGCTCGATTGTAACACATTGTCCCACCTTCAATGGCAGGGTCCTTCCGTAATTGCCACAGTCATGAACGTCAATCCCAACGTAGTGGCCGAGGTGGTGGGGAAACAGCGTTCCTGTCAGATCCTATTCTCTCTGTATCAGTGCCCATTAACCCACTGAAGAAGAGAATAGAAAAATGCATACTCTACTACTGATGTTGAAGCCTAGTGACCTCAGCCCGGCAAGAAGCTCCTCCTCTGCAATTCTATGCAGTTGATCCAAAGACATCTTTGCGTCTTCTCGACAGAGGCCGACACATTTCCGTTGTACTCCTAGCACAGCCTCATAGAGGTCCTTTTGTGCATCAGAGAACTTGCCATTTACCGGCCATGTCCTAGTGATATCCGTGACATATCCGCCATACGACTATCAAGATGTCAGCATATTGCATATGTGCAAGTCTCCAGCGAGAGTGAACTTACCCCTCCAGCATCAACCAGGACCAAATCACCGTCCCTACCATCGCGCTTGTTAACATCAATCCCCTCCTACGGCCAAGCTTGAATCAACTCACTTTAACAGCTTGTCGTTCTTCGTGTAATGAATCCTCAAGGCGTTATCCCCTCCCCCAACGACGGGCACATACGCAGACTTCTCGCATCCTCCCATCCGGAACTGGTATTCCAGAAACGCCCAAAGATCCGCCTCGCTCTTCCATCTCCGCTCCATAGTCTCGTTGAACGCGCGCCCTGAGATCCTGCCTGCGCTCCGCATATTTGTAACCTCAGCGAAGCTTTTGAAAGACCTCAGCACGTGCATCTTCGGCTTCAGCGGTTGCGGCTTATCGAACAGCTTTTTCTCGCCCTTGAGTTTCGAGAGCATGCCGATGAGCATCTGCTTGAATGTGTCTGGCTTCGACGAGATGTCCGTAAAGACGACGTCCGCACGCCTCATGATCGGCTCCAGCAGGCTTTGGAAATGATCAAAGTCTCCCGCCTTCAGAGTACACACGTTAGCATACGCAGGACAAACCTCTCTTGCAGCGTGAATAGCCGTGGCGCGATGGTCTTACATTGTCAGCCCCGAATACTTCATATGCCCCTTCGATGCCAGACCTGGGGCCTTCCCATGCCTCCGAATGCTCGTCCTTCGGTCTCACGAATAAATGGAATATATGCTCTCCATTGGACCCCGTTTTCTCTATAATGTGCATCAGCAATATCTGCCAGTCTCATGTAAACCCTTCCCCACGCCTAGCGAAAAAGTACCTACAACGCCGACAGCGTCTGGTTCCAGAAATCCTGCACGTATGCCAATGACCGTTCGTTAGCAACCATCGTGTTCGTTATAGTTTAGGGAGGCCAATTCCCTACCTGTCAGGTAGAAGAAATCCGGATCCTGGTGAAATTCGTAGAATACCGGCCCTGACCGGTACTTAAGCGTCGCAGCCTGAAAGATCGCAACGCCGCCATCAGGCAAGCTCTTTGCGAGTCGTCGCCTTCGTGAGAAGTATTCACTTCCTTGGATTCCTCTCGTCACTGTATGAGATTCGAATCAATTGTGAGCTCTTGCGCATAGATATATGCCAACTTGGGGTGGTCTAAATGCATACGTTCTCCGGCCTTGAGAAGGTGTGGGTGCGTCTCCGGGGTCGGTTGCCCGACAGCGAGGATGTTCTGGTTAACGTTGGCCGCGGCTGTAGCGTATGTCCGGCGTCCAGTCGGCAGTGTCAAGGATGGCGCTCGACTCGACGTTGCAGATGCAGAGGAGTTTGCGCATCTGAGCGCCTTCTGAAAAGACCATGCAACCCGGCGTCGGGCTTGCATCTCGGGATACTGGAATGTAGATGTTGTCGCAAGGCGCGCGTTCAGACCGAACCTTGAATGTTGAATTTTTATACCAGCTTACAACTCAACACAGTGCGGCCAATCGTCTATTGATTCATTGATTGAATGATAGCCTGGGCAGGGCCAGTCTGCATGCATAAATGTGTCTACTGTTACTCTTTTCACATGGCTTATATATAGTACATCTAATCTACAAGAAATGCTTCGCTAATTCAAGCAGCTATGCGACTGAAGAGCTGAGCGACGGGCACCGCTCCCTCATCTCCGTCTTCTTCATCCGAAGAATGTTCGTCTAACACTCTGCGCCGCTGGCCCATCAGACTCGAAAAGAACTCACTGAAATATCAAGTTAGTATCTAGATCCGAGAAATTCTTCATGGAGATGTGTATATCTTACTCTATCTGCTGTTCATGCCATTCCAGCGAATCGTCAGGCATCATGAAATTCTGGAGTTTTTCATGGACATGGTATCGCAGTTTTCTGCCCTTCGACGCCTTGGTGTCAACATTGTTTTTCTTCTTTTTAGCTTTCAACTCTTGCAGGTCGGCCGGGGCCAGCTGGACAACCCCCCCATTGGTTGCGCTATTTCCTCTCTGTTCTAACAGCACTAGAAGGAGTCGTTTATAGAAATCGGTGTCGTCGTAGATACTGTGGTCGTCATCAATCTTTTGGGCTTTCTGCAGTGGCGCCGACTCCTGCGGGACACAACTTTTCGCCACCTCGCCCGATAGATCTGCTAGGTGCTCCCGTAGTTGCGACGAAACGGTTTGCACAGCAGCGGACTGGTTGAGTTTTTTGGCCATCGGCACGATATTCGTGGTCGCTTGCACTCTGGCTGACCACTTTTCCAATGTAGATTTTCGATATCCGGCGCTGTCCGATTCCATTCTTTTCATAGCTTTCCACACTTCGTTGGTGCTGGAATCTCTCGTAATATCTTCGTGCTTCCGCTTCGCGCTCTTCTTGCCTTCCGACCCTTCACGCGACTTTGCGAGATCATATCGTAGCTGTGACAATGAATTCCAAAGGGCGATAGCAGCGTCTTCGGCGGCGCGGACAGTGTCGTCTGATGAATCGAGTGGCTCTTGCGGGAGCGAGTTTACGGATATCAGGCCATTCTTTATCGCCATTCTGGATTTGAGACATTCGTCGAAGAAGGCCTGTATGATCGCGGTTAGATTGTTCTAACTTTCTAATGGTCGGCGAAGACTTACCCGTTGACTTCTCACGGCCAGGCCCTTTTCTGCGTCAGCTTTCGCAGCTTGCGACAAGTTGGCTACAACAGTTCTTTGATTTAGTTAGCATTGACCATGGGCTTTGTATCCTGGGCTCAACCTACTTTCGTTCCTGAGCCATCATATTTCGCAGCTCGTCTCTCTCCGACTTCTCATTGTGGCCGTCATCGTCGCCACTCAACTCGCTACCTTCGTCTTCATCGTCGTCGTCCTCCATGTCTTCATCATCGTCCATACTTTCGTCGGACCTCATATCTTCCACATCATCGATCTCTTCGTCACTATCGTCGTCGAGAGGAGTAGATATGTTCTTCCTCGCCTTGCCATTCAGCGCGGGCGATATCGAAAGCCTCACACCGCCATCTTCGGATCCGTCGTCATCTTCGAGATCATCCTCATCGCTGTTGTCTCCTTCGTCTTCGTCGTTCTCTTCTTCGCTGTCCCTGCTGTCCCCCTCCTCGTCCTCGTCGTCCTCGGCCGCATCTCCATCGTCACTGTCATCGTCCTCATACAGTCGGTCCCGGCTGACAGTCGTTCCGTTGTACTTGGGGTGTAGATGTATATCCTGGTTCCGTCGAAGCTTGCTCTTCCTAAACGGCCAACCCATCAGCCTGGTTCCAAAGTAACCGCGACGCGTGGGTCGGAAAGATTCGTTGCATACCCGACTTCTACATAATGCTCCCTTCCTGCATTCTCGTCGACTTCGCCACTGCTGTCTTCGGAGTCGTCGTCTCCGTCGGAAGCGTAGGCATCTCGAATCGCCTCTGGGTCGAATTCTGCAATTGTGTGAGCCTTTCTCATCGGGACAAGGATACAATGGAAGGTAGAGAACACTACCTTTTGGCGCCTTCTTCGGCTTCCCAACCTGTTCAGAGAGCTTGAGCGACCGTGATGGCATGGTTTTCGATGCCGCAGAGCCGTGGCGCTGGTCGTGAGGCTTATGTCGGGTGGTATTTGAATTGCGGCTCTCTTCGCGTCTAGAACTTTTTTTTTTGAAGACTTTCGCAAACCATGTCGGCCGAAAGCTCATAAAAAAAAGCTCGCGCCAATTTAACATCCCACACAACACAACCCCAACCCGAACGTCATGCCCTTGGAGCCGAAAATATGAGCACGTATCGGCGCGCCTTCCACGTTGTGAGGCAGTTATGGCATGAGAACCCGCTGGTACGCCTCTTATCGCTGCCTTCCGAGTCTATTCGTGTATAAGCTTATTGAATAAGCCATACAGGGGCTCCCACGCTCCGGCGCCCCGCCATCGATCCCGCGCATGCAACGAGGGCTGCCGCAGAAGCAGAATATCAAGAATGTGAGCAAGGTCATTGCGGTCTCCTCCGCGAAAGGCGGCGTAGGAAAATCTACCGTAGCAGGTACGCGCTTCTTTTACAGAATCAAGACTTAGAGTTATATTCACAATTAGAGTAACACATTGGCTAATTGCCTGTCTTCCGCTAGTCAATCTTGCGCTAGGGCTCTCAAGTCTCGGACGCCGTACGGGCATTCTTGATACAGATATATTCGGACCTTCGATACCAAGACTCCTCAATCTATCTGGAGAACCTAGATTGAGCGAAAGTACGCCAAATATTTTAATATATCTAGAATTTCTCTTAAAAGAAGTCCAGCTAAGATAAATATGTGGCATAGAGAATCAGCTCATTCCCCTGTCGAATTATGGTGTCAAGTCTATGTCAATGGGCTATCTCGTAGACCCTGAGAATGCAGTAGTATGGAGAGGCCTCATGGTGATGAAAGCCCTCCAGCAGCTTCTGCACGAGGTCGACTGGGATGAGCTTGATGTCTTGGTTCTAGACTTGCCGCCGGGTACCGGCGATACGCAGTTGACCATTACGCAGCAAGTAGAATTAGACGGTATGGATTATCTGAAGCTCTCTAACTTCTCTCTCCATATCACTAACTGAATGCTACCGGCTAACAATTGCACATCTGCCATGCGATGCTGTAACATTAGGGGCCGTAATTATCTCTACGCCACAGGATATTGCCCTAATAGATGCCGTCAAAGGCATCAACATGTTTAACAAAGTCAAGGTACCCGTACGTTATATACAGTCTATGCATTCTACCAATGTATAAAGCCGCAAACTAACACACCCGATTGACAAAGGTGCTCGGTATGGTACAAAACATGAGCATCTTCACTTGTCCCAACTGCCAGCACACAACCCACATCTTCGGCCAAGACGGTGTCCACCGCGAGTGCAAAAAGCGAGGGATCGAGCTGCTCGGTGACATCCCGCTACATGCCTCCATCTGTCAGGATGCAGATGCCGGCCGACCATCTGTCATCAAGGACCCGTCCGGCGAGACCGCCAAGGCATTCCTCGATATCGCGGCAAAGGTAGACGGGAAGCTGTTTCGCTAAACACAGAAAACCCAAATCCCCATATATATTTCCGGCTCCCTTTCCTTCCGTACACCTGGGAGGACTCGATCCTGTGACTCTATTCAGAAGGCAAAACTCGTGGATAAAGTACAAGTCACCTCTTAAGATCTTTCTCTCGGATTATATATTCGTATTCAAGTGCCGAAGTGAGGGAATGCCGGGCACATAGATACAGTATACACACAACGTTGAAATCACACCATATACAACCGAGCACGCGTCGTCGACTAATTCTGCCTAAATTCAACCCACATTCCGTCTCCGATGATATATTACCAGACCACGCAATGTGGAACCCATTGTAAAACAGACACCCTGTCAAACTGTCCTTTCTGACACGACCCAGCCGCAAAGTTGGCCGTTCGCTCCACCACCATCAGATATAGCAATCGATGGGGTCAGCTTGAGATTTGCTGCTCCGCATTCCCCACGACAGCATCTCCACACTGCCGCCATCCCTAGGCCCTCGGATCCAATGGATGCGAAGGTCCCCCCTACACACGTGCGCATACCTAGGTAATTATATTCGCTCAAGCTTTGCATGCATCCGGAATCGACGCCACCGCCCTCCATCCCTAAGAAACCCAAACCTAGTGCTAGTGTTACCTTGACTCGACAGGCTTTAAAACCGTCATCTGATGCATATGCGTCTGCGTACGCTCATCGACGCGCGATATATCTCGCAGCCTGCTTACGTCGTACAGGGAAATAAGAGCTGAAAAGCGCAAAATAAATTAAAGGTTTCATCTGACCACCGTTGTACGTTGTACGTAACCTCAACGATTCAAAAAGCCTAAAACCACAGGAATCATCATGTGGACGAGCTACTGGGTCTACGCTACTTTAATCATGCATCGACACTATCCGGTATATGCTGAATCACTGAATTAAGTGTCGATGTGCAGCTGCAGCCGCACAGGTAGGCACACTCAACTAGCTAGATCGACGAATGATATGTTATCTCGATACCAACGACAAGGTAAAGGGTCTGAACAGACGGGCCGGTCGGCTCAGCCTCGAGTACCAGTTTACAGGGACGACCCTGCAGCTTGACGAACGACCGCCAATCCTATACCAACGTTCAAGCATGCAGAATATCCGCTTCCATAAGAGCCAACGATTGCATATTAAAACTAACATGGACATATACGCATACCTATGCGGCTGTATGCATTAATCGATAACGCACAGAACATTCCAACAGTCCGATGCGTGCATGCATGCATGTACATAAAGTACTCGTGTATAGTTAGTCCGTAACGTTTCCGTGTATTATAATATAATATAAGCCGATGTACCCCAGCCCACTGTCCCACCCGAAACTCCGATATCATTCCGAGCATCGTACCCAGTCATTTCCCAGACGCAGGCATTCGTTCCCGTAAACACGGGAGACAGAATAGATGCTCTCACACGTCGATTCTACGGTTGACAGGTTGACAGGTGACGCGGGCAATTATCCACCGGGACCGTCAGCGTCCCCGTCCGCCGTTCGTGTTCGTTTGCATCCGGAGCCAACAGTGCATGCTACCCATGCATTCCCCGCCGACCGTGTGTAGATATCGTCTCGCCTCTTTCTATATACGTATGGACCACCGAAATGCGTCACAAGTCCTGTATATAAAACCGCGTTCATCGCAGTGCATAAATCCGATGTACACACATTGGGTGTTAGGTTCATTCTGTAGGTAAATACGCATATATATACAAGGCCCACGAGAACAGATCGTGCCGGCCTAGGCGTTAGTATTCACCCGCTTGTACTTCCGGGGATCCTTCCTGCTCATTTTGGTTTTATCCCTCGTTCCTATCGTTTTAAAAACTTCCCTGTCAGTCACATTGCCCTCATAAAATAGCAGCGCGGTGAAATGGCATGTGCTTCATTGCAAGGGTGCGAAGCAATCCCCTTCTCTAAACGCTTCTGCACGACGAAAACGACAGAGAGCCAAAAGAGACTTGGAGCAACGTAGTGTATGTCGGAGTGTATTCCGTCTTGGGTAAGCACGGAGAAAAGGAGAACGTGATCGATTTCAGATAAACTAACCTTTCCCGCCTTCCCAGAATCCCGAGTTCTTCGTCGTAAACGAGTGGCCGCAGAACGCACAATCATCCGGTCGGTAATTCTGCTCGCGAGAACAGGCCCCGCAAATCTAAATTTCGTGGAGATGAAACGCATTAGCATCGTGATTTCATATCTGCACATAGCCCCAGACTCCACAATGATGGTGGACATGAGTGCGGTCTAGCGGCGGTCGAAATATAATCGAGACTGCCTAGCCTCGGTTAGAAGGAAGGTATTTTTCCTCGATTTTATATCAGTTTCCTTCTCGGGATGGGTGATGCGCGTGATGATGCGTGCATGCAGACAGGCCTGCAATGTGGAGTTTGTGACGAGGAAATGAGAAGGTAAAACGTAATGCTTCAGAATATCTGGATTCGAGGCCGAACTTCGATCCGCCATCGTCAGCTAAGGCGGGCTGTACGAAAGCCGCGCCGCTAGATCTAAGCCGCGGTCCGATTTCCTCTCGCCTGACGGACAACCGGCTAAAATGTGACAGCAGAAAGAACACGAAAGGAACGTCGCATGGCAGACAGCGGGAAAAGGTTCTCGAGCCGGGGAGACTCGAGTCGAGTCAAGCTTACCATCCTGTTTGCATGCTCGTTCGGGTGCTTTGGTTCCACGGAGCTATCGTGGCATCTAGAAATTTGTCAAAGTCAGCTGCTATTCGGTCCCGAAATCGAACGACCTTTGTTCGCTAAAGCAACGTTGCGCAAGGGACAAAGCCATTTCGCCCAGGTAGTACAGAAAAAGAAAGCCGCGGGCGGCACTTGGAAGAAGCGAAGTCCCGCAACGACATCAGTAATCATCGGTTCTGATTCGGCCCCCACGCCAGGTCGGCCCGCCAAAGTTATTTTGCGTGTCTGCTTGCTTCTCCAAGTGCCTACGAAAGGTGTCTCGCATTACCGAGGACCGTATTCCTTTACCGAGCAGCCTCTCGTATCGGGTAAATGGGGCATCGAGGGATCGACGCCAGAATGAGGCCCCGGGGCTTACCGGGCCATGGCATGGGGATCGGCAGACATGGGCCTTGGGCTCCGGGGCAAAGAAGGAAAGAAGGAAAGTGGACTTACTTGTCGCAAGGGAAAACTTTGTTGCAGCTATTTCGCTCCCCTCATGATCAGCAAAAGTGTCGACGGTTTACATGAAGCCAGAGATTGCATAACACTTTGCTTCAGGCAACCATCAACGTATCGATATCGGAGATATCGGCAAACGGTTTCTCTTCCGCCCGCGGAAAACAAAGGAATGGAAAGTATGCGCGGCTCGGTTAAACTCACCATGAAAACCTGCGCGAAGAAGAAAGACACGCCGTTAGCCAAACCGACCATCACAGCACGGAATGTTGATGTGCAGTTCCACAGCGCAGCGGCCCCGGGGAAATCCCATGAATGTTCACGTCATCGGGTTGCCAAAACGGTATTTCGACCGATTGGGTGTGCCGCGTACCCGACAGTTTGGTTCCTGGGTGGTCTGTGCCCGCTATCCGGCTTTTTGACGAACCAGCATCGGTTCTCGCACACCCTCTCGGGCCTTGTTCGGTGGATGGTGAGCAGGGGACAGGCACTCACCGAAACCAGCGGGTGGATTTTCTGTCCTCCACCAAGAGGCGGAAAATGTGCACACCCAAAGTTAGTCCAGCTGACACTGCAAAGCTGCCTCCTTTGTCTGACAGCGATCTAGAGCTTGAACCAAGATCCAGACCGCCCATTACGCTAGAACATGAAGATCGAACATCAGAAGTACCGTCGACGTACCGATAGTGCGCACATCGCCCTACACGTCGCACAAAGTGTTAGCATTACCGACGCATTTTAAGGCTGCTCACACCCCAAAATACTCCGAGGGAACATCAAAACTCGCCTTTCAGGGGTAACTCTGTACCGGCCACAAGACCGAGATTTTCCTTCTATAAATTTCGTTAGGTTCGTAGATCCCTCTTGCGTCAGTCTCCAGTTCTTAACGGCGGCTATGGGATTTAAGATGCCGCATATGTCTTCGCCAGCTTTGCGTTGGGCTCACCTGACGCCGTATTTGCTTGCCTGCAACCAGGTCGACTAAGATATATGACGAAAATGGTCATTAGCCTCACACACCCCCACCATTAGTGAAGTTAAAAGTTTTTCTCACGATACTACTATCATCGAATAGTGCAGTTTGACGTAGATGGTCACGGCGGCATGAGTGTATAGGAGGCAAACTAAACCCACCATCGTCTTCTGATATCTTCAAAAATCTGATTTCCGGGATGAATAGACCTGCGAAAATCGAAATCAGCCATCCATGAAGCTTGCACATGTGAACCCAAAAGCCTGGTCTTCAACCCAGCTTTGCGATTAGAACAATATATCCATACTCATTTTGGCGAAGCACGACCTGCAATTCGCAAACATGGTCTGGGACCTGGTCACTCCCTGGATGCCACCTGCCATCGTCGTGCTGCATGTCGCGCACGTCGGGACGAATTCACTAGACATAGTTTAAATTTAGCCGATGTCAAAAACTGAAAATCGCGCTTCTGAGATCTGCATGATTTCGCAATTGAACACATGGGATTGTTTCGAATTCGATGTCTTCGTCGTCCCGCCTTCCGCTTCGAGCAGGCCTACGCCGTGGGGTACGTGGAGACGGTTCGCGGCTCATCGTCACATACCTTGGAAGCAGATCTACAACTGTACAGCCCGATAGATCAAGAAATCCGGCACGTGTATGATTCTCATGGATGAATTCTCTTCTGTAATCTAGATTCGACGTGTAATCGAACATGCAAAAAGCAACGCAGCTGTCAGAAAAATATTCTACAACAGGAAGGTGGTGATGAAATCGATTGAAAGGGCATTTGAACCTATTCCTATGACGTTTGCGCACTTGTCACACCCGAGGAGTTTGGGGCGGCTATGCTTGTTTTCTTTTGCTTTAAGGTTGTTCACATCTGCAACAGTCTTGCAACGCGAGCATTTGGTCGTGATGTTGATGGTTCGGAGCTCCAGCAGCTCGATGTTCTTCAACTTGATATCAGGGAAAGAGATCGACGTGCCACGTTCTATTGTGGGGCCAGACACGGGGATCACAGGCTCTGGTTGAACAGCCTGCTCCCCGTCATCATCACCCGCAAATTCCTTGTCATCCTCATCCGACTCTGAATCATCGTCATCAGTATCACTTTCGGATCCAGCAGGGTTCTCCCACTCTGGTGGACGCGTGCCCTCGACTCGTACAACGTGAGGTTTGTCTGGAACAGCAGTCAACATGGCAGCTACTGCGCTAGATGGTCCAGGCTGGGGTACATCCTCTGCGGGAGTATCAGCTTCAACGCTTGCACCTGGAGCAGGTTCCTCAGGTTTTGGCTCCTCATCACCAAGCATGCTGTGTAGATTCTGAGCCAGATAATTCAGCTGAGCCATGAGCGAAACCTCAGGCTTCTCCTGTGCTCTCTTCAAGAACCCATCCTCGATTCTCGATGTAAGAGATGTCGGCAAAGCGCGGTCGAATGCAACCCTGCAAGGCTCCAGGGGGTACAGCTCAGGGACCTTCAAGTCCACCGACCTGACCAACAATAGGCCAGCTGGAAGCAAGTTCTTCATCCTCGGCTCCAAGGGTACTTTGTACGTCGTTCCAGCTGCATTTTTCCAAAAGACGTCTGATTGTCGGAACCTAGCTTCCAGTTGTCTTGTTTCGACGGCCCGCCTGGCACTTGCAGCTTCCTTTTCGGCCTGGCTATACACGGCTCTAGGTGGGTCTTGCTGTTGAACCACTCGAGGCTGTGCAGGGACCGGTATCAACGCTTCCTGTGCCGGCTGATCGTTGACGTCGAGCTTCGCAGTTTCCTGGGTGACAGCTGCTACGTTTGGCACAATCTTGAAAGTGGTAGCCTTCTCGGATGACAACAGGTCCTCCAGCCGTTTATCAAGGTTGTTCAGCAGATCCAACAGTCTCGTCGTCTTCGAAGCAGCCCTGGCCAGGTTGGAAAAGCCTCGTTCGATGTTTATCTGATGACCCTTGGGGATATCGTCGTTCAGAACCTTAATTGTGGGTCCATCGGCGCTAGTCTTGGGATATTCTGGTGGCACCGAGATTTCGATCTTCAAAGCATCGAGATCATATGGGAAATCTTCACTCTGCTTCAGTTCAAGGCGGTAGAGCCCTTGTTCCTGATCAACTGTCTGAAACAAATTTCCCCATCGGCGTTTAAGCTGATTGATCTCGTTTTGTCTTCGTACTTCGGGCGTATTCTCGCCCGCAGGCACGGGCCTGCGCACCACTCTGGATGGATCGACGGTGGGTAGATGACGGCGGCTCGCCAATGGGTCGGTGGCAGACGCGCCGCGTGCAGGATGACGTACGTGTCGATCTGGTGCCAAGTCTTGCTGGCCTGGTCCCGGCAGCTGTGCAGCCGAGCGATCGTCGCCATGGAGGAAGGGACAGGCTTCCCCGTTCTTGCATCCTACACGCCGTTATAAAAGAGGTTTAAGCGATTGACACAACGACATTGTGTGTTAGATTAACCGAGTGTGGGGGAAGGGATGTGAGATGGGCAGCGAAAGCAGAGATCCCAGCCGAAGCGCTGAAAATGCAAATCTGCGCAAAACAGCATGGTGAAATACATCCCAGATTTGTGATTTGCGAATAGCCGAAAATAACAAAGCGCAGAAGATCGACTTCCCCAGACTGTGACCAATCATGCATAATAGGAGTGAAGCAGGTCTGCGGCGTGTTCTCGTGCCATTTTCTGAAGCAATCCACAGTTTACGAAGCATCATGCATGGCATTGCATTGCAGTTGCAAGGGACCAAGCCAAATAAAGGTACTTGGAGGCTCTAGCGTTCGGGGAAGGAACTCGCACACTCGGGGAAGCCGGAAAGTATCACTCTAGCTTACCGGCCTTTGTAGCGTAGAATTTGCAGGGCTTCCTCGGCCTTTGCGCTCGTGGCTGTCCACGTGCCTGTGGATTCCTCTGCGAGCTTGACGACGATGATGATGCCGCACTGGCCTCGGCCCCAATCTGGCCGGCGGGAGCCTGTCGGAGAGGCACAGGGAAATCCTCGTCAGCTGCTCGCGACGGTGCAGCCATGTTGTTTCAGCCGAGAGTCGAAAACCAGGCGTCGACGGAGAGATATAATAATAGTCAAACGAGCGATAGTTCGGTTCTGCTCGATTGAGACTCGGAAGACAGCGACTTCAAGGACCTGCGCTGGGACTGCAGCTCTGGCCGCGTCGGGATGCCCTAAGCAGAATAGCAGTCGTCGGGTTAGCGCCGCAGCTTGCCCTCGTTCCACTTCCCCGCACAAACCGGAAGGATCGCGATGCTCTCGTGCATGCAACGTGATCGCTGTCTCAATGCATGAACCCCCCTCATCCAATTCGCTTTGACGGCGTCTGATGCCCCACGTTTCAGCTCACTCAGCAATCAGTCAGTTCACCAACGGCTGACCTGGTGGATGCAGGCAAAAAAAACTACCCGACCGCAGATGATTGGAGAGCTGGACAGCTGCGACAGGCAGTTCATTCCAAGGCCGTGGCCCTGGTCGGGTGTCAGGTGCCTCGAGAGAGGCTGCGGGCATGACAGGATCTTCCATCCATGGCACCTTCGAGCGCCAAAAGCCAGCGTCGCACTCGGAAGCGATAGCCATTACCGGCGGGCCATTCAGACGGGCGGTCGAAGGGGAGGCTTACTGCGGTTCTAATGCCGACAAGATGTTTTGATTCAATTGGACCGACGGATGTGTCCGTGATGGATGTATCGTCAGCCTGGGACGCAGACGAAGCTATGGCTACAAGCGGGCGAATCAGTTGACTGCAAGCCGGACTAATTGCGACTGACTGCGTTTTGGGATATGGTGGACTCGTTGTTAGACTGATCGGACAGACGAAGATGCAGAATGGCAGTCTCGTGATTGATGATGGCCTCTGTCGTCGGCGTCACTAAGTTATATCCGTCGATGCTATATACTGTTATACTGTTACAGCTGTTGTATGTAGATGCTTCTTATACGGCTGTGGCAACACATTCGCGCGGTGTCACCAACGATGAATCATCCTCGCTCATTTCAACGCAGCCAAAGCCGAGAATGACCGAGCTTCGACTTTCCGTGATTCGATTTCCAACGTCCATCTTGCATAACATCCAACAATTAACAATGCAATGCGATCGGTGTCTCATCGCAATCCACGTCCGCATTAGTCTCTCTGCGGGGAAATCGCCCTGCTGCCGGCACTTCAGGTCACTGCGTGCGTCCTTCACGCATCCGGCGGCCTCACCGCGAAGGCCCTCGCCAGCACTCATCATGGATCAGCAACCTTCAGTCACTTGACCGTGGACATGGCTGTCCTTTGCCACCCCTAAGCCTCATCCCGGCCCAGCTGAGGACGAGTCGAAGCTTTCGGCTGGCGAAGCTCTGCAGATAGCGACAATGCGGAGCCCTGCCAAGCAGCCAATGGCATGCCATTGCAGTATCGGTCCCCTGATACGCAATGCAACTGGAAAGGCCACCGACGACTAGGAAATAGCTCAAGCTCCTCAGCTATGCTATGAGCCAGCGATTTAATTCTTGAAACCGAAAAAATTGCCCGAGAGAGAGGCTGAATACAAGCTGCTCATGCAAGCGAGAACATCTTACAAAGCACTGCAAGCAAGAGCTCGACATCGATGGCGCGGCCCAATCCTGCCGACCTTATCTCTCCGATGCCTGCCCGCTGGTCGTGTACTACTACATACCTGGATTATCCGGGTTCGGTACCACATCAAAGCCATCTCAGGTGGCCACTTTCTGACTCTGAAGCCGTCAACATTCATGAGTCCTCGTCCCGAACCGGACATCGTTACGAACACGCGCGATATTGAACCGAAGTGCAAAGCCACTTGCGTGGGGTAGCCGACGATAGTTGAAGACCCTATGAGACCCGGTTAGCTGTGTCTCGCATTTAGGTGCCCAGAAGCTCAAGAGGTTTCTATCGTTGACGGGTTTCATCTTTATATTGGTTTTTCTCGACTCCAAGGATAAGATGCCCTAAGATCATGCATGCATATCTGCGTTCAGATCACCGGAACTGGCGAGCTTGGACAGATTGCCTGGGCAAGGCGGAATCCAATCGTGCGCCTATCTGCTCGGAACTCCTCATGCCGGTATCAAGATGACCGCCCATCCGTCACCGGCCGGTCACCGGATCACGCATCGTCGAGCTGTTCGAGCTGCAATCGCACCCACGACAGGGAAGCTGAACTTTGTACTCCGTCTGTGCTCCCGCCAGCTCGGGCGCAGGAATGCAAATAGCAGAGACGCTGCTTGAATCATTATTACCATTATAAATTGACGAGTGCTCGTACGTAACTGCACCGTCAGCACTCTAAAATAAGACATCCAGAGGAGAGCGCGCACACGAAAAACAAGATGGTGTGGTCACGATCAAGGGTGCCGACAGGACCTCATTGTCTCGATATCCCCGCCGTGGAAAGAACCCGCCGTCTGATAGGTCTTGTCGGCCTCGTCGTGCAGCGGGCTTGCAGGCGGCCTGCATGGCTTGCTGCAGACGCAGGCTTGGCTGCAGGCCTGGGGATCATGGCCGCGAAGGTGCACATGAGCGATGAGTTGTCCATGTCCTGCCTGCCTGCAACCCCCAATTTAAATCCAAATCCAACCAACTGGAACCGCACACCGCCTGGTGATTGGAAGACATCGCGAAGTCACTGGATGCATCACATCACGCAAGCGAGGCGAAAGCAGGTCCGGAGCTGAAAGCCGCTACGATCTGTATGGACGGCTACATGGCTCGGGAACTCGACCGTCGTCTGTCGCTACCCAGTCGGGGTCAGATCCTCGAGCTCTCTGTCTCTCCCATATGTCTCTCGCCTGGCCACCTTCCCAAATCCTGATTTGGGCACTCTGGATAATTACACGCAGCACAGGAGGCTGTACATTCCATTCACTGCATACATACATGATCTATCAGCATCGATGGTGTTTTCATCACTGGTCACGGCAGCTTAATCTCTCACCCACAAGCACGGTCTCCTCGCCGTCTTGTTTGCCTCTCAGCCCAACCGACGCTGGTTCTCGTGCTCACCCAGCTCAAGTGATTGATGACATGGCAAACATACAGCCAGTCGATTTCTGACGGCTTGTCAGAAATTAAAAAAAAAAAATCCCACAACTGATATCATGTCGTGATCCTGTCGATAGCCTGACCTGACAGGTATGTCCGACACGGCTATTCGCGAGAAATATCGAAGCCTGAAATTACTGCTGTTACTCGATCGAATGCATCGTCGAAAGACACTACCATGCATGTGCATGCATACGTGCTGCAGTCGACATGCAATCAAGCCTGGCTGGTCCTGGCTAGCGACGAAAAGAGCTTCAGTTGCTTCGTTTCAAAAGGCTAACGAACGGCTCGCACCCATCGCATGGAAGGAGCAGAACAGACCAGATGCATTGCATACCGACATATGTACAATCATGCACGAATTATGCAATCGTGAGGAGTTCTAGGAGGAAGCTAAAGAAGGTGTGTCGAGCCAGTGCGAGTGTCGCTTTCTGCAATCTCGATTCGCCGGTGCTACGTACACGCTGTATCTATCGCCAGTAGCAAAGTGAATCCTCGATGTAACCATCGATGGCATGCAGACTTGGTCTCGCAACCGTCGAATAGACAACCCTGCTGTGTATATGCTCACGGTTCACAAGCTGTCTTTGATAGGGAGCTAGCTGCTGCTGGACTGGCTACTCCTGCGCCGGCTGGCTAGCTAGTCGATGCAGTCTGCAACCGCATCGGCTCGTTCTTTCCTTCGCTTTCCGAAGCTCTAGCTACTTGCACAAAAGCCAAATATGACGAGTCACCAATTAGCTCGATTTAGTTGATGCTGTCTTGATTCTGTCGCCAACCGGAGTCTGTGGATCTGCAACACCGAGCTCTGTCAGTTCACGATGTCGGCTGCCAGGAGTATAAAAATGCCAAAACTGGCCAAAAGCTGAAATCTAGACCAAAAGCGCGGAATCCAAACACCCCGAGATTCCATGCATGGTTTCCTGGCAATCAACGGACGTGCAGGCAAACCTGCCAGCGGCCACCGGTCCGACAAATGTTCCGTCAATTAACCGTCCCGCGATAAGAATTTACCCAGGTTCGTGAGCTCCATCCAGCTCACCAAGCGTGGCTAGCCAGCTTGATTAATTTATCGCCCCATGCAAATGCAACTGCAACTGATCTCGAAAGCAGCAACTTTAATTTTCCCTACAGATTCGCCTTCTCAGGTGGATTGACAGCTGTGCACTTGATGTATGTATGTCTGTAGTATGTAATGTACGAGCATGGAGTCCTTGCGAGTACAGTATAACACAGATAGATGCAAGCGCATCACTGATCAACAGTGAAAGCCCGCATGCGTGCATGCATGAAGCGCATTCTCATAGGCGAGTTTTCGATGGGTCGTGCATTAGTCGGCCTGGGCTAACTGCGCTCGATTGAATTCACGAAAATTCCACTGCATTCTGATGAATAATTTCTTATACGAAAGCTAGCCTGCACACCCGTCGACACGACATCCACTCGCCGCCCCGTCGGAAGGCGTCGCGTAGCCGCCCGACCGATAAGCTGATAACACGAACATTCCAGAGGAATGCAATGCAGTTGTGCTGACATACATACATGTGTACAGTACATACATGCCGGCCATGTCATGTCATGTCATGAGCAGACATACCTTCTTGTCAATTAATTTCGAAACGTATGCAATTGACAAATCGAATGCGGAGCGAACATTCCGCGCATGCATGCAGACTGAATTGATGCATGTGTACCTATGCAGTTGCATCCGCCAGAATGCTTCGATCCAATTGAAGCAGCCAACGATCTGTTGGAACTACAGTGCTGTTGGAGATAATGTCAAGAGCGCTCGCCCGCCAGTATCCGGGGTGATCCAGGTATAGCCTGTAGGCGCTCACACTGGCCATGCAACGAGGCCAGCCGCTAGATCCGGCCATTGCCTATAGTACGCCACCGGTAGGTACACTTGTAGACGACGGTGGACGGTAGGTGACGCGATCGGGAGCGCGCGGAACTAGTGTTTAGTCCAGTACGATAATTTATACAAATATAACCGTTCTCGTCCCGCAGAATTCCTGTCGGTGGAAAATCGAACATCCAAGCCTTGTGTTTTCCAAATTCCTCGAGCTCCGCAAACTAATTCGATGTCACAGCACTACCTTGGTAGCTACACATAATTCGGTTAAACAACCTGACCATGATCCGATGACGTTATACGCCGTCCTTGCAGGATTAATTGACAGATTGACTGCCTGACTGACACTACGAAGTACTCCGCCTACGTCCGTACGAACAATTACGCATTCGCCCGGCTCGATCAGTTTCATTATAGAGTGCATATGCACAGTCTAGACACACGCAGACACATGCACAGCAGCTTTAGCCAGGAAAATGAATTCACAAACGTCACCTCAACACCGCACCACAACCAAGCACCATCTACCCATATATGGTTATTCTATGCACTCTTGAACTTCAAACTTCGGCCGTGGCGTTAGTAATCACACGAGTTGCATGACCATATGACGAACTTTCCCGGAGACTTCCCGCAAGACATCGTGATCACGAGCTCTGTTCAACCCGCTCTCACGGAATTCTGTTTGCCCATATACCTCCTAGACATCCGCAACGCCAAGCTTGTCAAAACGACGTCGGCTCTTATATTATTGACAGGTTGATATTGTCCCCATTAAGCCTTACAAGTTCATATCATTCGGCATCACATGCACAGCTGCAGTCTTAACTCCCTCTAATGTAGTGAGTGAAATAATATGGTTGATAGTGGATAGTAAAGCACACATTGTTTTATATGAAAATCAACCTTTCATCTATGAAATTTATGCAGCTGCGACATTTATATAGCCGTATAGCAGCATAAAATACCACAACATTAAAGTTACTGCAGCCTATCAACAATTAACTATAAATCAATGACCGTATGCAGGAACGGAGCAGATTCGTTTTATATGTGTGCCATGTATAGCCCAGATCCCTAAGATCAATAGGGTCCTCGCAGCGAATGCAGGGTGGCAGCTAAATTAGTCGAATCCACTGGATACTACTCAGTTGATACATACTTATATATTTGGATTTTTATGCATATCAGGTGAGATTATGGCTCTGTAGCGTCCGCAGTATACTGTAATCCTTGGTACTTGCACATATAGAGACACGATCGAAGGGAATAGCTAATACAGTATTATAAATTTACGTCATATCCACATGGGGAGTGCTCAAGGGTCCTGCATGCAAGCGTTTCGATGTCGAGTTACCGTGAAAGGCAAGATGTTCCGCCGCTATGGACGACCCTGGACCGAATTTCACGTTCAAAAGCTCTCCATCCTGATCATGTGCTTGTATACATTCCTACGATAGAACCACCTGATGTGAGCCCAGGAATCCGCAGTGTAATCTAAGTAGACACACAATGAGAAGGTCCATACTGCACAAATATCCAACATCAACATTAGAAACGTTTGAACGTCTCTTCGCACGCGAGATTATCCAAAGGCTTCCTGAAGCTTCCCTAGTGCTCGACGCGTGCCTACCAGTGACATCAGCCAAAGAATAGTCCACGGAGTATGATGCAGGGATGCGCGTTCTCGGACTAGCGATGTGGATTCGATATATAGACGGCTTTTATATCCCCCAAACGAAGCTTTAGCCAACTTTCTCAAACCGTCGATCGATCATAGTATACTAGTAGCAGCCTCCGCACGCACGCCCTAACCGAGGAGAGCAAGTTACTGCTGACCAATCCCTCAAGCGCAAGGATCACTCTGATACTATCTTGCCAGTATACTAGGCGATCGACTATCAGGCCTCATGCAGCTTAAAAGGAAAAAACGCCATATACCGTACTAACTAGCAATTAAGTCTCGCTTGTGCGTTCGCCCGTTTTTTTCATCTACGTGCTAGTCCGCATTGCGTGTAGTCGGTGATAACGCGAGCTGGCTGGCGTAACTATCGTTGCAAGTTTCGATATCTCGGTCAGCTCTAGCCTTTTTTCAGCGGCGGGACCGAGAAAATTTTTTCCTCCTCAACTCGATAGCAGGATTATATGAGCGCGACTATTCTCGGCGATATGCAACGAGTGCATATATGTGACTCTATCGATCGATCGAGTACCGACCCATGCAAGAAACTTCTATACCTGATTAATTTCCGCCGTAATATTGAATTCAAGATGGCTTTTTCAAGATACACGCACGCCCAGCTGAGTCTAATGACAGAATTGAGACCCCGGTGCATGCAATGCAATGCGACTGCACATGTGAGCCTAGTCTCTGTATCACAGCAGTGCACACCGCTCGATCGCAATTAACACTGTAGAACGCAAAAATCATACCGGAACACAAGCTTTGGAATGCTGCATCGATCGAAACCCAATCTCGAACACATGCACCGCCCGTGCAGTGGAGCCTGACCAACAGCCTGGCCAGTGCAATCTGATACCATGGCTTCAAAACCTTCTTTCTTTACTGAGCTGAGGGGATGCCCAGATTATCAGCTTACATTACACGTGTATACCAACACCAATCTCACCGTATGGCATGGCAATTTGATCGAAACGTTAATTGTGATTTTTAAAGTTCGAAGCACATGTCGACGGCTCAACGTCGCTGCATACATCATTGATTGATCCAAGCGGAACATGCATGACCCAGCCAGTCATCATCCTACCTGGTCGTCTAGCTATTTGAGTTTAGGAAGTGAAAATGCATGCAAGACAGGTACATCATAGGTCCAGGCACAGACGGGCAATGTCAGACAATCACAAGCCGATGACATGGTTCTCACCAGCTTGCTCCAAATCTGGGGGCAAAAGCGAATTCGAATTGAACGAACGCACGAAACGTACGGAAGAAAAGAATGGAACGGGATTACAGACATCCATTTGGCCGTCCGCTTGCATGGCCAAAACGAAACGGCCAGTAGCCGGCGTGGAAAAATCCGGGGAGACTAACGAACGCATGTATGCATGCATGCACGCATCCCAGCTGGAGCCTTACAAAAATAAGGAAGCAACTGACGAAAACCTGAAAATCCAACTGTCTGTCCATCCGTCTGTCTGTGCTGTCTGTCCCGCGGTATTTGACGGTTGCCGTTGACTCGACTCGGTCCATTCGAATTCATGCGCCAGACATCATTGCACCCCCTCGGAGATTGCAACCGCAAGTGGATCATACCATTCCATATAGACTGTAATATCAAACGCGCACTGGCATAAAAGGTGGAGAGACGGCGGAATCGATTCAACAAAGGGTCAGTCCACCGTTGGCTCCAGCGGGTCGATAATGCAAAATGTTGGTTAGTGCACTGGCGCTCGTTCCGAGGTCCATGCAGATTTGCCTTTTCGCCATCCACCCACGCCCGCCATGCTGCTGCACATGCCCAGGCCGGGGCCGCGAAAACTGAAAGTCACGCAAAATCACGAGGGGGCGCCAGGCGCAGACTAGCGCAGGGCTCAAACACTGCGAGCGTAGCGTAACTCGACTCGACTCGACTCGACTGCGAGGTCCGCTAGCGCCATTACCTTGGGTTTGAATTTTTCTTTCTTCCTGCTGGCGAGCTTCTCGCTCGCATGGATGGACGATGTTGCCTGGTTGCCTGTATGCTTAGTACTACAATCGCTTGCTGACTTGTAAGCGTCCATCCATTCATGGTTTTATTTGCTGTTCTACACTGATTCTTCGATTCTTGGAACGATGGATGCGGTGTTCGAAAATTGTTTTTCATTCTCTTTGAGGTTTTTTGGTTTTTTTTGCTATTTACTTGTAAACTAATTTTAAGGCAGAATGTGGAAAAGATATTGAAAGAAAGAACAGGAAATTAAATACAACATTTTTGAGAATTTTGGCCTTCTTTTGTTCTTTTCAGAGCGTGAGGTCTTTTTTGTGAAGCTCGTGACATGTGATAAATTGATAGATAATAAGGTAGATAAAGTTGAAAGGAAAATGTTATACAAGGATAGCGTCGAAGGATAAAGAATATGATACAGTAGAAAGGGTTGAGAAATAATAAGATATGGTCGTTAGATGGAAGTGAACAAGAAATACAAACCGCAAGCGCTATACCTTTTTGTCAAATAGATGGCAAGAAATTTTTTTCAAAAGGTCGTGACGGTCGAGCGAGCCGAAAAGTAGGCAACAGCGTCAGTAAATAATAACGCCTTTTGAGGAAGAGAAAAAAACAATAAGCAACCCATGCCCATTCCAACGCCATAAGCCCAAGTAAAGACTGCTTGAATCGCTAAAAGACTCGCAAAGAAAACACAAAAGCGGAGGACAAAGAATCGAAGTCGAAGGCATATTACTCCGTTGCCCGAGGTCCCAGATATTACTCAGAAAAGCACAGTACTCAGTGTGAGAAGGAAAGACAGAATGATCAAAGTCAAGTTGGTAATGACCCAGTGCGCCGCGCTCGCCCATGCCCATGAGAACCGAACCGTGTAAACGATGAAAAGACGACTGTCCTGGAACCCATAGGATGAACTGATTGTAAAAGGATAAGAGAGCAAAGAGGTGGAGAATTAAGTACGAGACGGATGTTGCGGCGGGAGGAATGGTATGAACAGAAGTATTGAAGCAGTCGGATGATTAGGGAAGTTGTTTTGGTGTATTTGCAATTTGTATGATTTTTTTGTTCTACCATCCGGCGAGATGGTATTCGTTAACGCCGTATTCGAAATTGTTGTTGTTGTTCCACGACCCGGTGCGGTCACGTCGAGGGTACTCAGTCATGTTCTGCATGTCGTGGGCGGTATGCCTGCGTCGAAGGACGGCGTTGGCCACCTTGTTCTTTTGCTGTCGCTCCCAGAGAAGGTGTTTCCGTAGAGACTCCGTCAACTCGGTCGCAAGCATGTTGCGTCGAGTCGTGCGCGGCGAGAGCGCCTGGGGGAAGGCAGAGGCAGACTTGACCATCGGGACTGCACGAGCACCAGAGATGTGCGAGGGAGCCTCGCGTGTCGGCGAAGGAGGCATCGCTGGTCCGTTGGCATTGACATTCCGTGCTGTCCGGATAGCAGGAGCAGACCGGTTGGCAGCGGCGCGAGCAATGGCTGCGGCGCGATCACCTTGATGCAGGAGGGTGGTGAGGATGGACCGTGTGGGACGAAGCTGTTGCTGGGGCTCCTCGATCCTGGCGAAGGTGTTTTCTTCGGTGTAGCTGGAGCCACTCTCGCTGACAGAGTCTTCCCAGTCATCCTCATCGACGGCACTGTCCGAAATGTCGTCGTCCTCAGACACGTAGTCCTCGTCTTCCTCGTTGACAATGGTCCGGGTCTGGACCTCGTCAACGAAGGCGGCTCGCTTGCTACCGCTGCTGGCTACCCGGCGAAGGCTGTTTGACAGGGCGCTACCATATCGAGAACCTTCGTAAGAACCGGAAGCATCAGAGGGGCTAGAGCCAACGATAAACATGCCACCCTTCTTAGCCTTGACGGGTTGGCTGACGGTCTCCTGTTCCTTCTTTTCGGCGATGGGAGCCTCTTGAGCCAGCTTGGTAGAGGATCTGTACGAGTTAGATACCAATCCTGGAGCGAAGCCTCGGACAACACTGTGTGTGCTCTTGACGCTAGAGTGGGAGCCGGTGCTATTGTCGGACGATGTCGAGTCGCTGGACGACCTCTGGGCCTCATGGGATTTGGTAACGCCAGTAGCGGCAACGGGGACATCAATGGGCTGGGCAGGTTGCTTGCTAGGAGACTTGGCATGCTCCTCAATCATCTGCTCGACCTCATTGTTGCTCAGGTTGCTCATCAGTCTGGCAAGACCGACAGGGTTGATATGTCGTTCCTTGGCTGACCCTCTTTGGCTGAGCGTACTTTGGTTGGAGCGTACGCTAGAGTGTGGGTATCTGTCGGTTGACGAGGCGGACTCCACACTCGCCGATAGGGCTGGGACGTCTTCGGTGCTGGAAGTGCTGCTTCGGGACCTTGTCGATGCGGCGGACGAGACGACAGCGTCGGCTGTCAGTGCGGATGCTGTGAATTTGCTGGATGTGCCAGTATAGAATGTCTCCTGGTTCCACAGGCGCCAGCTTAGGTTCTCCAGGCGCCGGCCGTTGGGTAGCGATTCGGCACACCGCGAGAAGACTGCAAAGGGAAGGTTAGATTTCTGAGCTGGAATACGAGCACAATAGCGAGGGATTGGAAGGGTGCCACTCACTGGTCCACATTCCGAAGAGGTTGTCCACATTGTGTGTATCGATCTTGCAGATATTGTCGATGCTGAGAGACAGCACTGTGCTGTCTAGTCTGGTGGGCATGGTGGTGGTGGCGATTAGTGTACTACGATTATCGTATCGATTGGATTGGATTGATCCTAGACGGCCGACTGCGGTGGATGTCGTAGAGCGCGATGGATAGATAGATGTCGGAAGGGTGTAGCGTATATATGTATGCGTATGTATGTGTGTATACAGGAGCGGGAACGTCGAGCTATATGTCAGACCCTTGTAGTCGAAGACAGGTATTCGGGACCGATATGGCTGGATAATGCAGACGAGGCAATAGGACTGGCGGCGGCGGGAGCAGAGATGCAGGAAGGAGGATGCGAAGGGGATGATATAGACAGACCGCTTCCTTGGGACGGATGCTATATGCAGGTTGATAGCCAGAGCAGGAGAGGAGAGGGGCCGAGTGGGAATTGGGGCATGAACGAGCGCATTAATATGACAAGATCGTTACTGGCGGAAGGCGATGCAGCGGGAAAGCGAGCGTGGAGAGTTGAGTGTGTGGGAAGGGGTTTGTTATTAATGTCGCCCGGCGAGTTCTTCATTGAGAGTTGAAAAAAAGTATGGGGGCACACACCACGCCAGAACAATCACCACCGTCAACCACACCGCTACGCTACCGCATCCACCACCACCACCACCACCACCACCGAGGCCTTCTCACGAGCAAGAAGCAATTCGTCGGCCGGCTCGAAGCTAGCCTGAGGAACTGACTAGCCAGCGGACTACTCTCACTTCCCCGGGCGTGTGTGTGTGGGGACACCCGCTTTTCTTTTTCCACACCGACGTATTTCTTCTTCCGCCTCCAAAAAGAAAAGCTGGCGGAAAAAGAAAAGTTCTCGGGAAAAAAGAAACAAACTTCAACTTCCACCTGACCGCCCTCACGCGAAAAAAGAAAGCCCGGTGGTAGCAGGAAAAGAAGAAGCTTGCTCGCAAGCAAGATTTTCCCAGGGGCCGGCCGATGGGCGGCGAAGGGGGACTGCTGAAAGAGTGCGCTGGGCATGGGGCCACAACCACACACCAGGACTCCTCTGACACCCTCAGCCTTCGAGAACATGCTCTTGCAACCGCCCGGATGGAAGATATGGCAGGATGGATGGATGGATGTATGGATGGATATTCACCGCGGCTGTCCGTCTGTTCATCCGCCTGTCTGATATCCCATTTATCCCGCCAACAGAAACCCAACAGCGCCAGACGATGGTATAATCATCATGATGACGACCCATACAGCCATTACAGCCATCGTTCACCTCCTTCCTGCCAGATTATAATAAAACACTTACTGAATAACAAATTATAATGTAGAGCTAACCAACGCGCGTCGTCGTGTTAAACCCATTCGCTCATCCAGGGCTTCTGTCAGATGGCCCTTTGCTGCACGCCGACTGCATGGTACGGCCGTGAGGATGCGCCGTGGGCGTGTTCGACCGTTCCTCGAACGGCTGCTCGATCCGCTCCATGGCCACCATGGCCGGTCGTCGAGACAGCAGGCAGCATCGTATCTTGCCAAAACCCCCCCAAATTTCACTTCCAACCACGGCGATGGGTCACTGGGAATTCCACAGAGGCATATAATTATAATCCTATCCGTCCGGCGAGGACTGACGAAGCCGAGCCGGGCAGCTACGATGGGAACGTCGTCGCCGTTCGCCTCCCCCACTCTTTCTCCAGAGAGCGTACATACGTAGACTGACTGGAACTGTCTCTCGCTCCTACCTGCTCTTTCATCCCTTTGTCATTTACTGTTTAATCATCCCATCGTTCGCATCGCATAGATCTGTGCGCATGTGTCCATGTGGGCGCACTGTTCCATTTGATCCTGTTGAAACGAAACAGTTAAGTACAAAATGACAGAGACTGACGGAATTTCTCCAGTGAGAATTGCCCGGCCGCAAGCAAAATCCACACGCCGGATGGGAAGCTCCCAAACGCTTGAAATTCTTCCAGACCGCGAAATGAACTCGACGCCCTCGTAATTCCGAGAGCGACGCTTCGTAGAAACTTCTTTGTCTTTCCTTGTCTGCTGTCGGTGATTGAAAGTAACGTAGCATCGGTCGGTGATATCGAAGAACCAACTTGTGCTATCCCTCTACGTACTTTTTATCAAAATTGTCATTCCACAGTCTGTGAACGGCATATAAAAATCCCACGATGATACAGGCGTCCAGACCGTAACACACACAATTACTAATGTTAACAACGTCGACGTAGGCCCTTTACTCGCACGCATCCAATTGTGCCAGCTATTCCCCAATTCTTCCATTCTTTCCCTGTTCGCGTCCGACCAAATTGCCCTTCCGAGGAAAAGAGCCATATCGACGGCACCGCTCACCTTGCCGTTTCGGGCAAAGTCGAACGCCTTCCCTTCTTCCCCTAACATCGGTCTCGGGGCACTGGGAAGTCCCCCGTACGTATATATTATAACCAACTCGACTCCTGCGTACGAGCTAACCTGCGCGACGTACGAAACTTCATTCTCCATTCACGAATAGGTAATAGCAAACAGGAGAAGACTTTTTACTGAAAAGCAAATCTTGTATGGAGAATCTTCCGTTCGTGACAATTTTCAAACCAATAAGAACGTCAACTGAGGCACCCGTTCACGAGACACAAAGCCCAGAGTCTTGCAGGAGGTGATCCCGAAACCCGACGGTAAGGGGGGCACACCATACAGCAGCAGGCGGTTTGCCCATTGCACAGAATCTGGCGGTTGCGGCTTCTTCTATCGGGGATCTCTCACGGGCTGCTGTTCCGCAATGGGCATTTTCGTCGAAAACAATTCCTGAAAATATACCGTATCCAGCTAGATCTAGGCGTGAGGCAAGCACACAGGTAGGCAGGCAGGCACACCCTCGGTAGGACTGCGGGGGGGCGACGATACACCCGATACGGGTGGAAACAAGTCACGAGCGCGACGAAAAAAAAATAAAATGTGTAAATTTTGTGAAAAGGCAGCAGCATTTCAACGTCTGCTCGCGAGAAATCCGAGGTTTGAGAAATGCGAACGGCGCTGCTGAAACGGTTCGGAGATACGTGTGAAAAGAAAAACAGCCCGTCCGTCCGTACGTCCGGCCGGCTGGAGGAATAGAATCTGTGGGGTTCCCAATTGAATCTAGGCCTGCGGCTGCCCGTGACTTGATGGCATGGTTTGCGATTCGCTGGCACTTCAGGTCAGGCTTTTTCCATCCCTCGCTGCACACAGCCTTGCCACAAGTTAACTGGGGGAGTTAATCTATACAGCACTGACCTATCCCCAATTGTATATTACAGTGAAAATACATGCTCGATGCAGTCAATATAATACATATTATAACGATATCACTTTTAGATTTCAGCCCATAGCTATGCGCCCGATGATCACCCAGAAGCAACGATTGCGCATGAGCAGACGACAGCACAGTACGGTATTATCAGAAAGCCGCCTACCCAAACCGGAGCCCGGGCAACTGCTGCAGACTTGACAACCGCCGGGCCCCGAAAATAGAAATGGATGGAAATAGAAAGCGCAGAGATCTAAACAGAAACGGTAGCCAATATTCCTATCGAAGCCGGTGACCGTCAAAAGTCAATGACCTGACATCTGTCCGTCCGTCCCAGCACCCGATATCCACGCTTAGCAGACCCTGAATATCTCTCCAGATCGGGAGGAGGACCCTTGACTGTCGCCCAGTTCAGTCACGCAGCCAGCAGTTGGACGCGTCGCTTCCCCAGTACAGTCACTTTCGCATCTACGCATGTATCTCCAGGCAGCGACATGTATAATGCGGTACAAAGGGTACATACAGGTATACAATGCAGCAGCAGCAGCAGCATTGTTTACACTAATCAGGGTCCAATGAGCACTCGACGGATTGACAGCTCACGAACCCGCTGTTTGCAAATCACTTGATCCTTTTTTCACTTCTCGCGAGCAGCTGACCTCGAGCAAACAGCCCCTGCCGCCAACCAGCAAATGGGAGTGCTCAGCCTGTCTTTCAAACGGGCAGCTCGGTGCGCGCTCAAGTAATTAGAATAGAGCGGGGGGGGGGGGGGGGGTTTCAGGAAGAAACAGCCAGTCCATTCATGATCATTTGGAATAGAAGTGTAAGCAGCAGCAAGCAGAGGTACCTGCTTAGTAGGCAGCCGGAACAGCATTTTTGCCCTTTGTATGTTTCATGCTATATCTCGAGATTTATCCCACGCGGGTACATTTTGCATTATCTAACGTGGGCTGCTGGGCTGTTGGCTGGCTGGTGAGACTTTTTACCGGTTTGCTGGCGAGTCACCTGTCATGACCGTCTCGTCGACTGTCATGTCAGAGTGAGCTTCTGCATATGCAGAGAATCATGAAGCCTCGCCCAGCTGCTGTCTTTTGCGCGCGCGCGCACACACTCGATGAGCTGTCAAACAGGTCATTCCGCCAGCTCGCTAGCAAGCAAGCATGCATGCGAGCTCGAGTCGAAGTTATATTTGTAAATTCACTCGACGAGCCCGAGTCTCGTTCGGCATCACGAAGGTCGTACGCACACACGCGATCGATCGTGGAGAAAAAGCCAGCTAGCGTCGCTCGGCTTTGGAGTGATGCGGGGTGGTGTAACAGGGAGGCAGGCAGGATGGAGAGCATGACGAGCGGACAAATGCCGCTGCATGTGCACTTAAAATCGGGTTGAACGAGGTGGAGAGCCGTCGAGCGAGCCAGGCCGGTCGTCAGGCGCGTGCCCCCACGCTTGGTTAATTAATTCGCATTTAGCATTTGCTTTTGCCAGACATCAAAAAGAGCAGAAACATGTTAAACAGTGCATTGCATGGCATCGTCGCTGACCTTCTTTTCTTTCCCTTCCTTCTCTTTTGTCGCAGCCTGTGGTTAACCCCGAGGAGAATTCCCGAGTTTTGCATTTTACATGCATCTTACCTAGGTACAATTTAATATTTACCGTGCAGACAAGACAACGGTAATTATAAACGGTCAGCCAGCTTATAATTACAAGTCAAAAGAAAAAGAGAGACACTGTTTTCAAAACAGCCGACATACGCGCCTGCCAACGTAATTATAACCGTCAATGGCAGATCGATGGACGGACAGGCCAATTATGCATGGAAGCTTAGCACCGTCTCTTCCTTTCCCCGTTGGGTGTCCTCCGTTGCCCTCGAAGCCCAAGCTCGCTCCCGTGCGGATGTGTAACGGGTGCGAGCGGGGAAATATTCCTCTTCCATTCATCCATTGATTCGACTCTTCTGTAGCGGGGTATGCAGCTAGCACGAGACGATACATCCATGCAAAACAGCGTAAGCTGTACATATGTGTACGGTATTGTATTATATTATATATATTATATCGGCGTTCGGTGTGTTATACGCACTCGCGCATCGTGGTTGGCTGCCATGCCGTCGACCGTCTTTGGTAACGTAACCCCCCCTCCGGCCTCAAGCTTATGCCGGCGGCATGCGTCCGGCTTTTATATGTATTACGGTATACCAACCTGGTTGTTCCAGCCGTCCGATGGTCGGCCTCTTGCCATCGATCGTCGTGACAATGCTTGCACCGTCAGGTCCTTGAAACTTGACGGGATTGGATCGATTGCTGCACAGTACTGTGCTAGTATCATATATAACCATAGCGGGTCGGCAGTGCAGGGTACACGACAAGCAACAGGACTGGGCTGGACTGTGCCACAGAGCAAGAGAGGGGTACGGTCACTCAGGATCGGATCGGCTTCGGTCGGTCGCATTTCTGAAGATTCACACTCCGCATTGTGCGACGCACATATCCGGTATGGGGTGATTCGTGCTTGGACAACGTGCAGTCGAGTCCGGAAAAGCAACCATTCACAGAAAAGCACAGGGACAGTCAACATGCCAATTGTGCAAATTCATTTGATCAGAAGTCATCCAGTCACTCCATGCACTGAATGAAAGTAAGGCGAAAACTCGAATTGAATCGCGAAAACCAATGGGAAGCGCATGCAACCGTTACCAACAGAGCAGGTCGTTGCAATTCACTGCCTCGTGGCTTTTTCTCCCCCAAAAATGTTGAATCCCACATGAATCGAATCAAAGACAGTCACCCTGACCTAGCTCGTCTACGGTCGGTTAGCCAGCAGCCAGGTCGTGTTTGAGAAATCTGTGCGCGTGCTGAATCCATACTGTCTTAAGATCTTTCTTCCCCACGAAACAAACCTAACAAGCACTTCGTAAATTTTCTCCTGAGTGTTAGATTGTAATTATAATGGCAATTACACACACGCAGCCATGAAGTGCCTAGAAGGATTGTGACGGAGTACCTAGCTCTAGTTCCAACGTTGGTCTCACCAGCCGGTGGATCCATGTCACGGCGATGGGTATCCTCGGCCAACATCCTCTTCGAGCACCCGGCACCCCGGATCCCCGACCACGACATCACGGCTAACCTAGCAATTACGAAAGAAGTCTGATGGTGAAAAAATTTTTCGCATCCAGGTGATCAGTAACGGATTCGATCGTAAAATTTTTTCCCTCTCTTGATTGTTGGCAGAGCGACTGGAAAACCTGGCAGGCGGGTCGCAAATTTCGGTCTAGTCGCGGCTACTGTGTGTGACTTGACTGTAAATTTAATGCCTCTTTCTATATCCGAGAGTAAAATAGACGTCAACGTGATGTCTTCTGTTTGTATGAGCTCCCGCTGGATGAGGATGATCGAGATCCTGTGGGTAGCATTATTACCCTCGAAGGAGTTCGTCTGCACTTCTTCCAGAGAACCACCCCTACGAATGATACGTCGAGCGCATTTGTATCCATGGCCATGTGGGATGCACCGCACCACGTATCCATCAGGCGGGGTTAGCGCAGCGCTGTGAGGTCGCTCAGGTGTTCTTCTCGAGTAAGAGAAACGGGGCAGTGGGGGCAAAAAGCGAATATCAAATCTGGACGAACCCAGAACTCGCCAATCCAGTCGAGAACCGCCGACGCGACGCCTTGTCCATGTCGGGCGCTGATCGAGCTCCCCACGTTTGAATGCGATCAGCCTCGCCGCTGCTTCTTTCTTCGGATGACGGTTTGGGATGGCCATGGGCGTGTTGTCCATGCTTGGCGAGGCCGTGCTGACGGCTGATCATGCGAAAGCTTCTTTCGACCTCAGATTGTCATAGTATCACAATATATTGTCCGCTGCTGAAGTTCAGCTCGCCAATTCGGGCAACTTTGTTGACGAATTGCGACCGAGTCATTCGCGCATGCAAGATGGATTCTGTCACGATACGTCAATTTGCACCGCCCGCATTGTCAACTTACCCAGCTATGGCTACACCTAATATACTATACAAGCTACCCCGAATTGAGCTTCACAGAAAAATCCCACAATACCGCATGTAGATATAGACAGGATGGTAGCTTCTTCATCTAACCACGAATGCGAAATTTAAATGCAAAGGATCACACAGCTCCACCACGAGCAAGATCGATCGATCGGCTATGACGCCGCCAATGGGGGCTGTATGGAGAGCTTGACCAGTCGAGCTGACCTGACCTACATACCTGCTCAATGCATAACATCTCAAATTATACACAGGCGCGCCCCTCGCTCGCCGGGTCTCGTGGCCGCAAATTTTTTTCGTTAGAAGCATGGTTCGGTGGCCATGCGAACACCATTCGCCGCAAATGCGCGCAGAACTGGAAGGAAGGAAAGAATTGGAAAGAGAGCATGTGTTTGTGTTTACTCAGCAACGCATCGGAGGTGTTGTCTGGCCCTTGCGCGTTTAGCCTAAACCGTCCAACAGCACTGCGGTTTAAATCTACGTATGAAATAGTAGTACATGTAGCTAGCTGTGCTGTGCTGTGCTACCAAATGTCAATCAATACTAAGCATGCTGGAAACAGCAGTTAGCGCTCGCTCAGCTCAGCCCTGCGAGCCAACAGGGAAGATGGCGATGGATCCCATAGTCTGGCAACAGGGCAAGTTGCTCTACTATACCATCTGGGTACGTACTAGCCATGTCTAAAATAAGAGCACCTGATGTTGCTGGATTCGATTCGAGACGAGCTTGCAAAGGGCCACCTGCGTACTATCCGTTCCAAGTATTAATTTGATTAAGATTTCGCAAGCAGCGAGCACATTCCCATTCGAGCATATAGGGCGAACGCATGGGTTTGATAGCGCTACAGCTAAGTCTACTTGGTATAGCGTCGATAAAAACGCTGCGTATACGTACGATCTCTGACCCATGATTGGTAGCTAGGCGCCGTCGTATCAGATATCCCACTCACTTGCCATCAATACTAATATCTATGTGTGAAGTGGTAAGTAGACGTATGTGACAGGTAGACGAAAATTCTTCGCAGTCAGTCGACCCGCTGCAGTGTCTCAGCTCAGGGTCCTGGCACAGCGATCAGGGTCCTCCTCGTTAACCGACCCCGCTGCCTGCTGTGTAAGTCACGACGACAGCTGACCTTACCGCTGGCAAATGCAAACGGACGCTCCTACAAATGTATCAGTGACAGTCCACTTTAGTTAGTACTTTTAAAAAACACCGCACACCTGGATATCAGCCTCGTGAGCGATACCCCGGCGCCCGCCCGCGACTAACGGCTGCCCTCGGCACGTCTCAGTCCGGTTGTGCGTTCCTTCACAAGCAAGCAGGCAAGCAAGCTTGGTGTGTATGGACCCTTTTGATCGGCAGTGGTTGGACCCTGACCGTGGTTGGTCTCTCACCGGATGTGATCACCATGTCGGTTGCGACGTTTGCCCTTCGTGTCGAGCACTGATACCTGTACGTCCGTTACCTGCGAGTGTGAGTACGGTCAGGAATGTGTGTTTTACCCAAGGTCATCGAGCCGGCTGTATTTTGCCAGCGCAGCGGTCACACGGTCCATTTGATATGTTTGAGAATCGGAATCCGTGACGTTCAGTGGATGGAAAAATTTATGCTAAAACAGGTAGCAGGTAGTGTTTCGTGTAATTTTACAAAAGGAAGCTCGTGAAGGATGGATGTCGTGCGCAGACGCCTATACCTAGCTTATACAGTGTATGAGAGTCGAGTCCGGCACCCCGGCTTTTTGGTGTATTTACCCCGGATGAGACGATGCTGGTCGAAATCTGGAGACCCTGAGGCTAGGATCGTGATATCAGATGGTCCACCCGCCGGACAAATAGAATTCAAATCATGTCGACTGGAATGAACCAGCGAGAGATAATACACCTTTTTTACAGACAGGTAGTTGTATATTCGTTCGCCGTGGTTGCCGACATGCCGGTGGATAAACTTCGGAGAGAAGAAAGCCCGGGTTCTCAGCAACGGGCGCCCGCTTGGCACGGTTCTCAGCGCCCGCGAGCCAAGCCGGCCAATGACAAGCCGCAGGCGGTAGCGGCAACGTGACCCTTCCAGAACATCCTCGGGGAAATTCCTCGGGGCATCTCATCTGCATAGCTACTTAGATACTGTCAAGTCTTTCTGCGCTGCTGATTTTAGCTATTTAGCCTAACTGACTTCCTGGCCGGCTGTATGCACGGAATCACACGAAGAACACCTCATGGAACTTTGCCTCCGTGGCTCTAACAGTACTCCATCTTGGGACTCCGAGCTAGCATCATGAGTTCGGATTGTTCGTCCACTGGACTAAAAAACCCAGCTGCGCCTGCATGCATACAGGCCATGGGACTTCGTAACTACTCGATTCGAATATTCTCAACCTCTATCGACGAATACGAGGTCCGATGCACGGATGCAGCATGCAGGACGTCAAGCGACCGACCGACCGATATTCGTCCGGCGACACGTTCGTTCGTTCGTTCGCTCGCTCGTATGTTCGCGAAGCTTCGCTGCACTGGCCCTAGCCTATAATTGTACTATCGTCCGGGTGGACAACACTATACTGTACTGGTAGACGTCAGATCAGCCTGGCGAATGTACCCCATCTCGTGCTCCGATTTTACCGAAGGATGGAAATCGCGAGATTACACGTCGAGATTACCCGTAGCGTGGCAGTGGAGTCTGCCTTAGGCCCCCGGGTGCCGTTATATCCGTTCCGACGGATGCTCATTACACAGCATATGCGAGCTGGTTTACGTACATGGATTAAGCTTCACCACCGGCTATATCGAGCACGATAGCATACCTTCGTGTAATTGGAGGTCTACTTAGGAGCTATCGTGGGATTATTTGTGGATGTGACTTTTTCCTGTAATATATTGGCTGAGTTATTATGCAGGAGGGACGTGTCAGAGCGACATTTTATATTGTACAGCAGAATTAGGCTTTAAATTGATGTTTTTGTTATGCATTTCGTATTGTACGGACACTTGTGGTTGTAATATATGACTGACTCGCAATATTATGGAGTATCGTGTATACCAGTATTCGAAGTATGGAGTTTCCGGGTTGAACCCAGCCAATTGGAAGATATTGCCAGGGGATCACAGCAACTTCTGTCGAATCAAATCTCACGGTTACACAACAACAACGCAGCTATGACGTCTCACATAAGCAGTGTGTAACTCGAGTCCACTCACGTCTGCCGTCCGAGAGTCATATTTTATTTATTTGCTGATCTTCCAGCTGTCTTGGTGTTTGCATGTTCCTCGGATTACTCACAATCGTGTATGCAGCTCCAAGCGAACGGGCTAGCTGGGCGGTCGTGACCAGGTTTGTGTTTCCCGAGTGCGCATATATTCGCAAGTCGCATCGACGTGCATGGGGGATATCGATAAGATGGTGGACTTTCCTGTGATACCGAAACCTCGGGTGGGACTAACGTTCTGTCGATGCCGCGTCCGACTGTCCCGCGTTTCAATTATTTCGGCCGCCTCGTTTAGCAAATGCAATGGCGAGTGAGAAATGCAGGCGCAATGCAGGGGTAAGGCTCTATCCCAGACCGAACTCGCGAACCGAACTCGCGATTACATGTCCGACGAGGTAACCCGAAATCGCCATACGCCGAGAGGATGAGCCGAGAGCGAGTTTCCTTCGATTTCTCAAACGCGATCTTTGCGCACCGCGACCCCATTCCCGAGACCGGCATATTGGTCGGCGGGTTGCATGTGTGCGAAGACAATATCATTCTGTGCTTTTGGAACAATTTCCCGTTTTAAATTTGCAGAACTTCATTTTACGCGTTCCAGATTGCATCGGCACCAGACCAGTGGAACGGGGACCCCAAATGAATTCGAACACTGACAAGGAGGCAGGCCGGCATGTCTGGGGACTATGGCACGGGCGATGGAATCCCGGGACGCGCGAGCATGTGGTGATTATATTACAGTTGAAACACGGGCGTGATACTTGGGACAGTATGATTGATTCTGTCGTCTCGGATCCGGATCCCATCCCGCGGGTCAGGATTTTGTTAACTACCCCGGAAGAATTACGACCGTTCCAGTTTCAATATACGGGGGCCGGAAATATCGAGCAGCTCGTCCCAGTCGAACCAGCGATCAGATTCCACGATACCGGCTAAATTCCAAATACGTGCAAGACAAGTCCCAGCGGAACAGTTCCGGTAGACCATTATATTGGAGCGACAGCCACTTGTAGTGGGGCTTGGGGATAGCCCGCGATGCAATGACCCAGCGGGCGAGAGAGAGCCCCTCTCAAGGCTTCACTTAAGGGCGAACGTGGTAATATAGCTATATTGTAGAACCAGGTCGATACTTCGTGGGAGTTAATTATAATTCATCATGATGATATTAAAAGTGTTCGAGCGCATCCCCACGCAGAGAGAGCGGAGTGCGCAAAGGAGTGCCGACGGCCAGCTGCCTGGGACGCTGGAGCGCTGATGCCTGCAGCTGCGACGATGGCGATTGGCCCGGCATGGCTGCTAGCTTCCCCGAAAATGCCGTGGCGTCGAAGGAGGGCGACCCGAAACCTCGGAACCGGCGCCCAAGCTGGCGGTGGGGGAAGCGGACCCTGGCTGGATATCATTGGACCGCCCCCACAGCTTCTTTTCGACAGTGGAACCGCAGCCAAAGCGCAGTCGCCAAGCATCGCAGCGTGACCATCCTCTCGGACGCCACGACGATGGGCCCAGCGTGCTCGCCCGGTTTCCTTCCTGGAATTAACACGCACGCCAGACCGTTCGCCCTTTCGACTGCCAACCGTGTTTCGTGGAAGCGATCCCGAATCCAAGTTTCGGAGGGGCCAGCTCCACTTTTCACCTCTCCTTGGCTGCTGGGTGGGCATCCCGGTGCCTGACCCGACTCAAGCTGACCTGGTTCTTAATCCTCACCGATTAACCTCCAAACTTGCTCGATGGGGGAATTTCTGGCGATGACTACGGACTTACGCGATTGATTGGCCTGCTCGGGCCATTTCCCATCTCGCCTCCTCCCTGATTTTTTATTTTTCTGCTTAGTAGCTGTCTCGACCTGCATCACGGGATGGATGGATCCAGACCCGGGTCCCCGCCGGCTTCACGTCTTTCAAATCGTTGACTAACGCGGATACAGAATTGGTACATTTACACTCGCGCTAAGAGAGGGCAGCCTGTTAAGCTCTCCGACTGCAGCTCCATTCACATCCCCTTGCCTCAAAGAGGGCGATGAGCGGCGCTCCAGCCCGACAGACTGGTCATCTGCGCATCGTTGCCATCAATCTCTGACGAATGCCTTCAAACCGAACAATGGTCATGCATGAACATTTGCTAATTGCATCGCGCGGGTCCCGGCAGCCGTCTCTTTCAACTTCCAGACCCCACATCTAACGCCCTGCAAACTCCAGCGATTGGACAGCAATCCCGTGGAATGTCTCATCTGTGATCTCCATTGTCTCAATTTCGCGGCGTTCGTTGACATTTGCGCCAGCGTGCGAGTTATCGACAAAACGGCAGCAGCTGGGAGAAAACCCAAACGCCATCTCGCTCGGAAATAGCAGCCTACGACGAATGGAGACCTGACCGCTCGCGCCTCATTCAACGGCAAGCGATGCTCTGCGACGCGCAGCACCCCGGCTGCCGAGCCGATATCATCTTCAGCATCATCAGCAGCATCAATCAAAGGAAACAAGAACCCGGGACGGTTGGGCGCAGACAACAGACAGACAGCCACCGCCTGAGCTGACTATTATTATCCCAAAGGGCATGCAAGTCGGCTGTCTCGCACGATGATTCGGTGATCCAGGATGGATCCGCAGGGTCATGTGGCAGAACCGAGCCAACCGCCTTTCACGATGCCCGGTAGCGAACCCCGCCAAGATCGTGCGGTGCCTCATCCTGCAGACCGGTTTCCCTTTCGCTCTGCAAGGCAGTCCGCGCCTTTTCACACAGCAAAGCAAACCTAAAATCCCCCCATACGATACTTCCTTTCCCCATGAACCCAAACGTCCCATTTGAGCAATCTCAACCTATTGTCCAAGATGGTCAGTGTGCGGGCCCGCATCCGTTGGTGTTTGCCTTCATGCGTCACCTGAGGCTGTCGTTCGATAAAATGACGATAATGCTTGCTGACGTAGCAGTCGCATGCTGCCGTCTCAGCTTGCTCAGCTGTGTGCTCATCGACTTCCCCGAATTTGAAATCTGAACACCAACTGACGGACGTATGGCATACATGTCTGCCGATGTTCTCCGCAAGTTCGGATGGCGACCTCGAAAGGGTCTTATACAAAGTTTCTATTCTGCATGCAAGCCTCTTCCATACTGAAACAAGTCAATGTGCACGGCAGCCTGCATCTCCTCTGCTGCCTTTGTCCGTATGTCTTTCCGCCCCCACGTATTCTTCGTACATGTAACTTAGAGTTCAAATCTCCAAACGACCGTCCAACGAGGATCGCCCCTCGTGAAGCGGACCGGCTTTCGATTCGACGACGCTGATGGTTTTCCCCATGCGAATGTTCTGGAGGGTGTGGGGGTGCTCGTTTCTTTGCCTCTTTTACCCCTCGCACATGACCCAATTACATTAATATTTCCAATGCATTAACAATGGCAATTTCCCCATCAGCGCAGGTTGCACCACTTCGGTGTGTTTTTTTTCTTCAGGTTTCTTGAAACTTGTTCCCTTGAGTTCGGTCGCCGAATATCTCCATGAAACCGGGCCGGCAGACATGGCAAACAAACGACCGGGGCGGCATCTCGGGCAGTGGCACTTTGTTGTCGTTAGCGGAGGTTTATAGTACTACTGGTGAGGATCGAATTAAAATCCTGCCTCACGCGGACGGGTCGTTATCAAAAATAGCGTCGACCTTCCCGCGGATAGCGTTAAGCGAAACGTGGGAGTTTAAGTTCGACGATGTTAAATTTCGAATTTTAATGTGCCCTTGTCTACTAAGCCGACGACGACACCCTTGCGGTTGGCGGCCGGCCCATTGATCGAATGAAACCGAAATTACTCGGTTGAACCCGATGGATCCATTGGTTGAACCACTACGTTCCCGGTCCCAAGCAAGCAACATCTTCCTCAAGCGAATACACAGCGGAAATAGTGGCCGACTTTACGAAGAGAAAAACATTTCTCTCGCTATATCACCATCTGAAATCTTTCACATGGGTGACTTACATACAATGATATTCACCTTCCGGCGAAGAATATCTGGGGTATCAGAAGGGCCCGGCCGTTTCGACGTCCATCTTGACCGGAATTGCAATTTCGCCCGCCTGGGTCCGTAGATATCCCAGGTCACCGGGGGTGACTGCAGGTGTCTAAACTCCTCTTTGTTAGTAGCGGACAGGTGAAACCTGCAGCAGCCCTCGTGAGATCTGGAGTCCGATATTCCCGTGGTCTGCTTCCGCGGCGGGCCATCTTTTTTTTCGGTTTCTTTTGGCTGACGACTAGATCCGGCTCGGGTTTACTCGTCACCGCGGAGACATAAACCATCAGTCGCAGCTAGCCTCCTTGGAAGCTAGGCTTGATTCCGTCGACTCCGAAATGCAAATTGACTGTTGAAAAGCAAAGCCGCCCTGTTCTTTCAACATCAAGACTTCACAGATCGATATCCTGGACCTGTTCTCGAACGTCGCTTGACAGTGCGCATGTCTTTGAGCGAGCCAGTGTATGGGAATATCACAGCGCACTCGCTGGAGCAACCAGCAGCCGTACCTGCACAGCAAGGGGTGTGCGAATATCTAGCCCGGGCGCCCATTTATGCATACTCGCCATAGACGAAGAGGAGGCACAGGATTAATCCGGCAATAGTGTAGCAATCATCGACAACGTGAGAAGATGATGGTCGCTCACATGGTTATCGCCTTGCTCTTCCTGGAATTCCGCATCTGCAACTTGCAGCGACTCTGCATCGATAAATTCCACCGCCGAGCGAGGCTTACAGCGTACATACATACCTGCGCACGCACATCTCTACGTTACGTATGGCTGTAGGTTTGTCTGGCATACGTCTATAATCGCGGAGGATATATGCAAAAACGGGTAATGTAAGCGGGTCCTCGTGATATGTTTTTGTTTTGAGTTTCTCGCCTTTGCATACACTGTTGCACGCATATATATACGTCTATGCACGTTCGTACGCCAAGTTACCTCTGGGCTGAGCGAGCGAGGGGCGGACAGAGCAGACTATAGCGCCTGGCTTCGAGGCTACAGAGCAGAGACCTGATCTGAGCGTCGTGCATGCATGCATACGCATCAGACCTACATGGTGTAATCTGCAATCTGCATATTGAATCCAGCAGGACTGGAGTGCAGGACTCAAGTGTGGAGTCGACGTTAACTTTCCGTCTGAAGGGTTTTGGAGATCCAGCATGCAAGACACATAGACGATTAATCGCTAGGTAGCACTCGAGCTAGCTGTCGGTGTCGTCTTTATGGTAAGTATGTCGGTCTGTCCGTACGTACGACGAAATCGGATGGTAAATTGCCGATACTTGCTTTTCCAAACTCATCTTCGTGTGTGTGATTTTTATGCCACGTCGACGTCGGTGCATATTACCAACATCAATGAATTCCGAATCCCCTTGCAAGCCGGTTGTGACAGCCCCATGCGTATCTCTAGATATATTGCTCCCGTGCGTGCTGCGGCGAGCCCTGGGGTACATATGTACGCATGTAAGAGTCTAAATACTAGGTGCCTACCGCAAGATTGGATGAATTCATCCCCACGGGACCGGAGTTGCGCTTCATAGAGAGTCTACATGGATCGGATGGCATAATCCGTACGCCTGGCCAGCTACCTGAGTAATTAACTTCAGCGTACAACCGGCCGCCCGGCTTCATACAACTAGGCATTGGCCACGAGGTGCGGTGCATAACCGCCTACCATATCGAGCGCATCATTCGCTATTCGAGAAAACCCGAGTCGACAGGGTCCGCGCCGGCGCCAACATACACCATCCAGTGACGACGAAAATTTTCACCACCCGCGCATTGGCACATGTCACGGGTTGAATTCGAGTGAGAATATATTACATGTATATATCTGGACGAACGGTAGATGCCTGATGCGGATATGTGGGCGAAGGCTTCCAGATACCCGTCTGCGTTCGAGCACCCTGGTAATCCACTAGGCAACCAGCTGCATGCTAGTAAACTGTAAAACTAAAACCCAACATCCAACTTTACAACAGCGGAAAGAAACGTGCGCGGGCCATGTGCCCGTCTTGTCGCCGTCGGTATATACCTTTCTTAGATCGCGAGACAGGGTCCCGGCGAAACTAATTAGTATATATACTGAACGTGATGTGATTCTTGTATGTATGGTTATGTATATTGATATACGGCTGGTCCCAGGCGCCAGGGACCAGGTTGACTGCCAACCGCACGAGATGAGACGAGACGAGGCAGACATGACAACGTCGCCGGCGGGCGGTATGTCTTGGATGTATGTATACTGTATCATATGTGGCATGCCTGGCGGGCACTGCAGGGCTAAGCTAGCTAAGCATTGGAGGGACAAGGGACCCGCAGGCAGTGGGACCCAGAGGCCTGGCGCATGTGCGTCGGAGTCTAGGATCGCAATTTAGTTTGAAGTCTAGCTAGTCGCGAGATCGATGCAGTGGGCATGTATGCATGTGGATCTTATAGCGGTATTGTGACGGAATCTTAAAGATCTTTTCGATGGGACTGTGACATTCATTGTGTAGTGAAAATACTTAAGAGCTAGAAGTATCATGTATTGTTGGAATATACCTAATATTCTTCAATTTAAGTCACAGGACGTCCAGCCTAGTTGCACTTTGCTAGAAGTGTTATACAGTGTTATTGCTGTGCGCGAACCCTGTCTCGATATCGAGACGAGGATAAGTATACGTATTCGAATCGAATACAAACATCATGAGTACGCATGCTGTATCAGCGTGATCAGTGGATCTATCACATCATGATGCAATCACATCGAGTAAACGGAACTTCAATATCCAACGTCTGCGCGCCGTAAATTCCACAAGGCTTGATCACAAACGAACACCAAAGAAAGTTGAACATCTGAAGGTAATAACGTTAACAATAATCTTGAAAAGCCCTTCAAAATCGATTTTGTAATCGAAACTCGCAGTGCAGTTTGCTGGTTATCAACCAGATATGCTTATCTCACGCCGCGCCGGTTCAGCTCCGCACCGCCGTCGCTTTCTCGCCCCTTCCGCCCCCACATACACCCCATCCCATCTCATCGATTCATCTTTGAAACCTACCAACTAGCCGCCCCGGCTGCTGGAAATATTATATCACCACCACGATATCGATGGATCACACACCCGCATCCGCGCGAAAGCCATGCATGCATGCATGCATGCCGGTTTGAAAATTCTAAAATATATTGCAGACAGACGACATCGCATCCCGCCCCTCCATCATCGCTCGAACAAAGAAAATATACGCAGCGTGACCATTTGTCGCTTACGGTGTTCGCCGTTCTACCTGTGCGGCGGACCTAGCGAGCTGGTTGGCCGAAGCTTTCCATGGCGATCGCACCCGTCGGCCGGCCGGCGATGATCATAGTTCGCTAGCAAGCATGTACGGCAGCTTGACTGCCTGACGTACCGGTATACGTGCATAGATGCGTATGTATCTCATCGTCAAGCCACTGTCGCTATAGGAGATGGCCGAGTGCATCATCAGGTACAAAATCTATCTTGCATATAAAATTTCGTCGGAGAAAGTCTTATCATGAATGGTGATGACCATAAAAAATTGTTTCAAGCACTTGCTTTTTCGACTTTACATCGACCATTCGGGATTCTATTTATCGGCCGCGATGATATCTATGAACGCCAAATGGTATGTAACTATATAAATGATAGCTGATGATAATGGACAGGCACCAGCCGGCGGTAGAAAGCCCGCGGGCACCAGGTGAAGTTAGCCGACAGGCAGCTAGCGACAGGCCTCGGAGATGAGCACGAGGGAGGACTGTGCTCTGCAGCTCCGGAGAAACCATCCCGGCAGCAAATTTAGCAGTCAAGAGCAAGCTTGCGCGGGCGCACGTTCCTTGCACCGGCAGCTTCCTATCTGCACGTGAAACTACCAGAAAATTCGTTCGCATTGCGCTTCCCCCCTTCCGACCAATCCCCTTCATCCAAAATGGCGTGCTCGCTCATCCCACCGCGACGGCTAGAAGTCGTCCTCACCACCGCCTGACACAATGACACTGTTGATCTGATACAACGAACACCTCCACGTTAGCACTGCCTCGCCGATATCAAGAGAAAGGAGAAAAAAACGGATATAGCCGTGAAACACTCCTTTCTGGAAAAACCGAGATGCACTCCTCCCGTATTTCCCGTCCAATATCAAGAAGCAAGATGTGATAATTTATAGGCAAAGGAATATCGTGCATAGCATACCTTGAGCACCATGCGGCAGAGCTGGGTGGCAAGCATGAGCTGCTCCCGTTTTCCTATCAAAGGATCAATGACAAAATGTTCCCTCATGTCTAAATCAACCAGTCAGACAGTCAGCAGCTTGGTCAGCAACAGCATATTCTGCGGAAAAATGAGTAAACATGGCGTGGCGAATATTTCTCTAGGCCTTGAGCTTGATGCGGAACCCAACTCGGGCATCGGCACAAAACCACGATGAGTTGAGCTGGCATCATCAAAATGCCATGCAATACAATGTCGGACGCTATTGACAGCGGCTCGGATAAATTGGTTACCGGGGAGGAAAACACCACAGTCGAGCAGCGAGTGCGACAATGTGCATAAGCATACTTGATGTGATAGCATGCACAGAGCTCAAACACTTCAGGCATCATCATGTGCAAGGGGAAAATTATATTCACTGGCATTTCAAGATACTCACCATTGCTGCCGGTCTGCATGCAGTCAACACCAAGCCGGAAGCTCTTCTCCCGGACTTGTCGCGACTTGATTTGTGCGAGAGTTTCTATTGGCGAAAGCCCTGAGTTTTCCGCAAGAGCCATCGGGATAGCATCCAGTGCATTGGCGAAAGCTCGCATGGCATATTGCTCCAAACCCGGGCGCTATAGAAATTTTTGAAAAGAATAGTCAGTTGATCAGCCATTTCCGGTCCTTTGGTAACGCAGGGATTCACAAGATCCAGTGGCATGTCGAGAGTGGCAAAATAAAAATTCCAAATGAGAGATGCAGGATGGCGGTGAGATTCTTACCTTATCAGCTTCTTCAGCAACTCGAAGTGAGCATGCGATCTCAGCCGCTCCTCCACCGTATACAATGCGGTTATCCTTGACGAGATTTCGAACCACGCATAGTGCATCATGTACTGCCCGCTTCGCTTCGTCGATGATCTATTGCCACAAAGTCAGAAGGGTACACTGGATTCGCTTCTCAATGGTAGCTCAAAGTAGTGTAACGAGGCGATAAGGTTGCATTTACGCTGTCAAGTGACGGCTTTCTGTGCAATCCACAAGGCCAGAAGTGCTACCATGCGTGCGAGCTACCAACAGAAACTTGTTCGAAAGTCCACTTGGTTGCAGCTTGCAGCAATGGACCTCGAGAGACATCTCTCGCCAGGGGATGTACTTACCATTTTGTTACTCCCTCTCACGAACACTGTGACAGCTCGGGTATTTGCACACTCCTCGATGACCAACATGCGGTCTCGAGTCGTCCCGAATGCAAGCTCCCTTACGACACCGGCTCGCCCAAGCTTCTCAGCCGAGAGGTCTTCGAATCTAGGTACGATCCTGCCGTTCGTCGCGATCGCAATGAGCTCGATCTCGGGTCCTCCTACCCACCTGACCGCGGGAAGCTCGTTCTGCAGGAGAAGATGGTTCGCCTCGTCATCGAAACCCCACTGGCAGATGACCAAGTTGGCCCCAGTGTCCTTGATCTGCTTAACCATTTCTTCGAATTTGTTTTTCTCGTACGCCTGCAGCTTCTTGAACTCCTCGACGCTCGTAATGTCCAACTTGTGCTTTGTCTTGGGCTTTGGGGGCTCGAAGGCACATGTTAGAATGGCAATCTTTGCGTCCTTGACCACCCGGGGCATCTGGGGATGCGACATGTCCTTGTCGATAACGACGCCCTTGACTAATACCGAGTCTTCTAGGGCGCCCCCGACCTTCCCATCGACCTTGATCAACTCGAAGTCGACGTCTTTCCGTTCCAGATCAGCCACCGCGAGGACTGCGTCGACGGCAATCTTGCTAAAGCTGTCGTGGGCTATCGACACACTGTGCGGCATCGAATTTCCATTAGCTAATTCCTAGGAAACGATCACCTCATCAGGCAACCAAAGGTAGACGACTGATGGTGCCACCCCCGCGAGTAGAGACGTAGGCATCACGAGACCTAAGTGGTACAAAATTCAAGGACACCTACATCTTGCTGCCCAGGCTAGTCTTAGCGCATCTCAGCAGATTCTCCGTATTTTCCCGTGTGAATTCCACCACATCCGAGATGTTATCGAGGTGTGCGACGGCAATTTCACACGCCTCGTCGTAGCCGTCGGCGATGCGTATCGGGTGGATGCCTTTGTCTATCAGGTCGGCAGCCTGCTCCAGTAGCGCGCCGGCGAGTACTACTACACCGGTTGTACCATCGCCGATCTCGTCATCTTGCGATTTTGATAGCTCGACAAGGAGCTTCGCAATGTGATTGGTGATCTCCATCTGCGGGGTGTGATAACTGCATGTTAGGCTTTTTGTTGTATTTGTGATGTAGATACGAATCTAGAGCAATGGGGTTGTCGCACCTGGCTAAGAATAGTGGCTCCATCGTTGGTGACCGTGATGTCGCCGTCTGGAGATATTAAGATCTTGTCCAGCCCTCGTGGACCCTAGCATGACCCCACCTCGTCAGCAACTACCATCCACCGTGTACGCAGCTGAGCCGACACATTTTCTAGCGATAAAGGTACTGACAAGGGAGGTTTTAACGATGTTGGCGACGGTCCTGGCGGCCAATATATGGGACTTGACAGCTTCAGTTCCATGTTGTCTCTGCTTTTTTCCCTGACTGTGTGTCCGCAGCTAGTTAGTCTTTATCCAGTATACGATAGCTATATAGAAGCTGAACATATAGACGGAAGATAATGGTTCGTACTCTCTGACGATGATGAATGGTCTGCCCATCTCGTCCTGCACGAAGGCAGCATTCGACAAGTCCACCCCGTTCATCTTGAGCTGCGTTTCCACGGACCCTCACACCTCGTGATGTATCGTGCTTGTAGCTGGATTTTGCGCGTAGTAGAGATGCAGGAAGCTCGAGATCGGTATGTTTCCCGTGTAGATGTTATACTGATGAGTATGACTTATCTGGCGGGCTTGGTAGGAGCTTCGTCGTCGTTGTCGTCGGTGGCGGCGTAATGCGTATGTGGGGCGTGTTTGAAGTCAAATGTGCAGCAGCAAATTTATTGAGCTGGTGCGGCGGGACTAGCGATGGTGGCGGTGCAGCTTTTATCGATAGCGCCGCACTATCAAGCAACGCGACGAGCCACACAATCACACCCAACACGCCTTACAAGCCACGACCGCCTGCGTTGACTCGCGAACGCCCTGCCACCTGATTTTACGTGGGCTGTTATTTTGCTGCGCTCCTGTTCGGCATCGTTAACCCATTGATCGCAATCTCGAAAACCCATTCCATCAGCCGTCGGCATCTCCATCCTTTCGCTATCGATCAGCCCTAGCTTACACGACCCTGTCAGGGCATCTTTAACTGCATTGGTGCGGTCCGCCTTCGCTTCCCGTTGCTAGAAGCTTCGGTCCTGCAAACTCCGCTTGCCGACGCGTTTGATTCCAACTCCGACAGATCAGATCAACTTTACGAATACACACGGCCGCTGCTCCCCTCCATCAATCAATCACGATGCCGTTGATGACAGGCTCTCGTCGTTCGGCGTCGGACCCAGACGACTCTTCTGAGGACGAGGAGATGAGAGAGGAACCTGAGGAACAATTCGAGGGAGACGGCGAGGAGGGTGAACGTGACGGTGACGGTGAGGAATACGTCGTGGAGAAGATTCTGGACTGGAAATACGATGACGAAGTACGTGCATGCGAAGGAAGCGGCGAAGCGCAGCTAGTCGCGATATCACGAATTGGTGGTAATATGCGATGGTGGAGACTAATCATGGTCGCTATCTTTGCAGGGCTTGAAATACAAAGTCAAGTGGAAGGGCTACGAGAAGAAGTCTGACCAGACCTGGGAGCCTGAAGGCGTGCTTGAGTGAGTGCTGTGAAAACTACGAGCTTCGCGTATATGCATCTGCTGACTATTCCATGCAGGGACGTCGCGGCCTTAGGGGACTATCTCGAACAAATCGGTGGCCGACCTAAACCATCTCAAACACCCAAGAGAGGTCGCAAGTCGGTTGGAGGAACATCCACACCTGTCTCGAAGAAAAACCGCGTAAAGCAGGAGAGTGCCGGGCCGAAGGAAGACGAGTGGGAGCCACCCGCTGGTAGCTGGGAAGACGATGTCCTGATGATCGAAACACTGGAGCGGAACGGAGATCAATTCGTCTGCTATATTCAGTGGGTAAATGGCAAGAGGACGCAACATGCACTCCATGTCATTTACCAGCGCTGCCCACAAAAGATGCTCAAGTTCTACGAATCGCATCTGTACGTCTCTTAACGCCAAAAGTCCAATGCGCACAACCGCGCGCAATCGATGCTAACAGCTCTCTTAGGGTATTCCGAGATTCCGCTGGGACGATGTAAGATAGATCATTTACTTTCACGTATACACTATGTGCGCAATCAACGAGACGATGCTGATCAGCGGTCGCACAGAAAATCGCAACAGTAGGATGATCTCAGGATCACGATTGCGTTCTGAACTTCTTGTGTGTCGTCTGTGCCCGATACCCGGCCTCTACTCCTTCTCCCGCGCCCTTTCTCAACTTCTCCAGATACTGGATTATCATTTCGCGACCCTTGATAGCCATGCTATGCTGTCGAGGCCTTGCATTCACCCCGCCCACCATATGTTTGTCATTTATCTTTTGTTTTGAGGCCGGTAGTGCGAGAGCGCACATGCTTATTTGTTGGCGGGAGTCCATGCATATTGATTCACTTCTTTCCATTTTGGCTGTGGGCTGTATTTCTTTCATTGCAGTGGAGATTCGTTCATCAATACGATTTAATTGTCGACTGCGCGCTGTGCCATTCTGTTGTAATCCGGTCAATGGTATTCAGGCGAAGGGTGGAGGCTATCCAGTGGTCCCGTGTGCCCACAGTCTGAAGGAATCGAGTGACAGCCGTAGGATAGTGCTTAGCATCTACATTTAGAACCCAATTCAGTAATCGGATAATTGATCGATGAGTTCGTGAATGTATGGCTCTCTATCTGAACATGTTTATAAAGTAAGGCATATGCTGCAGCCAGTCCTAAACACCGAGGCGAAGAGAGATAACGTCCACAATCAAATCAAGCCTTCCCCTGCTGCTGTTGTAGTTGCAAGTAGTAATATGCGCCGCCAGCGAGGGCAGCAACAGCGACGGCGTAGACGAAGCTAGGGCTGATGGTGATGAAGAGCTAGTTAGCATTGATAGATTGAATAAATTTGCAGCGCCTGAGAGTCGTCGAGACAGCGGAGACCGCTGCCCTGAAGCTCTGTAGACATAGCCAAGAGTGGGCGGATTGGGACAGATTGGCAACATACATTCCGTTGTACGAGTCTGTTGAGGGAGGGTTTGCGATGCGGTTTTCAGAAGCTGAGGACGGCTTTGGATCGTTCGCCTGCCCCGCCGCCAGGTACGTTAGCCTTTGCAGATATTTTCTAAGCTTTGCAACAGCAACGTCACACATACGCTTCGCTTCAGGTCCCCGATCAGATATCCCGAAAGGATTTCCCGTGCCTCATCCGAATGGCCAACGTCCTAGAGGCCAAGACCAAATTGAAAACAACCGTAAGTCAATGCTCAAGCTCTCCTTGTATCGTCCCATCTAACGATTGGGGAGTGGAGCCACGAGTGGCCTGATAGTGGTTGTACCTCGAAAGCTTCAGTGGCATCCTGTCCAGCGACGTCTAGCAAGACCTCCTCTCCGCCTCTGTGCGTGATTTGATGCGATGTCAGCGCAGGGTCCCCAAAGCGATATGATACATACCCCAGCTGGTGAAAGATAGATAGGGTATACGTACGGGTGCTCATCAACGAATTTCGAGACATCGTACACCTTCTCGTGGATGGCGACGTATAGCTGCTCCTTGGTGTCGTGCGTCAACAGCTCTGCATAGGTGACCTCCTTTGTTGCCATTTTTGCCGCTGGATATGAATCTTCGAGCTCGGGACGGACGATTAAATGATTCGATTGAATCGGTGCTTAGTACTAGAAGCGCGGAGACGTCGTTCGAACCTCGTCTGGGGAAAGATTGCAGAGTTTGAGGGTGTTACGTGGTCGAAACTTATGCCGAGGAAGGTGTCCGAATGTCGCTTTGAAAAGGACAGCTGATAATTCGTTGAGATTTTAAGTTTGCTCAGGGCCGCCAGTGCAACCAACTCTTGTCCGACCCCTTACCTGCGCGAAACAGCAGAGAGCGCAATCAGAGACTGGTAGGTGGTTGCGATAGAGGGATTGGCAGCTATATTAGATTCGATCTCAACCTTTCTGCACTTCGGCGCAATCTGCTCTAAGGAGCTAGGGCAGCCGATTATATTTTGTCCGACTCGGAGCTAAAGCACACTGATTTAGGCTTTTGGCTTCGGGATTGCGACAACCGAGACGCCGCTCAATATATTGACAGCCCGTGATTGCGCACGTGTCGGCGTCGATACCTGCTTGATGCTTCCTTTTCCACGTTTATGCCGTCGACGGCTTAAAAAAGACAGTCGCGGAGCGATCTCCTTCCAATGGGCGACGATTCGTCTAGCCAGTAAACGTTGTTTAGCTTGTTCTCGGGCGTGCATAAGACATGCAGGTACCTGGCCTGTATACTACGCACATCCGAACAACTGCTGACGTCGACCTCTGAGAAATCGATCCTAGACGCAGCGGCAGCAGCCGATTGATGGGTGGCATGCGCGCCAGATTCATATTTTGCCTAAATCAATACGAGCATGCAGGTAGCATCGAAGCTTAATTGTATTGCATGGAACCACTGCCAATAATTCTAGTGAAAAGAGAAAACAGTGCCTACGAAAGGACATGCTCGCAAAAGATACAGGACCGAAACAAGCGTGAGAAGGGACTCCACGAGGATCGCTATAAGAAATCCTGGGCCGTATTAGGATATATCAAAGTTCAGGAAATGCTGCAGCAGACCGACATGAGGGCGACCGGGGAAGTGGGTATAAATTGTGTGTGTGAAAAAAGAAACCCGGAGAAGTTGCATGTGCTCTCCTCCATCCTAGCAAACTATTAGGGACAAAAGGAACTCGTGATCCAAGGCCATCTGTCCTATCATTCAATATCAAAAAGCCAACCATGGCGGCTTTATTGTACGAATTCCGATGATCTCCTAGATCATAGGTCTTCCGGCGGCTCAAAGTACTTCAGCTCCTTCTGGAGATAGTCCACCAGTGTCTGTGACGTGACTTTGAGAACGCCCATCGCTCCTCCACCGCCAATGCCCGTTGCGCTACTGGCTGCTGATGTTGGTCCAAGGTTCCCAGATCCAGAAGGCCGCGATGATGGTCCTGCGCCTCCTCTCGACGAAGGTCCAATCCCCGGGTCGTGGTCCGATCCTTCCGAATGCTGACTTGAACTTGAAGATGGCTCCCCGTTACCATGCCGACGTCCGATCATCCCGAGGAGTATCCGCGGCGAAACAGCCTGTATGTGCAGATTGAACTCGGTCAGTTCCATGGCGAGAGTCCTGATGTGATCCTGATGTCCTGGCACGGCCTTGCCGTTAGCATTCCCTGCCGGAGGAGTCCGGGGTATCATCGGTCCCGGCTTGGTCGGGGTAGGTGTCGAGATATGGTCATCCTGGGATGCGGGAGAGAGAGCCGTCTGGAGGAGTCCGTCGGTGGCTACGCGTTCATACTGGGTCCATATATTGGCCGCGAGAGCAGCGTGCACTCGCGCCTTCTTGGCATCCGCGGAGTTCGGGGCTGCTGACGATGCCAGCAAGTTGCCGGACGGCGTAAATAAGCTAAGTCGGAGAACGTGCTCCCGGTTAGTGCGAGATCGAGAGAGATTGGAAGATCCAGACGGAACAGCGCGAAGGCGCCATTCGGTCGACTGGCGACGGCGTGTCGATGGAGATGAGACGGTGTGTGGAGTGGTGTTTGTGCAGATTGTCCGTTTCGACTTACATTACCGAAGACACGTGCTCTGATAGCGACTGAGAGAGCAGTGCATTTAGCGGCTTCGTCTTAAGCATTTGGAGAAGGACGATGGAAAAAGGAGACCTGGTCTCTTGAGGCTAAATTGCTATTGGTGACAGGTTGCATGCAGTTCCCGAATTTGAGATGTCGTAGGGAAAAGAAAATTAGACAGAATCGAAAAGAGTTTTCGAGCTGGGATTACGTTTTCTCAAAAGAGCTCGAGATATCTTCGCGAGTTAGTTAGATGGACACCTGCAATAGATAAGTAAATAAAAAAAAGTATATCGGCGAGGAAGAAAAGAAAAGAAAGGAAAACAAAAAAGTACAATTAAAATTAATAAGGCAGTCAACCAAGGTTTAGCCGCAAGAACGCATCGATAGTCGAGGAGGGCAGAGCTTCACGATAGAGGCAAGCAGCAGGTTAATTAATTCCAGCCCAAGATCAGGCAGTTCGTCCCCAGAGACAGCTCGTTCCCAGCGCTCGGGTAGAAATCAAGCAGCAGAGTCCGCCGGCGAACTTAAGTAGCTAGCCCGAGGTATGCATGCTGTACAAGTAGGTGCGGATACTTTTTCGCCCTTCCTTTCGAGCTGCACCTACTGGGCTCAAGTCCATGCAATTGAACCTGCTACCTAGTACGAAGTAGAGGTATGCAGCCCCAGAAGCAAACTAGCTCCCTTGAGGCCTCCTCGAGATCTGAACGAGGAAAAAAAAAAAAAAAAAAGAGAATGCAAGGGAGTGGATACGCTAGGAAAAAAAGAAAGTGCGATGGGAAGAAGCAAGTGGTACTACCGTGGGGCACCACGAGATCGCTTCCTCAGACAGTGTATACAATGCTCCAGCTAACCAACGTAACAGAACGGAAACTGGCGAGGATTTGGAGTTCGGACCCCACGATAGCTGGTCATCTGCGCACGTTTCTACTCGACGACGACGACGCTGCGGTGTGGACGGACGGGTGGATGGATGGATGAATGAGTCTGGTACGGTCCCGGCGTACTTCTTTTATTTATATACAGAGCTTGAGTTAAATGAATTCTCTGTCTTCATACCTGGTCCCGGAATTCACACCCGCTGATGGTTCCTCGATAAGCCGGCCAGAATGCGAATGTGCACAAATGCAAAATGCAGCTGCGATGCTCTGCATTGCACCGCGCCGCATGAACAAAATGCCAGCTCCGGCGAATGGAGTGATAAATAAGCATTCGGACGACGAGGATCTTTTGAAACTCTCCCAGGTGCTCGGCTGGACCCTCAGAATTAACTGTCGAACTGCATGCACCGAATTAACTTCGGTATTATATCTGTAGCGATCACGAACGAATCCATCAGTCGTTCATCCCAAATCTGGCCAATATTGGGAAGGTAATGCAGCATTCAGATGCTCATTCCTCGTTTCCTTGGTGGGCTTCTGACTCCGATTGGAAAATCGACCCATGCCATTGGGCTCTTCCTGAGCCGAGACCCATCGACTTTCCCGCTAGCGCTCGAACAAGATAGGAAGTTGTATCAGAGAACTCGCAAAGCTGCTCTGTTCAAATGAACTTGAGCCTCATACGCGCGGAGCTTGCAACAACTAACTTTTTTCTCATCCTCGCCGACTGCATGAGAATATTCCAAATGGTATCTGTCCAGAGACGACGCATATTCGCCCTCGCCCCGACCAACGGCTTTTCCCTCCGATTCCACCCATAGGCTAGAGTTTGCGCGATTTTTTTTTTTCCGTCTCTTGTTTTCTTACCTCAATATCTTGGTGATCCTGTTGGCGTCACTTTGGATCATGAACTGACTTTTTGAGTTATTTCGTCGGTATGAGTGCATCGCGCATCGTACCGGGTATTGCCTACGTACCTCCGTCGGTGCGGATCCATCCCTACCCCATTTGACTCAAATGAAACTTGCTTCAAACGTTGCGAGTTGATTACGGCTGTCAGGATGTCCGCTGCGCCATGATGTTCCGAGACTTGTGATTGTACAACTGGATCGTAGCCGACGGCACTTTCGGATGATGGTAAGCAACGTGTTTGCACATTTCTGGAGGTATCGTGACTGGTGCGTGGCGAAGTGGAGCCGTGACGAAGAGGGTTGCCAGAGGAGAAACGTTCAAATCAACCGATCAGCTGATCCGTCGATATGCGATAAAGTTGCATCGATAAGCCGGTTTTGGTGTCGTGATTCGTGGATGATTGCACAGTGGATGACAGCAGGCCGCTTGCGACCCGCAAGTGTCTGCGCGAGTACAATTTGAATGTTATAATCTTCGGGTCAGCAAATTTGCCTTATGGGCATCTGGTCATGAACTTTCCAATATATTAACTCCGGTTCACGATGTCCGACTGTTCAAGACTTCACCCCTGCCAGATCCCGCAGTATAGATACATCTGAGGTAAAAATAACCATCTCGGAACATTCGACCACGGTTGATCTGAATCCTAACCAAATTAGCGACCCAGCGCCCGGTACGCCGAGCTAGCTCGAAAAGGCCCGGACATTGCATTGGGCTTGTCAGAATTGCATATGCATTGCATTCTTCTGGAAGCCTTTTAGAAGTACTCGATCTTGATACCCCTGACCTATAATATCAGAGCTATATGTGATATAAAATTTTTCTGCGCAGCGAAGAAACTTCCGACGACAGGCAGATATATGTAATCACAGGTGATGTTGACATGTTTTTCTCAGAGCTCCCCCACCGTGAAAGGAACTGCTTCTATATAGCTAGGCTTAACACCGGAAACTGCCTAGCTGTAAGATTGAGTTTTAGACTATATAGCTATGGCAATGGATGTCGGTAGATATGAAATTTTAGTGCTTTGACAGCTGGGGAAATCCTGCGGTAGACACGCACCTGTCTATGCAATAGATCGTGTGTATGCATGGGACGTCTATGCATCTGCAAATGAATTCATGAATTCACAAATTCGAGACATGTAGCTAGTTTTGTATCTATAGCGCCTTCAATTTAGTTCGTGCAGAGAGCTCGAGAGCTAGCGATGGAATATGACAGGTTAAAAATTTAGACGACTTCCATGTCAAATTCCCTCAGCCGGTAATAAATACCAATCATAATGCCTTTCGCGTCTCTATTTCAGCTCGAGCTTCTATAACCATGAGCCAAAAATAGAATCGCTAGCTAGATAAGAAAAAGTTTTCGTTGTGGCCTCATTGGTGTGGCCCGCATGCTTGTCTCGAAAATTAACGACTCTCGATTAATTTGCCACTACCTGAATTCTTTTCTCCGAATATTTTCTTTCTGGCATTCAAGCCGACACGTCCAGAGATATTGCTGCCGTTAGACCCCCTGTATGTCTTACTTGGATTCCTCTCGCCTACGCTTCGCTGGCCCAGTCTCCACCTTCAAATTATCGGATGAAATCCTCTTTTGTCTTCCAAGACCAGATGCCGAGGCTACAGGGGTATCGCTGGATCTCTTGTCTTCCGTTTCTCCGTCACTGGTTCGAACGGGCTTTTCGATGAGTGACTTGAATTTAGCTCTGATCTTCCTAAGTCTTGCTCTTGCTGCGCCGTTAGTGGCATAGCCCGCGGCCTTTGAGACGATAGAGAAATTAATATTCAACTAGGAGATATTTTATATCAGCGACGTTGCAGTTCGAAGCAAGAAATGGGATGCTGGTTGATAGTATTACATCTTGAGATGCGTCCAGACAACAAAGGAGGAACTCCTCATCTGTGACGGGGTTCGCTGCTCCCTTGACCATCGTCCTAGAAGTGCTGGATATTTGAAGTAAGATATTTGAAGACCCGATCAGCTGAAGTCAGGAGCTCGAAGCTGAAAATGTGGATTCGGTGGCTTTGCTGGAGCTTCGTCAAGGATGTGAGTGTGTTTGATACGTTCAGTATGAGACATCGATAACGAAAAGGCTTCATTGGATGATCATATTGTCTATCGTATCTGCTCGAGAGGGATAATTGTCGCATGTTTATAGGTTCGTGCAGCTTCTGTGGCAATCTATCGACGTCGAGGACGTCGGCACACGTATATGGAATGAACTTGGGAGAAACAAAATGTAGTATGTATTAGATTTATAAAAATACCCAAGAAATAAGTGAGTTTTAAGTGAATGGCTACATGGCTGCCGGGAATACGTCAAGTTCAATGGTTGCGTCGAGATTAATCAGTCTCAGAGACGCTGAAGATTATAATACATATCAAACTTTATGACATTGGATTTCATAGTTGAATTAACAAAGCTGGGATAGTATCACTGCGGGCTAACATTTTAGGATCAGCTCGTGCTATAGCAAGTCAATCAAATGTAGCGCAGGCCTCGAAGCTCATAAGTCTGACTGACGTTTCAACAGGTATATGGAAAACAGCCAGAGACAGGCAAGTTGACATCCGAGAAGTGGATCTAGTCGAGGTTTAGATCATGAATGTATTTTTAGCATTGTCTCGTGAACCAGACTGCCGTTTTTAGCATGTAATCGAATATTCAAGGAACTGAAACCAAGTAACTCAAATACACTAGCAAACCAAAATTGGAAACTATTCTAACCCTCTCGATGCATCGATATTGATGGATGCATCCTATCACTTTATCAAAGTTGTACATTGTTCTTCCCAGCCCAACTTCTCTAGCAATAGTTAGGTGTTATCCCGGAAGCGAGATCGACCCTTTGGTATCGTTGGGTTTTACTCGCTATCATCGTTTTCATCCGCGGACGCGGTCTTCTTTCTTTTCGTTCCTCGCGCGATTTTAGCGGTCTTGGGCTTCGTATCAATATCCTTTTCACCCTTCAATGCTGGCGCCTCTTTTTGTTTTTCGCCTTTGTCAGATTGAATCTTCCTTCTCATGTTTCGTAGCCTATTCCCGGCAGCTGTTGCTGAAGAATACCCGAGATCCTTTGCGACAGCCGCGAAGTCGATTTTGAGCTATTGGTCAAGGATACGGATGTCAGCTTCTGCCTTGCCATCTAGGGCCGGTAGCAGGTGTTTCGAAATTGACATGATGTGTTGATGCCGTTTATTTACTGATGAACATTATAATTATACGTACATCTTGGACATGTTCGAGGCAGCAAAGCAAGAAAGTTTCGTTATCAGCGCCGCTTCCGCGACTGATTGTACTGGAGGAGGCTTTCATTATGATTTGTAGCTGCGTAGATTTCTGATGATAACGTCTGCTATTGAGATGTGTTTGAATCCAGTATAAGTACAGAGCAAGCTGCGCAAGTACCCCACCAAGTGTACAAGCAGATATCGCAAAGATTTAAATGATCGATCACTTGGGACGTTGTATATGCAGGGACCCGCGGTTGTTGATATGCAAAGATCTCGTGCGAGGGACAATAACCTGCTTGGACGATCACAGTGCCAACAAAGGTATGATATCATGATGGCATATGCAGATACATTACTAAAAGCTTTCCCATCAATCCTCAACTATCTTCTCGCATACACATCTTGGTAGATCAATCTGATATCTTCTAAAACACGGGAGAAGATGCTAGTCTTAGCGGATCCGGAGACGTCCAACATAATATTCATAACCATGCCCAGGATTCTACTAGGATTATCATGAAGTGTATTTTCTCAATATCCGTCTACTACTGCATACCCAAACTTTGTAGTAGATATGTTGCATCCTTCTGGAATTTTAAAGCGCTTTACTCCGTGCTATGAATTCCGGAGATACCATATCTATAAATCCATACGCCGGGATGTTCGGCAATATTCCGGACGTCGCGGGGTGATACATTGGTACCCCATAGCTTTCCAACCACTTCATACACCTGTGGAGACATGAACCTGGGATCTTCTAGGAGATCCAAGCGTCGACACACGTGATACATTACCCACCTATGACAATACATCCCTCGACTTGCATCAAGCGTGGTATACAAAAAAATCCAACAACCAACACGCACTGACCAACCTAGCTGACCACCCCTGCGAACCGTGCACCAAGATAGATTATCTATAGCAAGTCAGCTCAAGAGAGTAAGTGATGAGCACGACCCCCACATTTACGTATACATGTGCACGTACCTGGTACATGCACATGCACAACCATGATTTTGGCTGACCGAGCTGATATCTAACTGGACGGCCATAATATAGAACCAACAACCAACATGTCGCCTCACCACCCAGCCCCGGATTCAGACACCATGCGGGAGTTGATTTTGATGCAGGCAATTATAAATGCCTACAATGTAAGCAAGCATCCATGCTGGCGTCGACACGAGAGGCCCATGCCTGTAAAGTTTCCTACATTGTCGTATTGCCATACCGCTTAGAGAAAAAGGCTGTCTGCATGCCGTGCCGCGCTTTAGATCCCGCGTTCCAAACGTCGATCATGTGGCGAACGGCTTCTGCTCCCTGTACCGCGCATTCAAGCAGCGTCCCCGAGACTAGAATTCAAGAGAGTGCAAGGGCCATGTGACTGGCCTAGTGTATACGCTACAACTTCAGGCGTCCCCGAGACTAACAACTTCAACGCGTAGATTCCGCCCAAGTTCGAGCTAGCGTCCAAGGCGTTGGGGATCACTATGAAAGCCGTATCTGGCCGTTACGGCCGCTTGAAGAAGAAAATTGAAGCGGCCGCAACCGCTTTCCCACTCTACGATGTTGATGAGAACGGGAACCCTATCAAGCGCGGGCGAGGCAGACCTCCCAAACGCCAACAATTCGCCATGGCAGCACCGACCGTCTTGGCGGATGAAGGTGAAGAAGAGGATGACGAGGAGCAGATTTCAACTACCTTCGAAACTGGGAAGGGAGCCAAAGGTGTGAAGAAGCGAAAGGTAAAAGAAGAGAAGCCTGCGCTTGTTGAGAACGGAAACAGCAAGCTTCTGGTGCCGTTTGATGGGGATGACGAGGAGCTATTGGACGATGCCGCCTATATTTTCAAGCAAGAAAATATCATCGACTGATATTTTCAGAGGCGGCCCCGCTTATTGCAGTATTAGGTGCAATAGAACTATTTTTCATTAGTCCATTTTTTCAGTATGGTGGGGGTTGGGGTGACTTTCAAGCTCGGGCATCCACGGGCGTGGAGATCAGGTTCTGAGAATACGGTTTATGACAGGGATTTGATTCGGGTAAATCCGCCCTCTTGGGTTTGGAAAAGTGACAAGCGGGACGGTATGCACCCCGTCACGGTATTTGATTTGACCAAGAGGATGGATGTACCTAGCTATGGCATAATTTATTGATGGATTTCAATGGAGTCGAAAATCATGGTTCTGGGAAGAGTGCAGCCTCTGTACCCACTTTTCCTCTTCCCCAGTGTGATAGAAAACTTGATTAGTGCATTGTTATGCAGGGCGGCCGGTTTCCTCAACAGCGGCGTGGTGTAATTGGCTAAGATTTCTAGAATCCACCCAACCTTAACATGACTTTATATGATCAGTGGGCTTATCAACAAAGCTGCCTGAAAAGTGAGGCATTGTTCCGGTCGAAAGGTGTGGGCGGCTCCAGGATTTTGATCGTGCATAAAAGGTGCATATTGCCGCCCAGGTGATCACTCGAGCGGTCGTCTCGATACCTCGTTAAGCTTTGCGACTCCTTTTGCATGCATCTACCCATAGTGTAGATATGCGTGTATATACTTGCGACATTAACTAAATTGCAACGACCTAGTATCGAGTACGGGCTATACACGAGCTAACAATGCCTGAATCATTTGACCCGTCTTCACCAAACAATCAAAAATTCCTTTGCCTCGTTTTGATGTATATGGACATCAAATCGGTGAGTTGGCCGAGTGCGAAGTTTCATTTCACCAACAATTTTCCATTGGGTCTAGAACAGTCTAATTGCAAGATCACATGAACTAATCAGACACATCTTTCGCGAGAAGGTGGACTTTGACACCCTTGCTAAACACGCAGGAATCACCAAGAAGACTGCGCGACGACGGCTAACGGGAATTAAAGCTGCCTTTGTCAACCGAATGGAGGATGACATCAGAGAGGGTCAAAGCTCCAATCTGTTTCCGCTTTCAATCTCGGACCACAAATCCGAGGTTTTAGACCGGTCTAGATCGCTAAAAGGAGGAATTCGAAAGAATCACGAGAAAAGCCTCAACTGACGGCGTTCTGCGGGAACGGTCTGATCTTTAGCGTGTGGGAGGAGAGATCCTGTTGGCTGGGTCGGTATCGATAACGTGCCTGAACTATTGCTGGAATCGAGCGGGACGGGTTGACATGGGGGTTAATTCGATATCGCGTCGTGGTTGGCCAGGCCGGCTTGGCGTATTCTTTCCTGAGAGTTCAATTTGCAGATTTCGGTACTATGAAACAGAAAGCGTGTCGAGGTAGTCAGCCACCAGGCAATAAAATCCATCTCACCTGTTGCTCATATGGTCCTGGGTTTCTTGCAAGGTCGTCTTCGCTGCATGCTCCTGTCTCCATTTTGTGATATGAATACTGCAATGTACATGTACATAATGGGGGCCAGCTGAAATGTGACAAGTTTGATTAAGGTGTTACAAAGAGGGCGGTGTCACAAAGACTGGTGTTAACGTTATCAACAGGATTGAGCTTGTCAAAGCCAATCAAATGTCAGGTATTATCTAATCACAATTGAGGTGTGGTCAGCTGGCACCGTTCAAAGACCGGGATTGGTGCATTGGTACCATACAAGTAGCTGTCAGAAACATCTCGTTCGGACTCATAGTTGTGACTGCAGCCGTCCCCGACATGTTATCACGTTCCCGGGACGCAGGCGCAGCGGTACGTTCACATCTCGCTATCCATCATTTATGATTGGATCAGCCACGATACCACTGATGTCATATGTTATATGTGGCAGAGTATGCCATATGAGACGGATAATGTTGCCTGCATATCAAATTGCGATCCTGACCGCATTCGTGAATTGTACATGGAGGGCGGTTTGCGTAGCCTAGAGGTGATTTCCTTTTCTAAACCCGCTGAGTTAATAGGTAAGATCTTTGAGGAGAAAAAAAATGGCAGTGTATCTGCTCGCAATGCATGTAAATAGTATCTAGAACGACGGCACAGCTTGGATAAGTTTAATTACATGCATATATATGCGCAGCAATATCAATACTAAGCAGTATCTTATAACATCACTTCTTGGTAGCGAGAGTTGGAATGTCTGAGGCGGCAGGAGTATATTTTTTGGCTATTGGTGGTTGGTATAGCCCAGTTGGGCACCCGACTGTCAGTGATCGAGCGGCCCGAGGATCAAGATGGATGCCGGAATTTTGGTGGCCTCTCGTACTATTTAATTCCAACACTGATCAGTTTATGGGCGCTACTGGATTTCGTATCACAATTTCGATCTCAACGCTAGCAATAGAGCGCTGTATCATTTCTCGATATCCTGATATTTGCGTATTTATCCTTATTTCGACTTTCCAGTCGGGTTTATCGCCTTCCCTCGACTATTCTTTACAAAATGGGTAAACCAAGCTTTGATCCAACATCTGAGAGCAGCCAAAGATTTCTGCTCAGGTTGTTGAAGCATCTAGACGTAAGCACCGGCAAGGTATGCAACCGCCTGTGGTATAGTTTCTGTAGCAAGTCTCTAATGATTCCTCAATTACGAACAATGCGTTGATTATATAATTTTCGAATTTCTGGCTTTAGATCAACATGGAAGCGCTGGTTGCAGACGAGGGCATCACGAGAAAGTCGGTCATCCAAAAGCTTACCGGAATCAAAGCTGCTTTATCCAAAGGGCAGGAGATGTCGGAAGGTGATAAGTCTCACCCATCGTTCGGAACCCCTACGAAGAAGAGGAAGCTGCCAGCTCCAAGCCCGAATGGGAAAAAGAGGAGGGCGAAGCAGGATGGTGAAAGTGAGGGGAAGGCGGAGGAAGAGGGCCCAGAAGAGCCGGATGTAAACATTGTGAATGAAGGAAAACCTGCATAGCTCAGGACAGAGAGCTGGCTTCGCAAGAGAAGAGCATAGTCATCTAAAGCTTCATCGATTCACACGCCGTTACTTGCACGACACGTCTTTGCAGAAACTTAAGACCTATGCTTGTTACAATCCATATAGGTTATAATACTGAACCTCTGGAATTCTTCTAGAATTCTGCATAATATAGCTAGCTCATAGCATGTAAATCTCAATCGGATCGATTCTAACGAGCCGGCTCGCCGACAAGCCAATACGATCTCAAGATTTCAAAGAGTTTGATGTGATGCTACAATCGATAACTTAGTACTATACGAGTATTTTCCAAAGCGTAGAGGGATATTTATCATCAAGGGGCCCCTATGCGAGCATATTATTCTCCTGAATTCCATTGACCTTGACGTCTGTTCTTGAAACTGGAGCTCCTCGATGTTTCCGGAATGCGTTGAGACGTTGTGGACACAAATTGCGGCAAACAGACAAACAGGGTTGCTCCTGCCAAACCGCAAGCCAGCTCTGTCTCCGTGATGTAAGAACGAACCGTCGACCGTTCATTCAGCTCAAACACCAAACACAATCATTCACTACCATCTACAGGTCCTGACAGCCGCATCCGCGCAACCTGGACACAAAGACGCCCGCAGCACCGCGACTCGATCGCCTTCCCGCGAAGCCTCGAAGCCCTCTTTCCGCCGTCATTCCCCTGAAACGACACTCGATACCTACGGCGACGAATCTTACTGCCTCACACGATGTCCACCCGTCGCGGGAACGCCGCAGCAGAAAAGGCGGCGAAGAACCAGGAGGTCATAAAGCAGCTACTCAAGCTCCCGGGGAACAAGCATTGCGCCGACTGCAAGAGAAATGCCCATCCCAGATGGGCGAGCTGGAATCTCGGTGTATTCATCTGTATAAGGTCGGTCTGGATATATTCAGAGTCTGATTGAAGACAGGGGTTGACAAGCTCGGTCATTGCAGATGTTCTGGTGTGCATAGAGGAATGGGCACCCATATCAGCAGAGGTACTTTCGCACATCGCCATAGACCGGAAACCAGTGAAGGAGGATCGAATTGCTGACGTCTCGCCTCTTAGTGAAATCCGTGGATCTCGATTCGTGGACGGACGAGCAACTCCAGAGCGTCTTAAGATGGGGCAATTCAAGAGCGAACAAGTACTTGACTATCCTCTATTCGACATTCGCGCCATAGTCGCTGACCTGTCTTCGTAGGTACTGGGAAGCTAAGCTGGCTTCTGGTCATATACCGTCCGAATCGTAAGCCGGCCTCCACTCGATACATACAGACGGATATAGTACTGATAGTTGGGATAGGAAAATTGAGAATTTTATCCGAACAAAGTATGAGTCGAAGCGATGGGTGATGGATGGTGGCATGCCTGATCCATCAACTCTAGATGACTCGGATGCCGAAGATACTGTATGAAGGTCCGCTCATATATTCCGAGGATCTAACTAATGACATTTTTCAGCCTCTTGGGGTCGTCAAAAAGAAGCAGGAAGCCCATGCCGCATCTTCCCCGCCGCCGAAGAAAGCACCTGTCGCAAACCTCTTCGATGAAGAAGTTGCGCCACCCGCGACTACTTCACCGCCACCTGCGTCAGCCCAGCAACCACCTAAACCCGCGGCGAAGCCAGCGGACTCTCTGCTCGGTCTTGACTTCTTCGGACCCTCACCATCTGCTTCTCCGGGTCCAGCTCCTGCAGCTTCTGACCCAGGGAACGCTGGTGGATCAACCCGGCCCGACCTGAATCGATCCATTCTTTCTTTATATTCGTCAGCTCCAAAACCAGCTCCCCGGACTCACCAGCATACAAACTCTGGAAGCTTCGGGCCGCTTGGTTCTCCGACAATGCAGGCGCCTGCGCCCAATACTGGCGTGAATGATCTTGCAGGCGCCTTTGGTGATCTGAACTTCGCAGCGGCTCCTGCACCTCAGCCGGTGGCGGCGCCACAAAAGCCTTCTCCATTTGCCAATCTAACTGCTGGAATGATGAAGTCGAGTGCAACTACATCGTCGTTCAACACCAGTTCTAACAATAACAGCGCCTTCTCCAGCTTCGGTGGATCCCCAACAGCTGTCAAGCCGGCGACGACCTCATCTTCCATGGGCGATTTGTTTAGTCTCGACTCGACGCCATCTTATCAATCGAAACCGGCGACTCAAAGCCAAGGCGCGTCGTCGTCGTTTGGAAATGCATGGGCGTCGTCGCCGCCGGCCACCAACAACGGCTCGTCGGCAGGGTTTGGATGGAACACGCCATCTAATAACACTGCCTCGAAACCACCGCCTAAGCCTACTGTAACGGATGATGATGACTTTGGTGCCTTCTCGTCCGGCGGATTCGGGGCACCGCCGGCTACAAGTAACAAACCGGCAGTGAAGTACGATGATGACCTTTTCAAGAATGTTTGGGGATAAGCCGCGACGACCGGCGATTTGGAGTGACTTCTTGTACATCCAGTTGAAAGTCGATAATTTGCCAGCTACAGATGGTCTTTGGTCTTCGTACTCGTTCTATCGACTCCGGAAAATGTAGATACGGCCCGCTTTGTTTCCCATCGATATTTTGCATCTTCCCTTGTCATGCAATCGAGCGACTTTTGTTTAAGGCTAGTCCGTCCATTTTAATGCATATGTATATCCAAATATTAGAATCAGGGCCATGTTTAATGCTTGGCACCACAGCTTCGAGTATCCTCGATTCGGGGAGTATCACAATGCGAAGCTAGTGCTCGACGCTGGTGCGGCACGTATACGCGAAAGAACCGGGTATTTTTAGCCTTGGAACCACGGCTGCAACCCCGCCAATCACCGCCAACCACCTGCTGGCGACCATCTTGTCATTCGTCCCATTTGCCCGCCTGCACCGACACGACACCGACCAACAGGCTCGCAATCCGTAGACAATAGTCTTTACTTCAGCTTCCCCGTTCGTGTTTTCTAAGCTTCTACCTCAGTCCTAGCTTGCACGCCTCTTGGCTCTGTTTCGCGCAGTAGCTAGCTCGAGCTCCCGAAGGTATCGACCTGGCTAGCTCCAGGTAAAAGCCCCTGGCTTTGCTATCGCCGGCACTCTGATACCGGTCCTACGTCCTCACGATGGATTTCGCCTACGATCATATCACGGAGGAGAACCTCCCGCGGCTCCAGGCCTCGGCCGGTGAAGATGCCGATCGCGCTCAGACCCCGACGCAGGCATCGACTTCCGCCGCGCCGCAGCCGCATCGCCGCCAGCAATCTCTCTCCTCCGAGTTTGGTGAAGCCTACAAAACAATCCAAGGTACCGCCTGGGGCGCCCGTTTCGGCGCTATCCTCGAGACTGTGAAACATCAAGGAGAGGCCTACTATGATGCTACGAAGTCCGAGTACGCGACCCGGACCGAGCAGGCTCAGCGGGGGTGGACAGGCCTGCGTGAAGCTGTTGTTACAAGGTCTCGTGCCTTGAGCACTGGGAAAGGTCCTGAGCTGCCTGGCCAGACTAGAGAGGTCCCAGAGGGCGGAGAGACGGGAGAGTCGTCTGCTTCTGCTGGGCAAGCTGCTTCTCCCTCTGAGTCTAACGCTACTCTGCTCGGCCGGTTGAGGGCGGAAGCTATGAAGGGCATCACTGAAGTACAGAAGGCGGAAGATGTAGCTGATGCGTACCTAGCCAAGTTTGGTGCGAACCTTGGGAACTTCTTGAGAGATGCCGTCACGATTGCGCCTCCGGGTGACAGTGACGATGAGAGGATGGATGAGAAGGCCGGTGACAAGAAGGACGTGCTTTTCGAGACAAAGGGTACCGAGGATAGCAAGAGGCCGATACAGTAAGCTTGCGCGCATGGCTGTTCAATAGCCCCTAGTATATGAATGCTGACTGCGGACAAAGCACAACCCGTCTCGACGCTCAACTGCATCTCTTACATTCGAATCTCGATAACTTCAAATCAGATCCAAGATCGCCCAATTACAAGTCTGAATGGGTCTCGACATTCTCGGCCGACCAAAAGACAGACCAGATCGCCAAGGACCTGGACCAATACCCCGAGCTACGGAGCTCAATGGAGAAGCTTGTCCCGGGTGATGTTACATACGAAGAATTCTGGAAGAGATACTACTTCCTTAGAAGCGAATTGGATGCTGAAGAACAGAAGAGGAAGGAACTTCTGAAGGGTTCGTGATTCATACTCTTGATATACCTATCGGGCGACTGTACTGACTAAATTTCGCTCTCTAGTTGCTGCCAAAGAGGAGGAAGAGGTTGGCTGGGAAGAGGACAGTGAGGAAGACGAGGAAGACGAGGAAGATGAAGAGGACGAAGAAGATGAAGAGGATGAGGAAGAGGAGGAAGAAAACGAGGATAACAAGAAGCCAGCAGCTACTCCCTCTGGCAAACCGGTCATGCAGAAGCCATCCTCGGACACCCTGCGTGCGAAGCCCAAGCCTGCCGATATCATGTCGCAGCCAGACAGCGAGTCCAGTTACGACCTAGTCTCTGGCGCCCCATCCAACGCTTCGGGTTCCCCGCCGAAACGGCAGTCCAAGGTAAATCCCCTTTCTCAGGTATCCGACATCTTTCTGACACCTTGCTAACTTGTACAATAGCCAGAGGAGAGCGACGAGGAAGACTGGGAGTAGGCAGCCATCGCACTGATGGCGAGTATGTACAACAAATACGAACGAACAAACTATCATCAAGGAGCTAGCTGGTTTGGAAATCGGAGTTTTCTTTCTTTCTATTGTGAATGCCTTCGTTCTTGCAGTCTTTTCATGTCTACCTGTGAGCTATTCAGGTCCTCAGTGCACTATCCCCTACGGTCCCCGGCGTTGGTCATGTAATCTTCAGGTCCTATCGATGTAACGTAAGCTGAGTCCTGAGTCTGTGTTATACGTTAGTTGTTGAAGCTTTTGGAGCTAGAATCGTTCGCACAAGCCCCCTCCCTTCCCGTCCGTCCATGCTTGTGCTTTCTTCGTTGCATTTAATGACTATATATAGTATACTCCGTACCTGCCCCCTTGTCTTCCATAATTCTATGAGGTGTCGTACCCCCAGAACGGTAGCTGTATACATAATTGACCAGCCTCTATACAATATATATACATATCACCCCATCACAAGCCAAGATGAACCCGTATATACAATTCCATAACCACATTCTAATAATATACAAGCGATGCTAGCCTCCCTAAGCATCCGCATACTTTCGCTCCTTCGCCATCCGCTTCTTCTCTCTCCCCGGCCGATAATGCGCCGTGTAATCCGTCTCTCTATTCTCCATGAACCGCTTCGACCGCGGCGCCCGCTCCTGTACCTTCAGCGCCTCCGCCAGCTGATTCCTCTTCGCCGGCCGCCTCTGCACGCCCTTCAAGCTAACCTCGCCGGGACTATCGCCCATGAACTTCTTCATCCGCGCAACGGACACCACCTCCCGCTGCATCTCCTCGGAGCCAAACTTCGTCCATCGTCCGCGGCTCGGCTCGACGGACAGCGGCTTCTTGCCCTGTCGTTCGATCTGCTTGCGTTCTCTGTGCGAGCGGATCTGGTCCGTGTATGCGCCGCCGCGAGTGCCCTCCGCGCGCTGCTGCGAGAAATACCCATTGATGTACTTGTGGATCTTCTGGCGCGAAGCGTTCACCTGGTCCGCAAAATCCTTCTCGTCCAGCGTCAGTTTCGTCTGGTACATGCGGCTTAGGATGGCGTCGGACAGCGATACGAGCTCCTGACAGCATTCTAGGTCGCGCTCGATCTTTTCGACTGACTTGCCCGTCGGGTCTATCAGCTTGTGGATGTTGAACAAGCCAGGGCCGAGTTTTGCCCATGCGCGCTTCATCACGTCCGTGTCTTCGGTCACTGTCGCGGCGCGGATGAATGCGACGACGACCTTGGATGTCACGTCGACAGCCTGCCGCTTCATCAAGTCGAGGAGGCGGAGAGCGTCGTTGAAGCCTGCCGTCTTCTTGGCGCGTCGGCAGCCGTTGAGGGCGATGAAGAAGAGGTTCTGATTGAGTTCGATGCCGTTTGCGACCATGTCCTCAGCGAGGGCGAGGCAGCCGGCGGAGTCGCTCTGCATGCTGAGTACGCGCATGCGGTTGTGGTAGTTATCGCGATCCGGCTTGACGCCGTAGCTATCCGTGACGAGCTCCCAGTAGTTATTCGCGGTGTCGTACGCGCGAAGCGACAGACAAGCCTCGAGGAGTAGGGAGAGGCCATTGTTGTTTATCACTGCCTTCTGCGCGGGAATCTGCTCTGTGATCAGGGCGGTAGTGTCGTCCAGCGAGCCCGTAACCAGACTCAGTGATTCCTCAGGTTCATCTTCCTCCTCAGCGGCAGCCTCGTCGAGAGGTGTAGCGCCCGTCACCTTCTGCGCATGCACAGACTTGATGGCGGCAGTAATGCTATCTTTCAACTCAACCGTCATCTCCTCCGTCTGCTCCGCCGTCTTCGCCAGCTCCTCGGGCCCCTGCGGCTTCTCCGCACCAGCCGGCGTCCGCACCGGCAGCAGCTTCCTCGCCTTCGACCCCATCCGCGGCAGCAGCCGGGGCACGCCAAACACATCCTGACAAAGACTCAATACATCATCCCAGTCCTCCGGCTTGACGCTCCGCAGCAGCAACCGGGACATCGCACAGCCAAGCCCTTCGTCCATCTGCAGCGTCCCCTCCTGCCACTTCAGCAGTATATTCTCCCACAGCTCCCTCCCCTCCGTGATACTCTTATCGGGAGACCCATCGATGCTATTGCGAATCCCGTTCAGCAGCGTTGTGTACGTTAGCGCATCCGCCTGGCCGCGTCCCTTGTCCGGTATCCGTTCGGCGATGTCCCACATCGCATCGACGTCCTTCGCCTGCGCGCAGACCTTCAGCGCGGCGTTAGTGTGGATTATCGTCGGCTTGACGGGGGATGACGGCGCCGTCATGGAATAGTAGACTGTGAGCGCTCGTCCGAGCGCACTGGGTGTCGTAGCGGCATTATCCGCCAGGCCGTTGAGTATCCGTAGATAAGTGTACGAGTCAGGTTTCGTCCCTCGTTTCTTCATCTAACCATCATAAAATACCACCATCAGCAATATTCTTATGCAATGTCGAGTTACGAGCATATGGATGGATAGGCGGGGTGGTAGATACTTCATTATACAGCTTCAACGCCATATTGATATTCCCCCGCTTCAATTTCCACTCGATGACATGGTTCCATGCCACGATAAGGTCGGTACGGCCACGACTCGTCATATCCTTCAGCATCTCAACCGCCCCCTCATGATCCTCATTACTCCCATCCAACGCCTTCTGCACCGCCGCCGCAACCTTCGCCGCATCCACCTTGCGCTTCTCCATCAACCCGCCAACTGAAGTCCCCCGCGCACCACGTGCGCCCATAATGCCGGTCCGCTTGCTACCTCTTCCGCCGCCGTCATCATCGACATTGCTTCGTTCCCGTATAGCGGCAGTATACTTTCTCTCATCAGCGCTCTTGAGCCCCCCACGCGTGAGGGGTCGGCCGCGCTTGTCGACGGCGGTAGAAGGCGGCGATGCGAAGACGTGCGCGGGGCGACGAATCGTGCCTGTTGCCCGCCGGCCGGACGTGATGTTGCGGCGGGCGATGAGGGTGCCGATGGCGGAGGGGCTAGGGTAGCCGTGGGAGGCGAGGACAGCGCCGTAAGCCCGGACGAGACATCGCGGACAGTGCATTTGCGCGCGATGGATAAGCCGACTCGCCGCGCAGGCGTATCCGATAGACGGTGGTAGCGTTCGTCAATTGCGATGTGGTGGAGTACGTTGAAGAAAAGATACAGACCAGGGAAAAAAAAAGTTGAGCTTGGGTTGTCGTTTGTTGCATCCCAAATCGTCGACCCGCGCAGAAAATTCTGGCAGGGGACCTCAACGCCTCGTTACACGCAGCAGAGCTTTAACAGTTGTATACTGCACGTCTACGGATCAATCATGTCAAGGTAACTGTATACTATACTATACTACCATTCTTGAATACAAACAGACAGTCAAATCTATCTACCCAGCAATAATAACAAAAAAAACAAAAAGGAAGTCCACAGTTACCAACCGCCATAGACATAAACAACAGAAACAGTCGCAAAACCACAGCCACTAACAATCTTATAGCCATCATGTAAACGAACGAAAACCCACCAACCATTCTTCCGCCCCCAATCTTCCACCACCAATCCATATTCAATATACCATACCATACCATCAATCGCCGCGTGTAAGGTGGTAAGAGTAGCTGATAAACAAAGCGCAAGAGGAGAGTGAGGAGTTGTATGTAATACACAATCACTGTCGAAAAATATCCTGTATAATATGTTTTCCGTATCACAAACGTAAGAGAGAATAACTTGGGCGTATAAAAAAAGAGACGTAGTTAGGGGAGAGCAAAGACGGGAGACGGACAATCAAGACAAAGAAAGACACAGTGTAGAACGCCATAACAATGAAGTAGGCAGGCAGGCATTACGATCATTAGGGGAAGAAAGAAGAAAAAAAAAACCAAGACAGGCGTCTAAGAAAGATGGAAGGCACCAGACCCCTCGTGGACAGCAGTGTGAAGTCGCTGCCTGAGAACCTCAACGGACGTGTAGTCTGGCAGTTTGAGATAATTGACACACGTCATGACGCTGGGCAAATAGTCGTCCGACACCAACGGCGGCTCGCTGGGCTTGCAGACCACCGTAAACATGGGCGTAAGATTCTTGAAGCCTGCACACAACCTCGTCAGTACACCAAGACAGGTGTATAGCAGCGAAAAGCATATACATACCTCCAATCGGGAGCTTCGGGCTACCAGTGACAAATTGAAGGAACTCTCGGCGCTCCTGCAGCGTGAACTCGCTCATCACCTGCAGCAAGTTTCGAACAGACTTGCTATCCATATTGAACCCATGATCCGCCTTAATCGAGTCCATCAAAGCTACGATAGAAACTCCCATTAGCAAAAGATACAGCAAATTCAAGATAGCAGATATACTCACTCTCAAGCGACCAATCCTCGGCAACCCGTCCAAACATCATCACCAGCTCGTCCGGCGTAAACGCTCTCAACGCCGCATACGGGAACACCTGCGAAAACCCAGCCCGGAACGCATCCACCTGCCGCTGCACCCCGCTCCCGAGCGTCAAGTCGATAACCTTGTCAACATACTCCCCAACGTTGTTAATATTAACCGCCTTATTCGCACCGTCCCGCACAAGCTCGATATGCGGATATCCAGGAAGCGTAAAGTCCAACGCCAGATCATCGACGACCACACCATCGATCCGGATCTCAGAAAGCTGCTTGGACCGCTCGTAAGCCGGAAGCTTCATCTCATCCACAACGCTCTTCGCAACAGCAAACTTCCTAAGAAGATTGAGCGACTGCGCGAGTCCCTTGTCCACAGTCTTCACAGCTCCAAACGACGGCGCAACAGCCTCGGTGTCGTCGCCGCCCCGGAAAAAGTTCGGGTTGAACGAGATATCGATGAGGCGAGAATCGAGCATCGCCCGTGCCACAAACTTTCCAAGCACCTTGAACCGTTGGAGAACCCTCTTCCCTCCTTCCGTCTCCGCAAACTTGGCGTCCATAGGTGCCGGGAAGAGGCCCTGCGCGCCAAACGTGTATTCCTTATCCGAGAACGAGTCGCTCTCCCGCCACATGTTCTGGCTCTTCCTCGCAAATTCGCGTGAGACGCTGGAGTAAAACTCAAGCGTAGGCCCGAGCCCCGTGCCCACCTCCTCAAAGTATTCGACTTCAAGCACGCTAGGAGACGCTCCGTAGAGTTCCATAACCTTTACAGCAGAGTCAAAGATCCTGTTCCTCGAAATGCGGACCTTCTGTCGCTGCAGGCGGCCCAAGAACGGGCGGTCGTCTCTCCTGTCGCTGCGACTTTCATTGGCGGTAGCGCTCTGCCATCTATTCATCGATCTCGAATAGCCAAAGGATGTCGACTGCAGAAACAAAAACCGAGTCTCAAACGGGAACAAGAACGGATAGTAGCGCGCAAGATCCTCGCTCCAGGACGGAAGACAGGAACTCGCAACGATCAGCGGCTCCTCCAACTGCCGGTTCAACTTGGCCGTCAATTTCGTGTTCACAAACTGGCCAAGCGCAGGCGGATGACGCGGCTTGCTACTCTCAAATTCTCCAGAAAACACATCGTCAATGTTCGAGTTGAGCGAGTGGAGAATGCTGAGCAGATGAAGAATAGAGGCAGTAACTTTATTCTTCTCCACAGAGAGCGGGATGCCGCTAGAAGCTTGAGGAGATTCCGTAGTCGGAGACAGAGACGGCTCGGCCGGTGCAGGACCCGAAGCTCGACGGAATTTGATGGTATAAGTCGAAGACCACACCGATCTGTGGTTATCACCTTCTTCCGATCGATTTGCCTGATGAACAGCTCCGTATATCGTAGTATCGTTCGACAAAACCCGGTCACCGATGCTGAATTCAATGTGCCAATCCGTCGGTGTCCCAGCGGCCGCAGCATAGGAGATCGGTCGAGAGTGCGCCAAAGCTTGATGAGGCATATCGGCAACAGGAGTACCAGCACCCCTGTCGCGGCTGGGAGTGCCAATCGGAGTAGCGATCCTCGTGCCATCTTCCTTGCGCGCAGTGACCTTGCCACCCGCAAAATCCATGTTGACAGCACCAGGTTCAGGAGCTGGAGAGTCCGTCATTTCCTGGTCCAGATCTTCCAAAAGCGCATTCATCTCTTCCAAGTCCTCTTGCTCACTCATCTGCCGCTCGTCCATGCATTCAAGCTGTTCCTCGGCCGCCAAGGCATCTCGGGTAGCCTTTGGCAATTTCTCTCTCTTCGTCGGAGTCTTGAGGGCATCGCCAGAGCTCTCCGCTTGCGAGACGTCCTCCGTCTTTTTCGTTCGTGAAGGTCGTGTCGGCTTCTTCGTTCGAGAGGAAGGTGAAGGCGTTGACTGGCCGATATCCGGTATAGGAGGGTTGCTCGACGTCGAACCAGATCCCGAGGCGGCAGCAGCAGCAGCAGCGAATGCCGCCAAGGCATTGGAGAGATGGCCTCCACGCTCCCCTCGAGATGGCCTCGGCTGTTCAGAGAGCGCTATCCGCGGTCGCAGATAGTCATCCAAAGCCTTAAACGTGGCGATAGCGTGGATGGAAACCATAATGTTGCGATAGGGCTTGGGAATTTCAGAGTTTTCGTCAGCCGTCAGCTTGAGTCGCAGCTGTTTGGCCAGCATCGAGGCAGGGCTTCTATTTCCATCATAGGCATTATGATGAACAGTATTGACCTCGAAATGTTCGCTTCGGCTGAGCAACTCCTGGAGCTTGGCAACAAGGACTGAGAAAGGAGAGCTATTGTTCTTGGGGTCCGTATGGCCCATAAAGACTTCGAGAAACTCTCGTCGGGTAGCGCTCTTCCGTCCGCCGTCTTCCCCAGTTAGAACCTTCAGCAGCCCCTCTACCAACCTAGAATGAGACAACTCAAAACTGGAGATCGAAGTGAGCGTATTCGTATTCTGGAAGTATTTGGCCAGCTCCTCGAATACCGCCTTCGGCCTTCCTGCTGTCTCCAAGCTGTCAACCAAATCCCGGATAGTTGCCAGCACCTTTTCGGCTTCCTTCTTCGCCTCACTATCGGCATCCTTGTCGTGCTCCTCGATAAAGCTCCTAGCTCGGACTATGATCCATTGATCGATAGTCAACACAGCATGCGCCGTGAGACGACGGACAGAAGACGACTCCGATTCGCCGGAAGTCGACGCTTCGTCTTCCTCGTTGGCCTCCTCGTCTTCGCTCTTTTGAGAGTTCTCCGAACTGGCTTCCCCGTCCTTAGCTGGGTTTTCAGAAGCGGGCTCGGAGGACTCCTTGTCATCTCTCATGGCATCTTCGTCCTCATCCTCGTCCTCATCATTGCTATTCTCGCTATCTTCGAGCAAGTCGAACGGCTGCTCCGCCAGCTTCCTGATTTCAGAAACAACGCCCTCGCGGTGGAAATGGTATCGGTAAATGTCGGGCAACCGGCGAAGAAGCAGTTCGGAAACCTGGAGGGCGCCGGCGATCGACGACGGCTGATCTTTCTGCGAGTAGATGGAAGCCAGAAAAGATGCATATTGCACGTTCCAGAGCGCATCCTTGAGCATGTTCACGTCGAGATTGACTATCATCTTGAGCTGGCAGCTAAGAACCTTCTGTCGAACCTGCTGATTGACGGTGCTGAGATACGTGTCGGTAAGTGTTGGCATCAGCACGATGGCGAAGCGTCGGAGCTCCGGCTGGCATGACTTGAGAAGGGAGATTCGCTTCTCATTGGTCTTATCATCAGAGGTCGCCCTATGGCTTTGGAACTCGGAGATGCCAGGTACATTGAAGATTTCGTCTAACAAAGTACGGTCAGCATCTATCACAGCAACACCCCTTGGTGAACACGTACCGTCTGGAAGGCTGGGCAACAACTCGCCAATGACGTTCAAGGTCTCCGTAACCTGCTCCTTGGGTCTATGAATCAAAGCCTGCATGATCATAACCCTATCGACCTTGAGCGCGAAATCATCCGTAGCAGCCGGCGGAGAGACACCAGTCATGATCTGATACAGAGTCTCCGTAATGTTCATCTCAAACATCGCCACCGACAGCCTGGGGCTAGACTTGGCCAAGATGCTCAGAACGCGCAAGAATTGCGTATGAATGTGCTGGCCGACCAAGTTCGTAGTACCCGGTAGAAGCAATTGAAGTATCGCCCGAAGGAGGTCCTTTGATACCAGCTCCTCTAGTTTCTCCGGTTGGTGTCTGAAGCTCTCCACGATCCGAGAGATACACAGGCAATCTTGCTCGACGACCTTCTGATCGCTGCTGCTGAGCACGCCGAGCAGAATAGGCATAACATCTCGCACCGTCGGGAAAGAGTCTTCGGGGATGTTTCGGCAGCAGTTGGCGGCTGTTGTTACGGCGGTCCGCTGGACGTTTGTGGAGAAGAAATCGAGGAAGTTCAGGCAGGCGACCAGCCCGCCCTCACGGATGATCGAAGTCGGATATTCGTGAGATATCTTCTCGAGCGTCTGCAAACTCAGAAATTATGTCAGCACTATAAACTCTTATAAGCTGTAAAACCCAATGGGTAAGACAGACACTTAGCGCTTGTTCAGCAAGATCTATATACTGAATCTCCAGCAGCTTCTGACACAAAACCGGAACAGCACCACCATAGACAACATTCGACGTCGCGGATGGCAACGCCTCCATCAGATTTGCAAGACACCGACAAGCCAGAAGCATCAGCTCCGGGTTCTCGCCGCCGTACATATCCGGCTCGCTCATCACGATGACCAACTCCTTGACGAATTGATCGGTGGCGATATTTCCAGAGAGGCTATCCTCATTGGCCATGAGCAAGATCTCCGACAGCTCCTGCAGAGCTAACATCTGAACTGTGATATCCTCCCGGTTCTTCAAATTGTTGAGAATATCCCTCAGGCGGCCGGGGATTCCAGATAGCATGCCTGACAGCGCCCTCATCGATTGCGAGATGCTTCGGTGAGAAAAGCCATCGTACATGTCATCGTCGTCCACTTCTCTATCGTAGTCTTCGTTGTTCCCTGGCTCTTCTTCCTCCTCGACCGGCGGGTCCGCCGGAGGCGGAGGGTTGTCGCCCATATCTTCGTCCTCATCCTCCTCGGGATAGTTGTCCTTCTCGGGCTTTGCGTCGCCGGCCTTCACGTCCAAGCCGGCTTTGGAGGCATTGTTCTCTTTCCGCTTCGACTTCTTCGAGGATGGTGTTGGGGTGGCGGGAGGTTGGGACTGGGACTGGGATTGGGATTCGACTTTCTTCTCGTTCGTCGTTTGTCGTCTCGCACTAGGAGATCGGCGGGACGTCGGGGTTGTAGCGGTAGCTGGGGTTGTCTGTTTCTTCGAGCGGGTGGACTTTCGGGTCGTGGGGGTTTCGGGAGTTTCGGCTGGTGACGTGATGTTTGGAGCGTCTCCTCTGCTGTGTGATACGCCATTGTACGTTAGCAACCACCCCAAATTATCGAGCGTGATTTCGATTGTGCCAAGGATGAGATGAGATGAGATGAGAGGACTCTCAGGATAAGACTTACCCGCTTGCAGACATCTCGAAGTCTTCGGAGAACCGAGCTCTCTTACGAGCGGAACGCGTTAGGACCTTCGAAGAGGTAGGCGAGTCAGCCGGAGGAGACTGGAGGGGAGGCGGCGGCGGCGGAGATTGGTCTGGTAGTGCTCGGGTTCGTCTGCGCTTGGAAACGGGTTCTTCGATAGGTGGCGGCGGGAGAGGGTTCTCGCTAGAGTCCTGGGAGATGGCGACCGATTTGCGTTTCTGATGGCGTCGAGCTCGAGGCGTGGTAGGGGCGGCGATAGCAGTGGCAGCGGCAGGTGGGGGGTTGAGATTGTGGTGGTGGGAGGAGAAGGATTGGTTGGGCGTCGTGGTTGATGAGGATGATGCGGTCGAGGAGTTTGAGGGAGGAGAGGCTGCAGGAGGCTGCGATGATGAATCTGCCGAGTGTCTGCCAACGGTCGACCTGGTCTGTCTGCGACTCTGCATGAGAGTTAAGCTCGGGTTCCCCTCTCTCTCTCTATCTCTCAACTCTATCTCTCACTCTCGCGCTCTCTGCTCTCTCTCTCCGTCCGTCACACACACGCTCTCTCTCACTCTCTGCTCTGCCTTCTCCTTCTGTCAGTGCCTGGACGACATGCACCCAAACGGACGGACGGACGGACTGCCGGACGAACAGACGAGAAAACGGTGCTGAGAAAGAAAAAATAAAAACGAAAGATGTCACGGTGCTTTTTCGTTTATTCCGCTCCGCTACCCGGAAGAGCGCAATGTACGATGTGGACGGATGTACGGGATGTATGGATGCGGACTTGCTGGCGGCTGCGGGCGTACTTTTTGTGGGAGCTGGATCTTTAATGCAAGTTGGGAGAGGGGGGGCCTCTGGTGGGAAAGCGAGGTGGTTTTTTAATGTGGTGGTTGAGGTGTGAGGTCTGGAAGGCTCGAGTGTGACTGGTTGGATTCAAGTTGCAGCTGGAAGCAGAGGATGGCGGCAGCCTATGTTGGACATGTAAGGAGCCCGTTATGCGAAACAGCCAGCGATCGATCGCGATCTGGGAAGGGGGGCAGGACAATACGCAGGATCTAGGGGGAGAATTGCAAGGGCGTACTGCGATTTTGAGTGAAGTATACGTACGGAGCGATGGGAGGGTGAAGTTGAGGTTGAGGTTGAGGTTGAGATAACGAGCGAAGACGAGGGGAGGAAGAGCAGGAGCAGGAGGAAGAGGATCCAGACCAGAGGCAAGAATCCAAACTGACAGGCAGTCACGCTAGCTCGGTGACCAACGTCGTAGCAGCGAGAGCGAGCGTCAAGTCACACCTTCGGCAGCTGGCAGGCTGGCAGGCAGGCGGGCCTTCCTGAAGGAAAGGATATTGTCTTGGGGACAGGAACGAACCCGGTCCGGGCGTCGCTACCGTTCGGGAATGAGGTAGAACCAGAACGCCGGCGGGAGCTGGAACGCCGGTTGGTGTGCAGGGCCTCTGGTGGGGTTGATATTGATGTTGATATTGATATTGATATCCAAGTGTATATATTATTATTATATGATATGTTATATGTATATATTCCCAGCGCTGGCAGTTGATGCAGACCGGTCATAATATAATATATCATATAATCAATCGATCATACACGACGGATATAGCAGGTGATAATGCAGACCCCTCGAGATTATCGTGCTCGTACCGAGCTGTATATCGCCAGAAGCAGATATCAGCCCGCGGGGATAAAGCAAGCATCGACGTACCTCCAATATAAACTGATCAACGGATGGCGATGCGGTCGAGTCAACGATGATACCAGCCGGTGGTAGTGATCGCAAACGAGAGTGAATCTGTGAGTCCACAGTTTACCAAATTAAACTGATCGATTATTAAAGTTCAACCTTCATTTCACACATCCGATGGCGACCCCGCGACGGGTGCACACTGTTCTGCAATGACGCGACCGGACCAGGAAAAAGTCGGAGCAGATAAAAACGTAGGCCCGTCACTTAAGCTAAATTTAACCGTCGTCGCAAACGAATGGCCGTCGACCATGTCATCCCACTCACCAAACAAACTAGCAAACTTCAACGGAGCTCAGTATATCCCCCAGTATATACTTACCTAGGTACGTATACATATATACACTGTGGCGTCACATATCACATTGTTCGAGTGTATATGACAATCCACAGACGGACAATGTATTGTCAACGGTTTCTATAAATCCGGCCTCGTATCCACATGCATGCAGCTCGCCCGCAGCTCCAGTGACACCACCTCTTATCGATAGGCTCTCCCAACAACGCGTACTTAGTACATTTCCTCCCGGCGCCTACCCATCCACTCACCTCTCCATCTCCAAAGCCACACTTTTAAATCCGGCACCATAGATCCCGTCAACAGATCAAGACATGTCGACACATCCAGCGGCTTGAACCCTCCAATCACCATCCTAGTTCCACTCTACATCCTGGACAGACCATATAAGTAAGTACTCTCCGGCGTCTCCATGCAATTCCTATAATTATCACGAACGCATCCGAAACACAGCCAACCGTTTCACCTCATCCAAACAAACATCAACAACGAAACAACTTCCCATATCAATACAAGGTTTATAAATCCTCATATAATACTCCGTAATCCTCATCAAGCATACAGACAATACTAGTATACAATAGCAACGGAGCTATAGCTCCGGATCCGCGGAGAACACCGTCCCTCGCAGCCTACATGAATTAAAAATGAACAGACGTCGCGGTAAATTAAAAATTACGCCACCGGTATAACACCCGCATCTGTCTGTCTGTCAGTCCAGCTCCGTCCGTAACCACACGTAACATATGTCCCGTCTGCCAGACGTCCAGCCTACATACACCCACATTGGCGCTTAACCAACGACGTTGATCAGGAGTATACGTAATAACTTCAGCAGACCATTGATCAACCTCTATCCAACCAATATTGAATACCGGCTACCTGAGCCGACGGCATGCACCAGTATATGTGCATATATGCAGAACCCTGACTTCCAGCGCTCATATAACATTTATTAACAACCATATATATACCATCACTACCGTTCTTAGAGCCCCGATATCTAGTCTCGGGCCTCCTGTCGTAAGCCTAGGTTTACCACCACAGCTATAACCCATCCGGCCAACTTGATCAATGGCGAAATCTCACTCACATCCTAGCCCTACAGTGACGATTGGTATTCGATCCGCCTAGTATCTACAGCTAGTACGACTACGACTGACGACTAGTAGTAGCATCTTAAGTGTCGCACGTATATGTATATCTTATGATTCAATGTCGTCATTATGATTATAGTATAAGAAATTAAACAAAAAACACACAAACAGGCTAGAATAACAAAAACAGTACATGAAAGCATTGAAAGAAAAGAACGAAAGAAAGGAAGAAAAGTAATTTTTTGTCCCCCGATTTCAAATAACGCCCCCTGTCGAATACTCCCCTCGGCATCTAATCAAAAGAAATGCAGTATGAAAAAAGAACGACGAAGCAATCAAAAACAACTCCACCGCATGCAGTGCTTTTGTTCGTAACGTGCTCGCTCGTAGTCGTGGTCTATGTATGTACGAGAGAGAGAGAGAGAATGTGGAGAAATCATAACCCATGCACGTGCCATGCAGAGACATGCAGTCTACCAGCAGCAGTAGCCACCGTCGATGACCAAGTCAGACCCAGTCATGAACGACGACGCCTCGCTCGCCAGAAACACCGCCGTATTGTTCAACTCGTCCACATTCCCCAGCCTCTCCTGCGGCGTCCGGCTCTTCCAAATCGTCTTCTGCGCCTCCAGCGCCGGCACCCGGTTGAGCGCAGTATCCATATACCCCGGCGAGATGCTGTTGCAGCGGATCCCATACTGCGCCCACTCCGCCGCCAGACTCTTCATCAGATGGATCACGCCGGCCTTGCTGGCGTTATAGCAGCTCTGCTGCTGCGGGTAATTGACAATGTGGCCAGACATGCTGGCGATGAAGATGATGCTGCCGCCGTGGCCCTCTGCGATCATGGCCTGCGCGGCGGCTTGCGCGCAGATGAAGCTGCCGGTGAGGTTGATATCGATCAGTCGACGGAACTTATCGATCGGGTACTCCTCGGCTTTGATGTTCGAGTCGGCAATACCGGCCGAGCAGAGCAGGATGTCGACGGAGCCGAGGTTCTGCTGCACGGAGGCGATGACGTCCTGCACTGCTTTCTCGTCGCGGACATCGATGTTGTAGAAGGCGGCGGCGACGCCGTATTTGTGGTGGAGGAGGGCGATTGCGTCGTCGCCGTAGTCTTGGAGTACGTCGAGGATGGCAATCGCCTTGACGCCGCATTCGCACAGCGCGGATGCCATGTTAAAGCCGAGACCTCGGGCGCCGCTACAATTGTCACAGTCAGCACAGAATTCAATCAATTGAACAACCCTCCTTCACCATTCATCAATTCGAAAACTCACCCAGTAACGACGGCGACCTTGCCGTCGAGACGGAATTTCTGCAGCGTGGGAGTCAATCCGGTTGCCGCATCGAGGATGTGCGGCACAGGTCCGCTGACGACACCATGCGTGTTCTTGCGCGATGGTGCGACAATCTGGGGTCGCTCAGGGACTGCGGCAGGCTGGGCGGCGCCAGCAGCAGGGTTTGGGGTAACGACACCTTCAGCCATGACCATTTTCAACGAATATCGTTCGAATGACGGGGGAAGAGGAGAATGAAGTCGGTGATGAACAAAAAGGACGAGCTCAGTGGTGGAGCAAGATCTGGAGCTCGCTGGGTGAGATGTAAAGAGTGGGAAGAGACCGAGGCCACGCGGTCAGCTGCGGTGAGCGCGAAACAAGCGGCGAGAGGGCAACCAGGCGATCCGGCGAGTGTGCGACGGACGACGACGCACAGAACAGAAGCTTAGCTCTTGACAAAAGTCGCGCGAGCAATGACGAGAGGGGAGAAGAAGAACAAGCAGATACGACTATATCACGATAGATCTATCAATGAGGTTGAGAGAGGACGAAACAGGTTTTTGAGGTATGATGACAAGATCAATGCGGCGCTACTATGCTGGAAGCTGTGCGATGACGGATGAGAGCTAAGTAAGCTACGTCGATAGGCAGGAATCAAGGGACTGATGGTGAAAGGGGCCTTCGAAGACAGGTCCGCCGTCCGTCTTTTATACCTTTTGGCAACTTCACACAAGCACAGACGGTCTGTGCTAGCATTATACACAGGCAGCCACTTCGCCGGCGAGCCTGGAGGTTATGGCCCGACACCGAGCACGCAGCAGAACCCAAATCAATCGACGTGCTCCCACCAGAAAAAGAAACTCCGCAGAGCACCGCGTCGGTTTCCATCGACCGCCGCCGATTCGATTGACAGGACATGGTGCCTCCACCAGCTAGCTAGCTCCAGTCGATGCACGCCTAGCTCGTCCAGTCCTGGTTAACCCACCGCTCCGCCCAATCCTCCTCCAGCCGTGAAAGGGAGGTGCAGCTCCCTGGCCGCTCGACTCCGCTCTTCTGGCACCGCTATCGAAAGAAAAGGGCGGAAAAGCAGAGTCGGTGGCGGTCCTTCGAAGTCCAGACGCCGGCCGTATCAAATTTTTTCCTCGGTTCTTCCTTTTCTTCGCCAGGACAGGAAGACCAGGCCTGCGGTGAAGATCTTTTCACCCGGGGCATGTCGTATCGAATGCCTACGTGCATGCAGCTCTATACCGCTATGAGCATTGCAATGCATATCGGGATGCTATAACGTTACTCCCCTCTACCAAGTACTGACAATACTACCCGCCACAGGATCGGGTCTGGCGAACAGCGGAATTCCCCAAATGCGGTCCTGCTCTTAAGCTTGCAGAAGTCCAGCCTTGTTCGCAAATGCATAATTCGGCGTGATATACCCCTCCCTCGCTCGTCTAGAACTGTACCTGTACCCTGGAGGTACTCCGCTGTCCATTGTATGGAGAAGCTGAAATTTCCATGTCTACCTACACGAACAACGGCAACTGCAACGGCAGTGCTGACCCCTCATCTCGAATTGACGTGCTTCCAACGGTGGTCACTCGACCAGGCCGAATGCGAACTCGCCTCTGAATTTTCTCCCGTCGACTCTGCTAAAAATATCGAAATATGTGGAATCCAGTACTCGCAATGAGGGGAAAAAGCAAGCCAGCCCCGATCTTCAGGCCGAGCGAGCGAGGGATTTACAGAGCCGGCTGGGAGCTGGAGGTGAGAATATCGATATATCGACGCTCGATCGAGCGTTTTGTTCAAGCGTATTGCGTGTGCACACCATCATCTTAACGTTAACTTCCCCTCACTTGACCATCTTGAGCCGTCCGTAGCAAGTCGGGCGCAGTCATGGTCCTACAGACCGATAAGCCGGCGAGCGGCAAGAGCACCCACTGGACGACGGCCTCGTCGACAGAAGCTGCATTTGTTCAAGTCAGCGTCGATGTGCAATGAGCTGACCAGATCGAAACTACCGCCATGCTGAACTGTATCTGCTTGATATCATGGAGCCGTATGACGGCCATGATATCAGCCGCCGATTGTGTACGTCTGCCAAGCGGCGTTTGCCCCGCGTGTTGCGTGTTTGCTCGATGGCCGCAACACGCGCCCCGCGACCGACGCATCGTGAACGAGTGAAATACCCCAGCAAACGTCTTCACGATCCCGCCGGCCGGGCTGCAGCTGCCAGTCGAGCTTAAACCCACGACGCCGCCGCCCGCCCGCCTGGCCCCGCAACACTTTTGCCAAGCATCGTGAGCACCCGGCCTTCTCGCATATAAAACCCCAAATTCCCAATTCCCAATATCTCCCCCACACCATCTTCTCTCACACCTCCAAAAGCGGGCTATGCCCGTGCTCCGAGCGAGCCTCCGAGCGAGCCTCCGATGCTTATTTTAAATTGTCATCTGACCATCTACATATACATACATGGCCTTTTAATTTTCTCTTATGCAAATACCTCAGTTTTTTTCAAGTATTGCATTCCGCGGTGTTTGTAATCCACAGCTGGCGCTCGAGCACTCTCGCCATCGAGGCGGATCTCCCATCTGCAGGAATAGCGAAAGCAAAATCTATCGAATACGTGTCTGTCCCACGGAATGAACCGCTCGCTCGCTCTTCAACCGCTAGTCCACCTCCCGGCCTCATGCACCCCGAGGATTGTGACAATGCATGCGCCTAGGCATCCTCTTTCTTTCTTTGCTCCTCCTCCTCCAGACCGAAAAAACCCAGTTCCACAAGCCCTCGATAAATTTTTTTCTCCATCTCCTTTCTTTTTCCACCATCGGCTGGTCCGCGGGGGTCGACCGAGCTGGGTCATCTGCACCATGCATCCTGCGCACAGTTTGTCTTGACCTGGCGACCTAGCTAGCCAATTGCCAACCCGAATTCAATCCGGCGTCAATCTCAACACCATGGATGGAGCTCTCGCCACACTCTATTATACCCCTTTCATCCTTAATAAACTTCCAACCAGAAAGCTAACTCGCCTCCTGCTTCTAATAATACACCGTCGGTACATGCTGTACGTGCGCCCCCCGTCCATGTGATTCCAGCTGAAAACATACACGCGCAGACATTCCTCCTTATCCTACACCGATCCGAGCTATCCCTTGTCGCCACTCAGCTTCCGGATGGATTTATACACATGTAGAATCAAGGTTCCACCAGCAGCTGCATGCAGGCCCCTGCTATAACTAGCGAGAAAGGATCACGCACACACCGAAGCGAGCGCGGGTAAACAGCGAACGCTCAATGAACGACTCATGCAATCGAAGCAGCAGACCAGGAACTCTGCAAGCAACAGCTACAGACAGCTCTCGTCGCACCAAAATATGCATGCATGCATGCATGCACCGCTAGCTTCGAACGCCATATCCATTTCCTAAGACGACCTTATTGACACCGACGTCGAGCTCGCTCGTCGATGCACGGCACATATCAATGGTGGCAACGTAGCATTCGCCCGCCGTAGAACATTCTCCCAAGCTATACCTGCATAAACGTACTCCGTACATACAGTACATACAGGGTTCTCCCGGATATGCAATGCAGAGTCCAAGCGCAGAAACTGTATCCACAAGAAGCTTCTCTATCGGTTCCAGAAACCACCGCTATCGGACAAAACACCAAATTTTCTCTCGTTCGACTATCCCCAGAATGCAAATTGCATCGGGCGAACGCGCGGAAACCCACTTTACTATACCTCCCCTATTTCCTCTGCAACACTGGGAAAATTCTCGGCCGGCAACCCTCCCTCCGTCCCTGCAGCTTGCCGTTGCAATTTTCCAATTCTCACTCTGTCCCCAGCTCGTTGATGCCTGTAGTTGTTGTTCTAAGGACGGAGTATGCTGTAGGATATTGCCCGACGCTCTTTGACCGCCTCGCCGTCCTCGCGTACGTCCGGGCAGATGACCATGCACAAATTTGCTCTGCTATGATCAACGCGGGAATATCCTCGCACGAGATGCAGGTTGTTGAGGTTGACTCCACTATCTCCCATTCCCATCTCAATCAGTCGATGTAACCAGCTAGCATGGACTGACGCGTACGCCTACCTAACCGTGTTTCTAGAAGCACTGATTCACGATGCCGCTTCTCTCCCGCCGCCCGCGTAATTAACCCTGCACAACCGATGGCGAAACATGCAGAGGGAGAAAAAAAAAAAAAAAAAGGAAACAATAAACTTTACGAGTTCGTGCTCGCCTCTGAGATTATTAATAGGTGACACAAAATTCAGCAACGCGTAGACGGTGATCCAAGCACCCGAGACACCAGCTGCATTCATACCGTCTACGTCCTAAAATCTAGACCATAGTCACGCTTTCGGTCGAGAAATTACCGGCGCTGATATCATGATCCTACGCATGGAAACATAATCGCATTACTAGGATTTCTCATTCATATCCTGCTTTATCATACATATCATACATCGTTGATATATTAATAGATGATCCAGCTGGCCAGACGGCTGCTGTGCCTGATCTAGGGTGGACTCAAATCTAATCTCAATAGATATCGTAAGCTCGAACCTAAATCTATTTCTCCCATAAAATCGAGTACTTGTAAATATATGCTAGCCATATATAACATCGCTTGACTCTAAATTATAAATCTAAACCCGTGGAATTTAGGCCCTGGCTATGCATGAATGCATACATTCTTATACATTCTTGCGTTCCGAGTTCCGGCTGGTATGGTGGACTAGGGTTCTGTGAATATCAAGCAAGCCTCACACACCTTCACATAATACACCACTACACACTTATACATACCTCAGTGAATAACTTGGAATCCGGCCAGAACCCTACGCCGACTTAGCCGCCCAATGTGCACCGGAATATTCACCCGTAATATAACCATACTATTGACAAACGCGGACTATAACATATTGCGTATGTGCATGCGTGTGCTAAGCAAACTGACAAGTAGAAGGTTCAAAGGAATGCGATAGACATGACACAGGTATACGAACAACAAGAAACGGACATTGCAAACCCAAACTGCAAAAATTGAGTATCAAGAATCATGTGCGTGTAAAAGAAAATCCGGAGCGACATTGTCGCAAGAAAGTAAACGAGTTGGTCGATATGAATCTCTCAATGCCGAGATGCAGCCTTGCCAGCGATACACGCCGTCATCGTACCAGAGCAAGATGACGTTGGAACACGGGGGCTACGGGAAGACGTAGATAATGGATGACCCGGCCGTAGCAATCTAGCGTAGCAACAAATACAATAGATGGGTCCAATCACCAGGGAGGTTTAGACGGCTTCAACATAATTGCTATATGCAGATAGTCTGATTAGCAATGCTTTTGGTCCGCATTCGAGTAATCGGCCGCCGGTATCTCACCTTGGGAAGATGCCTGTTCTGTCACCAATCTTGCCGGTCCACCAGTCCTACACACATAATCTTAGCACTCTCATACAACCGGATAAAGTGAACGTGTAGCTTACGTTTTTCGAATCCGTCCTCTTAATGATCGTGATGATTTCGCCTTTCTTGAACCCAAGATCCCCCGGTTGATCTGCTCTCGTCAGCCACTACCTTGCTTCTTGTTAGAATTGATAGCAAACTCACCCGCATCGAATGTGTACAGCGCTACAGCCTGATTCGCACCCAGAGTCGACGACCGGGACGGCGGCTTGAAATTCGGCTTTGGCGCCGTCGGCCGTCCCGGCGGCCCGTTCGGGTTATCCGAATACGTCGAGGTGAAGTGCTGTCGCTGGAACGCCTCCTCCCGTGTGATATTGAAGTCATCCAGGCCGCGGTCTCGTGCCCCGCCCCCGCCTCCTGATCCTGCTCCTGATCCTGATCCTGCTCCGCTGACCCTACGACTCGGATTCTCATTGTACATATCCCGGTCGTAGACCTCGTCTTGCCACGTCGACGAACGCTGCGGCCGGCGCGACGAGGAAGGGTTGCGATCCTCGCCGTACGCGGGGCCGCGCTGGCCCTCCCAGACGTCGTCATCATGGTTGTCGTCGTAGACGGGTATATCGTTGTACATATCATCGCCGGAGCCGCCACTGAAGACTCTGGAGTTGAGCACACGGTATAGCGCCTCGGCTTCGGTCTTTTGCGAAGGTGGGACGGAGCCCGAGAGGAGAGAGGAAGCCTTGCAGTTGGCACCGTAAAATTTCTTGTTGGCGTCCCGTCGCTCGATGATCACGGACCCCTCGAGCGAGACGCCGGCGAACAGACCCTTTGTCTTACTAGAACACTGTTAGTGATTGATGTCAACGACGGAGCGAAGGGCATATATCTAGTGGCGAACCTGTAGGAGAAGATGCCGGCGACGCCTCTCAAGCTGGCGGCGCCGCTGGCCTCAGCGTTCCGCCCAACTGGACCGGCAGCAATCGAGACGTTTCCACCGAGCGTCACACTGCCTGCCGATGCGAACGTCTTGACAGCAGCCGCATCGTTCAAGATCATGACAAAATCCGTCAATTCCGCACCAATCTGCCCTCCGAACCCGGCACTACCAAAAATACCCATCGTCAGCAAACATGACATTGAGGTGCGCATTCAGCTTCCGCGCCATCCGGAACACCTACCCAGCCGTGGCGATAGCGCTAGGAGCCGACCATGACCCGTCCGACAGTCTCGCAATAACCAGTCCTGATCCGACTCTTCCAGAGAACAGAAACCCCGCCTTAAGAACCGTGATCACCGCGAGACCCTACACACATCGCCCAGTCAGCACATGTCCACCGCCCGCGGAACAAGCGGCTCTAGGTAAATATGACGCCTGCGCATCGTACCTTTGCATTCTGTAGTACCGAAGGAGGAATGATCTTATCCGGCCCGAACGACTGTCGCGGATCGATGAAGCTTGTGAGGACGCGGCTGGCCTTGCGACATTCGCCTAGTTATGGGTACACATGCAATTAGCCCAGTTCAAGTCCATTCAGCTCGCACTGCCGAAGTTGCCGAAGAGCAAGCGGGGTAGAATTCAATTCGAGGGACAAGGCGGCCATACTGCCCAAGTTGGCGGGGAGCGGGTTGTTGATGCCCATAGGTTTGGCTTCGGTGAAGTATCCGCTGTGGCGGGACAGGGAGTTGGCGGAACCGTCTGAACTTTAGCGGACGTGAATCGAAACTTGTGTGCTGCAGAAGGTGACAGCTGGGTGGGGAGCTGACGTCGCGTATGTAAGGGGTGTCGCAGGAGTGAGAGCCGATGCTGGAGCGTCAATCTGCTAGATGGAAGGATATGCTAACGGTAACGGTTGGAGAGAAGAACGGAGAGGAGACGAGAAGAAAGAAGTGGGTCGACGGGTCGTTTTTGACGGCGCGCGGCCGGCAGGGCTCACCGGCACGGATAGAATAAAATATGTGGACGTGAACAACAGAACTTGACAGAACAGAACCGACGGAGCGATTTGATTCCAGAGCGATTGGGAACACAGCCACACGATCTTACAGCTGCCGCGTACGACGACAGCCAAGGCGGCGCTGGGCCGGATGCCATGCGCTGAACTCCATGCGCGGTTTGCTTGCATGTGGCCAATCGGTCAACGGTTTGTCAGACAAAGGACGCCGCCTTCACGGCTCAGCCTTCAGTCCGCGTATGTCCGTCTGAAAGAATGCAGTTGTAGTATCATATATCAGATTGACCAACTCAATATAACTGAGTAAATACGTTCCAACCTGGCCAAGAGTATATACAAAAGCTTCAACAGACGCCGGCCGGTCCCTACCTCGGATCTATCTATATACATATCATACACATGTAATCAATACAGTGGCTAACTATCGCCAATCTAGTCGTCGAACAAATCCATCTTCCTCCTCTCAATCGCCTCCTCATCGATCAGTCCCATGTCGCTTCTCGCCACAATCACCTCCTCAAGCCACTCCTGCGGCCAAGGACCGCGGAAGACAATATTGCGCATATAATGCGAAACCTGGTCCATCGTCTCGCTCGGCATCTCTTGGTCAGTGCCACCCCGGTCAAGGTCTATCGGCAGGGCCGCAGACAAGGCTGCTCGTGCCTCCCCGGTCCGAGGCAGCTTCAAGCCTACCGGCGGCTCGATCCAGTACTCTTGAAGCGCCTTCTCATTCATCTTGAGATAGAAGTTCAGTTTGTCCAGTCGTTCGCTGATCCTTCTTAGCTCCTTCAGATGCGTCTCCGCGTCGCCCCTGTCGTGCTTCAGGGCCTTCTTTATTCTGTACTTTTTCCTCGTCAGCCGGCCTATCTCGACCATTGTTCGCTGCCGAGTCCTTGGCTTCCGCTGAGAAATTAAGTCCCCGAACAACTTGCGTGCCAGATGCTTCAGGTACCAGTAGGTATGCCGTCGCTGGAAGCGCGAGCCCCCTCTGCTCAGAAGCCTTGCTAGGCCAACAATCATGATCTCGACGCTGGTTTTGTGCGGTGATAGTTCCCAGACCAGCGCCATTCCATGCATTGCCGTATATGCTCCGACGATATCATCGTTCCTCCAGAAACACCTCAGAACGTAATTATAGACCGAAGAATCCGGTACCATATCATTGCGCTCAACCATTTCTTTAAATAGTGTGCGCGGATTGGGTATTCCTTCTGGCAATTTGCCACTCCTCAGTGCCTTGTAAAGTGATAGCCACAAGAGTGCCCATGCCCGCTCGTTCAACTTGATGTTGAATCCGTTAGGATCTGTTAGAACAGCACGCGCTTCGAACAGTTCGACGTATTTCTTCTTCCGCGCGAGCATTGCTAGCAGCGGGTTTATGAGCACCGAGCTTGGGTTGATCTTCGATTCGGCGAGCAGCTGGAGGACCGAGGTTGCTTTGAGGATGTTTGATGATTTGGTGGACCGTCGGAGCAGCAGTCCGAATGTCGACGAATCTGCAGGTGGGATCAGATCGTCGTATTTGATCAGGCCCTGGAACAGTGATTCAGACATCTGGCTAAGAGGCTCTGGGCGCATCTCGTTAACCACTGGCAACTGGACATCTCCACCGCCCTCAAATCTCGCAAGTATGGTCTCCACATGCTCCGGAAGTCGAACTGCGGACTGGACCGCAGGCAGGTTCCTATTGAAGCTATGTCTCTCCGGGATGACTAGTTCTTCAGGTTCCTTAGGCTTGAACTCAGGCGCATTCAGAACTTGTTGATAGGTGGCGTTCTGCTGGAACATCGGCTCCACCAGTCTCCTTATCATCCGAGCAGCAAGAACCTCGAACTTTCCAATCTTTCCATGCTCATCGAAGAGGATAAGCAGCAAGTTATACGTCGTCGTATCCATCTGCATCCCGAGGTCCTGCATAACCTTTGCAACTCTGAGAGCATCCTCGATGCGATTTCGTCTGATCAAATTCCTCATGAAGTTGCCGAGCAGGATCCGTGTCTTCTGTTTCTGCGGAAGGAGCCTGAGTGCCTTAACCGTAAGGTCCTGCAGCTCCTCTTCGTCCTGCGCATTGTTCTGCGCCTTAATCGCAGCTTCTTTGAACTTCCATTCCCAGTATGCAAAGTTTGAGCTTTCGTCTATGAGCTTCGGGTACGCAGCCAGCATGTGCTCGTATACCATCATGGCGTGCTTGAAGTAACCAGCGTCCAGAAACGAGAGGGCTACACGTGAATACTCCTTCTGCTCAATAACGGGACAGGACTCTCGCATCTGATTATACAGCTTGACTGCCTCGTCGTTATACCGTTTCTCCCGCTGCTGTAGGTTCTGGATCCGCGAGGCTTCTGAAAGCGTATGATAGCAGACAATTGCAGGAATGAAAAGTTTAGGAATAGCCGTTCCCTTTGTGTTGATAACATGGTTGATAATGTCCTTTGCTGCTTCGGGCTGGTTCTCCGTGGCATGGAGTCGAGCTCCAACTGACCACCAGAGTAGAGATGGGTTATCCTGAAGCCCCAGCTGCCAGCACTGAAACGCCCTGTCTCTCCTGCCGTGCCAAAAGAGTGCCTCGATATAGCTGATCCACTGCTCTTCCTTCATGGGGGCGTTAACATGGATCATGAGATCTCCAAGCCACATCTTCTGAGGCTTCGGTATCATATCCTTATCCAGAGACCACAAGATGTTCCACGCATGCTCGTTGAAAAGTTCCGCAAGATGCGTCCTTTTGTAAACGACACGAAACAGTCGCCACACATTCTTGTGTGTCGCGGGTGAAGGATGAGCCCTGGCGAACTGCGCCCTCATAAAGAATTTCTTCAGGAATAATTGATCGCGTAAGCTTAGCGCTTCAACTTCCTTGGGAATCTCCTTCTCGGCAAGAGGGTCAAGCTCGCTGACGTCCTTCAAGAAGCCGGACTTCATCATGTCGTCGAGCTGCTTGTTGGGTAGGTATACTGTCTTGTACGCAGGTTCCTGATCCGGGTCTTGCTCCCATTCGTCCATTTCCTCGTCAACATCTTCGTACACGCCATAGCCGTCCTTGGTAGCCTCGGGCTCCGGCTCGTCCTTCTTCTCAAGCTCTTCGTCGAACTGGTCGAATATATTCCGTAGTTCTCTCGGGTTGCCGCCCATACGCCTCCAGTATTCCACCATGGTATCATCTAGGTCCTCCTTGCTGTTCTCAAACGGGTTGGAAGACCTAGGATCGACATAGTCGTCATCATCTTCCTCGTCTTCTTCATCGAACTGCTCATCCTCCTCCTCCTCTTCTTCCTGTCGAGTCGGCGCCTCCTTTTTCAGACGAGTTGGCGATGTTGAAAGATGTTGTTTGCGATCGATGAAGCTTTGAAAGGCGTACGGAATTACTGGTCGGGCCGGTCCTCGGGTGCTGTATTGAACTGTTCCTGGCGAAAAGGCGATCGATGTGGAAGCAGCCCGGTGCTGGCCGAACCTCAGCGCCCGGGCTGCAATCCTACCGTAGCTCGCTGCATTGAGGGCAATGCATCGGCCACTACCGTATGCTGATCTCACAAGCATACACCTTGCGGGATATCAGCACCGGGGTTTGAGTGGCGGTGCTGTGAATCGGGGTTGGGGTCGCAGTGATGGTTATAGAAAAGTTGACTATGGCGAAAAGTTTTGGCGAGAACTAAACGATAACAGCTCCGCGTGTTGTCGTCCGGCTTACATAAGCCTCTATTTTGCACAGGGCTAACTCGGAGTTGAAGCTGATATTGCTAACGATATAAACGATACACTAGTATCGAGACTACACTAGTATAATCGGTCCTAGTAAAATATCACATTGGCAACGCACCTCTCTGTCGACATTATCGGTATCCCAATCTCATGATCAACATATCAACCTAGACCATAGACCATAGGACATTCTTATTCTCGTGATCCGTAGGTAATTAGATGTTGGCAAGTGCATAAAATTCTTAAGAAACAATATGGTTATAGATGAGAAAATCCAGATCACCTACAGGGTTATCTCACTCCTACAGGCCTAAGTTAAATATTGATATATATCTCAAGGTGCCGGTGATATACATACATGCTACATGGAGATGGGGATATCCTGCCATCTGCTACAGAAATAGGATATGCATCGTAACATGGGCCGACATTGGCCTGTGAAAGACATATAAGTGATACTTTAGGCAGTACTGCTACCTTCCACAGAGCTTTACAAGCTCAGCACCAGCTAGTAAATAAGCCCCAAACCCATAGTCATAAGTTGACGCGGACGTGACGGGTTGTCTGCTTGCTGGTGCGTACCCGGGACCTTGACAGTACCCCAAACGGCCATTGGAGGGGTCGACAGTATAACGATTGACGGCATTCCAGGCCTTGGCCACGATAGGCCCATACGTTGCACCGTTGAGAAGACCGTTCCTTATTCCCCAGGTTATACCATAGACGAAAAACAAGGTGCCACTAGTCTCCCCTCCTGGAAAATTCGTCGGATCTCCCAGGTTGACGTACCAAAACCCATTAGGTTGTTGGCAAGCCGCCAGGGCAGCCGCCATCTGCTGGAGCATCGACACATACTCCTGATAGTGCGGATCTGTTGATGGCAGTATATCCAAGACTTTGACCAATGCGGCTATGGCCCAGCCGTTGCCTCGCGACCAGTAGATATTCCTCCCCACGAAATTCCTGTCGCGCCACCACAGCCCCTTGACTGGATCCCACAGTCCCCCACCCTCTTGTGTCTTGGCGTAATTAAATAATTGGTACATCTTCTCAAGGTACCTAGGGTCCTTCTTCATAACGCCCAGGTAGGCGAACTGTGGCATCACCATATGTAGCGCATCCACCCATGTCCAGAGGTCAAGCCGGGGCGAATTTACAAACCCGCGGATCTCTCGGTCGAGTGGAATGAGATAGCTGGTAGGGTGTTTCGGATCGAGAAGATATAAAAGGATATAGGCGTAACCGACACTGAGATAGTCAGCTTCGTTGGTAGGAGGATGTGGGGCGAAAGACCACTGGTTGGAATTAGCCCATTTCAGCACGTATTTCCAGTAGGTGAGAACACCTGTGGCGCTGTATGCGAACAGAGCGCCACCGAAGTAAGTGCCGTTTCCCCATGTCAGCGAATTGGGACCTGGTGGTGGATTTGCATTGAACGATTGCCAGTAGTTGTTGACAAGTACTATAGACGCGGCGATGTTTGTCGGACAATAAGCGGGACGCTGAGCTAGAGCGAGTATCCGCGTCTGCGGATGTTGTATCGGGCTATCCCGCTCGTCTAAGTAAAAGCCAGTGATGCGGCATATCGAACAAAACCAGAGGATGAGACTCAAAGTTCTTATCTTAACCATTTTTACACCCAGCTGTACTAGTACAGCGCGCAGCGGAGGGAAAAATTTTTCGAAACTCGGACTTCTTGGGAAATCGCATATATATAGAGCTACTTATAGGATCCGCCTATCAGAGGCTACTTATAGGCGAATGGGGAAGGGTACAGTACATTAAACATTCGTTCTCGTCATTCCTTCTGACAAGAACATGATCCATACCTTGCCATCGCAAGCACTGCCGGCAATTGCCCTCCTATATATGTGTGTATTGGGGACACTCCGCAATCAGCATTCCCAAGGAATTATGACAAATTGAAAAATGCTTGGTGAGAGGGATCCGGATACCTAAGAGCGGACAACGTGGCTACCAAACTTGGCAATCCGAGTTGCCTATGAGAGCGGGAGTATACTGGAATGTAACTTTACTAGTAAAAAAAATCCTTGTTGATAGTGCAGTACTAGTTAGTCTCGTTCACTGACGTGTACCTGCATTTCGTTGTGGTTTGGCCCCACGCGAGACCATGCATTACTGTGCTCGAAAGATCTCAAAATATAACTAACTGATACTCACTTATTTACCTAAGTCAATAATCAATTTACAATGGCACTCGCTATCAACTCTAGATCTAGATATATAATCAGTAAGGCCCTTTGCGACGCAAATTTTATGCTGTTTCTGCTACTTAAATACGACTTTCGGACATGTCGAAAGCATTAATTCCAAACGCGAAATCGATACCGAAACTTCAGTCTCTACAGATAGAAGCACCATATCTTCATCTTAGGATTTCCAATGGTGTTTTAGCAAAACCTCTCGTACGTGTATACGTGCATGACAGCCATAAGATCGATGTGCACTCAAAGCGTTACTGAACAAGCGGGGTAGCACTACATTGTCTAATAATCCGAATGTCCGAGTGCGATCAGGTCCGAGTACGATCAAGCCCGAGTGCGATCGGACTCGAGTATGAATTCGAGTGCGGTCAACTCGGATCGTCTCAATATGGATCATCTAGATATCTGAGCGGGTTATCTACGATTAGCACGATTGAGCTTGGGAGCCGGCCGATATATTCCAGGCTCTTTGCGTCTGGTTTACGAGACAAGGCTCTTTTTTCTATGTTATTCTTGTAGAAGCATTGGCAAAAAGGTTGTATAGTACGAACATTCATGAAATCATTTAGCGCCTCAGCTCAGATATATCTATGTATGCGTATACGAGCGTTGGTGTCACCTGCATCGTCGTTGCTTATGGGTTCGATATATTAATCCCAGCTTAATCGATGCACTTTTTTATGCTTGACAGCAGGTTGGTCCTCATGGCTGCCAATCGATCAAGTTATATAGTTTTGAGACTCTCTACATGAATATCTTATGTGAATACACGGATTACTGATATCGTGACGCCAATACTTGTAACACTGAAGACTTTGTTAATTTGTAGATATAGACGAGACCAACTATGAGCGTATACGATCTCTGATCTTGTATATATAGCAGGCTGTACGTCCAAGTCCAATCTTCTCTGCTTCTCGTTATCACATCCCCTTACACCGTGACTTACAAGCTTAGTTATCGTCATTCACTCCTATCTGTCATATATACGGGACGCTTCCCATCGCATCACCCCCTTAAGATCTTGTTCTTCGACACTTGTTCGACGAAATATATAAGCCAATATGCGGCGGTGGTTGGGCTATGGCAATGTACTACAATGCAGATCTAGATACCGGCGAATGCGATTGTTCTGGGTTCCTAATGTCAAGACCTAAGAAACAATCCGCCAGCAAGCCCATGATGCCTGCCTCAGGGCCCAAGCTTGATCAAGAACCCATGGGCAAACATGGTAAGGGTGGCAAGGGAGATCGAGATGGCAAAGGACCCGATCCGGATACTGATGACGAAACAGTTCTTACCACTGCTACTGACTGGAAATCAGCTACCAAAACTTTGAAAGGTAAAGGTTGCCATGGCCGGAAAACTATCATAACCGTCGAGACTGTCGTTCGAGTTTCTACTTGTACTAAGAGTATTACCAATCTCCAAGGGCGTATAAAAGAGAATAAGGTCACTAGAGCACTGGCTGTCACGCCGGAGGAGAGCACCGCCACGCAGAATGCGAGGAGCCTGAGCGATATAATGCAAATTGATCAATTGAACGGAAAAACCCTTACATATTCATACTATGTTTGTACTTTATGTTGAGGTGATCCCTGCAGTGCATATAAATATAAGTTTATAGCTATTTGGACTACCTTTTTTTCTTTAAAGTGGAGATCTTGAGATAATTATAATTTCCTATCTAAATTCCTAGACTATGTGCGAGCACTTGTCTCAAATCAGACGGTGGCGTTGAACGCAAAGGCCAGCAGCGCTATACACGGTTGTACTGGTCTTGGGTGGTTGTACCTCGCAGGTTGACCTAAACAATTCGGCTGCGACGTTCAGCCAAAGCCCGAGCGCGGCAGGCTTAGTCAGCACACCGGCACGGATAGCTAAAAGGAGAGACAGCCGGATGACCTGCGTCACGTTCCTGTCTTGTCGACGAACCCCAGCCTTTCTGATCCGGCCGACGCTCCTTCACACCTCCCACTGGATTTCCTGCCGAGAAACGCGGTGCCAGCACATTATAAGCGGCGGCCTGCGATCCAGAGTTTAGTTTTCCCCAACCTCGAACGTTAATATCGTCTGCACGGTTGAAGCAAACTTTCCCCTGGGACGCCCCTTTCGGAACCCGACAGACCACGAAACATCATGGCGCAGAGCGGCCTGTTGTCGCCGGCACCGAACGCCGGCTATCAAAGCGATGACCCAGGCGTGGAAGAGGCCCTGCTTACCGGCGAGCATGTTGACCGAAAGGACTCGGGAAACCGAGTTAAGGGGGTGATCAGGAGGTGGAAGAACCCGATCATAACGCTTTGGGCCGCGATCGCAACCATTAGTATGATCCTCCGAAGCGCTTTACTTGCTGGTTGTACTATGTTCTAACCTATCTTTACACTTATCTAGTCATCCTTGTTATCGGGGTTCTTTACGTCCGAAGCCACCCAGATGGCGATAAGAGCGATAGCGACGCTCCTCACAAAGCCATACGCCCCAAGAGGAACCTCATCTTTATGGTTTCAGATGGTACGGTTGTTATCCGGTCATGGAATTTGGCGTCTGTGGAGAAGTGCTAATCGCTGGTGTGTGTAGGCATGGGTCCGACATCCTTATCGCTTACCAGGAGCTGGCGCCAGTTCACGGAGAATCTGCCTATCGATGATGTCCTTACTCTCGACAAGCATTTTATTGGTTCCTCGAGGACTCGGTCGTCGAATTCGCTTGTTACTGATTCTGCTGCCGGTGCGACTGCCTTCTCTTGCGGTATGAAAAGTTACAACGGCGCGATCTCGATGCTTCCGGATGGCAGCCCCTGCGGAACGGTGCTAGAAGCTGCGAAGGCCGCTGGATTTATGACTGGCCTTGTTGTTACAACTTCGATCACTGAGTATGTTGATAAAGTCTCCGGAGCTCCGCGCGAGAGAACATGCTAATCATTCTGAATAGTGCTACTCCCGCTTGCTTCAACGCCCACGTGAACATGAGATGGGAACAGGACCGGATCGCCGAACAGCAAATCGGAGACTACCCTCTCGGCCGCGTTACCGACATCATGCTGGGCGGTGGTTACTGCCATTTCTTGCCTAACACGACTCAGGGATCGTGCCGCGAGGATAACCGTGATTTGGTCAAGGAGGCCAAAGCAAACAAAATCGGGTTCATTCATAAGCTCAATGACTTCCATCTCTTGAAAAAGGGAAAGAATGTCAAGTTGCCGCTGTTCGGGCTCTTTGCGTCCACCGACATCCCATACGAAATTGACCGAAAGGACGATGAATACCCCAGCTTGGCGGCCATGGCCGAGACTGCGATCACCGCTCTGGAGCGTGCGACCAAGGATAGCGACAAGGGCTACTTCTTGATGATTGAGGGTAGCAGGATCGACCATACCGGGCACGGCAATGATCCTGCTGCTCAGGTCCGCGAGGTCCGCGCATACGACCAGACTTTCGAAGTCGTCTTGAGGAAGATCAAAGCTAGCAAAACTGAGACTGTTGTTATCAGCACCAGCGACCACGAGACTGGCGGTCTTTCCGCTGCGCGTCGTAAGTTATCTGATCAACTTAGCTATATTCGAATACACATCTAACAGGAACCCTAGAATTGAACGAGTCATATCCCTCTTATCTCTGGTACCCCGGTGTTCTTGCCAACGCCACCCGTTCTTCCGAGTTCCTTTCCAATGCTCTCACCGAGTTTAGCATGACCGACAAGTCAGACGTCGCAAGTTACCTCAGGAAGGAGCTATTCCCTCTTGCTGGCATCACAGATGCTGGAAACGAAGAGATTGTCAAGCTTGTCAGATATAAGCTCGCAAATATGCCCACCGCGTACATCTGGGCTGACATGATCTCGCGCCGGGCCCAAATCGGATGGAGCACGCACGGCCACAGCGCCGTCGACGTCAATATCTACGGGTACCCGCCAGAGCGCGTTCAGAAGCTTTGGGGCAACCACGAGAACACTGATGTTGGCAAGTTCTTGCGGAATTACCTGAATGTTGATGTCGACGCTGTCACGAAGAAATTGAGGGGTACTGCTGACGCCAGCTGGATCGGCAGAACGCTGCCTGAGATTCTGGAGGATGCCCATAAGTCTATGGGTGTCGGTGGAGCTGTTGGAGAAGTTACGGTCTCTGGATTGAATGACTACCAGGGAGTGCATAAGCGGGCGTGCATGCATTAAGTCTTGAGTATTTGCAGTTGTCTCTTCGCATTTGATTTCCGGTGCGGATTACGCGGGGGTCATTATTGCCCGGGGAGTGTCTGAATATGATATGTTGGTGAATATGCATGGCGTGATGTGGTGATTTATTCATATTCATAATGTGTATTGGTAGACGTAGTTCGCAAGGTACGCATATATACAAGCTAGCTATCTTTACTTGTTATTCCGGCGAACGGATTTTGCATGTATACTAGTCTGAGTTTGAGAACGCCCGAATAATCTAATGGCATCCAGAGCACAGCTGCAGTCGCGAGAAATTACATCATACATGCATACCAGCTGAGTGCGGCTATGTCGGCTGCGTTGACTGTTTGCTGCCACAGCGTCCAGCAGCAGCCTCCTGACCTCAAACCCGAAACGTCAGCTCAGAAACCTGTCACAGGCAGCTTGCTAGACAACCCCCCTGAACCTACCCAACCTTAAGTACCGAGCCACCCGGCCGTCAAAATCCCGGTCCTCCAGCCATCGCTCCACACTCGACATCACTTCACTCCGCATACCCTTCCATCGTCCATCTATCCATCATCCATCACTAGGACTGGTACACAGCGCTGTCGGCCCATTCGAAAATGTCGGAAGCATACGAGCGCGAGAGGTAACCAACCATCCAGCGAAATGCCCATGTGCACGCCAGTTGCTAACGGCGCTTAACGTTCTTTGCAGGCAGAACAATGCCCGTCTAGACGATCTTGCGGGGAAGGTTCGTTGAACTCCCCCCAGTCATTCACGAAACTGGTGGAAGTGAATATGGCTACGTATGCCAAAGAATAGCACATACTAATGCTTCGTTGCCCTGGATCAGGTCACCTCGATCCGCGACTTCACAATCAACATCTACAACCAGGCGTCCGACCAGCGCTTAATAGACGACAACGTACGTTATATCATACCACCATGATACCTCTACCCACCTATTACACACGGTGTTACGAGCATAGCTATATTGGTCGCTCGCAACTCCGTGGCGTGTTCTTGGCCGCCTGTCGCATCTCGGCGCGACTCCTTTCTCCGACGGACTCTGGGCTGACGTTTCTCCTCACGCTAGAACGACACCTTCGCCAACATGAGCAACTCGGTCAAGAATACGGCGGGTCGCCTCACAAGGATGGCGAAAAACACATCAAACATCCAGATATTCAAGCTGTCGGGCATGATTGTTGCGGGAGTGATCGTGCTGTGGATGATCTGGGGCTGGTTCGTCTAATGGATCATATGCAAGGATGGCTGCGGCTAGCTACGACATGAAGGGGTTGCCAACCGGACAGGATTTATGGGAGTTTCACATCGGGTATGCGCCTGGCCGATGGACCAGAGCACATGCATCGGCTGGGCGGACAGGTTACGATATGAGATACGGGAGTGTCGGAAAAGTATGGCGATGATCGAGGAGACTTGGACGAGAAAGGCAGTTAAGTCGACATACAGATCGACGGTAGGCTGTTGGACTGGACGTCACGCAGTATGTCTGGAGTTACAGGCGCGTTACCTCTAATTACACTCGCTATATATAGTATGCTCATTGCATTGTAATTATGCTTGTTTGCTTGCTTTCGTCATTCCTGGCGAACACATGATGCTTGCGCTTGCTGGAGTATTTGCTTTCACGTGTTCGCCAGCCATTGCATTGTTGGCTGTTTGTTCAGCATGGTGGAAGGGGGCATGTCTGTACGATAGTGTCACTTATGTCTTTATATATTTACCAGCGTTAGTTTGTTGACGATATATGTTCACTAAGATGCTTGCTTCAATATCCAAGAATGATGTCTCCGGGCACCCTGCTGCTCCAGATCTGCGAGCTACTGTCCACTAGAACGACCAAAACCTACTGTGCATGTTCATCTTGCCCTTCCACCACCGCCGATATCCTGTCCGATCTATACCCTCCCATTAGCAACGCTCATAGTGGATCAATCTGCTCCCGAAGTCCACATACCTTATACGCGCTGGCTTTCTGCCAGTCCATCTTTTGCCTTGTCACCGGCAGCTGTCTTCGCAAATTCTTGAACGCACCCTCGCTCAGTGCGCCGAACGCCCGGTTCAACTCCTCCTGGTACTTCTTTTCAACGGAGGCGATGGCCCGCGCGACTTCCGCCGAGGTGGTGGATCGCAGCGACTCGTTTACCGCCTTCTCAGTCACCAGCCGAACGTTGCCATCTTCGTAGTAGTGCACGTCGACGGCTATGCTGCCGGTGAGGGTAGACGAGGACGGGTTGAAGATGTAGGTTGAACGCCAGCGACCGTTCCTGGAAGATGCGCCGCGAAATGTCTTGTTAGCGCTTGCTGCTCACTGTTGACGTACGTGTCGAGAATCGCTGTCTGTACCAGTAATTTGAAGGGCTATATTTGTTCCCAACGATAAGAATCGCGATACCATCGTCGGTCGGATAGACGCCATAGGCCGGCAAGGATGGAAAATGTTCTTTAACGTGGTTGCCGACGTCGCGGAGCAGCGATTTTCTACCCCTGGCATTAGCTGTGGCTCTGCTGGATTCGGAGGTATGTTGCATTGCATTGCATTGCATTGCGTGAACATACACTGTGCTTGCATGCTCGCCTTCTATCGGGTAGGACTGTACGTCCGATGCTTTCTATGTCCCAAGAAATCTGTCAGCTGCTGTTGCTGCAATCGGTTCGCATCTTGTATATGCAGATAGGTGGGGTGATGTGTGGTGTACCTGCGTCTTATGATTGTAGGTGAAGCTACTGGCGCTCTCGCTGTCGTAGAACCGGCCACCGCCGAGATCATTGTGTTCGCTGACGATGACCTGTAGTCTCGAGTTAATACTGTCTTGATAATCCGACGGTGTGGGGATAGCGTAATGGCCGTACCAGCGCGCTCCCACCAGGCAGCTTGGTCGTTACGAACTGCTCCTTATTGTACTTTTCGACCGCCGGGGCAAGTTTATCGCTGATCGAGAGGTCATCGAGGAGAGATCCGATGTCTAGCATATGCACATGGCACGGCAGATATGAGCTTCGTTACGTGGCTTTGAGGCATTCGAGATGTAGTTTGGGGAGGTACCGTTTATGACTTCGGTAAGCTAAATGCGGGACACAATCGGTCAGCTTGTACGAGGGACAGCATGAACCGTGGCTTGGGCCGAAACAGATATACGCGTGGCGCTTACCTCTCCCGGAGGAGCATTCTCAATGAACGACGAGGCCGTGTTTACAGCGCTCATGGTAGATGTGTGCTGGTGGGTTTAGCGTGGAGGTTACAATTGACGGTGGTGGGGTTAGCTGGCAGCTCCTTGAAAGTGGGAGGGAGAACCGCAATTGCAAACGCAACGCTGCCGATGCAAAAGTCACCTGCAGGGTAATTATAAATGTAAGCTTGGCTTGACGCGCGAAGTATATACTATCTTCGACGGACGCGCAGGACAAAGTGGTATATTCAAGATCGATGTTATCGTACATTATATATGAGGGAACCAATATGCGCCAGGGCCATGCGTAAAATTACACTTGCTGTCGCAAAGCCACGAGTGTCAAAAACGCCAATACAGCCTTGTATGTCCATCAACGCCCTTGCCTTGACGATGCGCCGAATAATTTACAAATGCAATAAAATAGTTATGAATGCAATTCTCCCCGAAAATGGAAGTATAGAGAGTATATGGAATGAGCCGCAGCCTACAGCTCTTCATCAAAGTCGTCGTCCTCGTCGTCCTCATCGACTAGCATGCTCCGAGGTAGAATCTGGCTTAAAGTCGGAATCGCCTGACTCGGGCCAAAAGTCCTGAGCTTCCACTGCGTATGTGTCTCAACCGGACGCCTGGGGCAATCAGGCGAATCCAGTGTCTCATTCAAGTCGGACGAATTTTTGCCGAGTCCAGTCATAGGAGACGTTGGCTCTTTGACAGGGCTGCTAGAGAACAGATCTTTGAGGTTCGGAGGCGTTGACGAATTGTGGGCAGCGAGACTGTGGGAATGGGGAGGCGAAGAGGGCGGAAGAAGTGGAATATGGCTGTTATTTCGGCTCATGAAAGACGTTGGTCGGTGAACTGGCCGTGGGGTACGCTCAGTGGCTTTTGGTGAAGTCTGTGAGAGCGTGCTATCAAGTGTTTCATCGGAATCAATGTTCGGTTTTCGAGATTCTCTTTCCTCCACCTGCGGAGCTGAAGCTTTATCGTGTTCCTCAGATTCAAGTAGCAGCTGCTTGTCTACAGAGCGCAGAGAGACTTCGGATTTTTCGGATTTTTGAGATTCTTCTTGAATGGAATTTGGGACGCGATCAAAGGTCGAGCTCTCTTTCCGCAGGAAGGATGTGGCCAGGGTATGCAGCCCACTCGAATCGCGGAGCAGGGGCTCCATACGTGGGAAGCCGGTTGGAGAGGCCTTCTGTTTTTCTCCTTTATCAGCGGTCCGCTTGTGCACAGGGCTCTCTGGAATGACGACGTCCAAGTCCTCGATTTCCTCCAATTTGATGGTACGTTGAGCTTTTGGAGTCGGGCTTCCTGTTCGGCTAACGGAGACACTGCTCCGGACCTGCACTTCAGGCTGGCTGTCCGCTTCCAAGATAGTTTCGAGGACGCGAGCTGAGTTCGAAGATAGTGTCTCCTCGCGTTCCCACCACTGGCTACTTGGTACCAGTTTGTTTCTCATGAAGTCTGGTGCCTGTGATGCTTTCTGAGAAGTGGATCCTGTCGACGCAGTCGATTTCGAGCTTTCTAGAGCAAAATCCAGCCTTCGCGGTGGCATTTGCTTGCCGGTAGGCTCCACTGTGGAGGTGTCTAATGAAGGAACGTCATCGTCTTCCTTCTTTATGCGCTCAACAACGGGGCTCAAGCTGGGCTCCGCTTTGCCCGGCATCCCCATGCCCTTCATCCTCCAGAGTCGCTGTACCGAAGGGCTTCGATATATGGCTTCTAGTTGGGAATGGCGTAGCGGTGATAATGGGGTGACAGGAGGTGTATAGGATGACGGTACGACGTTCGGTATTGGCTTCTTGGGTGTTTTCGAGTTGGCGACGCTCATTGTGCTTGAAATGCTGATTGGCGCAGCGGTTGGTCCAGCCGTTTCCTCACGTAGAACATTTTCCTTTTCGTCTTCTGGATGCTGGTATGTGGGACTGGGTTCGTCCTCTTGTTTGATACGTATGTTGCCGCCGTGCTCGTGGGATGTCTCGCTATCCGATTCAGGCTCGTTTTTGATTTTGATATCGCCTTCCTCTCTGTCTGACTGCTGTAACTGCTCTGGCTCTGGCTCTTCTTGGTTGACCTCTCCGAGATCTTGTTGCTCCTCATCTTCTTCCTCGTACTCGCTCTCAGAAAATGCTCTCAGAGGGTACATTTGTGTTAGAGTTCGATCCTTCTTTTTTGACGACCGCAACGTCGGCTTGCTTATGGTCTTTCGTCGTCGTCGTTTCGGAGCGTAACTCGCTGGCGGCCTCCAGGACTCTTCGTCATCCTGCTCAGATTCGTCCTTGACAGAGGTGCCTTCCTCCTCATCCTCGGCCTTCACCGGAACATCTCGCTCGCTCTCCTCTTCCTCGTCAACGATATTACGACGCCGACTGATCCGTCGTCTCTTCCTAGCGGAGCCTGCATCTTCCAGTTCGTCAGGTTCCTCGACGTTCCGGTTATCAGGAGGCCAACTCTTCCGCTTGCGACTGCCGTAGGGTATGAGCGTCTTCTTTCTCGTTTTACTAGCGGTAGCAAATAGGGATGATGGCGTGAACCCGAATTGGCTCAAGGTGCTCTGGTCTTCTGTACTGAACGGCCGCACGGGAATCGGCGTGTTTCCGTATCGAACGGATTTGTAGGAAAGATTGGGGTCTGCCAGGCGAGTCTGCCGTGGTTGTTTTGGCATTGTGGTGGCGGTATTCTTGTGTTTATGGTAGCATTGGAGTTGTAGTATCTTGGTAGAGATTAGATAGCTATCGTCGCCCTGGGTGGGGGCGGGGTGGTGTATTGGTGAGGTTGTTGTCGAGAAGCCAGAGAAGCCAGAAGGCAGCGAAGGCAGCGAAGGCAGGGAAGACCGGACGACACGGGAAGACTGAGACGACGCGGGAAGCCGCGCGCGTTGTTGGTCTGGCGCGTGTCCGAGTGGATGCTGTTTACCGTTTTGGGCAATCGGCCGTTCTGTTGTGCACTTGTGTGACCTCACTCAACACAGGGGGCTCATTCCCTAACTGGTGGGCCACCTCGCTATTACGCTATTAAATTTCGAGGCCCCTGGGATCTTAAAGTCTCGATTCCTAGACAGCTTCTATCGAGATCCGGTCCCAGGAGCAGTTGTATAACTGCGAATCTATTGCGATGTCGTCGACAGAATTTAAATTGGCTGCTCCAGGACAGCAACCAGATATCGAATACCATCCAGACCGGGATAAATTTCAGGCCCGCATGACGTTACGGCTACAGAATGAACCCGGTCTCTTGGATACACCACTCCCTGCAGGATTCCCGGTCAAAGTCGAGGGTCCAATTGTTTGGGAAGGAAAGGATTGGACAGAAGAGAAACAATGGGTTTACGAATTAAACGAGGCCGAACTGAAGGAGATAGAAGAGGCACTAAATCACTTCAAAGGCATGGCTACACATACACAACCCGGATGTCTTCAGCCAGAAGATTTCTGTCAATGCAAGTGTCGGACTAATACTTCACAGGCTTACATCTGCCGTTGGGCTACATTTCTGCTACTACATTTCCCCTCCCGACTCTTTCGGAATCATTGCAGAATTTATCCCAAGAACTCTACTCTGGGCGAGGATTTTTCGTCCTCCGAACCCTACCAATAGATACATATTCCAAAGAAAACATAGCCATTGTATTTGCAGGGATCGCCTCTCACGTCGGAGGCCAAAGAGGGCGCCAAGACGGTAAAGGCTCGGTACTGGCACATATCAAAGATCTCCGTTCAACTCATGACATCAAGGAGATTGGTAACGCCGCGTATACAACGGACGCTCAGGTTTTTCACACTGACGCTGGGGATCTGATTGCTCTTATCGCTTTGGAGGTTGCTGCGGAAGGTGGAGTGTCTAGGATCAGCAGTAGCTGGAGGATCTACAACGAGCTGGCGAGCACGAGGCCGGACCTTGTGAAAACACTCTCCGATCCTTGGGTATTAGACAGGTATTTCCAGTATCTCCATTCTATTATTGCGATACTCTCTGGAAAGTACTATGAGTTTGACACCAATATCACCAAATTATATGTAGTTTCGGTGGGGATCCCCCATATACGGAGCGACCGTTGCTTTTCCACGAAGACGGCAAGATAATCCTCCAGTACTCTCGACGCCACTTTACGGGATACGGTGCGCAGAAACGAAATCCCGCCATTCCACCGATTACCGAAGCGCAGGCGGAAGCTCTCGACGCAATTCATTTTATCGCAGAAAAGCACTCACTAGCCCTAAACTTCCAGAAAGGTGACATTCAGTTCATCAATAGCTTAGGGTTGGTCCACGCTAGAGATGCATTCCGAGACGATGGAGAACATGTGTAAGTGATCTCAGCCGCCGATATATCGATGATTTAATCCGTTAATTGAGCTCACCAGTGGTGTATATAGTCGCCATCTGGTGCGGATTTGGCTTCGCAACGACGAGTTGGCATGGAAGACGCCCAGTCCCCTCCAACATATATGGGATCGACTCTATAAGCTATCTCCTGACGAGCAGAGGTTCCCCTTGGACCCGGAGATTCGCAAGAAAGCGAATGGAGTTGCCAAATAACCAGTAGACACATACTATGGAATGGCTAGATAGGGCTGGTCATAACCGAATTATGTACGGCGCGTATGATCATCATTTACAGCTGGTGGTACCATAAAATCCTACATCAGTGAATTTTGGTTTATGTGACGCCAATGGAAAGCATTCCTGGCTTGGGCAACGCAAACGGATCAGAAAGCGGGAACTCGCAGAACCCACACGACTACAAGGAGAACCAATTGCTCGGAACTCAATATACTCACAGCAATATATAAAACTGAAAGCAATTTATAGCGGCCAGCGATACGGCCTTGTTAAGTAATATCCTGATACAAACAAAATAGGCTGATATCATCAAGAAATAGAGCCATGGCATCACCTCGTCCTTGTAATAGCATAGCGGCCACCGATATCATCGATGGCGTCGTACCCAACGTTGCAACTGGAGCCCAAGCCATTCATAAGGCCTGTTTAGCATCAATAAGCCGGTGCCTGATTCGACAATCGGCGATGAGATTGTTGAATCGATGGAATTTGACAGCACATGCATGGCCTGATCACTGTGGAATGCAAAGTTAAAATGTGTTGATCCTGGAATATATAAACTAGATGCATATATCGTGATCGATCCCAAGCCAATCCGACCTTCGATATCATTAGACGGGTATGAATCGGTTAAGCAATTTCTTGACCTAGATTTGAGCATATACGGCAAAAGAGTCAGTGAGTTTTAGATAGTCATTTCGCCTCGCCGTTCTACCTGTTGATTTGCAATAAACTAACTAGAAAGAGCGAGCCTGCGTCCGGCCCAGAGACTAAAACTAATTAATGGATTGGCGACAGAAAGCAGAAAATTTGAAGCAGCAACATGGCGCCACACAGCAACTCGACCGTTACATCGATAATCGACATAAAGGCTACGATTATGGTCGATTCGAAATCTCGCGCGCAATTCTCCATCTTAGAACGGCTAGTACGGAGTCTAGTGGCGGAAAAACTGCTTATCGCATCTGCATGTCCCGACGCTGGAGTGATTTTACCGATAAGATGCAACCTCGCAGGCCGAGTACAGCTCACAGGCCCTATATATGTCCGAGTCAGACAGGGCAATACCACTAGGCGGATTGTACATCCAATCGATCTGTTGGACGAACTTCAGGGGCGGGGGTTGCTGGACCGCAATTTTTGTTGGGATCGATTGCGGGAGGAGATTGAAAACAGTTTGGAATGCCTGAGTCAGGTGCTTGATGCTGAGAGTCTTCGCTCACAGGAGATACGAGGTGGATTCAAGAAGTTTTGTGTGGACAAGCCTTTTTCGTCACTTGTCCAGGCGCTCAACGAGGCTGGTTATGGCAAACATGCGATGGTTGGATTCGAGCAGCTTGTTGTAGACGGACACCCGCTCACACCGACTGCTAAAGTTCGGACCGGGATGTCGTCTGTAGATGCAGCACGGTATGGACCGGAGTTTGGGAGCCAATTCAAGTTGCGGTTGGTTGCAGTGTCCAGGGACTCTGTCGAGGCGGAAGATGGCACAGCAAATGTCCCAGGGATGGAAGTTGAACCAGCGTCAGATACTGGCGTTGATGTCTTTCACCAAGTTCTCGAGGAGTGCTTCCCGGATACCTTTGCGAGGGCGCTACAAGAGATATCGCAGATGGGAAAAGAGCCAGGAGATTTTGCACTCATTCCCATTCACCCACATCAGCTTGAAAATGCGATCCCAAAACTGCATGCTGATGCGCTCAAAAGCCGCACGGTAATACCTTTGCAGACATTCATTCCAGCTCGCCCGCTCATGTCATATCGCACTCTCTCGGTCAAGGAGCCTGGTGCATCCAAAAGTTTGCATGTAAAAACAGCACTGGAAGTTCAGCTTACTGGTGCCATCCGGGGAGTATCTTCTGCGTCGGCCCGGAATGGACCTCGCATGTCCCGTCTTCTGGCTCGGATAATATCTGGAGATCTCGCGCTTCAACGTACGGATGCTTCGGGCAGGGCCCTTTTCATCCCAGAATCAGGATTAGCTGGTATATCCTTCAAAGAAAGTCGGCGCACTCTCGCAGCTATACTGCGCGAAGATATCGAGAACGAGATGGCGGACGACGAAGTTGCCTTACCCATTTCGGCTCTTTTTGCACGCTCGCCGTTGACCGGAAATCTCATTATTGCGGAACTAATTGCTGAGCTGGACGTCAGTCCTGTGGCTTGGCTTCGCGCACATGCCGAGCTGTATATTCCACCTCTACTTCTTCTGCTCTCGCGGTATGGGATTGCTTTGGAACCGCATCCGCAAAATATGGTTCTTATCCTGCGCAATGGGTGGCCCCACCGCTTCGCCGTTAGAGATTTCGGCGGCGCACGAATATTACCTTCACGTCTGGCGCAACAGGGGTTTTCAATCGACCTCGACGCCAACACTGGACTCGTTATCCAGAATACGGACGCCTCAGAAGCTGCAGCGAGTTTGCGTGCGAAGCTTTTTTACCCGTTATTTGGAAACCAGTTTGGCGAAATTATCTCGGCTCTAGCTGGACAAGGTGACGAACTCGAGGCATCTTTATGGAATGTCGTGCATGATGTTGTCAGACGGGCAGCAGACTCTATAGGTTCTGACGAGGCCCTCGATGATGCGAATGCCCTTCTTGAGGGGCCCTGGCGGAGGAAATGCCTGGTCAAAATGCGTCTGACCGGTGCTGTGACCGATCAACTCTACGTTGACGGTCCGAATCCCCTAACAAGAGCGCCTCCCACAGCTTCAGTCGATTTTCGGAACAACAGCGAGCATGTAATGTTCGACTATCTTCGGCGAGAAGACCCAGGCCTATGTAGTCTATGGCAGCGAGAACTAGCATCTGCTAGAAACGCAATTGATGTCGACTACCGCTTGGCATTAGAACGAGAAGGTGTCCAAGAGGACGTTAAGCTCATTCACGGAATCATACCGGACTGGGAAAATTTAAGGATCGAATTAGCAGACTCAGCGACAAATCTTGCCCTCGCTCGTGCGATCGTACGACAGCGAAGTGAGCTTCTTTGCGAACGTGCACGTGCATCTGGCGAAGATTTACTCACCACTCTCACGCATTTGCACCCTCCGAGCGACATTCCGCTAGAGTTGGATTCCCTCGATGCTGAGGGTCATCCTTCCCATCCGTGCCGGAGAACCCGGCTCGGTTTCTCACCTGAGCACACATCGGCCTTCAACCACGAGATGGGTAACGTCGTTTTTGCAAGAATCTTTGCTGCTAAACGTGGCCTTTTGGCTGTTTCGAAACCCTCCATCTCGGAGTTACTACGGGAACATTATCCATTTATAGTCGACGCTGTTACAGAATCCCTTCGCCGCCGCGGATGCACCCTGGACGAATTCGACCTTGTAGTCACTCACCCGTTCCAGGGTAGCAAAACGATACCAGAGATTTACGAGGACGAGCTGGCCGCCGGTACTCTCATCTCTCTACCAGAAGCCACTCTGGCATGCCGGCCAACATCTTCAACCCGCACTTTGGTAACTGTTGCGCCTGGTGTTCAAGGCCAGCGCCTGGCCTTCAAGACCGCAATAGAGGTGCAGATAACGTCCACCATACGGACTATATCTCATGCAAGCGTCCGAAACGGGCCTTATATCACAACGCTACTAACAAAGTTACTGTCATTTGAGCCGCGTGTAAGCTGTATCAATGAACGTGCTGGCGCCGCTTTCATTGATAACACACAATCGAGCACTAGTTCCCGGCAGCGCGGGCTATCCGTCATCGTGAGAGACGATGTCACTAGTTATGCTAGACCCGGCGAAGTCATCATCGGTTGTACAGCCTTGACGATGAAGTCTCCGACGACAGGTAAACCCCTCGTCGTTGAGCTCGTCAGTGCTCTGGCAGGTAGTGGCCACCGTGCATCAGCTGCTGCGACGTTTATCGACGCTTATGCCGATTTACTGCTGTCGGCTACACTTCCGCTTCTTTGGCATCATGGGATAGCGCTTGAGGCCCATTTACAGAACACTCTGCTCATCGTCGATAAAGACCGTCTGCCAACACGACTTCTTCTTCGCGATTTCGCTGGTATGCGCGTGCACACTGGGCGGCTACAAGAAAGCGGCGAGGATCTTCAAAGCATCCCATGCCTACACGCCGGTACATTCACGGCGGACGAGGAGGAGATTCAGGCGAAATTTGCGCATTCGGTCATCATGACCAATCTGCTGCCTGTTGTTAATGCGCTTTCTTCTATCGCGCCGGCTGTGCAACTTTGGGCTGTTGTTCGCACTTGCATTGGGAAGATATATTCTCGCTTTCTGACGAGGATGGGGTTCGAGCATAAGGCGGTTGCGTATGCCAATCAGCATCTTGACCGCCTTTTGTCCAAACCTGTCATACCGCAGAAGGCATTTGTCACGATGCGTTTACTCACTCATGATTCGGGTGGGAAAAACTATTATACGCCGCAGCCAAACCCTTTGTTTTGTCTATAGCTATCGGACAGACTGGGCGTTAAGGTCCGAAGGGCTATTGTGCCGATTCTATAGATCTAGAATTCTTGATACCAGATTGATCAATTGATCGAATGTTAAAAATTCATAGAAAGCGTGTGCTTGGTATTAGCCGTTTCAGCAATTTGCCTTTATACAGCCGATATAAACTCTTATACCAGAGGACATTCAGCAGTGTGTTTATGGGTTCATATCTATCTACTGTGCCGTCAAGGCTGTACAGCTGTGTTTTTAAAGACGATCTGAATATACTACACCAAGATGATTGAAATAGATACTACACCAACATTATATTATTATCTTCAATACCTAGGTACATTTCTTGACTGAGGATACAGTAACACTACTATAACAATAAACCCTGGCCTTCCGTCACAGTAGGTACGTAATCCCATTTTGACAGGCATATCAAGTTTATCCCATCCCTACCATCGAGCTTACGCCAGGGTCTGCGTTGTGTAACCTCAACACCCCTGTCAAATAAGGCAGGTGCGTGCAGTACGACCTCAGTCAACTCGCAACTGTCGACAAGTCACCGACTCACCTATAACTCACACTCACTTTTAATTAAACTCATGAGAGCAATACATAGCTCCGATTCAAGCAGCTAGAAATTACCCCGTTATCAATTTGACTGTCGAGGTATGCAGCTCGAGCTCAGATATTCTTCGTGAAAACTGATCAAGCTGTACTAATTAGGTTTACTGACCAATTTACAGCAAGTAAGAGTACATGAAACCAACAGCTGCGGACGAGAAGAAGGTTATGGCGCCACTATACTATAGCACCGACGTCTAAGTATCGGGTGCTAATTCTTCAGAGACACAACTGTAGGATTTCTGCAAGCTAATATATACCGAAGTGTAGACATACTATTATATGACCACGCAGCAGGCTGCGCAGACGTGCAATTAAACATTCGAATGTTCGGACAAAAATCTTACAGGGGTGAAAGCTGTAGGATGTGGCCATGTGGGCAGCCTTGCGCAAAGATACAGCAACCAAGATACCGCAACCAGGATTCGACCCGTGGAGCTGCGGGACGTTGAATGAGCATGAAGAATTTTCAGGAACAAGTGACTATTGGGCTACATGGAAGCCCCCGGCTTGCAGCAGCCTAGTTTCCAGCTGCGAAGTCTGTGAAGTTTACAGACTTTCCACTTTCACAACGGGAGAAGTCTGTGGCAGCACTGCATATTGCGGCTGAAACAGGCCGGGAACTTCTGCATTCTAATTCTTCCATAGCTGTTTCTAAGCGGCCCCGGCCAGGAGCTGTCGCTGTCTCGCTCGCTAAACCGTTTACCTTGTTCTGGTAAAGCCGTCGGTCGTCGCTAGCCAGGCGAGGAAAGTGTCCGGCGAGCGCATGGCGCTTGGCCCCCTGCGGGCGTGGGACAGAGACAACACAAGCATCATGCGTCGCGATACCACACTCGAGCTCTGACATCCACCGACGGGAAGACGGCATGCCATCGAACTGACATGACACTCACGATGGACGAGCTGATTCTCTGTATAAGTAGCCTTGCGCTCCTCCGCTCTGGAGATTCTCTATTCTGCATGCTCAGAAGCTCATTCGATCGCATCCAAGAAAAATACTCCACAGGACAACATCACCAGTAATTTTCTCTTGTTTTCTCTACGACGAAACAATCAAAAACCGATCTCAAGATGTTCTCTCAAATGTCCAACTTGGTCGCCGCCGGGCTCCTCTTCGCCGCTGTCGCTAGCGCGCAGAACGGCTACGCCGTCCCGGACACCTGCAATTCGGTCCTCACCAGCGCCAACAGCTGCGGTGGCACCAACCTGAACATCAACGACCGGAACGCCGCGAACCGGTTCTACTCCTGCTACTGCCAGAACCAGAGCCTGCAGCAGTCCTCGCAGTCGTGCCTTTCCCAGATCGATAGGAGCCAGCTGATAGGCCAGAGCACCGTCCGGACCATCGACACCCTGTCCACGCTCTGCCAGGAACTCGGCCTCACGAACCTCGGTGGTGGAAACCCCACCGTCACCCAGGCTCCCGGCCAGTCCTTCATCCCCAACCAGGACCCTAACGCGCAGCAGTGCCTGTCGCTCGCCGCTACGATCAATTCCTGCGGTGCGCCCAACCTGCCCGCTGTGACGTCGACCAACGTCGCCAGCTGCCTGTGCAACAACGGACAGAACGTCAACTTCTCCAACCTGGCCAGAGGATGTCTGAACTACCTCCGTACCGCGAACCCCACACAGTCCGCGTCGATGGCGCTCTTCACCAGCGGATACTGCCAGGCCTACGCTGGACAGGGCAATAACAATAACAACAATAACAACAATGGCTTCAACACCCCGTTTCCACCGTTCCCTACTCAGACCGGCATCAACTTCAACTCTGCCAACCCGTTCGACCAGACCTCGCGGCCTAACTCTGGCAGCTCCGTCCGTCTGGCTTTGAGCTCTGTCATCGTTGTTGCCTTTGGTGTCGTTGCTGCGGCTTTGTAAGGTGTGGAATTGGGATTGCTTGTTATTTGTGTTTAGAAAATACCATCGACGACCATGACGAAAGGATTGTTACGGGTTCATGTACATAATTATTAGTTTAGTGGAGCTGCTTAGTCGGCTACGTATATACCAGCTTAATTACACATAAATATTCAAACTGTTTGTGCGTGAAATAGAGATAGAGTCTTACGTCTTTGCTGTATATCACCTTAGCAAATCCAACCCGTGAACCGATGTCTTAGGAAATCCGGATTTAAGGCGAGATGCATGAGATCTATAGCTGACCCCGAAACTTCAAGCCGGTAATCAATTAATGCCTCACCAATAGATCTAACCGCGGTCCAGACCACTTCAGTGGATCCATATTCCATATAAAGCTTCCTGGGTCTCGATCTGGACCTCCATTTGCCATCGAATATCCACTCTTAGCGATCGACCACCAAGCGGCCGGCCGAGCAAATAGCGTTAACGTTCTCGCCCGCCCCCCTAGCGAGCCCAATTAAGCTGCATAGCCCGTAAAAGTTCCGTACGTTCGAAGGGCTCTAGAAGCTCGGACGAAAGTTAATCTTACCCAAAGTTTGCATTTTGCACCGTTTGGGCCAAAGTTGTCCGTCTACAGATGTCGACGAGACGAGTTCGTCCATTTACAAAGCTTGTTCAGACCGCGTCGGTAAATCGCCACGAAGATCGACTGAATAAGCTTTTCATAGCCCCCGATCAAGCATCTTTCTTGCGTCAATATCTTTACTAAGCACCGTAATTTCGACGTACGGTGACGGTTCCTGGCCTGGCCTAGAACAAGTATCTTGTAAATCATACGTACGGAGGCGCGGCGAACCCACCTGTACGCACGAAGATGATGGTATCGACAGCCATGTTCCCGCACGTAGATGTAGCATCAGCATGCGGAAATTTGTCTATATAAACCCCCATCCTCTACCACCAATTCCATCTCCCCATAACACAAGCGCTCATACCTCCATCGATCAAGTATCCATACACTCTATCTCGATCTCGATTAAAACCACAATTATCCACTTTTACAAAAATCCCTAAATTATCTACAACCACCAAAATGTTGTTCTGGGCCAAGCAATCTCAACAGCCAAAGGAAGACCGCAAGACGGCAGTCGCCAGCTCTCGCGCTGTCAAGTCCAAGTTGCATCAGAAGCCTGCGATGAAAGAACGGTATGCGGATACCTCTGCGGTTTACCTTAGCTTCTCCTCTCCGTTCCTCACTGCATAACGCTGTCGACGTCGTTTGCATGCACACATATGCATATACATATATACACATAATGCATATTACTGTTGAAGGGTGTTGGCTGATGGGTTTTATGATCAGTACCGGAAAGTTCCCTTTGTTCAAGGAGGGCGACGTCTATTAGTTTAGACATAATGGGCAGTCCGTGCTGATGGACTTGAGAATTTGTGCTAGTATCTTCTCGTATGAGATGGTACTTGTAGTTTCGAGCTGGAAATACCTAGTTTATCGTTCTATCTAAAATTGAAAAATTGTTGAAATATTTGCTTCACACTCCTTTGGTCAGTCACGTAATGTATTGTAGTAAAGGTGCGATGAGAATTTATCTCTAAAATTCATTATCGATCGAATTCTCCGATAGTCAAGAGCGTGCCATAAATACCGTAATTGTCTCCTGCGCGGTTTCCCCTTTAGAATATAATGCCGCTAGTACACTCACTATGAGTTTATCTTCATTTCTGTAGCGGGATGTTCCTGAATATCTGGCGTTGCTGTGATGCCACTTTTGAGGTGATTATAAATTATAAGCCTGATAAGGCTGATAGGGCGACATCATGATCTCTATCCGGCCATATCTCAAAACACCTATAACGATGAATATTCTCTCAAAATATTCAAAACGATCTGGACGGAGATGTGTCCCTTCAATTGGTCGTCTCGTTTACCAGACAGTCGATCCTTCCACCGGGTAAATATGTATATTTATATACCCACAGTCCCAAGTTGTTTTGATACCACTCTCTCCATCCCCTGTAAATTATTCTTATATATATATATAGATTCGCGTCCATATTTCTCAATGAAAGATAAAAATCCCACCACCGTACACAATTATATATATACTACACTGTCTACTATTAAAAGTCCTCTACAATGTCACTTGACGGCGCGTTCGACAGGTTATCGCTGGGCGCAGAGCCAGCAGGCGAGCCCCAGCCCGAGCTCGAAGTCCGTGCGGAAGACCAATGTCCCGTCTGCCGAGGCCTCATAATCCAACCCGTCCGCACAACCGAGTGCGGCCACACCCTCTGCGAAAGCTGCCTGATCGCCTGGGCCGACAGCTCCTACGCCAGGCTGACACAGGTGCCGGTACCGGTGCCCGCTGACCTCGGCAGGCTCAACCACGGGGAGGTAGTGACCGTGGTAGTCGAGATCGATGTATACACCGCACCGTCTCTCGAGCTGTCGTGTCCGATGTGTCGGACCTTCACTACTGCGGAGCGCGACGACGAGGCCGAGCAAGGGTTAGTGGCGCGGTATCCGGCTTTGTACCGTAAGCTGCAGGACGAGGCGAAGAGTGAGGGGGCGGTCAAGTCTTTGGTGGTGTATATTGGCCATATTGTCGATGTTGGCGGTTTTCCTCCGCGACATCCGCCCGCCTGTCTGGCGTTTGTGAGGGTGTCGGACAGCAGTGTCGTTGAGATGGTGGCGTTCACATATGTTAGTATTTGCATTCTCTCAGGATACTGATTATCCTCAAGCTTGACCAATTGTCTGTTAAATATATATGTTGAGATGGGGTTCATCTGGCTAATGTTTGATTTATTGGCAGGAGACCGACGCCGGGACGGGATATCACACCGTGAAGCGGCCGCCGTACGTGGTCGAGTGTCCCGTGGAGACGGCAATGATCGCGGCACACGTGATCCTGAAGCCGGGCTACTGGTGGGCCGACGACATCAATGAGGCTGCAGCAGCCCCCGGGCCGGGTGATGCGGTGACCGCGCTGGCGGCGATGACGATTCGGTGGGGGATGGACCACCAGGGCGACCAGGCGATGGTTCGGCGGCGGGTGGTGAAGATGTGGGAGAGTTCCCCGTTGCACCCGAGTCAGACGGAGATTAGTCTCAGTATGCTGGAAGCATGAAAATACCTAGGTATAGGTAGGTAGGTATACATCGTCTTCGATGGCACGGAGGTCGGCTGTCTGGCTTACAAGACAACATGTTGTATGCATCATATTGATGTTTAATGGTGCTGGGAGTCCATCATTGTAAGGTTCCGGTCTGGAGGGCATGTCTCGTCACGATGTATATAGCATACCCAGGTACTAATAACATCACTCGCTTTTATCGCTTCGAAGTGTTTGTAGAGGTACTGTTCGCAGATGTGCACTGCCTTGAGGACAGCCGGGGCAGCATGTCTTCAGGGCCAAGCACATCCGTGCATGCTTGCATGGACTGGGCTTCGACAGGTCGCCATTCTACTACATCGTGACCTCCTACTATCCCACTGGAGATGAATGATGTTAGACCTGGCGATAGTTCTGGAGGGCGGGCTGCGTTGGGCGGTTGTTGCAGGTGCGGTGGAGCACCAACATGCAACATCTTGATACTTTATATTGCAACTGATAAGGCGCACTCGGAGAATTCTTGGCCGCGATCGATTCGATTTCGATGCGAGCAGGCGGGAGAAGAGAGCAGGCCCGAGCGAGCTGCTGCTGCTGGCTGCTGGCTGCCTGGACGGGTGGAGGCAGCGGGCGATTGAAGGCAATGGAGGGAGAAAAGTGGAAGAGACGTCGTCCCCGCAGCTGGCCATCACGGCATTTGCATTCCTTGCTGGCTGGCTGGCTGGCCGTCGACTCGATCTTCCTCCACCTCCACCTCCTTCCTCTCTGAGTCTTTTCTCTTCACTCTCATCTTTTACCTCTCCATCGACCTCCGCCGACGTATATACGAAGCATATACCTCCAACGGCGTCTACGACGAAACGTAACGACGGAAACAGCACTCGCAGTCCCGTTTGCCGCCTGCCGCAGCCGAGACGACCACCTCGAATTCGACCTTCGACCAGCCGATCCAGCCAGGCCATCCCCATCGCATCGACGGCCACCCGATTTCCAGTCATCCATTGCATCGAATCGTCTCCCGCGGGAAAGAAAAACAAAAGTAGCGTGACCGCCAGCCAGCCAGCGACGTGGGCATTGGCCGGCCACCCGACCGACCAGCCAGCCTTCTCCGCCTCGAATCACAGGCGATGTTCGACTCTGTAACGATGCCCGCTGAAACCTCGTCGGCTGCCCAAACCATTCAGAGCTCTCCGCCGGATCGTCCGCGTGCTTCTGCTGCTGCCTCCGCTGCGGCTTCCGCTGCTGCTGCTGCTGCTCCTCCGCCGCCGCCGCCTCCTATCTCCTTGCATTCGGCCGTCGCTGCCGATCCGTCCGCTGCTGCTCTTCTGGCCTCTTCTTCTTCTTCTTCTTCTTCGACGACGGCTGCTACATCGACGGCGGCGGCGTCATCGTCGTCTGCTGTGACTCCTACTGTTTCGAACTCCGCCTCTGCCACCAACAGCTTCCTCGCGGCGTCGAGACATGCCGTCGACGGAAGGACAAGAACACTGACCGAAACAGCTCACCTGCCACCTGGCAGAAGCGCTTCATCATCGCATCCTCCTGCCGGGAACATTAACATGCTCTCCGGCCATTCTAGAAGCCTGTCACACCCCGTCACCAAGACTTCTTCCTCCTCGTCATCCACGGCTGCTCCCGGCCTCGTCCCGGCTTCACCGCCTCTTGGCCCCTCATCGTCCGCGACGTCATTCCCTCTCGCCAGATCGCTGTCGCTCTCAGGCCAACCCGCCGCTCCCGCTCCCGTCGCCGCCGCCGCCACGGCCGCCGCCCCGACATCCGCGGCATTTTCCACCGCCGCTGCCGCCAACCCCACGCCATCCGCTCCCTTCACCCCCACCCGGTCATCGCTCCCTCGCGGCTTGTCCCTGCAGCTGCCGACGCGGAACCAGCCGCTGCCACCGTATCTCGACCCTGCCCTCGGCTTCTCCACCGTCCGGCGCCCGCGTCTGGACTTCACGCGCTCGTGCACGTCGCTGCACCACTCCTTCGTCGCGGACTCCCCAGATTCCTCGCCGTTGACGCCCAGCATGCCGATCCCCCGTCGCGGCCTCGACTCGCCGATAGCGATGTACACCGGTGGCGCGGGGTCCATGCTCTCCACCATGCTCGCGGACTCGCGCGTCCAGTCCGACGACAGCTCGGACACATCCTCTTCTGACGACGATGAGATGGAGCTGGTCAGTGCGACATCGCAGTTCGGTCCGTCGCTGCCCGGGTCCGGGATGAGCGACGTGTTCAACAGCTCCGCGCTGCTGAACCGCCGCCATATGACGAGGCTCAGAGGCAAGGGACGGTCGCGGCAGAGTTCCAGTTCGGCTTCCGCGTCCAGCACCTCGTTGGCCTCGCCGTCGCCGACGACACCGCCGAACGGGGAGGCCAAGAAGACTGCGGCGGTGCCCGCTGGAGGAGGGTACTTTGGACATCAGCTGAGCGACATGCTCGCGCAGAGGCGGCAGTCGATATCGCAGGCGATGAAGAAGATTGGGTTTCTGAGCAATGCTGCAGCGGACGAGGCGAAGGCGCAGGAGAACCCTACCGGCAAGCCGCAGGATGTCGTCCGGCGCCCGGTCACAAGACGGGGGAATCTACTGGTATGATACATATACATATATGCTGCTACGTTGGGGTTATCGCTAATATGTACGAACTAGCCCAAACCGAAGCATTTCCAGCGCGTCAAGGCCGCCCTCATAGAAGAGGCGACCCCCGTCGATGCGGAAATGCGAATCGAGGCTGCCATCCAGCGGCAGTTGCGCGAGGAGGACGAGGAACAGGACACCCGCACGGTCCCGCAGACGCCGGTGCTGCAAGCGCAAGCGGAGGAAGAGCATCCGCTCGTCTTTGACGACACGGAAGACGAGTCCGGCCGGCCGACATTCAAGTCTGCGGCGCAGCGTAACTCGGGATACTGGGGCTCGCTGGAGTCGTCGAGTCCGAGCGGGTTCATGGGGTTCCGGATCAACCCTGACGGCGACATCATCGTACGTGCACTCACATTCACTCGCTTGCTATAGCATGATTTACGGATTGGGCTAATCTATCCTTACAGATGGGAACGGACTCTATGGTTAATTCTCCGATAAGTCGGAGTCCCGAGGTTCGTAAGCTGAAGCGACGGCGCGATGACGACGATTTGGTGTTCGACCAGCCATCGATCATCAAGCGGCGGGCGGTGTCGCCGGGGTTCTCTCAGAGTCCGACGGTGTCGTCGTCGCCGGTTGCGATTCCGGCGAACGTAGGGCCTGGTGCAGCGGGACTTATAGGTGCGGGTGCACTGCCCGGCAATGGAAACGGCAGTGGGACACGGTCGAAGCGGTCGAGTTATATCCAGGATGCCCATGACGGGCTGAGCAAGATGAGCATCAGCCCGTTTTTGTGATCTGCCCCGCTGCACCTTTTGATTGTCGTATGAGGTTGGATGTGTCTGGATTGCTGGTGTCTGGGGATGGGTAGTTTTCCTATTTCGTATGTTTCGTCGACGCACATTTCTATCTGGTATGGTGGTGCCTGCCGTGATGGATGGATACCCTGCTTGTCTTCTCTGCTTCTTTCCTGGGCGGACTGGCCCCGAGACTACTTCTTTCCATGTGTTTTGTGCTTTCTGTTCTTCCTTTGATGGGTATTTTAGCATGCTGGGTTTAACTTTTCTTGACTCTTTTCTTAACTCTTTCCTTGCCTTTGGTTAATTATGACGGTTGGGTTTGGGTATATATATCGGTATTTGACTTTTGCACTATGCACAAAAGTGTGTAATATAATATTTTCAATTCAATTTCTGACGGGTAGCTTCTATGCTAGCGTGTATGTATGGTTCTATAATGGGGTTGTGGCAGATGATCGATTATCGATCTAAAAGCGTCGTGTTACAGATATCTGCATGGTCGACGTGATGTCGTGAGAGGCAAATCGAGCGTCTGTTTTGGCTTGTGACTTCGTGTTGAGAGCAAGTTAAGAAGGGCCATCTGTCAACACACCGCGTTGATATTCAGATCCGGCATGTTTGTCCGTTTGTCGGCAGCCGGAGCTATGCGACGAGAGCTGCAGCAGACGGGTTTGGAACAAACAGCTGCAGAATACTGATGGAACTTGTATCGGTACCTGCACCCATGCGCGAGATCGCAGGCCGGCAGCCGATACGAGGTACCGCTACCAGCGGCGACTGCCCGTCACGCGGGCTTCTTCTTTGGTATTATCTGCTGGCAGCTGTTATCTCGCGCTGCGAAGCTCCGTTCGGGGGATACAACAGCGCCGAGTGACCAGGGCGCCCTGCCTGCACGCATTAACTGCGAGTGCTACGGCAAGCAGTGCAATCGAGCTGGTTACGTTGCCCCGAGCTATAAAAGACGCGCAAGTGGCACACCCTCCCTCAACCTCCTCAACCTCCTCCCTCCCTTCCCATCACCACCTCTCTCTCACACACTTCCTCCACGGCAGATTTTATTTCTACAGATAAAGAATACTGCCCAGCATGAGGTACGCTCTGGCAGCCACCGCGCTGCTCATGCCCGCCCTGACCCTCGCCCAGGCGAACCAGGTGCCCCTCGGCGTCGCGCCCGAGCAGCAGCAGCAGCAGCCGCACTCCCAGCACGCGCCGCCGCACCATCACGGCGGCCACCACGAGCATGCTTCTACGGGAGGCAGTGGCAGCCCGCTCGCTGCCGTCGCCGACTCCATCGCCGAGCACCTCCAGAAGCTGCCGCAGGCGACGCGGGACCTCTGGGCCGAGGTTGAGCACATGCTGCCTAACAAGCTCGACCAGATTTCCATCACGTCGGCGCCGAAGAAGCATGAGAGGCGCCCGGACGACCACTGGGACTTCCATGTTGCTGGCAAGGCTGTTGGCGTTGCGAGCGAGGATGGCAAGCCGGATGACGATCTGGCGGCGTACAAGCTTCGTGGGAAGAAGGTCGATCCTAGCAAGCTGGGTGTCGACCCTGGGGTTAAGCAGTACAGCGGCTACCTCGACGACGAACAGAACGACAAGCATCTCTTCTACTGTACGTTTTAATATCACGGATTATTCGAATATTGAATGAAATGCTAACAGGTGTATAAATGTAGGGTTCTTCGAGTCTCGCTCGAATCCAAAGACCGACCCCGTCGTTCTCTGGCTCAACGGCGGCCCCGGCTGCTCGTCCCTCACCGGCCTGTTCATGGAACTCGGCCCCTCCTCCGTGCTCAAGGACGGCAAGACCCTCAAATACAACCCAGCCTCCTGGAACAACAACGCCTCCGTCATCTTCCTCGACCAGCCCGTCAACGTCGGCTACTCCTACTCCGGCTCCGGCGTCTCCAACACCGTCGCGGCCGGCAAGGACGTCTACGCCCTCCTCACCCTCTTCTTCAAGCAATTCCCCGAATACGCCTCCCAAGACTTCCACATCGCCGGCGAGTCCTACGCCGGCCACTACATCCCCGTCTTCGCCCACGAGATCCTCTCGCACAAGCAGCGCAACATCAACCTCAAATCCGTCCTCATCGGCAACGGCCTCACCGACGGCCTGACCCAGTACGAGTACTACGAACCCATGGCCTGCGGCAAGGGCGGCTACCCGGCCGTCCTGTCCGAGGGCGAATGCAACAACATGAAGTCCGCATACCCCCGCTGCGCCAGCATGATCTCCGGCTGCTACGAAAGCGAGAGCGTGTGGAGCTGCGTCCCCGCATCCATCTACTGCAACAACGTGATGATGGGGCCCTACCAGCGCACCGGCACGAACGTGTACGATATCCGCGGACCCTGCAAGGACAGCTCGAACCTGTGCTACCCAGACCTCGGCTGGATCGCCACCTACCTCAACCAACCGAGCGTGATCGATGCCCTCGGCGCGGAAGTTGGTAAATACGATTCCTGCAATTTCGATATCAACCGCAACTTCTTGTTTGCTGGCGACTGGATGAAGCCGTATCACCGGCTGGTTCCCGGATTGCTGAAGGAGATCCCCGTGCTGATCTATGCTGGTGATGCGGATTTCATCTGTAACTGGTTGGGCAACCATGCGTGGACGGAGGCGCTGGAGTGGGAGGGTAAGAGCGAGTTTAACAAGGTGCAGCTGTCGGACTTCAATATGAAGAAGAGCGGCAAGTGCGCTGGGCAGATTAAGAGCGCGAAGGGGTTGACGTTCCTGCGGATCTACCAGGCGGGCCATATGACGCCTATGGATCAGCCGGAGAGCAGCTTGGAGTTCTTCAACCGGTGGTTGGGCGGCGAGTGGTCCAAGTAGATTGGTACTTGAAGATGGGGATGTTGGGTGGAGGTGGATTGTTGGGAAGATTGCGTGCATGGCTGTATGATTAGTAGCGGCGGGTTGTGCGAGCGAGCGAGCGAGCATTCGTTGGAGACGGTTGGTTGGTGGTACGTGTGTATGTAGCGTATGTATGTATGCATTTATGTCTGTATGTATGTACTTTATGCTGTCGCTACATATCAGAATGATGAATCTACGATATATACACATTAATCAAATTTACAAAGCTTAAACGACACAATTGTACACTTAAGCGTCTACAGAGGTGGATCGTTAGATGACACGTACGTAGAACTATATAGATTTGTAAATTTCATCTTACAAGTGTTCCGCTACACGTACAAAATCGGTGGAGTCATCAGACCACCATATGATACGTTCGAGCGGTAGACTTACGATATGCATGACATACGCGAATTGTACTATCACGGCTACTTGAACTGCTCTTCGAGCACCTCGAGGATACACAGCAGTCCCAACGCACCAGGATCCATAACGCCGCTCTCACCCGCCGCATGCTCACTCTTCGCATAACTCGCTCTACCAGCTTTCGCTTCCATCCTCTTCGTCGCCTCGCATCCCTCCCTTGCCGCGCTCACCGCAGCCGCCATATCCCCTCCCGTCTGTTCGAACGTGTTCACGAACGGTATCAACGCGTCCATTAGCGTCCTGTCGCCCGTCCGCGCGAGCGTGAATTTATATAGATCGTCCAGCGAGCCGCGTAGCGCCTTTGCGATCTGTGCACGGAGAGACTCTGTTTGGGATGCATGGCGGAGGTTGGCGGCGAGAGAGTGCAGGAAGATACTGTATAGTGCGCCTGATGTACCGCCCATGCTGTCGCTGACGGCCTCTGCCGTCTGCCAGAGCGCTGCTGCTATGTGTGGCGGTGATGACTCTGGGGAGGCTTGGAAGGATTCGTGGACGGCGGTGGCGGCTTTTAGCAGGGTGGTACCGCAGTCGCCGTCGCCGAGGATTGTATCGAGTTTTGTGATTTGGGGCTCGGAGGACCGGATGCGGGATTGGAGTGCGGTTGTTAGGGAGGTCCATGTTTCCGAGGGGAGGGTTGCGACTTGTGATGAGGGGGTTTCGAAGGGTGGTTTTTGTGAAGCAGTGTCAGTAATTTTTGAGATGCGGGAGGAGGTAGGTAAGGCGTCTGTGGGGAGTGGTTTCGGCCATGAGGGGGCGGCGGTGGGGTCGTCGAGGAGGGGGAGGAGCTCGTCATCGAGTTTGAGGATGGTGACGGAGAAGCCGGGGCCGTCGAGACTGGTCATGAAGGTGCCGACGTACTTGCGGACCACAGTCAGAGTGGGGGATTTGTCGGACAACTGGCGGAGGACTTCGTGCGCGATGACGTGTAGTTCGAGGCTGCTGAGGCCGCCGAGGTTGTTGATTAGAACGGCGACGGGGATGCTGACGTCGGATGTTGGCGGTGCTGGGAACGGCGACGTTGGAGAGAAGAGGTACTCGAGGACCTTGGTGACGGTGGATGCCAGGCTTCCAATATCCGCGCGGAGGACGCCGGGCTCATTGTGGATGCCTGGATATGCATTAGTCGTAGCTTATATCGTGAGTATAGTATTAAATGTAGACGCACCCATTCCGAATTCAATTTCACCAGATTTGAGGCCTTCCTGCCCAGAACGACCGGGGACGCTGCATCGATCCAAGCTGACGCCAACAGTCGCCATGCTGTCGACGACCTTCTGCGCGGTGCGCGTAACATCATCCAGCGTGTTTCTAAATATCGGTCAGCGTCTATATACTTCTCGAACTATATGTGGAGATATGCTGACCCCCTCGCGGCTGCGGCGCCAGCGATCTTGTGCACGAATATCGTCCCGGCGAGACCCCTCCTGCCGACCATCGAGCCGCCGTCCAAACTGGCATCCTCATTAACAATGACGACGGAGACGTCATGGCCTTCCGCACGTCTCTTTTGCGCCGCGGCGCCAAAATTGAGCATGTCGCCCGTGTAATTCTTCACTATCATCAGTGTCCTATCAGACATCACGGCATTAGCATTTCTGTAGAAATACCATTGGCGCGAGAAGGGTGGTAGGGGTACTACCCCTTGCTACTTTCGACGGTGCGGAGACCGACGAGGATCTGTGCGGTGGATGGAGAGGCAAAGACGTCGCCGGCAACAGCGACATCGAGCATACCGTTGCCGACGAAGCCGACATGTGCAGGCTCATGGCCGCTGCCACCTAGATTCAAACGACAAGTCAGAAACTCTAAGTATCGAACATCTTACGAATAGCAGTGGCAGCTAGTATGCCAGGACAAGGGTGGTACATACCGCCGGATATCAAGGCGACTTGATCAGTCTTCGTGGGCCAGTTATACACGACTGGCATGCATATGATTAGCGCCTTTCCACGAAATATAGATGTTTAGTGAACGACGAAAATAGAATAATACCTTTATGCGACTCGATGAGCCTCAGTGTCGGGTTTATATCGACCATGCATTTTAGCGCCCTTTCGACTGGCGATTTGTAGCCTTCGGGCAGCTTCTCACCGGGTGCTGCGACGTCCTGGATGAAGTGTTTACCTGCGTTACGGCAACGCGGTTTTCTTAGCCGTTGTGTTGGAGAATTATGGCCGTAGTTTCTGCCGGGTGCATGCGTGCAGTCACTCACCGAGAGGCATAATGCTGGTGGGAAGTTCAGACTACGGTATCCGTATACTGTCAAAGGCCGGGATGTCCTAAAGTCCCAGGCTGGTTTCCTTTGAATTCAATGTTATGCGGGGTTGTTAAGGTCGTGGGGGAATTGAAGGTGGTATAGTATGTTTGTGGGGTATGTTGTATGACGACAATCGTCGGCTGGAAGCTTAAGTCGTGCCGAGACTACGGATCGAACCGCGGGTCCGGATCTTGATATATAAATTGTAGGCAAATGTGCACAAATTGTGCTAATATGCATATTCTATTCAATTTGCTGCTGTCAGATCGCCTGTAACGCCTATACATGCTAGTAAATGCCCAATTTCACTAAATAGCTTAAGCGTGCTATCCTCTGTTTAAAGTATTGCCCGATCCCCTGCTTGCGGTTAGTAGATTTCTGATGTGTATTTCTATTTGGAGGGGGCATACTTTGGATTCGCTTCCTTGAATTCGTCCCATTCTCGTGCTTTGTATGTCTCTTGGTCTGCGAGGTCCATGTTGTCTTCATCCGGCTCCGGTTGCCGCCCAGATTGTTCGCTGTTATATTCATGTCAGTTAAGGTAAGCGTATTTGTAGGGCATACAAATAATATATGGGATGGTCTTACCCTCCGCCTTCGATAATCCCACCCTGTTTTCTCGTCTCTTCGAGGTACTCATCGACCGTCATTGTCGGTAGCTGGTGTCCCGGCCCGAATACCTGGCCTTTGACCATCTCGCGGTTCGACAGCAGCGTGAACGGTTGCAGCGGCTTCCCATCGGAGCTTAGCAGCGGGCGGCCGTTCGCTTTCTTAAATATCTCGGAAGGGTCAACACGGTCAGAGTAGTTGTCGTCGGCTTTCCGCCGCCGGGAGCGTTCGTCCTCCTCTTGCTGCCGGCGGCGTTGGGCGAGAAGCTCTTCCTCTGTGGGTGCTTTTCCGAGGATGTCGATTTCGAGGTTGATTCCTTCCAGTTGCTGGAGGGCCTGCATTACGGCTAGCTGGATCTGGGAGAGGTAGAGCGAGCGGAGTTCCTCGTCCTCGACATTTGAGGACTGTGTTATTCGCGATAGATGCTAAACCATACCATCTCAGTCTCGGGACGTATTACAGATAGAGCTTTGGAGAGTTGAGTTTACCTCCAGCTTGGCCTTGAGTTCCTTCTCTTGCTTATAACGTTCGATTTTGGCATTTCTCCGAGCTGCGGCGTCGACGTGGATATTGTCGAAAGCTGTGGGCGATAGGCTCTCGGAGACTTGATAGGCCTTCTTTTCGTATGTGCCAAGGAGGTTGTACGAGTCGCATTGGGACAGGAAGGAACGGTATGCCATGCGCGCGGCGCGTAGCGCTGACAAGCGCGTGGACTGGTCGTGCTGTTTGAGAAGAAGCTCCCCGCCGTAGGCACTGACGAGCATGTATCTGTGAAGTTATTAGTATAGAGTGTCGTGACGAGGAAGCTCGAACATGGCGGGGTCGGACGGACTTGAGCTCATTTGTGGCTACGTCTTCGAGCGTCTCGTTTGTGCTAAAGAGGGACAGGCCTCTGATGAGGTCCTTGCATGTGACGGCTGTCGACGTGGCTTCTGCGACGGCGGATTTGTAGGCGTCGGACCTGTAGTCGGTGAAGGCGGCGAGGTCTTTGCGCTGGCGCTCAAGTTTGTCCCAGAGCGACTTGAGGGATGTCGAGGAGGTGTCCGACTCGGAGGACATTTCGGCGCAGTGTTCAGGTGCCCAAGGGGTCCAGTGAGAGTGTCGAATGATAGTATATTCGATGATGATGTAGAGTCAGAGGTGTATGTTGCTCAAGACCGTCGGTGAGGGGCCGAGCGGGAACCCCAGAGCCTCTGAGAATCGCTGACTAAGCCGGCGACGGCGTAATTTTGGGTGGGCTTTGATTGCGGCTCTTTGAGCGTAGCTGCAGGCCCGGAAAAAGCAAACGGCTGGCGCCAGAAGACGCGACTGGCAGAATTGCGATCTGGCGAACGTACGAAGCAATCGGTACCACTCGACCGACGTCCGCCATCTCGACTGCCCCTCCTCGACGGCCTGTCACCAGCTGCCGCGATCGAATTCTCTCGGCCTCGAAGCGCCTCGCCATCGTCCCTGTCCAGCAACACGGCCTCTCGCATCTGCCAATCGCAGGTTGATTGTGCCGCTTGGAAGCGACTGGAAACTCGCCCGCCATGGGTCCCAAGAACCAGTACACCGCCCATCCTCGCGAGTTCGACGAGAGCGATATCGACCGGACGGAGGAGTACGAGGAGTTCATCAAAAAGATACAGGCTCTGCACGAGAAACGCGGGTACGTCCAGGTTCAGGCCCTCTTACGCGAGATGCGGTCCGCGGTCTGCGGTCTGCGGCTGCGCTGCCTGCCATTGGCAGCATGCGCCGACAGGGCAAGCAGCCGTCAATTCGTTCGAGCTCCTGCTAATTCTCTTCTGCTCTTTCGGCTTGGCGATGCAACAGAGTAACCGCAATCACAAACTTGGAGCCGGACATCCAGAGGAAGAAGGTCGACCTGCTAAAACTCTACAAGACCGTCGTCGACCTGGGCGGATACACCGTCGTGTCGGGGAAGATTGGTACGTACGGACCTATCACCATCTCGCCGCCACCCGCGATGCCACCTCTGAACTGACAAACGCGTCTTTTTTTCGCGGACAGGTCTGTGGAAGGAGCTCGCCGTGGAGTTCAACCCGCCTCAGCATAACACAAACATCGGCTTTGTCCTCAAGACGATCTACTGGAAGAATTTGGCGTATGTCCTCCATCGACATCATCATCATCATCAACACCATCATCGTCCATCCCAAGCGCATCAACACGCCCCACACACCCCACCATCGCCATCACCAGCTAACATTCTTTCCCTCTTAAACCAGAGCATACGAGTGCGAAAACCACTGGAAGGTCGAAGCTCCTCCACCAGACGCTATCGAGACGCAGACCGCCGCTGGCACCGACCTTGTCGGCCGTAAAGCTCCTGAGGCCGTTGAAGCCAGCAGCCCAGCTCTCTTGACTAGAGGCCGGAGCGGGACCGGTGAAGCAACCACCCCAGGGGCAACTCCGTCCTCATCAGGTAGAACGTTACGAGAAGCTCCTCCAAAACGACAGTTCTTCCAACCCGACGTATCAACACCCAAGCCTCGCAATACCGTATCCATGAATCAATCGCCAGCTCCACAGACTACGGTCAACGGGAAAGGTTCGACGCCAAACGCCATGCAAGCATCTTCGACACCCTCGCACGCGAATAACCCTCCCCTACCTCCTCTCAGAGTCATCCCAGTTCCGACTCCATACTCCAAACCCCAGGCTTTCGCACCCAAAGCAGCATCCCGCAATGCCAACAGACCCGCCGTACCAAACCTCCCTCATGGCTACCCAGCAGATGGACCATCGTTAATGTGGCGAGCTGTTATGGGAATTGCTTCCCGAATTCCTTCAGAGGTGGATTTTGGCTTGACTAGCCTTCTGCAGAGAACTTCTTACGTTGGTCACTCAATCTCTTTCTTCGACTACCCTCAGCTTGGAGATGATCTCGTCCGAATCCTTCGAGATTGTGTGGAGGCCTTGGAAGCTAGAGCCAACAACGATCCTTTCGTCCCATCGAAAATCTTCGAAACAAAGGAGTGGCGTGAAAAGGTTGATGTCGGTCTCCATGCGGTGGATATACTTCGCAACCTTACCTGCTACGATCCTACCAGTCGCAGCAATCACACCAACGCAAGAAAGCTGAACGACAAATACCCCGATGCCGCTTCCACGCTAGTCAGAGCCCTGCGGATCGCCGACGAGACCGACGACGTTGTTGGATTGAAGGCTGGCTGTCTGGAGATTATGGAGGCAATGATCAAGGCTACCCACATCGACGAACAATACGAGGCGGAGCTCGTCAGGCTCATCTGGCATTGTATTGGCACTAAGGAGCGCTCTTTAATCACTACTAGTCTCCGGATAATGGTTCAACTCTCACTCAAAGAGAGAACGCACTATCTGAGAAGCATTCCGCCCGATGTCATGGCACGAATACATGATCTCCTGATGCTTGGGGACGAGGAACTCAATGTAGAATGTCTGGACTTTCTCTACCATGCCACGTTGCTCGAGGAAAATGTGGCCGAAGTCACCCAAGGAGAACATGCAGTTCCAAACATAGCACAACTCGTCCGTCTGCTGTCCTTCGGTCATGTTCGCATCCCACCACCTATTCCGACAGTTGTCCAAAGCCCTACGAAGTCGAGGAAGCCTGTTCCGGTCGTCACCCCTGACCTTCCTCAGGACCTTCTTGAAGATATTCTCAAGCTGCCCGAACCTCAACGTGCTGTCTGGTGGTATGTATCATACAGTTGCAACCCTTCACCTCAATGCAAAACTATTGACTGACGATGAAACACTATCAGGATGCGTGGATGCTTCGAGGCGAACCCGGAAAGCGAAATCACTCAACTCGCATTATGGCAAGCTTACCAGCGGCAGTTCACAGGTTTCATCAATGCCGGCATACGACCGCAGCCATTGCTCAATGCCAACGACTTTATCAAGAACGTCGCAACCGCATTCAGTACCGCGCGCCCCCAAATGATAGCTGGAGAGGGCGGACAACCTAACCGGTTCGTTATCAACGGCATTGTCCCACGCGAGGAGCCTATGGGTTTGGACTACAACGTCTACCTCCGCTGCGACTGGCTTCTTCCCGAGGCTGGGCCATCCGCAATTGACGCAACAGGCTCATCACCCAAGATGCGAGCTTGTGGTAATTTCTTCGGCAACGTCAAGGCGCTTTTCGATCACGTTCGCTCCAAGCATACTGCCGTCGAAAATCCCGACATGAAAGACCAGCCTTGCATGTGGAAGAATTGCACTCGCTTCCCTCCACCGGGAACTTCGGAGCGAAAGGTGTTTTTGAAGCACCTAATGATCCATATGCCGATCAAGAGAAAGGAACCCGGCATCAAGACTTCTAATGGCGCGTCGACCACGGTGACAGCTAAGCCCTCCTCGAGCCTTCCACCACCAAAGAAGACACCCGACACCGCTGCGGCTTCGTCGGCCAATGCTATTCCATGGACAACCGAAGTTCCCGTTAAGCCTAGCGCCACTGGTGAGCTTGTGGGGGTCGCGTCGATGGCAGCCCATGTGCTCAAGAATCTGAGCAAAGTCACGACTGAGCCTGGAGTTAGCCATATGAATATGATCCGCCAGGATCTGATCACCAAGATTTCAATGAACGCCTCTCTCACGGAGATTCTCACCGATGTATTATCGAATATTTACGATGCGAGAGAGAATCTCACGGATGGTGTTCAGATGATGTCGGTCGATGGTGATAATTGAGTCTGTTTAATTGTTTCTTGGATCCCCGTTTCTTCATCCTAATAATATATATCTCTCTCCCTGTTTCCTCGATTTTCAAGTGGGGTTTCTTTTCGCTCTTTTTATGAAATTATTCATCGCTGTTCTTGACAGTAGGGGCTAGAGGCGTTATTGTCTTTAAAGAACAAAAATCAGACGTTATCCCTGATGTGTAATATTTCCTGTTATGCGATCGGAGCAGTTCAGCTTTCGAGGCGTTATGTTATACGACGTTCATGTACGATAGCTGCAATATGCCTTAATTAATCAATAGTCTTCATGGAGGGTATATCGATCGATATCTGGTCTCGTCTTTGCGTCCAGCGTCTGGTTTACGAGACAAGGTCTCGTCAGACCAGACTGTAGTAGTGCAAGCACACTTCGAGCCGTACAACCCGCGGCTGTGTTGTCCTGGTCACTAAGGTCTCAAGACAATATTTCTATATAGAGTTCATCTATATAGAACAATATAAAATTATATAAAATTATATAGAAATACATGAAAATATATAAAAATATATAAAGAAATATATAAAATGATCATAAAGCTATAGCCACAGCGTGCCGAGATACCGCGCAGACTAGTCTCGGTGGCAGACCCGCCTAGTTATCTGTGGGCAAGATCAGCGTCTAGCACCGAGGATACGCGCAGAATAGCAGCAAGATACCCCAAATCTTCAAATGCCGCTTCGTCTTCCAAATCAAATCCAATTTTATTTGAATGGCATATCAGTAAACTCGATCTCAGCTCTTTCTGACGATATGCACGACCAATCAGTTGACTAGACCTCATTTGATTATACACGCATGTGCCGTCAATGCGGTCCAGTACTGCGGTGTGATATCGGAATAACCCAGCCACAGTCCGAAATCGTGACGTAGTATTGCATAGATCCGGTTTTCATGCGATCTGCTTCACCAAGCCTAGGCATCGGAGTCTCATAGTATTACTCCCACACCTGTTGAAATCTAAAGATCGATCACCCCCTAAAGGAATTTTTTTCTAAAAAGAGACGGTGAAAGTGAATATGCGTTGGTAGTTTGATGTCTAACTACTTCTCCATTAGAATTCTAGAATGGGAACGATTGTCCAGGGTACCCTGATCTGGGGCTTTCCTCCCATGTAACAAAAACAACAACAACAAGTTAATACATTAAGGATCGTCTTCATATAGTCTCGAAGCCAGACAGCCCAGCGGGCCATCGAGCAGGCTGGCCCCGAGACCAGTCTTCATATACGTATCTTCATGATCGGGTTCATATAACAAATTTTTTTTTTTTTTTTGGTTTCGCAAGATTTTCGAGAAAGCAGTACACATTCTCGCCCAGACGACATTGCTGGCAATAAGCCAGAACTAGTCTCGATACCTTGAACCGTTATGGTTTGGTAACATAGCCATCAGCATCCTGCAAAGCTGTATATGACGGGTTGAAGTTATAAAAGACACTGTTCCGGTTGGTGGATTCCGCCTCGTTCTTTTTGCCAGTACCCCAATTCTGCGCGGTCGAGCTAATAGTGGTCTTATCTCCCCAATACCAAGCTGTACAGCGCCAACTCAAAAAGGTGCCACCAGCCGAAGTCCATATTTGGTAGATGTTGAGCCCAGCGCAGGGCCGATACTTGGGCCCCACAGTGTTGTCGCGATTCCAGGTAGTTTTGTCTCTGCACCATTGAGCGCAAATAGTAAAGACCTGTGCAAGGGTCTGGTCGGGAGGGAGGTCAGGGACCCTATTTATCATGTATCCTCGTCCATCTCCGGTGCTAGTAGCTTTAACAGCGAAGTTACCGAGAGAAACTGCCGTAAAGTCGGCGCTGGCTGGCAATTGTTCGTAGGCGTATGATTCCGATGCTACCACATCAGGCGCGCCGTTCCTCCAGGTACTTGTTTCTAACCCAGTACCCGAGTACCTACAACAATGGTAGACGCCATTGTAGAAAAAGACATTGATAGTTTTGCAGCTTCCCACGCATGTAGCTGCGCAACCAACTGAATCGAGCGTAGGAATAATATCGCAGGGCGGGATCCACCCATTTGGATTACCAGGGGCACTCGCTCCAGAAAGCCAGTAGTCTACGGGGCCGAATACAAACTTGTAGCCCGGAGGAGTAGGAGGGTCAGCACGCTTGACGAGCGTGCTGACTGGATTATCGATGAGGGCCGGAGCCGGGGCCGCTTGTGCCAGAATTGCAAAAAGCACGGCAGCACCCGCGGCAGCAGGTTTCAGATGCTGGGAGGTTCTCATCATTAACTATTAAAGGTCGATAGCAGAATAATAGATTTTGGAGCAAAAGTTGAGATATTTTTCGCTTCGAAGGCTATACAGTCCTATACTCTTATCTTAAACGTTCGGGATATTTTAGGAGCTGGGTACAATAGGAACTGAGCTGAGGGTGATACTGATGTCGTTATTGAGAGGGTAGATGCTGCCCTTTATATACTAATTGATCCAACGACCATCTATCCTTTCTCTCTGACCACTAGAACATGTATACGTACTATAGGCTTACATTCATGGATGGCGCAGACCTATCGAAACTGTGTATGATCAAAACGCCATCCTGCACAATCGCTTGTAGAGCATCTTGGTATCCAGCCATTACAATCACAAAACCTTGATAACCCCATATTCACGGCGACGGAATCACCCCACTAGCTTTGTGGCACCGCAAGGAACTTGCGAAATAGTCCACATACATGCCTAGGTACATATAATTACTATAATATATGATTAAAACAAGTGGTAGGACCGGACCTAGCGACGCTTCAGCCGTAGATTATTATATTTTTCTACGTACCTTAGGTCAATGTTGGATCCAGTATGGGCTAACTATTATGTAATGTCCGTAGGTCTACGTAAGAGCCGTGCGTACTAGCTGATAGTCAGTCTTGAGCCGATGGTTTCTCTCGCCTGTGATGGTTCACTAGTGGATATATATACTAGCGCGAGCACTAGTCGACTCACACCGTTAATGCCGGAAAATCAAAGAGTACTGATGCAACTAACGAACGATGGCGCTCTGCTCTAGATCAAGCGGCCTGGTAATATCTTGAAAACTTAAAGTTCGCGCTAGAGGGAAATAGTTTAGGCTATCGTCTCCTGTGGAAAGCACGGACGTTATCGCGGAGGAGCCAAAGGAATATACAGGTACACAACTTTATGGAAAGATCATAAAGTAACGTAACGGAAGATACGATGAATAACTTCTTAGAAAAGACTCTCATAATAACCCCAACTGCGTTCTACAGATTCTCAGTATATATGTTGGCTAACGAAAGTTACCAGCATAGAGTGTAGAGCGCTATAAAGCTTGAGATGAGGCGAGTCTCGCTGCGTCTAGACCTTTATAAGATAGACTACTGCAATTTCACTTGGATAGGCTTAGCTAGGTCGCTTTCTTCGAAACTTTCAATGCCGACCAAGCGTACGTATACTTCATGATCAACAGTACTCATGGGAAAAGGTGGCTAACTCTGACAAATTGTCGACAGTGGGCTACAATGCTGCAAGGTGCTTCTAGTACCTGATTATAGGGAGAAGTTATGTTAGACATTGAAGAAATGGCAAATGTAATGGAAATTTAAAACCTGCTTGGGGACAGATGTCCCGGAAAGAAGTTTGCTTTGATTAGTTCTCGCACCGACACCAGTCAACTTGTGATCTAGTGCTCGCGGAGTCCCGCCTAGAAAACCACAAGCGAGAAAATAAAACAAGAAGAGAGACAAAAAGGCTTACAGACGGGCCTCAAAGCTACGATAGGGCCTTCTAGCGGCCGTTGGGAAATAATCACTAAGTATCAATCTAGCGTTACAGCGCATAGCAGCAGAGTGGCTAGCACCATCCACAAATATATGTTGTGATTAGCGCAAAATAACACTCGGAGGCGAGCACGTTCCAACGCCAGCTATTTGATGTCGACCCAACCGGCCCAGATAATTTTCCAACCTCACCATTACCAGCACCGTAGGTTGCCGCTCGAGATATATCTTTTATAAAATACAACACTACCTAGATCAACATGTTTACGACGCCCACGTAACGGAGAATATACCGCATATTCCGATTCTAGTATAGAGCATTAATGTCCGCGGCAGCTTGGTATTATTGAGAAAGGGGAATTTGAAAAATTGAGGCAATTTCAAACAGGATTTAGCTGCATTGCCACTAGCACAGCACGCATATCTATTTCTTAATCTCGCGCGCCTATCATGGTCCAAATGTCTAGCTACAGCTAGTTAGCTGACCCAATGTGGCTTGACACCAGTGATGCGCCCTCCATCGATCGCTCGATCATGGCCTTTCTCTGGGTCAACCTGGCGCCTGGAGGTAAATGCAGGTTTGCATATCTATTTCACGCTTTTCTCAGCGAATGCCATCCCATCGGAGCCTCGTGAACAGACCACGCGCAACTTCAGCCGCTTCGTCTGAAATTAAGTCGAAGTCGACGAAGCTAGCTTCTTCTGAAAGACATGCAATGCACAAAGGATCTACATCTATATACGTATATATACATCTCAAGATCTTAGTACTCATACGACCAAACAAGACTACAGTGCACACAAGGCACGAATATATGAAGCTGTAGTGATCATCATATATATGTACGAAAGGCGGCTCAGAATCCTGGGGTCCAATCGGCACGGCGAATCTTACGAGATCTAGATCATAAGGCATCACCATCGAATTTGATAGGAAAATTTACCCTCCAGTCAGGACGGTAGCCGCTGCTAATAGATTTTCACCTGTACAATGTCTAGAAGGTTTTGGCCAGTGTCTTCGATTATCCTATCCTACTTATGATAAACCCAATTCTCTCGTTTCAGGGGATAATGATGAAGACCATTAAAGATGGCCAAAAATGACACTAGGTAGGCCTGATGCTAATTTAAGAGAGCTGACGGGCCGATAATTACGCTACCAAGTCATCCGGTTGGGGTTTCTCTTGCCTTGTACGCCTGGTGTCATTAATCTGACCGAGCAACTTTCATGGATCTTTCCCAAGTCAGCTTTCAATCAATTGCAGAGTGACGGGAAAGAATCCAGTTGATATTCAAAAGTCATAAGTCTATCATCAACGTTGCAGCGTAGTCGGATCCACAAATGCTTTTAATTAAGAAGCACCCGGAAAGGTTGATTATTTTCTTCCAGTCTGATGAGATTTAGATATTCTACCAGCATGTAACACGAGCGTGTTATACCTGTACAGGCTTGATGCTGTCATCCTCCTGATCTTGTTAAAGAAGCAGCAGAATATCATTTCCCCAATTTTCTATGTCCGTTACCCAATATAGTCTAATTGACGGGACCTATCGTAACTTGTGCCGTAGCTTCCGTCTATGTCAGCTTCGGTCTCAGTCATGCAGTTCAACAGATCCTATAACGCTCGGATCTGATTCAGGTGATCCCGGCTCGTAAGCTAGCCTGTGCGAGACCGTATATGTCTTTTCGAACCTTGAAGGTGAGTGCGCAATTTAATTTCCGATTAGTTCCTGAAACTCTACCTTGGCCGGCGATGCTCTGTGAGACACTCATAAAACATTTTGCAATGTTTCCATTGTCTCCGCATACTTGCGCGTATTTACGTTTATTCGCTATATCGTCCCCTTACAGTAATAACACAAATCGGTGGGTTGTTGACCGAGATCCGAGTCTGCACTGGTCAGGTTAAGGAACCGAGTTCGCGAAATTACGCCTAAAGTACAGAGCCGCAAAGGGCTGCACCAAAATAACGGAAATTGACTTTATGTGGTGCATTGCATTTGCCATCCATAAACCCCTGTGTTACATGCATGTTTGATGCAGATGGAAAACCGAACCATGCATATATGACAGGACGGGACGTTCTCTCTCGGACCCCGCTCTCAACTTTATCTCACCTATGCTATAGAATTTAGCACAAAAAGTTCAAATATCTCTAGCAAATCAGGATATATACATCCTATCGGACTCTCCTCATGGGATCGCTTAAATGTGCAATCTGCAATACAGCTCCCGCTCAATTCTGTTCCAGATGCCGCTCTGCTGCATACTGTGCCTCTAGTTGTCAGAGACTCGACTGGCCGGTTCACAAATTGGTTTGTAAGGCGCTCAGTACCGGCCTCGACCCTCGACCCTCGGCTTCACATAAGCTTGGGATACTATTTCCTGAGGATTCGACCCAGCTCGAGCTAGTCTGGGTTGAATGCGAGACGAAAACGGAAGACGATGAAGAATATGAGACTCCAAAAATCCGCACCTTTCTTGAGCGACGAGGCCCTACAGGTCTTGAGATTAAATCTCTCAAGAAGAACGTCCCTCGAGGTTACGACCTTGATCATACTATCGATCTCCACTACCGCGATGCATTCACCTTTGACGGCTCTACCGAGAACAAGTGTATACAACGGATCACGAATGGGAGGAGCGGCCTTGATTGGCGGGGACCAATGGTTGTTATGAGCTTGCCTGGCGTAGCCGTGGATCCGGGACGGTATCAAAATGTTACGGCTGCTGACCTCAGAGTTGCGGTTGATTATTTGACGTGTTATACTGATTCCGGATTTCGACCGTTGTAACCAGCTCCTGCATATATAGGTGGGCATAGGCACAGACGGAAACTGCTGGACTTCATTTAATATTCTTGTCATCTGCTTGAATTGGTTCTTCGAATTCGTAAAAGTTTAGTAAATAGCATTCACAAAAGTACAGATGCGCAGACCAGCTGCGAGTGCCGATGTTTGGGAAGCCATCCCCTGTGTCTTTTGCAGATTTCGGAGAATATGACTTCAATTTGGAATACTCGATGTCTTCGTCGGCAATATTAATTTAATCCGGATACATTTTGTGTACAGAAGACATTCTACACAGAATTTGAAATAGGAAAAATAAGGATACGCCATATCGAGTAATAGACGACAACTATGCATGTATGCTGTTGAAAAGCTCCTACTTTGTAAGAATCGGGCAATTACCTTCTGATTGCCCCCGGTATCTCCCATCAGTGATGCTTCCTTTTCTTTTGGCCCCATAATCAGTTTTATGGCGTGCACAGTGGACAAAAGATTGCAATATTGGTGTGCTCATGTCAATATTTATTGAAAATTGGCTATATACTTGTGACCCTTGAGCCAACTTTTAACCTGAAGACTAAATAATTCCCCAGCGGCAGCCTCAATTCTGCGAAATCAACCCTTTCTCAGGTGAGCCCTTTCTCGGCCTTGAAAGCGTCCACATCGAATTTACCATCTGTTAGGCGCGGATCCTCTGGATCACCTTTCCACACGAATGTATTCGCCTCAATAGGCATCCGATTCTCCCCGGGATACACAAGCAGTACGCGTCCGATCTTGTAGTTTTTTCCTTGATGTTCGATCAGCCGTTTGAGATGTTCCTCCGAGGACACCGTATATGAACACCCCGAAAGTACGGGATCGGGATCCTCATCGTATTCATCCCAGTCTTCCGTAGTGCGGGCAATTAGAGCCGGATTCTGGCCCCAAAGTTTCGTTTTGAGCACTCGAGTATGAGCCTTCTCTAGAACGGGCGGCTCGGGGAGCTCGAGCACCTTTTGTAGCCATTCAGGGATCATGAGGCTTCCATAAAAGAAGAAGAGGGTTGGCTGAAAGTCTTTTGGCTCTGACCGGGGGAATGGAGGCGGTAGACCTCTGGCTATGCATTCCTGTTCGAGGCTGACCAGCTTCTGTATGGGATTGTAAAAAGAGGGTAGAGAGTCATAAAATTCATCGTAAAATTTCCAGAGAGCTTCACTAGAGATTTCCGGGGCCTCGCGCTCGGAGAGGTCAGGAGGGGGGCTCTTTGGATCCGGGGATTTGTCCGGATCGTCCGCGTCCGGTTTGGGGGTCGCCATCGTCGTTGTTCAATAACGATGGAAGGATATCTGGATGACTGCTTTCCTTTCAACAGCTGAAGGAGTATGACTAGCTGAAACGTTGGAGATGATGGTGTCAGACGGAGCTGTGAGGATGATGTTGGGAGAATTTTGCTATTTGAGTAGTTGGGTAAATAACGTAATATTCACGTAGAAGGTTTCAATTATGTGATCTGAAGTGGGTCCTGAGGGATCCGAGGATGCACACTTTTTATGCTCGGATATATATGGCGATCATTGCGTCCAGCGTCTGGTAATGTTTGCGGGGCGCATGGTGATATCGTGAGTAAAAGCTAAAATGGGTTGGTTGTCTTTTAAAAGAAGTTTCCGGTAGATCTAGTAGCAGAGCTATCTCACGGACCAGACAGAACATTCTGAGCCAGTGAAGTTGGACCTGCCGCAGGCGGTGATAGAGGGGTTGGTAGCATGAATCTGTGATAGTCGTCTTCCGAGATAGAATAGCAACTGTGATGAAAGCTTGGTGATTGATGAGATGATGCACAGAGAGCAGTTCGAGTTCTCTCACACCACTACAATTTATACACGCCGTTTTAACAACGGAGCGTGCCATGCGTGGCCTTAGCAATGTGCAGGTATATAAGTCGCCGCTTTCCACCATGATCTGCGGATGACAACCTCTTATCCTTACCCTCTCTTCCAATTCAACATTCTTCACCCATCACCACCATCCGACTAGTCCCGTTTTCCCACCCGCACCATCCCAGATGCTCCCGTTTGCCCACCAACCCTGCACTTCATTCTCAGACAGGCCTCGTCAGACTGTGTATACTAAACTTAGTATTCTTATATCAGACGTGTTCGAAGTTGTCTCGAGGATCTTAACCTCGAGAAAACCCCCGATTGCGACTGCACTGGGCAACTGAGATCGAGAGGGTCTGGGCTGCCCCGGATCCGAGGTTTACTTTACCCCAGCGACGAATGAGATCTGTGGGCTTCACATCCACCTTGTGTCGATAGGAGGCTGGACCTTAGAGAGCCTCAAATCACGATTGACCGATCATTGACAGTCTTCTGTCGGCAGAGAGGGCTAGATCCCTGTGACGTGTGGGCATAGTCTCGTCACCAGAGGTTGCCAAAGTCCTCCAAGGGCCCTAGGAATGGGGCGGGTCCGTTTAAAGGGCTCAAGCACACGGTCAAGCGGATTGATAGCTTCGAAAACATCATGGCCTTCCACGACGATATGTTGTATGGCCGAATGGTGCCTGACTATAATGGTACACCATCGCGGTAATCAATTCTAATTGTCTATGTACATAACGTGTGAATATTAGGGATGTCATTTGATTTCTGCTTTATTCGGGTACCGGTTCCTCTATACCCGGATTCAAGTTTCCGGCCTTCACAAGCCGGACCACAACATCTGGTAATCTTGATAGATCTGCAGTAGCAAAGTTGCATTTGCAATCGAATTGTGTTGCGAAGGCACTCTGAGGATAAAAGCAGTCTAGTAAACGGGGTATGTTCAGAAGATATTGGAATCGTCTCTCGATAATCTGAGCTATTGTTCGATAAATCCGCACCCGCACAGCCTGAATCCGATTCAAGGCGAAGACTGAGGAGGCGGCAGCCCTCTATCTATGCATCTGTTGCGCAGGAGAGTCCTCTTCTGAACGGTACTTCGATCGACGGGGAGGGATGCCCAGATTTCGTTGTAGATTTTCCTGAGGGCCCTGTTGGAGGTATCTGGGTCTTGAGGGGTGTCGGGGTTCGTATTGTTTTGATCAAGGATGATACTGGTGTTAAGGACGGCGCTGGGTGTCCCGCTGTTTGAATTCCGGGAAGCCATCTTTGCTCGTCGGAAGGAAACGGCAAGGCTAATAGCTATAGTATGTGGATACCTTGCCTCCGGCGAGGCCCCGATCCGAGGAGTTCTAGGATTGACGACCGATTTCGGAGATGGGGCAAAGTAGACGGTATGCGAGTGAGAGGAGATGGTAAGCAGCAGTAGCAGCAAAAGCAGAAGATGCTTCGAAACTTCAAAGATGATGATATAATGATGGTTAATATTGCATTGACCTCTCAAGGTTAATATATATAATAGTGAAGAATTCTAGAAGAGAGGAAAGGCTTGAAAGATCAGCCATGGTAGCTAGCTTATATCCCTTCCCGTCGACATGTCGACTAAGAGCGAAAGCATGAATCAGATCCAGCCAGCTAGAATACATCCAGCTAGATCGCGCATAATAAATACGCAGTTCCACAAGATCATACTGGCGCAGTGTAACTTAGCACATCAGCTGGCCGGTGATGAATGCATGATTCAGATGCCGCCAAGAGGCACCAGTACCGGATTTTCAGGCTACATTCACGGAGGGAGGGAGGGAGGGCAGACTAGCTATCGCGCTACGGAAATGCCGGAGCCAGGGAAAGACTGCGGAAGCTGCTTCGAGATGATGCGACGTGGTTTGCTGGTAATGGTGAACACGTGAATTGATTCGGCCATACGCATGTCGCTACGTGCCAGACCCCATCTTGCGTACACCATGATCCATGCTGCCTGCATGCGCTGGGATCTTGATCTAAGATTCGTTAATCAGATACGGCTGAAGCTATCACGGAATCAGCTTGACTCAAAAAACAACGGCGATCTCAGCTGTGCTACAGAAAGAAGCCAGAAACATCATCGATCTCGTCGCCGCGGAAAACATTCAGGTGACACAGAAGGGGGATTCGGACAAGTATTGAGCATTTGATAAAGCTGCAGTGATAAAGGTCTCAGCTCAGTCCATCTCGCAGCAGAAGCTAACGTCATAGAATCTCAAAAGTATGGAAAGAAAGGGATAGTTTGTCTTGAAACCAAAAAGCCGGTGGCGAAATGTCTCGGACTGCGCTGGCAAGGCAATGGCAGACGGCCGGCCAACTAGTTAGTTATTCGGACGAGAGGATGAGCGAGCATGTCCGTGGTCTGAGAATGAGAAGACGGGGCGGACGTGCAAGAAGCAGTGCATGCATCGATCCCGGTCTTGGTGGAACATGTGCGAGCGTCGAATTTGACACAGTGCTGGCTGTTGGTGGTGGTGTGTCTGGTGTGTTTAGTTGCAATTCCAGCTAAAGTGTGTTGGCTGGGCTGCCAGCGATGTGCAGTACCACCACCACAGCTGTATTGATGTATCGAAATTCCGAGTCCCCGGTTCCAAATTTCTGCTGTATCCGTACCAGATCCGCCACCGCCTAAACTACTCCCGGGCGCACGTTTATGAAACCTTCTGGAAGCATACGAGCCGCTGGAACACGCACACCGCGGCCACCAGAAGAATCTTCCATCAGCATCAACACCATTCTGTTCTGGGCCGCCGTCTGTCTCGGCATACTTTTCACAATAGCGCCGCTTCTCCCACTTCGCTTTGTCGACGTCTTTTTGCTCTCGACGCCGCTCTTCCGCCGAGTGTCGACTTCTGTGTGTTCTTCTGGACTAGGCGCTGGTCTACGTGTCGCCGAGCGGTTCTGTTCAGCCTCGCATTTGCAGGTACGCACAATGGCGAGCAGTGGGGCGCCGTATGCGTGGGAGCGGCGTATAGCCGAGCTGGCGGTGCAGCGGGCGGCGGTGCTCACGAAGGCGGTGTATACGGCGCGGGTCAAGGGGACGGTCACGAAGAGCGACAAGAGTCCCGTCACGAGTGCGTATATTACTATTCCTGCTCCTTTAACTGGCCTCCACCCCAAAGTAACGAGACGCATAAGAATCCGAAGGATTATATCATAGATCGTATAAACTATTAATGTGACATGATGCTAATATGTGGTGTCAATGAACAGTCGCCGACTTTGGCGCGCAGGCACTAGTATTCGGTGCCCTCGAACGGAACTTCCCCGCCGACAATATCATCGGCGAAGAAGACTCAGGAGACCTCCGCACGAACTCTGACCTGACGTCACTAGTCTGGGATGTCGTCTCCACTGCGCTCGCGGAGACGCAGGGCCTCGAGGGTGATCTGGGCACCGTGAGCGGACAGAGCCAGATGCTCGAGTTCATCGACAAGGGAGCCTGCGCGAACAGCGCGACGGGGCGGGTATGGGCTCTGGACCCCGTTGATGGGACGAAGGGATTTCTGCGGGGCGGCCAGTATGCGATTGCGCTGGCGCTGCTGGTGGACGGCGTTGTACAAGTTGGTGTGCTAGGCTGTCCGAATCTACCAGGCCTGGATGGCGGGGAGGAAGGTGTGATTCTGAGTGCGGTCCGAGGACAGGGCACCACTGTGGTATGTTTACACATGCATTCCTACACATTTAATAATGAACATTCCTAGGCCGCGGCCACTAATTGTTATCCCGCTGGCAGAAACCGCTATCAGCAGATCTGGATAAGACAGAGCCGCGCAAGACGACCATTAACGCAATATCGTCAGCATCAGAGGCCAGCTTCTGCGAAGGCGTCGAGTCCGGCCACTCAGCCCACGACGTACAAGCTCGCATCGCAACAACGCTAGGCATTACCAAACCGTCCGTCCAGCTCGACTCTCAGGCCAAATACGCCTCCATCGCCCTTGGCCGCGGTGAATTGTACCTTCGTTTACCCGTCAGTATGACCTACGAAGAAAAGATATGGGACCATGCGGCCGGTAATATAATCGTTGAGGAAGCGGGCGGAGTGGTTGCGGATATGTACGGCCGCCCGATAGACTTTACAGTTGGCAGGACTTTGAAGGAGAATAAAGGCATGATTGCGATGCCGAAGCAGGTTTCTGAGGAGGTGATGAAAGTTGTGCGGGAGATTGCTGTGGAGCATTATGGACCGCCGCCGAAGAGCTCCTTGTAGATATTACACATACATACGATAGTTCAGCTCATAGCTAGCAAGCTCGGTGGCCTCACCGACTAGACGGTCAGCTATATAAATAAAAGTTTTGGGAACTGCATGCATTCGCTATATCTATATATACAACACTGCGATAGAGCCGAGATACCATGCCCGAGTATATACAATGCAACGTAGATGAAAGATATAACCAACTACTTGATCTTCTTCGCCTTGAGCCTGATCGTTTCGTCGTTGACAAAGATACCCTTGCCCTTATACGGCTCCGGCACTCTCCAGTTGCGGATCTTCGCGGCAAACTGCGTCACCCGCTGCTTATCCACGCCCTCGATCAGCAGCCGCGTCGGCACGGGCGCCGAGGCCGTCACGCCCTCCGGCACCGGCATCAAAATCGGATGCGAGTACCCCAGCTTTAAATTTACAACCTTCCTCCCCGTCAGGAAACGGCCGGACCCATCCTCAACGATCGCACGGTATCCCACGCCGACGAAGCGGACGATTGCAGCGTGTCCCTCCGTCACGCCGGTGATGTGGTTTGCGAGCAGCGCGCGGATGGTGCCCCATGACATTCGCTGGTTTCTGATCTCCGAGCGCTCGACGGTGACGAAGGCTTTCGAGGACTTGATTTCAGAGTCCGCCGGTGCTGGAACGTGTTTGATGGATAGGTACGGTGGGATCGGTAGGGTGACTTGGCCGAGTGGGCCGGCGATGGTGACGGTTCGGATTCGTGGATGGCGGGAGATGTGTTTTAGCGGCGGGGGGTTGTAGATTGATAGGGTGACGCCGGGTGGGAGGATGAGGGGTGCGCTGCCGACTTTTGAGGCCTTTGGAACTGTCGACGAGAAGGAGCGGCGGGCGAGGCAGCGGTGGCAGATGGACGGCGGGGAGAGCGCGAGCCGCGCGAAGCGGCTATGCAGCGATGTCGACATGTTGGAATCAGGTGTCGCTGTAAGGAGGTATTATCTTGCGGCCATGTTCGTATAATGGTTAAATTGGTCAATTGGCGCGGTCCGTGGACCTTAAGCCTCTGCGACGGAGGGGTGAGGTTGTCGAGATGATAGAGCTTGAAGACCTTGAATTGAAGAAGTTGACGAATGAAGTTGAAGAAACGCTGTGCGCCTTTCCCTTTTGGGAAGTCACGTGTGCCGCATTTCTTTGATGAGTCCCTGGTCCCTTTGCCTTCCTTCAGTCTTTCGTCCCCCATCATCACCAGTCAACCACCACCACCACCATCACCGCCACCGACCGTCGACCACCGTACCAGCCATCTACGGCCATCGCCCGACGTGCTTGACGTCCCCCGCCGGCAATCATGGGTGGCGATCTCAATCTCAAGAAATCATGGCATCCACACCTCATCAAGAACCAAAAGCGAGTATGGGAGGAAGAAATGAAGGCGCTCAAAGAGCGCAAGCTCACCGACCAGATGCGCAAGGAACGCGCGGAAGAACGACAGCTCCAGGAACTCCAGGCTATCCAGGAGTCCGCGGGGGGTAAGAAGCGCCAGGAACGTGTGGATTGGATGTATTCCGGCCCTTCCTCCGGCGAGAACGGCCCTGTCAGCGAGGAACTCGAGGGATACCTGCTCGGAAAGCGACGGGTCGACCAGATCCTCAAGGCGAAGGAGGCCGACGAGACGGCGGCGCTGAAGAAGGATGCGGACGCGAGCTTCATGGCGGTGCAGAATGCGAATACGGTGCGGGATACGGCCAACAAGATCCGCGAGGACCCTATGCTTGCGATCAAACGACGGGAGCAGGCCGCCCTCGAGGCCATTATGAACGATCCGAGTAAGCGACGCATGATGCTCAAGGAGTCCGGAATGGAAGACAAGCGGGAGAAGGAAAAGGACAAGGAACGGGATCGCGAAAGGAAGCACCGATCTTCGCGACACGACGACGACCGCCGCCGTCACAGAGATAGAGATCGGGATAGGGATAGGGACAGCCACAGTCACAGCCACAGAGAGCGCAGCCGCGAGCGACGACACCACCGATCCCACCGCGACCGCGACGACGAAGACCGCCACAAAAGCCGTCATCACCGCCGAAGCTCACGCTCAAGATCCCGTTCCCCCCGCCGACGCGACGACAAACGATCCCGATCCCGCTCACCACGCCGCTCGCACTCCCCGCGACGCACTCGCGAAGACCGCCACCACCGCTCCCCCAGCCGCTCGCCGATCCACCATTCCCGCCAAAACTCACTTTCAGGGTCACCCTACCGCAAACGAGAACGTTCGCCACCGTCCTACACCCGCCGCCGCTCCCCCGATGCCCACAGCCACAGCCACACCCACCGCCGAAACAGCACACATACCAGCAACCGCTCGCCATCTCCCGCGCGAGCGCCGGCATCACAATCCGACGACCGCGCTGCCAGACTAGCCGCCATGCAAGCCGATGCAAACGATCTAGACGAGGCTCGCAACCGCCGTCTAGCAGCGCTCGCGGAAAGGGATAAAATGGAGCTAGAGCAAGACGATACGGCACGCAGGAATAATGCCAAGTGGGGCGGCAAGAGCTCCTTCATCACAGGACTCAACAGGAATGCGGGAAATATGGACCTCGCAGAGCGCGTCAGACGGGGCAAGGGCAGCAGGAACTTTGTCCGTGTCGGCGGGGACGATTAGGTGGAAGATTGATAAACGAATTTTTATTACTGGATGGAGTTTGTGGAGTTGTTACGTCGTATTTCGCTGGGATTTGTTTGGCTGGTTAATTTTTATATTGCGGGGATGGGAAAATTGTCATTGCGTGCTGGTGCTGGGACATGGGCATTTTGGCTAGCTTTATTCGCGAGGGTGGAGAGTCAAATTGACTGGAGGCGTGTGTATTCTTAACTATCGTTTGTCTGTTCGACTTCAGATATAGTATCTGCATGTCAGATCTGATTTCCTTCTGCCTCAATCTCAAAAGTGCAATTCAAATCAAGTGATATCAATATACTTTAACAACTATATCACGATGGTATGTGGTATCATATATACAACTCTCAATACACATATTTAATCTATCAATCCACCAGGACACAGCTGTCTATACACCCAAACCCGGCCGCCACACCACCCTCCTCACTGCTGCTCCCCTTCGTCCGCAGCAGCACCCCCGCCTCACTGTTATGCACAACCTCCACACCGCCGTCATCACCGTCCTTCCATATCACCGTCCCATAAACGCCCAGCTCACCCACAACCTTCCCCTGCATCATCTCGCCGCCACGCATGACGATATTATCCACCTCCGGCGGCTGGATCAGCTCCATGAGTATATAACTCGGCCAAGTCTCCTCATCTATACTTTTCAAAAACTCCGGAATCTTCTCCCTGTATATATTATTCCCGCCGCCCTCGCGCTGCGGCTTCAACACGTACTTCGCAGGATGCTCGAACGCCAGTTTCCGCGCGTGCAGGCCCGCTGGCGACGTGTCGAGCGGGTATATCGATGCGAAGGTACTATATATCCTATTTGCTATCGCCTCATCCTTCACGAAGCGCGCGAGCGAGCCGCGGTCCGCGAGGACCTGTTGCACCTTTTTCGAACCCGCCAGCTGCGTTAGGATCGTGGGACACTTGATCGCGCGGGACTCCTCGAGGAAGTGGCGGGCCGTCCACTCGTCTTGCGTGGGGTAGTCGGCTGGTCCGTAGCCTGCGCGGAAGTAGACGACCGATATCTCGAATACGGCTTGGCGCTGCGGATCGAGCGCGTGGGGTGGGACGAAGAGGAGTTCGTAGTTCGGGCGGATGTGGTAGCTGTATTTGCGGACGTCGGGGAGGGTGGTGCGGAAGACGCGGATGCCGTAGCGGTGTGTTAGGTGGTATTCGAGCCATCGCTGGTCGAAGGCGTTGCGTTCGCCGTCTTGCACGATGAAGATTATGCCGTAGTCGGAGGTTGGGCCTGTGGAGGGCGGGGTGGAGGGCAGGGTGTAGTTGCGGTCCGGTGCGACGTCGTTGATGTATGTTTCGTGGGCCTTCGCGAGGCCGTCGGCGAGGGATTCGAGGGCGGTGTTGCGCGGGAGGGAGGGCTCGGAGAGGAGTGAGGTGGGCGGGTATGCGCCGCTAAGCCAGAGGTAGCGGTGGAGGTCGGAGACCTTGGTGGCGAGGGCGCCGAAGCTGCTCGCGATGGTGTTGAACTCGACTTGGCGGAGGGAGGTGGTGTTTGTGCGCGGGTCGCGGTGGACCATGTAGTCGCTGCGGATGAGGCCCAGGCTGTATTTATGGTGGTAGCCGCCGCCGTCGGTGGAGGCTTTGAGGCGGGTGTGCACGGCCCATAGCTTGCCGATAAAGTCGTCGATGCGCGCGAGTTCCTGCGTGAGGGCGCCGAGCCAGGCTTCGTCGTGGGCGACGCGGGCGTAGAGCTCGTTGCAGGCCGGTTGGATCGCGCGGGCCTCGTCGAAGGGCGCGCGGGGGAACGGCGAGGGGAAAAGAGTCACGGGCGCGGGGGTCGCGAGGCAGTTGTGCGGGTTCGAGGGCGTGAGGGTGGAAGGCGGGCGGACGACGAGGCCGTGGGCGAGGGCGTAGTCGGTGAAGGAGGCGGTGAGGTAGTCAAGCTGGTCGCTGGTGAGCGTCGGCGGGTAGGCTGCGGCCATTGCGAACGGTTAATTGGCTGGTGGACGCGGGGCAGATGGAGCCAATGGCGGGGTGGTGCAGGCTGAGGCGGCGGGGACGCAGGACTGGTCCGCGGATGCGAGAGGCGAGCGGTGGTATTGTATACCGTCACCGCCTGCTGTTTGGGCGTGTAGCAGCGTCGTCCTGAGGTTCGTATTCCCGAGCGTCGATTCGAGATATCGAGATGGCTGGCGGGCGGTGGTGGAGTGATTTCAAAGCAGCCGGGTCGAGACGTCGACGGCGCAACGCAGCGTCGTCGCATCTACAACATCACATCATTCACATTCACGATCACATCACAACATACTACAGAATTACACGGGATGTCCAAGGTCAAGTCAACTGGCTTCGAATTCGCACGTCCCTCCGCGGCTGGCCTGCGCGCTTGTTTGCAGCGTCAATATCGTCGTCCTGGGTATCATATTCAAACAGAAAGGGCGCATGCATGCATGGACGACCGACAGACACAGCGCCGGTGGCTAGCGAGCAGCTGCGCACCGACAGTGCACAACCGATACAAAAAACAAAGCTTGCAAATGCAATAGATCTTGAAAGAAAAAGAGATGATATCTTATGAACAAATGAGATTAATAAAGACCTTCGCCGATAAATGAAGATGTACGGAGGCTCGATCGATATCGGTATTAGTGCGATTGCCCAACCTGACCAGATTGTTAGCCAGCTGGTGCATATTGCCACGACTCACGCCTGGGAGATATAATATATATGGTGAGGCGGCGGGAGTGAGACCGTCGAGAAAATGCCCGCGTAGCCTAGCTATATACCCCACCACAAGCATGGTCGGCGTATACGAGACTCGGTAGATACCGCGCATCGACATTGCATCGCATCGTCGACGGCCAAAACTCCCATCATAACCCAACGCATGAGAGCTAACAGACAGTCGGACGGACGTGAAATCGAGTCGCAGCGCGGCGCTTCATATGAAGATTTCTTTCTTTTCTCAGAAATGTTAAAAAAAAAGATGTAAAAGAACATGCATGGCGGTACAAACATTCACTTTAAATGACCGACAGTCCCCTCTTCTCGTCAATCTTGCGGTACCGGCGCTGCTCTCTCCGCTGGTTGATCACCATCGCCGTGCAGCACAGCATGACAAAGTCGACGGCGACGATGCCGAACAGGATCGTGAAGACGGTGTTGAAGAACTCGTCCTGGAAGGCGGTGAAGGGACCGACGCACGGCTTGGTCTGCGAGGCGACCAGAGCGTTCGGGCACACGTCGTCCGTAACGAACAGGGGCTCCATGGCGGAAATATACCCACAGCATTGAAACTACAATTGATCGATTAGCATGTGTTCATCGATGACAAATCGGGAGAAATAGATTATGTATTACCCTTTCCTGGAGGAGAGTCTGGACGGAAGGGCCGATGTCCTTCCATGCCTGGAACATGGCCGCCCGCTCGGTCAGGGTGTCGACCCAGACGAGGACACCGAGCACGAGCGAGTAGACGGCGCAGATCATGACGAACCAGCCGTGTATCCTCAGCCAGACGAGAGACATTGGCAGCGCCAGCGCCGGCAGCGAAAGAAGGAACGTCGCAGCGCTGATGATGCCATTGACAAAGATTGCTGCAAAAAATCAAGTCAGCCATGTTTACACTATCATATATCACCAGCACAAGCTCTAGCAATATGCATATGGGAGAAAGATGAAGTTACTTACGAACACAAGGCAGATAGTAGAGCAAGATGACATAGGGCGAATCGTTGACCGACAGCGGCAGATTATCCATATGGTGCATGAACATCTGACCGGCAATGATCAAGCCAATGCTGGTGCCAAGGAAGATGATGTCCACAAGGACATAGACGATAAGTAGCGTATTCATCCTGGCGGCGAGGCGGCGACGACAGGCGCGGTCGACTCCTCCAATCCAATCCTATCCTTCCTTCCTCAAGCTACCTCTTGAAAATCAACAGTCGGACCCTTGAAAATGCCAGAGTTTCGTTCCCACGCAATTATATTATCCGCAGCTCGCTCCCTCTGTATATATAAGTACGTATATATACGATCAGGAACCCAACAGGCGAACCGTCGTATATGTATCCAACCCGCTTCGAGACAGCTGCAGCCTTCGGGGCAACGATAGACGTGGATGGCGTGTGCGGTGGAGGGAGAAACCCTTCACTTCGCGTAAGCGACGGGTAATCGAGCTTTTTGGCAAGCTTGCAAAGCTTGGTCGTCTATGCGCGGGGGCGTAATCGTCAATGCAAGCCGGTCGATACCTCGTATCAATGCGGCCGAAGAGGGCGTAGCGTCGCGTCGGCCGGCCGGGAGCACAGGTGCGAAATTAAAGGAACCAACCCGAAAATACCAGCTTTTGGGGTCGTTCGATTCCACTTGCTTGCTCAGCAAGAGTGTGTGGTGTAATTAACGACGTCGGAGGGGATTCGATGGAAACGGTAGTCGTGAAGCGAAAGAGAGAAGGTGAACGCGCAGCGCTACACCGAAAATACAGGAAAATTAAAGTAAAAGAAACTGAAAATACAATAAAATAAAATTAAATAAAAGAGGGAAAAGAAAGTACAGAAACAATGAAGTGAAGAGGGGGAAATGTAAGAATAGCCCAGCTGGCGCAGCTGTGAGGATCGACCTCGTAGTGCGGATGAAGAGATGACGAGAGAAGGGAGAAGAAGAGGGCGGAGGCACAGCGGCGGAAATGCCACACTTGATATATTGTCTCTGGTCCGCAATGCCTCCTACTTCGAGGTCCCCTTGGCGGCTTGCTCGAATCCGGCCGTCACGGGCGCCGGGGCAAGATTACACGAAGAATACGGAGTACGAATAATCCGTAGGGCTACATGGTCAACCTGCTACTGGTCAAATTGCAGCAAACTGCATGCAGTTGAATGAGACCGGCCCTGTTTCCAAGCCGTCGAGACGTAGCAGTCGGAGCGATCGAATGTTCGCGCGGGGTGGTGCTGAGGCAGCGAGCGCCGCCGGGGCTGCCAGCTTGGGCGAAGGCGAGATAATCTGTCTGTGGTGGAGAGTGTTTGAAGCTGTCGGAGGGCTGTCTGGAAGCTGTCTGCAGGCCTGCCAAACTCGGTGCTGCGCGTCCCCGGGTTCCAGACTGGGCCCCGCCAGCCTGCGGACCGAGTCGTCACAGCTTCGCCCCTGATGGTATACCAAGTACTGGGTATGCAAGTGGCGCCAGCATCGTCCGACTGATTGCAGTTGCAATTGGAATCGACGATTGCGATAATATCTCAATGTGAGGAAATTTCAGTCTGCGTGTTATATATCCCCGTCGCACGTTATTGTAATTACAATTACAATATGGTATTTAAATTTTCACGGACTCGCCGGATACGACGTCTACTAGAACATTAAAATAGGCATTTGTATTTGCACCTGCTGTCTTCGCCCAGCGGCGCTTCAGGCGGCTGCAGAGGCAGCGTCCGGCCGGGATCCTCGCTGCTTCGTGCGTTCATTCGCCGCCGTCGACGTCGTTACCTGTAACACACACCAACGAATCAACGTCGTCCTTTACGTCTACATGTCCTCCACTCATTCACCACCAACCTGCATGCACACACTCAACATCGTGAACGAAAAATACGATTATCAGATGATATTTTCTCATTTCTCAACAAATGGCCAGAAAAAAGGGACAGGGAAAAACAATTCAAAAACAATGGGCGACCATGAATCATGGCCTGCAGAAACAATCGCCGTCTCAGCCTGCCAAAGTCCCAAACCCCAGCTTGAGGCGTTCCGCGTCACAGCTCCCCGCTTCGGGTGCCCTCGCCGCTTGGCACCGCCGCCAAATGCTTGTCCCCTCAGAACCAACGTGACCGCGCAGTACCATGTCTACAAGCAGTGTGCTAAGTAGTCTACATGCATACATCCTGTCGATCCGGAACCCGTACCTCGGATACACGACTCCTCGTGTGCGGGTTCCTGGCCTGGTTTTCGCATGGTCTGCTTTTCGGGGGAAGGTGGTACCGGGTACGACTGCTCACACGTGCCTACGGATCGCGATGCTAAACAAAGATAGTATACAGATAGGCAGACGACGCAGATGCTACAAGTAATTAATTATTAGGGTACTGAATCTACGAACATCATGCCAGCCGGTTGCCGTATTCCGATTCTTTGATATCATTTTTCTTTTTTCTATATATTTCTATATAGATATTTTTATCCGGACCGTATTACGTATTTTGTGCTCGTAGCTGCTAGGAGTCGATTCATGACGAGCAGTCACACTCATTTGTGTATTCGAATCGCAGACACCCCTAATTTTGGAATATCAACCATCCTTATCATATCATTCTCTTCTGACCTTGAAACAACAATAGGACTTCAAATAGCACAAGAAATCTAGTGAACCATAAACAACCACAGTGAAAGCACTTTTCACGCCATCCCACAGTTATATCCCGGCTTGACCCCCCACTGCACTATCTATTACAGTCTAGACCTCCATCTTGGCGTTCAGCTTCTCCGACATCTTGCCCGTAATCTTCAGCGCGCGAGGAGCATCCATCTTCGGCATGAACAGCTCGACCAGCTACAATCCACAATCCACGCGTCAGCATGCACCATCGCACTCATCGGAACCACGCATCCTAATCGATAGCTAGGATCCGGACATATCCATGCATGCCTGCTATCACAAATGTTTGCTGTATCACTCACCTGAATCACATTCGCGCTGGAAAACTCATTCCCCTTCCTGAAAAGCTCGTCCACTTCCTTCCGCGTCTTCACCACATAATTCCGATACTGGCCCTCCCGCGCGCCGAGCGTCTGCAGCACGTTCGTGTGTCGCCACGCTTGGATGTCGTTATACCCGGCTTCGGCGCCGTGAATCATCCGCTCGATCGTGTAGCCGTCGTTGTTGATTAGTACGATGATGGGCGTAAGGTTATGTCGGATCATTGTCGAGATTTCCTGGAACGTCAGCTGGAAGGAGCCGTCGCCGACGAAGAGGATGACCCGGCGGGAGGGGTTGGTTTCCTTGACGGCCAGCGCGGCGCCCTGGCAGGCGCCTACGGAGTAGCCGATGGAGCCCCAGAGTACCTGCGAGATGGCGGTAACGCCCTTCGGGAACCGGGTTTCGAGGATGCCGAAATTCGCGGTTCCACTATTGCGTATTATGATACAGATTTCTATGCGTTAGTGTCTGTATTGAATGAAGTGTGGGTTCTAGCTAGTGTGACGTACGTCTCTGTGATTACGACATCGCCTTCCTGCAGCCAGTTGCCAATGTGCGGCCAGAACCAGGAGTGCGTGATCACGTCGCCAGTCGACTCAGGCGCCTCTTTGTTCACCAGCGTCGGAGGGATGGATTTGGCGCTCTCTGTGTGTCGGATCTTGTGGAGATCGAGCGTGTCGAGCAGTTTTTGCAGGACAGATTTCATCCCAATGTGCGGGTACATGGCAAAGCCGACCTGTAATCAAATCACAATCAGTCAGTGATAGTTTCATGCTATGGCAAACAAAGCTAGACGGCGCGGCGCTTACCTTGGTATGGTCAGAGTGCAGCTCGATCGTATGCTTGGTAGTAGTGCGGTAGGTGAACCCGCCGCTGTTGAAATCGCTCTTCAGAGCACCAATCGAGAGAACGAGGTCCGCGGCTTCAATGACGGCCTTCACGTCCGGCCTGGATACATCGCCAACGTAGACACCGCCAAACCGCGGATGAGTTTCATCCACCGCACCCTTAGACTGTATTCACATATATAGACGTTAGCCTCTTGTCGTCAGTGTTGGTTGCAGACTGTGGGATTCTAAGACGCACCATCGGCGTAACGAACGTGGGCAGCTGAGTCTTATCGATCAGCTCGTTGACCTCGTCGATAACGGGATGTCGGATGGCGCAGGCGTCGACTAGGATTACGGCGTTGTTGGCGGCGTATATGATGTCTGTGATTGCCTGGATCGCGTCCGCCTCCGTCTCCGGGTCGTTCGGGTGTAGCGCTAGGTTGAGCGGCTTCTCGAGGCCGTTTTCTGGGATCTTGCGGAGCACCATATCCGTTGGAAGGCCTGTCATTATATATACCTTTTATTAGCTGACTGCATCACACTTGATTCAAGAAAATCACGGGGTGATTGTACATACCGATGTATACCGGGCGAGCCGCAACAAAGCATGCTATAGTCTGTGTTAGCATCAATTAGCCGCTTCGTAGGATGGATACCATAGTCACCTGTCAAGGCGCGGTCGATCTCCCTCGCCGCGATGCTCGGATCGGTAATATTAATCAAGACCTCAGAAATGTTCCTCGACATGTTTGCGAATACCGAGAAATCGCCATTACCAAGCGTATGGTGCAGCAGCGCGCCCTGCTTCTGCGCGATAGTCGAGGGTACGCCGACAATATGGACAACGGGAACATGCTCGCTGTACGATCCGGCGACCTACACATAGCCACACTATTAGCTTCATCATAGAACTTCATTTGATGCATGTATGTGGGAAGGTAAGCGTACAGCAGCGAGGGCGGAGAGCTCGCCGACGCCGAAAGTCGTGATCAGAGCTGAGATGCCCTTGATTCTCGCGTATCCATCCGCTGCATACCCGGCGTTCAACTCGTTACAGTTTCCAACCCATCTATAATTGTGCGCTCACGTCAGTGGCTATTCGGAACAAACCGGCTGGGTAACTGCTACTTACTGGAGGCCGGCTTCGGGCAGCGCATCTAGAGCGACGAGATTGTAGTCGCCCGGAAGGCCGTGGACGGATCTGATTCCGAGCTGGTGCAGCCGCTTGTAGAGATAGAGGATAATAGTAGTTTCTTCCGCCATGGTGAATTGTGAATGAAGCTCAATGCAATTGGCCGTGTCGACTGCGTTGTGGTGATGTTGTAGTTTACTGCGAAGAGGTGACGTCAGGAAATATATCTCGACGAAAGTATATTCAATTGCGCAACCAACTCTGAGTTTCGGACCAATGGAAAAATATATATACTCACGGTAAGAAGTGACGACTATATATACACAAGTCAAAATATATAACGACAGAACGAATTTTCAAGATCGACGCGAAGAGATGGCAATTGAGCTAGCGGGATTTATATTTATAACCTCAACGCCGGTAGTATAGTTCGCTATCAATTGCATGCAAATGACGGTGGCCTGCTCGACACTCCGACTTTCTGATCTCGGATGGCCAGCGCCGGGTTTATCCGAGAATCGCACGATTACAACCTCCTGCCGATAGATAGATGGGGGGATAATACTTTTTGCATATTCACAGCGATATTATTTTTCGTTCGGTGTGTCGCAAACGGCACTCACATGGTGCCGGAAGCGACGGCTCGAATATTTCTCGCCGGCGGCAACTAGTCATGCCGTCTGCAACGGAATGCAATGCATGGCATTGTACAGTTACTAAACCACCTGCGCTAGATACCGCTGCGAAGTGTCGTGATAGTAGCCAAGTGTAAGTCCATTATTGGCATGAATTGGCGTGCGTGGAGGATATTTGCACATTCCTGCATGCAGGCTTGAGAATCGAGAAGTTGGCGAGCCGGGCCTCCACGCGTCACCTTACGAAAATAGAGAATCCATTGGGCCCTTGTACGATGGCGATAGCTTAGCTTAGTCGCAAAGGTACTAGAGCGCTCTAATGTACCATCGTCTGTAAAAACAAGCTTTGCGGTCGGAATGTATTTCCTGATTAATTGGCTGCAGCTGTTAGCTAGCAGGCTGCTAGGCTCAAGCTCGGCCGCTGTGATATTAGCTAACGCGCCGAAGCCAAGTTTCAACCGACGGCCCCACCACGCTTACTAATTTGGCCTATTTGAGAACCCGCACGGAGACGATTCGGATGCTACATAGCTACATTCTAAGCTCTCCAGTACAAGAACACGGCAGGTTACACCGATATCGCGATATCATGGCTACCTCGGAGCTCTTCTTCGGCCCGTTCAAGGTCACCACGCAGGTATGTCGCCACCACATTTACCGACCCGCAGTCAATATACATACTCTCCACGCAATGCTGTCAGGTTTATGGACGTATGCCACATCAAGCCATCATGAAGCTGACGGAACCCCGCACGAATAGGTCTTCTACAAGACGCGGCTTTCCAGTACGTTGACAGATGGATATCTCCTCCACCTCAGCATTGAGCAAAATCATCCATGCTCACATAAAATCATTGCAATTGCCTGACCGGTGCCGACGTGATACATAGTGGCCATTGTCAACATCAAGCCCATTCTGCCCGGTCACGTCCTCGTCTGCCCACAGCGAGTCGTCGCACGGATCAAGGACATGACGAGCGAAGAGGCAAGCACAGCTTCCTTCCCATTCCCGCAATGATCGATAACACGAAGCAAAGTTTTCTTCCATCTGTTTGAAGAAAAAAATTTATACTTCGTAGGAATCTTCAAATAGAGAGTGAGGGAAGGGAGTCTGATAATTCTCGATTCGGCAAGCCTTACAGGTCGTCGACCACGCCTTGGCGGTCCAGAAGGTCTCAAAAGGTAGGTGACAGGCCGAGATCCGTCTCGCCTCCCTGCGCCGGCCGTACGACTGAGTATGGCCTGATACTCCCGTTCGCGCTGTATCCAAAATTAACCCTTGTTTCGTGCACAAAAATCCTAGTGATCGAACGTGTCTATGGCACCACCGGCGCGACTATCGCACTGCAAGACGGCGGCTCGGCTGGACAAAGGTCCGTACTATATTCTCGCTATCTTACAAACATTCTCTACCCTGAGATCACACCAGCCAGCCATCTTGTGAAATTCTGTTTTTCAAATTGTACATGTAACCTGTGCTCATACTTCCCGTCTCGAATGTCGAAATTCGTTCGACGCAGTGTCCCGCACGTCCATACGCACATTATTCCGCGCAAACTCGACGATTTCCCATCGATCGATGACGTCTATGCGAAACTCGAAGGCAGCGAAGGCAACGTCGGAGAGTTTATGGAGATGCAGCGGCAGCGCAAGATCGTGGAAGGGCAGAAGAAGGAAATGATCGTCGAAAGTTTGATGAGGCCGCCGCGGTCAATGGAGGATATGGAGGCGGAGACAAGGATGCTGGCCGCCGAGATGGAGAAGGGGGAGTAGCCGGGCGGGATGGATGAATAGATAGATAGATCGATAGATCGATGCTACTGCAATGATGATGGCGGCGGTGGTATGGGGAGATCCATTCCAGAAACGAGCAGGACCACGCTACCGAGACCTCTTCGTAGGTCGACGTGGTTGACGTCGTGGGTGTCTTCTACGAGACCCCACTGCTCTACCTGGAAGTCTGTTTCCAAGTTACACGCCTTCGCGGCTTCCTCCACGTCCCACCGTATCGAATGGTATTTCTTGTTCTCCATGACCAGTCGTAGACCGACCAGTAAGCTCTTGCTGAGGATGACTGCGCGCTCCAACCCGACGAGCTCCCAGGCTGAGAAGTCGGAGATGATTCTCCTGAGGACGTCCTTTGTCCGGTCGGACTGGCTGTTAGGCAGTAGACCGTAGTCGCCGTCTGATAGGAGGAAATCGAGACCCGCTTCGCCTTCCGGCACGGGGATGGTGGTCTTCGCCCAGTTGATCATATCGTTTGCGGCTTCCAGCTGCAGGTCCCGTAGTTGCTTCTCGCCCGGGGCGGCTAGATGTCCTCCGCGCGTCGGGCTTATCATGAGCACCGTATCCGTATCGAGATATCCCATGACAAAGTCCACGATCTGCTCTCGCGTCCCTTTCGGCTTCTCATCCCCTTCCGCAGCTTCTACCTCGACCTTGTCGGTCTTGCCGGTCTTCTCAGCTTCTTCTAGGTCGATTGCGCGAGACGCAAGCGACGTCAACGGGATGAAGTGGGGCTTGAGAGCCTCCTTCGACGTCCGCATCAGCACCCATTCCAACTGCAATGCGTAGGCCAGCAACGGCTTGGTTTGAGGTACCGAAAGGGTATGTTTCGCAGGTGTCTTTAGAGGTCGCGCATCGAGAAGGATCTGGTAGCGGTCGTCGACGAGCTTCAGGTGCACATCCTGCCAGAAGCGCTCCGTCCGAGGCTTTGGGAAGGCGGCCTGGCGAAGGCGCTGGCGCGTGACATAGTCGGTCTGTGGCTGCGGGGGGTCTGGAGGCGGGCCAGCGGCGGTGCCACCCAGTGGTAGCGGGGTCGCAGAGTATGCTGGCGTGGTATGGAGGCTTCGTCTGGAGGTCGATTGAGGGGCGATGGCGAGGGGGCGTATTGTCGAGAGGGTGCTGCACCGCCAGCAGACGGATGCTGACCTTGTGGCTTTTGCTTGGGCGAGGGCAGCAGCAGCAGCTCTCCGAGGTATCATGGCGGCGATGGGCGGATCCGGATAGAGCGAGAAGGAGCTACTTGGTGGTTAGCAGGAAGGAGGCGACTGAGATAAAATGGCGATAATGCTCGATCGGGCAACTTTCGACTGCGGTTGCCGTGCCGCAATTTTACTTGACGCCAAACAAACCGCCTGGCGTCCCACGTTGATTACACTGCCAGCAGCTGGACGACGTATCATCACCACCATCCCCGTATCAGACATACTACCTAGGTACTCCTCACACGTAGTCCTGCTACCAACCATCGCGGTCTGGACTTCGACTTCGTCCCGTCTCTGTTGTCATTTCCTGCAATTTCATCTCGGCTTGCGATTCCGCTTTGAACCTCAGCTTCCCCGGCACGTCCGCGTCCGTGTCCTCGCACCGTGCTCTGCCGCAGGGAGGAAAGTGAAACCCTTCCGTCCCGCCAGTCCCTCCCTCGTCCGCCTCACATCGACCGTTCCCTGGATCCAACTGCCTCCAAGTCGTCCTTAGCTGACTTGGCCCCGCCATCGAATTTTCTTGAATCAATCTACTGTCATTCATTCATTCATTCATTCCATACCAGACCAGACCATACCGTCTTTGTAATTTCGCAGCAAATAAACAACAGACGCCAATAATACACCATATTATAGCATAGCACGTTACACGCTGCCGCCGCAATAATGTTCACCGCAAAGCGAAAGATCCACAACCTCCTCCACCATGCCACCAGCCGGGGGTCGTCATCCCTTTCCACTAGCACTAGCACGAGCACGCCCGCCACTACTACTAGTACGGGCCTTGCTGCTCCTTCCACCCCGCCGGCCAGCTCGCCGAATCGCTCGAAGGACACCTCTGCCATTACTGCCACGCCTCCGAAGTTGCTGTACGAGCAGCCAAAGAACAACAGCAGTCTGTCATCGCTGATCGACGAATCGATACGCAAACGGCGGAGAATCGAAAGGGAACTAGCTAGGAATAAAGCTGCCGCTGCTGCAAACGCCATGACGCAGGACGCCCCCCGCCCACAGACCCCGATGACAAACTCGCGCGCCAGCTCCGTCGCCCCGAGCGGTCGTACGTCGCCGAAGCCGATCAAAGTTGCGGCCGCAAAGTATGCGCCCTGGGACCGGGGCGACTTCCTCCAGCGACTCGAGACGTTCAGGTCGGTGTCGAGCTGGAGCACGAAGCCCGAGCGGATAAACGAGGTGGCGTGGGCGAAGAGGGGATGGGTGTGCATGCAGAATGGGAAGAACAGAGTGCGCTGCACGAGCCATTGTGGTGGTGAGCTCGTCGTCAAGGTCGATTTTGACGGGTTCGAGGTCGTTGGAGACAGCGGCGATGACCTGGACCAAGATATCGATGCGGAGGCGGCACAAGGCGAGGAGGACAAGCTGGAGGCGTTAGTCTCCAAGTACGAGGAGCTCATAATCACCGGCCACGAAGAAGGATGCCTATGGAGGAAACGCGGCTGCGATAGTAAGTCTCATGCTCAGCATTACTCAAATACTCTGGCGCAGTGGTGACTAACGTGTCTATAGAAGCTATATATCGGCTTCCACTTCAGCCGGCAACCGAGGCGCGGGCCGGCTTTTATGCGCGATACAGATCCCTGCATAATCTCTCCGATGACCAGAACGTCATCAACCTCACAAAGCCGGACGAAGTCGACATCTCCGCTCTCAACCTCCCCCACGATATAATCGAAGACCACCCGAAGAACAATGCCCTCATCATGGCGCTATTCGGCTGGGCCAAGGACGACAACGAAGCCTCGGTCGAGATGGTGAAATGCGACGCGTGTTTCCGCCGACTCGGCCTGTGGCTGTTCGTCAAGCGGCCGAGCACCGCAGAGGAAGACGGCGATGAATTCAGCAGCATGTACCGCCTTAATGTGGTGGATGAACATCGCGACGTACGTTTCACCCTTCTTCCGACTACATTCTCACCATTTCTGTTACGTAAACATGTGCTGACTTGAGCCTTACAGTACTGCCCTTGGATCAATGCGGCTTCGCAGACAGGCGAGCACGCCGGCTGGGAGATTCTGTTGCGGATACTGAAGAGCAGTATTCCCGGAAATCTAGTGGCGGCGCCGTCTCCAGCCCGTCCCAAGACGGCGAACGTGATTCCTCACAAAACGGAGGAGGAGCACCGGAAAGACGACGAGAATCGGTGGAAGCGACTTAAGAGTCTGAGGAAATCGTACGGATCGTCGTTCGCAATGTCCATTCTCGGCGGCAAGAAGGGGGAGAAAGCCGCGGGTGGCACGCCTAGTCCTAGCGCCAGCCCTGCGAAAGCCAGCCCCGCGAAAGGAGCTGTGGCGTCATAAGGGGCAGGATTGGGTTTATTGTATGTATATCGCGTATTCTTGTGTAGGCCACGTTTTCTGTCACTCGTGGCTTTGTGAGCTTAGCTTGCACGTTTTTTTGGCTGTACCTGTATGTTCTGTGCTGTTGTGCTTTTGGAGTTTCGGTGGGCTGGTGGTGGATATACCCTCGTTCACAGTGACCGTCTGCGAGCCGTAGCTCGACCATTCGCGTCACAATAATGTATAGTAGTGATGACACGCATGAACCAAAAATACTTCCTACTCTTTCATTATCCATTGTAGCTATGTACCTGAGTAAGCATCTTCATCGGTAGAAGACCGCAGGGTCGACGCAAGGAACCCGTCCATCTTCCCACGGAGCTGCGTCGGCATGCGTCGGCCTTGGCACTCCCCGACGCACGAAACGACCCCGGATTCACCAAAGCTTAGCAGCAAAGCAGCCAACGGCGCGGAATACCCTGCCGTTCTGCTCGGTCTGCACGGCGGCTTCTCCCTCTTCTCTCCATTCATCCACATACATCGTTCGTCGGATCCGGTCATCTTGTTTCGATTTGCGGAATTGCCAATACCCAATTGCAGCTGCGGCAATGTCCTTCTCGGTACCTCTTCGACGCACGCTGCTGCCCCGGTCGTATCGAGCGATTGTCCCACGATACCCTTGTCTTACGCGCCGATGTCTGTCCTCGTCGGTCGCTGCGGCGGCGGAAGCCCCCAGGGAGCCGGAGGGGACGAAAGAGGTGCCAATGACCGTCGGGGATGGCGGAGCTGGCACCTCGCGACCTGTCAAGCAGCGGCCCGGAAGTGATAGGTGCGACTTTTCCCATACTACTGGATTCGAGCCGATGTCGACGGGATATCGAATGATATTGAGAACTTTTGTAAGATGTGAGGGCTAATGCCTTTGATTATCGGTGTAGACTCGTCTTCCCGGGCGCCGTGAATAGCAAGTTCACGAACCGGCTGCAATTCCGCAAGTTCGATCCGGAAAAGGCCATCGAGACATACCGGGTGATGGATACGGAGGGCAAGATCTTTGACGAAACCCACGGCCTGGATTTCGATATGCTCAAAGAAGAGTGTCTCAAGATGTATCGCAGCATGGTCTCCGGTCCGTCCTCCTAACCCTCCTACCTTTTATTATACCGACGCGGCATGCTGACCTTCTGACTATATCCAGTCAGCATCATGGATCAGATAATGTACGATTCACAGCGGCAAGGCCGGATCAGCTTCTATATCGTCAATGCGGGCGAAGAGGGAATCGCAGTTGGCAGCGCCGCAGCCCTCAGCGAGGAAGATGTGATATACGCCCAATATCGAGAGGCTGGAGTGTTGATGTACCGTGGCTATGGGCTTGATGAATTCGTCAACCAGTGCTTTGCGAATAAGAAGGATCACGGCAAAGGGAGAAACATGCCAATCCACTACACCTCCAAGGACCTGAACTTCGTAGGTATCCGCGGAATATCAAATGCGATGGAAGGCTCACTAACACCAGCGATTATGTAGCATCCTATTAGCTCGACACTATGCACACAGCTGCCTCACGCTTCTGGAGCTGGATGTAAGTTTTGGCGTCGTGCTCATAGACGCTGATACAGTTGCGTCAGTCGCTGATCCACACGTTCGCACGTTCTAGATGCCCTTAAGATGGAGGGGAAAGAAGCTTGTGCGGTGACATACTTTGGTGAAGGTGCAGCGTCGGAGGGAGACTTCCATGCTGCGCTGAACATCGCGGCTACCAGAGGCTGCCCTACGATCTTCATCTGCCGGAATAACGGCTATGCTATCAGTACTCCGACCTTGGAGCAGTATAGAGGTGACGGCATTGCCAGCAGAGGGCTCGGCTACGGCATCGACACGATCAGAGTCGACGGTAACGACGTAAGTCTTTGCCTCAGTATCATGCGTAACGCATCTACAGATCCACAAACATATACTGACATTTCTTATATAGACCTGGGCAGTGTACAAAGTCACCAAGGAGGCTCGCGAAATGGCAATCGCACAACAAAAGCCCGTCCTAATCGAAGCCATGTCCTACCGCGTCTCCCACCACTCCACATCCGACGACTCCTTCGCCTACCGCGCCCGCGTCGAGGTCGAAGACTGGAAGCGCCGCGACAACCCGATCACGCGGCTGCGCAAGTTCATGGAACTACGTAACTGGTGGGACCAGGATAGAGACTCGCAGCTGCGGTCACAGACTAAGAGCGAGATCCTCAAGGCGATCAATATCGCCGAGCGGGAAAAGAAGCCCGCCATCAGCAGCATGTGGGAGGATATTTACGATGTTCCGACGAAGGACCAGCGGAGGCAGATGGAGGAGTTGAAAGATGTGCTGCATCGGTATCCGCAGGAGTATGATATTGCGGCGTATGACGGCGGCGAGGACGGGGTCGTGAGTAAGAGGTGATTGATGAGGTGTATATGGGATGACTTGGCTATACTAGTACTTGGTTCGTATCCGCGGTTGCTGTATAGATATGCTGTGGGTTGGTACCGTCCCTTCGGTCTTCATGCGGTCATTTGGGACCTCGGACCGGATACGGATATGCATGTATCATTAGACTAGCGGCTTTCGTTTGGGGCTATATATCTGGAGGTGCTTTCTAGTACACAGTGGCACGGTGCCTAAATAGTACTATAGTCAGCATAAACTTTGATGTATCGATATCGATATATATATACCTGCTCATTAGATCAATCTAGGAGCTTATCTGTATCATGCATGGGAATGTAATAGTGGTGTTTTATGCTATGAACGACAGATATGGTATCATTGTATTGAATCTGTCTTTTGATCCAAGTCTTCGTCGCCGGCTAGCTGATTGATTCGTGACAGCTCATCTTACATGTATACATTCCAGGGGGGGGGGGGGGTTACGACTACCGATCAAGATAAAATGATAATATATCTAGATCTGCTCTGGTATATAACAAAGTTTGCAAGAGATCTCGAGAGCCATCCAATATGGAAATTGGAAAGAGGCGGATCGATTGTTTTTGGTCTAGAACTCGTACTTGAGTGTCTACGCACGCGTAGCAGCACAGGCCACAAGCAAAAGTCGATTAAGTTGCTGGATGTTTTCTTCCAGAATTATAACCTTCTTATAATTGATGTCTACACCCAAAAAATACTTGTTTAAATAAATCACAAAAAGACCCGATACACAAAGCACAACTTAAACCAGCTGTACATGTCTACTTCGACCCCAGATTCTGGACTTCTCCAAGATTGCGCCTACGAAATACATGTCAACGTGCACGTCCCGTGTGTTGACTTTTTGCAAAAAAATCAAACAGCCATATCAGAGCTGCTGGCAGCTGGCGTGAATTCGCTCCTGAGGACCGCTTGACTGCTTGAACTACTAGGACAATCATGGCCACGTACGGGGTCGAACCGTCCTCTCCATCTTAGCAAATAAAGCGTGCACCGCCTGCACCTCATGGCCGTTTCTCCCGCGTGCGAAAAAGCGGTATTTATACGGATGTGTACGCACTAGTAGATACCAACTAGAGTGTCGACAGCCTCTGCGGCATAATGCATAACCTAAGCATTATATTATACCTACAGATTAGCTATCAACAAAGTCATGGAGAACGCCTGTTATTGGTCTCGCGGGGCCAGACCGCACGAAGCCTGTTATTATCATAGAACGCGTTGGCTGCAGTACTGGGGCACTGGCCGTCGTACAACACGAGCTACGTTGCATTCTGAAACGCGGCTCTAATATATGTAAACGTTCGACGTTCCCAAGCCAAAAAAAAAAATAACGTCTATGTTTATTGAAGGATGTTCTGCGAGACTATTTCCTGGGAGTTGCGCCAAAGACAAATTAAGAAATTGTAGTACTGGAAATGCTCGAATCAATCTTCAAGGGACCGTTCGTTACATAACCCCGCCGGACTAGTTCAGCCCCGCATGCAAGGTTCTGCCATTTGGTACCACTCAGCTCTGGACCACAAATAAGAGATAACAGAGCTAAGAGCAAAAAAATGAGCAGGCTTGGATTCGAACCAAGAACTCCTTCCAACTATGAAGGAAGTGTTACCACAACCTCATTTGTGAAGCTGTATGTTGCCAATTACACCACGAGCTCGATTTGCAAACTTCAGGTTTAAGACGGGAAGCGGCATATATTCACGCAAACAATCACTGATTCTGCTAAGAAATCTCAAGTAATTCTATTCTTGTTGAACGACTTAGCAGGGTAGTTTGTTCTGGTAGGTGGCGGAATACTTTAGGCACGTACGCTGTTGAGGCGATGTGATTGCGAGTCGACTATGCCAACGCAGAAAAATACCACAACCAACATATGGCTGTCTGTGCCTTGGGACACCTGCTGTGCTGTTGCTCAATATCGCGACCAACATAGATATCTGCACAGAACCAATGCAATAAACGATGTCCCAAACACACCGGTTGACAACTCGGAACAATATTAATATATTAGGTATCAATATCAAACGAAGCCATTATGTTACTAGACTACTGGTTCGCGGACACTGCCATTCTAGATCCGCTTGGCCACGCCGTATCAACTTCTATGATTATCAATAGATTCTCAAATCGGAGTTTTCTCGGTGGGACAGATCGATCATAGATGATGAATTAGCCATCGGAGCATAGTTGGCGGTCCCACGATAGACAACAGTCCCAACCTTCAACCTAGCCTCATGCTGTGCATGTGTTACAAGGCAGGGCCTATACAGACGTGCCAATAACAATCCGGTGGTAAATTAATTGAGGAATGGACTGAGGGGAAAGTAGCCCTGTGGCCTAGCATACGGAACACGTGTACACATATATAGCAACACAAGAATAAGTTGAAGGATGCCCATGTCCATGCACCTTATATACCTCGCATTCCGAGTTTCTGACGATAGCTTATGGTACAGACGTGCGAAGCTAGCGGCACACTTACAAAGCAACTAGCCATACAGATAGTATTCTAACTTACTGTCAACTAAATATAAAACTCTTTCCTCCTGCAAGGTCTTCGGGTCAAGATGTTGCGGTCCGGCTCTACCAGTCGATCAAAGCCTCCTCTTTTGCAAAAACAACCAACCGCGGGCATTCCCCACATGTCGGTCATTGCATCTACTTCACTACCGAACCGCAAAGATGCGACCTCCGCGTGGTCTAGATCCTGTCTCTCTTTTGCACATTTTGTTCTCCCTTCTACTAAACATTTCGATTGCAGTCTCTCAAACCATCTATCAGCTAAAAATAGGGACGACAGACCAATTATTCTGTAATTGGGCGTATATTGTGAAGAGTTCCCGCAGGAAGGATGAGGCTAGCCTTAGCAAATTCCGGACAAGGGCCATGGCCGTCGCTTTGGCACCACGCGCCCATAGCCTTTATGAAGTAAAAAGCCAGTACCTGGGCACATGGGTGTTCATTGTGGAAGCAAGGGTAGGATTGGCCCCTATAACAGCTGAAATGGTAAAACTTGCTGCTGATTTTTCAGGTCTGGTAAGTGATATGGCGCTTGTATGTCAGCGCACTCGTCTAGACAATCTATTACGTTGATCCTTTCCGGACAACGTTGGTAGCACAGATTTTCTAAGGTGTTCACATACGATATCCGTCTGCTTGGATATCAAATTCATAGATCACACATTACGCTGTGACAACGAATCACTATATAGGCATTATAGAGGGCTTTGACTTTATAAGCGGAGATTCCGATTCCGATTTCGATTCGAGTTCCGATGACGATTCCGATGACGGTTCAGCCGAGGTGGATAGTTCACCGCCTGGAGGAGACCGGGAACCAGAGGACGAGCGTCCGCCAAAAAGAGTTAAACTTTCAGAAGATACAAAAGACCGGCGTGACCTCGGACATTACCCAAGTCGGATCCAAAAACGAAGAAAATGTCTCCTACAACCGTCAGGTTCTGCACCACCATCCAAATATACGATGGCGCGAAGAGGCCTCGAGCTCGATGAGAAAACTCTTTTTGCTCGTAAGACCTTCTGCTATGATCTGGTAGCCATGTCCAAGCCGCCAGAATTATCGTATGAACAGGCAGATATGACTTCTATCACAAGTAAGGATGCGGGACGGGGTGCTCGAGTATATGTACTTGACACGGGCTGCGACATGAGCCACAAAGTGAGTGCATCCTCCAGAATCAAGCTCGACCTCGCCGACTTTTTCCTTTCGTTAGCCGTTTTTATTTCAGTTTTGGCAACTAGGAGAGCCAGAGTATTCAGTCGAGACTTCCTGGGAATTGTATACATTCAGCACGAAGTTTCCATGACATAGCCCTTGCATCAGTCCTTGACTACCAGCGCAATAGGCATCTGGTTTGGTGAATAATTCGGCCAAAATTCTCTTTTACAACCTATATATTGCGACACATCTCAGATGCTAGCTGGGGGTTGTTTGCAAGCATTGGATAACATATCATATTGACAATGGTATGCGTTTCACTTGTAGGACTTTGACAAACAACAAGGAGCGGACTGGTTGTATGCTGGACCCTTTCCTTCTGATGAGAAAACCGAAACCTTCCCAGGACCAAGGGATACACTCGTGACCCCCGAGTTCATAGGAAAAAATATTCCGTACCAGCCATTTCATGGGTCTAAGGTTGCCTCTAAGATAGCTGGTTTGGAGACAGGAGTAGCCCCTGGTTCGGAATTGGTTATTGTAAGAATGACCACAGGTCGCGGGAACATGCATGATTTTGTCTTCTTAGACTGCTGTCTAAAAATTTACGATCACATACAAGCCCGCATCACTAGCGACAAGCGAGAGGGAATAATAATCAATTACTCTAGTGGTCATAGATACGACTCGGCAGATGGTCGTGGGTTTCCAGAAGATCACCCCTGGGTGCAACATATGAACAAATTTGCCAACGCTGCCATTAGTATTGAGCGGGAACTCATTGGACTTTTCCGAAAACAGGGGGCCTATTTTGTGGTGTCTGCCGGCAACCCTCCTCACAAGGAATACACTAACCTCAAGCCAGGCGAACCTATGGTAAGAAACTACCTGTAATAGTTCTTTGCCTATCGCACACACAATTACAAAAGGCTTTCTACGCTGCTCTAGCTTTGCCGGACAAGATATACAGTCTTGCATGTGCGTACGATACAACGGACTTTTCGTCGCAAGCACATGCACGAGAAAACCCTGCGTCTGAGACCTCAATCTACATATATTACATGCCTTTGATATAAATTATAAAACTCAGTCTGAGCTGACATATATTATTGATAGTCTCTGCCAATTCCCAAAAGGATGTTCCCAGCCGCACACAAATACGACGCTAGAGTCCCCGACGACCTAGAACATTTGATCATCGCCGGTGGTGCTGAGAGCGCTACTGGGAGAAATGCCTATTACTCCGCCGACTTCGTGAAGCTTTATGCTCCGGTGGATCCGATGTGCTTGATTGACTTAGAGGATGGACCAACAAGTATAAGAGTTCTCAATGGAGCAACATCTGGAGGTATGCTTAGTTATATAAACTAAGGATCGACAGCTGCGCGGTCTCTTTTCGCTAATGTTAATATTGATCAAATATAGCAGCGGCGCTTGTTTCAGGGCTACTTGCTACCGTGATTGGGCAAGGTGTCTCATCGCCAGTCAAGAGATTGGAGGAATTAGCTTATCCACGACCACCTTATGAGGTTCCTGTTTTGTGGAACGGGATTGGGCAAGCGGACTTCACTCGGCTTACCCACCGTGATTGGCCGCTAAGGTGGCACTCTTACTATACGCCCAAAATTGTACCCCTCTGACGAAGAAGCGGATGACTCAGAAGGCTCCGATATATAGGGACCATGGATAGGATATGTCAATATCAAGATGATCCCGATATCGCGATAGCCAGTGCATCGAGTCCGTCGAAACGGCATATGCATACCAAGCTCGGCGGTATATCTGTAACCGGAAACTATATATAGAAAGTATAAGCCGATGGAATTAAGTACCGATATCAGTCCGACTTGGCCTTGTGAACCAAGCCGTACGTCAGGCCTAGCTACTGCTGTTTGAAATTTTCTTGGGCCTATAATTATAAACCTGAAATGCGATCAAAGAACATTGTTAACTATCATGCGTAGATGGCAATATCAATTTAATGATAAGTATTACATACCTCAATAGCTCTGTATAATAATTAGCCGCTTGTGCGATTCATACTCTATTATAAACCGATCTACCAATGAAGCTGGCACATGCATACCCCTCACAGATGCTTAACTTTCCAAAATCATCGTCCTTAGAATGAAGCTCTTGTGTCCGCTTCCTGCTTATTCTAGAAAAACTTCTCTGTGCTCACAGGAACCTCATTTTAGCACGTAGCCCTTCCTGAGCCTTTGTGAAACTGAAAATCTTGTGCTTCTAGTGAACCAATGAGACTTAACCTCGTACGTCGGATTCACGAAGTGCTTCTTGTTTCATGAGTAAGTGCGTATTAACTGGTCTCGCGAACCAGAATGCACGGCATGCCGGCATATCAAGTATACTTTGGTATATATGAATTTAACGGTTCATAGATCCCACAACGAATGAGAATTAACTCAACAAATTCGTTGCCGCAGTTCAAAACTTTTAAACTATGCAACTGCCCTGTGGAATATACCATGTACCCTATCAAAAGCAGATTCTCGGGTACTTGGGCTTCTGCGGCAGAGTCTATACGCGATACATCAACTATGGCCAAGCTCACCGTTGAATTTGAAGACCTAATAAGTACCAGGAAATTTTACAGCAACTCATGTACGCGCCCGAGACCCATTAAATTTATCTCACGATTCTTACTTGAATAATATCGGATTTGATCTTTGTTCGAAACCATGTTAATTTACGGAATACTCTGGAATCAAGCCGCGCCATTCGTCGTCAGATTGCTTGCAATGATAATGGGCCGAGGAGTCAATGGTCCGCTGAGTGTACTTGAATCGATTGCATCTGCGCGTCTCAAGGCACAGCGAGGGAACGTTGACGCAACGCGATGTTTGGAATGAAATCAATCATTGTAGGCAAAACAAAGACAAAAGCCAAAGCAAAAACCAATCGAAAGGCAAGAAGAAAGGGAAAGGTCGGGTCAAGGTGAGATAATGAGAGGACAAGTGCGAAAACAACCGGCCTCGGCCTTCCAAAACCAGCTTTAGCGATAGAACCGTGGAAATAACGGTTTGTAATATATAAGTATTTATATCATCTTGCGGTGGGCAATCCTATATCGATTAGAGTCAATGCCCCTATGAATGGTCTTCGGTCTCACAACTTCCGAAGACTGAATTCACAAATTTGACACACCAAGCAAGACCAAAGTATAAGGACTGTGCAAGTTCCCAGGACAGCGCGTTGCGGTTTGGCTCCACGCGAGACCAAGGACAGCCGGCTTGGCTTCGGGTGGCAGCATCACAACACAAAAAACGCAACACTCGCCGATTATCAAGTTCGGCACATGCCGACAGCAGTATTAATCTATACGTGACGGCACAGCTAAGCACAGCCAATCCTCACTGTCTAGTTCCCTACGATGATCCCTTCAAGATACGTTCCCACAGCTTACATATGGCCTCGTAGATCAGTCCACGCGAACTCTACCACATGCAGGCAATTGTTCGAGTAGGGTCTATTCACTTGTCTATTCTGAATGTATCGCTAGAATACGACACAACATGCATTACTACTTGTTCCTTCACCCTAATGAGGCACAAGGGATACCTGTTGATAATCCTCAAGGTTCTCTCGATTGCTGATGTAACGTCTTTGCGTCCAGCATCTGGTTTACGAGACAATGTAACGTTGGCGCAATGAATCTCGGCTGGGCCAACTAGATTATCGCGCCATGCAACCACATATTTCCCCATCTAGGCCGTGCTCAGTGGCAGTGTACGTGTACCGGAAGAATTTTGCGGCAGTAACCAGTTCTGTTAATTAATCGAGTATTTTGAGCAGTGCACGCTGTTGCAACGTGGAATAAACTACCAGCAAGCTCCATAGCTCGCCATTCAACCAACAGGTTCTAGACTAACGCTGTATTGATTTGATCTATAGATCTAGACTACCTCTCACTCACTGGAGGTCCCATTCACGTCAATCCTGGCATATCGAGTTTCTTGAAACGGCATATCACCCTGCATGACCGATGTTGTTCGAGTTTCCTGCATGTCACAGGAGAATGTGGCACGAAAACCAATACAGAGGCTATGGTGAGATAGCCAGCGTAGGAGCAAGGCACAGCACCAGTGAGAATATATAAAAGTGAGCTAGCATTTGTCAATATCATATGAGTGTATGAAGTGACACGATGATATGGTAGTACCGATATTCAAGTAATCTTGAACCATGCGTTATCCATTCTATATAGCAGTTGCGGCTCATGCATTACTTTCCCTCATAGCCGCCGTTGAATCCGCATCCGAAGGCGACGATGACGATAAAGCTAGCCTCCGCTATCGATTTAGACCCAAGGTCGGCACATATGAGCAACTTATCTGGAGCCATTCGTTTCTTGTTCACGGGCGATACAGGAAGAATGATAGAATGATAGAGAAAATGCGGCAGGAACTGATGCCATATGCACAAGCACCAAAGAGACATAGCGTTTACGAAGTGAAAAGCGAGCGTCTCGGCACCTATGAGATTATTGTGGAGTCTCCGCTCCAGAAAGTACATGACTTCGAGAGAATTGGAGAGCGGTGGGTCCAGCAGAAAAAGGTAAGGGTAATCTCCTGATATTCGTCTCCCGAGGGCGTTTGCGCCCCAAAACATGATCCAGGCTTCGATGCCACAGATATTTATAGAGCCGTCGCGAGTTTACTAAGTCACGAAGAGTGTGGTAGATCACGCATTATCGGTTTCATGTGGACAGTTACCTGACTGATCCAACGGGCAAACTATTTGGACCTCTCTTACCAGAGGTGGGGCTTCCCGAAGCAGCGGCTAAACCGGCTGCAGCGAGAACACCAAGTCGGATATCAGAATCCGAAACGAAACTCACAGGCGGGGCAGAAGATAGAAAGACTCTCCCTCCAGCGTACAATGCGCGCTCCCACAACGCTACTGTGGCAGGCAAGTACGCTGGAGACAAAAGAGATGCTAAACGCAGCAAAGTAGTTCGTCAATCAAGCCCCTGCCCGAACCTAATGTCTATGGCCAAACCGCCAGATGTGCTATCCCTCGAGGACATGGAGAACACGCTATATAAATACGATAGGGCCGGGGCTGGTGTCAAGGTGTATATAGTTGACACAGGCTGCGACCTAGACCAAGTGGTAAATTCGCCATTTTCCAGGACATGGTATCTACCTGCAGCTGAGTCGTGAAGAAACTGCAGGCCTGCCTAGATCCGTATATTTTCATAACATTTGCTGACATTTTGTGGTGTGAGCCACGGTCTGAGGACGCAGGATCTCCGACGCCAGCAGAATGCAGATTGGATAATCGCGGGTCCATTCCCCCACGACGCAAATACCGAAATTGATTACCCGGCCGAGATGGCAGTCGAGGAATTCCAAAGTTTACGATGGGTGGGGGGGCACAGCGGTCACGGAACCGCAATGGCCACCGCGGCAGTCGGACTAAACTTCGGCGTAGCGTCCGAAGCAGATCTCATCGTTCTGCATACCTTACAGGCCGCCAGAGCACGCTAAACAACCATAATCTAGATATACTGCTGAAAATCTACGATCATGTCTTGAGCTCTAAGGGAGAAATGAAAGAGAAGTGGAAGGGGGCAGTGATTAACTTCTCGACACAAATGACCCTCCCAGACGTGGCATGGACTTCAGAATGGCCCCCCAGAGACCCAAAGCTGGGATACGTCAGACAAATTATGCTACTACAGTTAGATATAGTGAAGCGTTTTAAAAGGCTAGGTGTATACTTGGTGACTTCAGCAGGGAACATAACCCCGGTAGGCCCAAATCGTTCAAGCTCTGTGCCCCCCTGTGAATCGTCGCAGCGTCATCCTATCCTTGACAACCAATGACATTTATTCTGATTCTGAAATTTCGTTTTCTAAAAGGAGACTCCACACGGCGGGAGAGATTATCCACGGTCTTTTAAAAAGGACGTCGGCGACCCAAGGGACCTCGAACACCTTATTGTCGTGGGCGCGGCTGACAGCTCGACCGGGGAAGATATATTCATCAGGGAGCCTGATGTGGAGATTGTTGCTCCAGTACGCCCTGCTTGCGCACCTTTTCCATTTATAAGTCATCACGCGGTCGGATTATCACAAGGAGCTGGAGGAGGGGGAACCTCGATAGGTAAGATACTTTCCACCTTCGGACCCCTTACACAGTCCCATAATTGTACAACCGAAGGATATACGCTGAATGATATTGTGCGGCCATCCCAGCGGCGGCGATGGTGACTGGCCTCCTCGCAACTTTCATGGGACAAGGAGAAGTATCCCCCGTGGAAAGGATCAAGTTGTTAGCGTACCCCCGCATGGAAGGCGGTCCAGATGTTATCTGGAACGGGATCAGGAAGACCCAGTGGCCTGCAATGTGAAGAAGCCCGATCGATTGGAAGGCGAATTTCGCATTCCGGTCCAGATCCAGGGCCGAACGTACAGAAGATATCAGTATAAGACCCATAATATGAAGCAATTGAATCTGATGAATGTCAATGCAATATTGTGTTGGTGAGAGGCGCCATTGAAAATAAGAGAGGTTTATACGCGCAAGAGACGTCACCCAGCTCAAACAATTAAACTGCCTATCTCAATCTCGAGTTAGTACGCTTACTGAAATCCACAAATTGAACGTAGCAACAATTGCAAAAATGTCCTTCAAATTCCTAGTCCATACCTAGTCTCGGTGCCAGACCCGCCCGGTTGCCGATGGGTCCATACCGGCCCTAGGTATATCGATGATTAAAAGTGCTACTCTGGTAAAGCGATACCCAAAGCTCTCAGAACGCACAATGCATTCCGGCGTTTATAATACACAATCTCACCGCACTGTCATGTCACAGTACTGATCGGCCGCTATCAGCCCTAGCCCGCCAGGCACCTTCCATATCGCGCGGGAATGCATTGTCGATCAACTACTCTGATCGTATTTAATTGCGAGAGGCTTCGCATCTTAAAGCACCCTCTTGTTTCGGCACTCTTGGCTTAGTGCTGGCAGTGTGTCTAATGTAACCGTTCATTAGTTGACTCTCTTGTCTCGAAACATACATAATAAACCAAGAGCCTTATAATAGGTGGTGACGTTGACTGTTCGCGTTCGTTTATATTATTAATTGAAGGCTCGCGAGGCGCAAGTTTCAAGCCGTTCGATGTTCACGGACCTGGTTTAATTTCAGGTGCGTGCTGTATATAGCAACACAACGCAACGGAAGGGCCGCTGCTGGAATGTATACATGGATGCCTTGACCATGTTACACACAGATGTTTATGCGGACGCTTGTTCATGGCAACAAATGGCATCGAGACCAAAGTACAACCTGCCGAGCGTCTGGTTTACGAGACATGGTGGCCTAGCTTTGACAGTATTATGCGGAGGATATTTACAGCACACAACGTCAAGGCAACTGTGAGAAACGTATATATTCTTTTTTATTTTCAGTAGAAAGATAAAAAGTAGATACATGCATGCAAGGACTTTTTTCAGTTTCAAGACACCTCTGTGAAATCAATTCAACGAGATGCCCGAATAATGCCCTCGGGAAGTTTCGGCACGATGGGCACAGCCCCGCCTGCCAAAACATCCGCCAGATGAGAGAATGTAAAGAAAACACACGGAAGGGAAAGTGTCCACACGCAGAACGCCGAATCCATCGGTCGTGAAGAAAAGAAAAATGTCCCATTGAGGATGAAAGAATATGTAAATATTGAAGAAAGAAGTAAAAAAAGAAAGAAAAAAAGGATTCATGAGCTCATAATGGGTATCGCTATTGTCTACAGGAGATCTGAAAGTAGATATTTCATGGTGCTGGGGAAATTGGCACAATCATCATCGGGTGGCAGAAGAACTCATCCTCGAATTCGGAGGCCACAGTTATTTCTCCCAGTGCCACCTTTTAGTCTAGTGTCTGGTCCGCTAGATGAATTTAGATAAAGTGCCACCAGATCTTGATGCGGCCCTCAGCTTCTGTTCCCATCTTGTCCAAGAAAGGTCCAGAGCAGATGTCGAGATCGTTGGGGTTGGGCTGTTCAATGAAACATGTTAGAATATATTGCTAGCCATGAAGTCGATGGAGAGAGAAAAACTTACACATCCTGGGCACTTGTCCTGAACAGTGAAGTCAACACCATCGGGAGCCTTGTCGCTGTAGACACGGACCTTCTGGCCGCAGAGTGGGTTGGTGTTCGGGTTGCCGTTGTCCATTGGAGCCATACGCAGCTTGCTCATGGCGACGACGTAATCGTCATTGGTGTTTGTGTTTCCGCATGAGCCAAGACCGCAGTCGTAGTAGGTTCCCTCACCGTAATACATTTCGCCACTGTAGTCGCCGCTTCCACCACTGCTTCCGTCTCCAGACGCAGGCGAGGTTGGGGCGGCGGCAGCAAGAACAGATGGAGTCGTCACGGGCAATGGGGCAACATAGGGAGTCGTAGTCGAAGACGGGGCCGGCGCAGGTGTGAATGCAAGCGGCGTGTATGCAGGTGTTGTAGAGACTGGAGTAGTCGAGATCGAAGAGCTGGATGGAGGAACATAGACTGGAATCACTTCGGTTGGGAGTTTGGCAGCGGCGACCGAAGTGGTACTTTCAGAAGACGAAGGCGGAGGCGGAGGCGGGACATACACCGAGGACGGTGTGGTAGAGGGTGTAGTGGTAGGAGACGGCGCAGTGGTCGAGGGAGTGGTCGTGGGAGCCGCAGCCGACGAAGAGGGCGTAGTCGGAACCGGAGCGGGCGAAGGAGAAGACCTGGTCGTGCTGCGGACCTCAGCGACGGGAGAATGAGAGCGGGATGTCTGCTGATATTGGACGACTGCGGGATCGACGTAGACGGTCGAGTAGACGTATTCGATCTCGACGACCTGCTGGGTGACGGTGATGATCTCGACGGCCCTCTTGTTAAGATGGTGGTGATCGAGATGGCGATGTCTGAGTGGCTGGGCCATCGGAGTGGCGGCCACGACGGTCATGGCTGCAGCAGCCAGCGAGGCCTGGAAGAGTCCCTTCATGATCGCAGTGGTATCGTAGGGCGAAGCGAGATATGCAGGAATGGCTTGTTCTGGTTCTGAGGAATGCAAGGCAAGTGTGGATTGCGATCGCGATCGAAGTCGTGCGCGCTGATAAAGAACGGCAGGCGGGCGATAGTATGTATACTTGCGATAGAGCAGTGCTAAGAGGTAATGGCTCTATGGAATCGTATATATCGGTCGCGGGCGGCGGGGTCGACGTCTCTGACGCTAGAACAGAATCGAAAGAAGGAGTGTACGACAGCAAGCAAGCAAGTCTACATGTAATAAATAAATGAAAGGAGCGACGTTTCTCAGAACCGAGAGAGCGGATCGATCGATCGTGGGGGAAGGAAAGAAGAAATCAGACAGAAGCCATTGCATTTATACGGGCGGGCGGCATTCTCCCTTTTTAAATTACGAGGACGCGGCCTGTCCACGCAAAAGGACGGAGTCCAAAATGCAACAGCCAGCAGGCACCAGAGGCCAAAGGCAGGAGACGAACGGACGATTCGAAGGGGCACAGATCGCGTGCGACGCTGACTGATTGAATTCGGGCTGGGCTGGTTGTCATGCTGCCGCTTCGGGCGCCCCTTTTTTCCCTACCTGGCTGCATGGCTTCATCGTGCCAGCCTCAACCTCCCTCAACCTCAACCTCTCTCCATCCCATCCACTCACCTCATCCCATCAATGCACATCCCCCGTGCGTCCCGCCGCTCGCTCTCGCCTGCCAGTCAGCCAACTAGGGCAATCACCAGCAGCCAAACTGGCCAGCCAGCCGGTCCCACGCGTCACCACCCACTGCATTGGCGCACCTCCTTGCCTGGGCGGACCAATGATTCTCCCTCGCTGTGACAAATTTTTTCGGGGCTAACGTTAAGGTTCCTGTACCTTGCATGAGCCGGCAGACCGCGGCCGGCCTTGGCCTTGGGATTGCCCTCTCATGGCTGCAAGGCAGCACGTTTCTCGCCCTCGCTCAGGCACGCCTTGGCCGGCTACGACTGGCCACATCGGAAGCATCTGGTTTCACATGAAACCCACCCGTCTCCCCTCCATGTCCAATTCGCCAACATCCACCGCTAAAACCTGTCCCCCCTGCTGGGCGTCGGGATCTCAGGTGAGTGTGGGTCGCATCGCCGTATTGTTGTGTAAACCGATCATTGGATGCTCCCAACCGAGTCCTTACCACCCAGTAAGTACTGTACTTCATGCTTCGAGTGCTTTCTCGGTCCCACGATCCATCGGAAGGGAGGATGCGACCTCAACCGTCGTCCACCCCCCGGCTCCCAAAGGAAACGTATTCCTTCGGACGTGGATCGAGGACATGCGCTGTTGGTCTTGCGCTTTGGGTCCGAGAATGCTGGCGACAATCAATGATCGCGAATGCTGTCAGCTGCCGTCAGCTAGCTGTCTCCAGTTTTAGCACCCTCCTGTGTTGGTGGTGATCTGACAGGGGCGCCAAGCGAGAAGTTGCTCCGTCCAAAAATGACTCCGTGGCAATCGGGGGCAAGTTGCGTCAAAGTATCCTGCAAGGTGCAGCAATCAAGAGAAAATCACTCGGTTCGAGAACCACTTGAGCGCCAGCGGCGGGTAAGTCCGGTGAACTCTCCCCTCCGGAATGAGGGGTTTAGGCAAAGGAGGATTTTGTGCATGAATGTAGATTCTCGAAGCACGTTCGAAGGAAAATAGTTGTATATAGTACATAACGCGAAGCGCTCATGAAATGCAGATGATTAAATGATGCCTGAAAGATTTGGGGGGAAACCTAGAACGCCGATACCAAACCGTGCACTGAGCTGCAGCGTCGCCGCCGTCGCGTCGTCTTCAACTCCTGGAGGAGGCTTCAATCGTCGACCGGCATCTCCTCGCTTGTCTCATCCCTGCGCTTCTTCTTTTTATCCTTTTTGGATTTTCGCGCTTTGCCGTCTACGTCTTCGTCGCGGTCTTTCCGCTTTTTAGATTTCTTTTCCTTGTGGTTGATTTCTTCTGGTGGTACAAAGGCCTTCTCTCGTTCCTTTTGCCTTTCTTCCTTCTTTTCGCGCTGCGATTCCTCTCGTTTCTCCGCGGCAGCCTGCTCCTTCTGAGGCTTCGATAAGAAGTATTCCCCGGACTCGATTTGCAAATCGACTTTGGATTTCTCTTGTGCCGGTGGGAAAGGCTTTTACCGCCGTTAGTGACAGCATCCAACAATTTCGCTAAGCAGGTCGTGCATACCGTATAAACTTTCTTCGATTTGTCCGTGACCTTGAACGGCTTCCGTCTCTTCGACAGCGTCTTCTTCTTGAACTGCGGCAGAAACCTGTCCCAACTCTCATTCGCCAGAGCAGGGTCCTTCGCCAACTCTCGTTTGATCATGAGTTCCTACCAAGTCCTTCGTCAGCGCGGTTCCAACCCTCTCGGTGTTGACAGCTGGCAAATAACAACCTTGATGTGATATATCGGGTGAATGTTCTTCATGCAGTCTTCCACCACACGCCTCAGTTCTTTCAGTCCTTTGTAGCCTCCCATCGCACTGACGGTTGTCCCTTGGACGAGGATGAAACAATCAGTGAGCAACTCCAACGCCTTGAGCGTTGAGCCGTTGGGTCCAACTATCCTCTGACGCCTCTTTGCAAACTTCTCCTTGTTTCGCACCAGCGACCCGATCTTGATTATATCGCAGGCGACGTCGTCCTGGAGGATTTTAATAGCCTAGAACACACGGATGGCCTGGTCAGCCACTGCGCCGCCCAATCGCATCGTAGAATCTCAATCTCGAACCTGAGGCGCAGGCACGGATCTTGCCAACAGTTTGATAAGATCCCTCGCATTCAGGATAGCGGCCGGGTCGTATGTCTTCCTCGTCGTCTTGACCGTCATGCTACCCTCCACCACGTCCAGGACAGCGTTGATGCCGAGTTTCGAGAGGGTGCGGTTGATCAGCGGCCATGCTTCTCGGAGATACTGTTCTCTGTATCGCGGAAATAAGACTTTGAAGTCTGACTCTTGCAGCAGCGGGCCGCCTTTGTTGTCTTCGGGTTTGAACTCATCGATCTAAACTCGCTCGCTCGACGGGCGCGGCGCTTAATCAGCGATCGTGTATCGAAGCATGCATCTGTATCGCAGTCGCTGCTCACCTTCCATTTGTCGATATCGTCCGTATCCCACGGTTTGTCGACGTTATGCGTGGAAGGCATCGTGGGTTCTGCGCTGCCGTGAAGCCTGGTAGCGATTGTGTCGTGTAGGTAGATTGATTGATCGAATGAAACCTTTCGCGTGCGTACGACTTTTTTTATTTTTTTTCCGCCTCGATATCGCTCTTGCCGAAAACTGCTGCGCCACAGCCTGCCAACGCCCACCAGCCACTGGAGACACATTAGCCACCCTCCACCTGACGGCCTCGCAACCCAACCTTGACGCGTATCCCACCTTTCCGTCCTACCTCCACAGCTCCCTCGTCAGACCTCCCGCAATCCCAAGGCATTGCCATTCGATAGCTTCCACCTCTCCATAGCAGTACCAGACGCCGCCTCCTCGCCAATAAGCTTCAACATGTCCAGACGTTACGATTCACGAGTAGGCACCCACTGCAGCCTGAACCACGCTGGCTCCTCTTGTCATGGAAGCTAACAAAAGCATCCGTTATCGATAGACAACCATCTTCTCCCCGGAAGGTCGGCTATACCAGGTCGAATACGCTCTGGAAGCTATCTCGCATGCCGGAACCGCAATCGGAATCCTCGCCACTGACGGAATCGTCCTCGCCGCGGAGCGTAAAGTCACAAGCAAGCTGCTGGAGCAGGACTCGTCAGCTGAGAAGCTATACATCCTCAATGAGTACGTTGGCCGCCGCCATTATCCAACCGCTACAGCTGTCTCTTCACCATCCGCTATCAAATGCAACCTCGATAAGCTAATACGAGCTGTGCGGTGACCAGCAATATGATCTGCGCAGTAGCGGGGATGACCGCCGACGCCAACATCCTCATCAACTACGCACGCCAGACCGCCCAGAACTATCTGCGCACCTACGACGAGGAAATCCCCTGCGAGCAGCTAGTGAAGCGACTATGCGACCTGAAGCAAGGATACACGCAGCACGGAGGTTCGTTCGTCCGGATATACATCTGTTGTGGAAATTACACTACAGCGATGTTCATGTATGCTGACATGACGTGATTGATGTCAAAGGTCTGCGACCGTTCGGCGTCTCGTTCATCTACGCCGGTTACGACTCGTTACGGAACTTCCAGCTCTACCTGTCGAATCCCTCCGGCAACTACGGCGGCTGGAAGGCGACTAGCGCCGGTGCCAACAATGCCAGCGCGCAGAGTCTGTTGAAGCAGGACTACAAGGAGGACTGCACTCTAGAGGAGGCCTGCGAGACAGCCGTCAAGGTCCTCAGTCGGACCATGGACAGCACCACGCTATCGAGCGAGAAGTGTACGTTCTTGTCCATCTACTCCTATTATCTCTTTGTATTATTTATAGGGTGCTGACTAGTGTTCTTGGTTGGTAGTGGAGTTTGCAACGGTTGGCAAGAGGGAAGGCAAGATATATCTCAACATATGGAGCGCAGAGGAGATTGATGCGCTGTTGAAGAAGCACGGCCTCGGCAAGGAGGAGAAGCCGTCGGATGAATAGACCATTTATCGAGCGGGTATATGGATGGTAGATAAATCGAATAGATGCTAGATACGTAAATTAGTGTCTAATTCAATGCGAGCCAGAGCTCCGATTGAACCATAGATATCTACAGACAGCGACATATAAAATGGCCACAGAGCTTGTGCGATAAGCTGATAAGCTGGTAGGTTGAGTCGTCCAGTGCACGTGCGCGATTGCGACATGTCGTTGGCAGGCATATGTCTATGTTATCTTCCCAGCGGTTCGTGCGCATAGAATGTTTGTCGCGGCGTATACTAGAGCTTGTATCCTGGAATCCGATGAACCAGATTTGGAGAGCGCTGCCGCAAGGGAGCTCTCTGCATCTCGTGCATCCCATGACCGCTGTATCCACTCGCATCGTTCGATGGGCGTTAAACAGATATAAAATTTTCAAACCAGGTTTACCAATCGAGTGCGAATAACCTTAGACCGGGTTTTGTAGACGTATGTTTCAAACTGAAATCTTGATTTTATATGCTAGAGCACGCTAGGATACTAGCTCAGAACCGATAATTCAATGGAAATTTGTAGATAGAGATGTAGGAATTGACATCTGACGGTTGGCACCTGACTTGCATCAATTCTTGCAGCCAATCAACTGTCGACAAAAATCTGCATCGTGAAGCTTCAAATCAAATTTGCATGTTGAGCGAACTTCAAATCAAAACTCACAGACGCTGTCCACCACCATCGTTTTGTTAACGTTGACGAGCGTGCAGTCAACAACTCATTTCCCCGCCAAGCCGCATATAAATTCCTCTCACTGAATTTCCTGCCTCGCCCACACACCAAGTAACATCTCGGGCACTCCCTCCACTCCTCCATCACTCCCTTGTCCGTGAATGCAATGCACACATCGCTAGCTCCACAGACGCAAAACATGCCGTCGCATGGCGTCCACCCTTCCAGTCGGAGGCTGTTCCCACCTCCGGCACAGCAAGACTGCTCTGTAAGTGGACCAGCTAGCTGTAACGTACCAAAAGCCGACACTCGATTCGCATTCCCCTCCTCTCGACGAATGCGAATCAAATGCGAACGCATGCCCCGCCAACGGACATATACTTAGCATATGCACCAGACAGACATACTGACCCACCCTGCAGTCCAGTGTACCCTTGACAAGCGCGAGGGCCTTTAGCTTTGGCAGTATGTACATACCACACTTGGTATACCCCTCACACACCCCTCACCGCACTCCACCAAACTGCACCTGATAGATTGCCGAGACGTGGCAGATGTGGCCGTTAGACGCCGCCGCACACCCTTCCGGTTCCCCCTGAGACCACCCGGCGCTAAAGAATTAATTGTCAAGCCACCGTTTTTGGCTCGCCGCGCGTAAGTTGTTTGACGTGCATGAACGTCCCTTCAAACACATCAGGTGTGTGTGTGGGTGTTTGTGTATGTACGGATGTGTACTATACGGTGTGCCTGCATGTGGCACATGCGACAATGAGAATCCGGGCCTGCATGAATTCCACGATCGTTAGCCTGCATGCTCGGGTCCCTGCAAAGGGGCGCACGTCGGAGGATCGGTAACATACCCCGAGCGGCAAGTGGGATTTTTAAGCTTATCTTGGCCGGGGGCCCCATTGTTTACGTTGCTGGCTGTCCGAGAACAGACAGATTGTAATAATAATAGAGCCGAGATATTAAAACGGCGGCTTGCTCGGGAGCCGCAACTCAAACACCACCTTTGATCAAAAATGCAACAGGCGATAAAGGTGAGAGCTTGGGATTTTTTGAAAGACGGCGCAAAAAAAAAGTCCACACTAGATAGTCGGAAAATACGGATTAGCGTCTGCTGCTATATTTGCGACGAAGGAATAAATATCATGGGAGCCAGGGCTGTCACTGAACCTCAGATAGAAGTTTAATGCCGCACGGTCATCTGAGCCGAAAGGAGAATCATGGCGGCTCCCGCTCGTACCGAATATTCGGTCCGAGTCGCTTGTTGTTTTGAAAGTCAGAATTTACCATGTTTCCGTCAAGGATTTCGGTTGGTGTCATGAGTGCGCATGAGCACTTGGGAGCCTGTTGTGTAGCCTTTGGCTACAGGAAGAAACGACAGAAGCGAATGTTGCAGCTGGGTAAAGATATGTTGTAGAACGGTGAGGGGAAACTGAGTTTCATGCTCCGCGGAATTTTCAGCTGTTGAAAAGGCGTTAGCAAGAATAGCAGAGCTTGATTCTTTTCTGGGGTCAGTGGCTGGAATAAAGTACTTACACCGCTTGATATCTGTGCCAGCCAGTGCATGCTGGGGGCTTGTAGGATGTGACTATCTCGTGGTAGGCAGCCAGGTACCAGCCCGCTTTAAGCTTTCCCAGCCTTGTCTTCGAGATTCATGCGTCTTGCCCCCTCACCGCCAACCTGTTTCGCCGGTTTTTATCAGGTGATATGCCGATAGCAAGGGCAAAGAGGGGACTTGTTAAAGCAGCTTTAAAAAAGACCGGAGCGGTCATCTGGCACAGGAAATTCGCTGCAGGTCGGAGCTTTTGTGCAGTCGGAAAGGACCTTGAGTGAAAGGAGGATAGAGTTAAGGGGGACAAAAAATCCTGTGATGCTCTGCTGGGTGCTTGCAGCGGAGGATAATGAATGAATGAAAAACGGTGTTAATGCCGGCGGCAATACGAGCCCGTCGAGGCCGAGAGACCACGAGGTGAGCGACGGCGCTGCTTGATCAATAACTAGCTAGCTAGCCTTGCCTCCCTCCCCTCCCCCAAGCCCACGCCCAAGCCCAAGCCCGTATGCATGGGCATGCAGTCTGGTTATTCCCCTGCAAAGCAAGTCGCTCGAGGAGAGGGGTACGTACATGCAGCGCATGAATCGCTCGAGCGCAAGCTGCACAGCGTACGTTTCCCGCCTCTCTCATTTCTCGGACTTCACGAATCCAAAAACAAAGGAAAGGAAAAGACGCAGGCCAGGGCGAGTCGACAGGGTGAAGTCCAGGGACGTACATACGTACATGCGTATGCCCATCCATTCCCTCGATCAGTTGCCATGCCCAGCGTCGAGCTCGCCTTCAAGGGCGGTGGCTTTCCTGCGTCTAATGCATGCATTGACTGGGTCTTTCAATATTACGGCTTAATGCCGCAGGTAGGTGAAGCTCTGTTGTTTTCGGCCTCCGCCTTCTTGCCTGCCGATAGCAGCCTGATCAGTAAATGGATCTCCCTCCCGTCTCTCTGGGTCCCGGCCCATGGCAGACACGGCCCATGGCCTTGAGCAAACGACGGTGGAAATATCCACTGACACGTCACCAAGAGGGTATCACGCCTCGCTTTTCGTTTTTTTTTTGTTTGAAGCGGGAAAAGAAAAGAAGACGGTAAAAAACAAGGTTTCCGTTCAGGAAAATCGCGACGACGGTCTTCCGAGGGATGCAATGGATATGTCGCTACGAGCGAGGCTAGCGGAGAAGAGGCGTCAGGACGGCTGGATGGGGCCAAGCCGCGTCCTCCAGATCGAAGTGTCGACATGTCTCGGAAGCCTGTCCGCTGCCCGAGAGAGGTGGAGGTGGAGGACGATAGTATACTATGTCAATGACCCGCATATTCGTGGAATGCTGGCTGAATGCACGGCGATGCAGGTCTGTCCCTCGATGCGCTGGTCGTGCTCAGGGATCAAAAAATCCACCTTCATCGACGATAAGAATGTAGCTGGGAGTCGAGTCGAAGTGCTGGGAGGCGGGGGACACCATGTATGCAACTTGCTTCTTTCCTTGTTCTCCAGCTGCACAAGAGCATTGCATTCCTGTCTCCGGCCGCCCGAAGAATCGATCACCCTTTCGTGCATGGCATGGGCGAAGGCAAAAGTGACAATTGAGTAAGCCGGGCGTATGTACGATGAATCACACAAGATATTTCCGTAGTCGCAAACTTACATGCATGTTGATTTACTGCACGACCGGTCTATGTTTGGGTCGCTCTAAACCACATCCCGCAACATCTCAACCCTCCACCTACTACGTAAATAGAATAGGTACAAATGTACGTACATACAATGTGGGAATTACCACACGCTAGCTCGCTTGCCGCCGTGCCAGAATTACGGCCTGCAGCGCAAAACGCGAGCAAGATGCATGTATGTACATTACATATGTACTCCTATACCGCCGAAATTACTATACATACGCCATTGGGCCCGCCAGACACGTTGCACACGTAGGTACCTACCTACTTTCTCACCTGTACATGTGTACCTGCGAACACGCATGCAATACATGCAGCTGGCCAGGGCAGACGAGACGAGACGGAGACGCCTTCCGTTATCCTGTTATCCTCTCGAGCTCCGGCCGGATGCCTAGGACCAGCCCCGTATATAGCATACATGCATGCATAAATCTACACATGTACCTCTCGCTATAGAGTCGAGTTACGGCTCATGATAACCGGGGGGGTCCGATTGCGATATCACCTGTCATAATATAGTGTCTTCTATATCAAACTCTCACGACGGCATGATGATGTTTATATTTGCGGTGCTATATTAATAGCAATGATCCTCTGGCATGGCGGGCAGGATGACGGCTGCCGGACTTGCGCGTGGGAATATATTTCGAGGCTGACGATATGATGGACATACCGCCACGGCTCGCCAGGTGCATGCGGACCGGATTCGACCTAGCTAGCTAACCTCCTCGGCAGGTATGTGCATGAACATGGAGCATACAGCGCATATAGGTGTGCCCATATGCATGCGCGGCCGGCCGTTCCCCGAGCTCATATGACCCTGCACCTGAATAGATTAATATCGGGATTTCTTTGCCTCTCGTCGCCATAATGATATTGCATGATCGGCGCACTCGTCTCGACTGGAAACGTGATATATCAGTCCGGAGCTATGATACATCATCATACGGCTGCAATATAATTTGAAATTCCTATGCCGGTGCGTTTGAGTCCGGCTTCCGTGAGATGATTGATTGATCGAAACGGCACACGTAGCCATGAACACGTCTGCAGCGGGCTCCACATGATGTAGAATTGGCTGCGATCAATTGTCTTCTTTGGGAAAATCGAAGATGAAAATGGGTTGTACATGTCGGTTTTTTGAGTTCGCGAAACTGTCGTGACGAGGTGTCGATGCATCGATTGATACTGGTTGGATGTATCCGTTGCATTTCCCCAGACGCATGATCCCTGGGCGGGTCGATGACAAGGCATCATGTCAGCTACCTGATTGCATACCGAGCGAGCAGTTGCCCAGTGATCGAAGCCCATTAAGCCGGGGGGAGTCGGTTTCCGCAAATGATATGTTTCGGCGTTCGCGAGATACGGTGCCGTGAGCTGCACTATCCCGACACCAAGGTCAGGTGGTCAGACGTGCAGCATGTTACCGTCACCTCTAAGGCAACTGCAATCCGGGGCGGCATTACCAGAGAGAATCGTTTCTATCGCGTGCCGTCTGCGAATGAGGCATTCCGGTGAAAGTTTGTCATTGGTTAAAACATCTCGATATATGTTTTGGGAGAAGTTGCAACAGCTGTGGGTCTTGATATTCCTTAGTAATCCACAGCTCGTAGCTCACAACCTCGATCTCGCGCAACGCAAAAATCATAACACGGCGCGTGTACTACTTTGGCTTAGTGCGGTATGCTATCGCTCGCAGACTCTGAAAGCTTGAGCTTCACGCTGGCCGTCTAACTACTAGACGCTAACTGTTCTGGACCTTCTGTTGGCCCCGCTCAACGAAATACACTACAATCCGGTCTAGTCCTTCCAATATTAATAATTGACGAGTTCCGACTACGCACTGCTCACAGCGTCGGCGGCTAACTGTTGCCTTTCTCCGGCTGCAACCAACAACTCGCCAACCGAGGAGACACGATATTTCGCACGGCTTGGGAAAAATATCCAACAAGGCAAGACAATCAAAGACGAACGACCCCTCCAAACAGGAAAAAATTACCATAACCCGCGGCTAAATTTACGGGCTAGGTCGAAAGACGACTAGCACTGTTTGCTGTATTTGATCCGGTAAGTGTTTGAATATAAAAAAAATTTGGAGCGGCCTAGCTTCGAGGCCTGCATGGCTCTTCATGTACGGTTTGACAATGCGCTGCGACTAGCTTGGCTTGCTAGACAGCTTTGGATGTTGGAGGACGACGCGAATCTCTCCCTTTGTTCCACATCAAACATCTGCTCTCCAATGCGAGACATACCATTGCGTGTGAGGCACCAGGGAACTCGCGGAGCTAGCCATGTGCATGCGCATCAGCAGGAGCAGCATCATGCATGCCGGATCATTTTTCTTCAACAAAGAAACAGTATGTACTCCTGGTATACTAGCATCCTACTTACTACAGTGTAATAATGTTGTACCTATTTTTCTGACAACATGGAAAATGTTCCCCACGAGTTTGTTGGCCGTTGGATTTTTCTTTCCCTCCTTGGCCGGCCCCAGTTCGTTCGTTCGTTCGTTCCTGGTGGAGAGCGCGCACAATGTCATGCCTACTTCTTACCGTACGTTACCGGCAATATCAGCGGGTTTTATATACCCAAGTTCCTGGTTAGTTACTCGAGTAAAGTTAGAGCTAGCTAGCTACTGATTAGCTGAGCCCTAAGCTAGCTGAAATCCCAAGTGCAAGCTCGCGCAACGTAACTGGCCCGGTTGGAGACATCCATCCGTCTCGTTCGGTCTCCTGCTTTTCGTTCTCTCTCTTTTCTGCTCCGGTCCGTAAAACGTAAGTACGTACGTACGTACGTACGTTTTTTCCTTTTGCTCGCTCGCTCGCTCGCTCGCTTTCACAGCGCTCAGGACATGCGAAAGAATTAAGAACGGGCTGCGCAGCCCATTGCACCATTGCAATTGGCTGACCGGAAAGCAAGTCCCAGGCGATGACTTGCACATCTGAAACGCTCCATTTTCCCCATGCAATTCATTATACATTTTTATTTATACAATCGCCCGCCAGCAAACACGCTTGAGAAGTAAGGTACTTAGTACAAGCTTAGTACTTAAGTCAGTTCTCACCGACTTACTTAGTACTAAACTGCTTGCGCACGACTCGGCCGGGCGAGCGAGCGAGCGAGCGTAACGAGCTGAGCTCAATGCAATGCAACCGGTCACCGCCAGACGCGCTAACCTCCGGGCAAACCTGGTGAATGGAGAGACCCAAATTATGACAGGCGAGATAATACGCATGTACGCCGACATGTCTGATCCTCTGGCTGTCGCCGGAAAGGAAGAATAGATCGAGAAGCTTGGCTGACAACGGGCTGAGCTAGGAATCCCATCCGAAAGCCGATGACAGCAGCCAGCCAGCTCCTCCTCATCCTCCAGTAATATGGCCCCCGCCCCTCTCATGATCCGAGCAGCGGAACATGTGCGGACGAGTAATCAATCAATCAATCAATCGATCAATCACAACGGCACGCACGCACGCCTCTCGCACGCACGCACGCGCATACGTACTTACATACTTACATACGTACGTACATACATGTAATGTACGCATGTATGTACTCGATGGCAGCGAGTACTCGGATGATGCAGGAGGAGCTAAATGTACCTTTATGCTCCTCTCGTCATTAGTCAAAGTGACAACAAATACATGCCCAAAGCTTCTCCCAAAGCGGCAGAGACTAGTAGAAACGGCCGGTCATTTTCCTTCCTTTCGCCCCTGCTGGGATTCGATCCATGGAGTCCTTTTTCGCCAGTTGCCTGAGCTTAGTACTAGCATGCTAGAGCTATCGACTGGCGTGTAGATTAGAAATAGCTGTGCCGCAACAGCGCAGCAGCATTCTTTTTTCCTGACGTTATCGATTCGAGTTGGTTTTTTTTAGCCTTTTTTAATTTTTTCTTTCTGTGTTTTTTTAATCTTGGTTCGGAGTACCGCCTTTACGGTTCCCTCCCTGCATCGTTCGTTCAGCCTCTGACGATATAATTATCTGATTATATAATGGGTATATAAGATGGTAAAACACATGAGAGCAAGCAAAGCAAGAACAAAGTAAAAACGAAGAAAGAAAAAAGAAATTTTAACGTCTGTAAGAGTCAATCGAAGAAAAGAAAAGAACGGATTTTCAAGAAAAGAAAAAAAAAGAAAGGAATGGAAAATGAAAAAGGCAAAAAAATTACTCGAACGGCCGGAAGAGCCGCCGGTTCAAATCAAGCCTCGTCCAAACTTCTACTCGGTGGTATATCTCTCTGATATATACAATGACATGTACATTGCATGGACAGATAATATGCTCTAGATATACGAGGTTCCTGCCCACCAACCCCCCGCGAGCCAGGCAAGCAAGCAAGCTTTGCAAGCTTGCAAGTAGGCAGGCAAGGCAGGCAAAACCCGGATGTATACTACGGCCGTCTGTACAACAGAGTGTGAATCAGTCTCGTCTCACTTTCCTCTGCAGCAGCCCCCTCACAGGCTCTCGCTCTCGCTCTCTCCCAAGCACTCTACTCTGGAACCTCTTCGAAGAAATCCCACTGGCGAGCACGAACGAGAGGTTGCTGCCTTTGCCTGGATTCCCCACCTTCTTAATTCACTGATAGCAAGAACGGTACTAGTTCATGCAGCATATTGCATGGGATGGGTGGATCTTCCTCGCTCTCTCTCTCTCTCGCGCGCTCTGGAGACTGACGGACAGACAGATGTTTATGATTCTTTTCTTATTCTTTTTTTCTTTCTTTCTTCTGTTCGTTCGTTCGTTTCCTGTGCTTTCCTTCTCGTGAATCCGAACGGAACCTTTGCATGCTAGTGCACTGGCTCTCGCTCGCTCGTCCGTGGACGCTATTCGATCCTCCTCAGTGCACCCCCCTGACCCGACCTGGTTCGTCTGCCCGGCTTTCTATCTGTCTTTGTGTATGTATGTCTGTCAGCCTCGTCGGTATCCTCTCCTCTTCCTCCTGCAATGCATTGCACTTGCACTTGCACATACGTCCTGTGCTATCCATTCCTACCCTCTTCTATCCCGTCACGACCAGCAGCAGCAGCGGCAGACGTACATACATGCATACATACATGTATGTAATGTACATACGTAGCACTCCAGTCAGAGACTGCCAACCCTCGATTGTGTGCACACACATACATGTACATTGTCCGCATGCAGTTCCTGTGTGCTCTTCCCAGCCCGCCACGGCCAATTGGAATGCACACGCACGGGATGGATGGATGTACTTACTCACCTGTGCAGTGGTATCCAGCCCATGGAGCTAGCTAGCTAGCTGTCTTGTCTGTCTGTCCGTCTGTCTCTCCGGCTGGAGGTCGCTAGCTCACAAACTCTGCCGGCCAATTGGGCACCCTGGCGGTCAACACCAGGCCTCACGTGAAGCGTCCCCGCCCAAAATCGCCGGCCGGGCCAAAGCACTAAAGTCCATTAAAGGCGTGTTCGGCGTGTTCTGCGTCCGCCATCGCCTCATGTGAGTTGGGCGAGCCCAGAAACGTGACCGCTCCATCCTTGTTTGGGAGACTGAAACTCTGGCTCGCGGTGCCGGTAAAATCCCGTGAGCACTGTTGGTACCAAATGCACGGAAAAAAAATATATGTGTGTGAAGTTGTTGTATAAAGTAACAGCTTTTTTTGTTGGTTTGAACTGAAGGATTTTAGAAAATTACGCACGTATGTTACGACTCTTAGTTCGAAATGTAAATGCAATGCTTGTATATATGAGGTTTCTCGACGGAAACTCAAAAGTTAAATTCTGAGAGGAGAGAGGTAGCTAGATCGAGACGACGCACTGAGGGACAGGCATACATGAACGACAGACAGACGGATAGAGAGGGGAATCCGTGTACTCCTCCACCCGGGACAGACAGATGCAATCGCAGCAGAACGACGACGACGACGACGATGAACGAACGACAAGAAAGAAGAAAACCCCGCCGCTGGTGCCGGTCCATATCGGGTCAGGTCGGCATGTCTCGTCTGTCTCTCGATTGTATTGTTGGGGGTAGTCTAAGGAGGAGAGAAGAAAAAAAAACTAAAACGGTTCGGTCCAAGATATGTAATGTACATTCGTCTGGCTCGCTCGCTCGCTCGCTCTCGCAACCTCGCACGTCAAAAAGCCCGCCAGCAGGCTTCCAGCCATCTTTCTGACCCCTACCCTTCCCTGACCTCCGCGAACAAATCGTATGCTTGGGAAAGAATTTTCTGCATGTGGGATTAGCCCCCCTCGTCTAGGTCCGGAATAAGAAAAAAAATGAGAATATATCCTGATGGTGTCGTGTCCACTAGCAGCAAAGTGAGGAGAAAGCCGGTTGGAGAAAGCCATGGCCCTAAAAGCAACCCAGGAAAAAGGAACCATACAATGACAGGATCATTGCACCTTTGAACACCGATTGCCACCTTTTGCCCACAAATGTACCTTGATTGCTCCTCCTGCCGCACTGCTTCCTGCCTTGCTTCCCACGATCGAGACTTGAGTTGATCAATTCTCCTCCAATGGGATATAACCCGTGTCTTATGTTTGCGTTGCGGAGTCAATTGGACCTGGAAGTTTAAGTAAGTTTGAAGCTCGAACCAGCAAATAAAAAAAAGTATTAAAAAGAAAAAGAATTTATAACGAAAAAAGAATAAAAGTGAAAAAAAAATAAAAAAAAGAGGTGCGAGCTCCATAACTCTCAAAATTGGAGCCTTATTTTCTTCTGGTTAAAAAATTAATAAGAGCGAGATAGGTTCCGCTTCCCGTGCAGCATAGTCCGAAACATTAACATCGAACAAAAACATAACAGACAAGCCGGCCGGCATAAAGCGTATCAAATCGACGGCCGCCACGTCAACTTTTTTTTCCAATGATCATCTCATCGAAAAGCCGGGCCAGCGGGGCTGACTTGCTCGGGGGGATGTATCGACCGCCTTGCATGCCGTTGACGGTATAACGTTTAGTCCAAGCGTCCATGTTGGTATTCCTAATTTCGTCAGCTGAAAAAAGTTCAATGGAAACTTGCTCGTAAATGCACGTTGCTCAAAACATGCAAAATACGACGCCTCCTGGAAGGGGCTATGCTGTAGCTACCATAGCTCGCAAAGTCCTGTGACTCCATCTGCAGATAGCTCGTGCCGAGTTGGTTCGAAGCAATCAAGTTTTCCGAGACGATATCGCTCGCTCCGGTCGAGGATGCATTCGTGATGCACAATCCTAGCTGGCCACACCCCCCATATCTCCCTCTCTTTCTTTCGAAAAACAACTTTTTCATGAACGCCGACGAGCAAGGTTCATGGAAACTCTGATGGACAAGGACCGACATGAATTGGACGCCTCCGATCGTAAGACAATCGAGCCATTGGTGCAACTGCTCGTCGATAACCCCATGCCGTTGAAAGAACTTTCGTCTTGCAGGACCAGGGGAGGTTGATATGCCGTCTCGCCAGCCGTCTTTTCATGCAACTACCTCCCACCCCTTCGCAGTCGACACTAGTTTCGGATATAATCCTTGATCCCAAGTCAAGTGAGGGAGAAACAGAGAGGCGGGTCCGTTATCGAACAAACGGAAATGTCCAGTAGGAAGCGGTCCCACCATGAGGTCCTGATATAGTTGCATAATGGATGATCCAAAGGTGTGTCCGTCAAAGAGCACGTGAGTCGGAAACTCCAACGATTTGCCATCGCTATGCATCGATAGCGTTCGATAGGCAAGGTTCTGTCTCCTCCATCAGCGGCCGGCGCATCCGATGCATGATTTAGACAATCCAGCTGAGGGATTTTGCCTTTCCCAAATGCACAGATTTCTTGGATCTGCACGTCCTTCGAAGCCTAGTCAGGAGGAGCGAGTGTCGAGCATGGCGAGGTGGCGTCCACTTCGAAACGAGACGGTGGTCAAGGTAGGTCTGATCTTGACAGGGGTGACATTGGTAACGTTGCTGACGTTCATGGCTGGCACTCCGCGCTTGCATGAATTCTGCCATCAAATGTGACAGCAGTCAATCGATATTGCCTCCTCCCAAAAAAAGCACCCAACAATGCAAGCGTCCACCATTCCGCTCTTCCGGGCTAGAGAGGACAGCAAGAAGACCCGTCTCCGTCGACTCGAGATGTTGGCTTTCGCAAGGCAGCCAAAGAGCATAAATAGGGCCTTTCTCACCCTCGAGGAAAGCCCTCTTTCATCACCATCATCAGCAGAGCAGCAGTCTCGAAGCGGAACAATCATCACTCACCGGTCTATCTTCATTCAGTCCTTACTGAAACAGCATCTTCATCTTTCTTCCTCATTCAATTCTCTCTCCCAATTCCTCCTCCTCTTTGACAGACACAGAAGCCTGCTAGCATAGCCCCCCGCGCAGCTGCTGCAGCCCATTCTTCTTGAAACATATATCCTCCTCTTCACTATCCTCCAGCGTATCCCGAAGCATTAAGTCGGGATTCACGCACGTGCCACACGCTCCTGAACGCCGCATAAGGACGCAAGACTGCACCTGCATCCACCTGCATCCACCATGTGCTTCTATGAGCAAAACGTCTTCCGAGACTGCCACTGCTTCAAGTGGGGCCGCTTCAGGCAGCACTGCGCCAAGGAATACCGCACTGGCGAAACCTGCGGCATGAAGCTCATCTATGAGGCCGTCCCCAAGCCGGGGAAATGTGCCATCTGCAACAGAATTGACGTTGCCACCAGAAAGCTCTTGGCCTCAAAGGAAAAGGTTGGACGCTGGCTAGCCGAAGGGCGAAACCCAGTCTCCACCGAAAACGAGCAAGAGAACATCCAGCTCTACCAAAACGAGATCAAGGAGCTCAATGCGCAAAAGGCGGCTAAACTCAGGAGCATTGGCTAGACCGGTGCGTTGTTGAAGTTGCTCCGAGCCGTTGGCGGGCGAACCTACTAGTAGTACTCTCCATTCAGCAAACGCCAATGCAGCAGAAACGGGCGGACAGCCCATAGATTGATCTTTCCAGTGACGAATTCCCTTTGTATCCATCCTGCCGTTGTTCCTTGCGCAGTTACCTTTTATGTCACATGTCGAGTTTTATTTAGCGTCGTGTTGGGAGAAAAAAATGGCCTGTTTCCTTTTTTTGGCGTCGTTTCACCCTTTCCGGAAGTTTTCTTCGGCCAGCGTCGAACGGCGGGCATAGTGTCTGGCCCGTCATGCTGACTGAAAACGGCGGGGGTTCTGCTGGAGCTGGCGACCGTCCTGTCGGCCGGGGGAAAGGGCCGGCGCTTGATAAGCATTGTTCCTGTTGTCCTTTTTTGGGGGTTTCTCTGGTCGGCATGTATATAGCTGATTGAATGATAAACCCGATCGCAAGCTTAAACGGCTGCGGCCGTCCGTGGAGGCGACGACGTTCTTGCGCCGTCTTAGAAGAGAGCTTTAGGCGCCGGAGGTGTCGGTGCGCCGCTGTAATTAGAAACTGTCCGTTCGCCGGACGAAGGAGGAGCCGCCGTGCGGAAACTGAGCTGTCAAGTGAGTGCTGTAAATGCGTAAAAAGCCCGTAGCAAGAACGATAGATAAACCATGTGCCGTGGCCCGACCGTGAAGGCGCCGCTTTGTCCTGGGTTTTTGGTTTTCCTGCTGGAGAGGTTGTCGGGGAAAGTGAGGGGAAGCTGGGAGAAAAACAGAGGGAGTTGGCGATCGAAGAGGAGGAAAGAAAATTGGGTGCCAAGAGTTCCGTAGCTCGGGCAGAACTTGGTTTTTGCTCTACGTGGACCGACGGGACAGCTAGACCACCACTCGAGCACTTAGCGAGGACCTTCGATAGGTGGGAACAGGCGGCGGGCGGGATAGCCCTGCTCCGGTCCCTCTTCGTTTTCGTGGCCTTCCCGTCGTCACCGAAGGGAGGGCCGAAGCAGACTTACATCAATCAAGTAAGTACTATTCCAATGGTACTTATCTGCGTTAAGCGGGTTTTTTCCCTCTCGCCGTCGTCGGTCCACCGCCGCAGGCTGTCCGTCTGTGACTGCCTGCAAATGCACTGCCAACACAAGCTGCGAGGGCCGCTGCGAGCTGTGCGATTCGGCTGAGATATCCTGCTTGCGATCGCCGTAAACAGTCCCTAAAAGAAAGGTAAAACCGGGTAATGCTCTCAGGCGGGCGGTCTTGGTAGACGGTGGAGACGTCGGCTACTTATGTGTGTCGCCAAACCCATCGCCCAGGTGGAGACTGTGGCTGCTGCAGCGCTGGCTGGCCCGCTGGCCCGCTGGCTGGCTGTTCGTCACCGCTGGCTGTCAGTGTGCCTAAAATTAATATCGTGAAAAAATTTTTGTTGGGCAGGGTATTTCGTCCAACCGATGGCCTTTTCGACGGAACGCATAATTTCGTCCAGAAGACTGATGCCAGATGGCCTGTCCTGACTGCGTAAATTAGTACTGAGCCCGTAGAAGTCGCTCGATTGAAACTAGTCCAGGTTGTATGAAACCGGTGTCCACTGCTGAGGAGACTGCTTATGCTCCAATCGATCCCATTGTTGACGTGCTTGATTGGTATTGATGCTGCTCGTATTTTGAAATCACCAAGACGGATGTAAACAACAACAATAATCCCCGCGGCATAGACAATAGAGAGGATAAACAAGAGATTCGGTGTCTAGATCAAATAAGTATTCATCTTAGGTGTGTCAGCACTTGCATATATACTCTCTGTGAGGGGAAGGAGAAAAAATTATTCCAAGTGGGGGCGATCGATGGATGGGTGGATGGGGGAAGGGAGCGCAGCCAATGTAGGGTTGATACCTACCATTTGTATTTACAAGCTGCATCCCCTTTGTATATATACAAATCAAGCCGTCAAATAAAATTGCCTAGAGCTTGACACCTGTGTGAATTGCAGCTACCCCAAAAGTGAGATCCTGCCATCCCTTGCCAGCAAGCTGGAAGCCAGCATCCTGTATCATCCGCGCAAAATCCTTCTGACTTGGAAACTGCACCACCTATCAGCAACTGTCAACAGTCTTAAGTACCGATGCAACCTTACCTTCACGATACTCTCCACCAAATATTGGTAGCTGTCTCGGTCACCAGCGATCAGCTGGCCCATCATCGGTATCACACTGAAGCTATACCGCTGATATATCTGGTCCAAGACGAAATTGTTGACCTTGGAGAACTCAAGACAAGCAAAGACACCTCCTTTCTTCAACACTCGATAGGCTGTCGCCAGTGCCTTCTCCTTGTCTGTGAAACTATAATTTAGTTAGCAGTGTTCTCGAGTCAAAAAGACAACGTCGTAGGCATATCACGGCTCGTAGACCTGGCGACATTGGATTTCTCTTTCGTAAAAGTGCCTCGCTTGATCCGCTGGGTGCTGGGAAAGATTCAACCTACTTTCGGATCCCAAATGCTATCGTCAAAAGGTCGATCGAGTTGTCGGGGATGGCCTCCAATGTTTCTCTGGAAGAGACGGATCGTCAGAACCTTCGCTATGAAGTTGATGGATCGAAGCTTCGTTACCCGTTCTGCACGAGGAAGGATATTGGAGCATCTATCATTTAAGGAAATCCAGGTATCAGCATGTCTCCATCGTAAGACAGTAGCGTGCTTCTCACCTTCACCCTCAGTTCGATATCCAAGGCTATGTGCGCGCTTCATGCCTTCTCTCAGCATCTCCTCGTTGATGTCTACCACCTTGACTCTCGTTTCTGGATCTCCATTAACCGTCCTGGCGTGATCCAGCATACGAAAAGCAATGTCACCGGTGCCTCCCGCTAGATCCAGAATCGTCATTGGCTCGGAGAAGATGGATTTTTTCCCAGGGTTGAGCTGCTGGACGAATTGGTCCTTCCACAGCCTATGGATACCGAATGACATGGCGTCGTTCATTGTATCGTAGTTCTTAGCCACCGAATTGAATACATCTCGAACTGCATCGACGATTGTATCGTTAGCATCAGGCCATGTGACGTGTCGTGCTGGAAGCAAGAAATTTATACGAGCTGCCCACCTTTCGATTCTTTTAGCGATTCTGCGACATTTTGGAAGCCAAAGTGGGTTGTCCGCTCTTCTGCTGCTGCTGCCGGCTTGCCGTCTTGAAACCGGCTGATCGAGCTTGAGAACAATCGTGGCCCTATCGAACCGCGAGGCTGGATATGCTTGAGCCCCAGGCGCCGCCCGGCGCACCTGATACTCATCGCGCTGTCGCCGAATGGCCCCGCTGATCAGATGATGTCTGCGAGGGAGTGTTGCAGGAAAGAAAGGCTGTTGGCGACCAGCCAAAATTTTGGTAACTGGGTTTTGCGTCACGTCGTTTCCATACCACACAACTAAACCACATCTCGCTCCCTCGCGTCTTCCCAGGCAACGATGACAACGACGACACACCCTGATGTCCACCCCTAGATACAGCGCTCACATTCAATTCAAGTCGCGCGTCTTGTAGCTATGTCTGGGTATCCACATCACGGGCCGAGCGGCGGTCCTCCGGCGGCGCTGCCCCTGCCTCCGGGGTGGACCGAGCATCGCGCTCCCACCGGTATGCGACCACCCTGTTCACCCCGACACAACCATAGTCCAGCTTGCTAACGTCGGTATTTGAACGAAGACAGGTCACATGTACTACTACCATGCTGAATCCAAGACGTCCACATACACGCGACCCGTCGGCCCGCCCCAGGAAATGCCGCCATCCCAGCCTCCAGCATTCCCGCCCGCCCAACCGTTCCAGAATCCCAGCTTCCGCGGCGGGTTCAATTACAATCGCCCGTATAATCCCCAACATACCCGCCGGCCGCGCCACCAGGACAAGCCCGATAAACCGAAGACGAAACGGGCAATCCCAAATGCCGAGCCATGGCTGTTCGTGACGACAAAGAAGGGGAATACGTTCATTCACAACCCGGAGACGAAAGAGTCGTTATGGACGGCGCCGGACAACCTCAAAGATGCCATCGAGAGCATGGAAAAGCTGTCGCTGGAGGAGGAGCGGGAAAGAGAAAGGATAAGGCGGCGGCAGAGCGCCCTGGAACGTCAGAGACGGGAAGAGGAAGAAACTTTCGCAGACGAGCAGGAGTACAATGAGCTGGCGGAGTACTCTGATCCGGAGGAGAATGAAGGCGACGGCGTCAGCTCCCATGGTGTCAAACGCCAGCTTTCCGCAGCCACAGACGAAGGCGACGAAGAATACTACGATGACGACGAGGAATTCGACGAAGAGCACGACGAGAAGCGGATGCGGCTGGAAGGAGGCCCCGTTGAGTTCACAGAGGATGATATCGCCTGGCAGCTAGGCGCCATGGCGGAAGATTACGGTCTGGGTGAGGAGGATCTCGAGGGCGAGGATATGGCGCCAGACGACGGCGCGCTACTCTTCAAGGACCTATTGAACGATCTTCAGATCAATCCATACAGCACCTGGGATAGCGAGATGCCAAAGATGGTCGAAGACGGTCGGTATACGGCGTTGCCTACGACCAAACTACGGAAGCAGGTGTTTAGCGATTGGTGTCAAGAGCGGATCGCGGAGTTAAAGGCCGCGAAGGAGAAAGAAGTCAAGCGAGATCCAAGGGTGGCATACCTGGAGTTCCTCGAGCTGAACGCTACTCCGAAGTTGTATTGGCCAGAGTTCAAGCGCAAGTACAAGAAGGAACCAGCGATGAAGGACCTCAAAGTCACGGACAAAGACCGTGAAAAGTACTATCGAGACTACATTGCCCGTAAGTGCCGATGCCGGCCCCAGCGTACAACTATCTTCGCTCTGCTAACATAGCACTAAAGGAACTAAAACAAGTGTCGAAACTCGAGAGGGCGAGCTACGCAAGTATCTCAAAACAGTCAAGGATTTAACGAGAAATTCATCGATCGACAATCTGCCTTCCTCCATTTCATGCGATATCAGATATATAGCGGTCCCAAGGGACAAAAGAGAAAGGATAGTCGAAGACCATATCCAGAGTCTACCGGAGGATGCAGGAGAGAAAGATGCTGCCAACGATAATCTCGAAAAGCAACGGAAAGCCTTACAGGACCGGGAGGCCGCCGTCCGAAGAGAACAGTTCTACAATAGCAAGGACATTGCTCGTGGAAAGGAAGCGCTGAGGGAAACGGAGATGCAAATCAAGCGCGCCATGAACGTGGGGAAGGAAGGCTTACTCAGTCAGCTTGATGTTCCAAAGGACACGGGCAAGGAAGACGAGACATAGCCTATCTTGGCTATGGGCCATGCATCCAGATATTTTGCGGCCCAGAGTGGACAACGGCCTTCGGGCCAAAGCGCTCCAATCTAATTGGATTACTATTACATGCTCAGCACGAGTCTGCGGCAGAGCTGGACTACCAAATGAGCGCATTGGTTGAGGTCCTAACTGAGACTGAATCGCGGTTGGGTGGTAGTCGGATCACAAGCTTTCCAAGAATAATGCTCGCAGTATATGAGAATCTGCCTTGTCTGACATCCAATGGCACATGTAACCTATGCGATAGAATATACCCATGCACATACTTATGTATTTATACGATATGCAATTTACGAACAATGCGAGTCATCTAGATATATCTCTCATATAACTCTGATGATTTTGCGGCCCAGCCAGCAGCTCGTGGCAAAACCGTATACTTAGCGAGCGTGCATACTTTTTCTTGTGCCACCACCATCAGCAAATTTTAAACCAACCTCACATCACTCCCAAACTCCAACGTTACCACAACCACGAAACGAATCCCACAGCCATGGCGCAGGGAACCAAGAAGTTCTCGAAGCCCACAACGTCAAAAAGGTATGTCGTCACCGGTTACCGGGTACAGTTCTCTCCGCATCTAAATACTCCGGCCGATCAACCAACTGTGCCTTTCCCACGCGGCGGACAACGCTTCGCCTGGCAACATTTCATCCCAACTTTCAAAAATCAAAATACCACACCACGTTCTGCACAGCATTATGCTGATGTCAATTTCAACATAGTAGACCACAGGCTCTCGGTCCAAAGAAAGGACAGCGAGTGATTGCCCCAAAGAAGAGGATCCTAATCAAGCAGAACGCGCTAAAAAAGGTAATACCGCCATAAATCTTACGCTGGAAGACTGCAAAGATATGACGAAGGGTCCACTAAGACGATGTGTTACTATGATGATAGAAAGCCACAAGTGGCCTGACAGCTAAGACGGAGAGGAATCTAGCAGAGAAGGCCGGCCATCTGGAGCTGCTACCTGGCGGCAAGAAGGACAAGAAAAAGGCTCAGGCTGCCAAGTGAATGAGGGTTGCATGGTGGCATTGCTGTACGGAGTGAGCTGGAGTCGGGAGGTTCTTGGAATCGGTCAGCGGGTATTCACTGTACAATATATATGAGATGGAGTGGCGTTCAAGAGCGTCTGTAATCGCCTTGGTACTCGCGGAGACCTCATGCTTGATTTGACAGGCCGTCAGCGGCTGGTTTGCGAGACAAAGTACCTGTACAATATTGCATATAGACATGATTTATACACTTGGTAATCTGCATCAGTGGCTCGACATCTGATATATATTGTGTATATCGATATTCGTAGAATTTCAGGATGCAGGAAACTTGACATGCATCGCTACCATATATTCGTGTCAAATTTCATAGCCAGATGGGATGATGGACTGTATCAACCCTTACTTTGCTTCCACGCCTGCGCAGCCTCACCGAAGATCTGAATGCCCTTTCTAATCTCCTCCTCCGGCAAATACGACACCGAAAGCCGCAAATGTCTACTCCCCCAATTCTTGAAATTGTCCCTTCCAGCATCACCCTTCGCAGGAACCTCAAACCCATCACCAGCACCAACCTTCACGCCCTTCAAATGCGCATCCATCGCAATCTCTCGAACATCGTACCCCTCCGGCAGCACAGCCCACATGAAATACCCCCCATCTCCACCCTGCACCTCCGTCCCCGGCGGGAAGGACTCCGCGATGGCATCCTTCATCACGCAAGAACGGGCTTTATACACCGCTGCTATCCGCTCGATCACGCCGTCGATGATCCGACGGTTAGAGCCCGGTTGAGGTTGGAATAGACTGTGTATCAGCGTTGATGTAAAGTGGCATGGCGTCCCGCCGCTGTGATTTGCGCCGCTGCATCCCATCTGCGTGGCGAGTACGGGACTCGCGCTTTCGACCCACCCGCACCGTGTGCCTGGTCCGATGAGCTTGGAGAAACTGCAGTTTGACAATGTATGCCCCTTTTCGTCGTCCCGAACGCCCATCTCACGGTCGATGGTCACGAGTCGCGGCGGCGGCTGTGCGCCGTCGTAGCCGAGGAAATCGTAGACGTCGTCGGAGATCAGTAGAATGTCGTACTTTCGGGCGATTTCAACCAGCTGCCGTCGCGCGGCGAGGGAGAGCGTCGTGCCGGTTGGATTGGAGTATGTGGGGACGCAGTAGAGGACGTAGCGGTACAGAGATTTCAAGTGGACGGCTTGGATGGGTGCTAGGCCGTCGGCGAGGGACATGAATGGCGGGTCGGCATCCTTGTCGGCTTCGAGGGCGGCGAGCAGCGTTGTGAAGTCGAGGGAGGTGCCGTGGTCGGTTGTGGACACGCTGGTCATGAGGTTTGAGAAGCCGAAGTCTAGCAGGTACTCAGCGTCAGGTTGGATTCTCTAATATATATACCTAGTGTATATATCTCAATTCGTGTATCCTACGATACACGGATATTACGTTGCATGTATAGTTGTCCTACCTTGAAAGATGGGACATGCGAGAAAATAGACGGGTGTGACGATGAAGGCCCGTCGGGTATATCCACTGATCGCATTCGTGAATAATTCCAGCGCCTTAGCCAGGCCGTTGGACGCCCCCGAGGTAAGATTGATACGGTCCGGCGAGATGGGCTCTCCGAGGCCGTACTTTCCGGCCGACCAGACGCCGATTTCGCGCCTCATAGAAAAGTTTCCTACTTCAATGCATTCACTCGCCAATTAGCTTTCTGAGTAAATCCGAGTACGACCTAACATGTACATATATTAAGTCATCCCAGAATTTTCTCATGACAATTCATTTGCAAATCATGAAGCTGAGAACTTGAAAGAATGATAAATTTAAATGTGGAGACGTCGACGTACAGTCAGGCCCATAGTGGAGCGGATGTCTATCTTCCTCAAACGAATCCTGCGGCAGATCGCCCGCCGTAAGGACGGAATTCGCCGCCGCCAGCATCTCAGACGTCGCCAGCAGCTCCGTGGTCGGGTGACCGCGCATGAGATCGATAGGCTTCCTCCATCCTGCCATCTTGGCGGGAGATGCTCGCGTGTGCAGCCGTCGGTGAATCCGAATTGAGATTGCAGCCAATTGGACGCTGCGAGTGGAGATTGGGATTGTGAACTGTCTCAGTGGATACCACACTGATGTCATGAACGTCGAGGCGGTTGGACGTTTATATATCGTGACGCCCGTTGCAATTCGAGAACACGCGCTCGGAGTTGAATCGAGACGTCATCGAGAGAGCGTGTTACAATCTCCCCGCTAGCTGCTGCTAGTTTTGTGCACTGTAATGCAGTGTGCATTGGCGTTGCAGATCCATACTTCGGTGGACCTTGACTAGCAGCATTCTCAGTCCTTCAGATTCCACAACAGATCTAGGGTATCTTCGACTACACTTCTGGCGTATACTATAAATTGCGTGTACTGCTTGAATTAGAGTTTGGTCTTGACGCCAGTTGAGCCGTTGGTTGCTCACAATTCTCGCCGGCTCCAACAATCGCCAACACACAATCTAACACACGCTTAGTCATCACGCTGTATAAATATTCAGGTAGGACATTTAGAGTTCTCATTCCCCCCTTTTCCCCTCTTCATTCATCTTCCATAGACGTATCGTGTCGTCAGGTTGTGAGTCCGGCGCTTTCGCGAGCGTCGTTAGATTTCTGCACCTGGGCGAGTGAGCGTCTACTTGTGTATACGCTGCGTCACCGTCTAGATGGCTTTCAAGCGAGTTTCTGTCTATCAGTATGCTCTCTACTGTGACTTTATGGCCTTTGGACTCGAGTACTCGAGATCTTACGGCTATAGGGTCAAGTAGAACTGCAAACAGCTTTGGCCATGATAAGTTTTAAATGGCTTATCGCACTTCTCTCTATTTTGTTCCTCCTATTCTCCTATGCAGACCATTTGCATATCGTTCGATCACAATGGTGGAAATGTTACCCATGCATATAACTGCGACTGAATCTATAATCCAACAATGCTTGAAAGAAGGCCAACCATTAGTATGCACGAACATGGGATATAGATTGTGGATAGCATGGTAATTGCCTATATATCCTATATTGACGTCATTACGCACGGGCCGTTTGCTAATAGTAGGGTTTATGCAGATATAAACATCGCTAGCCAGCCAAGCTGATCACTAATACTTTATATGAAAGCCGCCTCTCTTCAGCATCTTTCCTCACCATCGTCACCTCCGCACAGTACGATGACCCGCCAACTGCGTTCGGCGACCAAGCAGGCTGCGGCCCTGAAAACAGAGCCCCCATCTGCCAGTACTCCACCACCTACGCCGTCACGGAAGCGGAAGAATCCAGGATCTGCAACTCCATCCAACAGAAATGTGAAGTCACCAAAATCCGCAAAATCCGCCAACAGTAAAGCGTCCGCAGACACCCCCTTAAAGCGCCCCAAGAAGGCCTCACAGATAACCCTCGGCCAATCACCCTTTCCCGCGCACCCCTTCCCAACCCCCGAACAATGCGACCTCGTCCACACTCTCCTAACCCAAGCCCACGGCCCCGCCATCCGCCCCGCCGCCGTGCCCACCGCCTCGACCGTCCACGCCGGCTGCGGCGAGGTCCCCTCCGTCCTCGACGCCCTAATGCGCACCATCCTCAGCGCCAACACGTCCGCATCCAACTCCTCTCGCGCCTTCCGCAGCGTGCTGGAAACATACGGCGCGGACCCCTCGCACGGCGGGGCGGACTGGGATGCCGTGCGGGCGGGCGGTGTGAAGAAGCTGTATAAGGCGATCGAGCAGGGCGGTCTTGCGAATGTGAAAAGCCGCGCGATGGCAGATATCCTGGATGAGGTGTATGAAGGGGGGAAAGAGCGCGGAGGGGGGTTGAGTTTGGATCACTTGCACGAAAGGAGTGATGAGGAGGCGATGAGGGTGTTGACGGGGTTTAAGGGCGTCGGTGTGAAGACTGCGACGTGCGTGCTGATGTTCTGTAAGTGCAAGATTTCCTTGTGCTGGCGTCGTTGCCGTACTCTCATCAGTACGGTAACACTCATGATCGGGAGCCTGGGTGGTATTCTACTTTTGTGACTTTGTCAGAAGGGTAGATATGGCGGACCAGAACGAGTTCTGGATCTGAGGATCTGTATGGAATCAGCCTTCGTAGATTCCTTTCAAGATCCTCAGATCGAGACGGTTCTAGTCTGGCTGTTGAGGACTGTACATTTACACTGCGATATTAGCCTTGGTCCCATAACATTCATCTTATGATGCAGATCATATGAATATCACCATCAATGTATGGTTCTTGTTATATGAACTGCATTATGAAATGAATGCTACGAGACCAATGCATGTATACTTGTATATCTACACTGCGAGATTTGCCGTCTGTTCGAACGGTGTTTCCTCAAACCGCAACTCGATCATACGCCACTATCGACTGCTTCTTTCCATTATCCATGTCAATACACACAAGTTACAAGGAGACGTCGTCTGAACTCGTCAAATGGTTCACAGGCCTACGAAGAGCGGCGTTTCCCGTCGACACGCACGCCTTCCGCATCTCAAAGTTGCTGGGATGGGTGCCGACGCCTGGATATCAACGAGAGGTGATGGAGCGGGAGAGCAAGATCGCGCCTCTGGAGGTCCCTGAAGGCGACGACGACGACGACGACGACGACGACGACGACGACGAGAAGGACGACGTCCGCGTGGGCGAAGCGGATCCGATCACGTTGAAGTCGAGGAATGCAAAAGAGAAACCTCGACGGCCGCCGCCGGTCACGCGAGATACGGCGTTCATGCACCTCGACGCCCGAGTGCCAGCCGAGCTCAAATACGGCCTACATCAGTTGATGATCCGGCGTAAGTTTCTACATGCACCACACTACCTACGGCGTCCGAGCGTATTCCAAACACCGGATCGAGCTGATGAGGTCAATACAATATAGACGGCCGCTACTGCCCCACGTGCAATGCTGCCGGCGGGCGAAAATACGGCATCGGCCAGAACGGGAAGCCTCTGACTGTCAAAACGAAGCGGGTCACGGTCAAGGAAGAGCAAGAGGACGGCACGTTCGCGGAAACGCAGGTCGAGATTGCCGTCAAGGAGGAGCCAGCGGACAGTGAGCACGAGGACGACGGCAGCGGGTCGCTAACCGGTTTCGGCGCGGGAAGGCTATCTGGATCGGAGAATTTCGGCGGCGGGGCGACGATCAAGATTGAGGAGGGGGAGATGGATATGACTGAAGCGGGCGAATTGGAGGGTAAGCCGTATGTTCCGATCGATGCGGCGGGGGGCACGGGGGAGAAGACGGGCGGAAACCCGGATGGCAGCTGTATTTTGGGGGATTTGATATCATGGGAGCGACTGATATAACTATTGTGGTGCTTTTGTGGAGGGCTGGGAGCGAGTGAGCTGGTCATGGGACGACGGTAGGAAGATATCCGCGTGGTAGCCGGGATCCCATGGCGCCGCCTTCGAATTCAAACTGGCTAGATCGAGGGAGAAGGTCTGCTGTGGAAAAGTTTAATTGTTCGGTGTAGCTATTTGTGCGACGGCGAGGATGTCTTACGTCCCAGTCATGGGAGGATGGGCAATTTGGGTGGCACTGTGCGACATTGTTTGAAGCTAGTACTTTGTAGACGTCGAGCAACGCAGCACAATCCCCGTCGTGATGTGCGTGCATGATAGATAGGATATTAGCACAATACAGCTAGAGCAGACTCCTTCAGAATGTATTGATAGAATATAATAGTACATCATGAGTCTCATCCGACTGACTCCATTCGGATGCAGCAAATATAGCAGCATCGTGAGTCGACGAGCTTGCAAATTAATTTACCTGTGTTTGCGGCGCGAGCTGCAGTGCTAGCGAAGATTGCGGCGCGGCGTCTACGCTACGTTCTTGGTGGTACCAGGATATACAATTGCAGGCAGCCTTGCAGCCTGTTCTCGGCTGGGAGCCCCTGCAGGCTGGCGCCCCTGGTTTGTTTGCTGCGGGACAATTGAACGGCAACAACAGTCAACAACAGCCTGCGATTCGAGGCTTCGAAGCAATTGGCCCTCGATTCGAAGTAATATTACTATTCGCATGTCGCAAGCCAGCCGTAAATGAGCCCATTCGAGACACCAACATCGCCGTTGACATACGAAGTGCATACATGCACTTACGAGGTCATCCAACATCGCTTGGACGTGCGTCACCCCTGTCGACGTTCCAACATTTCCAACTTTAACAACAAGCCCACCTCGCGCATGCGCCTCCGGGCACCTTGCAAGCTTGTCCCACCCGCCGCCTGGCTGACCAGTTGACCGACTGACGTGCAATCGAGCTAGGAATTCAAGTCATGCGAGAGACGCTAGCAGTCGTACCAATGATACCTGCCGGGCTTCGAGTCCGGGTGCGCATGCGAAACAAATCCAACAGCGCAAACATCCATGGCACATCACATCACATACATCACATTCGACCATCATTGCATTACATCCGTGCGAGAGAGACCCCGACAATCGCATTGGGGTAGAATACTAAGTAGAGAGGTATTTCTTGATCGTCGAAAATATTACCGCGAGGTGCAAAGCTCTCTCCGTTGCGGCGTGGAATGCGCCAAATTGGGCGGCGATACGTATTCCGTTTCGCGTGGGCCTGCTGCTTGCAAGCTGCACTTGTACAGTTGCTGTTGGTGATTCCTGCCGGGCTGCCTCGAAAACCCGCCCCACGGCTGGCCTGACGTTGCCGGAATGGAAGCAAGCGTCGTTTCCATGCCTGCATCTCGTCTTCTGGTACAGTACTTCTGGCGGTGGTTGCGGCGCGATATTACTTTCACTTGGTACTTCCGGGTTACTATATTATGCTTACGCTAGCGTTATACTTTAATATGGATGGATGGATGGATGGATACCTGGTGCTGGTTGATTGCCTTTGCTTCCGCCGCCCTGCCATTTTGCAACTTCCCCATCCATCGAATCGATTCTACCCCAAGTCCGTCCCGTATAACCAAACAAGCTGTGGGACGGGAGGCTTTGGGGTTTCGACAAGCCTTGCCCAGTGTTAGCCTCCTGTTTCGATTCTTTTCGAGATCCGGTTTACTAGGTATCTTATATTTAGCGGTGGTGGAGCCGGATATCCTGGCGGATGCATGAATCCGGTATATGCTATCGCTGGCGTGCATTCCTTTTAATCGGGGCCGGCTGCAGGTCATTGTCGTCGACAGGTGTCTTTCGCATCTGATCTCATTTCATCGATTTTATCCATCTTATCAACTGCTTGCGTTTACGACTTGCACCCCCTAGCTACCGGCTTTGAGCAGTGCACTGCTCTGCTGACTACTAATATATATCATTACCCCCACCTCACGACATACCCTTGCTCCGAGTTATCCATCTGTCGTGCGACATTCCTCGAAAGCGGACTGGACGGGAGCATACAACTGGAGATACAGCCACCGGACGACTAGCACCGAGATATACATAAATATATCATCAACGACGACAGCACATGCATGCATGTCTACGACCACGCGACAGTAACGTCTGATTTGACAGAACGCACACGCGGCCAGTGCGGCTAATCAGCCGGCGGGTGGCCTTGCTCTCCTGGACGGACGGGTGATCGATATCGAAATCGAAACTCTCTGTGTATCATATCATATCATATCTTATCGTATCCTTCAGCCTATCACCCACGAGATCAACAAACGCAATTGAGCGAGATCGATATCGACACCCACGTTCACCCTCAATTCGACTCACGAATTCGATAAAATATACAAAAACATGGCCAGCTATAAACACTGGCCGGCGGCCGGTCCGCCTGGCACACCGCACGATAGGCACCGCTTCTCCTCCAACAGCGAGGACGCCCCCGCGGACGCACCGCTGCTGCAAGACGCAGACATCCACAATCCATCGATATCAGATAAGAGCGGCCTGTCGGACTCCGAAGACGACGACCTAGACCTACAGCTCGACATCGCCCTAGACAGCACGTACGCTTCCGACGTGCAACTCGCCAGTAGAAACGCCACCCCGCCGACACCCACAGCCGCCGGCAGCAGAGCTAGTCGCGGCCGTCTGGAGCCGTTTGAAATCATGGATACCCCGCTGTTAACGGCTGCGAATGCGCCGACGCAGGTATTCACCGCGCGGAACCGACGGACGGTGCTCGCGTGTATATTACTGGAGGTCTTCATCGTTCTCACGTTTTCCGCGACGCAGCTGCCGTTTACTCGGGTGGTTGAGAATTCGGTGTGCGAGCGGTGGTTTCAGCGGCATGCGGACGAGGGGCTCAAGGCCGGCTTGCCGTTCGGTGCGGGCAGAGGCGGACGGGTGCCCGAGGAGGCGTGTAAGGGGGATGAGATACAGGCTGGGGTAGTCGAGATTCTCGGCGTCGCAGACACCATCTCGACGATTGTGGGTATGATACACATCTCTTATCTGACCGGTTGTGTTCGGTGTGAGGGGGAGAGTTTGTGTGGAGGCTAATGAGACGGTTTATTGTTATATATTAGCGCTGTTGGTGATGTTTCCCGCCGGGTATCTAGCGAAGGTTATTGACAGACGGGCGTTTATGCTGCTCGCCGTTGTCGAGTCGGCTGTTGGGTATGCGATTATGGGGGTTATCGGTGAGTATTTTGATATTCGATGATCTGGTTAAATCTCCGCATGTGCTGATACGGATATCGTCTGGATAGGAACGTATCCGTTGGTGTTCGATCCGCGGCTGGTTTGGGTCGTCCCTTTGCTCGACTTTATCGGCGGCGGGTTCGCATTCTTTGGGATTATTTTGCGCACTGTCATCGCTGAGAACGTGCCCAAAGAGGACTTGTAAGTGCCTGCATCCAGCTGTAGCGTTCGGTGCAATTCTAGGGTGAGATTTGTCAGTGCTAATAGGTGGAGCGAATGATAGAGGCAGCATATACTACAAGCTCACGGCGTTTAATATCCTCGCGGCGTTCGTGGGAACCTCGCTCGGGTCCTGGCTTATGGGCATCGTCAACGAGGTCATCGTGCTCTACCTCGGTATCGCGCTGATGGCCGTCCTGGCCGTCCCGCCGATAATGATGCTGCCGTCATCCTCGCCCACAAAGACGCTATACGACAGCGCCGACGAGCCGCAGCGCCTATACTCCGAGGACGAAGGCATGGACGACGGCGACAGCAGCACCTCGGACACAGCTTCCACAAACTCCCTCAAGCCCAAGCCGTCGCTCTACCAGCGATTGATGGAGCAGGCGCAGTCCAAACACAACCTCTTCGCATCGGTCAAGCGCATGCTGCTCGAGAAACGGACCGTGCGGAACGCGCTCATCACGCTCGCGCTATACATGGTCTCCCGCGGCGTCCGGATCCCATTCCAAACGTGGGTATCCAAACGCTACTCCTGGACGCTCTCCAAGACCGGCATCATCCTCTCCTTCGAATCCCTCCTCGGCGCGCTCTCCCTCTTCGCGCTGCCGCTGCTGCGCGACCAGATCGTGCGCGCACACGCAGACATGAACCCCGCCGTCAACATTGGCGGCGGGGGCGGATTCAAGCGCCGCCGACGCAGCCTTAGCGACCGCGTATCCACCGCCACAGGACTGGGCTCCCTCCCGCCGGACCTCTTCATAGCGGCCTGGTCGCTAATCTGCGCGCTGGCATCGACGGTGATGATGACGTTCACCGCGAGCGCGACGTGGTTCGTGCTGTCGCTCGTCGTCAGCTCGCCGAGCCGCGCGTTCATCGACGGACTGCGGTCGCATACGATCACGCTTGTGGGCGAGGCGGACATCATGCTGGTGCACATGGCGTTTACGATTGTGGAGATCGTGGCGGGGATCGTGAATGGGCCGGTGTGGATTGAGATTTATGGGTTTACGTATTCGGAGGGGAATGCGACGGGGTTGGGGATGGGGTTGCCGTTTGCGATATGCGCGGTCGTGCTGGTGGGGACTGTCGCGATGGTGCCGCTTGCGCGGAGGTGATGCTTTTGGGATGTATTAGAGGAAGCGGTTGTGACTGTTCAGCTGGCGTAATTGGGTGTTCGGGTGGAATTCGTGCATTTTCAGCGGGTTCGTTAGATATCGACCTATTTGGTCAGCATTCGGCATAATACATTTAGAGCTAGTGCTATAGCGCAGCTGGCGTTTGAGGAGATGTTAATACAGACAGACACTCGATGCATACTATCAGGGTGTTTATTTACCAGATGCGGACTGAAGCCCGTCGAGATGATAATATTGCTGACTGGTATAATTGTACGGCACGGCCGGTGTGATTAATTATATTCTGGCAGGGCTCCCTGGCGGAATGCTGGCTCTCTCGCCGTAAATTGGCCTGCATATTTGCCAGAAAGATTAGCAGCCATTGCCGTCGTCGACAGCAGAATTGCAGCATACAAGAATGCTTTCTGTGTACTGGCATGCGTATGTATACTGCCTTATGGACCCTGTGCGACGTCTCCTATTGCATTGTTGTTATATCGCCCACCGTCGAGTCTCCGTTTCTTCCACACCTCGACAACCACTTCAACTTCGACTACAACTACATCGCGATATCTCATCTCATCCCATATTCACACTCGAAACGCGCTGCCCGCTTACTCGCCTCGCCTCACCTGCCTGCCGCTCGCTCTCGCAAACAATAAACAGCAACAGCGGTGTCCATGGTAAGCAAGTCCTTCATCTTCTCTTCTCTTCCCTTCCTTGGACAGCAGCTGCGCTATAACGGCCCAAGGCTAACCGCTTGCGACACCCGCCCCAGCCAAGTCCGCCCGCCATTGGCCCACGGCCCTCCAGCCATCGATAACTGATTAACCTGCTCCGTTACGAACGATTACTTGCTTCTTTACTGCTGCTGCTGCTGCTGCCGTAAATACGCACAATCCAATACCTATTACATACACACAAACGGTGCACACACACATTCTCATGTAATGGTCTGGACGCTTTTCGGCTTCAGCTTCGCGACTCCATCGACACGCCCGCGCCGCCGCCCGCCTTCCTCCTCCTCGGCCTCAGCTCACTCGCTCCACGCCGCCGCCGCCGACATGCGCTACTCCAACGAGGACAGAATGCGACGAGAACTCCCCAATCCCCAGCTGCCCGGCGAGGTCCCCGCAAAGCGGCCCCAGTGCTACTGCCCTCCCTACCCCCAGCGCTCCGCCGCCGGTCCGCCGGGCCTGCCGCCGCGCTTCAAGATCACCAAATATTTCACAAAATACCTCTTCGGCGCCGACGACTCGGACGACGACGACTTTGACGACGACGGCCGCTTCATCTCCCGCCCGACCGAGCGCTCCGCCAAGCTGTTCGACACCCTCCCCGTCGAGATCCTCGGCCAGATTCTCGACGACGTCGTCGCCGCCAGCGCCGCCAGCGACGCCCTCTGCCGCTGCTTCTACCCGGGCGTCAAGGTCGCTGAACTGAAGCGCCGCTATCTGCGCTGGAAGCTCGCCGACACGCGCTGCATCCGCGAAACCTGCTCGCGCTGGCATTCCTGGGCCAGTCGCGAGTACTTCTCCCCAAACCGCTCCGGTGTCGTCGTCGACTTTAGCGACATTGACAACCTGCGGCTGCGGCTCGAGGCATACAGCAAACTACACGGCGATGAGGAGGAAGATGACGCCCCGCACCGCCGTCGCCCGAGTCCGCGACGGGAGCGCGGTGGCGCCGGCGGCCGTGCGAGCAGCAGTAGACGGCTACAGCAGCGCCCCGACGACAATTATGCCAACCGCCACAACAACAATATTCACAACAACAGCAGCGCCGCGCCGTCGGAAGACGAGGCGATGTTTACAGAAGAGCAGTCGGAAGGCGGCAGCTACCACCGTCGCGAGAAGGAACAAGCCTCAACGCAACAGCAGCAGAAGAACGGGATCTCCTCCTTCCTATCCTACTATCTCCTCCCCGAGGCCGCCGACTCCAAGGACTCCTTCGCGTCCGAGTCCTCGCAGCACGCCGCCGCCAAGGAGATCGACTGGTCCATCGTCCACAAGGACTTTCTCACCGCGTTCCCCTACCTGCGGTCCGGCGGCGTGACGCTGCACCTCGGCTCGCCGCTACACATCCGCAATCTGGAGCACGTGCACGCTTTGTTGTCTACCTTCGCCGTCGTCTGGGGCGGCTCGCTGCTGCGCAATGGCGGCGGGATCATCTTCTGGGACTACACGTACGCCTGGCGCGAAGACACCGATGTGTTCGACCGCCTTATGAACGACCCGGAGCTGGGGAAGGAGCGGTTCCTAAAGTACTATGACAACCCGGAGCGCGAGTACTGGGGCATCGATGAGGCGTCGTGGATCATGAACCCCTACCAGCGGCCGTCGATGGGCCGGATACCGACGAACCGGATGCAGCAGCGGTTTGCGCTGTCGCGGCGCGTGCACGAGTTTATCATCGAGCAAACGATATCGATCATCAAGGCGGATGCGGAGTTGATACTGAACATCATCACGGCGGCGGCAGGCAGTTCGCGGATACAGGTTCCCGTGAACATACTAGCCGTGCTGCCGGCGCCCAAATGGACGACGTTGAAGACGGCGCTGCAGGCGTGCCAGACGGTCGAGTTTCGCGACTGGTTGTATTGTAATGAGCAGCAGTTTTCGCGGCTGGCGACGCAGCTGTCGGAACTCGAGCAGCCGGGCGTCTCGCGACAGGTGTGGTGGGATGCGCTGGACGTGACGTCGCGGGCGCTGAATCTGGAGGTCGACTTGCTGATTGAGAAGATGCACGACGAGTTCAGCCGACTCGACTTGGATAAGGCGCAGTGGACGGTGCTGGAGACGAAGGTGAAGGAGATTGAGGTACGGGGACGGGGGTGGATGCGGTCGAGTCATTATACCGGTGGGTTCGTGGGCAAGGGCCACGAGCGGCGCTGGCTGAACGAGGCGTTCATACGTAAGTTTGTGTTTGGGCAGAGCTCGTCGAGTGCGGATCGCGGAGCGAAAAATAGAGGCATCCAGGGTCTCGAGAAGTTTCTCCTGACCGACGGATGCTGGGCGGCTGAGATTTCCCTAGGAGGTGAGTGTATCATCATCCTGTCCTGTGGTTTCGGCGGCATCGCTAACTAAGCATCTTGATATAGCATCTCTGGTGCTTCTGCAAAAGTCATTCTCGGCCAATACTCTTCGCACGCTGAAATACGCGCCGGCGATACCGCAGCTGTCAATGTCCTCACGGGCGCCTGTGCAGCCGCACGCGTGTCCGTTGCTCGCGCTGTTCCCGAACCTCACAGATGCATTCGTGTACAGCGTTTGCTGTCCCGAGATATTCCGCGCCTTCCTGGCGGACTCGACGACCGCTCCAGCGTACCTTGCCAAACTGATGGCTACGCCGGAGACTAACACTAGCACGGGTACGGCGCCGGCGCCGCAGCGACTTCCCGACTATGACCGCACGTTGCGACGAAAGTGGACGATTGTAGCTCCTCGAGTACATAAATCGATCGCCCGCGGGTGCCGCGACTATTCGCAGGAAACGACGTTTCACCTTCCCGGTCCATCTGATGCGGCGCAGCAGGAAGTTCACGCGGAATATCTACTCAAGACGCCGGCGTGGGGACTAGTCTGGAACCGCGACTCGCTGACGGATCTACTAAGCGCGGCGCGGCAGGCCAGCGCAGTCCTCGTCGGTTCTACCAGCGGAGCTAGCAACAGCACTGCTCCACCGCAAACGGAGAAACGCGGCTCGTGGGACCTGCGCATCGTTTTCGAGGGCATGGTGGCCGTGGAGTCGCTGGCGTATGCGTCTGGCGTCAATATGCCAAAGTATCTTGGCTTCGAGAGTTACGATAATCTATTCTTCGGGTCGCGATCACGCTATCCGCATGGCTCGCTGGATATCAAGGAGACGGTGTTCTATCCGCTGCGGGAGCCGCCGATGGTGGAGGTTGTAGCCAAGGTGCTGCATGCGAGTTATCTAAGGCCGGACAGCGACGATGAGGAGGAGGATGAGGAGGACGACGATGAGGGGCCGGTTAGGCACGATGATGGGATACGGCGGGCGTGGATGACTGAGGAGGACTTTCTGGGCGCGGATGTGGAGGAGTAGGAGGGATGACCGCATGATGCATATGGGACTATGAACGACTAGCAAATGAACGAAGGGATGGATCGATGGATCGATGTGCTTTGAGTGCTCTGCAGTGTGCGAGATTTGCTTTAGCAGATGGAGCGAACGGTGCGGAAATATCTTTTTTGATTTTGTATTAATCTTTGGGGCGTTGGTAATAATTATGATCGGATACCCATTGTCGAGTATTTGCCTTTGCTACATACATATTTTGCGCACATTCATCTTATTCAGATGCATTTTGTTATTTAGTAACTGTGGGTTGGCTGCGTGGTTTTTCTGCAGTTGGATATCTGACATGTTGGGGAAGAGTTTTCTCGCCAAATCCACGACTCCACAACGACACTCCACGATATGCAGCCCCTCACCCGTCGCGCCATCGACACCTGGCGCTACCGGCCCCCGCTGCGGGCTCGGAACTTCATCTGCAGCAGCTGTCTGCGTCGTTATCACATATCCCGCTCTCTGCAGCAGGAAGCACCCGTTGCTGCCACTTCCGTCCCTCCATTACCACCTCCTCCACCCGTCGATGTGTCTACTGCCACCAGCACACACGATGATAAGCTCCTCCGTGACATCTTTGACTCACCCCGCGCCTACAAGGCCTTCTCCTCCGGCAGCCGCAAGCCGCCGACGGGCCTCTTCCACAACCGCTACCTCCATTCGCCCGAGGGCTTCATCGAGTTCGCCAACGTCTGTCTCGCCAAAGCCCGCAAGCTGAGCCAGTCGATATGCGGTGCCTCAACCCTCAACCAGCAGGTCACCATCATCCGCAAGATGGACCAGCTCAGCGACACGCTCTGCCGCGTCGTCGACCTAGCTGATTTCACGCGCAACACGCATCCTGACCCCCGCTTCGTGCAGGCTGCCGACGTGGCCTACAATACCGTTTATAACTACATGAACGAGCTGAACACCACGACGGGTTTGTACACGGCGCTCAAAGCCGCCATGACGGACTCCCGCGTCGCTGAACAGGGTCACTTTGGCGAGGTCGAGCGTGCCGTCGGCGGCATCCTCCTCGCGGACTTTGAAAAGAGCGGTATAACGCTCGGCAGCCGTGAGAAGAAGCGGTTCGTACGCCTGTCCAGCGACATCTCGCGCGTGGGGCGGGAGTTCGTCAACGAAGCTAGCACTGCGATGCCGTATCTGCCGTTCCAGAAGTCACAGCTGGACGGAATGGATCCGTGGACGCTGTCGCGGCTGTCAAAGATGACGAATAGCGGAAAGGTATACCTCCCCGCGCGGGGCTCGATCGCGCAGCTAGCATTGCAGACGGTCAAGGATGCGGAGGTACGGTATAAGCTGTACAAAGAGCAGCAGACGGCGTCGGACCGGCAGATCAATCTACTCGAGGATCTGCTGCGTACGCGTGCGGAGCTAGCTAGGCTGGTGGGCCGGACGAGCCATGCGGAGGTGACGCTTGCCGACAAGATGGCGCGCACGCCCGAGGCTGTCACGGCGTTTCTCTCGTCCATGCTCGCGCATACAAAGCCGCTGGCGGCGCAGGAGATGGCGGAGATCGCACGGGTCAAGCGTGAGCATACGGGTGTCGCAGCGGAGCTGTACGCTTGGGACAAAGACTTCTATCTGCACAAGCTCGTCGAGCGACGTAAGGCGCAGCACGGCAGTCCTGACCTTTCTGCATACTTTTCTCTCGGAACGGTAATGCAGGGTCTCTCGCGGCTGTTCACGCGACTGTACGGCGTCCGCTTCGTCCCCGCGCAGACGGCGCCCGGCGAGATCTGGAACGACGACGTGCGGCGACTCGACGTCGTTTCTGACAGCGAAGGGCACATCGCCGTCGTCTACTGCGATTTATTCCAGCGGCCGGAGAAGAGTCCTAACCCAGCACACTTCACCGTCCGTTGCTCCCGTCACATCACCAAAGCCGAGGCGCTCGAGGAAGGTTTCTACGAGGGCGGCGACGGCGGCGACGGCATGGCGCTCGCCCGCGTCGGACCCCAGCGACATATCTACCAGCTTCCCACGATCGCACTCATCTGCGACTTCTCAACGCCGCCGGGAAGCTCCGCCCCGCTGCTGGCGCTGCACGAGGTGACGACGCTGTTTCACGAGATGGGCCACGCAATCCACTCGATCCTCGGGCGGACAAAGTACCATGAGGTCGCGGGGACGCGGTGCGCGACGGACTTTGCAGAGCTGCCTAGCATCCTCATGGAGCACTTTGCAAGATCCCCCGCTGTACTGTCGCTCTTCGCACGACACCACGTCACCGATGAGCCGCTGCCGCCAGCTCTCCTCGCGCAGCGACTCGCGGCGTCCTCGCAGCTAGAGCACTCGGAGACCTACCAGCAGGTACTGTTGTCACTACTTGACCAGCGGCTGCACGGTCCCATCGCTGCAGAACGCAACTTCAGCTCGACGGCAGTCTACGCGGCGCTGGAGGCGGAGCATTCACTGCTACCGCCGGTGCCGGGGACGAGTTGGCAGGGGTATTTTTCACATCTATTCGGCTACGGCGGGTTATATTACAGCTACATGCTGGATAAGGCAATCGCAGACCGTGTGTGGCGCGAAGTCTTCGCAGCGGACCCGTTGAGCCGCGAGGCGGGCGAGCGGTACCGCGACAAGGTGCTACAGTGGGGCGGCGGACGGGATCCGTGGAAGTGTCTAGGGCTACTACTTGGCCGGGAGGATTTCGAGACCCAGGTGACGGGGCGCATGGAAGAGGTCGGGCGGTGGAGTCAGGAAGCTAGGTGATGTGTATACGTGTGTGGTCTGGACTAATTACGGGACTGGTGGACGATGTGAGGTGGGGTGGTGTCCCCTCTATGTATGCATCATTCGCTTGTCCAGGCCCCCAGGTGTAAATATCATTATTTACACTTGGGGTTCTGGGCAAGTTAATGATGCATATATGGAGTGGCTCTATCCAATTTCGATTTGTCTACTCACTTTCTATTCGTGGACATAGCCTGTAGATACCAATGTAATATATGCATTCTTCCATTCAATAGTCTTTGCATGGGTGATATTCTAATCTGTACATGTATAGTATATGTACATGCGAGTAATCCGTCTATCCCATCTACCCTCTTCATCTAAACCATGCAACAAAATAATCGCACCTGACAAGAAATATGCGTACACTAAAAACCGGGACATGTAGAAGATTGAAGAATGCCACCCATGCAGACAGTACTTATTCAAGTACTGTCAAAAAGCACCTTGTCATGAATCACTTTGAGCGCCTTCGTCGCATCCCGCTCATCAATCACACATGAGATGTTAATCTCACTGGCACCCTGACTGATCATCTCAATATTGACACCACTAGCCGCCAGCGTCGTAAACATCTTGCCTGCTATCCCGACCATATTCTTCATCTGGCGGCCCACAAGGCTCAGTATCGTCATATCCTTGATCACATCCACAGTGCCATACCCGCGGAGGTCCTCAATCGCATCACGCATCTGCTCCTCGCGCACGTCTGCGTGCAGCGCCATCGAGATATGCACCTCGCTCGTCGAAATCAGGTCGACGACAAGCTGGTAGCGGTCCAGCGTTGAGAAAATCTTCGCGAAGAAACCGTGCGACAGCGACTTGCGGTTCGAATGGATGTTTAGCACGACGATTTTGTTCTTGACGGTGACGGCGGTGGGTCGCCGCGGCTTGAGGTTTAGCAGCGCGTGAGCGCTTTCCGAGCGGATAAGCTTCGGTGGGTGTGGCGGCGTGTCTAGCCCTTTGGCGGAGAGGGTGTCCGGGAAGATGACGGTGCCGGGGCCGCGTGGGTTCTCGACGTTCTTGATGCGGATGGGGATGCGCGCGCGGATGACTTGCTCCATGGTGTACGGATGGATCACCTCGGAGCCGTAGTAGGTGAGTTCTGCGGCTTCCTCGGGCGTGATGGTGGGGAGCAGCTTCGCAGAGGGGACTTTACGCGGGTCGGCGGTGAAGATGCCGTCGACTTCTTTCCAGACTTGCAGTTCGTCCGCGTCGATACCGACGGCGACGAGAGCGGCGCAGAGGTCGGTGTAGCCGCGGCCGATGACGTCGAGGAGGCTGCCGGGGACGTATCCGAAGAAGCCGGTGATGACGGGGACGCGGTCGCCGCACTGCAGGACTCGCTCGCCGAGGCGTTGGGCGAGGTCGTCGTAGAAGCTTTGGCAGAGGCCGCCTTTCATCTGGTAGCCGGAGGGGAGGATGTTTTCCAGGTTGACGTATTCGGCGTCCACGCCGCGGTCTTTGAGGAGGGTGGTCATGAGGCGGCAGCTGAGCTTTTCGCCCGCGCCAATGATCACATCTTTGGATTTCGGGGAGATCTCGTTGATGATTTGTGCGGCGCCGAGGAAGCTGGCGAGCTTGCCGCACTCTGCCTCGATGTGGCGGCAGAGTTCGTTCAGCAGCTCCTCGCTCTTGATGAGCTGTGTGGCTTCGCGGACGTGGTCCTCTCGGATCTGGTCGATGACATCGAGGTATTTGTTCGAGTCTACGACCATGGCCTGCGCGGCGGCATTGAGCAGGCTACAATACAAAATTGTCAGAAATGACTACTCTAACATATACGCATATCACTAGTATCCTTACCGATTGGTGGTCCCCTCGGCCTTGGTATCCGTGCTCCGAGCAGAACACACGATAGCAATCTTATTCTGCGCGACATACACCTTGACAATCTCCTCTGCAATCTTCTCAGGAAACTTGCCGACGCTGGTGCCGCCGAACTTCTGGATGATCCAGCCAGCAGGGGTCTGGTTGCCCTTCAGCAGGTCGACGGAATTGTACATATCATCCCCACTGATAGAGCTCGGCGGGGACTGTTGGCCGTAGTGATGGCCATTGCCGTTGGTGTGGCCGTTGCTCAGATGTTCCGACGCCATGGTTTGTGGCATGGTATTTTTTTTTTTGACAATAGCGTTCTTATTACGTAACAGATATCGATGGCGCAATCGTCCGACTAACGGGGGCTAGATTCGCTCGTTGCAGTTTGGTCCCTCGAACCGAGCTGAAAGTGCTTCGTATTAAGGTAATGGGAAAGTTGTTTAGCGTATAGACGGGATGGATGGACGTCTATGGATGGTGTATGCAGGTGTTATCTCGGCCAGAAGGGGTGGCCTTTGTACTGAATTATGTCCAACGGCAGCGATACGTCCGCGACGAGATCGTGGCGGGTGAGCGAGCGAGAGCAGCTCGAGGAGGATCGTGGGTGAAGTGGAAGAAGCGTCTGGTAGTCGTAGGGACTGCTTTCCATGTGTGTCGATGGGAGAGACCGGTTGTAGGCGTTAGAGCAGCGGCGAACGAGACATGCTCCAAGTTGTATCGGTCAGAAAACGTTCGACGGCGAGATGTAAGGAGGGACAATCGAGCCAATTATAAGCTGATGGAAGGGACGGTTGGATGAGCTGCACTTTCGACAAGCTGGCTGTGGTGGAGTGATAGTGTTAGCGTGGGAGGTTTCTTTGCATGCAGTCAGGCAGGCGCAGTGGATGCTACGTTGGAGGCAAGGCAGCTGAAGCGATTGTACTGTTGAAGATAGTAGCAGTACCTTATTATATAGCTGAGGCGATAGCGCGGTGGACCGGCTCTGCTTCGGTTTGGCTTGGTTCTGATGGATCAATCGGCGGCCCGGGTGCCCGTGGGAGAGAGCGAGAGGAATACGTGTGGTGGTTGAAGCTAAAGAAAGCTAAAGCAGAGAAAAGGCCTCAGCGAATGGGAAAAATTGTGAATCAGAGCTTCTCCGAAGACCGGCCATCGACCCTGCCGCCAGAACATCGCACCGGACCTCGCTACATGTAGGAACCGGCCTCGACAGGGGCGCTCGCCCATGCAGCGCTTAGCGTCATTGCCGTGCAGCTGCTAGCCGGATCCATGGCCTGCGCCGGCGAGCCAGTCCCAATTTTTTATTCCCGCAGGGTCGGCGACCCGAAGACGGCAATCCGATACACGTCCATGGAAAAGGTACAACGACAATGTTCAATTTCGCTGTGTATATGTATAAAGTGCATTTCGGGGCTGAAAATATGTCCAGAGAGAGCGGTATGGTGATAGATAGCAGATAGTCAGCTCCTGCTTTTGAAAAAATTAGGTGATACACCGGGAACATCGAGCGGAAACATCGTGATAGTGCTCAAAAGGTGCATCGACAAGCATGTGATCGGGAGGACAACCCCACGCAAAGACCCCACGCCGCTAGCCGGAAAAGCTAGGCTGCCCACCACGCCGTGTTCCGGAAGGAGCATCCATCTGCGGGTGGAGACGAGCAGCGACGAACAGCTACTCGTCTTCCTCGTCAGAGTCGTCTCCGAATATCGCTTTGAAGACCTCGTCGCCCGCCCGCTCCGCCTCCAGCGCGGGGTTGACATTAATGTCAATCGTCTCCGCGGCCTTCTCGTCAATTTCCATACCCTCTCCAGTCTCCAGATCACCTGCTTCCTGGCCCCTGCGCTCGAGCCCTCCACTCCTGCTCTCCCTCCATTCGCTGTTGGTATTAGCCTCGATCATGAGCTGGTCCATCTGCCTCTTGTTCACAAGCTCCACATCCTTGTTCCCGCCGCTGTCGTCCTCTCCCGCTGGATCCACATGCACAGGCGGCGCGACATTAAACCGCTTGCAAAGCAGTCTTGTCGGGTAAAACCGTATTGTGCTCCTCGTCATCGCTCCGTACATCCCCATCTTGGCCGCCGTAACCGCTGGGTCTTCAGTCTTCGCCGCAGGTCGGCTGATCAGCACTTCCTCCGTTTCCAGATTTTTGCTGCTGCCCGTAGTCGGGAGCTGCGATGCGACTGACGAAGACGATGTAAACCTGTTGGCCATCAGGCCTGTCACGGGCTTGAATATGCGCGCTGCATGTGCAAATTCGTGCAACTCTTTCGCCCAATCGCTCAGCGATACACCCGCTTCCTATGAAAATTAATATCCTCATTAGTCAACCTGTTCAAATTCAAATATTGTAGAGAATGTGAATACGTACTCGTATCGGCAGGCCTTGCCTTATGCCCGCCTTGATCTCCAAGAAGGTGCGATACCGCACTCTTTTCTCCGGTGCATCAGCATATGGCAGGAAGCCCTTGAGCGCATTCTGCGCCACCGTCTGCTCAAGATACGGTATCGCATCCATGCTTTTCTGATCCGCTGTCTTGCCAGTATCCACCTTCTCGCCCAACGCTGCCGGCAGGTTCTTCTTCCCTGACGCAGCTGCGATCCGCTCTCTCGCAGCAGGACTCAGAAAGTCGAATACAGATTTTCCCGGCAGCTGCTCTTCGCCCAGTAACGCGCCTCGAGACTTGACATCGAGCACTGCAGGCTGCTGCTCCATCTTCCTCGCAGTATACTCGGCTGGGTTCTCCCTCATTTTCAGAGGTATATAGTCCTCAGGGACTTCAGGGAGCGGGTATTTCTTCGGAGAGTCGTCCAATAGCGGCTCATCGGCGAGTATAAATCCAGGTAACAGCAATGTGCCATCATTGCATCGCCGCAGCTTCGCCCGAATCAAACTCTCCTTTTTCGAAACGAAGATATGGCGACCGGGCACTTTGACTGCCGGATTCGCTCCAGCAGAAGGCTTCGGCTTCTTCTTTTTCTCCCCGCCGATGACCTTATTAAACGCCGCCTTTGGCTTGATCTCGTATATATCTTCATCGTCCTCGCCGTCGTCATTGAGAACACCCACACCCATCCCCAGCCGGACATTGGGTTTCCTGATAGGCTTCGCGACAACAGGCCTAGGCTTCACCACCTCCTCTTCCTGCTCGTCATCAGCCTTCAGTTCGCCAGTATACCCTAGCCCCTTCTTATCCGTCTTATGCGGCCACCGCCGGACTTTGACATCGTCCGGGGCGAACCAGAAGGTCTTGAAGTCCTCCTCGCCATCAGCATTATCCTGATCCCGCACCTTCCTTCGAACCTTCGGCCCAACGCCCTGTCCCTCCCGCCAGCCCATCTTCTGCATCAGCTGCTTGCCGAGCGCGTACTCCTCATCGGCGCCGGAAAGCATGCTGAACAGCGTAGCGGTGTTCGTAAGGCCCTTCTCTGCGAGTTCCTCGGCCGTCGTGCCCGCCGCCTCGGCCTCGCGCTGGATCTTGCGTTCTTCGTCTGCGGCGGCTTCGGCTAGGTCGTCTTCGTCCATGAAGTCTTCGGGTTTTAGGGCGGTGATTTTCGCGCGGTTGCCCCGCGAGGAGGTGAAGGTTGAGGGCGTCCATCCTGTCGAGGCGGGTGAATTGGTGTCAGTCAACTAGTGCTCTTTCGTAATGCGTATATGCCATGTAATGCTCATATTGCGCTTCGAATGGATGTATGTGTATATGTGTAAAGCTGTTGTGGATGATGGGGACAGACACCTTCTTTAGACCCTACTGTATTGAAGTACCTAGGTTTCACAAAGAACGACGTTAGCAAGAGAGCTTCTCGAGCATGTTAGTAATATAGACATCGGAAAATCCACACACCCTGCGCTGAAGCCTCCCGTGAAGGCACCGTGCAGCCGCTTCCGTCCGCGCTCGTCCACGACTTCCTGCTTCCACACCGGTAGGAAGGCATCGTTGTCTCGCGACTTCGGGTCCGGAGGCTCGAATGGCGTGCCGTATAAGAGGTAGGGAGACGTGTCTTCTTTCTCGAAGGCTGTCCGTGACCGTTTGCTCGGGTGGTGCGTCATGGTGTATGTTGGCGACGAGTGCGGTCAATGTGGTTGCATCGCTGGCGAGCGCGAGTTGATGTCGCGGAGGAGTTGAGAGCGAGCATGAGCAATATGGTCGTTGCAACACAATTTTGCACGCTCCTTGTGTTAGCACGACCGCCGCTGATGCCTCGACGTCTCTGGATTCTCTCGCTCGAGAATATCAATGAACGAGAATATCAATGAATACAGCATTATGCGGATAGACACGACGACCTCGCGAGGCCTTTGCTAAGAAGCCGCAATTTGGGCGCTAGATCAAAACCTGGGTCATTCTGCTGTCTAGCGCGTTCGTTATCAAGCTCTCGTTAACCTTACGAGTACCAGATATACCTTCCACGACGTAGCAGCTAACGGCGACACAGACGTACGCTATCAGTATTTTCGCTGAGAAACACGATAACTTGGACATCAAAAATAGACTGGGCATTATAAGACGCTGTTATATCTAAAAGCGAAAGGAGGACACGAGATCACCATCAAGGCCTTTAAAACTGAAGCTACACAAGTCACTGCGGAGGATGACCAAGACATGGCGCCAATTGGCTATGTGATTCAACCTGGCAATGGTTATCTAGAGATTTATCAAACTTAGCACGAATATTCGCTGGAGCTGATATATATCGATATCTATGAGTCAAAACAAGGAAGGGATATAACTCTAGGAAGAAGTGCATGAGAAGAACCTGTAAGATGTTGAGAATCTACTCGTGAATGTCGAATCTACAAAGGGCGTCTACACCGAATTGCTGTATATATAATCTGAATCGCTAAATTGCTCCAATGGATTTATATGATGGTGTACACCTTATAATCATACAGTCATGAACTAGTACGTCCGATGCGTGCTCAGAAACTTCTCCCTCTCCACCTCCACAGCACCTTTTATCCTCGCGCCAGATAGAATACTCCCACCCGCCCAAGCACCCATCGTCTCGACGCCTCTAATAGTACCCGGCGCCACCCCACCTATCTTCGCATACTTTATCCTCAAATCGTCCTTCTCACTCTGCAGCATCTCCACCTCCACCTTCTTCGGCTTCTTCTCCACCAGCTCCCTCCGTCGCTCGTCGCCCTTCAAATTCCGCGGTTTGACGATATTCCAACCGCCCCTCTCTTCCACCAGGTCCTTCACATCCCCCAGTATCCGCGACTTCAAACCCGGTATGTTCGACGCACCACCCGTGATCACAATCCGCGGTATGCACGCCGCCCTCACGTCCACCGGACAATGCAACAGCGCTAGAAACACCAGATATGGCAGCGTGTAGTCCGACTCATCTTCATACTCCACCCGCCCTTGACAACCTTCCATCAGGTCCTCGGGACTCGGCACGGGGATATACTCCGCCGTCTTGAAGCTCTGCACTTTCGTCCAGGATGGCAGGAAGAAAGCATATTCAGCCGGTACGGACATAGCTTCAAACGGCAGCTCCATGTTCGTCGTCCGCTGATCCAGCAGCGGAGTCTTGAACGTGGCGCCTACGACCGCTGCTTCGATCGTCTCCCTGCGCCTTTGCGCGCGGATATCCGCTGACGTTTTGCGGATATACTCCCCCTCCTCATCGTACTCCTCCTCGCCCTCCTTCTCAATCGGCAGGCCGAATGCCTTCCGCGCACGCAGCCGAGCGGCCTCCCGCGCGTCCGCAGAGCTCTTGCACCACCCGGTTCGCGATAGTAGATCTTCGACTTCCGCCCAATTGAAGATCCGCCACCAGCTCTCGTCGTCGCCATCGGGCTTTATGGTGTTCCAGAGCAGCTGGCCGAAGCATTCGACGAGTGACTTAGACCCGCGACTGGAGATCTTGATGAACGATGTCAGCGGGCGTAGCTCGTAGATTGGCGTTATCGTGGTCTCCTGCCAGCCGATGTCGACGATTAGTGCGGAGCGTAGACCTGCTGAGATGCAGCTGAGGACCGGCGAGGAGAGGTAGGTTATCGTGGGTGGTTGGAAGTGGAGGAAGAGGAGTTGGGAGAGGGTGTTTTGGAGGGCGACGGGTACGAGGGGCGGCATGATGATGATTAGGCGCTTGGATTTTGATTCTATTAGAAGGTGCCTATGATTTCCCACGATGTATCAGCATCAGAGATGGATACAAGTGTGGGCATTTTAGTCCGTAGACGTACTTGTTATAAGCTTCTCGCAGCACTCGCTCCATCAAATCCTCAACGACACCCAGATCCTTAAGCCGTAAATCATTCATCCACAGCTCCCACTCTTCGCTCCCCGTATTGCGAATCCGCGGGCCCGCAGCCTCTCCCGTGCGTCTGTTCGCACGGGTCCCACCTCGCCCTTTCAGGCCGACGCGGCCGTACATTTCCGGCGTGATACCAATCTTGCATCGCGGGGCCGCCTCGTTCGCGAAGCCGGCGCGGAAAAAGCGCGTGCCGAGCTCGAATATCAGCGGCTCGTCGACCTGGTGTAGCGAGCCGGCGGGCGACGAGAAGGCAGAGGTCGAGAAGCGGGATTGCGGTGTTGTCGGGTTGGCGGATGTCGAGGAGCGGAAGCTCGAGGAGAGTCTGTAGGGCGTCGTGGAGGCCGAGAGCCTCGTCGGGTCGCGGGCGGACATTGGTGGCGGGGAGACTGGTAGATGCGATTCGTGCGGGTAAGGGTTATCTGGCGCCCATATCTTCAGTACGATTCTTCAGAAAAGTGTCGATGCGGGTACTGGTATGATTCCAAGGTAATTAAATGACGGCCAGCTCGACCGCGGTTGTGAACGTGTCGAAGCTGTGAGGTGGGTCACCGCCCCGGGTGTCGCCCGAGCTATCGATTGGTACCGGGAAGGGTCCCCGGGTAGTCCCCGAGGCTATCCCTGGGCCCGGTGCTCCGGCGCCGATAACGGATTAGCGAATGGCGGGGCAGCCGGAGCTCAACCTCCAACAAAGTATCTCTGGCGATACTCTGCATTAGTCTGCAGTCGCGCAAATTTCTCTCTCCTGAATACTTTATTTTTTGTATTCTCCGAAAATTTATCTATCTCATTTGACCGCATCTATTGTGCACCAGTGCAGTATCTAACAGTCAATCGGTAAGGACTCACTATCCATCCATCATCTAAATGTCTGTCCTACAAAAGACTAACAGACCTGCTAACTCAAAAGTTCAACAGCCATAGAACTAAGTACCTTGTCAAGAACATCTATCACCATCACAATCATGTCCGGCCCTGAGAAGCTCAAGCTCTGGGGCGGCCGCTTCACCGGCACAACCGACCCCCTAATGCAAATGTACAACGAATCTCTCTCCTACGACAAGCGCATGTACGCCCAAGACATCCTCGGCTCGCAAGCCTACGCCCGCGCAACCTGCAAAGCCGGCATCCTCACCGACTCCGAGCGCGACACCATAATCGAGGGTCTCGAAAAGGTCAAGCAAGAATGGGCATCAAACACCTTCGTTGTCAAACCCGACGTCGACGAGGACATCCACACCGCCAACGAGCGACGCCTCGGCGAGATAATCGGCACCCACATCGCGGGCAAGCTGCACACGGGACGCTCTCGAAACGACCAAGTCGCAACTGATATGCGGCTGTGGCTGCGAGACGAGCTGGCTGAGATCGAGAAGCACCTTGTCGAGTTCCTGCGCGCGACGGTGGCTCGCGCCAGCGAGCAGATCGATGCCTTGATGCCCGGGTATACGCATGTCCAGCGCGCGCAACCGATACGGTGGAGTCATTGGTTGATGTCGCATGCGTTTGAGTTCCTGGCGGACCTGGAGCGGTTGAGGGAGTTTAAGAAGCGGGTGAACAGGTCGCCGTTAGGGTGTGGTGCGCTGGCTGGAAACCCGTTCAATCTCGACAGAGAGTTTCTGGCGAAGGAATTGGGCTTCGACGGTGTCATTCCGAACAGTCTGCTAGGTGTCGCTGATCGCGATTTCGTCACGGAAACACTGCAGTGGGCAACGCTGATGATGAACCATGTGTCGAGGTGGAGCGAGGATCTGATCATCTACTCGACGGCAGAATTCGGGTTTGTGACGCTGGCGGATGCGTATAGCACGGGCAGCAGTCTGATGCCGCAGAAGAAGAACAGCGACAGCCTGGAGCTGCTGCGTGGGAAAAGCGGACGGGTATTCGGACAGGTTAGTCGCCCGTCTGGTATTCAATCATCTCTCCATACATGCTAACAAGGTTGTAGATGGCCGGCTTTTTGTATACGGTTAAAGGTCTGCCGAGCAGCTACAACAAAGACCTGCAGGAGGATAAGGAGCCGCTATTCGACTGCGTTACCACCGTCAAGAACTCGATACAGATCGCCACGGGCGTCGTCTCGACGCTCAACATTCATCCAGAGAAGATGAAGGCTGCGCTGACAATGGACATGCTGGCAACCGACCTGGCGGACTATCTCGTGCGAAAGGGTGTTCCGTTCAGAGAAACCCACCATATCAGCGGCTCATGCGTACGGGAGGCAGAGGTGAGGGGTCTCAGCGGCATCGATCAATTGGGGCTGGAGACACTGCAGAAGATAGATAAGAGATTCGAAGCCGATGTTCTGCAGGTGTTCGATTTTGAGAGAAGCGTGGAGCTCAGACAGTCGACAGGCGGGACTTGCAAGGCCAGCGTGCTGAAGCAGATCGAAGAGGCCACGAATCTCTTGCAGTAGCTACTAGGCCGTTGGAATTTGAAATGTATCGACACTGTACATACATACTCGAACTGTGTATACATGAATGAAGAGATGAAATAAAAGCATGCGCATTCATCTAATTTTGTGATCCATCGGACTCGCGGGCGAGATATATATTATATCCGAACTGGCCCCGCTGAATCGATCCTAGAACCCAACTTTCTTCATTTGATCGTTCTCAATCCAGGTGATGCAGAATACTACAAGTAGTCACCCGCACGAGCCTAGCTATGAACTATTTACAGAAGCGACCCCACGCTGTTCCCCACCACAGGATTTAAGTATATACAGCCAATCGATACACCTAAAGTTCCTCCTTGCCGCCAGCAGGAATAACATCAAGCAACTCAACCTCAAAGATCAAATCCGACTTGGCCGGGATCACCGGCGGGAACCCGCGGTCGCCATAAGCATAGCTGCTGTGGATGTACAGCTTCGACTTCTCGCCTTTGCTCATTGTCGAGCCGCCGCGGATGCCCAGGATTCCTTCATCCCAGCCCTTGATGACCATGCCGACGCCGATTTTCGTGGTGAACGGCGTGCCGCGGTCGACGGAGGAGTCGAACTTGCTGCCGTCGACGAGGGTGCCGGTGTAATGCATGCTGACGGTGTCGCCTTTCTTTGGCTTGGTTTTGCCGTCGCCAGCTTTGATGATTTCCTTGACGACCTTGCGGTTTTCGAGGTCGAGGGTCTTGACGTAGTCTGCAGAAGACATGATGGTAGAAGAGGCAATTGATCGATTATATCAGATTATAATTGCGAAGTATAGTAGTTTAGCAGCAATGGGTGCAGGTGTTTGGAGGATGGAGGTGAGAAGTGAAGTTTACTTGGTGGGCAGCGGTCAGGTTAAGCTAAGATATCAGCTAGACGACAGCTTGGCCGCTACGCCGCGCGAAACACCAACCCGACCCACGGTTATGTTAGTAACAGCCAACATCACCTGCGCTTTCCTTCAATATACCCAGCCGCCTCCCTCCAACATCCGTCGCTCATTCTAAGAGCGCTCCCCCGTCGTTACCTCCGATGGGCACCTCCGCCGGCCCGGACCTCCAATAAGATGTATCACCTGTTCAAGGGGCTCTACTACTATGCGACCACAAAGGAAGGCACGTCGCGAGTCCATCCCGCGCGGCTACTGCGCTTCTCAGTTGAATGAGCCATGTATATACACATATGCTAACACTGTCGCGATGGCCGCCTGTAGAATACTCGATACTGTGAGAATCCGCTCCCTCGCGTCTATAATTCTACCCGAGTGCTCACTGCCCTCACTAGGCTCCTCGGCCTCGACAATGCCGGAAAAACGGTAGATCCTCCTCATGGCATCCTACCTACTGCCGCCAAAAACACACCCAAAGAATATAATCCAAACTGACGACTATCTAAAATAGACCCTCCTCGAGAAGATAAAATCCATCTACCTCTCCCACGCACCCGCCCCCCGCCAAGGCGCCCAACCCCCCACCGTCGGCCAAAACATGTCCACAATCCCCCTGCCCTCACCCCTCCCGCCCATCTACCTCAAAATCTGGGACATCGGCGGCCAAGAATCCCTCCGCAACCTCTGGACGCAATACTACACCTCCTCGCACGCCATCGTCTTCGTCGTCGACTCGACGGATAAAGCGCGCATAGAGGAATGTCGCGACGTGCTCGAGATCGTGGTCGACGCCGAGGACACCGAGGGTATTCCGATACTCATGTTGGCGAACAAGCAGGATCGCGAGGAGAGTTTGGAGGTCGAGGAGATCAAGGAGGTGTTCAACAAGATTGCGGAGCGGCTGAGCGCGCGGGATAGTAGGGTTTTACCGATTAGTGCTTTGACTGGGTGAGTTATCACTTCCCCGACTTTCTTCCTTGCTTGTCTCCCACTATGCGTGTTAGATATGCTAATACGACGCGGGTTGTAGAACTGGCGTTAAGGAGTCCGTGGAGTGGCTGGTGACACGAATCATGAGGAATAAGGAATATAGACCGCCGTTAATGCGGTAGTCGTGCATGCGTGTGAGCGAGCGGGCATGGGTTTGTTTGGATTAATATACTGCATGATATCCATTTGCTTTTGGCGGCTGGGGGTAATATAATCATACGCGATGTCTAGAATGCTGTAGCGATGTATTTTATCTTATCATATCATTTGAGGGTATTTATGGACGGCACGGTCAGTATCTTGCATATCAATATTGCATCCTCGATGCGCCAAGCTGTATTGTAAATCTAGGAACCAAACCAGCTGAATGAAAGACATTGAGTCCAGGCAGTGCTATGAAAGGATGGTAGTAAAGAACGATAATGACAATAAGAGTCGGTGCAACCCCAAGTCAGACCATCTGCATACACATCTTGGCCTCAGTTGGCTACATGAATTCCAGGGAACGATAAAAGGGGCTCAAAACATTAAACATGCTTGCTCGACCGCATTGGCTTCAAGCTAGGATGACAGAAAGTCTATCGAAAACAAGGAGTGTGACCAGAAAATCCAAGACCGCAAATCAATGATGCTAAAAGAAGAGAAAGAAGACTACGTTCATGTTCCAATCAGCCAATATCAACCGCTTCCAAATGTTCACAAAGTCAGAACCGCAATGACCTCTTTCTCAAACCTTATCCTTCTCTACCGCACCGGTAGGTCCGACTACATCCACAATGTTAGCCCTCGACGAGCTCTCTCCGAACAGCCCCGAAGTTTTGACTCGGACGTCAAACCCCATCTTGGTCCACACCCGCTCCAATCTCTGCACCATCTTCAAATGCTCGTCGCTGTGTATTAGCTGTGCCAACAAACTCTCGTCAATGGCATCGCTGTCGACGTCTAGGAGCGCTTCAAGCTTGGATAATGCCGTGCTTCTTTGCTTGAGAGGGGATTGGACCAGAGGGGATTGAACGCCGGCTTTCTTGTTGAGGTTCGAAGCGGAGGCGTCTTGTAAGACATTTGATGGCGATGTCGTTGCTGGCTTTGGTGGGGAGGGGGTAGGAGCAGCCGTGGTCTTTGGCTTAGACTTGGGTGTGGTGATATTTGCTGGTGCGGATTTCGGCTTCTTGGGTTTGGCAGGTGCAGCTGACTTTGGAGCAGCTGGCTTCGAAGCAGCTGTTTTTGGAGCGGTTGTCTTTGGTGCGGTTGTCTTTGGGGCAGTTGTCTTTGGAGCGGCCGGTCTGGACGTGGTTGGATTGGATGTGGCCGTAGACGCGGCTGGTTTAGGGGCTGTAGCTTTCGGGGCTGCCGGCTTCTTGGGTTTCGTGGCAGCGGCTATCTTGGGCCTTTTGGCGTTCGCGTTTTCTCTGTCACTATCGTCTGCATTCGTGTTCAGATGTTTATTAGCAGTAGAAGCTCCCTCCTTCTCGCCGGGCCTATCTTTCCGCTTCAGCGAAGTCGAGGCAGGGCTACTGCCAGACTTGGTATTCTTGAAGACGTGAGTCAGTTTTGCAGAGGAGCTCGGCAGCGGCTTATCGCCATGGACTTTATTGTATTTATCGAAATCAGGGAGCCGGCGAGGTGGCGGGATGTCGTCCAGATCCGTAAGCTCGGGATCGTCATATTCTTGAGAATGGTGGGCTTGGACAGGGGCAGGGGCCACCTGCTGTTGAGAGTGGGCTATCTCCCTGGAGAAAGAATCATGTTTCTGGCTGTTACCGAAAAGGGTGCCCACCGACGTATGGGTGCCACGGGAGACGGGGTTGGAGTTTGTCAGACTTGCAGCGGTTTCGGGTCGAGAGAGCAGAGAACTGGTTGTCGAACTACCTCGAAGTAAATGGGCAGGAACCGCAGGATTGCGAAAGCTGGGGGCCTTGATTGGCGCTGGTGGTGGATCATAATGGCTAGATAAATTCTGTTCTGCTGTGTGTGCAATAGACAAGTATTGATTATTTGCCTGGCTTCCAGTAAAGTCAGTGTTAGAATGACGAGGTATGTATTGTTGACTGGTAGGTGGACTTGAATTGAAGGAGTCGTGTGCGAGTATATCTGCGGATGTTGTTCGGGATAGCATGGGCGGCCTGAAATGCTGGGCTTCCGGTTCGGTATATGACAGTGAACGAGTATGCGCCGGGTAGGCTGATGGCTGGGAAGAGATATACTGCTTGAAAGCAATATGAGCATTCCCTGCGTTTAGTCTCTGACCTTCCAGCGAGAATTGATTCTGGGCATGGCCTGCCGTAATGCCCATATGTGCAAGAGGTGTTGCGCCAGGTCCTGAATATGATGTTTGGCGTGCTGCGGTGCCTTCGTGGCCAGTAATTAGGGAGCTGGCAGTATCCGGCCGTGAGAACTGACGATTTAGGACACTCTGCTGGATGGATTGAACAGTTTCCGCATTATGAAGCTGTATTGGGCATCCAATCTGTTCTAGGGCTGTCATGACTGCCTGGAAGTCTTCTTGTCGACGAAATCGCACTTGTACACGTCGCAGCTATGCAAGCATGGTCAGTCTAGTCGATGACTGGAACGAGTATCAACGTACCGTATGCCCACGTAGGTTCACGTATTTCAAGGCCAGCGACGGCGAGCGAATCATGCAGACGATGTTAGGGAAGTCAATGTAGTTGGTTTTCTGGTTAGCTACGTCGGAGATATTGATCGATTCCTGCAGCAGCCATCATCAGTGTCTCAAATCTGTGCCTCCAGAAGTGCTCGGAACAAACCAGCGTCTCGGCTCTCCAGATGATCTTCAGCAAGAGTTTGTTCATGTATGGGAATCCTGGTACCGAGGGCTGCTCAAGGGGCCCTTCATGGTGAAGCACAACGTAGATATGATCACGAGCAGAGTGATGGCTCCAGATGGGCTTAGCATCGTGCTGCATCATCGGTACCTCGCAGTACGAGTACTTGTCGATGGCGAACGATTGATTGGTAGACGCCATGGCGATGTGGGGGAGGGTAGGAAGGGTATTGAAGGAAGGACTAGAAGCTACTAGCGGATGGCGATTGCCTGATGGTGGTAAGTCACGATGACGGGAACGGATCTACCGTGTCCCAATGGTAGGATGCGATGAAGGAGGATCGATGGTACACGGTGGTGGGGATAGTGACGAGGGAAGGTGTGTTGTTGAGGAAGTCCTGGCGGTTGGGAGCCGTGGTGTGGTATTCTTTGCGTTGTGAGAGCGTGCATTCATTGATTAGGGCCAAGCTGCTGGCAGGCTGATAAAACGACGTGTCCATCGATCCAAAAATGTACCCCATGCAATATTACACAGATTCCAAGCAAATTATATAGCATCAAATCGCTAATGCGTCCAGTCATCCATCACATCTCTAGATGATTATTCATCCCTCTGAATCCCTCAGCATCTTCTCCCACACGGCAATCTGGCTTCGATAGAACTCGATATTCGCGACTGCCAAATCCCCCAGCGTGTCCTTAAACTCGATTGTCTTGATCCTCTCGAAATCGTCGATCTCCCTCACCACACTCTCATCAAAAGCCTCTGTCTGCTTTCTCGCGTCCTCTGCCTCCCGAGTTAGCTCATCGATCCGTAGTTCTAGCTTCCTAATCCTTTCTCTTCTCGACTGCTCGTGATCCACGCCCCTCATGTCCTCCACTTTACTCCTGAAGAATCCCGACGCACCCATGCCTGTCGAATGTGGCGGCTGGGAGGCTAGCTGGTCGCGGTCGAACGCCGCCTTAGCAAGGTAATCTGTTAAAGCTTCGTAGTCCAGCTGCTTCTGCTCCCGTAGCTTCAACAGCTGCTTCAGCGACGAAATGTACGCATCCATATCTTTAAGAGAGGTTAGGTAGTGCTGCTCGGAGTGTTCCTTGAGCTCTCTCATGCCCCCTGCAGTCTCCTCAACGGCCGTCGAGAAAATCCTGATGTAAGCGCGAAGATTTGGCTCGAGATCCTCAATCTTGTGGAACTGTGTCGCCAGATCCGCGTAGTCGAGCTCCAAGTCCCCTTCCCGCCTTACTACCCGTGCGAATATGCCCGAAACGTGGGTGAGGTCCTCCGTAAGCTTGTCCGCTCGCTCGCGAACCTCGATGAACCGTCGGTCAGGCTTGTGTACTTTGGCGAAAGCGTTTAGGAAAGTATCGGTCAGGCCGTCAAACACGCCGTTATCAGATGCATTAGATAGACGTGTAGATCGACTGCGCATATGAGCGTTCCAGTCGGGCGATTCGAGGAACACAGTGAGAAGCGGGGTTTTCCGGAGGACTGGGTGAAGTGTTAGACGTTTCAGGAAGCGGTGCAAGGAGGCCGCACGCCGGTTGGTGAAGTCATATCCGAACCGGTCGCCCCGAACATATTCTACCGTCATATTAGCTTCGAGACTACCTTCATGGTTGGATGGAAGATGTTACGAACCCATTCTCTGCTTGTCAGGAAGCGGCGGGACGGCGCAGTTGGCGTGCTCCTGGTGAAGCGACTTGTATAAGAACACGAAGTCTGTGAACCGCCGCCTGACACCAACATGGTGCTTCTGAAATGTAGGGAAGTCCGTCTAATCGCAGAGATCGGATTAGCATCATCGCATGGCGTTCGCCTATAGTGCAGGTCGCACAGCACCAGAACAAGCAGGACATACATCTGTCGTGACAAGATACGATACAAATGCATCTTTGGTACCATCGTTCTCTTTCTGCGGGTCCGACACGACGCACTCAAGGCGGCCACCACCGGCGCGTAAACCAGCGGTATCGAGCTTATCGGCGTTAGGGCCTATCTGTGATTCGTGATCGTACGGCGGCTGAGAGCTGCCGGCGGAATCGTTGGTCCGCCAAGACGATGGCGCGAAGTCGTCCATGATGCAGGCCTGGACGCTGGGAAGGATGGTACGGTGCAGCGGGCGGGCGTCTCGGACGCTGGCGGCGGTATGAAGGTTGGAAGCTTAGTGGGATGTCCGCCTCGGCTAAGACGAACACGCAAGCGATCGCTTTGAGGAACAGGCAGTTGCAGTATGAAGTATCGAGGGTCGACAGCCGAGTCGCCAAGTACGGTATGCTACGGTGCCGTATGCGAAGCGTGAAAGGATAGATGCAGTTGTAGTTCTGAGATAGATGGATGAATGTCGTGCGATGGATGCCTTTTGCGCGGTTTCAGGGTGCTTGGAATGCGTACGTCATGTGCCCCGCCACGCCCGACCTGCGGCGGAAGCGCACCTCCGCCACTGCATCTTTGTGAGCACCTGTAGACGTCTTGACTGAAAGATAGCAGTCTCGCGAATGACGTGGAATCCGAAGCAGAGGCTCGCACCTGCCTGCCTCGGCGGCGGCTTTTGGCCGCATGGATGCGGCGGTGAGCAATGTCTCGCCTGATAACGTGACTTGGTGACTGGTTTGTCGGCGGGGCGGCCGACGTGACGCATTCACGTCTCCCGGCGGCTCTTTTAAAGCTCTTGCTCACTACCTCCGCGTCGACGGACACCCAACCACCACCATCTCAGCTGCCCATTCGTACCGAACGCAGTAATTACCGTCGCCTCAGTACAATGTCGGCGGACAAGAAATGGGAATCGAACCCGGACGCGGGCGACGGCGACGATGATGACGATAACAGAGATGAGACTGTACGAAGCCTGGCCGGAATCTTAGTCAAAAGACACGACTAACGCGATGTCTTATAGGAGTACCTGTCCCAAAGGGACGCGACTCTCTTCGCCATCGAGATATCGAACTCCATGGTCGCCCCGCCCGATGAAGAAGACGACAGTATGGACATCGATGGCGGAAAGAAGAAAAAGAACAAGAAGCCCAGATACAGCAATGCCGAATCAGCGCTACGCTGTGCCGAAGCTGTCCTCAAGAACCGAATCATCTCGAATCCAAGCGATATGATGGGCATCCTGCTCTTTGGGACGGAGCAGACAAAGTACGCGGACGGTAACACGTCCAGCTATCCAAACTGCTTCCTGTTGATGGATCTAGACATACCGGACGCCGCGGGCATCAAGGAATTGAAATATCTCCTTGACAGTATGTCTCTGTGATCGTGCGCCGTCTGGGTAAAGCAAAGACTAAACCAGCTTAAATCCATAGATCCCGATGAACTCTCGGAACTTCTGAAGCCATCGGAGAAGCCGGCCGCTATGGCCAGCGTCTTCTTTGCCGCCAACCATCTCTTCACGACAAAGTAGGTTCGGCCCCAAACGGTCACACCGCAAACATGACTAAATAAACATTTTATAGAGCCGCCAACTTCAATTCCCGTCGTCTCTTCATCATCACAGACAATGACAACCCCGAGACCGACAAGAAAGCTCGCACATCTGCCCAAACTCGCGCCAAGGATCTCTACGACCTCGGCGTGCGGATAGAGCCTTTCTTCATATCCACACCGAGCCATGAATTCGACAAGTCTCTCTTCTACGCTGATGTTATGTACGATACCGGAGACGAGCCGGACACCCTGCTGGATTCAGACGGCGACGCTGGGAAGCCTACAGATGCGGAGAGCCGCTACGATCAGATGCTGTCGGCAATAACAGCAAAACAAGCCCCTCGGCGAGCCTTATTCTCGATCAAGATGGAGGTCGGCAAAGGCCTTGTCATTGGCATCAAGGGCTATCTGCTATACAAACGCGTAGAGCCGTCGCGGTCACACTACATCCACGAACGAGGAGAGAAGCTGCAGATCGTCAAAGGGACGACAACACGCATGGTCGAAGAAACAGCACAGGAAGTTGCACCGGCGCAGATCCGCAAAGCGTTCAAATTTGGCGGCGAGACCGTCAGCTTTAGCGACGAAGAGATGAAGAAAATCCGGAACTTTGGGGACCCTGTCCTCCGGATCATTGGGTTCAAGCCGCAAACCGAACTGCAGTTCTGGCACAACATGCGGCCGTCGATATTCATCCACCCGTCCGAAGAAGACTATACCGGATCGACGAGGGTCTTTGCGGCGTTATGGAACAAGCTGCTCAACAGCAAGTTGATGGGGATAGCATGGTTCATCCCTCGTCGAAACGCAGCGCCGGTTATGACGGCTGTTTGGCCGTCGTCAGAACCACAGGGCCTATTCCTGATAACTCTGCCATTCGCAGACGATATCAGACAGAACCCGGAGGTGCCGCATATTGTTGCGCCTAATCATCTGATCGATAGAATGCAAGATGTTATTCGGCAGCTGCACATGCCGCGTGGCTATATACCTGAGAAATACCCGAATCCAGCGCTACAAAAGCATTACAAAGTGCTCGAAGCCATCGCCTTGGAAGAGGAGCTTCCAGATAAATTCGAGGACAAAACGCTGCCCAAATATAAGAATATCGAAAAGGTCTGGAAGGTCCGATGTTACTTGTCCCAGCAATGCACACCATCGCTAATCTATTTGAATCTGTAGCATGCGGGCCGTCTGCTCGAAGATTGGGGAGAGGCTTTGGAACAGTCCATGGCTGAGCTGCGGCTGTCGAGGCCACAGATCGAGGTCCATGGCACAAAACGAGGGCGAGAGCCAGCTGGCGGTACGGCCAAGAAGATCAAGAAGGAAGTCGATGACGGTCCGGGTGATATGGATGCGGAGATCAGAGCTGCATATGACAAAAATGCACTGAGCAAGGTATCCACGCCCGTCTTTTTATCATATCGTTCTTTATCGTTAAGCTAACACGGCGCTGTAGTTGACGGTGGCAGTGCTAAAAGACTGGCTGGGGAATAAAGGTCTCTCGGCGACAGGAAAGAAGGCAGAGCTTGTGGAGAGGGTAGAAGAGTACTTTGAGAACAAGTGAGACTGGTCTTTTGTACCATATATGATGTATCTTGGTTGAACACGGCGTTTGGGAATATCTATCATTGGAGCTTCATGTAATGTATAGCTAGGACGAAAAGCATTGAATTGATTTCTCCATAATTCACGATTGAAGTCTTTTTTTGGTCCTCACGCTCTGGGATTGTCTCGTAAATCAGACGCTGGACGCAAAGCTCTGGGCGACAATCAAAAAGCATAGCAGAGGATGGATCGCGTGCGGTTAACTGTCGCATTGCGTTGCCTCGAACTCACTTACTCAACCGCATTTACTTGACCACACTCCGACCCGCCACTCTCTCACGACAACCAACCACCGCGAACACCACCCACCATGGCCGACGACGACATCAGCGATGCCGTCGCCGCCTCTCTCCTCAAGAAAGAAGCCACCGAGCGCTCACTTCGCTACTCCGCTTTCGGCCTCGTAGCCTTCGCCGGGGACCGGTGAGTAAGTTCCCAAGACGCCAGCCATGCCACCCCAGATCGCTAACCTCCACGCCACCTACCACAGCAAAAAACCACACTCGGCACCGAAACCGAACACGCGCTTCCTACGCAGCTTGGTCAAGGAGGCCGATTCACATAATGCCGCGTTACTAGCGCGGGAAGCCGAGGAGGCTAAACTACGACTCGAGAAACTGAGGCGAGAAGACAGGGGCTGCAGAGATCGAGAGCGGGATTCTCGCCGGCGCGCTAGTCGCAGCAGGAGTCGCAGCAGGAGTCCGGATCGCGCAAGGCGGAAAGAACGGGACAGACATCAAAGTCGAAGTCGAAGCCGGAGTCGGAGTAAAGATCGCAGGCGACATCGCTCCGACAGAGATGACGGTCAGCGGAAGCGCCAGAAGGTCGGAATCGGAGATATAGATCGCTTACTGCAGGCGGCGCGGCGGGAGAAACGGGACGGCGAGAAGGGTCGGGGAGAACGCTCGTCGAAACGGGACGACCGCGAGCGGGAAAAAGATGGTAGAAGCCACCGGAGGGACAGCGAGCGGCATCGAGATAGACACAGACATCGAAGCAGGAGTCCGAGAGAACGGGAAAGAGACAAAGACAGAGATAAGAGAGAGCGCCGCGCTCATTCGAGCTCCTCGTCGTCACCACCGGATAGGCGGAGACACCGCTCCCACCGTTCTCGTCGCTCCCGCTCCACATCTACCTCCGCGTCTCGATCGCCTCAGAAGCGCACTCGGCCCGACTATGACGATGACTCAGACGACCCGCTCGCACCCTACCTCGCACCCCCCTCCCCGCAAATCGGCCCCTCACTCCCTTCAGCCAACACAATCGGCACGAATCCCCGCGGCCGCGGCCTCCCCGGCTCCTCAGCCATGGACCGCCGTTTCGACCCCTCCTACGATCCATCACTCGACGTCACGCCCTCCAACCCCGCCGAGGAAGACGACTGGGATGCCGCGCTTGAGGCTCTCCGCGACCGGCAGCGCTGGAAGCAGCAGGGTCGCGAGCGGCTAAAGGCAGCTGGCTTCGACGATAACTTCATCGAGGCATGGGAGACGAACACGACAAAGGACGAAAGTAAGATAAAGTGGAGTAAGGAGAAGGGCGGGCGAGACTGGGACCGCGGCAAGGTGGTTGATGAAGTCACCGGGGAGGTGCAGTTGAAGGCTTCGTGGAGTGAGCCGCGCTCGTGACTGTTTCTTCCTACTGTACACTACTCATGAAGTCATCCCTCTGGCGTTATATGATGGCGACGATTATTCTGGATTGATAGAATTAGCAAGGGTTTATGCTACTCTCAGGGTTAGGTTTATGCCAACTTTATGGAATTCGTATTTCAAGATTATCCAATTATAAAACGGGAGGACATCTACATACTTATCTACCAAATCTAATAAACGTGCTCTAATATAATACATCGACATCATACATCAAGTTCAAGTCGCAGATAACAGCAGATCCCATCCAAATGCAAGCCCAAGAAAGGAGTTATGTACAATCCCAAAGATAGATAGATATATATACGAATATGTGGTAGCACTAAATCTGCTCCGGATACGGTGCCCGCACATGCGACGGATCAAGCGGGAGGTCCTCCCGCATCTTGCTGCCAATCATCTGCAGCTTACCCTTAACCATCTCCTTGAGCATAAAGTTGACGGCGCACGGAATCCCCAGCTCAGCACCCTTATTCACGACATAGCCGTTGATATACTCGACTTCCGTCGGTTTGCCCGCGCGGACATCCTGCAGCATCGACGAGATGTTCACGGCCGTGCGCTTTGCGATGCCGATGACGACGCGCTCGAGCCGCTCGGGGCTGAAACGGATTTCTCGCGAGGGTATCCCGTCGAGTTCAGGCATTGCGGCGATGACTTTTGATATTTCAAAGAGGGTAAGCCGCATCATACGTGAGATGTGGTAGTTGTATAGTAGTTGGCCGTTGTAGCAGTTGAACATGACGCTGAGTGGGTTTATGACGGCGTTGACGGCGAGCTTCTCGAGCTGCACGGCGAGTATTTCAGGGTAACTCACGAGACCGTAGCTGAGGTCGTAGCAGGAGATGAGAGTTTCAATGAGCTCGCGAGTCGTTTCGGGAAGCGTGGCGGGGTCCGGCGGGTCTTGTAGCAGGGTGCTTGGGAGCGGCGAGGTAGTTGTTGTAGTAGAAGTCGGAGTAGTCGTGATGGCAGGGTGGGTGGTTAGAGATGTGGTAGCGTCTTTAGATTCCCTAGGCTTCGGCGGCGAGAGTGTCCGCGGGACGACACCCATATCAATCTTGCCGTATCCAGCATGCACGATGCTGAACGGCCGCGAAGAGTGCACGCCATGGCTGTTGATGGCGAGCACGACGTTGGGCCGTTCCTCAGGGTTCGGGAACACGCGGGTATTGATCTCGTCGAGCACGCCCATGCCATTCTGCATCAGCATGATGGTCGAGTCGCGGTTGAGTCTGTCCTTGATCTTCTCGAGCGCGGGGACGGCCTGGTGCGCCTTGGTCGTGACTATCAAGCTGCGGATCGGGTGCATGCGCTGCGGCATCCAGTATTCCAGCGAGTCCATGACCTGCCATTCAAAGCCTGTGACAATGCTGGCGACGCGGTCGCGCTCGACGCGGATGCGATTGCCGCGCCTTCGGAACGTGTTCTTGACATCCTGCCGGTGGAAGATGAGGGTTATCGGCGGTGGGTTGCGCAGCGTGCGCAGGCTGTGGGCAACCAGGCAGCCGACGTTGCCAGTGCCGATGATGTGGATCCGCGGCAAGCCTTGGGCGGCTGCGACGGCCGCGGCGGAGGGGTTCATCGTGAGAGGTGGGAGCGAGCGGGAAGACGGGCCATTGTTTCCTCCACCGGCGACGGGAGGTTGAGGCGTGGGTGTGTTATATCCAGTGGGGTCTTGTCATGACGTCGCGGGGTGGTGATAGCGTCTTGGAGTTGTGGGTGAGGTTTTGGCGGCTTGAAATAATTTTCTATGGCGGGCGGGCGTCTGCGCAAGACCGCTTCCCAGCTGCAATTTACACACCACCATCGACAACCGCCCGCCGCAATGGAGTCCGAGCTGTGGCCCGCCCTCGACGATCTCGAAGATGGCCTCGACGAGATCTCGAAAGACCTCAAGCCGCTGCTTGAGGAGAACCTGCCCAAGAATGCCGCCATGCTACCGCTGTTCGACAAGGCGAAGCTGTACATCATGACTACCTACGCCCTTGAATCGCTCCTCTGGTGTACGCGCCCCGACATCTTGACCCGCGAAACTTGTGTCTACGTATACAGTTTCAACTTCAATTTCAATGGCTAATATTTCACGATATCATGCCTGTAGCATACCTTGATCTCTCCGGTGCCGCGACACCCAACCACCCGATCATGAAAGAACTCACCCGCGTCCGCCAGTACTTCCAGAAAATCCGCGACATCGAATCGAAAGACCAGCTGAAAGAAAAGCAGCAGCAACCCGCCGAATCCGCCTCCACCAAGCACGTCGACACGCGAGACAATCTCGTCCTGGATAAAGCTGCCGCAGGCCGCTTCATCTCCGCCGCCCTCGCCGGCAACGACAAGTACGACGAAGAGCGCGCCGAGAACATTCGTCTACAGAAGGAACGCGCGCAGGAAAAATTCGCAGAACTCGGCGAAGGCACCAAAGACCCTTTGGGCCAGCGTGCCGTGGACAGCGACGACAGCTCCGAGGAAGGCGGTGTGCGGTTGGTCACTGGGGAGTCGGACAACGAAGCCGAGAAATCGGACGCCGTCGCGACGACTTCAGCATCAACACCCAAAACAGATGGTACCGACGACGCAGGTGACGAAGACAGCGAGACGAGGAAGCTGCGGAAGGCCGAGAAGAAGAGGAAGAGGGAGCTGGAAGCGCAGACCGCCGACGGCAAGAAGAAGAAGTCGAAGAAGAGCAAATCAAAGAAGAGAGACAAGTCGAAGAATGGGTAGCCCCCACGTCTCTTAGCTACGGCGTGCGGATGCTCTATACCTATGTCTCATTGGATATAATCGCCCTTTGCATCTAGACGGCGTATCGGCGTTGCATTGGTGGATCGTTATTTCGAAGCGTTATCCAAATATCACTCGGCTTGTATAAGTCCATACCCGAGATCCGAAAATGCTTTTTCTCTAAGTCCAAGCTGTAGTACGAACACCCATGGATTCGGTTGTTACCAGGGCTCTTATATCAGCGTAGCCCCCTGAATAAAACTCGTGAGTTTGTCTACATCATCTCTCACCACCATCAACGCCACATGAGTTCCAGGATATATATCGGGATGCCCTAAGTTAGTGATATATTCGATAGGTCATCGCCTTCCTCTCAGTCCATCAACAAATTACAGGCCAAGATTTCAAACGAGTCACGAACTACTGATAACTTATACAAATGCATCATCACGCCTCAGAGTAGATTGTCTTGAGCCTCCTTGTCTATACTTTTGCCATATATACACACCAATATCAATTGCTGTGAGAAATCAAAGATAACGTGATATCCAGATCTAGCATGCCATAGACAAATGTATACACAGACAGAAACCAAGCATTTACACGACATCAATCCCCCAAGCGCACCACCGGCACTCCAAAATTACTGACTCGACGGAATCTCGCGAACAACCTTATCGATCGCCGTTGCGACATACTCGACATTGCGGGTGTTCAGACCAGCCTAAATGGGAAGCACGGTGTCGTCAGTAACCAATAAGCAGGCGGGAGATGGCAGCCAAAGCGCTTCTGCAACGCAACAACAAGTTGGTACTCACCATTGATATTCTACCATTCTTGGTCTTTTCGTCGGGTCGATCACAAGTTAGCATTTGTGTTTTCCAAGAAAGTGTCATGATGCCGTTACTGCGGGTAGCAGGTTATCTTACCATGTAGATGTGGAACTAAATGAGATAGAATTAGCATGGGTCTCCGATGATATGGTGGAGTAGTATATTTAGCTTATGGGACTTACCTCGTCACGGAGCTTCTGGACTTGTGGTTCCGACAGACCGGTGCTAGCACGCCAATATCGTTAGCATCGGGTCTCAATAATGAGCCTCGGGCCAGATTTCCGGCCTTTAGAGAAGTCGCTGAATACAAAAGATAGACACGTACAATGAGAACATGCCGATTTGGCTTGTGATGTGCGTCCAGGTACCCGGAGTACCCAGCTCGACCAGCTTGTCGTACAGCGCCTTCCGCATGGTGATGATACGTCCACTCATGGTGCACAGGTCATCCTGCCACTCCTTGAACAGAGCGGGGTCGTTCAGGACCGTCGATGCGATCCGAGCACCGTAGATAGGCGGATTGCTGATCTCCGAGCGCTGAAGAATGGCGAGCTGCGAGCCGACCCGCTTGGTGACGTCCTCAGCGTGTGCACCTGGCGAAGCGACAAAGTGAAAGCATCCTGCACGTTGGCCGTAGAGACCAAAGTTCTTCGCGAAGGACTGAGCGATGCACAGCTCAAATCCTTGCTCGACGAAATACTGGATCGCCCAGGCGTCCTTCGCCAGATCGCCGGATGCGAAGCCCTGATAGGCGGTGTCGAAGAACGGGAATAGCTTCTTGCGTTTCATGATCTCCGCAATGGCCTTCCATTGGTCTTGCGTCGGGTCGACACCTGTGGGGTTGTGTGCGCAGGCGTGTAGCAGGATGACGGAGCCGGGCTCAGCGGCCTCGAGAGCGGATGTAAGGCCGGTCCAGTCCAGACCGCAGATGTCGCTGGCGAAGTATGGGTATTTCTTGATGGGGAGGCCGACATTCGAGAAGATCTGGTGGTGGTTGACCCAGGTGGGGTCGGAGACGTGGATGGCCTGGTTGGCGGGGCGGGGATAGAACTTTGCGAGGAAGAGGGCGCCGAGATGGACTGCACCCGTTCCGGAGATGGTTTGGAATGATACAACCTATTACACCATCTAATCAGCATTGCGGTAGACGAGATTGCTTATCGGAGCTTGGAGGCGTACCCGTTTCTCGGAAATGGCGGGGCTGTCCCCGCCGAGGACCAGCTTGGCGGCGGCGGACGTCAACGAGGCCAGACCGGCGATGGGCAAATATTCGTGGTTCAACGAGGGGTCATTCCGGTTGATCTCGTCTGCCTGTACATCTCATCAGCATACGATCATATCATTCATCCAACTTTCGTAGTTGTAGATATCGAGATTTACCTTCTTGACGACAGGCAGAATCCACGGCTTGGCGTTGTCGTCGCGGTACGCACCGACACCCAAGTCGACCTTCTTCTCGAACGTATCGGCCTTGTAAGCCGCCATCAGCCCGAAAAGCGGGTCTGTCGGTGCCATTGGCACAGCTTCGAAAGCGGACGCCATTGTTGGTGAGTTACTGTTGGGAGTCAAGTGGTTGGTGATGGAGGAGAGTCGCTGCTGGGCAGAAGATGAAGACGGCGGGGTCAAAAACGCCTGTTTTAGCTTTGCAACGGCCGACATTTTAATATCCTTTCGACGAACTGCAACCACGCCCGCTATTAATAACCCGTCTCCCTTGATTCAATGAAATCGCAGGGCACCGCTGCTCCTGCCGTCGAACTGATTGGATGGGCCCCGCCTCGACTCGACTTGCTGTCTGTCGGCTCCGAGCTGCAGCCTGCACACGCAACTGCGGGTAACAAAATGCTGGTCTCCACCGGCGGACGTTACCAAATAGTGCCACGAACCCGATTAAAATACCTCACCCGCTTCGTTCCTGTCCCAGCCGGCGGTCTATCGCTGCACGGTCGCAAAGTTCTGCCTGAGCGAGACTCGACCGCGGGGTAAATGTCCCAAATATGATGCGTGAGAGGGAAATTATCGCGGCAGGTACGTAATATTAGCAATACGATCGCGCAACGGTAAAGTAATCGATATGGTCTCAGAATGAGCTGAGGCCTCGCGCGGGCGATGGCATGAGAATCGCCAGCTTTTATAGAATAATCATAACCTAACAGCTGACATCCGCATATTGCCCGCCTCGAGCATCTCCCGAGCCTTCGTCCAAAGCTTCGCTGCAGGTACATCCTTGTGATCGGGAGGGTCCCGGCGCTGGTTAGCTGTTTTCGCATCCGTTCGGCTACGCTCACGGCTTTTCACATGCGCCGTCGCGAGCACTTTTGCTTCCCCGGATGGCCGCGATACTGGGACCAGTAGGTCCTTCGCGGTCGCGTTACCCCGGATCCAGCATGAGCATCATTAGCTGGCCGATATATCCCTCGTGAGCGATCTGAAACTTGCTTGGCGGTGCCCGGTAGGCGAATTCCTGGAGTCGAAGAGAGTATCATGTGAATGCCAAAATGACAGGTGCTTACGGGCTGTAGATGCGCGGTAAGATTTAGTCGGATTTTGTGACGGAGACAAATAATATTATAGTGCTAGCATTCTAGACTGTCGAGTAACTGTACAGAATTATTATCAAGTCTGTGGTTTTGAAGTCTCGACTTCAAGTAGGCTGCTTAAACTATCGGTTCCGGGAATCGCGCCCATGAATAGAAAAATCAATTTCACGAGCAGCTGGCTTAGTATACTACATAAGTACTGCGTAGCTACCTACTTAGGTATATAGTCTCTGATTCGTCAGCTAGAGGGTGTCTTTCATGTTTTCAGTCACATTTCGCCTGGCCCTCCTGGTTCGACAGTCTCTCATGAATCGATTTTTTAGGCAAGCTGGGTTGATCATGAGGCGAAGGGCACTTTTCTGAGGCCCCGGCCGGGCGAAAGTTTATAAAATTTAATACAAGTATAATGCGAGACCAAAAATTGTAGTTCAATTGAAGAGAGCCTGATGTATATTTTGCGATTTAGCATCGAGACTAATTTTGCGATATCGATACTTCGAAACTGCCGACGAGGGAGTATCAAAAAACTTTGCGATGTCGGTTGATAATCCCCAAAGTAGTAAAATCCACAGTGTGAGGCACAGGAATCTCGTATATTCGGACTTTGTGGTATTATTGGCCATCAACGCAGGAAACAGCGAGAGTGTATAGTAGATCACAGATCTGCTTCTGGGACTCAGGAGAAGAAAAGAGAGAATTCTGAAAGCTTAGAAAAGGAGGTTTGGGGGTGGAGATCTCGAGGGACACGATTTTCGAACCCATTCTAATTTCTTCTTATTCCCTTGAATTATCTGACGCAATCAGCCGGACACAAAACTGAGCCAACGGCTACCGATACCGTGGAAGCAGAGCATCCAGACGAAATGAGTGACAAAGACCGGGATCAGGCAGACAAAAATGCCAAGCTGTTAGAATGCTACTCATTACAGATGAGAAGAACATTTACTGCGGAGGCGCTCTTAGAGATTGGAACCAACAACATCGTCGATGTCCTGTCGGATGTAGGAGTGTCGACCTACTTCCACATATCGTTCAAAGAGGATATCATCCCCGGGATCCCCCCGCAAAGTAGTTGGGGCGAAAGGTACAAAGTCCTTCGAAAATTTGGTGTCACAGATGAAAAGATCGAGGATCTCGAGAGGTTACGTCAAGAGTGGGTATCTGCGTTTCATTTGACTGAAGACCAGGAGCACCTGTACCTCATGCAATACAAGGTTGAATCCCAGCTTCTCGACATCGCATCAGGGGCGACGGTAAGCATATCTAATTAACATCCTATACGCATATTTCAGGATCCAAAACTCTAATTTTTGAACAGGATATCCAATCTTCCACAACATTCACCGACGTACCGCCGAAAACTCGCTTCTACAAAGATTCAGACGAGGCCCTCCCACGTCCACCGCCAGTTGTTCTCCATCGAAGGGTCGGCGCCGGTGGATCTCGGAAGCAAGCACTCACTCCTGACAAGGAGTTATGGTTTCCTACAGCGCTTGAGTTTAGATCTTGGCTTCTCGAATCCCCAACAAAGCTTCGAGGATTTGGTGACGAAACATTCTTTGACGATGACAACTTGGGTTTGTTTAATATGTTTTGGCAGCTCCAATTGAACATAACTGAGGCTGACGATTGTACTTCGGATGAATAGGCGGCAACGCCTACCTCCGGCGGGTTGGGAGCCACATCGAAGTTGCCGCGATGTACCACGGGGTGAACCTTGGACGATACAAGAAAATGTTATGGCATGGGGGGTTCGAGCGCTTGCTGTCGCGTCCTCAGGGTGACTTGTCCCCCGAGTCCGCGCTCTACTTCAGTAATGACCCAATGTACGCCCTCGCGTGGGCGGTGCTCAAGGCCACCTCCGGTACACATCTGAACACTCCATTTGAAAGATTAACAGGCATCGTCATCATGGTAAACTTCAGTCCAAAAGCTGAGACTATGGATGGGATTTCAGCCGTTCGACCGGAGGTCGCAGAGGAGTATATGATGAAGAGCAGTTCCACGGATGTGAGTGAAACCGAATGGTACGGCTGGGACGGCATCGATGTCGGGAAGATGATCGTCGGTCCCTTCTTCCAGCACCATCTGGCGGAATTGGAGGGAATTACTTCCAAGAAGTCTCTTGGCACCAAGGGAAAACTCGGAGTACAATGGTCAAGCAGAGCTCACGAGTACTTGGAGGATATCGACTCATTGAGGCAAATAGCAGTCCTGGATCGCGAGGGCCAAGATTGGCTTGACAAATCTGATTTTAAGGTAGACTCTACACCTAGTTGGGACGTCATCATGTTCTGTTGTGCTGATATGGAGTATCATAGGTGTGCTTTGTGGGAATGGGGTCGAAAGTTGAGGAGGGTACCAGCAAAGCCAAAGCGCATTCCGCCGAAAAGACGGCCGCCGAACAATACACCGCGCAGACGACGCCGACCTTCTTTGAGCTTTAGTTTTGAATACTTCTTTCGCGTCTCCGAAACCTCGGCTATCAAGCCCGATTGATCCGTTCGACAGCTTTTTAGTAATATTTATAATGGGTCGTGTGCGGCATAGGCGGCATGCACTTCGGCTTCCTATCTGACGCGTTGTCCATGAGATTGTTCAACAAAACGACGTCTCTAGTCTTGGAGCGACATCTCTATTGTTCTCGTTTCCTGTTTCACCAGATTGCCCGCCTCCTGTGATTATCCGTATTCTTAGTCGAAAAGATCAATTTTATTAAAACGTTGAACCTATAGCATCGTAGCTTCTCTGAAGCTTCATAGGGGGAAACTGTCTTGAATTGCCGCTGATCAGTCACCGGTGTGGTACATTGCTGCCTGGTTCTTAAGAAGACCAATCGTATCTATAGACGGTGTGTTCAAGTCTGAGAGTGATGGAATATATAGGACACCAACAAGAACATCTCAGGGATACTTCCCTGTGGGAACGCGCATAGTGACTATTAATATATTGAATTCTACAAACCTACTGAGCGAAAATTTGACTGGACAGCAAAACGCTACTAGTCGCGGTCAGGCTATATTAGCCGGATGCTCCTCAAGTTCGCCGATGAAAATCACGCCTGCCAGCCCCAGGTCCACGCCATTGACGACGCTCTCCTAACGGTGTATCATTCGGATTTCTGTCGCTGCCGTCCTCGCCGCGACCTCGCCCTCTTCCTTGTCCTCTAAAACTATAAGCAGTCCCTCTAGATCGCCACGACGACGATGCAGTTCTTCTTGCCGTACCCCCGCCTCGATTCTGTGCACCGTCATGCCAATTGGTTTCTCTGTCACCCCGACTAGTACTGCTCGGCCAGCTGTACTCCCTATCGATACCCCGAGGTCGGTGCTCTCGGTCTCCGCGGTCGTATTCCGATGATCTCCTGTCGCGGGCAGGGCCTCTAGGAGGATCAAACTCTGCTCTTGGAGGTGACTCCCTCCTTGGAAGAGACTCCCTCCGTGAAACTGTACTGCCAGCATCCGACCCCTGCCGCTCGGAGACGCTGGGTGAGCTTGTCGACGATTTACTGCCGCTGTTGGGGTTCACCCAGACGTTCCACGGCCGGGCTTCCTGCGCGCTGTAGCGTCGTGATGGTTGCGCGTCGTCACTAGGTCGGCGGCTGGGACTGCGGGACCTATCGCGTGGGCTTATGGTGCTGTTCTCGCTGCGACGGCGTGCTTGTGCCCATTCGCTCGTCTCCGAATACCACGGGTTGCTTTTCGTCGACGGCAAAGCTGGAGGTATAGAAGAGGGGGCGTTTGGAGGATCTTCTGGATTCCGGCGTTGCAGCGGAATGTCATCTATTTTTGGCTTGTGTGCCGGCGGCTGTCCATCCGTTGCAGTAGATGCAGCTTTGTCAGTCTGTATTACGTTCTCTGAGGCCCGGCGTTTACGGCCATGCTGCTCTTGAGGTTGCTCTCTATCCGCGGAGGGGCACGTGGGAGTCGGCGCTGCTTCTACGTCGGTGTCTCTGCGAGGTGATCGGCGATCGTAGACAGGGGGTAATCTGTTCTCGGGTATATCGGTTGCACTGAACCGACGTCCTCTTGGTGAAGCCCTTCGACCACCTGTTGCTCCTCCTTGTCAGGGTGTATCCCTTTGATAGCTATCTAGAGCTTTATCTTATGAAATGCGACGTACTTGAATTTGCTGATTTGGGTGCCTCAACGGCGGATGTAGCCGAGTTGATTGCAGGCCTGGTCAACGTCACGCCTTGCATCTGATGGACGAGGTTCTCCGTCGTTCTAAGAGGTGGCAGCGATGTTTTCTTCGCAAGCTTGCGTCTCGGCTCAACCTTGGTTGGAGGATCCTTGGCTGGAGGGTCCTGGGCTGGGGGCTCCTTAGTTAGGGGCTCGTTGGCTGGATGTTCTTTTGAAAGCCCAGCTCGTCCCGAGTCCATCTTCTTCTGCATGGATTTGTAGATTGGATGCTTCTCTTCCTCCTGCAGCGCGTATAAAGCCCACTCTTCCTCCTTCCGCTTCGCTATCTCTTCGGACATCATATCTTCGAGATAGAACTCGATTTCGGCGACGCTAAGCTCCGATTGGGGCTCTGGCTCCACGCCATTTTTGATGGCTTCCTTTTGTCTCTCGCGCCGCAATCGCTCAAACTGGTCTTTCTGGACGAGAACCGTTCGATGCGCAGCTGGCAGGACGTCGAGGGGTGTTGGTTTGAGGAAGCGGCCAGGGCTGTTCAGACCCTGTCTGACGATTGGATTGACGAATTGCTTGAAGCCTTCCTGGTTGGGTGGGTAGAGGTTTGCGATGATATCCCAGTCAATGGACTTTTCCAAGTCCTTCTGGACCTGCTTAATTTCTGCGACGTGACGCTCTCGCATCTGAGCTCTGGAGTGAAGCCGTCAGCAATTAATGCTCGCTCTTGCCAAAGTATTTATGAAACTTATATGCACTGTTACAAGACTAATGTAATGCGCACATTCTAGATGTCCTACCTTTGGAGGTTGTGGATCCATTTCATGTTTGCGAGGATCGTGTGGTCTATATCTTCGGCCTTGACCATCTGGTCTGGCCTGCCTCGCTCACCATCAGCCGGGTGAGTCCCGACGGCCTCTTCCACGTATACGCATTCAGGTTACAGAATGCATCTATCGACGGCTCGCGGAACATACCGTGGGAACGGGATCAGCACATCTTGAATTAACCGTGGCTATAATGCGGCGCCGCACAGGCATTAGTCATGGCTGACTGTAGACTTGGGTTTTCTCATCACGCGACAGCAGGATGTAGTACCTTGATGGGCTTCTTCTTCCCCCAGGGCTCCTCGTCGCTGTCTTCTTCGTCTTCGTCGTTCAAAGCGTCACGATCGTCTAGTGCCGTCGCCTCGTCGTTCGCAGCTGCCTCATTCGCGTCCTGCATCACCTGGTCGGCGTCGGTTCCCTCCATCGCGTTTACCATCGGCGAGCCAGGGTGGCTAGTTGGAGACTCAGGACGCGTTCCGGCTCCGAACTCGTTTGCGGGTCAGGCATTTCAGGCACTTGAGCGGCGCAGCCCGCCCTGTTGGACAGCCAACTCTCGTCCTAGATACCTTAGTATACTGCTGATGCGAGTGCTGCCGTCGATCCAGTCGCACCGAGGATCCGCGAGTCGTCTTGGAAGTCCAATTGCAGTCCGGCTGGCCGCCACGCTGCACACAAGTCGCTGCCCGCGATCTGCCTCCTCGCCGTCTTGAGCTTTTCGCCGCCGTCGAGGACAATCGGACGAAGAGCGGCCGGCTAATTAAAGCGGCCAGGAATGGTCGCACAAGCGAGCTCGCCAAAACACCACACGCAACGCATCCCCGCTCGCCGTCCGCCCACGTTGTGCTCACCCACAAGGATCTTTGCCCCCAACGACGAGAGTGGAAAGGCGTGAATGCGTACGTATCGCAAGTACCACGGGCAGAGCACGAAATCCGATCACGCAAAGACGCTGTTGCTTTTCGCCATATCACCAAATAATAACAAGACTGTGCCTTCGGTTTCGATGCCATTTTGCGTATCACCCTCTGAGTATACTCAAGGACTCTTTGTGCGATTTTTCGCGCCTGGGAAACCTTCGGCGGGAATAATACTGTCGAACGGTTGACAGCTAACCGATCGGTACCACTGATAGCCTCCCGGCTCTACATTACACTGCTCGAAAACTCGAGAAAGCTTGAATTTCAGACGAAGACTCGATCGAGCCTTCTCTACTTGCAACGGTACAGCCACAATCGAGTCAATCCGCTTCTGCCGGCTCCGAGCAAACTGTTCCATGCACTTGATCACACGCCCACAAGCCGATTCAGTATTCTCCGCTCGTCGCGAAACCTCAACCTTCCCCGTTCCAGCCTGCGCTAGCGCTGATCGAACAGCTCGCAGCGCATACTGCGCTAGCCAGCATTTTAAATTTCGCACGCTAGAACTCCACAATTGAGTTGCGGTGTGCGATTCGGCGTGAGGGATATAAAATATCCCCACGAGCTTGCGAATCAAAAGACAACAGCAGAGACGCCCTGGAGAATCCCCCAGCTACCCCCACATGGGAGACTTGAGTATAAATTTATGTTGCCTCCTCAACTCCTCCTTCTCCATTTTCCACCCACGTGAAAAACTCTCATCATCCTTTTCAATTGTCCGTGCTGCTGTGACTTTTGAAATGGGAACCGAGGGGACAGTAGATTTTGCACTCGCTGTTACCTTTGGAACCACCTTTCAAAAAACTGCCAATATGAAATCCTCAACTTCATCCACACCGCCATCTGCTGCAGAACAAGCATCCGAAAGCAAGTCAGGGAATACTACTATCCCAAACTCTTCGCTCTATCCAATGTTCCGCCCAACTAATATACCCGCTCAATCTCCGCTGCCCAAACAATGACGACCGTCCTCTATATTTTCTTTGGAGAACGAGAGAAAAGGACAAATAACAACCTGCTCGCTCAAACTCGAGCGTTTCCCAGCACTGAAATGAACAGAACGATGATATCACATCTTGACACGTGGGCGAGTTACTGCCGTGGCAGACACGTTCAAACCACCTGTATCTTATTCCCTGGCCACACTTATTCCACCCCATTGTCGTGCTCGCCACGCTTCCAAATCCCTCTTGCCTTCTAGCCTTTCTCAGACCTTCGATTTCTTGTCCAAGGCGAGGCCACGCACACTACTGCCACATACGCCAAAATGCCCGATTTGATAGCGTCTAATCCACTGGCCTACCGGAGTCCAACGGGATTCGATCCGGGAAGGGAGAACACGAAAACCGAGGTCCACGAGTACGTAGACACCACTGCTTTGGTATCTCAAATACACTATCTACCTTCAATTGACGAGACTGACGTTTGGTGAATTTTTCTTTCTTTTAGAGGCGTACGAGAGAAACGAGAGTCGCAGTATATTCCGGCTGTCGCTGTACCGCTAGAAGAGAAGCGAGATGATGAAGAAATTCCAAAGTCCGCGCTGGTCGACGATGTCGGCAAGATTTGGACGCGGCACGCTGAGGCGACCTGGGTCGAGCTTTTTTATGACCTGTTTTTCGTGGCAAACTTGACAACTTTCACGGATTCACATCAGATAAATGATAGTGATAGTAAGTGGTTATTTCTACCATCATCGAACCGTGATTGCAACAATGGTCCATGCATGCTGACTGTTCTCTTTTCGTTAACATAGGTCTACAATCGTATATTGGATACTTTGCCATCCTGTGGTTCACATGGCTGCAGGCGGCATTATTCGACTTGCGATTTGGTAAAGACAGTTTGATCCAGCGTATTGCAAAGGCGCTTCAGATTGGCGTCATGGTCGGCTTCTCCGCTGTCAATGAGCGCTTCGATCCAGAGCATCCAGCAGAGTAAGTTTTCCGGAACCATCCTTCTCCCGATTCGAAGAAGTGCTAATCACGTCTATGTAGAAATTGGCAAGCGTTCAAAAATCTCTCTTTGCTATTGTTCGCCTCAAGATTCGCCATTGCAATCCAGTACTTTGTCGTCTGGTGGACGGTGCGGCAGTACAAGAAGACGAAGATGCCGCTGCTCCTCATGTCCATCATTATGGCTGTTTCCATGATATTCTTCCTCGGGGTATGCTACTTTCTTCACCCCGGGACTCCTAGGATAACATTTTACTAACACTGGCTATATAGCTTGCATTTTCGTTCCAGCCGCAGAGTAATGTCAAGGGATACATCGGCTGGTATGTCATTCTCGCTCTGGAGGCTGTGCTTGTTCTCGCCATCTCCCTCAAATGGAGGATCGTGGGGTTCAAGGGCACACATCTGATTCAACGCATGGGCCTCCTGACCTTGATCGTGATGGGCGAGGGCATAATCGGACTCTGCCGTGCCACCAGCCTCACGAACGAAGGCGTTGGCGGCTGGTCACCCACCATGTCCGGCCAGGCGATCTCTGGCGTACTCTGCATCGTAGGTCGTCCCATTGAAAAAGACTACATCGATTGGCAAAAGCTCTGAGCTAACTTGAGATAGTACTTTATATACATGCTGTATTTTGACGACGAGCCGAACTATGTCTACAGCACCGTTCCGCAGCAAATCTGGGCGATTTTGCATTTCCCCTTCCACTTGGGAATCGTGCTCTTCGTCGAAGGTCAGCAGCAGTTAATGATCTGGCAAAGCATAATCGTCGGCCTCAACTCCCTTGGCGCTAAGCTGCAAAAGGCCTACACGGACGGCGGCCAGAGCAAAGGCGGCCAAATCGCTAATCTAGTCCTCGGCGTCATCGATGACTTCTTCTCCGAGGAGCAAGCGCATGTCGTTGCTAGCAATCCAGCGTTCAACTTCAACCTAGCACCGCTACGGGATAGCACAGACCCCAACTTCATCTCACAGCAGCTGGATAAGCTGTGGGATCTGTGCGCCTACGCGATCTTCAGCGGATATAATATCAAGGCGCCGTCGGGCAATCAAGATCTATACAACAGCGACAACAAGTTTGAGGGTTTCTCGCAAATCTACGTCCTTGTCGTGGTCTACTTTTTCGTTGCGGCAGGTGTATTCCTACTGATATTGGCGCTGTTCACGTACCTGATGAGGTGGCCGAAGGACCGGTATGAGTGGCTACATATCGTGTATCGGGCGACCTTTGGGGTTATAATCGGGCTGATAGCACTGGTTGCCACGAATGCGCGGCGTGTGAAAAGCCTGCTTACGGGGCCGTGGATAGTGCCCATGATGATGCTACTGCTACTGCTGTGTAAGCTCCACTCCTAGATATACCTCACCCGTCCAATGATGATATGACACCGTGCTAATATTTGATAGTACTCATCATTGACAAATTGACGATTCTCGCGGCGTTCAAATACTCTGACCGCAAGCTCAACCACCATAGATGGTTGACGGGCCGGGAAAATGAAGAGCCAGAAGTCGAACCTGAGCTCGTACCTGCACACGAGCCCGAACGCGCAGAGTCGCAGCGTGGTCTGGTATCGACGTCTGTCTCGTCGACATCAAGTTCATCCTCGTCTTCGTCGTCTTCCTCAGGGTCATCCAGCAGCAGACTCCCTCCCATGCCCGGTGCCGATAATCTGGCAGAAGATCCCACGAATAACCCCTACGGTAACCACCCATACGCTAGTCCGCCCAGCCACAATGGTCTCGGCGCCGCATGTCGCTCCGGCCGCAGCAACATCCCGCGCGGTAACAGTAGGGACTACTACGTCTCACCCTCCCAACTGGAGCAGCTAGCCGGAGCGGCAGACGAGGACGCCGAAGACCCGTTCGCGCTCCACGATAACCGCGATATTCCCGGCGAGTACGAAGACGAATTCGGGGACGAAGACTCTCCATTCGCAGAGTCGGTTCCACTCGTCCCGAGCTCGTCGATACCATCCGGGAACCCATCCCAGCGGTCTCTCGGCCGGCCGTCGCCGCCACACGAGCTGCATGACCCACCGCAGCACGACATCCCCTTCCCCATGCCCATGCATATGCACGATCCCCACTCCCGGCCCTACGCAGATTTCGTCGCACCGGAAACCCCGCCTTTCGAAGCAATGTACGGCGGCTCCGACGACGGCATGAGCTACAGACACTCCAACAACTCGCCGGTGACCGTCATCCGCCGCTCCTTCGACTCCCTAGACTCCATTTTCCCTCCGCCGTTGAACCTCGCTAGGAACGGCAGCCAGTCGTCCGAGCTACTCCCGTTCGGCGACCGTATGTCAACTGACATGCCGCAGGTCCGCCGTGGATTCATGGCCAGCCCGACGGGCTTTGCGGAGAACGTGCAAGGGAGGGTAGGCGAGGGCGGGAAAGGGGGTAGCCACGCGGGGAGCCAGGTGTCGCGGCGGGGGAGAGGTGGCGGCAGCAGCGGGGTTATCGGTCTGGGCAGGTTTATGAAAAGTACGGAGAGTATGATGGGGATGAGACCGGCGAGAGCGGCGTAGTTGCATTACACCATGCACCTGGGTATGCGGTTCTCGATTAGGTGTGTTCTTATTGGTAGCTTGCGGTCACGGCATATATTCACCTGGGTAAATTGGAGATATAATAAGGTTTGGGGGGGTGTAGTTTCGCTTGAAGTAAGTAGTTGTGGGCGGTGGGCGAGGGGACGTTAATTACTCATGTATATTCACGGATGCAGGATTTTGGTTAGTTGGTATCGACGCACATCCATGTGGAGATAGTCGCTTTATTTGTCATGTACAATGGTACTTTGATGCGATACGACCCCGGCAGACTACCGATGTAGTTGATTTTTACAATGACTACTATAATGAAGTAATTCAATACGGTTTTGAAAAATAGAGTTTTGGCGAGCGCGTATATCTGTGTGCTTGTGGGGGTTGCGTAGACGGTCTACAGATGTCAAAATTGAAGTAGTCTCGGTGCCAGACGCTAATCTTGCCCACAGGTAAATTGAAGTACCGAGAGTGCTCTCTGACATTTGACACAATTCAGTTCTTACTGAAAGTATATCAGTGGTTAAAGTAGCCATAAATAGTTGATGGATGATAGCATATATAGATCATGAGGCATGATGAACTTTGTCTCGTAAACCAGACGCTGGACGCAAAGCATAAACGCCTCTATGACATATAATCATTAAGGGCGGCGGATTGGCTTCACAAGACAACGCTGCAACGTAATCCACTCTTTCCACAACATCACTTCGACGCAGACTCGCAACATCGCCATCATCAACAATCGCCCTAGTCATCCGTCAGCTACGCCCTTCAGCTCCATCATTCACATACCCTCATACCTGTAGCACCAGAGACGCAACAACATTCAAAGTTCAATATATGGAGGGCCGCCGTCTACTGCGGTTCTCCGATCTGGAGAAAACCGGCATCGAAATTTTGACCGATCAAAGCCTCTCGAAACTTTTCCCGGACGCCGCTGCCGCCCTTCCAGACCTAGAGCGTCATGCAGCCGAAATTGAAGAGAAATATGGTGCCCATGTAGAGATAGACGAAGGGTTCCTTACACGATCGCAGTGTATGCTTTCAGAAAATTGGACTTCGGAGACCTTTCCACCAGAGCAAAGATCCGACTTTCCGTGGTCAGAGTGGATCGTCCTGGGCGCAACAATGGACAACATTCTCGAATTTATTCACGAAGGCAGTATCCCGAAACTTGACAAGCAATCGGAAGACTTTGCTTGCCGTGTTTTCTCCGGAAAGATTCCTTGTTGGTCCTTCGGCGGTGAAACAATCGAATCGTATAATGCTGGTTCGCTCGTGGAGATAGTCAAAGACAAGCCAATCCGTATCGTCTGCACTTACCACGCGGTATTTTATTCCTCCCTCCCAGGTTGGACGTCGGTCTTAACTTAGCTGATACGAGATCATAACTCATACTAGACCTTGAGATATAAATTTTCGCCAAAAGACAACATTGCACAAGAGATTGGTCGGATGGTCGCTGGGATCGATAGGCTTAGTAGACAGCCACTAAAAAGAGATAGCAGTGATACTGCCTATAGGTATCTCGAGCTCATCTCAATAGCATTGCATGGGCAGTACATGCATGTGTCGCGCCTGCAAGTTCCAGTGGCTCTATTTTCGGTGTGCAGACGTCTACCTTCATGACCCACCGTTCCTCTTAAATTCTTCTGTTCGCAAGAGTTCGACCTTAACACGGCTTCAGGGCGACAACTAGCCTACCAGCATCTCTTGGCTCTCATTTATCATGGGGCTTCTTCTTCCTCTTGAGTCTACTCGACGGAATGGAATGACCCTGCAACGGGATCCATTTGGGCTCAAATAGCGGCGACGGGCGCTCCATCTGTCAGAGATGTAGAACTGGGCTCTGGAGGCTCATGGGATCAAATCCAACTTTCATCTTTCAGATGCAAACCTATCTGCAATATCAGAGAAAGTCGGCTGGTTCTCCCAGCCACTTCCACGGCAGACGGGATATGGGTACGTACAGTTGCTACTATTCCTGGATGCTGGTGTCGAGTGCTTGCATTCAGAATGTTTTATTGCAACATCTAATTATATTATCTACTATCCAGGTACTGTGCCGGCTGGCCAAGGTTTATTGTTACAGTAGTATTACTGTATTCTTAGTCGAACGACCTGTTAAAGACAATAATATAATATTAGTGTGGTATACATCTTGATTATTTTGGAGGAGCATGTATTCAAACCGTCTTCAAAAACACGGCCTCGACGGTACAGTAGCTATGAATAATGAAGCTTGGCATTAAAGCCAAAGCCAGCAATCCCAATTAAACCCCGACGATATGATATTATATTGATGTCCATGAAAAAACGTCCCTATCCTAGCCTACAATGTGATATATATCATAACGTTCCCCGCGTTGCACAACTGTTGCATCGACGATTGATATATATATCCGGCAGGCAGGCAAGTAATTACAAATCCTCAAATCCTAGGATGCATCCCGCCCAGCTTCCAGAACGTCCACACCGACCCGAGACACCGGCTCCTCCTCCTCCCTTTAACCGCAAACTAGCTTAAGCTTACATACATGGCTCTCCAAACGCAGCTGATACGATACGGTACGATATATTCCATTACCATTGCCGTCGGATCTCGCGCTATCGGAATATCCCTCAGATAAGCATTCACCGGGATCGTGGCCTCTCCTTCTGCAGAATGCGACTTCCCTGACTGCGGGGCAGCTGACCTGACGGTGCATGCCTGCATGCGGGACGGTAATATAAACAACCACACGCAGCTAGCTGACGGCCAGCATTTCAAACGAGAGAAAAGAAAAAAAAAATTTTTCGTCTGATCTCGTGCATTCATCCATTCGGCCGTGTCGACCATGTAGATACACGTATGTACCAGAAGATTAATTTTCGTAAACGTGGGGAAGTTTTGTAATTGCCTCCACGGGCGATGCATCACATTGGCAGCTAATAGGAGCTATGCAGGAGCTAGGAAATAGCTTCCACAGCAGACCAGCTGCAGCTCTACCTGCGTCCGCGTGCCGCTGCCAAATCCGGGCTCGATGCACACAAACCATTGCGGGGAAATTTACATGCAAAGTGTAAAAAAAAATCTTCAGAAAATTATACTTGTAAGTAACGAATGGTGTGTAAATGAAGCGTATTGAGAGTGTTCTCGTTGTTCTCCATTCTATCTCCATCTGCCAGGTCATCATACATTCTCCACCCACCGTCTGTGCGGTCTAGCTTACAAAATAACCCACGAGGGTCGTCCCGTCTGTCTGTCTGTACAGTCTGCTGGTCAATTCCCAAAGTCCACTCATGCATGAAAAGAATAAGAAAAACACAATCAACAAAAGCCACCCAAGTGTCTACTCGTCGACGAGAGGTCAATGAGAAAAATAGGAAAAAGAAAGAAAAAAAATGAAATGATGATGCTCATCCCGCTCCAGTTTGACGCCCCGCTCTCATCCCGCCCGTCTGTCTATATACAGCAACTAGAAAAGAAAAGAAAAAAAAGGAAAGATACATGAAGTGATATTTACCCCTCCATTACAATGCGACGCATATACTCAATTGCTCAACCGAATCCGACACGATACCCTGGCCGGCACAACAAAATATGAGAAAAGAAGAAAAAAAAAACCCTCGCAGAAAATACACCATACACAATTACAAGAATGCTTACAGCGGGTATTCGAAAAATGATATGAGGGGTAAAATGTAACGGAGGGAAAAAATTTTTCGACCTCCGCCGTTGGAAATGGAATGAAAGTGGAAAAAAAGAAATAGCAATGCATAATAATGAACGCCAATGGACGACAACAAAGTATGAACACCCGAACATGACGACGAGCTCGATTGAATGAAGACACAGCCGCACAGAACTGCTTGCTCTTGCTGGCTCGCTCGCTCGCTCCTTCAAGCTTAAACCGACTGTGTTGAAAAAGATGTGAAAAGCGAGAAACTAAACTATCCCTGTCCTCTTGCCCCGAAACCCCTTCCGCTAGCTCGCCCAGCCAAAACACACGCTTGATGCAGACTAAGAAAAAACCGTCAATGGAGGAATAATGTCGTCAATGGTGAATAAGAGAGAAAATAAAAAACAGCAAGAATCGCAGGCGAAACGCCTGTCCTGTAGCCGATATTGGTATAGCAAATAGGTCATCGTGAACGGGAAATGAAAGGATAGGCGCTGATATGCGTTGCTCAATGACGAAAAAGCAGCAGTTCCAGCTCCGGGGTATCATCGAATGAAAGCCGAAGAAGAGGATTAATGTTGTGTAATCGAAAATATGTCATAGGCGGATGCGTTTGTCCCGGCGGCATGCCTCCCCATGTCGTGTGCAAAATATAACCTAATGGTTTCTCAGGTATAGAGTTTCGAGCGAGCTCACGAGTCGGGCTTCGTGGCAGGACCCTGCATGGGCGGCCCTCCCAACAGGCCTGTCTCAGAAAGTTGCCCCCAGAGATGCGTGATCGAAACATCTTGTGTGATGTGGCAGCAGCATCCACGTGAGAACTCCGCATCTAGTCGAAGGTGATCGGATTCCAATGTCGTCGGTCGCCAAGCGGTCGGACTTTGGCAGCCTGTCGAGGTGGCAAGACGAATCGTGCCTTACCCTGAGATGTGTCGCTGAGTTTGCCCTGTCGCCTCATGTTCATCTCGAGGACGATGACGCGCAGAAAGTCGCAGTTTTCGCGAACCTCGCGGTTCCGGGTTATCGGGACTTCGACTGGCGGGTGGATAATTGTCTGCTTGTAGGTCTGGAGCTGGATCGAGGCGCTTATGCTCTCGTTCCGGTCGGTAAACTGTCCGAGTTCGCGGGAGAATGTCTTCGGCGACGGATTTAGGTATCTTCGGAGCGCTGCGGTGGGAGTGTCGCTGTACTCCGGTCTCTTCTCGTCGGTATTGAACTGCGGCGATATCGAGAGAATCGAGCGAGTCAGAAAGTCGTCCGGCTGCGTAAGCGGCGTGGATAAGCTGGTGAATGTTCGCGCAGCAGATCGTAGCACTCGTAATGAAGCCGTGAGATTCGACTTGAAAGATAGCCGCGAGAAGGCGCTGAGCTTTCCCTCCTGCTCCGGAACTGGCGTTGCAGCACCCACGTGTTCGTCTAAAGACTCCGGTTCCTGAGCGTCCGCTACCAGCAAAGGATGGTCCAGCACGCATTCCTCAGGCGGCGAGAACGTCTTGTTGAGCCTGGTTGACCGGCGTATGGGCGACGGCGTGACGAGAGGGCCCCAGGAGAACGTGCCTTCATCGTCGTTCGCGAGGGAAGGTATCGACTCAGTGGATAGCGACCTAATGGACAGCGCGGATCTCGGCGGGCTCGAGGCGACAGCGACACAGTAGTCGTCCGACAGATCGGGCGGACTCAACAGGACATTCAAGAATGTTTGCGAGTTTGATCGCGTGAATGGCGACTTCTCGTCCAAGGCGTCGCTCAACGCAAACTCCAGCAACAGGCTCGACGACGACTCCAAGGAACGGGGGCTGAGATCCGAGTTTTTCCTCTGAGGAATCCGAGGCCGCGGACCCGTAGACCTGTTGTTCGTGACTATCGCCTTGGGTGTCGTAGGTCGAGTGGGTATAGCGGTAGCAGCCAGGATCTTGAGAGCAGCGACCGAAGGTACCGAGCTGTCTCTACTCCGGGCCTTCCTGGTGGAATCTCTGCTGGCGGATCGTCTCCTACCGAACTCGATGATGGCAGACGGTAGAGAGATATGGCTGGCGGACTTGATCGGGATGCCGACGGGAGCGGCGACGGGGCTCTGTACTTCGATCATCGTGGTCTTTTGCACCGACGGAGATGGGCGACGACCATGTCTTGCTGGTGACGACGAGGCGGCGAAAGTGTTGATGGTGTTTGCCAGATCTGGCGGGCAGGGCGATTCCGGATTTGGCTGGCGCTCGTCCGATATCCCACGCTGGGCCAGGGAAGAGGACAGTGGTGGTGATGATGATGTCGGCGAGGCGGGCAGCGGTCGGCGGGGGAGAAGCGGTGACAGTGGCGTTCGTGGTGATGGTCGTGGTAAGTTCGTGCCTGGTGAAGGCATATGTATATGTAATATGCAAAAAAGAAGGAATTAAGGGAAAAGAAAAGAAAAGGGAAAGGGAAGGGACAGAAGGCGAGATAAATGGGAAGGAAGAGGCGGCGGGCTTTAACTATTCGCACCACCAGCACCAACAAGTCAACTGGACGACCCCGATGGATGGAGATGACATGTACGGCCACCACCACCAAGCACCACGCTACGCCCGCCGGTTTTGAATTTCTTCTTCGGGCTGCCAGATAAGTGCAGATACGTCGCTGAGCTGGCCAGCTGTCAGTCCAGCGAGCGAGAGCGGGTTCAGCGGGTTCAGGGTCTGGGACCTGCGCACGACAAGGCACACGAGAACTGCCCGGGCACCAACTGCTCCACCTGCCCGATCGATGCCGCCAGTCTGTGGAGATAAAGCACTTAACAGCAGCCAGGAATGAAGCAGAAGCAGAATCAACGGACGGAGAGAAGGTGCATCGTCCCTCCATTCCAATCTGGTGTCTTTTCTGTCCTGCTATCTCTCGCTACCAGCTAGCACCGATCTCTCTGCTAACGACCGTCTACAACAGGTTACAAACACCGCACAGGCTGTTGGCCTGGCCTGCTCGCTGGCAGCATTCCTAGCGGTTACAGCTCATGTATGCTTATCTCTGCCCCGGCAGCTCCTCGATTCGGCGTTCTGCTGTCCATCTGCTCTGCTGCTGCTGAAATGCATGCACCCTCGTGCCCTTCTGCTTGATGGTCATGTCTTGCTTCTTCTGCTTAAGCATGTTTTGACTATCTTGCTGCACGTACTCGAGCTCGCATGCGCGAGTTCAGACGTCCGCAGACAGCGTTTGTGCGAGCTCGAGGGCTAATTGCGAGAGATAAGCTTCTGTTGCACAGCGTAACGCCGAGAGATCCGGGCAAGATCAAGCCAACCTGATGACAATTGCCCAAAATGACATATCTCGAGACTTAATTCCTGGAGAGTGGAGGGCAAGTTACTTTTAGCCCGATTTCGAACAGCAGCTGATCGACTAACTACCCCATCTTTTAGCTCGGGATGTTCTAACAAGTAGTAAAAAGTCCGTAAGTACTCTCATGTATCATCACTGATTAACAACCACACAGACAAGTTTGGATACTCTACCGTCAAGACGGTACAATATTGTCTTGCCGAGGAAATGCACGTTGTGCCCGGGAAATGTGATATGACGATGGCCCGGCCTGCTGTCTCCACCCGACCCTGCTGTCTCCACCCGACCCTGCGCTTCCCATTGATCTAGCATCCATTAACCGTAGCCTGACATGCCGTCGGGTTAACGAGAACACCACGAATTACTATCTGGACATCGGACGCTTTTGAGTTCCCTAGCTAACTAACCGCTAGACGATGTCTTTAGCAACTGCCTACAGAGTACAGACAAACATCAACACTACGAACTAACCATCGACAAAGCTAGTCGTTCTCTAGCCTCATCCATCTAAATCATCCCCACAAAGCGAATCTCATCCACGGACCCATCGTCCAAAAAGTTCCCTGATAATTCACGCAGGTGCATTCCATCGCTGTCCAATGCACGGCTTGCACATGTAGACTTTCCGTCCGTACCAATCGCCAGCCGATCTACGCGAAGAAGGTGGGATTCGATTCGAGGCATGGAGATAGCCTGCGTGCCCGTCTCCTGCACCCGCCGCATCCGTCAGCCTTGGCCCTTCGAGCCCTTCAAAGGCACGCACGCCTGGCCCATCCGCCGCCAGTCGCTTTCGGCTGCCCGTGCCCCGTCGGCGAATGGAAGGCAGCGTATTACAGGGCCCTCTGGCCCTCTTCCCTCGATCCAGAAGACTCTGGGAGGTGCCGTCTTTGCCTTCGAATAGGCAGCCGGGCCAACCGGGTTGGTTCAGCTAAGACTGGCCCCTGGCTTGGTACTTGTGCTCTTTGCCCAACTTTGATTTCTCAAACACCACAGTCAGCGACGTAACCTCGCTGTCGCGTCGTCCAACAGCAGTTTGATCGTTTCGTCCGGGAGAAACATCCAATCCAACCGGCAACCGGTGCATGGCATGCCTCTCTGATGATGTAAGGGTCCACCTCGTATGCATGTAGGTATCGCTGTTTGCTTCGATTCTGCGAGATTCGATTCGAAACAGCCCGCCAAACAGGGCAGGCAGGCAGCTGAACGCATGAAGTGTCTCCGAAGATCACGTTCTATCACCGATTATTCTGGCAGTGAGTTGCGGGTTCCATGCAAAGTTACAGGTAAATACCGCCGTCCGCATACATTCTCACTGCAACGTTCATACATCCACACGTCCATCCCACTCCAACGCCAGCTTCGGCGACATGCGAAGCAGCTAGCGATAATTAAATTCCTTGGCCGAAGGAAAAACTCGGGAAACAGCTGCAATGTCATGACAAGGAACGTGGGTATGTATTACACATGTCCGGCAATCAGCATACGTCGTCCTGTCCCGCCTTTCGCATGGGGACTAGTTGCCCACCAGCTGTGCAAAGTGTGGGGGCGTCAAGGGCTTCAGACCCGGGGAATTTTAGATCTCACTGGCCGTAACGTTCACCTCGTCGCACGCGGTCCCGTTACCTCTGGTTACGTTTTCTCGGTACACACTGCGTGCGTGCGCATTTTTTTCCCCCCGGCTTTGGTGCGGTGCAACTTGCCTGTGTGGATAGGATATCTGGTCACGCCGCACAGGTCAAGTCTCGGCGCGGCATTGAGCTAGGTCGAGTGAGGGTATCGAGAAACGACAACGGCAAGTCAATACTTCACGATCGTTCGATTCGCGATCGAATAGACTTTCTTCTGCATGAATGCAGGGACAGCCGACAGTTGGCAACTCGACCTGCCTCTGCAGTTCTCCATCACCTACTCTACCAGCGATACAATCGCATTGTCAGACATGTGAACTAAACACTAACGTCAGGAACGATGAACTTGAAGCTGAAGATTCGGTTTTACCAGTGGTCAAAGCTCGTAACTCTAGTCATGCATCCGAGTACGAGCAGGACCTATAACTCTCCAATATGTGCCTCACGCTCACCGGGTAAGCCCTCCCAATATGATACGATCCAACCCCATGGCCACTTTCTCACCACATGCATGCAACCATGCAGCCGTCTACATCTGTCTACATCCTGCATAAATGTCCTGCCGTTGACGATGGAATTTGCAAAATTTGTGATGCGTCAATTCTACATACGGTATACATATATCCAGCACGCGCAATTCGCGCGGAGAATTCCTGGACCGACGGTAAGCGTCGACGAACCATGTCCATGTCTACGTACGGACGCGAGCCGTCGTGCATGAAGTCCACGGACCAATCGACCAGTGCACTGGCCGGCCGTGCGGAGGTTGCAGTAAGCCAGTCGGTCGTGATATAAAAAGAAATGTACTACAGGCATACTGAAACCAATCGATCGATTCTGAGATTGCTGTCATCTGACGGATCCGTCCCGCTTCCTTCCCTTCCCATGAAAATACTTCCCGCTTGCCTCCCACCACGTTGCAATAATAAACGACGACAAGTCATGCTTCCAGAATGATTATGGTAACCCATCCTCAACAAAATCCCCGCACACCCCCATGCATGCACTCTGGAATAAACTGCTACCCCTCCGATTCCACCTTTCGCTTTCGATTACCCGAGACTACTTCGATTGATGAATGTATGGTAGAATGAAAGGGAAGGGCGTTTCCCCAATACGGCATCCCATTTATTTACCGTATTCGTTAATTATATCTGTCTGACTGATGGAAAAAAAAGTGACCTCATGCGGCCAGTCCGATCTGCTGGCGTGCCAGCTTCTCCTCTAGGTATCGCACCAGCTGGTCGCCCAGGATCTCGATCTCGGCTTTATACCCCACGACTAGCATGTTTCTCAGATCAGCAGCGCACTCTGTCTCACCGCGTTGCAGCATTGCTGTCGCCTTTGCGCGATCGTGGGCGGTCAGCAGGAGTAGCCCTTGCGAATCGGTTGCTGCCTGGCGTGACGATTGCCACTGTCTGCGCGCCGTGCGTGGCTTCTTGCTGCGTGGCTCGCTCTGTATTTCTCCATCTCCCGTGTCGGCCTGTTTTCCCAGTTCTGCGTTCGAATGATCACCGTCTGCAGATATCCCCTGCTCGTCGCTGTTGCTGGCTGTCGTGTTAATATTTTGCGATTGCGGTGCGACTGGCGCCTGCGCACATGGCTCTTTCCGCTCACCGGGGTTGAAGCAGTAGTGCGAAATATCGGCAAACTTGACACCCAGGTGCTGCAGCGTCGGCACCGACATAATCTCACGCTGAAGCTTCATGTGCGGTGCGAACAGCAAGCTGCCGGTTCGGTACATGGTGTAGATATCCAGGCCGTGAGGGTCGTAGTCGACCAGGCTGTAGAATGCGAGGAAGCACCCCCGGGCATTCTTGGTATGGTAGAGGATGCGTGCGAACTCGCGAGTCGCGATATCGGGGTACCCTTTGCCCTACACGTGCGTGCACGCAACTTTCGTTTAGCCAGCCATGCATACGCAGACATAGCGCTACTGCTACCACATCGGGTAGATTCGATCAATTGCAGTATGGTAATATATGCCATACTGGGGAGGCTGAAGGAGAGAGGCAGCGGACACCTACGCAAAGAAGGATAGGGCGGCCGGGCAGCCTCTTCCAATCGCCAGACTCTGCGAGGGTCCTAAACACCGCCTGTGGAAAATGCGGTTAGGATGGTGAGAAGAATCCCGGATATGCATTCGGCAAGTGCATTACCTCCTTCTCGATTACGAGCACTGACTCGCAGTCTGCAATGTCCACCTTCTCGATATCGGACGACGCCGGTATGAGAATGCCCTTGGACGTGCGTATCGCATTAGCTCGTCAATGACTCGTTACAGGATGCGAAGGGGTGGTTGGGCGTATGTGTACAAACCTCGCCCTCGACGCAGCAGTTTATAATGCTGCCGTCGGTCTTGTAGAGCTTAAGATCACCACAAGCGAGGCCTTTAGCGGCGGCAGTCTTGCATGCATCGTAATTTGCATGTGTTAGACAGGATCGTAGATATAGCATGTCTCCGCGGAGGATGAAAGCAGCGGTTTTGGAGCTTACGATGTGCAGGGTTCGACGGGGTACTCCGAGGGCGGCGGAGATGTCGTCGACCAGGCTATTCACGACTTGCTGGGATCTAAAGACGCTTATGTCTTTGTAGTATATGTCCCTGACCTCACGCTATCAGATTGATATTCGACTTGCATTTGTGTTTCAGATTCTATTGATATAAATGCCATACCTTTTCGTATAGATCTGGTTGGTTTCTATCGCCTCTGCGATCAATCGCAGAAGTTTGATGAAAGCAGCTGGATGAAATACAGTCTTTTGTTAGCCCAGCCCCGGCTCAGAATGTACTGTCGGTATTTACGAGGAACCTACCGAATCGCTGGATGTCGCGCTGGCAGCTAGGCGGATACACAAACGTGCTCCACGAAAGCCCTGGGTCTCTCCTACCGATAATCAAAAGACTATAATTCAGCGAATCGGTCTCCCAACGTACTCGGCGTTCGAAATTCTGTCAAGCCGCAACATACCGAGAGTACAGCTTCTTCCTTTCGTGAACGCTGAGTCTGACCACCAGTCGTCTTTTCGCAGCAATCACGTCGAGTAGCGCGCTGAAGACTTCCTCGATCTTGCCGAGTACGAAGGCCGGCGGACGGGAAGAGTTGTCTGCACCGTCCCATGATATCGTTGCTTCTTCGTCCGTGCGGGATTCGATCAGGAGTTTGTGTAGACGGCTTAGAAGGTCTAGATCTGTGTCCTGGACAAGGTCTTCGGTGGCTGTAGCGTTGGCGGATATTGTAGCGTGTGGTAATTCTCCAATGTCCTGCGTTGTCAGCGCGGGAGGTGCTGGCCAAGTAGTCTCGTCGGCCTGATAGGCGGTGGTATACTTGGCAGGCACTTGTGGGATGGTTGTTCTTGGGGTTTCTGCAGTAGTGGTATACGCAATCTCCGGGGTCATTACAGCTGGTAGGATTGGTGGTTCTCGTAATTTAGATGGTGATGGAGTTTCGGCGTTCGTAGGCAGTGCGCTGAAGATATTCTCCTCGTACCATTGAAAATACTCGCTGACGGCATCGTCTTCATCGAATATCTGAACGTGGGTGTCTTCGTAGAGGTCAATCACGCTGAATGTTTCGTCTGCATCGGCTTCTGAGTCCGAATCCATGTTGGTGGCCTAGATAGATTGTCAGGTGGTATATTTTCGAATGGTCGATGTGTATTAATATGTTGCTCGTGGATACGGGCGATATGTTACGATAAGCCGCATATCTGGGCCGTCGGCACAGAGCGTGCAGTTCAGATCTGATAGCACCCGCAGATCATTAAGATCACGATCAATATACAAAGCAAGCAAGAGCACTGCATTGCTCAGAGAGAATTGACATGCTTCAAATTATCAAATTATCCACATGTATAATTTCAAGCCAAGGTAGTTCAAGAACTACTACAAAATCCATCATAACAGCAAGATTTGACTCCGAGGTATCATGCATGGCCGGGCAGAATGCGATGTTCTTGAGGGATCTGGCTTAACGGGACGCGCGTCGCATCGCTATGCGTGCGAAGATGGTCGAGGGAGCTTCAAGCTGAAATCAACGTGCTGGACACTCTGGTGTATCGAGCTCGTTGATATGATATCGATATCTATACCGACATCGCAAGTTAGCGTTACCACAATAAGATATAAATTCGAATGCCGGGATTCGATATGAGGGATTGTGAAGTTTGACCCACCTTGGCAGATATAGCTCTCCACGTTGTCCAGCGTTAATCCACCACTGCACTCTAGTAGCACATGCGACTTGCCAGCCCACCGAGCCTTCAGGTTCTTCGCGGCGATCTTCACCCCCTCGCAGCCAAAGTTATCCAGCATAACTATGTCCGCTCCAGCGGCGATAGCTTCGTCCGCCTCCTCTTCGGACTGCACTTCCACTTCGATCTTCACAGCAAACCCACCAACTGCCCTTGCCGCATGAACAGCCTTCGTGATCGATCCTGTAGAATTATACGTAAGCTGATGATAGCTTCATTCGTTGAGGGTGTTGCAAAGCCAACCTTTCGACCAGACGTGGTTGTCCTTCAGCATTATCATGCTGCTGAGGTCGTAGCGGTGGGCGTCGACACCACCGACCAGCATGCCGTACTTCTCAACCAGCCGGAATCCCGGTGTGGTCTTGCGCGTGCCCGCTAGGATACCTTGGTATCCCGCCTTTCTGACCACGCGGAGCATCAAGCGTGATCTGTGCGGATATGTTAGCTTTGCCCGAACCCCACGCGAGAAGATAATTGCATACTTTGTAGCGATACCCGAACATCGAGCCAGAGTGTTCAAGGCGACTCTCTCACCGAGGAGGAGGTTCCTCGCAGGTCCACGCACTGTAGCGACCTCCGCGACGGGCTCGAAGAACTCGCCCTCCTGCAGCTTCCACTCTACTCTGCGGAGAGGGATAATATTAGTGCGTGATAACACCATATTCAGCGCTACAACGGCGGACATACGTGCACCCTAGCTGCGCGAAGACTTCGTTGAAGAACGGTACTCCAGCTAACACTCCCTACAGGCCGATGTAAACCACCTAATCAGTATCACACGACATGCACACCGTCTTCAACGCTGTATGCATCAGGCAGCCTGAACGCAGAAGATAGAAATGTCATACCGCTGTCTTCCCGTACAGCGTCGCAACGGACACCTCCTCGCCAACCACAAAGCCGCCATAGTCGAACGACGGACAGTCCTCCTGCAGCCAGTCCCGGATGGTCTGCTTGTAGTTCGTGGGCAGCAGATGCGTCAAGTTGCCGTAGTCGAAAGCCATGTCGAATTGAGGAGGAATGGACGATTCCTGCGTGGTGCTCGTCATTGTGCCCATCGCAAGGTCGTCCTCGACGTTGGGCAACCAGCTAGGCCGCTTTATATATGTGGTGCACGTGCTAGCGAGCGAGCTCCTAGTGTCCGCCGGCCGACTCCTGGCGATGACCCTAGCAGGTACTGAGACCTTTTCGTCGGGATAGATTGGACTGTATTATATAATGGTTACCTGCTGGTTAGAGTTTTCGCCCGGTTAACTTCGGCTGGCGAGCGAATATGTCTCTTTGGCGGTCGAGTGTTTCAACGGTGGTTGCGGCCCATCGCCGTCGTTTGGCTGTGGCTTGGCGGAGGCCGCCTGCTGGGTCCCGTTTCCAGCCATTCGGAATCGGCATGTGCTCGAGATGGCCGTCGATGGAGGATCTGGTTGCGATATATATTGCATCCGAAGATATAGGATGTAGAATGACGTAGAAGGTATCCAGCTTCAATCTCCACAGGGCACGTGCACTGATCCGAGCGCCTACTGATATCGTAGTATGGCGACTGTGTCGATTCGTTTACTCGGTGACAGGTATCAAAATCCGGGGTAGCTTAGCTCTGAAAGATGGCGGTGTGTCAAACGGCGCGGTTTGCCAGATGCAGGTTTGCAGGCGATGAGCTTTCATCAAAGCATTAAAATCCGCCGTCGACTCATAAATCGACCTGCACAAGTCCTTTGCGAGTATGAGTCGTCTAGCCAGCAAATGACGCATCTCGCTATTCAAATATCATGCAGGGACATAGTAGATCAAGTCGAAAGACAGCGGAATGATTACATGCATCTGCATATATATCTGATAGCCGAACGCGAACCTGCCCCGCGTTACAGCGTTAGACTCCAGAGCTCTCATCGATCAATCGACCAGCAACTCTCTAGCTGCCATCCGTTCTGCTTAAAGCTGTCTAGAGTACCAGCAAACCATGCGATTTGAGCGTCGACAGTTGCCGTGACCGATGTCGACGGGAAGCCCAGCCCGCACGAGGCCCAGCCTGGTCTTCCGCCCGTTCGACGTCAACGCCCGCGTGTCGCTACCACCAGCGAAATCGCCACACGGCAACACAGCGCCACCACCGCAACCTACGACAACCGGCGAAAATTCCTCGTCGTCGCAAAAGTCAGTCGCCAGCGACGAATACGGCATCAACTTTGAACTCGACGATGACGACGCGGAGGCCATCGAGCAGGTGTTCGCCGAATACACCAGGACGCTGAACGAAAAGCTGCAGCGCACGGTACCCGCAGCTCCTTCATCAAGCCAAGAGCTACGACAGACTGCCTCTCAACGACAGCCTGAGGAAGCGCCGGCAGAGCAGGAGGAATACCATGATTCGCTTGCCCTCGATTCCCTGCTCGATCTGGAGTACGATGATGCCGAACTGCTCGCGGCTCTTGTCTCGCAGGAGCTTCCCAGCTCTCAATCGAAGGCTGGGAAACAGTCTGGCGAACGATGGATGGGCTCTCAGGAGAACTGGGACGATGAGGAGGTCGACAGGCAGGTGCTTCTCGAGTATGAGCGGTGGGCTAAGAGGACAGGCTATGACCAGTCTGGCGGGGAGGATCAAGGTACGCAATCACCACCGTATGAATATACTGGCAAAGACAGCGTGATTAATTCTGAGTCTTTACAAAGCGATTAGATATCGTCGATGATACACCCGAAACCAAAGAGCTCCAGCGGAAAGAAGAAGAGAGCAAGGAAGCGTATCATGCAGCGCTAGAAGCCGGTGAACCGCCACCGATCGAACAGGCCGTCGAGGATACCCGCTCGCCGCTGGATCGCTTCCGTAGAAGAGGCGGAAACACAAAGCTGTCGGTCTCGGACCTACTGTCGAACATGTGGTGCGAACAGCAGTACCATTACACACTCTTGCGTGGCTTCAAGCGGCGGACGGCAGAAATGCAAGCCGGAACGAAGATTCACAGAGAGGTGGAAGAGGAAGTTCACACCGTCGTGCCTGTTACCGTCAAGACCAAGCACGACAAATGGGGGCTAAGGATATGGAACATGATCCAGGGAATGGAGAGTCTGAGAACGTCCGGATTGACAAGGGAGTTAGAAGTCTGGGGCTGGATTGATGGAGTGTTCATCAACGGCGTGATTGACGAGGTCAGCTTCAACAAGTACGAGCGGGAGGGAGAGCAGAAGGAGGATTTTCCCGAGAAAGTCGAGGACAAGGCGGAGCAGAAAGAAGTCTCAGCCGAAGGCAACGTCACAGAGGCACTGGTTACAGCGGCGGCCCCGATGGAAGAGGCTGTCGGAGAAGTCTTGAAGACACCCAAGAAGAGGGGCCGTCCGAAGAAGAACCCCAACCCTGTACCGCACGAGGCTACAACTCCTCAGAAACAGACCTCCATTCTGGACTTCATAACACCGAGTCCGAAAAAGACACGAACGAAAGGCCGAATAGCCTACGTTCTGGACCTCAAGACGAGATCGTCTTATAGGATACCGGAACCCGGATCCTCACAGGCGAAATCCGTTCATTTCCAATTGATGTTGTACCGACTGCTGCTCAATGACATGATCAAGGCGACGCCCAAGTCAATGCTTAAGAAGCTTTGCAAGTACCACGACATCGAGGCTTCTGCGCCATTTTCAGACGAGCTATTGGCAGAGCTGGCGAGCATAGCTGACGAAGACGCGGACGGCAACGACGAGGTGGATCTGATACTTGAGAACAACTCCATTGAAAAGCTCTATACGCTTTACCACAAGAAGCTGAAGCAGACCATCAGCGCGGTTTCACCAGAGCTAGCGGTGGTATATCGTTGGCAGAAGAATGGTGAATTTTTGGACTCGGCGGAGTATATGGCGGACGATGAGATGCTGAAGGAGCATGTGGACAGCGTGATAGCCTGGTGGAAGGGACAAAGAGAAACAGTTGGCGTGGGGATCGAAGAGGCGTGGAAGTGTCGGCCCTGCGAGTTTGCGGAGAACTGCACTTGGCGGTTGGAGAAAATCCAGGAAGCGATGGAGAAGTTTAGAGGTAGGAGGAGAACGGCCATGGAGTAGGTCTGGCGTATCTGGTGTGTATATTATTAGTTTACTGTACAATATATATCAAGATATCAGGTTTATGGTGTTTTAGCGTGGTTGGAGAGACAGCTCGACAGCCGGTCTTGGCGTCATCGTCAAATATGCTTCGGCTCCATTTTCCAAAGCTGTTTTCTACCAGTTTCTCACCTCATCACTCACTTCCATCTGGGGCCCCACGCTCGTTTCGCCGCTTCCTCACCAAGCCTACAGCTTGGAAGTATGACCGACCAGCAGCAATCTTCGTATGTCGACCTCATTGCCCAATTTGCCGCTGTTGTCGCCGTCATCTGGTATGTCGCAATCTGGCTAATTGGCCTGCTTGGCCACTTTCGCATGTAAGCTCGCCGCCTCAAATCTAACTTCGACTGCTTCAAGCTGACGTGAAGCTACACACAGACGGACTACGATTACGCGCAAACTCATCCCCGGTACCTCGAGAGCGGAAGCAATCTCAGCGACACTCGGCCCTTCGAATGCACCCGGCGTGACCATCATTCGACCTATAAAGTCACCGGACCAATTCCACACAGAGCCTCATCTGGCCGAATGCCTACTCTCGTCGGTCCGACAGCAATACAACCGTTTCGAGCTGATTCTCGCCATCGCCGACTTTGACGATCCGGCGATTCACGTCGCTCGCCAGATCATCCGCGAGAACCCCGATGCCGACATCAACCTCATCATCGGCGACGAGAAGATTGGGATAAACCCCAAGATCAACAACCTTGTCCGCGGCTGGCGCAAGGCCAAGTACGACATCATCTGGATAGTAGACTGCAATGTCTGGCTGGACCCCGGCGCGCTGGGCAGGTCCGTCGACGTCCTGCTCGGCCACCCGTGGGAGCGCGACCCGCAGAAGCAGAAGCAGGCATCCCGTCGCCCCGCAAAATTTGTCCACCATCTACCGATCTGCATCAACACGACGGGCACGGACGAGTTTCTGAAACCGTGGACCAGCCGCCTCGATAGTTTCGGGTGCGCGCTGGAGGAAGCCTTCTTGTCGAGCTCGCACGCGAAATTCTACACCGCGATCAACACCGTGGCGATCGCCCCTTGCATTCTCGGCAAAAGCAACATGTTCCGCAAATCCCACCTGATGGAGCTCTGCCCGAAGACGCCGTACTCGGAGGGCGGCATCGCGGCGTTCTCCGCGAAACTCTGCGAAGACCACCTCATCGCTGAGCAGCTGTGGAAATTCGCGGTCAAAGACGACGTCAAGTACAACAATGAGAATAACACGACCGTCGGGCTGATCAAGCACGCGCTGCTGAACGAGCCCTGTTTCCAGCCTATGAGCGGGATGACGGTTGGAGACTACTGGGCGCGTCGCAGTCGGTGGCTCAAAGTGCGTAAGTTCGCAGTTTTGGCAGCAACGATAGTCGAGCCCGGCACGGAATGCTTTCTAGCGTCGTACCTTGGTGGCGTCGGCCTGAAGCATCTGGGCTTGCTGCCAGCCGCCTGGACTGTGGGGTATTTCTGGCTGGCGAGTGTGGGGGCTTGGTGTCTTGGCGACTGGCTGCTGTATCGGGATGTGCGCAGGTATGAAACGGTGGACAAGCAGGATCCGAATTGTCCCGTGTGGTTGAAGGTCGGGAGGGAGCGGAGCATTTTCACATGGTTTTTGCAGTGGTTTGGGCGGGAGGCCCTGGCGCTGCCGATATGGGTGAACGGAATGGTCCGCGGGGATGTCAACTGGCGGGGGAACGAGTTCTCAGTTACCATGGGCGGGATCAGAGAGGGAAATTGAGGTAATGAGGGTTACGTTGATTGATTGATTGATTGATTGATAGATGGATGGATTAGAAGTATGGGGTAATGAAGAATCGGGCGCGGCGACGGGACTTGCGGTTCTTTTTTTTCTTTCGCTTTCTTGCGACTGCGAGCAAGTGCAACTTTTTCCTGCTAATGGGTCGTTTGGACGCTCGATCCTCTTTTGTATGCATTTGGCGAAGCGGGCGTTCGAAGGATAGAGGATTACATTGCTAGATCCATAATTACCATGATGTTGTATGCATGGTGTGCAGGCCGTGTCTTGGGAGAAGCTGGGCGCGTCCCGTTTGACGGGGCCGCACCCGTCGAGAGGTTCACGGCGTGGAGCTTGATCGGTTCTGACAGCTGCGGACGAGCTGCCTCGATGCGATCGATTCGATTCTCAAATTGTCCTTGGGTTGATAGTGGATCGTGGAATGAAGCGAGTGAACACGATGCCATCGTGTGGAAATATCTCACGTTCAGCATGCATTCCTCGCAACTGCAGGCACGGCGCAGCATCGACACATCGAAGCAAGGGCCTCGTATCCACAGCTGGAGATTATAGCATCCTGCCGCCAGCGGCACATTCTTCGGTGGACTGATCAGCCAGCTTCGACGCCCTTGATTCGATCGGAGACGACGAGACCGGTCTAACGTGAACCCGCCTGCGGGCGCGGGTGAGCTGGGGAAAGCCCAACCGAATAGCATTCTAGGCTCTTGGTAACTCAACCAACATGATGAGATTTGCCTCCCGGATCTCAGTTGCGAACTCGCTCGCTGGCCTCGTGCCCATTCCTCATTTGCCCGACGTGAGGCTTTTCTTCATTCTCGTCACTTCGTGAGACAATAAAAAGTACGTAACTGCGCATTCCGCGAACGCTAAATCAACTGTGATATAATACTTCGAGGGCGGCCGTTGACGTGATCCCATGGTGAGCATGAGCTTGGGATAACCGTTCGTCCGGACGTCTTTGATAAGGTGAAACAAGCCTCGTGTGGAGGATTTCTAAAACGAGACTTGCACATTTCGCCGCCCTGGCGCTTGCCTGCCTGGTTTGAATTCCTGCCTTGGAAGCAGTCGCCTTATCCTGCCCACTGCAGGCAGCATCCAATATATAGCACCTCGTACAGTTATTATATAAACCGGGGCTAGCTACCTGTACATGTCGCCTGTTGCTGCTCCACTGTTGAAACAGTGATTATTCATCATCCAGCATCATTCGTCTACTTATACTTCCACTGCATTCCATCCCGGCGTCTGTCGAACAGGGCTCAGCTTCAATCGATCTCTTTATCATATTACATGTACACTACTACAGCTATCCTTTGACAAAAGTTTGTTTGTTGGTAACGCTCCTGATATTCCGAATCAATTACGCATCGAATCAGTTGCAAGGGCGCTCGCTATCATAAACCTTCGCTTTCCGTCCGTTCGTTTATTCGTTCGTCGGTCGAATATCCCCAACCGTTGGTAATTTACTACGACGTACAAGAAGAGCCGACTTCGGCACGGTAAAAGCTGCACCGTAGCATTCGATCGCGATCCGCCAGATTGCTGTTAGAACGCCGCCCCGAACGTTGATAAAGTACTACTGGCGCCGGCTGGTTCGAGCTCTCACCTGTCCGATCATGGGTCGTCCAAGGGTATGTATATTGTCCTCAGTTCCCTGTTTGTGTGTCGTACATGTGCAACCACAGCTGGCTAACCGCGAGATTGCACTCCCCAGCTCATCGTCCTCATTCGACACGCTCAAAGCGAAGGCAATCGTACGTCGTATCCTAGCTGGTCGAAATTGCGGCCCTTCTATCCCATAGTTATTCTGCATAGGTCTAACAAGGTTACCTTTGGCTTAGAGAACAAGGCGATTCATCAGACCATCCCCGATCACCGCGTCAAACTCACAGCGTTCGGACACGAGCAAGCCCGCGCTGCTGGCCACCGACTGAAGGAACTGTTGCTGCCGGAGGACAAACTGCAGATATACACGTCGCCGTACCGAAGAACTAGAGAGACGACAGCGGGGATCTTGGAGAGCCTGGGGGAAGAATGGAAGCCCAAGACGACGGTGTACGAGGAGCCGAGAATTCGCGAGCAAGGTTCGTGCTGCCCGAGATACGATAGCGGTAGAATAACATCATATGCTAACCGGAGTTGTGTGGGATAGATGTATGTTTTCTTCGATCGATACGGCGATTGGTGCTCGAGGCAATGGCTAACGGAACCGATGGATAGTTTGGTAACTTTCAGGGTTGCAGTGCGTATCAAGATAAGATATGGCAGGAAAGAGCCGCCTATGGACACTTGTACGTAATGCACTCCCGCACGTTACTCATTCAATCGTATATATATCGCTGACAGACATGGTGCCCAGTTTCTACCGGATCCCCAATGGCGAGTCGGCCGCAGACGCTTACGACAGAGTTAGTGGCTTCAACGAAAGTCTCTGGCGCCAATTCGCAGAACCGGACTGTCCGAGCGTTATTGTCCTCGTCACACACGGTCTCATGACGCGAGTCTTCCTGATGAAGTGGTGAGCCTCCATCCCTCTGTCCATATATATCTGTATATCTCCTGTACGGCTGCTAAGACTTGAACTACGCTAGGTATCACTACACCGTCGAGGAATTCGAGGACTGGATGAACATCGAGCACTGCCAATTCGTAACCATGCGCCGCAACTTCAAAGGCAAATACGACCTCGAAACCAAACTGCGAACATGGACCCAATACGAACGAGAGCAAGAACAAGCCGCAAAGAACAACCCCGACCTAGCAGCCCAGCGCGCCGCAAAGCAGAAGAAATTCGCATCTCAACGTAAGAAATGGGGCGGCTGTCCCGACGGCTGCTCCCACGGCGGGTCACCTCCACAAGCCGCCCTCCTCACCGTCAAAGAACCCCCCTCCCACCACCACCAACATCAACATCAACATCAACATCAACACGACAAACATCACAACAGCAACAGCAACAGTCACAACAACCACAACAGCCACAGCCACAGCCAACCGAACCTCTCAACATCAATCGACCAGAACGACAAGGACGTCATCGAAAAGGCCATCACCGCAAACCTCTGCTCGAACTGCGGCCATGAGATCAAAAGCAAAAGTAAGAAAATGCTGCGTCCAATCGTCCGCGTCGACCCGCCATCCGTGGATACCTCGTCCGACGACGACCTCGTCAATATTTGCCGCGACACAAAGCTGCACTCCAGCATGATTAGAGGCCGTGACGGCGGCGGCAGCAAGAGCGGCTTCAATAGCGACTATGAGGCCGAAGACGAGATTGACAGCGACAAGCTGGCGGAAGTTGCCGATGCGCACGGTACGCTGCACGTCGGGCATAGGCGCGCTGATCGATTGGGAGACCTGAAGAGCGACTCCGAGTGGTCGAGAGGCTCGCAGGCTGATTCCGACACGAACGGCGCCGACGACAATAAAAATTGATCGATAGGAGAAGGCAGAAGGGATATATGTACATGGATGGACGGGTTGTTGGCTGTCCCTATTTATGAGGGTGTACGGCGCGCGGGAGGGTGATGATATCGTGTTTGCATACTCCGCTTTTTTCTACGTTACGATACGTTTGTTTGATTGTCCTCTGTCCGTCCAGGAGTAGATCATCTTTGGGCTGTTTCTGTTTCCATTCTACAGGAGTCATTGGCGTTTGCGTAGATAAGTACCGGCCGGATCTCCTCTTATGCATACTCTCCAAAAATGATTATATGACCTTTTACACGATAGTGCAAGTAAAGTAAACTATAGTGATATAGCTTCTACCCACAAAAAACAGCAAGAGTAGGAATGCTGCTGGGTTCTTTATGGCAGCTTTTCCGGTACATGGAGGGAGGGGCGATAGTAAATTACGAGTAAATTCGTGGAGATCTCGAGAGGCGCCTAGGTTTCTTAGTGGTGAATATATATATATCATGTTGTCTTCGAAGCTTCGTTGTCCGACGACTCTGGCAGTGAATCCTGTCCTGCGCCCTTACCACCCTACGGTGCCAGACCGCATATCCCACTAACAAGCCACGCGTCCCTCGCCCAAATACAATGAGCTGTTGGTAGAGCCGCGCGAACTCTAGTCGACCCTGCTTAACGGCCTATATCAGTGTATCCGTAAGCGACTGACCTGCTACTTTCCATGTAGCAATATTGCCTTAACAGGCTCGAAATGGTCTCGCGACAAGTTTAGTTCGACTTGATTGATTCAACTCGAGATGTCATCGACTCATAGGCTCGATTGAAGTTTGCCGTCCACTCAGCTGCTTTGTCCACTGTCTCGCTGACTGCTGACTCGCTTCTTTCTATCGATGCTTAAAATCTGCCCCCCAAACGATACAAAATGAGTTTCAAGGGACGAAATTCTACTTTTGAGAGATTTCATCTCGCTCATAAGCGATTTCATATCACTTTCAAATGATGTTTTTAGGTCTTCTCGCTCCTTCTTCATTCCAGCCAGCTGCTGGTGCATGAGGCTTTGCGAGCTTTGTAGCTCTTCGAGAGCGAGAAGAAACTCGTGCTCGTTCTGTTCCTGCATATACCACATGAGGCCTTGAGCTTTCGACCAAGATATGATAAAGGCAGCACTTACGAGCTGTGCTTCTGTCGTCATCGTGACGGGGGCGTTGATGCACGGGTGGGGGTGCCTTTTATTATTGTGACCGTTGACGTGAGATGTCTCGGATCCGAGCTAAGCAGGTTGTGTGGCCGGTGCACCGTTGAAATGTAGGGATCTGTTGTGATAGTGGCCGTTAGTAGATGACTAGCTTGGAAGATTTGAGATATGAAGGAATTATTGATTATTCTTACCCTAGGCTCTAGGATGCCTTGTAAGCTAGACTGGTATGCCGATGATCTATATATATATCTAGAGTTCTGCAGATTTGGGCATGTGCGTATGCCGGCACAGCTATGCCTTGTAGTTATAAAATATGGATGGTGGCTTTCCCCGAGAGCTAGCTCGATGCATAAAGGTTGATGAATTCCAAAGGAAGAAAGATCCTATCTAGATGAGCGGTATATTTATTTATCTTCCACACGTGGAAAAAGCTAGATCTATAGTCACACCCGAACTTTAGCAATTGTCGCGAATGTTCGCATCATGAACACCATATATATCTACAACCTAGAGAAGACGAGTGCTCACTCCACCATTAATTACGTATTGTTGAGGGGGACTATGCATGCCCCGGCTGCCAAGGCCACGTGTATATAAAGGCTCTGTAGCAGCATCACTTAGACAATCGAGGGACTCTTCACTTCCATCCGCCCCCTTATAATACAGTATACAAACCTGAAGATGTATATATACGTATCTAAATATCTAGTACAGGAATATCCATTATATTGACACTTATGTTTAGTATCAGAGCACACAACATGCACTTATAAACCTCAACCTTGCAGGGTATTTTCTAAGGGATCGTCCATGCATAGCACAAGAGGCGGCGAAATGTGTATTCGGAAAATACAACAGATGAGTGCGTTGGCAGCATAACATTTGCGAATGAGCGGGTTTGATATCTTGGAATGTGGTTGAACGAGCCAACAGGCGACAGAAATACATGCCGTAGAGATAGCAATCAAGAGATTATTGACTGCGCTGTCTGATCTGGCTTATAGAACCTCAGTTCATGATCTATATTACTCTCACTTCTTTAAAATACTATAATACATACATACATATCAACACGTAACCTCTAGACAAATCAATACTCTGCAGAATATGCACGCATGGAAACTGTCATGCAGATGCGTCAAGTCGTCCAGCGTCTGGTTTCCGAGACAGACGAACTCCAGGAATATATATACCCTCTCATATAACCTTATCTTCGCCATACTCAGATATCATGCAAAACTCGCACACTCAGACATCGTACCCGATTATCTCCCGATTATCGTCAATGACTCGTCCATACCTAGTACAATCCCCGATTAGTTCTGATCGCAAAATACGTGAAGAAGAGATGGCGGGAAACTCACTCCAGCAGTAGCCGAAAAAACCACACCTCGAAGTCCTCCTTCCGCAGTACTTTCTGCGCCCAGTACCGTCCCTGGTCCGCAACCCGCTTTATAGCTTCAGCCCCTTCCTTCTCCTTCGTAAAGTATCTCAACACCTCGATACTCTCGCTCATGTCCAGCGTCAACGGCACATAATGCACCCACGGCACAAGCCACTCCTCATGCCACTCACGGAACAGCGCCATCTTGAACACCGCGCTATTGCTCAGCAGGAACGCGTAGAAGCGGCCGGAGAAGGCATTGCCGTCGATGTCCAATAAGTACTTGTACTTCCACGCGTCCTGCTGCTCGACCATCGCGGTGGGCTTGAAGAAGGCCTTCTGCTCGTCGCAGTCTTTGTCATCGCATTGTCCTATGTGCGAGAAATTGACGTCGATGAGCTCCTTGAGGTCTTCTCGCCGGCAGGTCTTCAGCTTCCACCTGGCGCTCTCGCCGGACCCGATGGACTCGAAGATGTGACTGGTTGCTTTCCTGGCGTTCAGGTGCTTGACGACCCGCTGGCGGTGCTGGTGCTTCCATCCGCTGCGGCGGGAGAAACCGCCGGTTGTCGAGCCGCGCCAGTAGAGTAGGTCTTGTTTTTCCTCCCATGGTCTGTCGAATTTGCCGTTGTAGGAGACTTTGCCGGCCCAGTACCAGGGGGACGGGTAGACGATGTCGTTGTAGCAGGAGACTTTGCTTTGGGAGAAGATTGGGACGAGATTGTGCGTGACGTGATAGGCGTTCGGGCGCTGGAAGAAACCGTGGCGGTAGCGTAAGCTCGGCTGCAGACAGACTTCGGTTGATGCCGTGCGGTTGGTGATGAAGCCGATGGGCGACATGGAGTACTGGTCTGTCGCGTCGGGTGTTTCCTCCAGCGGGTCTCGCGCGGGCGTGCCGGGTGGGCACGAGAGCTTGCTATTGCTCCAGATCGGCTGGTGTGCAAACTCGTTGAAGCGGGTGCCGTCGGTTTCAGGGACCTTGGCCTTCTCGGGCTTGGGGAAGCCAGTGAATTTGTTCTTGGGGGATTCAAGCCAGTCAATTTTGCGGGATCGAGCGAGGAAGATGGACATCTCCTCAGAGGGGACGACGACGCGCGGCTCGTCGTGCAGGTTGAAGGCGAGGTCCATGTCTGGAATCCACTTTTGGAATGACTGGATCATCCCGATGGTAGCCTCTCGCTGCCAGTCTTCCGCGTCCTGTGCGTCGATAACCTCGCCCTTGCGAATCGATAGCCTCATGAATGCCTGCTTGAATCCGAGGGCTTCCCTTGCCCGCTCGCGGATCATTTTGGGCGGCATGCCCCAAAAGGGTCGAATCTGGTGGTATATCGTGTCGTATTCATCGATCAATGCTGAGTTGCGAGAGACCGCGAATTCATACCACTTGTCGAAATTCGGCGGCGGCGGCATCTTGTACCGTTTCCAGTAGTTTCTGACCGCATCACGCAGCGATGTTGATTGCCGTTGCCTCATCTCCTCGAACTCCTTTGTGCTTTTGTCCATGAGGTGTTTGATAGGATGCACATGCGACGGTGGGGCGCTCTCAGCTGGCGGCTCCGGCTCCGGCGTCATAGACGCTGCCTTCGCTGACTGCGCTGGCAGCGCGGAGAAGAGGCACCAAGTTATAATGAGAAGGATGAAGATGCTCGCAATCAACATCCTCGTGGGCCCAAACACCTGCGATAAGCCACCCTCTCTCCCATTCGGCGTACCAATGAAGTGGAATGATATCAGAATGAGTGATCCAACTGTCCCGAGGAACTGAAACGGCGACGTCGACATGACCCATTGACTCGCAACTAATGTAACTGCCAAGTCAACCAGACTCCCAGACGGCGACGACAACCTCGAAACCTGTAAATCATACAGTCTCTATCAGCTCCGTAACTGGATCTGAACAGTAAGGGACAACCCACCAGCAGCGGCAAGCACAACCACCGAAACCCGCCAAGCGCACCCATGGCCAATATCTTCATCAGCGAATACCCCGGATTCGACTTGAGCGCATAATCGTCCAGCGGCTTCTCAAAATACGCCGACAAAAGCACCAGCCCCACCGTGGACCCGACAGCCGCGCGAAGATACCCGCTGCCCGACAACGACCGGACATCCGGCGCCGCCACGCCAGGTATATTCTTGCTATCTCTGCCAGACCCCAGCGTGATATCCTCGAGCAGCACGTACGTCATGGACTGGAAGACGATATTCGACAACCCAAGCGCCATGCCGCTATCCGGTATCATCAACGGCGCGAGCGTTAAGAAGGCCACGACGGAGATCAGCGCCATCAGGCGCTTGGAGCCCCGCGCGGAGCCTTCGAGGATGCCGGGTTCGCCGAGGAGGTAGTTTCGCAGGAACCGTGTGACTAAAGGTAGACCTGCCTATGGCGTAACCCCGTTAGCTCTCTTCAATCCATACAACTACCTACACAGCTATATATATATCCACCCCAGAGCAATATACGCAGGCGTATATATTGATATCTAAACATCGTATATAAGGGTATGGTATGAATTGACAGACCTTATTCCACCACGCCGCCTTCCCCGCCAATCCGGGCCCGACAACCCTCTCGCACACCCCAGACAATAAAACACACCCAATCAGCGCCGTCACCTTCCTCTTCGTCTTCCGATCGAGACTCGTCTGCGCATCACCATCGCGCACCGTCTGCTTCTGCACCATAAACAGCACAACAGCAACCGTACACCACGACACCGCGGAGACGAGTAAGGAGTGTAATTCCGGCGTGTATATCGCCGTCACGAGCGTCGTAACGAACACATTGACGATGAGCTTCACGTGCGAGGACGCGGAGCTGCTGTCGGAGTAGGACGATGACGAGGACGACGAGATGCTGGACAGGAGGTGCGTGTTCAGGATGCTCATTGTTGCGCGGGGATGCTCGTCGACGTGCGTTTATCTTCCCGCGCGAGTCGCGCGAGCGACGGGGGGATTGAGGCTCGTCGGATACCGGAGAATCGGATGAAGGAAGGATAGTCGTCGAGTCGGGAAGGCACGGAAGGGTGCGGTAATGAACGAATGTCGATATATAGACGTGTCTATAGACCCGTCATGGAGGCCGTTCGTTCAGCCTAGTGCATCAATCGCGGCCGCGCGGCAATTATACTCGTAGTGACAGTGTGTTCAATCGGTCGTAGATAGGTACTCCGTAAATGGCAATTCGGAGCTTTCCGGTCGTCGTAGAGCTCGAAAAGGGACAGACGAAGGTTGATGGACGCTGAGAGACGGACAGGCTCCTAAATGATATAGATTCAGATATAGATATAGCCGTGACGGCGAAATACGACCGCGAGGAGGGTCAATGGAAGGATAGGTGTCAGGTATGCATGTACCGTACAAGGACGCACGGGAATCCCGCTATCTTGGAGCCGGATTCCAGTGCACCTTCGAAGAAACCGGCTGCCAGGGGCTCTTCGCTCGCCGCGTACGTCGGCAGAAGAGGCCCGGACGGTAGCGCGTTGCATTCTGGACACCCGCAACACGCGACGACGGATGGAGCTGACGCGACGAGCAATGTCGGCAATTTACTTCCATTGTCTTCTCTTAGTGTCTCTGTCGTGAAGTATCGATCTGCGGAGGGAACACTGGTGTCTCAGTTCGAAGTCATCATTTTCCATTTAGAGCCGCATGTCCTCAATCCGTGGACAGCAGCAAGCAAGCAAGCACCCGCACCATGCAAAGGAGAGCAACGGAAGCTATAATACAAAAGTAAATTCGCAATATAACAATCCGTGCATTCCATTCCGATTAGTCCATTCCGCTTTCCAAACGAAAGAAAGAATTCATCAGAAACGAACGTGCACCCCCTCCCATAGTATGTACAGGAAGAAACGCGAACGCCCGGTTCTATGCAATATGATCATAATACCATAACCTCGACAATTGAGGTAATGCACGCCATGCACGCATCGATCGTTCACAGACACTACTCAAACTTCATACGCGAGGCCCTTTACCTTCGATATGACGCGACGTGTCTGGGTCTCCGTGCTTTCCGCCAAGTATTCGAGTCCATTGCTGATCGCAGTTCGCGATCGAGACCAGTGGAAGATGTTGAGGCGTTGGTTGAGGGTAGTGAGGCCGTCGCTGTCCTCTGCAAGAATGATGATTTTCATCCAGATATCGACTGGTAGGCCGCCTGGAAGCTTGCGGGGTGGGGGAGTCGGTGGCGCGGTGGTCACTTTGGCGACATCTGTGGGACTGATGGATATCTCGCTCATTCTCTTGAGCATCGTCCCTTTAGCCGCTGGTGAAGCATCGGATGCCGGTTTGAAGGTACTGTCGATACTGGTCCTTGCTGAAGGCTCTAATCATGTACACAGTACTATTAGCAGAGATACGATCTTAGTTCATCATAGAATATGGCTATAACATACTTTTCGCCGTGATTTGAAGGGTCGGCTCGCGACCATCAATTATAATCGGGCCGCTATAGTCCAGCAGGATAGCTCTGCTGACTACCACCATTCGCATCACCCTAGACCACAGTAGAGACGCCTTGACACCCTTCTCTTTGAGGGCGGCCAATTGAATTTTCGCCCTCGTTCGGCTCAAGCTGTATCTTTCCTCATTCAAAAGTGTCCTGCGGTGCTTCGCAACCAGAGATCCGTAGTTCTGATCCTCATCTTGAATGCTGCTCCGCCTGTTGAAATCTCGTAGATTCATTGCCTCTTCAAATCCTGTGTCGCTGATGGCGGAGCTCCTTCTCCGCCCCTGTCCGTTCGTCCAGACATCTTCGACGCCGGCCAAGTTTTCCTCTCGTCGACTTTCAGCTTCTTTCAGAACCCTCTCGCCGACGTGCGTGACTTTCGGATTCTCAGTCAGAACCAGCCCTCGACAGTTTGGTAGAGCGTCGTATTTCCTGAGCGTGGCGGCGAATGGCCCTTCTTTCAGCGGTGGGAGGTGAGGCTGGAGCTCGGATGGTAGTGGATGCGCGGTGATGATGTAACTGAGCCAAACGGCGGCGAGATCCGTTGCTTCTATTCCGTTGAGGACAATGTACGAAATCCCTCTGAGTCCATGGATGTCCGCGACATCGCGCGAGGAACCGATAGACGATGCCGGACTCGATGACAACGGTAGAGTAGACTGCGTTGATGTTGTCGCGACACTCGCCTTGCCTACACGCGCAAGAGCTACGTTAGCATCGAATTTGTGCATAAAACATCAACATAATATAGGTTAGTGGTAGGTGATGACCTACGTGTTCCTTGTATCACATGCACCTCTCCATTGTTAGAATGTCCCGCAGGAGAAGAAGGGTGCTGGCTGCCATTGGGAAAGCGGATGTCAATGCTCTCAGAAGAGTCATTGGCATCGGCAGCTTCGTCGAAAGAATCCATCTTCCTGATACTTCTGAGATCAACTGGTATGTAGATCTCCTTTTCAAAAGCGTACGTTCGGAACAGAATCTCGACTCCGATATCGCCAAGCGGATTGTACGAGACATCGAACCGTCGTAAGCACTTGAAGCTCGTAAAGCCTTCCAGAAAGTACTCCCACTCTGCCATATCTTCAGGAGTCGTGATTGCGATCTTGTTATTGCTGAGATCGAGGTCCCTGAGCTCGGGACAGACCGATAAGGCTCGACGGAGTGGTTGGAGGCAGGCAGCGGTAAGGTCGTTGCCGGAGAGGTTTATTTCTTCGACGCGTGATAGTTTGGTGCATCCAAGTTCCCAGAGGGCGTCGCAGACTAGAGCTATGCCTTCAGACCCGAGCTGGCGGCCGGAGGCATCTATCTCGACGGATGGGTCCCGCTGGACGGCTGCCAGTTTCTTGTCTTCGCCGACCTTTGGGATTCGCTTTTGGATGTCTCTTTGTATCGACTGTGCAAGTTTCAAACCGGTGGTTTTCCGCTATCAAAATGTGATATCAGTCGTAGTCCGTATCCAGGACAACTATTTCAAGGGCGTAGATGTGAAGAGGGCTTACGTTGACATAGGTGAGTTTCCCCATGGTTTGTGGTATGAGATGGTATCAGTGATGATAATAGATGTAAGATTAGCAGTCTAGAATTCTGAAGGTAGTGAATTCTGAAAATTGTGAAGCTAAAGTGAGGTCGAGAAGTGGCTGGTCTGGACCATGGTAAAAATAATCTATATCAGCATATGTCTTCTCGGCGATGTAAGGTGTCGTGTGTCTTGCAGAGCGGTAGGCAATGCTGAGCGTCGACTGACCGGTTTAAAGACTGATAAGAGGAGGAGGAATAACGAGGGCGGTGTTGATGCTAGGCGTAGAGCGGACGATGGTGACGTCTGGAAGGAGGTTGAGCGGGGAACAAAGTGGAACGGAGCGGCGTTTGCTGCACCAGCGGTGTGGTGGGGAGGGGAGGAGGTTGTGAATGGCGTGGTTGTGGTGATCGTGATGTGCTGTGGTGGTGGCCGTACGATATCGTGCCTCACACACCGCAAACACCAGCCGTTATTCGACTAAGCTGTGCAACCAAAGTTCAACTGCTGAAGGTGATGATCAAAGAAGAGGGATGAACTGAAAGCGCGTATAGTGAGAGAAGAGGAGAATGAATGGAAGATAAGGTGACAATGTTGGGGATGGATAAATATATGGACGGTGTAAGATGATGCAGGGCGAATCTAAACATTGACGTGACGACCACACATGACGTCGACGAGAGAACCGCACTGTTTCCAACAGGTGCTTACTGGTGATATCTGCCAATGAATTCATCTGAAGGTCATTTGAATGGTGATGGTAAAGAGCTTCTTTGTTTTCATACGTCCGCCTTACTTCTTCGTCACTCTATAGGAGATACTAGTCGCTGCCCTGAGCTTGGCCGCGGGTATCTGTATCGGCTACAAGGAACAAGCGACACGACTGGTATGAATACGGCTTCGTAATGTAATTCGCACCATCAAGCAAACAGACAGAACCGCCTTGCCACGTCTGCACGTGAGAGCACAATGACATGACTCTCAGGGCTGTTGCCACAGAACCTCCAACAGTAACAGCTGTTCCAGACGTTTTGCTAGTCTCGGGGACGCCGCCCTTCGAGGCTTGGATGTTCTGTAGCTCGGCGCTGTTGCACCAACTGCAATTTGAATTCAACGGACTGAGCATTCGCAATTGCTTCCTCCTTATAATTATTTTCTTGATTGGTAGGCCATTGGTCCGCATTGTGGCCATTGAGCAATTCTTTATATACAAGATATGTTCCCCGGTTGGTGCTGTGGAAAGGGAAGGTGCGCCGTGGCATGGGCAAGAGAGCTCGAGGCTACCAACAGATGGCAAGTTCCGGCGATCTTGCGTAATATAATCCGTTCTTTGTTCATATCTAATTTCGAATCACGGATAGCTACCCTACCCGAGTCATGGCCTTCAGGGACGTCATTTTCAGGCTTCATTACCAGTAGGACATGGATCGCAACTTGCAGCAGCTCCCACAAGCTCAATCATGGCTATCTATCTCTAAGGATACGCCTACAACCTCATTGCACTCGCTATCAAGTGTACATCTACGCCGCGTTGCGTCGGCCAAGATGCAACAAATCTTGTTGGCTCAACGCTCGCCAGACGTATGTATACGCCACTTCGCACGACGACCCGGACGAATTGTGCTCCACCCGCCTGAAACCCGACGATGGCTTCGCAAAGGTGCATTCGGCACCTCGCCAATCTCTCCTGTCGCGAAACCATCGCCTCCGTATCCTCGCGATGGCGGCCGGCACTGCTGCCCTCCCGCCGGGTGCACCCCGCGCAGGTCACGCGACGCCAGTCCTCCTCGGCGGCGACCCCCTCGCTCGCGCACAGCATTGCCAGAGCGATTGAGGTATGCTACGCTACTTTTATAGGTTCCAGTCACGCAGCGCTAACTAGTCTCGAGGACGCTAGAGCACAGGGCCGATCAGCCTTATGCAGTACATGCGGCAATGCCTGACGGGCAAGGACGGGGGATACTATACTTCTGCTCCCGACCAATTTGGCGCTCAGGGCGACTTTGTGACTTCGCCCGAGATTTCTCAGCTGTTCGGAGAGATGCTTGGCATCTGGCTCGTTTATGAGTGGATGGCGCAAAACAAGTGTAATGGGAAGAAGGTCGTGCTGGTCGAGCTGGGGCCTGGGAAGGGTACACTCATGGATGACGTCCTGCGGGTCAGTCTTGATACCCGAGTCTGCCCTTGAAAGAGGGTGGGAATCAATGCTAACTGTGTCTTCACCGTAGTAGACAATTGGCAATTTCCCAGAGTTCGCGAAGCGGATCAGCAGAGTGCATCTTGTTGAAGCGAGTCGGCCTCTCAGACAGCTGCAGTTCGCGAGGCTGTGTGATGAAGACCCCAGGTCCCATTGGCAGGAGATCACACCATCCGGGGTCACTAAGCACTTCAGGGCGCCGGTGAGCTGGTACGATGATGTTCGGGAGGTCCCAATCGGTATGCCACCGAAAATATATCATGAAGAAGCGAACGGTTCTAATATATTCAATCACTGCTAGGCCCTGATGAGGCACCATTCTTCCTGGCGCACGAGTTCTTCGACGCTCTTCCCATAAACGCTTTCCAAAACACCCCGGATGGCTGGCGCGAGCTGCTTGTCGACGTCCGGAAGCCCTCCTCGAACCTCATATTGCCATCGTCGGAAACCGCGTCGCAAGAGCCCGAGTTCTGCTTCACCCTCGCAAAACGACAAACCGCCCCGGCCCGTGCTCTTAACAGCCTGTCACCACGCTACGAAGCCCTCTCTCAGATACAGGACTCCGTCGTCGAAATATGTCCAGATGCGCACAGCATCATGATGTACTTTTGCAAAGCCATCCACCAGGCCGGTAACGGCGCAGCGCTGGTAATAGACTACGGACCCACGGAGACGGTTCCAGTAAACTCGCTACGAGGGATACAGAGACACAAACGCGTGTCGCCATTCACCCAGCCTGGGCAGGTTGATATCTCAGCCGACGTTGATTTCGGCGCGCTCATAGAGACGGCGCTGGAGCCCGAACTCAACATTGAGATTCACGGGCCTGCGGAACAGAGACATTTCTTGCTAGGGCTGGGGATCATGGACAGATACAATATGCTGGCAAAGTCGACGGATGACCAGAATAAACTCGCGATCGTGCGGTCTGGGATCGAGCGGCTGATTGAGCACGGGGGCCTCGGAATGGGTCGTATTTACAAGGCATTGGCAGTCGTGCCCGAGGCTGATGGAAGACCCGTTCTGGGATTTTAAACATCTGGAGTGAATGTGGGGAAATGTGGTCTCGTAACCAGGGAGAGGATTGATAAATTCCGACAATATCGGGATGTGATATCATCCCGCACCGAAAACGGAGTCTAGACCGGAAAATGCAGGTTGGGGTGCCTGATTCCGGGCGCCTGGTTCGTTACATCCCAGATGGCCTGTTGGTGCGTGTCTACATATACGGTCTGCGTGTATGTCCTACACGAGTCGTACGTTGGTATATCCTGTTCATAGTGTAGCTATATGTAGTGTGTATGAAGTCTGTACATAAGATTCCTGTATCCGCGCTAGCACATTCTTGCTGTCGAAAGCGGGCCCGTCGGCTGTGGCACCACCATGTGATAAATCTTACAGGGCGCGTCGACAGCCGTGTGCAAGCCGCGGTCGACGTGAACTTGAAATTTCACTGTGATAATGCGTCGACGGAGACTGTTCCTCGACGACGCGAATGAGTTCCAGATATATCTATGGAAAGAAAGAAAGGCTAGAGCTAGCCGCTCTTCTGCCTCGGCCATGGCCGCAGCTCCATCGATCTCAAGCTCACCCACCACAACGGACGGCTTGGCACCGTCGCTGCAGCCGAGTTTAATTTGCGGCGGAGCTGCTGTCGCTCGCGCCGCCTTTGGTCCGCGGCCGAAGTTGCTAGTTGGAGCTAGCAACCTTGCATCGCAATGACAGTCTGCCTGCCCACCTTCCTCGCGATCGATACATCATCCGTCATCCCATCTCCGTTTGCATACCACATATCAACACTGCCAGCTGGCGTCTTGCATACATACACGCAGAGCTCACGAGCCGGACACTTTCACCACTGCTGCAGCTGCATACTACCTACCATCTAACTAAGCTACTGTAGGTCTCAGGCGTACGGTCTTGTTTGTTTGTCCGCCCTGATTTGAATTTTGAATCAAATGGAATCGAACCAATGCTGGCGAAACGTCAAACGCTAACTAACTTAATGACCCCTACGTTTCTGTCGCAGGCGACGTTCCACGACCTACGACGTATACGTGCACGGACACCTCGATCAACCCGCTTTCGCTGAGCTCATTGCATCCGATACCGCATCGCATCCCATCACTTCGATTCGATATCTCCGCCCGCCAGGCTAGTGCGAACGATACCACCTACATATACCTACTACACGATCCACACCTGTCCGCGTGAATGGCGGATTCAGTCGGTACATACAGACCATATACACCACATACACCAAGCGTCTGGACGATAGAGAGACTCGAGGACGATTTATAGCTAACGCGGTTTTCGATATGGCGACTACAGATCGAGTCTTCGTCCATGCGCTTAATACTGTCAAGAAGCTGCCGCGGTCTGGGTCGTCGCGGCCGCCGCCGGAGGACCGGATGAAGCTGTATGGCCTGTACAAGCAGTCGATGGGTGTGTTTATACTCTCTTTAGCCGAAGTTGGGCTGTTGTCCAGTGGCCGAGGCCGACGGTCGTAGCACGGCACAACTTACGTGAAGTGTATACTTCTGCGCATTGTGGGGCGAGAAGCTAACGTGTAGATCAATGGACAGAGGGCGATGTCGACGGGATGGTCCAGCGGCCGACGGGCACGAGCGACCAGGAGATCATGGAGGCCAGAAAGTGGTACGCACGCAATCCGCACCGGGCATATACCCCTGACGTAGAACCGAGCTAATATCGATTGTCAATTGATCCCATAACAGGGACTCATGGCACGAGCAGAAAGGACTGTCCAAGACCGAAGCGAAGCGGCGGTATATCACAACGCTGATAGATGTATGTCTGTTTTGGCCGTCCGTTCTACAATCCCGCTCTATCACGGCGTGTCCGAGATAGCCATGCACCGAAACTGATAAGCCGCCGTTCGCGTCATAGGCAATGCACCGATACGCTATCACAACGCCCGACGCCCGCGAACTCGTGTCGGAACTTGAATTCGTGTGGGACCAGATCAAATCCAATCAACATTCTTCTTCCTCCGCATCGCCAACCACGCCGGGACAACAGCGCGGCAATAGCCAACAGCCCTCATCCGCTGTCTCCGCGGCTTCCGTCACCACACAGCGCCGACACCCACTCGGTCTCTCGCATAGCCAGAGCGTATCCGCAGCGGGCCTGCAGATCCTCCCGCCCATGAGCCCGACGGACGATAGCGCTGCTCGCTTTACGACTTTCCCAGCTATCGGAATGGGTGTGCAGACTGACGATGAGGAAGCGGGACACAGAGCGGATAACGACCACACGCCGGAGGATGACGATGACGATGACGACGGCGACGAGCATTATGAGACTATGGACGAATTTGACGAGAACGGGCTGCCGAAAGTGACGGTCATCAACGAGCCTGCGGTGTACAATAAAGACCCCGCAGTCGCGACTACCACCACCGCCGCTGGGATTCTATCACCAGCACGCAGCGTACGAACACAGACGATAGCCGTCGACAACGACACGCCAAGACGGAAACTTCACAGACAGCCCCCCTCCTCACACCACTCGCAGCCGCTCACCGCGACGCGACGATCCACAGCTGCAGCGTTATCTTCCTCTTCCTCGGCAGCAGCAGCAGCTGCCGCCGCCGCATCACGAACACCAAACCCACATAGCACGACACAAAACTACGCGCGCTGGAAACAACGTGTCGAAGTCGCGCTGACAAAGATGACCGCCGAACTAGCCGCGATGCGCGAGCAGTTGGACGTCGCACGGACGAGTGCCGCCACTGTCAACGTCAACATCCCGCGCGGGCGACTCAATTGGCTGCGGCGTTGGATCTCTTGGGGCGTCTGGCTTGTCGTGAAGCATCTTTTCGTCGACGCGGTGGTGCTCGGCGTGCTTGTCGTGTGGATGAGGCGGCGGGGGGATCGGCGAGTGGAGCACGTCGTCAGCCTTCTGAGCGGGTTCTTGGGCGAGCGGTTGCGGTTGCGCAGGGGGGATACGCCGGAGGTCACCAGGACGTTTGTGGTTGCCTAGAGCGAAATATTATAGAGATACGGTACTGCTATATAGTGACTTTAGCACGCTTGAGGGTGGTCTGTATATGGATAGATGGGATTCAAGCTGCATGGGGTGTGTACGATTTGTGGGACGAAGCGAGCAAGCGAGCGAGCGTGGGATTTTAAAGAGCATTTCTGGCTGTTTGTGCTGTTGTTTCGATAGGCTGCGTTTCGGCAGCTAGCTCGCGGACTTGCATGTGCATTTGCATTCACCGGTATATATTACTTTACGTCCTTTGACAAATTAACTTGTTCATAGAAGCGGGTGTGGGTAGATGTCGACTTCGAATATCGATCGATTCATTCGATGATACTGTAAGATAATGGTATACCTGCATATGCATGTCCACCGTCGATGTTTGTCGTCATGACTACGTCCAATAGAGCATCGATTACCTAGCTGGAAACCCTGAGCTCTGTACGATTATCGGATGCATTACTATGGAGCCCGTTTTCTATTCGTGTATTGGCGGGAAGTCTGCAGGACCTATCTAATTGATTGATCGATCAATATGCAACATGACTTTGCAGTTTCTGAATGAAGAATCCGCCTCGAATATCAATGAGGATATGAAATGAGACCTTTACTGGACTACATACATGCGGGGATGAGGCATGCATGCGTATGCCAGTCGTGAGAGAGATTGAAAACATATGGAATTTTCCGCCGATGCCCTACTTGCCGTGTAGCTGATATAGCTTTTGAGTATCTTTGAGCAAAGTGTGTTCATGTAAGAACGTACATATTAAGCAGATCCATTAGCATCCGCCTCGGTATCCTCGCCAGACGGCCGTTGCTTCGGGACCGGTGGGATCCTGACGAGCGGACTGTCAACAGTCATCAAACACCACCATCTAAAGCCAGCGGCCTGTCCGATGGCCATCGTCTCCGGCAAGGTGATGGCGAACGGCGCAACCTTCGGCAACGCGTAGTTCCCCTGACGGACTTCTCCCTCCTCGGGCTCTTGGACGTCTTCGTCGGCTGGTTGCTTGGCGAACTTGCTCTCGTCGACGATCCAGGAGCGAGCGTACATTGGCGGATCGGTGAAGTTGTATTCGCGGATGAGGCGGACAATCCAGGACTTGGAGATGTCGCCGATGACTTTGAGGTCGTAGACTGCGCGGGCGGGGGTGACGGACATGGTCCATTCGGCGGCTGTGAGGACGGTGGTGTCGGTGAGGGGGATGGGTGGTTGGGAGGCGCCTTGGGGCTTGTAGAGGGAGAGATCGATGGTGTTTGCGGTGTGCGGGTTCATGGTCTCTGGAGTGATGGTTGCTGGCAAGATGTAGCGAGTGACGGTGGACGAAGTCAACCCGATTTTGCCTGTAATTCTCCTGTCAGTATGAAATGATCAGGAGATATAGATGGATAGGTAGTTAGGTATCTCAGATGCATGGGATGTATTAATCGATGTATTCACGCACGCATTCATGTCTAAGGATGAGAAGCAGAGAAAGGAGAGAACAAGTTATAACGTACCCTTGTCGTTAAGCTGGCGGATCAGAGCACGGGAGAAGTGTACGGCGGCCTTCTTGCCATCGACTTCGTATTGCAGCTCAAGGAGCTCGGTGCCCGGCGAAGTCGTCACGACGACCAACTTGCCCTTTGGAACCTTGAAGGCGTCACCGCACTTGACATCCGCTATATCGATGATGTAGTTGAGGGAAGCGTTCCCGAGAGTCTTAACAGTCACCATTGCTATCATAACGCCCGTAAGTATTATTATAGATGTCACTCATACTTGTGAGGAACTGAAAGTCGAGGAGGAGAGGAAAAACTTACTGTCTGGCAGGGTGGATTGAATCGTTGAGAGAATTCGTGATTGGAAGCTATGAGAAACTTGCAGTCTTGAATCGTGGAACAGGCTTCAACGAATGGATGCTTGTGGTTGAGAAGAGAGAAAGGAAGAGAAAGGGAAAGAAGGAATCTGAAGGAGGGAAGAATCGTTTTGTAGTTGCTGTGAGGGAAATCTAGGGAGAGCGTGCGGTCAGACCTGTGTTGTGTGTGGCATTTCGATGGCTGTCGACGACATTCCTCCCTTGGTTACGCGGAAGTAGCACGCACAAAGGACAAACTCGGCGTCTGGTTAGAGGACTAAGCTCAGCGGCCAGGAGAGGGAGACGTCATTTTGACATTTATTATTGCATGAGAAGCGTCAAGCTGTGACCTGTAATACTTTGCCTCGTGAACCAGACTGCCGATGCTGGGCACCTTCGTCGTTGGCAGTTTGGTTTACGAGACAAGTAAATAGTACTGTCCATTGGAGATAATCAGAGCCCTTTCTTGGACAAGTACAAAGCCTATAAGAATGTCCTTTACAGTCCAAATTGAAATGGCTCCCCTTCAGACGCGGTATCGATAGATTAATGGTGGTATAAGATAGGAGGTAATATACAAGAAAGATCGCTCAGTGCCACCGTGCCTCATGCAACCTCACCTACACCATATAAATTCCCAGTCATCTGTCCATCAACTAATAATATGCTGAAACCCACAAGCGGACTGAGAGATAGGCAAGAACAGTGTCTAATCAATGACGATTGGACGGGGGTGCTACTCCCCTTCCGTCAAGAGCGCAACCTGCTCCTGTATCCTGTCGCTCTCTTCCGGCAATAGATCGCGGAACTTGACCTCCGCCACATCCGCCTTATTCGCCTCGCTGTCATCAACATCTCTTGTCCGCATCGGCCGCAGTATATTTCTCTGAAATATCGGAGAAAAATACGCGCCCTTCTGCTGTCCCTCGCCTTCCCCGTCGCCCTGCTGCCTGCGTATGACTAGCACAACTTCGCGGTATGTATCCTTCATTACTTCCGGTGGAACAACGTATTCGTATGCCCGTAGGCGCTTGAAGCGGTAGTATTTGCGGCCTTCGGCGGATGTATGCGTGTAGTCATCGTTGGAAGTGTCGACCTCCGCGTATTTACGTTTAACGGCGCTGGAGACACTTTCGCCATCGGGCAGATAGTAGTGGAACTTGGAGTCTTCCGGGGCACCTTCGTCATTCCAAGGACGGAGAAGCGCGAAGTCCAGTCCTGGGTCGCGTGTGTTTGAGACGGCCACTGGGTTCGTGGACAACTTGACGATGACATAACCCAATCCATCGGGATGGGCTGCGAGGTCCGGTAAGACGGGCCAGGAGTTTACAGCGCGCAGATGAGATTTTGTGGGATGTGATTTCGGGAGCGCCCATTTGCCGTTTGGCGGATTGGCGACTTCGAAGCCCTGGATGACGGCTTGTAACATGGCGACGGGGTCGTTTGTGGGGTTCTTGATGCTTTTGCGGGCATGGTTCGTAATCTTGTCGATGAGGTCGCGGGAGGTGGTGGACTGGAAAGTGCTGCGCGAGCCTTCGTTGGAGATGTATTCTGTGCGACGCAGGAAGGATACGCCGGCTTTGGCGTGCGAGGGCTTGCCGAGGGCTGAGATGGGGCGGAGGAGGAGCTGGTCGTGCGGGTGGACTTTGGGCGGGGGGTCCGCGGCTCGGAGTGCGTTATGCGCAACTATGGACGGTCATAAATTAGCCCTCGCCTTATCAAGACGTCAATTAGGACGGTGCGATATACCAGTCGCGTTTGGAGAAAAGACATCCGGGCCGAAGGGGAGCAGGTCCAGCGGCATCCCGAGCTCGGAGTCAACTTCGACATTGAGAGGTTGTTCCCGTACCAGCCGCGAGGCGAAATTCGCGCTGGTGTATTCTATCGCGGCATTGTTGGGGATCTCAAGGAGCTTTGGCGGCTGCGGGGGTGCCGGCAGGTGGTTCTGGTAGCGTATGCGAGTGATGAAGTCTTGGTAGTACTTGCGCTCCTGCCCGCTGGGTCTACCGCCAGACGAGGCGGGTCTCGACGACATTGAGAAGCCGGTGTGTGTGGAGGATTCGGAATGAAGCGAGGGTAAAGATGGCGACCAGCAGATATGCTGCGATGAGTGAGCGAATAGATGAGGTTATCGCGATGGTGGAGAGATGCCGCTGTCGACAGTGATGTTGGCGAAGGGACGTTGTACGCGACTTTTTGGGCGACGGCGGATGTCTTGGCACTGGCAACCCAAAGCTGGCTTCAACCTCGAGTTCGCTCAAAACGTCCACAGCATCTCACCGCCGTGAAACCACCACCAGAGCTTTGTATTATCCGAATATATCATAAAGTAGTGCTTGGCCTAGGCAACAGCTCAAGCAATCGCAATGGATCCGTTCTCGGCTGAAGGAGGTGAGTCTCGAGCTGTCACTGCGAGTTTAATGTGATCTCCCAGACTGACCTCCCATAGAGCTTCTCAACATCCACAATGCCTTCCTCCAGGTAAGGCACCTCCTACAACTATACAGCGCACGCTACGCACTTCTCTGACCGTCACTAGGGCCAATATGACAAAGTCGTTGGGTTCGACATCAAGCCCTTCTCCGAAAGCAACCAGATCGCCGCCCGCGTCCTACAGCTCCGTGCCCGGATATCTCTCGGCGAGTACGAGGAAGTACTGGCAGAGCTGGAGGGCGAGGAAGGGACAGAGATGGCTGCGGTTAAGGCTTTTGCGCGCTTCAATACCGATGACCTAGAGGCCGCTATCGACGATATCGAAGATCTGGCGAAGGTGGCACCGGAGAACCCTACCGTGCAGGTCATCGGTGGGATCATGCTACAGCGGATGGGGAAGACGGAGGAGGCATTGGCACTGCTGAGCCAGCACCAGGGAAATCTTGAAGCGTGCGGAATCATAGTCTGTGGATTCAATTGAGAGGAAACAGCCAGCTGATGGGCGGATTAGGGTATCGATTATCATCCAAATACGGCTGGCACAAAACCGGACGGACCTGGCCGTGAAAGAAGTCAACGCAGCGAAGAAGTGGGCTCAAGATAGCCTGGCCATCAACATTGCTGAGGCTTGGGTCGGACTGAGAGTGGTATGTCTATGCTTTAATCGGGCATTCTCTAGCAGGCTACCTGAATTCTGACAAAATCTTAACGTAGGGCGGAGATAAATATCAACAGTCGTACTATGTCTTCGAAGAGCTCGCGCAGGCGCCGTCGACTTCTAGCACGAAGTCTTTGGTTGGACAGGCTGTGTCTGAGCTGCATCTAGGCAGATTACCAGAGGCGGAGGTCGCTCTGCAGCAAGCACTGGAGAAGGACAAGCATGATGTTGCGGCGCTGGCAAATAAAGTTGTATTGACTGCGTTAACTGGTGGCGATACAGCGGCAGATTTGAGGTATACATCAAAAATCCAGAGGCTTGAATATAAGACTCGGAATACGTGCTAACAGAACATTGTCATAGTGCGCTTGAGGCGGTAGACTCCACTCACCCGATGGTCACGGACACTGAAGAAAAGTTGGAGCTGTTCGAGAAGGCGGCAGCCAAGTATGCTGGCAAGGCGGCTGCTTAGGATGGTTACTATGTATTACATCCACCACTATGTACAGTTGTTCAGAGAGCTAGGTAATTCTAGTTTGATGCACTGTCTTGTAATCTCTAGGATATATTAACTAAGAGATACATATCGCTTTGTATCAGGCGTCTGTCTGCTGCTGTTTCTCTTGATGCTTCTCCTGCTCTGCGGGTGTCCTTGTTGTCATCTGTAGTGCGTGGATGCCACCTTCCTGTGCCATCTCGTCCTTCAGCAGATTGTAGATGATCTGGTGGCGAGCGCGGAGACCCTTGCCGGCAAATTCGTCCGACACAATCATCAGCCTAGAGAGTTGATAGTTCGTTAGAATAGTGCGATAGACGTACGTCCTGCATCTGTGCAGAAGAGAATGCTATAAAGATACCTAAAGTGCGTCTCTTTGGATGTAACACCTTGCATCGCTTGGTGGTGGGCGTGGCGGTGCGAGTCGTTGTGGATTTCGAGCGTCCGCGGGTTCAACGCCTGGGTTACCTGCTCACAGCCGCGACGGTCAGCCGCCCTAGACGTGTATGTAGGCATTTAATCATTTGATCCCATCGATAACAGCGTACCTTTGTGCGGATGGCATCTTCCATGGGAGTCAGCGACGTCGCCATTGTGGAGAGCAGCCGGCGGAACATGCCCGTTGGATTCCGAGTGGTTTGTCGCGGTGCAAGTTTGCTGCCGGTTGTTGTGCGGCTCAATTTTACAGGGAATGGGCTCGACAGCTCGCTATAGCTCTATAAAAAAGAGCCGCGAACACTCGTAGTCACTAGCTACCTAGGTACCTAGGTATATTATGTACCAACAAAACATAATAGAATTGAGGTCCTATTAAGCCATTGAAGATGGCGATCCTAAAGCAATATATGCGTAACGTGTTCAGCAATTTTTTTGAGCCGTTGTTAGGTAAATGCATGAGAAGCAAAAGAAAATGCCGAAGGGATTTTCTTGTTACTACTATTTACAAATATATCAAGATTGTGTTTTGGGATGCATGGGACGGCTACACTAGAATTCATCCAGCAGGGCTATATTTAGAGGGTGCTGGGCATTTTGCTCTGAGATATCATCACTGGTCAACGGTCCAGCGCCATCTACGTCGGTACGGCTGGTTGAATATTAAAACTAACTGAATATCATGAAAGATAAATCGATCACTGGATCATCATGTTTCCCAGTGCAACGTCAACAAACTATTTGTTTATACGTATACTGTCTGATCACCAGTGATTGGCACGAATTATATACAAAAATGTTGATATATTCGAGCAACAACAATTCATAGTACATTGAAAATTCTTCCAGAGGGTACAATTGTAGTAACCTCAACCATCTAGCTTCATCGCGAAGTCCTCCCGACCAATCTCTCTCCAACAATCGATCCCACCATCCTGCGATGCACTTCTCCAAAACCTCCTTAATGTAAGTACCACAACCATCCTACCACCATAGTGTCCTTCAAATCGGACGGTCGACTCTCTGGGGCAGACAAGGTGTATCTGCCCGTCCTCAGCTCCGCCATGCATGGGGACAAGCAAGTCTGCTCTACATGGTAGCTACAAGTCCAAATTCGCTGTTGATTTGACAAGCCTGTCGCATGATAAGATATCCCCGGATCGATCTTAGCTGCTTGGTAGCACTTCAAGACTGACGTATGTTATCTGTGCCTACTTCGATTAGATATCAGTCAAATGCTCAGCCTGCTAGATGCGGCAACATTGCAATTGCGGGCGTGAGCACGAAGGTGCGACCCAACTATTGCACGACTGACCGGGGGGTTGCAAGCGGCCAGTTCGTTGCCGGAGAGTTTCAAAGCGAAGGTATCTTGCTGGATACCAATATATTTACGCCAATCCTCGATGGTTGAGCAATGAAAGCGGAGAATGGGTGAAAAGGTTGCAGCAATCCAAACGCACAGCAACAACAATGTTCAATATCATTGAATACTTATCGAGCTCGCGCGCGATACAGCGGGGCCAGAAATACGAAGACATTGAAGCAGAACTGGCGAAATCGGATGTCAATGTTCTCGGAGGCATGTGCGCCACAGCTAAGAGCACAAGTCTCGGCTGTGATATATACTCAACAGCGAGCTGAGCCGTCGATTGGAAGCCTGCGTGGCAAAAAAGACCACAAAAGTGGGGGAAGCAAAAAATACAGGGACACTCAACGGTATGCAAAACGCTGAATACAGACTATAATATATAGCCTTTGCTGTGTCTCGTGAAGCAAGACGCCATCCCTTAACCTGTGTAGCAGGTTGTGCCTACACAGGACCAGGGACAGCGGGCTAGCTACCGAGACAAAGCTCGGATATGCATGCATCTACCATAACAGATAGTGACATTAGAACTAACATAACTTTCTGTTGCTAGAATGGGAAAAGATACTCGAGAGAAGTCGTGACGATTTGGCCGTTGCTTGCGAGGGCCACATCCTTGGTCTCGACTTTGTGACGAAGGATGTCCAATTTCACGCCGATTTCGGGCTGAGTCTCGATAAACATAATGTTGCGACGTATGTTATCAGAGAAGAGCTATTCACGATGTGATATTGCACATAGGTTTATATGGGTTTGGCTGATAGGTTCAGCTTGGAATCCAATCTGGTTGTGCCGGTCGGGGTCCTTGATTTTTGATTTTTGAATTTTTGATTTCTTTATGACAGGCTAATCTCGGAACACCACGCTGGCTTGCTGTTTCGAGATTACAGGTCGAATTTTTGCATTCCAGCAGCTCTGGCGTCTCCTAGATCTATAGAATCAGCCGCTCAACCTTTCAGCTTTTGCGTTAATCTAACGTTGGAAATGGGGATTAGAATAGGTCAAGGTTTACATAAGATAGGCTGGGCAGGTTAATTAAGTACTACCCAGGTAGTATCCATGGTGAAGGGCTGGGGTAAGGTGATAGTTTATGCGATGATTCGGATGGAGCAGAATAAAAGATAATGATCATATGAAGTCTGGACGGAAGCAAGTTGAAGTAAAATGATAGTCGGAGTTTAAACAACGAACCCTCGAATCCACGGGTTCTCCTACAGACTTTATGAGACCACTATAACCGAATCCTTGAAATAAGGCATGCATGGATTTTCAAGTAATCAGTCGGCGTGCATGACTACGGGTTGTGTATATCAAATGTATACGTTCGTATTTACGCTCGTGTTGTTTGGTTCCGAGCCATCCTTCAACTGCAAGTGCCGCAGAGCCGCATCGAAGCAACGTCGATGCCTTCACTCCACCTTTCGTGTGACCAGCCTAGCCTGTCGTCACCTAGCATTTAGCTAATCTACTTAGCTAGTCGATACCGAGCTTCAGGTTGAATTCAAGTCACTCGCCTACAGCCGCGCAATTGACCAGCTACTGTTCTACGCGATTCGCGACAAACAGCGTCATGCTCCACGAGCTCTTCCTCGTCCTCGCAGGACACTGCTCGCCCCTGTTCACGCCGTCACTGCCCGACAATTTCCCGCTCGTCTCCCCATCTGAGCGCGCGCTACTGAACGATCTCGCCAGCTTGGGAATCCTGCATCGCCGCATCCGCCACTCCTGCGACCTGATCACGACGCATCACCCCTCCACTATCGCCCGCGCCGTCGCCTGCGGGATCGTGAATCACTTGCAGAAGTTCCGCACGCAGGTAACGGATACCGAGAAGCTGATATTGAACCACGATGACCTACTCGTCGGCGGGTACAATATCGTCCCGCTGGCGAAGATTGTCTCCCTGTTCGCGGGATGGCGGCGCGTGCTCGAGTACATGGAGGGACTGACGCAGCTGATGCTGTTCGGCGGGCATGCTGGGATATCCACACGTACTGGTGGCGATGAGGAGGATGAGGAGGAAGAGGAGGAAATAGAGGACGCGGACGACATTGAGGATGACGAAGCGTCCGATATTCTCGCGCAGCGTGGCGTGAAGGGCGCCAAGATTATCGACAGGCTACGAGAGGACATGCACACAGGATACCCCTCGATTGAAACGCTGGTGATGGAGCTTTTGAATACGGCAGAATCAGCATGGCTGCGGCAGGTGTCTACATGGGTGCTGTACGGCCGGCTGCCAACATTCGGTGCATCTGACTTTATGATCCGTGAGATGGCGACGGCCGCCGAGGAAGAACCCGACGACGATCTGGATGAAGCAGCTCTAGCGATGGACTTTGCACTATCGAGGAGCAATGTACCGAAGGTCGTCACGCCGCAGACCGCCAGCTCGATATTGTTCGTTGGCAGGGCATTACACCAGATCAGACGGAAAGGAGGCTTGACGAAAGCCGGCTCCAAGAACGCGAGCGCGAATGTGACGACATTCACCTCCGAGAAGGATTTACTACAGGAGCATCTGGCGATATTACAGGAGCTAAAGACACCGCTGAGTCCTGCGCTATTCCAAGCAGCTATCAGCAGCATTCGAGACTCGCTGTCCAGGAACACGCTACAGTCGCTGTTACCGACGGAGCAGATTGCCGACGTGCTACATATTCTACGAGAGTTTTATCTGCTGGGTCGGGGAGAGTTCGCCATCGGCCTGGTAGAACAGGCGGAAGAGAGCATACACAAACGTATGACGCGGCCGACTCTGTTCAAGTCGAAGACGGCTACGTCGCTTGGGAGCATCACCGTCAAGGATGGCGAGGTCGGCAATGTACTCAAGCGGACTTGGGCGGCGTTATACCTACGGCAGGCGGAGGAAGAACATGACGATAGACTCGACCGCGCGCGGGAGGTGCTGTATCTCGCTCTGCACAATAAAGATGGGGCAGCTGTTGGGTACACACCGGGGACCGGACCTATCAAAGTCCCGCTGATCGTGAAGAATCTGGACAAGACGGTCTTCAGCGATTTGCTGCTCGGTGTTCCGATCAGCCTTGGGTTCAATCTGACGTGGCCGATGGAGCTGTTCTTGACGCCGCAGGATCTGGAAATCTACCAGTTTTTGTTCCATTACCTGCTATCCATCCGGCGGGCGCAGATGAAGCTGCAGGGGCTATGGCAGGCGAGGCGGAACACGGCAGTGCAAGGGATCACGACGAGACGGAACAAAGACGAGCTGAAGGGAAAGAGGCAGAAGCTGGTTCAAAGAGAGCATAAGCAGCGGATGGCATGGGCGACGGCGAATTTATGCATTTTCTTTCTGGAGAGCTTGGGGATATACTTCCAGAGCAATGTGGTTGATTCCTCGTTCGGTGACCTTGAAGCCGTCGTTGGAGTAAGGTTCGGGGGTGCCGCCAATACGCTCGAAAGACCCTCCACATCATCGGGAAGCCCCGCTCCAGGGAGGGGGGCGGGATCGCCCAGACCGACGAGTCGAAGGGGGGGTATGGGAGTTATGGGATTCGGCGTGGCGGCTGCGGCTGCGGCGGCTGCAGGACGGCCTCGCACCCCACAGAGTCCCCGCACACCCACGCTTCCAACGTTTCCAGCATTCTCCAGCCCTGCGAGAAGGCGACTCACGATTCATGATTCGCCAAGAGCAGTGCGAGATGGGTCGGCCAGACGGCCAGAAACCCCTCATACGCCTCGGGTGCTAGCCGGGGGCATCATATTCGACGCGGATGAGGAGAAGCAGACAAAAGTCACGAATCCGGAGACGTTGACGCTCGCGCACCAGCGTTACCTGCGCTACATCTGCCACCAGACGTTCATCACGGACACGATATTCACGAACCGGTTGCGGACGTTGCTGGAGATGTGCGAGGTGCTGGTGACGCATGTGACGGGGCTGATTCGCGCGAACGAGATGCTGGATCTAGTAGAGACGGAGGACGACTCGCAGGATATGGGAGATGATATGGAGGAACTGAACAGGGTATGTGCGGAGATCAGAGGAGTGTTGGGAGGACTGGTGAAGCGGCTTCATGAGATGGACGAGGAGCGGGACCGGGTGTATGTGCCGAGGAAGAAGGGTGGTATGGCACCGGGTGAGGCGAAGAGGATGGAGCGGGAGCGGAAGGAAAAGGAGGGCCTGCGGGCTGCGGGATTCTTGGAGGGTGCGGGGATTGACAAGTTGTTGATGAAGCTGGACTTTGCGACGCTGAATCTGAATATATGATCGTGACGATCCAATTATGAACATCACCCACGAATTATTGAACATGGGACCACTGCAATTGCGTGTTTTATCGGGCAAGGGTACATTGCGTCTAGCGTCTGGTTTACGAGACAAGCGCGTGCAGTTGCACAAAATGTCTTTCTTGGTTCAATATCGAATATCTCAAGTTTGCAAAATCCAACATCAAAATTCGTTCCCCCAAATCGCAATTGGAGAGAGTCTCCTAGCGGGAGTCTCAGACGTAACATCTGCTTCTAGATCTAGGTCCTTAAATACTTCACAACCTTTCGCAAAATTGAGCAGTCAACCGATCAAGATAAACAGTTTGTATACTCATAACGTATTACCACATGGTAGAAGAATCTTCGTTCTCATCAATTTCCTTGTCCAACTCTGCTTGCGTAGCAATTTGTGCCAACCCAGACACAATTCCATCCCAATAATTCTTAGCGAAATCCTCGGAAGGAACTGCTATAATCCCGAGTGAATAATTGGTCTGAATACCATCCTCCTGGTATACCTTTTCGCGTGCTTCTTTGAACGCTGTTTCGTAGGCGCTCGCACTGTTGGGCTTATCTTTTCCTTCGGGAGTCGGAAGTGCATATGAGAGCGATCCCCCAAGAGTTGATGCCAATTTGACATTCTTTTCCATCTGGGTGGCATCGAGGACCCGCTTGTCTTTGACTTCAACGATGTTATTGCCGCCGTAGACGATATCTAGCTCGCGGAATCGATTACCGGGTAGCGGCACTTTGACCATTTGAGAGGCGCCGTTGAGTCCGAGAACTTCTGACTCGTGCTTCGTCAAACCACGTGAGATTTCTTTTCCGTGAGTAATCTTGCGCGCACGAACGAGCTTTATGGCGGCCTTGATTTCGTAAAATAGCCCCATGTCCATCGAAGCGGGGTTTGGATTTGGGCGCTGTGGTAGCTTTTGATTGAAAATCTTGATCATCGTGTTGATGCGTACACGCGGGTCCTCCTCACCCGGGGGGACCACTGGGAAATTGATAGCCAGTGCTGCTTGCATTGTACAATCGTTGCAGAGCTTGCCGCGGATAATAGGCAATTAGTCTGGTATCAGGAGGAAGAGGTACGTATGTGAATTGTGAACAACGTATCTAGCACGCTATTGAGGAGATATGATGATATACAGATCTGTAAAATATCTTGAGGTGTCCTGAATTTCTGAACTTAAGCTTGAATGCATGAAGTACTTATATACGTACTTCGCAGACTAAAAGGACAGCACGCTTGGTTCATGAGACAAGACACATATATCCAGATATTCATCCGCATTTAGTAGCGGCGCTGTAAGAGCACAAGATATCTGAGGATAAGATAATACGCGGCAATATGCAATGAGACAAGCAAGCTCTAGTTGAGATAATCAAGTGGTACCAACCCAGCTGGGCGATCTGCGAACTCGTAGAATGGTCACTCTATGATGATGATAAATGGTCGTTGTCTGAATGCGTATGCATGAGAAACCATACCAACGTAGATGCTATACACCATTATTAGCTGGCCACAATAATATTTGGCGACTATAGAAGGACCAATATGGGAGGAATCTTCATCTCGAGCGCGGACTATCCAAGACCCCACACTGCTATATCCCACTTCGGCCAGCTGGAATGTCTCAGCCCTGACCTCATAATCCAGCCCCCTCCCAACATGTTGATGGCTTGCGAGACCGTTACATGTTATATGGTGTTCAATATTCAGTATGCATACATATCATAGTATCACAGGGAGCCCGTCTCGAGGACGCTGATCACTAGCGAGCGTCCGGCCGGTCCCGGGCCCAGGGCAATAACCCCAACGCTATTGAAAACCAGGCGGCAAGATATCAGCCGCAGCCCTGTTTTCGAGTGGCGATCGCGGCTCATTCCGAAGTCTGCTAGAAATATATGTACTTAAGTAGCTTCGAAAATATCAGCTATTCCGCAGTGCGCTATGCAGGTCTGATCGTTTCCGAAGTGCACTAGACACACGGCCCGAGAGTCTCAGCGGGACCTGCAGTGATTCCCTCACGCGCAGTGCATAGTGATGCATTAGGTTCGCGATTCGAAACTTTATACGTCAATCGCGTGCATCGCACTACGTAATGCACTGCGAAGCAGCTAATAGTTGGTGAATGCATAGTTATAGTGCACTGCGGCATATGCATATGCCGGCATGCAGGTGGAATCGCCGATACCCGGATTTCAGCCCACGCGTACAGGAAATGCATGCGCATATACTCCTGTCTCGTAAACCAGACGCTGGACGCAAAGCGGACAGTTAGACAAATATCTTTCTCGCCCGAGACTATCTTTGTCGAGCTAAACTTACGTAAGAGATGGCATTTTTATTCTTGTTTTGTGGAGGAGAAGGTGGCCGCATCGGCGTATTGGCATCTTGTTGGCGTTGCAACATTGACGCTGAGGACTTCGCGCGTATGCGCTGGGGCCCATGGAGTACGTTGGATCCGATCCGCGAAGCCTCCCTTAACTCGGCAATGCACGTTAGTGCTTGCATTTGCCAACTGAGATAAGTCATGTGTCACCGAGGTATGTGATCCGATGATTCAATACTATAGTCTCGGGGACTATCATTGAGGCTGAGGAGCGCCGGTGCCATGTGAGTTCAGCCCTCAAGAAATTTGTGGTTTGGATCAGCTTCTCTTACTGCTTCAGCTAGCTGGCGCTGCAATCAGGTGTCGATGGCACGCAACGTGTCCGCGCAAGAGACTATCAGCTGTCAAAGATTACCGGGGTATAACGGAACCCAACACCGGGTTAAAATAATAAATTCAAACGACCTGCATCGTTTTTTTGTCAAGCAAGATATGAACAGTGATAACTCAAGTAGCAGCTTGTAGAGGTTGTTGCGGTTCCCAAAGCAGAGTGTCTCAGTTCAAACTACTCGCAGCAAGACCTCTCTTGTGCACGACAGTTGCAGAGGTGGTTCCTTTCTGCTAGTGAACAACAGGATAATTGCTTGCCGTTCCAGTATCACAACGCAACGGTTATGATTGTCAATATTCGTAGTCAGTCGACCCTTAACATGGTGGCTGTGAGTTTGCCCATCTGAGCTTGCATGCGCATGCTTGCTATGACGCTGTTCGTGTTGTTTTCCGCCTGCTGCTTCTCCGCTTTGATTTTCTCGATATCTCTTTTGGCTTGAGCTTGCAAATTCGCCTTCTCGTTATTCGTAGTAATTTCCGCCTGTCGCATCTCTTCCTTGAGCTTTTCGATCTCTTTGTTGGCCTTAGCCAACTCCTCGTTCCGAGCCAGAAGAGTATTGTTTAGAGATGCATACTGTGAATTCAAAGTATTGTGCTTGCTGCGCAATGCAATGAGGTCCTGTTGGGCTTTCTCCTTGTCCACGACTTCGCTGGCCAACTCCTTAGCGGCTGCTTCCATCTCCTCCACACGGCGACGAGCAGCCTCCTCTGCCCGCTTCCTCTGCACTCGGGCATTTTGAATTGCAGCGACGTTGTTGGCATCGTGTATGAAGACATTTATGTTCGCGCTTGGTTCAGAATCGGCGCCAGACTCGCGATTGCAGGCATGCTGAATTGTCGTTGCCATTGTTCTAAGTTGATCAATTGAAAATTCCACGATGGAAGAAAATATGGATAATTGAGTGAGAAGAGTACGTGTGCATGCGGGAAGAATTGTAGGTGGTCTACGCTGGTTTGCAGGCCAGTCGGAATATTCAATTCTGGGGACGCTAAAGTCGACGATCAGCTGCACACAGTAGCCTGGCCTGGACCGCCCAGAGTGTTACATTATGCATGCAGCTATCTTAACTGGAGGCGTCAAACCCCTGCAAACGTAGCCACTCTCAATTCCTTGTTCTCTTGGAGTCCTCTCAGCTGAAGTTGTTGCCAAGTTTCGGTTTCGGAGCCAGAGCAGGTATACCACTTGGTTCGTACCTGGCCTTGGAAACGAACGCGCACGGCGAGTTGGTTAGCGCTATGGGCCTGTAGCTAGAGTACCGCGTTACGGGGTACCTGGCAGAACAGCATGCTGGCATCTAGCATCTAGATATCTGTGTCTGCGACGACAGTGGCTAGGTCGGATCCCCCAAGGCTCTCGCTCCAATGAGGCGTCAAGGAACATTGAGATACTAGAACGCGGTTGAACTAGAATCAATTTCATGGGACGATGAACTTGGTATCTGTCTTCTAATTTTCACAGAGAGGAACATCTTGTAAACGTAAAGAATGCGACTTTGAGCAATATCTGAAGAAAGCAAAAGAATCAAGATCGTATTGACTCTGACTAGTATACTCCAAATATAAATAGAAACATTGAAACATATACATATTAAGCACAACCCCAGATCAATCCAAGCATTGTGATCAGTCCCTGGCTCTCTTCTCCGTAGAAGCCACGCAGCGTCCAATTGGCGCGAGCGAGTTTCGGCGCCTGTTCGGTCAGCTTGGAGACTATTTCGAGCTGATCCTCTGGTGTGTGGTCTCCAAGATAGCGAATCGTTGAAACATCCAATGGCCAAATGGGCAGCTCTCCATTCGCGTCTCCGCAAACTAGCTCGACAGAGTCGACGAATGGCGTAGGAATGCTCAGTGTCTTGCCTACAGTTAACTTGGCTGCAACGATGGGAGCCACGACATCACAGCTCCACGCTTCATTTGCTTGAGTGTAGGCGCCGTATGTCACCTGCTTTTCATCACTATACTTGACCTTGAGACCGCTGAGTCTGCCTACCGATGTGCTGAATGCGATCCTACTGATCTTGGAGGACCCATTGATGGTATCCAGCGCACTGAAGCTGGTGGCCGGTGAGGATGAGGGTCCAGTGCTGACGCAATCGCCCAAGTAGAAGTGCTCGTTGGGCTTGGTCTCCGACATCGTAGCCTTTACCTTCTGTTGCAGTGAAGAACCCATTCCCAGAAGATTCTTGGCTGGTGGCATTTTAACAGTGCTCGTCGCTGCCACGGGAGTATCCTTGCCCCAGACGATTCCGAGGTCCTCGAAGCCGTCGTCGAAAGTGAAGCCGAAAAAGCCACGGAATGACCACTGGCGATAGTCCGCCATGGAGAAGCTATGAGTCTTGCCATTGGCTTTAGTTCCAGTTGACAAGATATTGCACTTGGAAGTCGCCACAGCTATAGACGTAACTGAGAGCTTTCCTTCTGCACTCTTGACGACATAAACTTCGATTTCAGTGATGACTTCATCAGGGGTAAGCTGCAGCACATGCGGAGGGTTGCCTTCTCTCGTTCCGTGAGCAATTTCCTTGCCAGTCGTGTAGACTACGCAGATGCCCTTAATCTTTTGGTCGTCGCTCCACAGTCTCAACTCGGTGGGACGCGCCCCGGTTTCCAGAGGATGAAGATCGTTAAAGAATGTTGCACCTGTTGAAATGCTATTCTTGTCCTCCAACAAGTTTTGCATGCGATAATCGTCTGCTCTGTAAGAAAGCTCGGATAGAGAAGTCTGTACTTTGGCATGCAGATTCGCGTGGTCCTGATTAGTATCGGCGAGAAGACTTCCATCCTCATCTCTTGTGGGTGTCTGCGCCGCCTGTCAGTCATGATGTCAGAAGAACAAAAGACTGATAATACTTACGATAAGAGCAGCTTCAAGCTTCTTCTTGAGGTTATCAATTTCCTTTTGTCGGGCTTCGACATCCGACTTCTGCTTCTCGAGATTTGTTTTTGTGGCTTTCCACTCGTCGATGGTCGGCAGACGCTCTTGATCTGGCGTCTATATGGGCATTTGTTGGCTCCAAAACTTTCTCGAACATCAGGACCTTAGGAGGTTGAAGGAAAAGCAGCTTACAGGAAGGAGCATTCTGAAAATGCTCGGGCTCAGATACTGTGATATACGGTAGGGATCGCAGGCAACTTTGGGATCCCTTGTGACGGCATCAACCTTCAAATTCACATCAGTATCATATATACAAGCAAGTAGCACGGTTGACGTACCTCTCTGACAATCTTGATCATCTCGAATCGGCAATCGCGGGCTGCAACTTCCAATCCGAAGATGTCAGGGTCATAGAGCTCCACTTTATTGTTTGGCAACGGTTTCTCAATTGGCTTTGGCATGCTCTGAGCTTGAGTTCGTGTATAAGGCACCAGGGCTTGAGCAGCTTGTTCGGCTTTCTGTGCCTCGAGAAGCTCTTTGTAATGTGTTTCCTTGTCCAGTTGCTCTTGCTTCGTGATATCAGCATACTTGAGCAGACCATTGGATGCTTTTTTTATGAAGAGCTCGATTTCATTCGCGTTCAGCTTGGTTATCACTGCAATATGTCAGATTATTTCTAGCATTGCCAACTTTCGGAGTCAGACATACTGGTATGGATATGATTCCACAGAAGTTTGTAGTCCTGTTACCCATTAGAGCCTGTTTTCCGATATGCCGTAGGCAATATCAACTGACAGTATATGCATCATACAGAGATGCTGTGTAGACACCAGCATTCTCGTAATCGAGAGGCGACCCCTTTCTGGTTTGTTCGTGGTAACTTCGCAAAGAAGTATACTTGGTCAAGATAGCACTAGAAATCAAATGTTATTGGAAAGATCCGCACTGGCGCCATGATAATCAGATTCTTACCTCACACGCTGCGGGCCTGTGAGGGGATATCGTATTTAGTAAATGCGTATCCATTGAGGCGAACATAATATTTTTGTGCTTACAGGCAGCAACCGCATCTGGAAAAGCCATGGCTACTTCTTTCAAATTTTTTAGAGTCCACTCTTTGATTGCATCGTCCCTAATATCGCCTCCACCAGACCATGTCACTCTAAAGTTGAAGAAATAGTAGTTAGCAATGGATCGGATCAAAATTTAGAATCATCCACATCTCACTTGATTTCAGTCTTCGCGTTCTTAAGCGTAGAATTGTCATCCTTTGCGCCAGCAACACTGCCAGCGACATCTACGCCACTGATATTTGCCGAAAGTTCCAGACTGCCAGAAAGGCTGTTCTTCTTGATGGTATCCTCGGTTGTGATGGTGACGATGGCGTCAAACTCCCCGCCTTCAATGAAACCGGAAATAAAACAGTCACCGTAAATCTCTGTGAATTGTCCCGGCTCGATATGATCAATGGGAGCGAACTCCGTGACGTCGTCCGCAATCAAGCGTTGGTTGACAACTTTGACGTGCACTAGGTATGTAATGTCGGCCTTCTTTATATCGGCGGAGTCGACAAAGGCGGCTTTACCGGAGAGCGAGCCTAGACCGGCCATTTTTATAGACAGAGCGCCTGGAGTAAATTAAGTCTCAGCTGAGTAAATACTGCTCTTTTAATTTCTTGACCTTTGAAGAGAAATGACCAACTGTACGTACCGCTAACATCGAGCTTTTTGAGAATGTCTGAACTGTTTTCGATAAAGCTCGCCTCCCAACTGACATTTTGGCTGACTTCTTTTTGCCCATCGACAACTTTCCTCGAGATGGTACCACTTGCTCCCTCCAGAACGCCCTTGGGTGGAATCTGTTGCGTGCCTCCGGTGATCTGGTTGGGTTGCTTAGAGCTAACATCTGTTTGTTGGAGTAGCGCAGCACGCAAGTCGGCTTCAGTGGCTGGTATATTACCAGGCTTTCGAACGACATCGTTGACGCAGAGGGTTTGCGTATAAGAGTTGAAACCCATACCCAAGCGCATGGCGCTGTTGTAAGGCGCTGTCATAAGAGCCATGATGCTGGTATGCAAACTCGCGAAATTCGAAAGAGAGAACAATCAATTGTGAGATCTGTTGATATCTGTATTCATGAAACTATTACGAAGAGGAAATTATACTGGTGAATAGTTGGGGACGAACTTGGAATCTGAAAGCTAAGATCTAGAGGGCACCGAGCTGCGCAGTGGGCATGGATTTATTTTCTCGAGCTGGTGGCAGACCTGACCCATTTGTAGTGGGACAGGTCCGGACGTATCATCTTGGTAGCGGAACTAAGCTAAATCGACACCATAGAACACTGGTATTTTATATATAATGCATTTTCGAGGGGTGTTCGAATTCTTCTAGTTTCCCTGCATCGCGCATTGGCTTCCCCTCTATTTTTTTTGTGTAATTGATCACGGCGTATGAGATCAAGATGGATCTCGAAGATATCCTTCCAGTGGATCCTCTCGTCCCTACAGTCGAATACGTTGGCGCGAGTCAAACTCCCTTCACAGTGCCTTGGGCTAAGGGTCGAGTTCAATTGTGCACAGGCTTCAACTCACGACGCGCGCAGCACGATGACTTGTTCATTGATCGCGCAGCATTTCAAGACACAGCAAGCGCACCACTTCGATATCGAGAGTGCCAAATAACCTCGATCAGAGACGAGTCAGGCACAGACATCGCGAACTCATCTGAGAACAGAAGCTTTGCCATAGGTGCCTCTGTTGGTGGTAGCTTTCTAGGTGCTTCTGCTCGGGGATCCTACGAGAAGAACGTACGCGATAACAGAAATGTAAGTTAAATTCCTCCATCTTTTCCCTTGAACAGCACAAGCCAGAATACTGACCAGTGGCTAAAAATTCGGTTAGACCTCGAATATCAGCGTTCGCGCTGACCATGTGTGCGGCCAGATCGAAGTTGTTCAGGTGCCTCAGCTGGCTAAGGCCGCCGTCAGACTCTTGAACACTTCAGCCGACCCGATCAAGGAATTTCGCCAGATGTACGGCGACTTCTACGTTGCGGGCTTTCGAGTGGGTGCAGTGAACAGCACCATCGTCTCCGGGAAACTTGCCAACAAGAGCTTTTTCGAGGCAAAACGCGCCGAGGTGAAAGTCAAGGTGCTTTTCGCTACGATCCACAAGTCCGTCAACGATGTCTCCTCGTCAGCTAGCGATGAGGGCGGGCTGAATGTGGCCGCATTCGACTCGCTAACAGGTTTCTACTCCAACTTCACGGCTCGCACGTACGAGGACAGCCTTCAGGCTGGCGAGGTTGCCTCCGCAAACAAACAAAGAGCAATGACTATCGCAGCCAGGGCTGCTGACGTCCTCTGGAAGGAGTTCTCCATGGGAGGGGACCAAAGCGCGTGCATCTATCAGAATGTCGTGGATCGGCTATGCGACAGGGGCCTCGTCACGGAACTGCTTCTGGCTCCATTCGCTACTTTGCGGGAATATCAATCTGTAGTTTCGCGCCGGCTCAGCTTCAGCCGGCACTAATTAATACCACCAATGTTAATTGCATCGCGCAGCGCGCAACGTGAATCGAACGAATAGGAGCGTTGTCCTTATCTAAGAGGCGAAATTATAACAATATCAAGATATATCTGGGGCGTCCAGGGGTTTATCCTTGTCCTAATGCGAGGGGCCCGCCACCAGCAAAGTCCCATTTTGGCATTCAAGTTTCCCAACTCCACCAAGCGTAAATACCAGCTGCAACTGTGAAGCGATCATGATATCACCTCCAAGCTGATCTACGACAAACTATATCAAATGATCGACTGTTTACTACGAATATCGAATTCATAATATTCCTGCAACCGGCTCAAGTGCGGCTGAACCTCGAGTTCCTCACCGCGACTCTCGAGCCAAACCGTGGGGCCGTTCAGGTAGATGACCTATGCAGTGGATGGCAATGATTCTGAGCTCGGGCGCTCGCAAGGTGTGAACCTTCACAAGGCCTAGACTCTATTCAGAGGGCTCTCGGACAACGCCAACTATTCGGAGAAGCCTTCAGTGGATTTCATGTCTGGAGTGCTACAGAATCCAATTTAACCTTGATATAGCTCGAGCTCTACAAAAGCTGCGATTTTACCGCAAGGTTTTCAGAGTTGCTCAAGCACATTGATGTAGTCAGAAAGATACTCAACCATCTCGTACTCTGCAATCATATCGTACTCTGCAAGATTCTACTTTCATAATGGCTACCCAACTCGTCCCCTATAACACTGCCATGCAGCTTGGCTCTGGCTTCAATTCCTTCACCCAAACTTTGTGTATCAACAATGCTGTGGTACGGGAAACGGATCCATTGTTGGAAGTCCAGATGCAGGAGAAGAAACACGTTGCTCAGTCTGTGACGTACAAAACATGCATCATTGAGAAGACCACAGATGTCACAGATGAGATGAACGTAAGAGTACCACGTATCCACGTAATGACAATTTCCCACCGACTAACATTTCTCCGTCACAGATTAATGGTGCCTTCAATATCAAGAATGATCAGTTGCAAGTCGATGGTAGCGGCAAGTTCATCAATACAAACAAGATAAAGGAGAGCGATGTCAGCATCATGGTCTCGGTCAAGGTCGTCAACCAGGTCATCCATGACCATGCCCTTACCAAGTTCCAACCTATTTCCAACATCAAGGATGTCTCACCACAACGCTTGGTTCAGGTGTATGGGGATTCGTATATCTCTGGTTGGCAGGAAGGAGGCGAGTTCCTGGCTGTGATCAGCATCAAGGCAAAGAACCGAGACGAAGCTCAGACCATTGCCGCCGAGTAAGCTCCCATTCATGAATAGAGCCTTTCTGACCTTGAACACCGGTACTGACAGACGTGCGCAGTGCTAAGATCGCTTTCACTCGCGCTAAAGATCCGGCCGCTGAGTCGGAGAAGCAGGACTTAACTGTTAACGTCGATGCCACGTTCAACAAGCTCAAGAAGAACCTCACCGCTGAGAATGAGGTCTCGGTGTCTGTGACGTGGACTGGTGGTGGCCAAAAGCTTAAAAATCGTTAGTTCTGGTTCCAACCCCCCTAAGACCTTCTCGTATATCCAATAGTGAGCTTATCAAATCATCCCAATGTAGCCGAGAAGGATTGGGACTTTGACACAATGAGAGACGTTGCCTTGAGGTTTCCCGATCTCTGCGCCGAAACGCCAATGCGGACTCACGCGCTGCTCACCAAATATACGGCTCTTCGAAGCTTCTACGCCGCCCAACCTTTCGAATTGCCTGCGTATGATAAGACTGGAACATACACCAATGTTCTTCAGGAAGCATACCTTGACTACAAGGCCATTCTCAGCACGATTCAAGTTCTGGCCTTTGAGGTCTCCGAGGGGACCAAAGCCCTCATGCTGAATCCCCGCGCTCCAGGGGCTGGTAAGTCTTCACTTCTATCCTTCGATTTCAAATTCAAGCTTATGAAGCTTACACTGTAACAGTCGACCAAAGCAAAACCATCCTTGAACAGACTAGCAACGAGGAATCCGATAAATCGGCTAAGGAACCTTCATCGGCCACTGAAATTGACTCGCCCGAAGGCAGTATTGTTGATGTCACAAGCGCTGTCACCAAGGCTCCTCCTGCCCTCGAGGTGGTCGATTCTCCGCCACTCGTCGTTTCGGACGCCTTCCCGGCGACCATTGCCGGTCTAGAGGAGGCGCGCCTCAAATGCCGCTACATGATGAATCGCATCGTCCAGGAGGTAAGACACCACACAATCAACTGCACCGTATTCAAAACTCTACTGACCGATTCTACCTTTCAGATTGACAATATCACCATCAAGCCTGAGATTGCTGCCGATGAGAACAGGCCACTCCCTTATCAAAGCCCCTTTCTGTTCAAGCTACTTCTACCTCTAGGCGTGGAGGTTCCAGCCGCGTCTAGCCAGGTTGCCCAGGCTCTTGCAGCATCTAAAGCTGATCCTGACACTTTGGCTAACAAGTTCCTGGGGGTGACGAAGTAATATCTAGCTCTCATCGTGACTGGGGTGCTTGATCTTGATGTATAACTAGCTATCATTCTATAAATCGCATTTGGCTTCCCACTACGAAGGAGAATTTTGTTTATCTTCTCCTCAATCTCGACCCCGCTTGGGAGGCTTCGAGATTGAGAGAGTTATTTTCACCAGTCCGAATAGTCAAAAATATCATGAATGAATTCTGAACATGTATAGAAGCCTGATAGGTGAACCTGCTGTATGTACTATAAAATATAAGATGCCTTCCTCTATTTACATATTGACATTCTATTTTATCCAACTCGTTTTCAAGACCATATCTATCTATGCGATTTGCTTGCAGCCTAAGAAATGAATTCTATAGCCTATATCACCAGGGTTTGCAGTGGTTCCGCTAGATCTATAGATTTACGAGACTATAGTTAGCCCCCAAAATGGTACAACGTTAGTCTCGGTGCCAGACCCGCCCAGTTGCCAATGTGGACAACGTTATTGAACCATGGCACTCGATAATATCTTCGTTTCAAAATACATTTGCTCATATATCTTCTGAATGAATATTGTTTATATCCCCGCATGATTCAGTACATCGGTGCACCGCCAATTTTCAGATATATCCTGACCTGCGATCCGGCTTGTGAGGCTACTGCAGGTTGAGGTTTCCTGGTTGTTTCCTGCTACGGTCGGAGGCATTTTCTTCTTCGGCAGAATAGAGTGACCGTGAAGCCCCTGATATCCGGGCTTCGCGATGCTGAAACCGCTGCCTGCCTGCCCAGAGAGTTTCCCGGAATTGAATGTTGCAATGCTGACTTTGATATGGAGCTGCTGCAATTGGCGTGTTATATCGCAAATGCGTGTGTTGTTGCCGGGCGACGGCAAACGGGCAAACTCGCCCCGGAAAACGACGTCGCCATCGCCGTCATCCCGCATCCTTCCTTCAACTTCATCAAACCGCCGCTCGCTCCCTCCGCCGCTCTCCATCACCGCTCTTCCTGCTCACACTCCTCGGACTCTGCCGGCTACTCCAGCCTGCGCCAGCCGGACCCCGCTCGTGTTCTCGGCGCAATTGGCCGTCTGCTGTCGACCCGGCACCGACGACGCTTCCTCCCCTCGACCCTGGCCTGCCACGTCGACCCGCAGCCCTGCATCTCCCGCGACCTGCGTGCCCCGGACGCCCAATCAGCATCACAATTGACCCGGGTCATCCTCTCGAGCTCGTGTCGTCGTTGGCCGCGGACCCGGCAAGTGTGCGCAGACTCTTCACCAGGTCTGTCTAGTCTTCCCCCACGGGTCAACCCGCATTGGAGTCTCCCATCCAGATCTGCAGCTCGTGCTTCCCCGGAACTGAGCCTTCTGCCGGCCCTTGCACCTGCAGAACGTCCAATTGGTTGACTAGGCTCAGTGTGCTGACAAGCGGACAAATCATAGATCCTATCCTATCTCCCGCGACTGACTAAACGGGAGGAATCTGTCTGCTGTCCACACACATTCCATCTGTCGAGGCCAAAACGAATAGCAGCTGCCTCCCTTTTTCGCATACTCCACGTAGACTCCGAACAGCTACCGCTTGCTGCGATAGCTCCCTCATTCCACCTGACGGATCTAGCGCACACCCTGCATATCTTGCCTTCTCCCAACTGGTGCAGACAGACTCCTTTCGTCACCGTCGAGAGAACACAGGGCTCCTAGTTGGCCGTACTGGGACACCAAGGGAGGAGAAAATAGACTCCTCCCTCTCCTTCGCTCAGCGGAGCCTACCGCTGTAACTTGACCTGGTGCAACCCCAGCGGAGAAAAAAGCAAAAGCATTCCCGCATATACCCCTCATTCTTAACAGCAGTCGCTCGCGCACAATGGCATCGAGACCGACTCTGTCGCAACGCCGGTCCACATCATCGGTTGTCCAGCTGGCGAAACGAGACAGCACCACTGAAGACGGGAACGGTGACGTAGAGCCCTCGACATCAGCTCCCAAGCGACCAGCCAAGCAGTTCGTTGTTCACTCACGTCACCATCGCGTCCCCTCGGGCCGGAATCTGAAGAAACTTGCCGGCACCCGCTCGCATGGTGACCTTGTCGCGCTAGCTCAGGTTGCAGCTGCCGCCGCCGCCGCACAACAGCAGCAGCAAGCCGCAGCGAATAAAGGTTCGAAAGCACATTCCACCTCGCCTGTTCCGCCCTGGGAGAGAATCAAGGAGAAGGAAGCGCGGCAGAGCGGCGGTCACGAGCTGAAGAGACGATCAAAGTCGAATCCGAAACGATCCCTCAGCACACCGAACCCTAACTCGAAGAAGGCCAACTTTGAGTTTGCCAGTGCACCAGGCAGCTTTGACGATACTGCCGATCAGTTAGCGCAAGCTGAGCTGGAGGACGCTATGAGCCAGGATGCCGCCAAGAAGGCCTATATGGGGCAGGCGAAGCCGGTCACGCCAACTATGCAAGCCGACGTTCCGGATGTATCGACACAAGCGCAATTAGCGGAGCACTTGACAGAAGAACCTCTATCCGACACAGCGGAGGATGAAGTTGCTCCGGAACGAATAGAGCGAACAGAACGATCGCTCGGGAAGCAACCTGAAGTTCCTGTCGCCACAGAGAACCGAAAGCCTACGGCACTTCAGAACAGATTTCCTCCGGGACCGGCCAAAGCACTCCCGACCACGACGAGTGCGACCAGTACGGCCAATGGTTTCGATAGCGCGGGTACGACTAAGGTTAATACGCCAGCGACTCCACAACCTCTCATGACGCCCAAATCTGACAAGCATCCACGGTCTTCACCACCATTTCACACCACAAACCATCCAACGGCTATCCCGCCTCAGGTATCAACCGTTACCGCTACTACTCACAGCGAAGGCAGAAGAAGCATGTCGTCGGCGTCCAGCGGTCCAGCTCCCCAGCCTGTCACCTCTCGCTTCATTAGCACCTCCTCATCTCCGAGCGGTGCCCTATCTTCGCCATCATCTGTTCGTGACACACCAGTCAAGAAGCGATCGTCAGTCTCGTTCGAGTCGCCGCCCACACCACACGCGACGCCGCCGCGAGAAGCCCCACCGATCACGACAACTCTGAACCACGATGCGATTCTAAGAAAACCCGGTAGCAGTAATATCGGTGCCGGCAAGTCTTTGCCCAATCGCACACAGACGAAACTACTCCTACAGCGTCAAAGCTCACAGGCAGAGTGGGAACAAGAACGCCAGCAGCAGCAGCAGATGGGCCAGTTGCAGAACGGGCAGCTCATCTACGTTAGCCATGCCAGACGGGGCAGCATGAATACGGGTGAAGAATTGCCCGTGCGGCTACCGCGAGAGGCCATACGAGAAGTGGAGCGCATTAATCGCGAGTATGCGAATGTGCGCCGGTTCGTGAGCCCTGTCGGCGAGTCGGCGGCGCGGCTGAGAGGACTGCTTAAGAGCAACAGGATCCCGCAGCAACAGCAGCGACGCAGCCTGGAGAGGGATGGCAGCGGACCCGCGAGCTTGGGGCTGAGCCAGAGTCTTGGAGCAAATGTTGAATCGAGGAGAGATGCCGCTTCAAAGGCTATGGCCGGGGTGAGTGGCAGCGGGAGCAAAGATGACTCAGGGCTGGCGGGGCGCGTTATTGGCGGTATGGACGAAGCAAAGATTCGCGAGCTGTTGATTCATGTTTGGAATCGGGATGAACCTGGTGGGACCAATCTCAGCTCGAGCAATTAATGCTTATGCTTCTATATACGGCGTTTGCCTTCTTATATCGCTCTTTTTTCTTTTCCTTTTTTTGTTGTATCGCGGCTCAGCGATGCGCTTTCGAACCCAGAATTCCTACCTAGACCTATCTAATGGCTTAACGTTTTCGCTTTTTGTTCTTTCGTGTCGATCTGGATTTAGTGGTTGATTGTGGGGGGGGGGGGTGTTCATGTGTACATTGTATGTGATGGTATACGGTTCTTGGATGTTTGTGGTGATTGAGGGCTGGAGGCGATCGAGCGAGGTGTTAACGTTTCCTTGATGTTGAAGCGACGGCTTTTGGCTTTACAAGTTAACGGCGCGGTTGATGGAGAGCAAGTGTCTGATGCTTTTCTTTTGTCGATGTTGAAAATGTCTATAGATTTGTACTAATTATAATGCCTAAATGATCAGTTTAACGATTCGATGCCTTGAGAAATTGTCACTGCTAGCTGCTTAGTTACGACGCGGCGTCGGTTGAGACTTGTGTAACGTTGCAATTCGATCGTGAGTTGTTACGACTGAGCGTGGTCTGGAATTTGTGTATACGAGCCAACAACAATACGCGACGGAAAAAACCTGGTCTCGTAAACCAGACTGCATGAAGGCTGTGATGTTACCGCCGAAGATCTTCCCAATCGGGGACAAAATTCCTTATCAGAGGAATTAATTCCCTATTTGATGCAAGTACCCTGTTACTTATCGAATTTACAAGGTTTTTCTGAATGATCGATTCCAGTTTCGAACTTATATCTCCTTTTTAGGATGATATTGCCATATTCATCTACTTTGGCCAATAATATTCCTATTTCGGGAGTATAATTTCCTATACCGGCAGATTTTTATCCTGAAGAGCGCTAGCGTTGTAACATCAAAGCTTGTGCCACCATTAATTTGTACGATTCGTTGTCTACAGGTTTACGTTGATCCACATGTATCATACCTGGGTACTTTGCGTCCAAACGCCTACTCCCATCCATCATTCTTATATATTCTGGCTCTGAGGGGCATTCGATGTGGAATGTCCAGTAAAGATCGAAGCCTTGTCCAACGTGGGGGTGACGTAGCTCATCTAGGAGTCCAAAGTTCTCTCAGCATGATATCATATTATAATTATTATACTCCTTTAAAACACACCGAAAAAATTCCAGGATAGAGACAACATGCTGCATTTTGTATATATGGTGATAAAGGTTTTCAAGACTGAGGAACCCACCTGCGAAAATTGCGACAGCAGCAGGAGATAACTAGTGAGCCGTCTCTAAGCATTTTACAAAGAGATAGTTCGCGGCGTTTACCGATTGGTGGAAACCAAATATCGTATGTGCTGCAGGGTATCCTCGACGCAATGCGGAATTGTCCTCGATATCATCGATACTGTTTAGAATTAGAGTGGATCAGTAGTGGTTCGTAGAAAGCAGGAAAATACTTTGTATGTTATATAGATGTCGTGCAAAAAATAAAATTTGATTGAAGTTAACGGAAATTTGAGCTTTGTGCTTGCAAATTCGACGAAGAAGTCTCACAAGTCGTAGAGCTTACATCAACGAAGAGCTGTGTAACATCCCGATGACCGAATTTATGATGTCCATAGATCGTTGAGGGACTCAATACCAGATATCTAATGCCACCGTTGCCATTCTACGAACTCTTCTGGAAGGTAGCGATCCCACGTATTCGAATGACTCCAAAACTAGCTGCGAGATCTCGAGAAATTAGGTAAAGCTTCACAAGATCCATTCGGGTTTACATTACCTCATTTGACAGAGTTGGATATTTGCAGAGCCAGGGACGCAAATCCAACGAAGTCCCAGAGATTCCAACTTCTGAGAAACTCTTTCCATCCGGGGGACTAGTCCCATTGACTGGAACGGAATTTGTAAACTTACTCGCCTCGGTAACTGCTGGGTTGCATGGAAGCTACATACCTTTCGGCGCCCTCTCATATGAAGAGGTTGACTTTATGACGCCATTTGCTTCGACCTTATTCACCTGGCCACAGTGCATTCCACTAGTCGTATCGTCGATAAAAGCATCTCGTCGCATGTCCGCTAACTTATGCTCTGGTTTAGGATAGAAAGGGTGGTCTGGTATTGAGGATTTATCAAGGTGCCACAACGCATTTCCAGACAGCACCAAGTGTAAAGCCGAAAAGTATCTTGCGGTCTCCCGCTTGGCTTCGTTGCTCTCGTCGTCATAAAACTGCTGCTGTAGCTCCAAAACCTCATCTTCTATCCGGCGATGGATTTCTTGAATGAGTATCTCTTTGGCTTCGGCAACGGAGACATTCCTCTCGCGCATGTTAAGATAAATACACGAAGCCGGGAACCCAAACTTCTTGAGGCCAGCTTGCATTGAACCATCCCCGCCCGAACGAGTACAGATCATTTAAAACGATCAGCATCTTGTGAGCAGCCTTATTAACGGGTTGAAATTTAGCCAATTTGTCGTCCGGCAACCTGCAGTCATAGACGTGACTCGATATCATTAGGCTTGCCCTACAGTGGGGTTATCTAATGGTCCGCAAACATGTATTTGGTATAGCAGTATGCAAGATAATGCGTATGCTTACTCTCCCCCGAATCGATGGTAACGAGTCTCTCATCAAAATATTCTTCTAGATTAGAGAACTCAAACGACTCTAGATTCTCGGTCTCGACCGCTCGCTTTGCCAGTTATCGTAACCCTGGACCCACGCAGTGGTATCTTCGTCGCTGTTCAGCATCTCGACGAATATTTTGGGTTTCATCTGGTCTAGAATAATTTCCCTCTGCCCTCCACTTACCCAAATATATTTGTGGTCTCGGGGCCAGCCCGCCCAGCAGGCTACAACGGGCTGGTTGGCTGAGCTTGTCGGTCGGCCGGCTTAAGGGTAACGGGTTGTTTCACAAGATAACCTCGAAGCTAACAAATCACAGGATTGTAAAGTCTAGCCGGATAAAGAAGTAGTTTTGTAAGAATGAGCAACATGTTTCAGTAGTAAACTCTTTTAGTCTGAACATTTTTGCGTCTGATATTGGTGTTTACAACCTCCCATGCAGTCTGGCTAACGCGATCGCCTAAATCTCAAGCAGGTTGCATTTTTTGCGTTGGATGGCATTTTACGACGTCAACACATAGTGAAACAGCAGCACCAGCTCCTTCACAGCCGCCACGTTCGTCATCTGCAGCGTAAACTCCGTCCCGAGGGAAATGACCCCATCCTTTGAACTGCCCTTATAGCTATGCTTCCCAAACCCTTCATCTGCCTTTGCCAAGGTCAGCGTATCCTCGGCCTCAGTGTTGATTTTCACTGTCAATGTATTCGGTGCCCCCGTCGCTCCTGTACCGACTGCGAACCAGTAAATGTTGTCAATTTGCGGTCCGTGGTCAGCGGTGAAGAAAGGTAGGTGACGCTGCTGGATCGTTATCTTGGTAGTGTGGTCTGTGCTATTTTGCAATTGCCACCATTCGTTGGGGAAAGTTACAGGGAGGACATAGGCGGCGTACAGGCCGTTGACCTTGGCCTTCGTGAGAAGATTGTTTAGGTTATCCCTCTGAATCCCCTCAACGGTCTTGCGCAGGTTATCTCCACCATCGCGGGCAGTGTAACGGAGAGTTATGACAGCATCGGTGATGGTGCTGTAGTCGAATTGACGGACAACATCAGGCAGCTCGAGCAGCCATTGGCTGATGGCTCCGGTTCCTTCGAACGGCAGATAACGTTCATCGCGGAAGTTGAGCTCAAAAGTGCCGGTGTCGGATTGAGCGGTTGAGGTTGCGATGGACTGGATGCTGCCCAGATTGTAGCGGAACCGGGTATCCGAGTTCGGGGTTGTGGTGTCCTCGGGGTAGTTATTGCTGGAGCCCAGAGAAGTAGACGCACGGTAGGCGTTCGTGATCTGTGTCAGCTTGCAGGAAATGGAGACATAAGGACCTGTGATGCATGGGATGGTCAGCGCGACTGATTTAATACGACGGAAATAGTGGCCTGGATGGTCAAGGTCGAAGAGCGGCTCGGAGATTGTAATGCCGCATTTTCCAGCCTGGCGCAACTGAAAGAGGGATTGAGGGTCGATCAAAGCGAGCGAAATACTCTTCGTGAGCTCGTACTCGCGGAAGTTCTGGTTCAGATAGGCGGACTCCATGGTTTTAATCCCAGCGAGGAGGGTATCCGCAGCTAAGAGGCCCTTTTTCTGCGTGTCAAGTGAGAAGGTGACGAAAGACTGGTCGGCTTGGCCTAGCTCATAATTGAAGCATTGTTCGGCGCGCTTAGCCATGTCAAAGGCAGTCTTGTATGCTGAAACGTAAGTTGCATATATTTGTGTGGAGGTCCAGTTATACAAGTCTGTGTTCGTGAACTTCGAACGAAGGAAAGTATCGATAGCCTTGTTGTTCGAGATCATGAGATCCTGTGTCGCGAGGTCATTCTGCGCAGTCGTCTTGTGCAGAGTTGCATTGGCGATTTGCTGGTCCCATTGCGTGAGTTCCTTGTCTGCGCTGGCGACCTCGTGATCCCAATCGTCTTGCCGGCGCTGGAAGCTGCCTTGGACACTAGACATTTCTGATGCCTTTGAAAGTGTGGTTGCAATTGCTTCAATTGTTTTGGCGGCATTAGCTGCTGAGTCTCCGACGTTGTCACCACCGTATCCGCCGCTGACTTCGGGCGAGCCGCCAAATCCTGCGGCACCAGCGACGAAGTTTGGAATCAAGGCAAGTCCGCCGGCAAGGATGTATGCTAGCGCAATACTCCCGGATGCTAACAGTGAGCTACCTGCTAGAGCTACGGAGGCTATTTCCCAGCCGTTCATGAAGTCTCGGCCCGCAAAATAATCCCGCTTTTCTTGTGTGACGGCCTTGCTGAGCTGAGCAGCTGTGATGGCCCCATCTGCTTCAGCGATTGTGGAAACTTTGATAACTCTCATGGATTGGGACACAGCAATTTCTTGGGCAGAACGAATCGCCGCAAGTGCTTCGCCATCTTTCTTCTCCAAGGCTGACAGCAGAGCATTACCCAGAGAGCTTGCCTGCTGGGCCAGCTCGGTTGCTTTCTGTGCCACGGACGTGAATCTATAGTATGGCAATGGCGCAGACAATCCAGCGAGGAACGAAGATACACTGAGACCACCCGCAATAGCTCTGACGAGGGCGCCGGGATCAATTGGTGGTGAGAACAATGCGAGAGAGGCTTGAACACCGTCGATGTTCTGGCAGTTGCGAATTTTGAACAGCCGGTCTGCTACGAGGTCCCAGTAGGCTAACATGTTCTCATTCGGTGGGATGCAGAAGTAGAGACTCCGCAGCGGTGGAGGGGGCGGCAGGGGGCCAGGATTGTGCCCTGGATCGTTCGGAACAAGGTTTTCCAAGTCTACTAGAGCGTTTCCAAAGATGTCGAGGTCGCTTTCCAGTTGGCTGAAAGTTGAGATCCGGGGTGTCTTGTCTGGTTGCACGATTCTCGGCTTGGGTCCGAGGCTTTTACGAATTCTTTAGTCAGTATCTGCTCAGTTCAAGGAAGTTCTGTGAGATACATACAGCTTGTCAGCGAGGATGTACATCTGCGTTGCTTGTGTTACAGTCTCTCTTGTGAATTGGCGGAAGAGGTTGTCGCCCCAGTCCGTAAGGTTCTATATGGCAGGTTTATCTTTAGCTCGATGCACCCCTATCACTAACTTCTAGGGCGATGTCACTTACCTTTACGTACGCCAGAACGGTTGCGATCTGATAAGCGACTGGCCTTGTCTTTGCTACGACATCCGGCTGTCCGACGCTCGCGCGCCACTGGTCAACTGCAAACCGAAGGTCTGGGATGGAAGTGCCGTCGTGACTGGGATCCTTAGCAATCCGTAAGAAAATTTCATCTATTCTTTGATTAGTGTAGTCGTCGATCGTCATTTGATAGAAAGGCTTGGTGATCCAATATCGCTTCGGAATTTCGACGTCCGGACCAGCAGTTGGATTAAAGATATACTGGAACCATTTTCGCGCAGAATCGTATTGTCCATCCTGGCTCAACTTCAGGGCTACTAGTTCTGGAATATGGTAAAACAGCTCCCAGTTGTAGCTGGAATACGCTCCCTCAGAAGTAAAGTCAACGTCTTCCATTGGCCTGAGAATTGAGACCTCATCCGTCGGTTTATACGTATCCGTGAAGTTGAAACCTGTGTTGGTGAGTTGCGTCTGCCTAGCGAGCATACCAGCAATGCCATCTTTGATCAGAGCCTTGCGAATCGCGCACACGACTGGGTGATAGAAGTTCTTAAACCTATTGTTCCGTCGGAAAATTTTGTCCTGGTTGGAGTAGAGAGGGATGAGCTCCTTCAACCTGATAAATTCGGGGTCTTCTTTCAGCTTGACCAAGAGAGCGTCCAAGTCTCGTTTTGGGTCTTCCACAAGCAGGTTGATATATTCCCAGAATAACGCAAGGCAATCTTGGAAGAACTTGAGAATATCTGCACCGGTATAGTACGCCTCCGTTGGGCTGTAGACGTCATTGTGTGGGTTGTAAAATCCTGGAATGACAACATAGTTCCGGTTGTAGTCCGCAAAAAAGTACGGCAAGTAAGCTCCAAGTTGGATGACTAGTATCCTGGATGCTACATATTCGGCCCGAATGTTGCGCTGGGTGTAGCGGGAATTGTAGAACAATTGGTAGAGTACGAGGAACCAATCGATCAGCGTAAGTTGGCACGGATAGGCGACTTTGAATGCTCCCTGGACATTGGTGAGAAGGTCATCCCACGCGTTTGGACCGACCGAACTGAACCACGTCGCAATAGATAGGAGTCTTTGACTGTTGGTAGTTGGTTGATATCGATTTGCCACGTAATTGCAGCCTTGAAACTGTGGACGAATGGAGAGGCCACTGGTCGAGCTACCTGCAGTGGGCTCCGGGTAGCCTTTGCAGCCGACAAGCGAGAAGGCTCCTACATACTGAGGGCCACGCACTACTGATATCGCTTGTCCGAATGCCGCACTTATCGCGCTGCCATCCCATTCAAAAGTGGAGTATTCATTTTGGTCTGGCAGGAGGCTCACGTCGACGTAGCTTGGAGGATGAGAGAGGTAACCCTGAGATACTTTCTTTGGCGTCCATGTTGTCCCAATTCTCTCGCTGACGGCAAGTTGAATTTTCCATCTCTGCATGCGCAATGATCATTAGTTAAACTACTCATCAAATGCAAAAACGCCCGGGTATAAATGCAGCCGAGCTTCGTACCTTACGAACGGCATCCGTCTTATAATTGCCAGTATTCACAGTCGCAACTGTCGGTGCACTAGAACTCCGCATTTGCGCTGGATCTTTATCCTCGAAGAAGATAAGCCACGCAATGTTAAGCCTGCTGTTCCTATCGAACGCCAAAATTGCATCTCCCTGTATGTCCAGATCGATCTTCTCCCACGGCGTCCAAGATCGTTCCTTCAAGAATTGCCGATAGTAATACGTAAAGGGATCGCCTCCTCGAGTGCGCGCAATAACATGCATGGTGAAAATATCTGTCTGGTAGAAACAGGCCATCACTTCTAGATTTGCAATCTCGTCAAAGTTTTCCAGGTATTGCGAAACTGCAGATTCCACGTTATCATCTGTCAATGGGTTTTGCGCGATGAATGACTCGAAGTCTTGGAACAGCTGTGATTTATCTAGTCGTAGGGATGGGTCCAGCCAGTTCTCCGGCCACAGGAAGATTTTCCGACTTGCCTCCCAGACGCGGAAGGCCGACATCCACTCCCACTGCGTCCAAATCGGGTCCTCTTCGACGTCCGCTATACACTGTGGCTCAAGGCCCATCAGAGAGCGCTGTACAAAGAGCTGGATTGTTGCATGTGCCTGAACAACGCGTGAAGTTGACATGCAAGAGCCCATCTGGGTATCGATTAGAAAGTAGTCGTACAAGTCGTCAGAAGTCGTCATCGTAGGGTTAACTGCCAGAAGATATGCCACCAATGCGTCCCGCTTCTGTCTCCTCAGCGGATCCTGTACGCTTTTCAGAACACCAAGCCAGTCGTTTGGTGAATACTTCGCCTTCAGCGCTGTTCTCAAGGTCTTGACATCATCGCTTGTCAAAACTGCCTTTATCATAGCCAAGGTAGCAGAGAGAGTGAGTCCAAGAGTGCGAATATAGCCGAGAGCAGTGTCGAGCTTCTCATGGGTTTCTGGTTTATGGTAGTCGCTATCTGCTAAGGAATAATAGGTGGCGAGATCGTTAAGTGTAGCTAGATCCCAGCCAGTCAGTTGCGCAAGATAGGCTGGTTTATCAGCGAGCGTTGTATTGATCGACCCGTAGAAGGTGTACGGATTCGAGCTGTCGGACGTATTCTCAACGGGTGGATATTTTGTCGCAAATAGAATTGCGTGGTAAAGTGACCTCCAAGCCGTGAAGCTGGCGCTGTCGACGTCATCTTGATACTTCAGATTATCAATCTCAAGCCATCCAAGAGCTGCATTGTTATCAAGGAACCAGCTGAGATCAATTGCAGCGATCTTCATGTAGGAGACGAATTTTATCATTATGTAGAGTAGCCGAATGGCACGATATTGGGCATCGAAAGGACTAGGATTTCCAGGTGTGCCAGGCGCGATTGTTGGTGGTGTAATCTTATTTAAGCTATCGGATAATAACACCTGACTGACCAAGGGGCTTCCAAGTGAGGATGGCTGCTTCAAGTGTGCTTTGTCCAGTATCGCCCCGATTATGTCGTCCTGTGAGGCTAAGGAGGTGACCAATTGCGTGGACAGGATGTCCGCCTTGGTTTTGTGGTATAAATATGTCGACAACTCAGACCCAATGATCTCTAGCAAGGCATTTGCCAGATCATCGAACTTGGTCGGGTCTGTTGATGCGATCAGATTATCAGCGGCGGTTTCGATATCAGATCGGTGGGGTGTATCCGGTAATGTTCTTTCGATAAAGTCGTGGACATCCCCATTCGCTTGCAACCAGACTCCAGAGGTGAACAGCGTTTTGTAAATTTCGATATCAGACTCTGCTAATCCGTTCAGTTGCCGAAGAAGGTTCATTACTGGAGCCTGGTTTTCCGCTGCCGTTGCAGACTCTATGAACGGTGGCTGATACGCAATGAACTGAACCTGGTAAGCCGCTTGCAGTGTTTGCAAGATTTTCGTGACAGCATCGTCATTGAGCATGTCTGGGTCGACCGTGTCCAGATAGTAAGAGAGCTTGGTAGGCGTCGTGCCACTCGCCGCCACATCTCTGCACTGATCTATGAAAACTGGTAGAGTGTTCGTATCGAATGGTAGAGTGACCTTCGTCAATCGCAGCATTATCGAAAGATCGGCAGCTTTGAGCTTTAGAAGTTGGCAGAGTCGGACAAGTAGGAACAACTGTGCTAGATTCTTTTGGCTGAGGATCCGATTATTCGTCGTGATCTCGCCAATCAATATTGCGATATCTGCACCGGAGGCAGCGAAGGCTATCGCGAGGTAATCGTTGTAAGCCGAAAGTTTAGCTCCAGAGTCAGGAGTGTCGACTTCTTTCTGTTCATTGTTCGCCACATTTGTAGGGTCGAAGTCCTTATTGACGGTACCAGTTTGTTTGGAATTGAGGAAATATTTTGCGTATACATCTGACGGAAAGGTGTCGAAATAAGTAATTACTTCTCCCAATGGTGCTTGAAGCTTAGCCGCGAGACTATTCAGTTGCCAGACGAGGACGATGAAGTCCTCGTTTAGTTTCTGATTACCAAGCGTCGGTCCTCGTATTGCCTGATCAAGCTGTTGCACTGTCCACTGCGGTGTAGTAAGTTTCTTCCAGAGTCGCAAGAATCGTTGAAATCTATCTAGCGCAGGTTCGTCCAAATTTCCAATATTTTTACCAGCCAAGTCGCAGCTAGTAGGATCCTTAGAGATGACAGTCAATGGATCCTGAGTATTGGAGTTGATCCAAGGAAGCTTGAGTAGAGCAAGAAGGGTTGTATAGTCAATCGCAGCGGTGTCTATGAACGTTGATACGACCGTTAAATCCGATAGAGAGTGGTTCCAGAATTTTGTGAGCTGGTTGTCGGTAGCGTCCTCCGTGACGATCAATTGGTATTCTCCGCTGGTTAAATTGAGCGCTGTGTAGGCTATCTGGAAGTTTTGAGGGTTGGTCCCGACTTGGAGTATTTGCATTAAATCGTTCCGTGCGATTCCGAACTGCCCGAAATATGCCTGCGACTCTGCTTGATTGATGTCGAAGGGTAACGCGAAGATATAAGAGGCCCCAGCCAAAACGTCGTACGCAGCAGCATTGACATAGCTTGGTGCCGCTGCAACCTCGTCTGCTGTTCCTACCGTGGGCTTGAGGATGTATATCTGATACTTTGTCGGGGTATCGGCGTTGTCTGGTATCATTTTGCAAACGGCATTGACGTCCCGGACATTGCGATAGTTGCCGGCTCCGTACTCGTTGGAAACGGTTGCGTTAACCGTAAAGTCAAGACTTTGTTCCTGGAGCACTGTCAATAGTTCTGCCGAAATCAGGCCGTCTTTCGTACCAGTCGTAAGCTTAGTACCATTGAAGCTGAAGCCCGGGTCCGATGCGACGGCCTCCTCTAACAATTCGCAAACGACATCGATATATGGCAACGGAGTGTTTGTATTCGCGCAGCTTAAGTCGAGGTCAATGAGATCGGGGCGTCTTTCGAAGAGGACATCTCGAGCTATTTTAACACCACCGCCTCCGCTTGCGGTTGAATCAATCACTAAACGGTTCTTCAACCAAGTAAGGGTGTCTGTGACGTAAGCAGATGCGCTATGAACGGATGCACAGTCGGTGCAGGCACAGATATCCTGAAGTTGGAAGAGGCTCTTCATGTTGGGGAAGTCCTTTGTGACGGCCTCTAACTTCTTTCGCGTTTCTATAGTACCTGAAGACCCAAGTGCAGCTAAACGAGTGGCACCAGTGACCGACTGTAACTCTCCGGCGAGTAGAGCAGCTGCAGTGTGTAGATTGTACGATTTCTGATATATTTCCTTTGCTTCGGTTTCGGAGATGATATTCTCTGCTGTAGCCATCTTTGTGAAGCGAGTTTCTGCATGTTGCAGGATGTCCGCTGCAGAGCGAAATCCAACGTCGAAGAGTCGCTTTGTGTGAGTATATTTTGGTGATAGTTTGAATAGCCTCTGTGCCGATGCAGCATTTGCCTTGACTTTAGGATCGAGATCCTGGACTTTTTCGAGTGGGAGAGTTGCAAAATTAAAGTCTGGAGAATTATCCTGGCTTTCAGAAAGAATATTTGCGAAATTTGTGAAGGCGTGATTTTTCAAATTGTCTCTTTTCATATTTGCAACGAAGCTTCGGGTCGGGAATTGAATTTCGGTCGCTCTCATGATTTGGGAAACTTGGACGTCAAGCTGTTCTTTTGGTACGGGAGTAGATCCATGCATATTTTGCAAAACCTTTTCCCAGTCCGCTTGATCTAGATCTGCGACGTGACTTTTGATCGACTGGCTATCGAATTTGGGCAGCGTCCTCATTGTCACATTAAAGAGAGTCTTATCGGCCACTGGCGCTGATTCAACGTGGGCATCGAACCTGAAATGTGCAGCCGCAGTTAGTGAGGGCGCCGGTTGAGTAAATCCATCTTGGAGGCCTTGTATAATCGAAGGAAGGTCGCCGAATGAGCTGGTCTGCAAAACATTGTACAGTTTGTCCAACGCCGGACCCTTGAGGATATTCTCGCCGGAATTATTCTGATTGTCAGGCTCAGCGGACCAATACTTCTTTGCGGCTGCGGCGTATTGACTAAGCAGCCTTAAAATAACAGGAAGAGCGTCCGCAACCGATTTGGGAATGTAATTGTCCGTGTTTACAGCTTTATCGACCAATGTCTTGAGCTTGTCGGCGGGTATCAAGACGATACTGTAGAATATTGGCGCTGGGGCAGCACCTAGTTGTACCACTGGCTGAGGTCCATATTGAACGGCATCCGATTGCTGCAGGCCGTCCTCTCGGAAAACGCCATAGAAGAATGCTGGGTATGAAACCTTGGTTTTTACGGCAAGCTGATGGGCGTATACAAACTGCTCTAATTTGTCTACTTCGATACCCGTCTCCTTGTTCAGGAACGTGATATCGGAATTTTCTGCATCTTCTGTCAGGTCCTCAATTTTGGCACCGTCCAGCAGTGGGGTGATCGTCCGCAATATGTTGCTGAATTCGTCGTCGCAGTAGCCTTTTGGCAAAGCAGAAATTTGGATGTCGATGGTAGCCTGAGCTGGAGCGTTGTAGTATACATCTGCCACGGCCGTCTGGAATAGTACTTCAGAGCTTGCCCTAGTCGAAACAAGCATGGACAGGTCCGCGGAGCCTTTCTCTGACCGCGCAAACTTGTCGGGTGTGTATTTCACGGAATATGCGCCTTTGCTATCAGTCGCTGAACGACCGAGCTCTTGCTTCGATCTCAGATCTTTGTCATAGGCTATAACTAACAGACCAGGCGCAGGCTCGCCGCTAGGGTATGTGACCGTGCCGGAAACGCTGTAGGAGTTGTCGCTGCCGCCATCGCCAGCTATAGAGTGCAGCAGAGCGGTAACTTGGGGAGAGAGTAGCATCGTGAGAACCTAGGACAACGGTGTCTAGACACCGACTGCGTAAATCTTGTGTCCCCGGATTTCTTTATGTTGTCAATCTCCCCACGAACCCCGTAACAAATTTCGTGAATACCTAGGTATATATCAATGCCGGCAATTTCGCTGTCAATTATCGACCGTTACCAGGTTGTTGCTATCTGCAAGCCTTTGTGACACCGTTACTTCGCATCGTGTATTAGTCTCAACGTTGTGCAATCAGGGAATCGCTGGCATTTGGACCTACAGATTCCAGAAGCAATAAGAGCAACAAGTTTAGGAGCTGTGTATCTCTGATACGTATACTTGGATATGGCGTATCCAAAATGTAATGCTCGCGAGCGGCGACGTCGCTAAAGATAATGATGGAAGCTCAGCCGCATCGTGGTCTTGATCTTTAACACAAAGTACTGCTATGTCCCTCCCAACAAAAGAGACAGACAGCGAGGTTCTTATACCGCGACAATATGCAATGAATAGACGCTACCCCTCGCCAGCCGACTAGCTGAGTAGCCCCGCAGTTGGACTGGTAGGCATACGCCATTTCTCGGGATCAGGTCTTGTCAGAGTCGCCCTGGCTGGGCAGATACTTTGGCACGGACGCTTGAGCAGGCAGACTGGCCCAATTCGACAGGGACAGTTACACAAGAAGTCTTGGGCGGGGTGTTCCAACGGCCTGTTAGGGCCCAAAGCTTGTTTCTCAGGTGCGCTTTCGGTCCTGGTCTGGCAAACCTTGCAGCGTGCTAGCGATGCTGCTTCCCCGCATCCACGCCGTGCAATCGCCTCTGCGATGGCATCGGTAGCTCGCTGCTGGTATCAGCTGATAGGCTGTAGACTGGTCAATCTGCAGGCATGCGGGACGGCGCCTGCATTGGAAAAGAAGGTATCAAGGCGTGACGCCTGGGTTCACGAGGTTCGCGTCGAAGCAGACTTGGGCATGTTTATCGAATCGATAGATTCTCATATCGACCAGTGTTATAGCTTTGAGCTAATTGAATGTTAATAGGTATCGAGATAGATACACTTAAGTAGAGAGGAGGAATGCGTGAATTGCTTGAGACTTACGAAAGTCCTCGAAGATATGTGCATTGCAATGAGAAGTGCGGATCGTTTGCATGTTTCTTGGACATGTTGGAGGGGCATGTTTGGCGAGTGCTTGAGGTTCTCGCCTCTCTTGTGCGGCATTGGCATGTGGCGGTAGGGTATTGTGGCTGGTGGCTGTGGCGTTGTGCGGCACCGACGTTTGAGCTTAATTAAGCCGCCTGTGGCTCCGTATCCGGCGGCTCATCCAAGCTCCCCGCCATAGCACAGCTTCACGTCTGTGCCTCTGCCAACAGGGCCCACGCTGCCCTGCCGCCATCTCCATCCTCCCGCTGCTGGATGTCCCGTCCACGATGCAACAGCGTCCCCCAGATCCCACGAGCACACCGCCGATAGCACTGCCCGCATACGTCAGCCGATAATGGATGTCGATTGGCGGGAGGTACGCACACCGCCCCGTCACTACAGCATTACAGCACTCATGCTTTCCTTCTCTTCCAACTCTGATGGTGGCTGGCTGGCTGACTTCCGGTTGTCTTTCAGGTGTCCCGCGTCGCGCTACCGGGCGAGCTGCCACATACGCCTGCCACGCCGCTTACCGCCCTTGCTTTCGACGTCCATCAGGACCTGATATGGACCGGAAACGACTTTGTGGGTTGCCTGCGTTTATATACCTTCCCATGGGCGGCAGGTTGCAGTACTTTGTTGGTCTGACGCGTGCGCGCGTGCACATGTGTTTAGGGACGGGTCAAGTCATTCTACGGGTCGGAACTCCAACGATACACTGGCTACAGAGGGCACGATGAGGGTCCCGTTAGGAGCTTTCTATTCAGCGACAGAGGCGTTGTCAGCTTGGGCCCTAAGAGCATACACGTCAGTCACCGGCGGGGTCTCGCGAAAGCACATATCATGTACGTTCGTTTGATGGATAGATAGCCCCAGGTCATCCACCGAAACCAATACCTTGGATTGACGGTTTGCTTGCGATAGGAGCGATCGCATGTTCGATTTGCGGTGTATGAGTTACACGTCGAAGGGCACATCTGAAGTTATCGCCGGCGGGATCCAGAAGAGCCTCCTAACGATAAACCTGGACCGTGGGACCGTCATCAACGAGGTAGCTATGTTTACCCCCGCTGGCGAAAGTAGACCGGATATTAACCGACTCGTTTCTTCGCGTTAGATACCCTCAGAGGACGACATTGTGCTCATGCGGCGAGACAGAGTCATCTGCTGCGGAACGGCTACCGGAAGCGTCAACATCATCGACCCGAATTCTTTCAAGATCATCAAAACGATCAGAGCGCATGGCGCGTCCGTCTCTGATATCGACGCTCAGAATAACATACTTCTTACATGCGGCTATTCCCCGAGGTAGACATGGCCCAACCAATATCGATAGAGAAAGAGACACTCTAACGAGCGGCAATAACAGGCAATCTGGATATGTTCTCGACCCTCTCGTTAACATATACGACCTGCGAACATTCCGATCCCTACCGCCAGTGCCTTTTCCAGCGGGTGCAGCTTTCTGCCGGATGCACCCCAAAATGTCGACAACAGGCATCGTAGCATCTCAGACCGGCCAGTTTCAAATCATCGACATCGCGAATCCGAACGTTGTGAATCTTCGCCAAGCAAACGTCAGCAATTATATATCGTCACTCGAATTGGCGCCGACCGGAGACGCGCTGGCGCTCGCTGATGCAGATGCGATATTGCAGCTCTGGGGTAAGCCGGATAAGATGCGGTTCACGGAGCTCTCCAATCCGGTTGAATGGCCATCAGCGCCGACGCCGCGGCCAAACATCGATTTCAACGAGAATACACCGCTGAGCGCCGTCGGCATGCCGTATTACCGTGAGCCGCTACTGTCAGCGTGGCCATCGCACATGGTATTCGACGTGGGCAAGCCGCCGCCGAAGATCGATCCTGAAATCCTGGCCAAGATGAAGATGCATGACTTCGTAGGATATGCGCCGAATCCTAGGCGAACCAGGCGATATCAAGTCGAGTCTACAAAGGTGCAGGAAAAACCAGGGCTTGTTCAGGTGCCCAAATTCCGTAGCGAGAAGGCGAGAGAAGGCGAGTCAGAGGTGAAGGTGGAGGAGGACGATGCGCCTTGGAACACACCGGCTGCTGATTCGCGACTTTCGGAAGTCCCCGCAATGTACCACAAGGTTGAGATCAAGTATAGCAAGTTCGGTGTGGACGACTTTGATTTTGAGTATAGCTTCCCGGGAATAGCTCTGTCTATGATACCAGCTAACGTGGGAATAGATTCTACAACAAGACCAAGTATTCAGGTCTCGAAACACATATCACCAACTCATATTCGAACCCACTACTGCAGCTGCTAAAATTCACGCCTCTGATACGCAACTACGCGCTGCACCACACGGCCCGCAACTGCCTCTCGGAGACATGTCTCCTATGCGAGCTCGGCTTCCTCTTCGACATGCTCGACAAGGCCAACGGGCAGAACTGCCAGGCGACCAACTTTCTCAAAACCTTCAGCTCTATCTCGCAGGCGTCAGCCATGGGTCTCTTCGAGGAAGGCATGCCACGCAGCAACCAATCCCTCAGCGGGATGATCCAGTCCCTCAACCGCTTCCTCATGGAAAAGATCGCAGCGGACTTCAAATCCTGTGCGATCGCCGACCGCGACGAACTCGAGCTGGAGAACGCACTGATCACGTCGTCGATGACGTGCATCAAATGCTCGAACTGCGGTACGGAAACCATGCGGCCGAGCAACAGCTTTGTCCGAGAGCTAGCGTACCCGAAGAAGGGGAAGGCGCTGGGCAACTTCAGCTCCGTCCTGAAACATAGCATAGAGCGCGATGGGCAGACACGGGGCTGGTGCGACAAGTGCCGACGCTATCTCTCGTTGACGACGAAGAAGGTTGTGCAGGAGGTGCAGCCGCGGGTGCTGATGTTTAATGCTGCGGCTGTGACGCAGGAGGCGAAGATGTACTGGGCGGAGAAGAATTGGTTGCCGCGGGAGATTGGGATTGTGGTGCAGGATAAGAAGTTTTTGTGCTACCAGGGCGCCGAGCTTAATAGGATTAAGGAGCGGAATCCGAATGTTGTGGTGTATGAGCTTGTTGGGCTGGTGGCGGAGATCACTGGCGAGGCGGACAGCGCGCCTCATCTCGTGGGAATGATTGATGGTGAGTTGACGTGTTGATTTGGTGCATACCTTAGGGTGGGTGGGTGCTGACTTTTGCAGTGTCATATTCGAGTGTTGAGGGACGGCGGGAGAGTAGTTGGCATTTGTTCAACGATTTCCTGGTGCGGCCGGTGTCGCAGAGCGAGGCGATGAACTTTGCGCCGTCGTGGAAGCTGCCATCGATATTGTGCTTTCAGCAGAAGGCGGCGGCGAATGCGATTGACAATTCGTGGAAGCAGAGCATCGACACCGGGCTGCTGTTCAAGGATATACCGCTGGCGTGAGTTTTCCACAAATCTAGTGTTTGAGTTTAGTTACTGATGGTATATGTTGTACAGACCCACGAGCGAGAGATGCCGCTCGCTGACCGTGGATGAGAGTCCCATGCCTGGCACAATCGTCGCGATCGACGCTGAGTTCGTGGCGTTGCAAAAAGAGGAGATTGAAGTCAAGGCGGACGGAACACGGGAGACGATCCGGCCGAGTCGGCTCAGTCTGGCGCGGGTTTCCGTGCTGCGAGGCCACGGCGAGGGCGAGGGGACGCCGTTCATCGACGACTACATACACACGCGGGAGCCCGTCGTGGACTACCTCACCCTATTCTCGGGAATCGAGCCGGGAGACCTGGACCCCGCGCTGAGCAAGCATGCGCTCGTGTCGCTGAAGGTTGCGTATAAGAAGCTGTGGATTCTGGTGAACCTCGGCTGTGTATTCGTCGGGCACGGACTGCTCAAGGACTTCCGCATAATAAGTGCGTCCTTCCCTCCGTATCAGCATGCTATACGACTAGATATTTTTGCTAACGGCGATGTGGCGATAGATATTCATGTGCCGAAGGAGCAGGTCATCGACACGGTGGATATATACTTCAAGAAGGCGCGGCAACGAAAGCTGTCCCTGCGGTTTCTGGCATACTACTTCCTACGAGAGAACATACAGACTGGCAACCACGATTCCATCGAAGACGCGAACACAGCACTACGGCTATACAAAAAGTATCTAGAGTTCGAGGACGCCGGGGTATTCGAGCGCATGCTCAACGCGGTATACCAGGATGGCAAGCTAACGAACTTCAAGCCGCCGGGTGAGAATGAGGCGGCGCTCGCGGCAGCTGCTGCGGCCGCGGAAGCCAAGGCTGAGACGAAGCCCGGAGGACCTGGAGCGGGAGGGACGATGGTGATGCATGGGTTGGATGGTAATGGTAGCCGGCCGATCACACCTGCGGATGGAGGCAGCGGTATTAATATGACGAAATCGCCGCCGCCGCCGATGCAGCCGTTGTTTAAAACGCAGTTGATGTCGCCGCCGTTGCTGCCGCAGCAGCCGCAGATGCAGGCGCCGCATCAGCCGCAGCTTCAGCAGCTTCAGCATCATGGGTTCCATCCGCAGCAAGTGCAGCAGCAGCAGGGACATCATCCGATGGCTGGGATGCATCAGGGGTCACCGGTGCCGCAGAACCAACAGCAGCAACAGCAGACGGCGCCGGTGCAGCATCGTAGTTTTGCGAAGGTTATGGCGTCGCCGCCGCCGGTGTCGCCGCAGAAGCGGAGCATGCAGGGGCGGTGGAGGTAGGGTAGTTGTCTTTTTGGAGGGTGTAGCGTAGGTATATATCTGGTATTTGGTCTGTATATGGGTAGTTTAGTTAAGATAGCCGGTGGAGCTTTATGTCTGTATCGATCTCGCGGCGCAATTGAATGAATATAAATAAGTATTATTCTTGTCGCGTCGAAATTTCATAGCACTAGTGATCGAGATATGTGTATGATGCACGCTAAATTTGTCTGGAAGAGAGACAGCTGGCTGTCTGCATTGTATTTTGCTTCGGATCCTGCGTTGTGCGTATACCACGCAATATACGCGCGGAAGAAAGAATAGTATACAAGTCCAGTGATATGGTAGGTATGATATAGAGTTAGGAGCAGCTGCAAGGATACTAGCAGCCACTGAAACCCAACTCCAGAGCGGAGAAGTAGATAGAAAAAAAAAAACCAGAAGCTGGCTGCGCCCGCAGTCCGTAGTCTCGACAAAAAGATCAAAATCCCAATAAGTGTTGCGTATCCCAGAACTAACCAACGGCCAACCAACAGCTGATAAGATGGCTATGTTTATCGATACTAGTCGCCGCCCTTCTTGCCCTTTTTGCCGGTGGGAGCACCTTCCTTGGACAGGCCGACGCGTAATACGGCCTTGCCCTTGTCGTCCTCGTCGTGGTAGAAGCCTGCGAGGTAGGGTTCCGACAGCTCGTCGTCGGCGCGCTTCTTGAACTGCTTGTGTATCCTGTATTGTCGAGAAGAGAATGCGGGGAAGCCGAACGCAGCCGTTAGCGAAGTGCCGTGCCGTGCGTGCATATATTGCTGAGATGGAGTGGAAGGAAGGAAGGACTAGGCTAGCTAGTCTGCTGTCTGCGGGGTTTGTTCGCGGACGGATGCGGTTTTGGCTCGGGCGAAATCGGCAGGTGCGAAGCAGGGGTTGCGGATGGCAAAGGCCGCGGTTGCGGTTACATTTACAATGAATGGTGTGATTGTGGGGAGAGAGAGGGAGAGAGGGGAAGTTGGACTTACGCATCGAGGGCGTCCTTGAAGGTTACGCCCTTCAGGTTGCGGGCGGTGACGGTGACGCCGGTGGGGAACTGGATGTCGATTTTCTTCAGCGGCGGGTCGGTCAGGATCTTCTTGAGGACGTCTGGGTCCGGAATCGTCGACGACGACGTGTTGATTTTCCTGGAGAGATGGGAAAGCTAGAGTTAGAATCATCGTAGAGATATGATGATGTCATCTGCGATTATGGTTTTGCTTACCAGCCGATCTTGCCGGCGTCCTTGGGCAGCTTGAGCACCTTGTCCGCGGCTGTCATCGAGAGTCAGAACGAGGTCTATACGATATATATACGCGTAGTAGAGAATAGAATGGATGGATGGACATACGCAGGTCATTGGCGGACATGACGCCTGTAGCGCTCGACGAGGCCCGTCGGTGGCCTTTGGACGACCCCTCGCCACCGGTAGCTGGCGATACTTCCGCGGCAGACATTATGGATGGATGGATGGTAATTATATTACAGGAGGGAGTAGAAGGGTATTATATTATATTATACTATCGATTGGATGGATGGATGAAGTAGTGGATGGAGTGGTTGATGGGAGTGGTGGATGGAGGATTGAAGTGCGAAGGGGAGGGAGAAGAGGGGTAGGGCCGGTATTTAAACGTTAAACGTGGAGCGTGCGTGCGTGTGCGTGTGAGTGCGCAGCAGGTCAAATATACTTAAGCAAGGAGTGCTCGCTTTAATGGCGTGGAGGCTGGCGGGCTGCACATGATCAGATGACTGTGATTGACTGAATCGGCATGAACGCCATTCCGGCCGTCGACCGACGCTTCGCATTGCCATCTCGGTCGACCGAAGTGCATTCCCCCCAAGTCATCATCAAACTCTATCTTCTCTCTAGATACCTAGGTTCGTGGACAGTGATCCGGCATATATACACAGCTCAGCTGTATAGCAATAGACGGATGCTATAGTCCGATATCACCGTCGATAGCATGCCGACGACAAGTGCCCGCGGTCCGGGAATCAGCCCGCACGGCAGGTAACTTCGTCAGCTCCTGCATACAGCTCCAGCCAGCTACTACATCTAATACATCCACCCACGCGCCAGATAACCACTCGCAGATCGATTGCAACAGGCAGGTGCTTTCGTCAAACGGCGCCTGCAGCTGTGGGAAGTAATTCAATTGCGGGGTCCGCCGCCCGCTAAGCCCGTCTCGCCGCAAGGCCTTGCGAAATCCGGGGAAATGTCAAACACCAAAATGCAACATCATGTAATCATAATACCCGTGCTATTACACACAGACTTCCTGGTCGAGATGCCTGAGCTGGTACGTTAATATAAAAGGCAATGCAGATGGCATGGTAATGTACACCGATAAACACCTCCGACAGAAACGCCATGCATCAGGTAAATCCACCGTATAAAGAACCACCCATGTCATACATACATAAAAGGTCCCATGACGCCCGCTAAAGTATTCGACAGAACAAAATCATAATGATAGTTGTAGGCTCATGAAGGAAATGCACCTCCTATCCCTCAGACGTCCAGCCGGCATCTTCATATTCAAAATCAAAGTCTTCACCACCCTCCTTGCCTTCGCCATCATCATGACCAGACAGCTCTTCTTCTAGGTCTTCCGACTGCTGTTCCTCTTCATGCGCCTCGTCATTGTGGATCGCGGATGTATGTTCTTGCTTCTGCTTCTGCTTCTTGACACTCTCCGTCCCAGACTCTTCGTCTCTAGCCCGCTTAAGACTGCCGGTAGGTGTCGCAGGTGCCTCGTATTCAACGATGAATCCACCTCCAGATGCCTCCTCTTCAACAATGAATCCACCGCCAGATGTCCCGTCGGCAAGGAATCCACCACCAAATTCCTCAATCTCCATCTGCTCCGTCCTCTTGCGACCCGCAGGCGACGATGCGCTCTTCGAAGAACGGTCATCCGCGCCGTCATGATCCTTATCCACATCCACAAACTTTCTCTTCCGCCTAGCCGACACAGTCAACGGCCGCTCGTCGGACGCATTGGGGGCAAAGTTAGTGCCATAAGCATCCGCATACGCGTCGTCATACGTCCGCCCATGCAAATCTGCTTCCGCAGGCGGCCCGGCGTCTTCAAACATCCGCGGATCGTATTCCTCCCAGACGCTTTCGAGATCGCTGTCATCGCTGTCGCTGTCGCTGGCGGCGGTTTGAGTCTCGGATATCTTAGACCCGCGGAACCCAAACGTCGACTTGCGTTCTCTGAACGTGTGCGTCTGTTGTTGCTGTTGTTGACGTTGCTGCTGCTGTTGATGCTGCTGCTGCTGCTGCTGCTGCTGTAATTCGGCGAGTCGCTTGCGGCGGGCCTTCGCCTGGTTGAGCATCTCCTGCTCCTCCACCTCTCGCTTGCGCTTTGCTTCCCCGCGCATTGTATTTCCTGCAAACTCTTCGATATCTGTCGTGAAGAATCCGCCAGCGGCCGCCGGTTCACCATCATCTGCAGGCGTTGTCGCATCCGCAGCTTCCGTATGCGGCTCCTCCATCTCCTTGGAAGTAACGACGTCTTCCTCATCGTCCTCAGCATACTCGTCAACCCGCTCCTTGATCCGCAGTACGAGTAGGAATCTGCGCCACAAATTCAAGACAGTGACACGAAGCTTCTCCGCCTCCTCAACTTCCTGCTCCCGCTCGATGCTCTCAATCATCGCCCAGATGGCATCCTCGTGCTCGACCGCCGCAACGACACCCGTAATCACAGGCGTCGACTTGCCTCCCGTGCGGAAGTCGAAACCGGTCACCGCATCCGCAACGTCGTCTCCGATCCCCAGGAAATTCGCAGCGATCCTCGCAAGTTTATGTGGTATGTGAACACCACCGGCTGGTAACATGGAGGGTACGTACAAGTCGATGTTCCCGAACGCGTTCCGCGGCACCAGCGGGCCGATGCATGGCTCCGGCTGGTATTTGATGGTCTGGTCGTACGAGTACATTCCCGTATCCTGCGACTCGCCGTCGTCGTCTGCAGCGAACTCATCGTCGGGTGTTGCCCTGCGTCTTGCCGCGCGCGCCTTCTTGTGCTTCAGCGGCTGCGCGCCAGCCTTGATCTCCCGGCCGAGCATGTACCATTGCGTCGCCGTCTTCACTTGCTTCACGTCCTGGCGGCGGTAGACTGGTACCGGGCGCTTGTTCTTCCCGGGCATCGTACCGCAGGAGACCTTTGGCCAGATGACCTCGTTCTGGCGCAGCTGCTCCTCAATCGCGAAGACGGGGTGGTTCTTCATCGCGGCGAGGCTCGTCGGGATGCCCTCGCGCAGAAGCATGGTGTTCATCATGCCGTCTTCGATCTGGTCGCGGGCGAGCGGAGGCAGGTATTTTGGCCGCGAGAACGGCCGCAGCGCCTTCTGCCACCACTTGTCGCCGTCGAGGGTCGCTTCGACGCGGAGCGTGCGAGTGTGGCTGTTGAAGTGCTTGACGTATTTGACGGTGACGTCGCGCACCTTATGGTCGCCGTCGAAGGCGACAACGTACGCCATCTCGTTCTCCCAGGCGTCCGCCATCGGTGGCTCGAGGCTGCGGAGGTTGCGAACGATGCCGGTGAACAGGTCGACGGTGATCCACTCTTGGTGGGGTTCGTCGAAGACCTCGACCCACCAGATTGGTAGGGCCGGGTCGTGGACGACCACCTGCTTCGCTCGCCCTGTAATAATGCGGTAAATCGTTATTATTAAAGACCGTATGGTATTAGGGAGGTAGATGAGCCTACTCTTCTTCGCCGCCTTCGCAAGAGAACTTGCTGCACCCCCAGTTCTCCTTGGCGCAACCGGTGCGGCCCGAAAGTTGGCACGCCCCGGCCCGCCGAACGTCTTGTTGACGTTCCCAGCAAACTTGCCGCCGTCGTCGCCGTCGTCTTCCTCGTCGCTGGTGTGGTAGTCGTTCTTGTCCTCCTCCACCAGACTCAGACCCTTGCGTGGGGTCTGCTCCACTCCGTACTTCCCCTTGAAGTGGTAGCTCAGCGGCTGGAGGCTGCACACCAGCCGCGTCTCCAGCCCCGCCCGTCGCAGCATCGCGCAGAACAGCTGCACGGCGAGATCGCGAGACCCCGACCGCGCCTTAGCCGCCCTCCGGAACTCCTCCAGCCCCATCGGCGCGTCGCCCCACATCGCGTCGAAGGACGCGGGGATGTTCCCCCACAGCGCCTTGCGAGCACCCGGCCGCGTAATCTTGAAGGCGCGGCGGAACGCCGCAGCAGCGTTCGCCAGCCCCTGCCTGAAGACCGTGGCCTGCAGGAGGGAGGTATCGTTGAGCTCGGCAACAGTCTGCCGGCTGAGGAGCGGGAGGACGGCGGCCTGCACTTGCGCATCGCTGCAGAAGCGCGAGCGCGTGTGGGCGTGGGAGAGCAGGCACAGGAGGTGCAACTTGTGCACCTCCAGCCGGATCTTGCGCTCCACGGGGGTCGGCGCCGTGCGGGTGGCCTTTCTGCCCCCCGTCTGCGGCTCGGCTGCGGTGAGCTCGAAGACCACAGGACCCTCGGACCCGCGGTCCTTGGGTTCTAGAGACGCGGAGAAGGTTAGCCATACTATCCAAATGATATATATTTATAGGCGATCTAGGATCAGCACATACTGATATTGCTGAGGTCCACGGTCTCCCACTCGACCTCGCCGTCCGAGCCGAACTCGCTGGCTGAGGAGTCAGACTCCTCTTCCGACGAGCCCGACTCTTGGGCGAAGTCGGTGGTCGCGGCCTCCGGTGAGGCGGCTTGCACGGCCGGCCCCTTGCCCTTGAGGGATCCGGTGATGCGCGGCGTGTCGTTCTCGTCGTCATCGTTCTTTTCCCCCCCTCTCCCTGTCGTGGGGAGAGGAGGGGCTTCGCCGCCCTTTGTGGCAGGCGAAGAGGCGGCCGGGGCTGGCGCGGCCGTCCGTCTTGTCAGCGGCTTCTTTCGCTTCGGCGCCGCCTCGCCGGTCGAGGAAGGTGATTGCTGGCGCTGGGAGGATTGGGAGGTGGTGGCGGCATCGCGGGCCTCGCGGACATTGTCAGCCAGCATCTCTCGATACTCGGCTGGGATGTCGCTAAATCTATTAGCAGGCATATCCGAGCCAGCACCGGGAGATGCTGGCTGACAATGTCCGCGAGCGGTGGCAGGCCGGCGCGGGGGAAGTTTTCGCTGCATCGCGGTGGGAGGGTTCTGGCGGTCGCGAGGTAACTGGTGGCTATGTTGGTTCGAAGAGGTGTGAGGGGCTTGGTGATGCGCAGGGGAGCATAGTCGGGGGCGGGCGATGGTAGCCGTGAGGTTGAAGACGGATGGTGATGTGATGGTAGATGGTGTCGCGTCGTCGAGGGGTGGATGACTGTCTCGAGAAGTGCGCAGAACGTGCGTAACGTTAGGCTACCCGCCGCGTGCCGCGCCATCACGTGGAAAGCAACACCGTTATTTCGCCACACTTCTTCTCTTGGCGTGCGGCGTGCCGCCATCACAATGCAACACGCAACACAATCCCTCCATCTCTGTTCCAACACACACACACACAGGAGGGGGAAGAGAGTGAGAGAGAGTCGTTGCTGGTATAGGGCTAAGGTCCGTAGATACTCGTCGCCGGATAGTATGGGCTACGAGGTAAAGGGACACCTACCTTCAAGGATGTATGTGCTGTGCATGCTTTATTCACCTACATGTCCTACATGCTACAGGGCTAGCACCATCGCCGCCTCCTGTATGTATAACTGTAATTATTGCCACCCGGCACCCCAACAACCGCATAAATCACACCCACAAACACAAACATCAGAAGACGAGCTTTCACTACAAACGCCGAGTTGTCTCTTGTGGGTGCCATGTTCCTCTCTAGTCTCAGGACCAGACACCGGTTCCTTTCGAGTATTTCGGGCTTCTGCGTTTGACAAAAGCTGGCTTATAAATGCATGTGACTGCATCTACGACCGCATATTCATGCACGTACCCCCTCTATGGCGCCTGGCTTCGAGGCTAGTACCCCCTTACCTTGCCATCAATATATCCACACGGTCCGTAGATATTGGCATGTAATATATATTATACGACTTGCCAGGTATGTATAAAATGATAAACAAGGCTTACTCTGTCGTGTGTATTCCGAAGGCCCGGTACCCGATATACAAACGCTCAATTTGATTCCAATGACTCCATTGTAGTGTGCCTGCGTGAACTAAGTAACTAATCATGGTCTTAAGAAGACGCCGCAGCTGGCTTTCTTTTTATGGCTGCATGCATGCTGCGGGCCACATTCGTAACCCTGCCGTTCTGTCAAACAATCAGGCCGGCCTTCACGCCACCTGGATATATATCGCAAACCAACTTTTGTTGGTGCAAGAGTCGTGCAACCGTCTGAGATCTATTCTGGTCGGTGTGATGATTACGTGCCGCATGGTTCATGCACACATGCGCGACGTTGCCACTTTTCGATGCAGAAGATCCCAGATTTCTCAACCCCAATTCTAACGCATAAAGTGGTGATTTCGATACCCTGTCGAATCTCAAATGTGTTTAAATAGTTGGATGTGTTACTAGCTATCCGATCTCGCGCTCGAGCTCTACCTTGTCCCGGACGACCTATTTCTCTCACCCATTCCATTTACAGCCATGACGATCTGAATAAGATCACTCGATATTATACACGATCGGGAAAGTCGACATTAAATGCAGGCTCTTGGGGCGTTTAGGCTATTTGTCTATCACATTTAATATTTAGAGGCTACGCAATTCAGATGAAAGCCTGGGGAGTCAAGAAAACCCCGGAAGCAACATTATCTCATTCCCTGAAATCTTTGTCAACGCACATTCTTACTTCATGAGCGAAAAAGAACTATGTCACACTCAGCCTTGACGGTCATATTCTCTCTTCTCCTATTTTTCCTCAGCAACTCACTCGCTGGGGATTCTCCTAGAAGTAGCCGAGATGGCCGAGAGACCCTCGGTTGGCGCAGTGAGCACAAGTTCAGCGAGAAGGAGCAGGGCATGTTTGTAATACATCCCGACGGCTCTTATTGGCAAAACGACGAAGTAATCAATGAAATAGAGGCCCTTCTCAAAGATTCTGTAAGGAGGCAATTCCCGGGAGAGGCGCACCCAGACACGCGGATACATGTTCCAAAGTATAGCGGAATCGGCACACCTTTCATTCTCATTGTGGCTCAATATCGTGCAATCGTAGACATAATACTGGAGAATTTAACCTACGAAGATGATGGACATCTGAAAAGAGTCGGCATAAATGAGTATGTGAGTACATTTCCAAGACCAACTAAGTACTCCCGATTCTCCCTCCAATTTCCTTCGTTTCTTTAGACTATTTGTCGAGTCACCACTCTGCACACACTCTAGCTCTGGGATTATACTGACCGGATTGAAGCTTGACGCTTGGGGAATCACTGATATCGAAAGTGATGTCGGCGCGGAAATGGTGAAAATAGAGAGTGAGCTATTCCGCAAGCCGGTTCGCGGAATAGCTTACTCCGACGACTCAAGCGCCCAAGCTACGCGGAGAAAGAGAAGAGGCTTTCGAATTCGCAAAAGCGCCCAACGAGACCTTCAAAGCCAGAGCTCAAGCATCGGCGGGAATCATTCAAGCAGCCATGCCTTCCACAAGCGAAGGTTAAGACAAACCGAATTCAGGGGAGATTTCGCAGACATCAGATATTACTCGAAGCCCCCGGGGGTTGCTCCCTTCGAATGGGCTTCTCAACCTCTATACCATGAGAGTTCTGAAGGACGAGGCATCGATATTTTTGTGCTAGACACGGGTTTCGCCGAGGATGCTAAATTATCCGAAGAATTTGAGAAACCTATAAAGAACAAACAAATAAAAGGCTGGATTTTCCCTCATTCACCTCGCAATATCGAGGGTCTTCCTATGGACTACTCATATGACGAGCTCGACAAGTCAGACGAAAGCAATTTTCACGGAACCAAAGTTATCTCAAAAATTATCGGCCGACGGAGCGGATTTGCTCGAAAAGCCAACATTTGGGTCGGCGTGGTCACTGATGATTGGGGAGTCTATTCACCAATCTATATTATCGATGTCCTTTTCCAGATACTTGAAATAATAGACCGGGAAACTGAGAAGAATCCAAATTACCAGGCGATTATCAATATGAGTTGTGTTCTGAGGCTCCACAGGAGAGGAGCCGAGCTAGATTTGTATCCTGACTCCGTTGTAACTTTGGAAGAAAAAAAGTATATAGAAGCAAATGCACGGATTGCGGACATTGTCCTCTATCAACTCGGCCAACGCCAAAATGTCATCATCGTCACTGGAAGCGGAAACGATCATCTTGTAAGTTACTACTCAACTGACAACCCTAGAATTAACATTGTGCTGCAGCTAGCTGCGGATAAGGTGTGCTGATACCTAGGGTTCAATAGGGATGGCCAATCACAGAATGGCCAGCGAAACGAGGGGGTATAATCAGGAACTTAGTCGTCATTGGCAGCTCGAACATCAGAGGTAAAATAAATGCATATTCCGAAGCAGAGTTTGTGAAAGTCTACGCATTATCGGAATACCTGGCCGTTCCAAAGTTCGTGGTGAATTCAGAATTCGATCAAATCCCAGTGGAAAACGCTGAAGGCACCCAAGCCTATCTTGCCCAAGCGGGAGTCTCTTTCTGTAAGCTGTCCACCTGTACAGCTGTAGCCCTATGAGTGTGACATCCGCTAATACAAGGGACTTCCGGACGATGTAGCGGCCCCCATTGCCTCTGGCATCTTAGCGACCCACTTGTCAGCGAATCCGAGGTGGTCCTCAATGCAGGCCATCGAGAAGCTTTATAGCGACGCCTATCCACGAGCTGAGGGCCCAGACGCTCTGAAAATTATATGGACAGGAATATACCCCCCGAGAAAGAAGTCTGGTTCCACAGGTCGAGGACGAAAACGCCCCCCATCAGAGGATCTAGATGAGAGGCCTAGAAAAAACAAGCACAACCGGTTAACCGCGCCCCGGGATTAACCTAAAGCCACCATATATGCATGTCTTCAGTAGGTGCATTATCGAGACGGCAGCGTCCCCGAGACTAGTGCATTATATGCAAAAAAATGGCCACTGGTTCGCTAATATAGGGAGCGAGAGTGACATACTGTCAAGTCGTTTCAAAAAAAAAAACCTGCCGCTGTCCCTCTCGCTTTCTTGTCGACATGTCGACATGTCGGGCATTGTACATAAGCAAATTCAATATGTGGATATTTACCTGAAACGCCAATTTAGATATCTTAGATCTCTGGTATCGTTGTAATATCGAATTCCATTTCGCGGCCGTCTTCTACAATTACTTAAGTGCTTGCGCCGGATGTATCAATTGCGGCTTGACGTCAAAGTCGTCAGAAAAATGTCACACGGCGCCAACACGCGCATGGTCAGCTGGTCAATAGGTGCCTTTGCGAAAAGATTATGCCTAACACATTAATCGTATACTAAACTATGTTACAATGCAGACCTCAGGCCCCATCTATAAGGCCTTATTGACGGCAGTGTGGCCTCGAGGCCTCATGAGCCAAAGCCTTCTTATCAAAGTTATCATTAACAATAGGTCTATAAGTATCAGGTTGAACTCGGCAACCAGCCATTTCCATGGGTGGTATATCCATCTAGCCTCATGAAGGGCCGTCAACAGCCCCATTGACATCACAGGAATGCATTTGCAATGGTAGTATGGCTTTTTTCCAATTCTACTAGTGACATCTCTTTGGCGACGCTCGAGACTTCATTTCTCCAAGCATATCATGAGCTGGTAACGTCTTCATCCCTCGTATCCAGCGTGACTGCTAAAAATTATGATTTCCCCGCCCACCACACCATAGACATCAGGCCCCATCTCCACACCATCACCACTCTACGTACCTCCCAATCGAGCACCACAATCGGTTATACCCTGGCTGGCTAAACTGCCTCTTACCCAGAGGAGCAAGTACACGATACGTTAACTGCTCACGGACGAAATATATATATACAATCGAGAGGATGCTAGGCCGTAGCGCCGCAGGCAAGAGTGCTTGGGTGCTCATATGCACCATACTCATCCCTTGTTGGTCGTTGACATGGGCTGCATCACCAGTCACTCCACACTTGCCCGAGAACCAAGGTCAGCACCCAACGCGTCCATGCCAGTGCACTGATTACGCATCAAAGATTCGTGCTGATATCCAGGAATTCTTTTCAGCATCTGCCCATCCGATTGAGCAACTTTTCTCCTCCTATCGATTCCAAAAAGGTTATGAGGAATCTCTTGCACTTATATCTTCCCTCAGTCTCCCGCACTCCTGTCTCTACAGCTCTCTCACTGAATCCATCATTTCCAAATGCTCATCATCGCCAACCGTTCTGGACGGAGAAGAGAAGACCTTCTTCGCTACCAAGCTGGCTATTTGTGAGCTTTCTTCCGCGAATGTGGATTATCCGCGAGAGTGCAAGGGCGGGCTTCTGGCTAGGAGAGAAATCCAGCGATGCCTCAGACGGCTAGAGAGTCGGCCGCAGTGGTGGACCAGTTGGAGCAATTGCCTTCAGAGTGTTGGCGTTCTCTGCAACGCCGTCCGCGAGGAGGCCGGGCGAGGTACGTACCCTAACTTCTTTCTATATCCACCGCTGAAAAGGCGTTCTGTCTCCTGCATACATATCTGACCATCGCGCCGGCTGGTCTCTATATAGAACACCTCCTCAGACTTCATCGAAACCTGACTGTACTTCATCACAATCTCGAACGCCAGCTCGCCATGTCTCTCGACGTCTTCTCGAGCAAATTCAAACACGTCGACAATCTATCATCTATGCTCCAGGCAAAGCTCGCCCTCATCGTCGATCAGGCCGACTCTATACTGAATCAGGCCATCTTGCCAATCGATAAGCGTCTCCAGCAGCTAAGCTCACTTGTCGACGGGATTTCGCAGCTCGAAACTACGCTCGCAATGAAATTAGCTGAACAGAACGCCCTCCAGAACGAGCGCGCCGAATCCCAGCGCATGACAATGGAGAAAAACGACCGTACTCTGGAGCATATTGCCGATGCGATGGCGCTGCTTGAGACCAAGATGACTGATCGCATCAAGCAGGATGAAGAATCTAGACTCGGCCAGGTTGAAGTAAGTTTCCGCCTTTATAACTGAACCGTTATATAGACCATTCTCATCCGCTGACCTATATATCATCTTAGATGCAAATGGCCGTCAAGTCATCGGCGGAAGGTACCCTCGACGCCATCAGAGAGTCCATGCAGGCTCTCAGCACATTTAGTGTGAGTAGCGCGCAAACCAGAATCGTGCGCCTAAACGTGGCACTGATCCGCTCCTCCCATTAGAGCGAAGCAAGCTCGACTATCCAGAATCTCCTCGAGTCCATCACGCAAGGCAAAGAGGTAGATATGCACCCCAAAACCCCATCTGCCACCGACCTCCAGCTAACCTTGACATATAGTTAATGGACGGCATGAACACGGACTTCGATACCCTCTCTACTGCCCACGAGCGCATCTCTTCCTCTATGCGATCGCAACAGAGCACCTCACTGAACCACCTTGCCGGCATCGACATGTTTGTCGCCCGCCTCAACGATACCCTTCACGACGTCTTTGCTGAAAGCACCAAGTACTTAACGTTCTTGGAAGACTCTCAAGCGCACTTCCGCACGCAAGAGCGATCTGCTCCACTCGGATGGGCTGATCTTCTACCAGCTGTTTACCTACCGCTTCTCATCAGCTTTCTGGTGCTCGTTAATCGCAAGCGGTCTGCCACTATTGTCTTCGCCGTCGCTCTGCTCTACGTATGCTGCCTGACATACCACCGCAACGGCCAAGGTGATGGTGCATTGGGAACGACAGACTTTGAAGAAGCGGCGGACGGCCTTTTCATCGAGGGCAGGGTCAAACAGGGAAGCGAACATCTGCAGGAGATGTTTGGCAATGCAATGAGACTGGTCCGTGATTTCTACCAAAACCGCTGGTAAATTATACTCATATAAGCCGGATCCTGATCATCCCCCAATCGAGATCCCGGCAATGCAGCGATCGGACCTAGTCTACAAGTTCCCAAATTCTGGCCACCGAGGAAGCTTCGTGGTATACACGTCCACAATTCTTCCGATGTTTCTTTGAACGTATATCTGACTCTCTACCATGCTCGCTGTTCTTTGTTTTCTCTCGACTATCCTATTCGCCTGCAGCATGAAATAGCAGTTTGTAATTATTAGCATGAGCGGCCTGTTTCCTTGCATATGGTTTCCTACATGATCCTGTACCATCGCGTCTGAGCATTCTTATCATAGTTTCACTAATAGCGACAAATCGGACCTGCATTCGATCGAAGTCATGAGTGGACTTTTCAACTAGTAGATACAACAGTGTGTATATGTACACAGCCCACAAAAGCGAGCTCAATCGCAAGCACAAGCCCGAGGATAACTAACTAATATATACAAAACCTCTCTCATACACCCGCCTCATGGCTGTCGATCCCATAGTAGCAAGTATTGTCCTCCCGTCATCCACCATTACGCTGGATCCAAGACCGCTGCCATAACCTAACCACGAAGAGGGGAGTTCTCGCTCATCCATCTCTTGCCATCCTACACACACCGTTATGGCGGAATTCAATTCTTCCCAACTTTGTCGGACTTGTCCTTGTTGACCTCGAAGACATTCAGCCCCAGCCCCTCGGCGTCGAGGTAGAGCTTGTTCCGGCCGCCGCTCTCCGCCAGCAGCTGGGCGATGGTCTTTGCGTTCTCGATCTTCCGTAGTTCGACGTAACTCTTGCTCTTCTTGATCGACTCGCCGATGAGTTCTGCTGCGCGTGCCTCACCTTGAGCTCTGTACACAAACCTCTGTTAGCACCATCGAAACCGGGAAAGACACATAGTATATATGCGTATACAACAGACTGGGGACGTATACATACTTGACAACCATCGCCTGCTTCTCCTGCCTCGCGCGGTCGACGACGAACGCCGCTCTCTGCGCCTCCTGCTGTGCAACCTGCTTCGCTTCAACAGCAGCCGTAAACTCCGGCGAGAACGCAAGATGCGTCAAAGACACATCGTCCAGCAGGATATTAAACCTCGCCGCCCGCTTAACCAGATTGTCGCGAACAAGCCGACTGACAGCCTCACGCTGCGTGATGAGCTGCGAGGCGTTGAATTGCGCAACGACAGCCTTGAGCACCTCGTTCACGATGGATGGCAGCACGCGCTCGTCATAGTCGACGCCGAGGGTGCGGTAGATGAGCGGGAGGGCTTCGACGCGCGGGCGCGAGAGGACACGGCAGGTGATGTTTACCATTTGCAGGTCCTTTGTACCGGTTAGAGAGGCGACGTTGCGGGGTTTTGCGCGGACGTCGTAGGTGATTGGTGTTTCGAACCATGGGATCATGAAGTGGGTTCCTACGTTCGTTAGCATCCATCATATTCGACTCGTTCGATGGTGTGAGTGTTTTAGGGGCATACCTTCGGTGTAGATGTCCGGCTTGACGCCTCCCAGACGTGTATATTTGATCGCTCGGTGACCACCATCAACTGATATATCGTACCGTCAGTCAGCGAGTATGCTACGGATATATCTGTCCCGCCGCGGGGAAATATAGACGCACCGTTGAATAAAGCCGTATTGAAAGCGATATACAGTCCACCCAGCAGCGCCAGACTTGCGCCGCCGCCAATCAGTCCTCGCGGCGCCCCACCGGGCATCTTGCCGCCACCCTGCTGGGCTCGCTGCTGGACGACGCGGACGAGCCGCTGCCAGGCCTCTCGCGGGTTCTGGCTCGGGTCCATTGCGCGCGGATCGTGTCGGAAAGCGACGAGATGTAGGAGGGGTTCTCAGCGAGTACCCTAGGTGTGTGCAGCGTCGCTTGTCGGAGTTTTGGAAGCCGTGGGGGTGACGGTACGTTGGTTGGAGGGGATGAGCAAGGTGGGATGTTTTGTGGGGTGCGTCGTCTATCAAATTTTGAAGTTGGCGAGCGGCGAAAAAAGCAAGCATGTGCAACCACGTTCAACGCGCAACCTTAAACCTAGGTTCACTGTGAAGATACCAAAAACCATGGCTGCTTCAAGGAAAAAACTAGCAAGTAGGAAAATGTTATATTCCTTGAATCTACGCAAGATGCTACTTGGAGCAGTGGATGGTGGCCACGAATGTCTTATTAATACCCGCCTGCTTCATGCAATGAACGCTGTCTACAAACGAACGCCCGCTCGCTGAACCGCGCCAAACACCATCCTCTACAAACCACCCGTATGAACATACATGTATATACATACATACATTGACTGTCCGTCACCTCACCGACAATATTTCACCCTTCTCCTCAACGACCTCATCCTCATCCCATTCCCTATGCGCGGCGATATGTCGCATACCACCATGCCAGACCTCCCACCACCGTCGCTTCAGCTCCGCTTCCTCCATCTTATCCGTCTGCCGCGCCGCCGCTTTCGCCGCCTCAGTGAAAACATAGTCACCAAGGTCGATCTGCATGTTCTTCAACCGGGGGTCCCGCACCCTGCGCCGCCATTCGATCAGCCGCCGCCAATAGGTGCCGAGACCCATGTTGTTCTTGCGGTGCTGGTTGATCGAGGTTGCCCAGTCGCTGAGAAAGTCGGCGATTTCGGTGATGGTCAGGCCGGACTCTAGCATGTTGTAGCCTTCTGAGAAGCATTCGTTGCGGGAGTAGATCACCCAGAACTCGGCTTCGTCGTCCGCGTTTAGTGGCTCCAATGGTGGTAAATCTTCTTTCGGTTGCTCGATGCCGCCTCCAGACCCGCTCGCGGCTTCTTCGTTGAGGGGTTCTTCAGCAGCTTCGGAACTGGTACCCTGGGGCGGATCTAATGCTTCCTCGGCTTGTTCTGCGGGTTGCTGTTCTGGGGCGGGAGGTTGATTGACCTCTCGGGGCGCCTGTCCAGGAACAACGATTTGGATCATCATCGGTGCTGGTGGCTCTTCAGCTGCAGGTGGCGGCTGTGGTGGAGCAATCTCTCCATTTTCGTCGACACCCTCCCATAGCCTGTTGTAACACCAGCTCGATTGATTATTGTAGTGCTGGTACGGATTATCCGGGAACAAAAATGCACCGCAAAGCAGACAGAAATGCGTCCCGCATCTCGAGCAATACTAGCAGACTCATTAGTCACCGCTCTATCAAACCATTTCTGTAACAAACAGTACCATACCATATGATTGCACCCGCCGGACTTCGAGATTGGAATAAGACAGGTCGGACACGGTGTGCAGTTCGACTCCAGAAAGTCTTCTGTCAGTTTCGCCTCCTTCTGCTCCTCTTCGGTCATGGGTGCCGCATTCTTCCTACAAGCGATCTTGTACCCGTGCCATGTCTTCCCGCAGACCGCACAGAACGCCAATGAGCAGTCCTGGCATATCGCCAGGTTGTCCTCGCCGCTATCTCGTAAAGCGGGGCCTTTGCAGAAGCTCCGGGGGCAGTAGACTACGTTCTTCATGGACTCGAACGCGCGTTTCCGCTTCAACTTGAGGTACCGGTCGACGATGTCTGCTTCCAGGAGCACTTGCAGTTCTGCGGGTGCGATGGCACCGGGCTTCCGGGGCATCTTGTGAACTTGTCCGTTCTCATCCATGACTTCTTCTGGGGGCATGTCTTTGCCGCAGGAGTAGTTGAGGCATTGGACGCTACCGACGTCGCCTTCTGTGATCATGGCGGTAAAATACTCTTTCAGGCATGGTTTGCAGAAGACGTGACCGCATTGATTAATACGGTGGCAGACAGCACCCTTGCGTGGCTCCAGGCAGATGCCGCCTGTGTATACTCTGTCAGCTGCAAGTCCCCACAGGCACGCACGGGCCGGGTATATGAATAAAACGTACAGTCGAATGTCCCCTCATTAAACTTCTTCACCTTCGTCGCGCGGTCGAACTCGAGCGTCTCAATCTTCTCTTTCTGATTGACCTTCACATCCAACGGTAGTGGCAGATCGAATAACCTGTCCGCCGCGCTCTGCAGGATGTCGATACAGGCGAAGATAGCTTGATCCCGCAGCCCGTCCCATGTTTCGACTAGCTCAGCTTCTAATCGCCGTAGCACGTCGCTATTCAGCCAGCTGCTTGAGAGCCGCGCGTTTGGTGCGACGTCGTACGGATAGCCGGTTGGCAATTGGAACTCGAAAAGTAGCGGTGGTAGATGTGAGAGCTCTGCCGTTTCTTCTTTCGCGACATCCTCGCCGCCGTCTAGGAGGGTGAAGCATACGGGCGTCGGCTCTGACGGGGAGACTTCCAGCTCAATGGACCCGCCGAGGCGCCCGACGGTGTTGAACTCGGGGTATATGGCGGCGATGGTTTCAATTTCGAGCACTCGTTCGTCGTCATCGGAGACATCTTGGGAGGGTTCGATCGTGAGGGCAGACAGGGCGGCGGAGAGGGTGGCGGTAGTGGGGGTGTGGGGAGGCGTCGGGACGGCGGCGACAGCCTTCTGCTTGCCCTTGGATTTGCTTGGCATGGTTGGAAAGTCTTGGAGAGGAGCGATCGTGTGTGTCTTGGCTACGGTGATGGCGGTGATGGTAGGAAGGCGGGTGAGGCCTTGAACGGCCTCTTATAAGAGCGGTATGAAGGCATGAGTTGAGTCATGTTGCGAGGGCCCTTCGAGAAGGTGAGAGCTTGGTGGCGGTCCACGTTAAATATCGTCTGAGTCGACCGCAAATGACATTACAAAGCGCACGGCTGCCATCTGCTTGGACCGCCACTGCAGTAATCAGAAACCCGACTTGACTGGGGCGTAAGCCACTATCGACCAGGCAGGCGTAATCCAAGGAGAACTCGGAGTAGTAAGATGCACGGTTTGTGGACATCGTACCCGACATTCGGATTGATCCAATTGGCTGGCGGTGGCGAAACACACGGACTGACAAACTACAACATTGCATGACCGAACATATCACGAAGCGACTAAACACCACCATCCAACGATTTGAGTTTCAGAGTACTGTGGGCAGTATATCATATCCTGATATCGTCGCCTTGTATGCTAATTTGATGTTAGTTGGCAAATTTGCTCTATCTACATCCGCAAAATCGGGCTCAAATATCCGTTGATCCTTTTACGCGATGCACGCAATCACGTATAAACGTATAAACACCATCGTGTCCACGTCAACTGTAGTAAAGTGGCTACTCGAGCGAAGACCAATACGTACAGCTGACTCTGGGAGTATCCGTGGCCGCCATTCTGATATAGCAGGTGCCTTTCGACTTCGAACTGCCACAAATTAATGGTGTATAGGCGCTTGATCAGAAGGGCAATGTGTCGGCGACCATTGATAGATATTCTCTCAACAACCACGCGGTGGTCACGATCTGGCGCATCCAGCGGACAATGAGCCACCTATCCAGGACACCGTCACCCTGCATACAGATATTTGCTCTCTGGTACTGTTAAAAAAAAAGAAGTGTCCCAGGGACAGGCCTCATCGCATCGTCACCTACATCTCACTCGTTTGTTGTCAGGTCTTCGACATCTACACTACAGCACTCCTACATTTCGACTTACTTCGTTCGTTTTATACATAATACACCATGATTCGCTTTGCTCGTCGTTCCAGGGGTGAACTGGCCATGATGTCTGTTCTGGCCCTCCTGTTAATCGGCATCCTCGACAGATGGATTTCAGGCCCGGCCGTCACGTTGAGAGAGTATAAGGAGGCCTCGTACATCAATGAATTCGACCCTAACTACGACGTTTCCAAAGTCCTCGGCCCGATTCCTACAAAGCCCAAGTCGGCCGATGGCAACAGCACCTCCGCCATCGACCCTCAGGCTACCCCGAAGAGCCCCAACCCCAATATCCGCAAAATCAGCTTCTCGGAGGAAGGCTACTCGCGCAACATCACCACCCACCCTATGATCCGCGGCACGCAGATACCTAAGCGGATTTGGCAGAAGTGGAAGAACCGCATCGACTCGCGCAACATCTGGATTCAGCAAGACTATATCCGCGACGGATGGTTCACCTGGCGCGCACTGAACCCGACCTACGAGTATTCCGTCTTCTCGGACGCCGACGCCGAGGCCTTTGTGAGGAAGGAGTACGCCTATCGACCGGACATCGTCAAGGTCTTCGTGGAGCTACAGCAGCGAATCATCTCGTTCGATTTGCTGCGGTATCTGGTCATCTATCGGTATGGCGGTATCTATAACGACATGGATACGCAGTGTCGTGTGCCTATTGACGATTGGTTCAAGAAGTATAATAACTACGGTATCGCGATTGGTACGGAAGCGGCGCTTCGACATGATGGCGAGCATGATGTCGAGTGGCAGTTGAACTTTTATCAGTTGACCGGCAGAATTCAGTTCCTGCAGTGGACGGTGATGGCGCGGGCGGGTCATCCGGCTATCAATCGGACTATCGAGGCGCTGATTTCCAGGATCTACGAGGATACCGAAGAGGATGGTTACAAGATGTATGAGATTGGGGATCTGTTTTACGAATCTGGAGAGATCTTGAATGTGTCCGGCCCGGGGCTGTACACCAGGGAGATGAGGAAGTATATCAACGATGTGGAACAGCGGATCGTTGATGATGACGAGATTGCCAATATCACGGATATCAAGCAGTATGGTGACTTGTTGCTGCTGCCGGTGAACAAGTGGGCGCCGGAGCAGTCGCATTCGGATGCGGGAAGGGAGTCAACATCTCTGCTACGACATTTCTGGAAGGGCACATGGAGGTAGATATCTCCTCGGATTTGTATCGGATTGGGACAATGATGCATATGGAAAAAAGATTGTGTTTGGACGACTATATCTGGTGGTCTGGTTTACGGGACAATATCTGGGTCATATTCTTGCATACGGGCTTCTTTACTCTCCTATGTAGCCCTTACGGCTGCATTTGTGCGTGCGTGTTCTCGTCGAATTTAGTTACAAAGTGGTTTAAATTTATCTTGTCGAATTCGGCGCATGTACGGTGTCTTACGCGGGCGGAAGGCTGGATGTTGATAATTTGGCTGGCGTCTCGATGGAGGCGGCCTTGTCTCCGGCCGCGATCAGAGAGCTATAGAGTAGAGAGGGGAGGGAGGGTGGGAAATCGTATGGAGTTATATATCACTGCACCCATCACTTTACGAGAGTCAGCGGTCTCCTTCGCTCCTTCGTAGTTTCTAGTTTGTGGTGACAATTTTGTTGTTGTGGCGGAGAGCAGGGGCCGTTTGCATTGGCGGCGTCGACGTCAACACCGCCAAATGTTCGTTGCTGATATCCACAGATTCCCCCATTGGCTGCGCTTGTCCGACTTCCTCTCGACGCCCACCTACTCCCTCGGCCGGCACCAACGCAACCGGGTGTCGATAAGCACGACAAGTTGACACCTTCATCATCACCTATATCGCGACAATGGCCTCTCTACGACTCCCCGCTCGGTCACTGCGATCGATATCGGCACTCCCGTCGACCCTGCGGCATGCCGCTCCCCGGAGCCAGCTGCGACAATTCGCCTCGTCGGCGACCCGCAAGTCCGCCAACCCCGTCACGAGCAAGGACCCCAAGACCGGGGAAGAGCTCCCGAACATGAGGACGGTCAAGAGGCCTCGTACGTCGCCCCATTGGACCGATACCATCCTTCCAGACACTCTACTAACCCATAACCCATCGCCTTATATCCATAGCTGTCGGTGAACTGCGGGCGCCGGTCGTCAACCCGACGGACAAGTACGCCTCCCAGGCGGAACAGCTGCACTCGTACGGCCAATACCTCATGTCATGCCTCCCGAAGTACATCCAGCAGTTCTCCGTCTGGAAAGACGAACTGGTCATCTACATCGCCCCGCAGGGCGTCATCCCCGTCTTCTCGTTCCTCAAGTCCCACCACGCGGCGCAGTACACGATGATAGCGGACATCACCGCCGTCGACTACCCGAGCCGGCAGTACCGCTTCGAGATAGTCTACAACATGCTGAGCGTCCTGTACAACTCCCGGTTACGAGTCAAGACGTACGCGGATGAAACGTCGCCGGTGCCATCCATTACGTCGCTGTACGACGGAGCCAACTGGTACGAACGCGAGGTCTACGATATGTTTGGCGTGTTCTTCACGAACCACCCGGACCTGAGACGGATCATGACGGACTACGGGTTTGATGGGCATCCGCTGCGGAAGGACTTTCCGCTGACAGGCTACACGGAAGTCCGATGGGATGAGGAGAGGAAGCGGATCGTGTACGAGCCGCTCGAGATGACTCAGGCGTTTAGGAACTTTGAGGGAGGCACAGCGGCGTGGGAGCAGGTTGGCCCTGGTCAGGATCGGACGCCTGATTCGGTACGCATGCCGCGTTTCATGGTTCCCTCCAGCATCGTGGAAGCTTCTTGAGACGCGCAGTTTAAGCGTTTTGTTGGTAGCGAGAGATGCTAACGTGGCTGTTTAATTGTTTCTAGTTCAAGCTGCCAACGCCCAAACCGGAGCCGGCGCCAGAGAAGAAATGAGGTGATCCATTGGAAAAAAATTACATGGTTGTATCCGGGGAAACTGGACCCATGGTTCGTTGTACATTTGTCGTGTCGTCGTTCTGGCCGTATATACGGGTACAAACAACAATATGAGGAGATTTTTCTGCATATACGCGGATGCTTGCTTACATGCTTACCAGTCCAGCTTAGTTACTCACGCGCATCATCTGCAGTGATAGGCCCGAATGCATGAAGAAATACCTACCTAGTCCGCGAAATAGACTCGCCTGCTAGAGAAAGAAAAGAAGTCGCCCGTGCTAGCGAGATGTCATGTGATTCGACGACAAGCGATTTCCGCGAGCTGAGCTGAGCTGAGCTGAGCCACGACGCCTGGCCTGTCTTGCCTGTCTTGACTGCCAGCCTGCTGTCTATCTGTCTATCTGTATGCGCCTGTTAGCTCACTGCAAATGTGACCAAAGTCCGTCTCCAGCGGCACCGCCCAAGACACGTCCCTCACCGTCCTACGTCCCCAAAGCCGCTCAATCGTGCTTAGCCAAGCCGTTCGGCGGTGGAAAGATCCCGCCTGCATGCTGTGGAGCGGAGCGTGTTTGTCGGACGAAAAGTTTCTGTTCCTTGCATCTGCCCTGTCTCGTCTTCCTCCTGCCAACCTCCACACACCTCGGAACCATCTCCCAGACTCCCTTCCTCCATCAACCTCCCTCGATCTACCATCGTCGACCATCTTCCATTACCCCTAACCTCGCTACCTGCTCGCCTGCTCGTATTCTCTCTCTCGATCCGACCTTCCTACCCTCTCACTCCATCTCTTGGCGTTTTCCCCTCCCCGCCTCTCTTCGCTCGGTTCGTGACTGGCCACCGTCCATCGTTCCAACTCGCCACCAACCCTTCCAACCTCCTAGGACACGGTTCCCATCCTCTCATCGTCGTAATCGTAGAACTCTGCCTTAGGCGATACCGTGCCGTACCTCGTGGATATCGATACCGACCCGCTCCCTCCTATCCCGTGTCCTACCCAATACCCTAGCTCGCTCGCACAACGCTCCCGACAGCCGTTCACATCATGGCTCCCTCACAGCAGCAAGACACTTTCATAGACGACACGGACGAATGGTACGCACCCATGGACCGTCCGGCCGGAAAACTATACCAGGATACCTACTGACACGTTTTGCCGTCCAGTCCGTTATGCGTCGAAGAGTTCGATCTCTCAGACAAGCACTTCAAGCCTTGTCCGTGTGGCTATCAGGTATGTCAGATTTGCTGGAATCTCGGCCTTTTGTTCGCGTTTTCCGCCTATTGACTTTGGGTATCGCCAGATCTGCCAATTCTGCTATAACAATATCCGCAAGAATCTGAATGGCCTATGTCCGGCTTGCCGACGAGAGTACACAGACGCCACAATGGAATACAAGCACATTTCACCGGAAGAGTGCGTTGTCTCCCCAATCCAAATCCTGCATGCGTGCATACATCTTGCATATCGAGTCCACAACGCTAACTCGCTCGCCTCACGCACATCTAGATTGAAAGCCGATGCGCAGAGACAGTCTCGTAAAAAGCAAGAACAGAAGCAGAAGGAACAACAGAAACGCGAGCAGGAACAGATCAATCGCAAGCATCTGTCCGGCCTCCGCGTTGTCCAAAAGAACCTCGTCTACGTGACCGGACTCAACCCTCGTATCCGCGAAGAAGACCTCCTACAAACCTTACGTGGCGAGCAATACTTTGGTCAATACGGCAGGATTCTCAAGATCGTTGTCAGCAAACGGACTGGAGAAAAGGGTTCTTCGGATAAGGGTGCGGGGCTGGGCGTGTATGTGACTTTCCAACGAAAGGAAGATGCTGCCAGCTGCATCCAGGCTGTTGATGGCAGTCAGAACGGTGATCGTGTACTACGGGCGACGTACGGGACAACGAAGTACTGTTCGGCGTATCTGCGTAATGAGCAGTGCCCGAACAAGAACTGCATGTTCCTTCATGAGCAGGGAGAAGAGGTGGACTCGTTCACGAGACAGGGCCTGTCTTCTTTCAATGTTCAGTCGTCACAGCAAGCTGGTTCGTCGAGTCGTTCCGCCGCCCCGGCACCGGTCATTCAACCGCCTGTTTCCGCAGTTTCTACGCCGGCGCAGTCAACGCCTACTCTCTCCGCTCGGCTCCCGAACAATCAACCGCATCCTGGCGTTAAACCTTCCAAGTCTCCGGCTTTGCAGGATCATGGGTCGCCGCCTTCTGAATCGTCCGCCTTGCCTTCCTCTGCAAGTTGGGCAGCTCGAAGCAGCGGGACTCCGGTTAACAACCAGTCCAGTAACTCTGACGAGCGGCCTTCCAAAGGCACCACGATACTCAGAACTCATCCTCCGGAGAAACGACCGACCCCTGAGCCCAGGAAAGTTGTGAAGGAGGAGCCAAAGGAAACTCCGGCACAGTCCAGTCGTTCAAGTGTTGCTGAGGGCCCAGCTGGCGGTCTCGATAGCGCGGACTCTGAAGCTGCCGGCCGCACTAAGAATAAGGCCGAGCCTGCGGAGACAAAGGCGACTTCGAAACCAGCTCCACCAAAGACACCAGCCGCTCCTCGCGACCTACGTTTCTCGACCGCTAACGATATCGGCGAAGTTCTTGCCCGGTGTATTGAACGCATCAACTCGCCACGCTTCAGTTTCAAATTTGACAAGTCCATGTTGAGTGAAGAGGATTATGAAGAGATCCAAAAGATGCCTCCGTTGATTGACAAGTTTGGTGGTGCAAAGAGGAGGGAGAGGTTGAATAAAGAGCGAGAGCGCGAAGAGGAAGAGGAACGCGTCAGGCTGCAACAGCAAGCTCAGCTCCAGCAGCAAGTCCAGCATCTATCGCCGTTACCTCTCATGCAGCATGTTCAGGCCGCGCAACAGCAACAGCAAGCGCAGCAACAGCAGCAACAAACAATCCAGCAGCCGATTGCTCAACAGGCTCAAGCTCGGCAGCAGGCCACAAACCAGCTGTTCAATGTTCAAACTCCGCAGTCGCAAGTCCAGGGCCCACGGACCCAGACACCCGGCTCGGCAATCAGCCAGCAACATCAAAATATCATGACTGCCACACAAGGCCTCCTTCAACAAACTCAATTAAACCAACCTCTCCATCAACATCACACCCAACATCACGCCCGATCCTCCAGTCGCTACAATTTCGAGGGAATCAAGGCTGCTCCTCCTCAGCAAGTCAACCCTCAGCAGCTTCTGCAACAGCAGCATCTTCCTAGCCAGGGTCTCCTCTCCGGGCAGATCTATGGTCTGAACGGTTCCAACGCGAACGTTCAGGGACCACCACCTGGTCTCAAGTCTGCAGCTACACCTCCCAATTTGATGGGCATCTATGGTCATCCGGCCTTCGGAGTCAGCGGAATAGGGAGCAGTAACCAGCAGCAAATCGGCCACATGCCAGGCCACGCTAAGAGCGAGAGCCAGGACCTGATGCAGATGATGAGGAGCGGCGCTGGAAAACGTAAGTCTCATCTCTCCCTTCTAGGTGTCCCGAGGTTGCAGCGCCAGGCTGAAATGGCGATGGGTAAAGATGCGGATCCTGCGATCCTTCAGTCGCGTCTTCCTCAGCAGCACCCGTTGCAGCATCAACTCGGTCTCGTTGGCCATAGTCAACAAGGTGGGTACCTGAACCATTATCATCAAACTGCAGCTGGCGGCTGGCAAGGCAGGTAGCTCTTCCGCCCCCTTGAGGGATGAGGCTTCATCACACACAGAGGACAGCATACGTGCACTAGTTTTTTGATCTTCTGCTGCTTTAATCGCGTTTGCCTTGAAGACAGTTTCCCCTTCGTATATACACCCCTGATTCCCAGGTTTGCGATATTTGTTGAGTTTTGTGGGTTTTATCGGGCATCTTTGGGTCCCCGCTTTGGTGTTCATTCACAACTTTTTTTGCTTTTTGCCAACGCCACGTTCAGCACTTGACGAATTAGCATTTCGATCCTTACGATTCTATCACGACCAGCAAGGGAATATACGGCGTTTTCTTTTTCATGCTTTGATTCCAAAAAAACCCCCACCCCCGATCTTGCTTACGCCATCTCGTTCAAAACCCCCCCACACAGTTTTGGTTGATATTTCCGCCGTCGATTTTTCTGTTCGTGTTTATTTTTTTGTCCTGTGGGAGCCAGTGGTCGATGTCCGTGATATATAATCAGGACGCAACGACCCCAAAGCGAAGCTTCGCTCTCTTTGAACAGTACGTATTTAGCCAACCCTTAATAATCCATCCACATCTCTTTCATTTCCTACATCTCTCGCCTCCTGGGGGCTTCGCGTGAATGTCAACTCGTAAGAATTGATTGATTCTGATCTAATTCTGGGAAACACAGGTAGGGAACCCAATGATGCTGTCTTCTGTGTGTGCTGGCTGGCGAAAGAGCCCGTTAAGACTTTGACCTCGAAGAGCTACCTAATGATCGTGATCGAGTTGACTGAGGCCCGCGACCGAGCAACTGCCATCTACCATCTGCCATGATATAGCCTCAATGAAGTGATGAGTCTACGTGCGTGATCGATGATGGCTAATTTATGGTCCGGTAATATAGTAGACCCCGCCACCGAAGAGCCAGGGCCATCCACCGCGACAATGGAGCCCATCGATAGGCCTGCTGAACATGAAACTGAACCTGTTCCTCCAACTCCTGCCCCCATCGCTCAACCTACCACTACCGCTCCGATCAGACCCCAAGATGTCCCGGTCTTGCCCGCTACACCACTCCTAAACTACGCGGTTCCCGGACACGCCAAGTCGCCCGCTCCGAAGCCAACGACACCGGTCGTAACGAAGGCGCGGCCCGCTACTTCTGAAGCTAAGGGCAAGAAGAAGAATGAGAAGGCGCCGGCAGTTGCTACTCCTGCTCCGACTATGGCTGCGGTCGCGAAAGCACCACCTCCTAGCTCCCCCACTCCTACATTGGCTAAAGCTGCGACCAAGGAACCTGCTACGAAGAAAGCAAAACCACCTACCTTACCTCCACTGTCTGCTGTGATTGCTGCAGCTACTGCTGAACCGTCGCCTACATCCGTCAAATCCGAGGCAACCGCAAGCCCGAAAGCTATCAAATTGCCAGCAATCAATCAGACCAATGAACAGACTACTCCGAGTACCTCCGTCCCTCCTACCCCTCTCACTACCGCTCCCGTTCCGGCTCAACGCCATCGTACTATGCGCATCGTCTCCTCATCTTCTACTCCAACCACCAGGGACGCCAGCAAGGAGAAAGAGAATCTTAAGGACAAGGAAAAGGAGAAAGATGTCAAAGCCTTGCCTGATATGCACCCTCTTTCAACTGCAGCTACCGCGACCAAACAGGGCACTCGACCGGCCACTCCTGCCAGCGAGCTTATTAGTGATACTGCTTCAACCACCTCTAGCAAACGTGGCAGCATCAGCAGCCCTATGGTTCGTAGCGACTCCATGGCTTCGAGCAACATCACAACTGCTGGAAAAGCCAAATCCAAGTCCGCTCTGAAGAAGGAACGACAAGCATTGAACAAGGCGGAAGAAAAGGAGAAGGAAAAGGAGCCAGTCCCCACTCAAAGTCCTACCGTCGAAGATCATGCTCCAGTTGCCACGAGGGCCAGAAAGAAGGACAAGAAGGGCAAGGCCCCAGTTTACGCGGTCAACAAGGGAAAACAACCCGCCACCGCACCTGCGTCTCCGAAGCCTTCGACGCCAGTCAGTGCACACGCCGTCTTGGAAAGCGATCCCCGTGATGATGGATCTAGCCGTGCTGGTAGCGTCAGCGTTCCGGCTCATGAAGAGAATCAACGTGAACAAGTTCAAGAAGGCGAACAAGAACAAAATGAAAATGGAACTGGCACTGAATCAGCTCAAGAGACTGTCCTCGACTTCGATCCCGCTGAGATCATCCGTTCGCTTCATATTTCTGGCGAAGTCAACTTCAGAGAGCTCGAAATGCTCAAGCCGGTTGTCGGCCTTCAGCACCGGTACGACATCACGCAGCAGGAGCTTGAAGAGTTCGAACGAAGAATGGAGATGGCCAACATGGCGGCTGCTTCCGTTGGAGACGGTGACGACCCGCAGATTAGCGTTGAGATAACGACTAGCGCTACCGGAGAGTCGTCTGCTTCTGTCACCGCGGGCGCCTCATCGACCTCCCGTGTCATCGTCACTCCAGGCGGTGTTGTGCTGAAGGGATTGACTCCTGAGCAGGAGGCCAAATTCCTCAAACTTGAAGAACGTACCGCAAGAGCTGGAGGACCGATCAAAGCGCCAGACTTTACGCTTCCCAAGAGAGATGCTTCCACCCTCGCTGGGACCTTGGCTACCAAGGCCGCCAGTCTCGCCGACCTTAGTCTGGAGGAAACTCTCGCGTACCTCAACCAACTTAACCAGTTCCTTGAATTCTCTCCCGAGACTGCAGCAGCCGCTGCCGCTGCCGCCAGTCAACTCGCTCAGGCACATTCTCAATTCACCGCTGGAAAGGTCAACACTGCTCCACCACCAACCATTCAACCGCTCGCAGCCGGCTCGTCCAAGTCCGCTGGTGGATCCTCCAATAAGAAGGGTAAGGCTCCTGCTACCGACGCTGGACCACCACCGTCGCCTATCAACCCTGCCAGCGTTGCCTCCGCCGCCGTCGCTGCGGCAGCTGGATCGCTCGAGCAGATGCTCATGATGGGTTTCCACGGTGCTTTTGGCGGCGACAAGGCTCCGGAAATTAAGATGTCCGTTGAAGAGCTGGAGAAGGAGCTTATCGCCTCTCGCAAGAATACAGAGACGCTTGAGAAACGATTGAACAATCTGGTTAAGAGGAACCAACGATTGATCTTTGGAGCGTTGGAGTCTGTTCCTAAATAGTTTGACGGCGACGTCAACTTGTTATGGAATGACTTTTACCTCCATCGTTTTGATTTGCGTTTCTTACCATCATGATTGTTGTTCGCTATTTGCATTGCATGACACATTACAAAAGCACGGAAGGGATTCGTTGATTCATTCTTTTTTCTTTTCTTTTTACGAACAACATTTTCTTATGGGAGTTTGGCGCATGGCGTTCGATACGGCGCTGGCGCTCTAACTCGACGGTTTGTTCGGTACGGCATAATATTTCATTTGTATTATTATTACTGAGGCATATGCGCATGAAAGCATGTGTACTTACCGGGGCCGAGCGTGCATGGCTACTTTGCTTGCTTGAGGCATGAGTTACTTGAATGGTTACTCTGGCCTTTCAGCCTGCGGAGATGATTGATCACTTGTTACCGTTCATGTATGTTAGTATCGTGGTGGTGGCAGGTTTCATGAAGAGCCAGTAGTGCTGTGAGCGCCCGGAGATTAATTAACAGAAGTTCGAGAACTTTAACGTAGTAGTTGGCTTCGTTTATATTTACATAGTGTTGCTCGATTCCGTATACATGCGTGATATACACCATACTCCAAGTCACATAGGGTCCGCTGGATTACAGGCAACTAAGTACTTAATAGTACATATATATGCAATCACCCGTGTTGCACCTAGAAGCAAAGATTGTGAAGTATAGATACTGACTACGCGAATTGAGCAGTGCGTGGTATAGCCATGTGAACATTACAAAGCAATAGTATTGTATAATAGTATACACATTTTTCTGCAGATCCGTCTGCGTCCACTTACTACTATCCGGACGCATTCATAGGTTACCCTGCCCTTTCAGCGCCTGATTCCGACGCTCCGCATGCAGACTCATATATCTACACATTTAGGAAGCATGCAGCAGGAATCGAAAACATTGCAGTTTGATTAACATTTAGAAATGGCACCAAGTGCCATGCGACGACCAGTTGCTTCCTTTCTCCAGGAAAGGCGCAAGCTCGCGTCGTGGGTATATAAATTCGAAGCACTATAATCTGAAAGAATGAACGACCGTAATTAATCATGACTCTGTTCGGCATGTCGGGAATTCCGTTTTAAAACTTGTGAGATCTACTATCCCAGTTGGTCCCCTGCAGTCAGCATGCTGCTATTATAATGATCTTACATAATGGGGCTATCAGCTTACTATTTGCAGCCATATCGACTTTGTCATATACGTGTATTGATCGTCCTCATTCATGCAGGGCGAGTCGGCGTACCGATAGCTAGCACTGAATGCTGTCCGCGAACAGGCTCTCTTCCCAATTGGGACTTGTCCGAGGTGGCGACCGCGCGGAGGATTCGGATTCGGGTTCGAAGGGATGCCGGTGCCTGTAGTCGCTGCTACTGCAGCCTTGTGTGTTTGTTGGTCCACGATGATCTTGGCGGGTGGGCAGCAGCTGGTTGGAATGGAGACTTGAGCGTGTGTGGCTTGACCTTGTGGCCGCTTTCGGACAGACGGGGCTTGCGTGACCGGTTTTCGCTATGGTGTGGAAGAAAGGGTTAAGGTCAGCGTTATTATTCTATAGATCTAGATCGGAATGCATCCGTGGAAATCATCGCTGACGGGTGGAATGTCAACCACGGTATTGGGACCGGTGGCAATGAACATTTGAGCATACGTACCTCGAAGAACCAGGCGGGCATTGGCGGAATGTACGCTGCGGCAAGGATGGCGGTCTCGATCGCGTCGTCACCCTCAAGCTCCTCCTGTGCTGCGAGGTAGAGGAATCGTTTGCGGATCATGCACTCAAAGTCGACTTTTGCAGTGCGTTCGACGAATGGTAAGTTGAGAATGTGGCAGCCTTCGGCGTATGCTTGGAGGAATTTGATGTAGCAGACCTCGGAGGGACTTTCACAGGTCAGAAGATAGTTCATTTTGATATTCCTGTGAGCGCAAATATTTAAATAAATTGTATACGTATGATGAACTGGTATAGAGTCGGGAAACGGTCGTACGCCAGAGGAACTAAAATTCGTGAAGGACAGTAATGTGGCTGCACGCCGTCAACATCCACTGGATCGGGGCGAGAGGCGGATCGAGCTTCATATATAGCATTCACACTGATGGTTAGTTAGCCGTCAGGCCAAATCATCGATTCCTCAAAGAATAAAAGACCCGGCTAATAGCAGCGCCGGCAAGGACGACCGGGTGCATACACGATCGATTGACGAAGTGAAACATAAATTGTCTCGCAGACCAGATGCTGGACGCAAAGGACATAATTGCACAGGTTATACAACCGCTGAGGTATTCTAAGTGGCCTACTTTTTAGTGTCCTGGCTCCCGATGCTCGAAATAAATGCGAGCTACGTACTGGGCATATCGTTGCATCGGCAGATTCAGTCGCTGCCAAGACGATACCATAGGCCATTTTTACACTGTTGTCGCATTTGCGCATTCCTCATTGACTCAGCTCAATACGAAGCTTGGACGGTGACGGGATGTGGGTGAGACACTCGGGGAATATCCCCACTTCTCGCCACGAGGGGACGGGAGAGAGCGGGGGGATTCTCTAGCAGACTGCGGTAAATCGTGCCTCTCGATAAAGTCCTTTGGCGAGAAACGAATCGAAACAAATCCAGCACGCTTCCATTGTCTCTGTTGGAATTGCGGTCATAGTCCCATTTGAAGCCTCAACAATTGGGCGTATCGAGCGCTTCCTTTTCGATACCAACTGGTCGGTTGCAGGGATCTCGAGCTAGATACAGAAACGTCTGACAGAATACAATAAGGATGTGACCTGGTCGGAATAATAGAATATATATCCCGTGGTTCCTGGCGTGCATTTGGGGCAGTAAAAGATGCAGACGCCTGTCTGATTTCAGCTTTCTTGGCATGTACGGTCGATTATACTTCCGAATTCCAGCAATAGTCATACGTAATCCATCTACGATACGCCAATGTATCCACGATATCGATGGCATGTGCATTTAGTGGTCCGTTCTACATTTGCCTCCAAGGTGCCATGCAATGGTCCGCTGTGCTGTGAGTTGGATATCCCCTGCCAAAAAGCGCCCAAGGCTCACAGGCCGGACATGGTAACGGCTCGCCAGAGAGAATGCACCGTCTTCGATCGAAATATCGCCTACTGAGGCGCGTCGGCTCGTCCGTTGCGACGAACTTGGTGTAGTTGATTTTGTGGACGCCATTTTTTGCCTGCTAACTGTCTATCCTGGCTGGGATGGACCCCGGTCGTCTTGGTGTAACTAGCCAATTCCGGTCAAATGCAACACAAAGGCCCGTTGGAAACGCGCATCACGATCTTGACGTGTTCGCATGCTCTCGAGCTCTCTCCATCGATATTAGTTTCGTATGATTGCAAAAGCCGAGGATCCGGACCAAAAGTGGGCTTGGCAGATTATCGGAGTAGCTCGGGCATTTACCGTGCTCGTTCTCGATCTTCCGTCGTATCCGTTGTATGCCGCTTAACTGAACTACATCCGTGGGCGCCGTCATGTTGTCTTGTTTCTTCTCATGTCAGCAGCGTGAGGCTGGTCTTGGCGGATGCGTCACGGCTGAGTACAGGTCGTCTACACGAGATTGCACCTCACCTCGTCAGGCGATCCATAAGTACTCACCAAGGAATTGTTTTCTTGGTTGATTGGGTGTTCCTGTGTGGATCTTAACTGGTTGGCATTGTAATGGCGTGACAATCAGCTGCCATTTGCTCAGCTCCGTGGCTAATACGACTCGCTCTTCGGCATAGGAATGTTCCGTGGCGTTTCCAGCTAGCTATATACCTATACTACATTCAACGTTATAGCGGGGTCCTGGGGCTAACCTCCGATACCTTACCCGTGTGCCTGAACCTCGCAGTCGGTAGCGTAACAAGGGGGGTACCGTACATATTCCTGTCTCCCTTCTGTTCTGTCGTGCATATGGTCGAAAGCCAGACATCGTGACCGCTAGATCAATTGTCGATATAGCGGCAACTCTGTACACGGTTAGACAACCCGCTCCGGTAAGGGTTGTAGGGACATTACTCGGGAAATTTGGCTTGCAGCTACGTCGACAGTTGCTACCAGCCAAGGGCAGCCCTCCGTTTTCAAAGATGATTAGGTCATCCATACTACAAGCATACGTAGTGAATCACTTTCAATGACCTCAATTGTTGCTGCGGACCAACTGATTGAACAAGTTTCATGTATTTCAAGTCTTGCTCCCTGGACACGAACTGACGGCTGGATGCATAAATGGTGACAGCAGAGTGGGTCGAGCTCAGAGCCCGATGTTCATTTACCGTGAAACACCTCTACAGTAAAACTACAAAGGGGGGGATTTAGCGGCATACAATAAGTCAGGGTATTACTTTTCCGTTCAGATTATCCTTCTTCAGGACAAGGATCGTTCCTTGCCAGAAAAGAGGCACTTCGAACCGAGGCGAACGATACATGTATACACCAGACTATCGATACGAGATGCTCATTTTCCATATCCGGAGATATATCAAGTTGGTGCCTAGAAAAAGGTTAGCCCGTCCCGGAGAGCGGGTACGGACCCGGCAGGTTGGTATCGAGTTTATGGTGTCTCATTCAAGCATTCCTCAACCCTACACATCAATATGACCATGAGAGCGTTCTATCGCCCGAGAGATCACGACTAGTTCATTATGCGGTCTATAGCTTGATCTAGGTTCTTGGAATCCATATTTCATGCTCACACAGTACTCATTCTCGTAGTAGCGGTGTTGCTTGAGTTTTTGCTCCAAGAGATCGCTGACACAAATACAACAAGAAAAGTGTTGTGTAGCTGTAGACATAACCGGCACGTATACTTGCCAATTCTTTGACCATCGAGTTTGCCTTTATTCTACGAAATATATCAATTGCTTATAACATTTCTTCAAAAGTTCATATTCAATTTTCGACTTCCTATCAGTGACGACTCTAAATCCATGAATGACAACATGAACAATACGTAAATGCTTCTCTTCAGTTTTATTGGTCGATGATCTATTGGGTTGAAGCCAAGCACATTGCAATAGTCTATAAAAATATCGCTGCGGCGAAGCTAAAAAATCCACTTGAAGTCTCAGTAGCATGCGCCTTTCTCAAATATATACATGTTACCATATATACAAGTGAGTGATCAAGCAAGCGGATAGACAAAGAGAAGACATTGCAAGGTTCTAATGCTAAAAGATAGAAGTTTCCAAACCGCCGACGCTAGATGAAGTCAACCATGGAGTCGTGCGTCTGTATACCATTTCTTCCGATCAAGATCGATACGATCGAATCGTCCGTCCATCCGTTGCACTAGTACTCTGCCGGACTTGTGTCTTCTTCCTTTTCATCCTCATCAGGATCACGTGGTTGTTCTTCTTGATCATCGTCAGATGGAGGCGGGGCTGGCTTCGCGTTCTCGCCTGGGTTGAGATCTTCCTCATCAGGCGGTGGTGGCTCCTTAACGACTACGACAACAGTCTTTTCAACTTCCTCATCATCGATTGGAGCTTGCTTGCCAGGCTTTGGTTTTGGCGGGTGAACGGGCTTCGGTTTAACGAGTTGGAATGGGAAGCATGCTCCGAAGTGGCCATTGACGGCGTAGTTTTCACATCGCACCATACAAATGTTCCTCTGATCGCCAACCACGCCGTTGCACTCCATATCGGCTGGGATTCGCAACGTGAACGGGAAGCTCTTACGGCTTCCAGCACCTCGGAAAGATTTAGCCTTCGCAGTGCCGGGGACCTGGTCCTTACCAACAGGAGTATACCACTTCTTGTCCCAGTTCATCGGGACGCCGCTGCGGCTGATCTTACACCTGTAGGGACCAGCACCGTCCGCGTTCACCTGGTAGACCATGGCTCTAATCCATCCACCCCTGGTACACTGGGGAATCTGTCCTTTCCGAGAACGGTCGAGACTTTCCGCCGCCCAGTCAATCAGCTTCGGAGCTGGACATTGGAAACAGTGGTAATTCTTTTGGGCAGCGGTCATTTTCCCGAAATTGAGAGTCTTCGTCCCTACTTTGATGTTCGGATGCTTCGAGTAGTAGTTGATCACAGTTTTGAGCGTTGTACCGCAATGGTTGACCCAGGCCGCTCGGTGAGGCTTCGCTCCTTTCTTCTTCGGGTAGCATTTGCTCCACTTTGACATTGGGACGGGCGGGTTGTTCAAGACCGTAACGTCCTGCTGAAATGGTATCTGAGCAGTTCCCGTACGAGGTGCCCTTTCATCGACACCGAAACCGGTCATCTTCCTGCCGGGACTCGCGTTTCCGATGAAGTTCAGGAAGACGGCATGGCCTGCGATCTCCGGAGCCAGTGTCAGGACGACAATGGCAGCAGGAATTTTAAAGTACATTTTGAACGAGTGAAGTTATATCAGCTGCCACTAGTTATAGTGGCGCCGATATTCGAAGGAGTGAAAAGCCCAAGGAAAAAAGAGAGACTGAGGCTAGTTGCCTTAAAAGGAATGTATGAAGTTTGTCAGATAGAAGGAGGGAGTCTCAAAGAACTCAGCGTGATGATGAAAAAATAACAGACACTCATCCGGGTCCCGATGATGCATTTATATGTCATCGGATCTCGCAAACTTGCTCCTAGTCGCATACGCAAAGTGCTAAGGTCTGACTCGAGACATCCTAGAGAGCAAGGGAGGTAGAGACAGCGCCAAAGCTCTAGAGCAGAGGAAGCTACAGCTTCTAGCGAGCCATCATTGATACATAGACTGATATTACAACTGCTTAAAGCTCACAGCCTGCTAGTTAGCCCCTTTGGAGATCTTGTAGCGAAAGTAATCGTATAGCAGACACATTGGACTCGCTAACGCACGGTGCCGTGAAGATCCGAGTGGCTGCAATGGACCAGCAGCGACTACGCCCTCCCTGTTTGGTTACCAAGAAAACTGGGCCTACGAGCAGCAGGGTCCTAGGAACATACATGAGGTACCATGATCTCAACTCTCTAGCTTGTGGTGACCTGAATGAGGGTGACGAGTTGAAAGAATTGCGCCGGCTCTCTTTTCTCTTTCGGGCTGAATACCGCGGCGCAACCCAACAAACGGGTGGCTTCGTCGGCTAGTTGATTTTTAATTAGACGTTTAATGCGCGGCCGTTAGGCTATACCTGTCTTCAGCGGCACCAGTGGCTTGCATCAGCTTCTGCATACGATTACCCGCTCCGGTCGTAGTCGCACATAAATACAGAAGCGATGTCATTATACCTTGGCAGAGGTGAAAAAAAGTCACCACTGGAACAGTCGTCTCAAATGAACTCGGTATTGCAACCCGGTTTCGAGCAAGGCATCTTGATAAAAATTATTCCTTATAACCAAGCTGTTATATGTTTGACTTAGGACGCTTGGAAGACTCGGCACTCTATAAACAGCAGTCAAATGCCGAGTTTTTCGTGTTTATCCGACAATCTCGCATAAAACGTGGAATATAGGTGTTATAACTCGAACTCAGTATACCTTTCATCTAGATGCATCGGCTGTCAACGTAGGGGTGTGTACTATTGCTTTCAGCTCAAAGCTAGCGATGAGGGTGGTACTAAAAAACCAAAGATGTATTATACTGACGCTAAGCCGCCCTACTCCATTAATCGATCCGCTGTTCAGCTTCCTATGTGCCATCGAGTCAAATACCTATCTCGGATTCGGAGATCGGCTAGTTCTGGCCTGCAGTATGCAGGATATGGCTTAGGATTCAAGGCGCGCAGTAGGAAAACCGCCTACAATATCTCATCCGTATGATTTTCCGAGAAACGAACGTACAGTAGCGTATATCTCGCGCCAGCTCGACAGCATTGCAGTCGAGAGACCGGCATGCAGACTTGAACGCGCGAGCCTGAGATTTTGTTCATCTGCTCACCAGCTTGCAGATCAACTCTACCGATCTTGGCAGCGCGATCCGCAGCAAGATAGTTCTGCCGGAGACACGCCTGTAGCAAGGGTCCGAAGGATGAGGTGCGAAGTTATAACGTTCATAAGGCGGTGGCGCTTGTGTAGCATACGCTTCAAGATGGGTTAGCTCATTCAGTCGGAAGCTTAACCGCTCGCAAGGCAAGCCCAATACAGTCTAGTCGTTTGATATCGCACTTGGCCGGTGCTTCCGATCATATATAGACGCTCAAGCTGATGGGACTGCCGAGTGGATCCGTTCGGACCGGCCAGACCGAGTCGTTCCTGAATTTTGTGCAAACGAACCTTATCTTCATAACGGTGGGCGCAGCTTAGCTTCGGATCGGGTTGGCAAATTCATACAACTGCTTGAAATATCCAGAATGGCTCGTAGAAAATATCACACCGGTGCTTGCCAGTATAGTAGAGCTCGAGTCAGCTTCTCGTGAACTATGGGGCTTCGGATGAGCGAGTCTGACACGCGAATTCCACGTTCGTGGACTCTTCATTCTATCGACCTGGTCTCGCACATGCACGCCAGGTTGTTGGCGCTCGAGACCGGATCGTTGACGGGACCATGACCATTGTCTACACACATGTCTGCGATGCACACGAGTGCATACTGGCATCGTTACATATAAAAATGTATTCCGGGTATATCGATCGGAGTCAGCCTAACAAGTCTAGATATAAATATCTTTGACATAATGAGACCTCGTAAAACTAAGCCAGATTTAGTTGTAATAGTCAGAAAGGTTTTCTTTTGCAGAAGTAGACTGTATAGGACGTACGATAGGGAAAGCAAGAATAAAAAGGAAACCTCTCTCTGATTTTTTCTTCTTCGAAACTTTTGTAAGCTGAATTATGCCTTTGCAAATTTTCTGGCCCAGAGGATCGGCTGTCTGGTTTTGATTAGGAGACAACGCTGTATACATGCACTTATGCTGATGAAATACCGCCGTCTCCGACATAGACCGCAGGGAGTCTGCACAGGAGACATCTAAATACCATATATGTTAGTTCTTATATGAAATATGTAAGCTTCATTTTCCTATCCTGGGAGCAGTTTCAATATCAAAGCAATTGATACGACATGTCACCACAAAGAGTTCCCATATTGTAAACGGCTATGGCCGTTTAGATTTGGGAACATAACACAGCAAAGGAAGTTTTACCAGCTTCGGTGCTTTCCTTCATGCTCTCAGACCTCCAGGAGGACCGAGTCACGTATTCTAGAGAAGCGGGGTTCAATATCGGAGTTGGCTTTTCGGACGATGGACATTGCACGCTCGGCCATTCTCCGCGAGTCAAAGCTAGCTTGTGTTACCAAATTGGCCTCAAGGACGTCGTCCGTAGTCGTCTTTGCCATTGGTTTGTCCCGAGACGTCGGCTAGTGGTGCTTTGTTGATGCCTAATTGCTACCATTGGTACTTGTAGCCTCATGGTGGTACAAAAAGATATCCACCTGCCTACCTCAACATTCTATCGCAGACGACATGTATCTTGTCTGTCAATAAATCTACGAGATCTCAGACTACTATACTGCAGAGAATATGTCATGAAGATTCGGTTTTCTGGACAATTATCTAAAATCGAAGACCTAAGTCAAGGCTTGGAGCGGGCGAAGTTGGTACACTCAGAAGCTCTTTCAGAAACCCGCGGGAAGATTTCCCCTCTTTGGAACTTTTCGCATATATGGTTGCGCGTACTCGAGCGCCAGTGCCTAGCTGCATTACAAACCAATACGACCGTTCCATGAAACAACAGGCACGATTGACAGATGTCTCGTTATGACATACCAAACAACCGATCTCTCGGAACGAACGTCCAAACTCCGAGCCGAGCGTAGATACAACGACGAGTTGATAGTACAGTCTACTATAGTGCGGCTCACGACCCCGGCCGAAGAATTGGAACGTACAATCCACCTTACCATCCCGGCATCTGAGAAGTCCAAGGATACGGGTGCAGGCATATATGTTTCGTCGTCATCAGGTCGCGTGGTGTAGCTGGCCCAGCCGTCGGTGCCGTGGATGCCTTCGACGTCTTCCACTATTCGCTTATCATGATAGCTGGCTATAGTTCCAAGGCACCGAGGCCGAAAAGGGGAACTCGTCCGTTTGCTTGCGCTGGCATGCAAAATTCACGTCTTGCAGCTAGAGTGACCCCGCGATCGGGAGCTCTGATGTCGACGCGTGGGGTTTCGAGGTGTGTGTCTATAGTATAGCTTGTAGCTTGTCTAGCTGGATAGTCAGTTTGCTCCCACGTAGATACATGTTGGTACTATTAAGCGGAAGAAGAAAAAACATAGTCGCTACCTGCACTATCGACTCCCTGATCCTTGCCGGACGTCCTCGTGGACAGTGTTTACAACATGAATGCTCACCGAAGATCGGTCTAAAGCAGAATGCGAGGTCGCTCGCGAGGCCTAATCGGGAAGGTAAAGACATCCAGCCTTTGGTGGTGCTTCGTGGCTTATACGATGCAATAGTCGCTTAATGATTCAGTTACTTAATTCCTAGACGGTGAGATGACATCGCTCCCAAGGTTCAATTGGTGTCTTGCGAGAGCTTCTACGACGCCAAAAGCGGGGTGTGTCAAATTGGAGTCTGGGGCGCCATAGCCTGGCCCCTGCACCTGTTTGCTGTCGACCCTTGAACCCGGCCTCGCCGACGACATTCGCGGAGTTCGCTTTTGAATTTGTGGGGTCGTATAATACGCGGACAGCTGACTCGGACGATGGCTATCATTATCGGTGTCTGGCACTTGTAAACGCGCAGCGTCAGCCGGACTTGATGCCTAAAACGCCATTGTGCAGTTGAACCAGAAGGTTGGTATTATAAATAAAGGTCCCGCTCGCCCGCCGAGCTCGGCTTCATGTGAAAGATACAAAAGCTTGGGATTCTCAGCCGTGCGATTGTACCAGCCACTTTCAATTTCATACAGTCTTTTTTCGTCGGGAACTGTTGCCATTATGAAACGCCGACTAAGTTGGAGAGGACCGGCCATTATCCTTCGAATACAGTTCGAATCGATCCTTGAACGCAATCCATTCGCATCGAATCAAACTTACGGAATTCATGGCGCTACGGACCAACCGGCACAGCTAGAAAGCAAACGATGAAAAAAGTTAATCCATTTCGTACGGCGCTAGACGGATAGCGATCTGGAAGGGAGATATTCAGGGTCCTTGTCAATTGGCAGTTTGCGAAGCGGCAACTAAGCTGGGCCCGATGGAGCGTGTTGTGCTAGACAGCTTTGGCAGGAGCGATGTCCAAAAATGCTCAGGCACGACGATAGTTTGAAAATACTACGACGTGACCGCAGGGAAATTGCTGAGTTCTGACCGGAAAAAGCGGACGGAAAAGTCCCATCTCTATTTCGAGGGATATCGTCGAACGCCAAAGGCACAGCCCGCAAATAGGAGCTCGCAAACTCGTTGTTCCCAGTGCTGCCGAAGAGGTTCCGTGGTTCTAAGCTACCGCCTGTCCCCAGTGCCACAACCTGATAGCCAATCTCAGTGGAAAGGCTGTTTGAGGATTGTAACTTTGTGGTCCGTTAATTTAACACCGTGTCTCTTCGTCCATAGCCTCATGTGCCCGGATCTCGATGCATATCGAGCGGCAGAATCCTCAACGCATTCAGGAACTCAATACGAATATCTCATAGTACAATCATGCGGAATGCTGGTCGAATGCTGATACTTCGCTTTCAGCTTCTCCGACACCCTAGATATCCAATTTATCGAAGATTTCGATGGCAATCAGGCCGCTTGAGCCATCGTAAATCGTTCCTGAGAAAATGTGATGTAGAGCTCCGGTAGCTACCTAGCTCCAGTAGCCGTGGAGCGAAACGAAACAAGCAGCTCAGTTCATCACCAAAAGCTTGATCTGCCATGCTTATTCGAAACTAGTTAGCTGCCAAATCAGTCCAAACAGAAGATCTCACCCAGGCGGAATGAGTTGTCTCGTCAATCAGATCTGGCACCAGAAACTGATTTTGAACAGCGATATAGAAAACTCGAAAAATATGTTTTCTTCAATTTCGGATATCTCTGAAGTGAAGTGTTCTTTCGCCCTGAATGCGAGTCATCGACGTTGTGAGGTGTGGTGGATCCGTCCGGGTTCCGAAGATTAGATTCTCCACCACACCAGCCATCTGCCGCGGGTTAAACGACTACCTATCAGACGATTGGACGAGAGCCGACGTCGTAGGGCGACAGCCGAACAAGATCGTCATTGTTATCCACACTATTGTTTGTTCCCAAGCGCCCAGATGTTTCTCGTATTTCTCCAGCTTTCCTGGCGTCCACATGCATGGTCTGTATGGATTTGGATCCCGTATTAATTCACATGTGCTCTTGAGTTTCGGCTGGTTACATCTCGAGAGTGAGACAGATGGCTTTCGATCCATGTTCGCGGCATGAATCCGCAGTTGATTCCAAGAATATATTGCATAAGCCGGGTAAAACGAGAAAGCCATGGCGACCAGCCACGATGATGAAGCCGCTTACAATTGTTGGCCTCTCCTTTAGGCGAGAGCTGCAACACACTTTCGTGAGCTGCATATGCCCTTCGTATTTTATGTCATGAAAACCTGGAGTTTCTATGTCCGGAGCGCGGAATCTACCGTTGATACGGGTCCTCGATATTGCTATCAGCAGTTAGCGCAGGAAAGCCAGTGGGTCAGAATTGACATGTATTCGGTTCAATTTGTACTCCCATTTGTACATTCGACGGTTGCGTCCAGCGTCTCGTCTACGAGACAACATTCGACTACAAGGTCCAAAAAACCAGGGAGGACCGAAAGGATTAGAATACTCACAGGATATGTTTCGTCTTTCATCCAGCTGCCTCCATGTCATACAGAGCATGGCAGTGTAGTGCAACACTGAAAGCTTGGGAACGTCAGGTGCCTCACCTGCCAAGCTGCTGCTAGGCAAGCTGTTAGCTGCTAGGAACCGCTCCTACCAGGCCAGGTATAGATGCTCCCCAGAACATACCTCGCACCCAAAATAAAACGGGACACAACATCTAGAGAAACGACAGATGAGATGCTTGTTGCCTCCACCTCCACTCTTCGTACCCCGGAGACTAGGCAAAGATGCTTTCTTTTTCACGAGCAATCCAAACGCCCATGCCCGGAACCGAGTTAACCTTATTGGTGTCCTTGGCTACAGCGCAGGGGACCGTTCGGCCTCATCTAAATGGCATCTGAAGCTGTCAACGCTAAGATTCGAGCATGGCCGTTGGTATGCAGCATCGGCCAGCCAGGGCGCCAATTGGGCAAGTTCTCTGGTAGTCGCTCGAGGAGGAGTGGCAGAGGCTGGGGAAAAGTATATAACTTCTCGTGCGTTCCCTCGATCAGAATGTCATTTTTTTGCGCAGTGTCGTCGATGCCGGCTCCTCGTCTGATATTCCGGTTGATTTTTTGAAGTCGGTTTTCTTTTTTGGCAATTTGATACCCTTTTGTTATAGTTCTTCTCTTTTTGCGGAAAAATAATGGAGACGGCGACGAGACTATTGCTCCTCGGGGGCAGCCTGTTGAGTTTCTTCCAGGCCACCGTCGCAGCCCCCATCGCGGAGCCGAAGACGAGCATCGGAATTGGCATTGACTTCACTCCGGATTCCAATCTGCCGTTGCTGAAGCTGCCGTACGCGACGTACCGGGCGGCGGAGTACGACCTGCTGAATGATGTGAGTTCGTGTTCATATTGTTGGATTCACGGTGGCTGTCATGTCTGTTGAATGTTCGTTCGTGGTTGGTGGCGCCTGCACGCTGCTGTCTCGCGGCCGTGCTTAAGCGAACGCGGGGAGCGTGCTGAGCCGGCCGTCCGAACTTCTCCGTTTCAATTTTATTGGCCCCTGCCGCGCCGCAACTGCAACTTCGGAACAACCGCTGACGATATCTCGCCCACACACAGTTCTACAAGTTCAAGAACATCCGCTTCGCGGCCCCGCCAACCGGCGCACTCCGCTGGAAGAAGCCAGCGCCGCCTCTGCAGGAAGCTGGCATCCAGACCGGCGATGTCGGGTATCAGTGCATGCAGGCAACACCTGCTTTCCTCAACGGTGAGTGTCACTAAAGTTCGAAGTCGGGCTCGGCTCAAGGATAGAGACTGCGCATCCCTGCGGCACGATAAGGACGATGCGCTAATTAAATTGCTCCGGAACAGTCGCATATCCGGTCTTAACCATCGAGCCACAGTCGGAGGACTGTCTGTTTCTCGATGTCTACGTCCCTTCTGCCGCAATCAGCGGGAAGGCGAAGAACCTCCCCGTGATGTTCTGGATTTACGGCGGCGGATATGGTACGTTCAAGTCGTCTGAATAGATTCCCCTCAGAAGCGAAGCTAACTGATTTCGGCACGATAAAGCTCTGGGAGCAAAGGACTTCTTTATGTGAGTATAGCCAGCGTCCGAGTTCATGGGAAGTCAAGAAACAGCCTTCTAACAAGCGATGATATGTAGTTATAATGGCGCGCCTTTGATGAAGTCCGCGCAAAACAAGATGATATTCGTAGCACCCAACTACCGTATGGGCGCATATGGCTTCTTAGCCGGCCCGACTGTCGAGAAAGGCGGAGTGCCCAATGCCGGCCTTTGGGACCAACGTGCGGCTCTCCAATGGGTCCAAGATTACATCGGCCTCGTGGGCGGCGATAAAACCGCAGTCACCGCAATGGGCGAGAGCGCAGGCGGCGGCAGCATCACCCACCACATCGTCGGAAACGGCGGTACACTAGACCCGCTGTTCAAGCGCGCAATCATCCAATCCCCAGCCTGGCTACCCCAATTCGACGCCGGCCAGCTGGAAACCCAATACGCAAGTTTCGAGGCCCGCGCCGGCTGCGCCGGCAAGGGCATCGACTGTCTCCGCAGCCAGCCGACCAACATTATCGATAAAGCCAACCGCGGTGTGATCGCATCGCAATCCTACGGCACATTCGGCTTCGGCCCCGCCGTCGACAACAGCTTCATTAGAGACCTGCCGAACATCGAGTTCGCCAAAGGCAACTACTGGAAGAACCTCGACAGCGTCATGGTCGGGCATACCTCCAACGAAGGCTACCTCTTCACCGACCCAGCAAAGGTCACCAATGAGGATGTCCACACTACCATCACTGGCACTTTCAGCAACGCCACGCAAGGCACCATCAACAAGATCCTCGACATGTACCCGACCCCGGGTCTGTTCAAGAAGTATCTAACAACGTACCTCCGCGCCGCGGACCTCATCGGCCAGTTCATCGTGACCTGCAACACCCGTACCATCGCGCAGGCGTTTCCGGGTAAGACTTGGAATTACCAATTCTCAGTCATCCCAGGCCTCCACGCTGAGGATGTCATCTTCACGTTCTGGCATCCGGGTATCAAGCTCGGCCCGCTCGAGCTGGACTTCAGCCTCGACTTCCTGACGTCAAAGAACCTGGCGACGGGCTGGCAGAGCTACTTGACCAGTTTCGTGAGGTCCGGCAATCCGAATACCTACCGTGAGACCGGTGGATTGCCATGGACGATCAACTGGGATAAGTCGCGGGTTGGCGATACGGTCAGCGCGCTGAACATGGATCTACTGGGCTTCAGTATGATTAACGACCCCGACACCGATGCTTCGAGGTGCGGGTTCTGGCAGAGCAATGTCTGGACCGGGAGGAGCTAGCCGACTCAATTGTGCGTGTGTTGAGTTCCTCGTAGCAGTCTACGATGATACCAGAGTCTTTATTCATTTCCTTACCATTTCCTTATATATGGCTCGATTCGATTCCCCTTGATGAAGATTTGGTTTAGCATGTACACATATACCCACATTGGCCGGCGTTTTGCTCTGAGCAGGAGGAATGGTTACGCTCATTATGTAGATATGATTGATATCCTGGGAGGGAATTATATACACGATGATCTAGTTAATAGCCAATGTATCTATCTTTGAATATATTTACATAATCTACACATGCATCATGACGCTGTAGTGATTACTGGATATCTCCTTTGACCGACACATACATTGAGCTTATTTCGTTCTGAACCTCCAAGGGACAACTAAGTAGTTATATTACATTAGACGGCTAGATCCTGCTAATTAAAATTAAGTCCATGAGAAAATTAACAGTCTCGATCCCCAAAATATAGTATACACAACAAGCCCACCGCTTCAATTGGATTAGATATTCACCAAGGTAACGTCCGCCCCAGCCGTAATCCTCACCGTCCGCTCCCCCGTAAACTCAATCCTAATGACGGGAACCCCCTTCGAATTCTTAAACCCATACTTCGCCTTCGCCAAAATCACACCAACCCCCTCACCCCCGCCACCAATCCCCACACTCGCCGCCGCCCCAATAAAGCTCGAGAAAATACTAACCGCAATCTTCCAAACAAGCACCTGCGATTCATCAAGATCGATCCCCACAATCGTCTTCCCATCGCCGCTGAACGTGAGGAATTGAACAGTGCGTTGCTGCCCCTCCAGACTCGCGACGGGTTTCGCGCTGTTGAGATCGTAGATTGTGATCGCGCGCGGTGAGGCCGATATCGCGAGCCGCTGACTGGGTCTGTGGAACGCGATGGTCGGGTATGCGTCCACCACTTCGTTGACGAGTTCGGAAACATACTGCAGCACACGTTCACGGATCTGTCCGCCCTGCGGATCGAGGATTTTGACGACGGCGTCCAGCACGACTTTTAGGATCTCCGGCTCCGCGAACAGGCCCGGGTCAGCCCGGACGATGCTGATTACGGTCTTTTTCGCAGCGACCGAAAGGTTTATCAAGTCGGTGAGGGTGGTTACTGCGATGCCCTTTTCGGGCGCGGCGTGGGAAATGCAGTTTGCTAATCCGGAGGCGAGGAGCGGTGCGTTCTTCTGGGCGATCTTGATGAAGGCGTTGGTGATTGTGGACGTGCGGTCTGTGGGCAGGGAGGGGGTGGCGAGGATGCGCATGAGGATGTGGATGACCTCGAAGGCGTCGAATTCGCTCTGCCAGCTGAGCCAGCCTTCGCTGACGAGGTCGACTGCGACGTCTTGGTAGGCTTTGTCGCTATCGGTTAGGAATAGCTCGATTGAGAGGGCGACGTTGCGACGTAGTCTAGTACGATGATTAGCTTGATTCGTTGTAAATTGGGAGGGGTGTATGTGGCTTACGCTCTATCGATCTTAAACTCGGACGTGTTTTCGTGGTCGAGCATGATGATGATCACGGACAGCACGACAACGGAGCGAAGCACATCTTTCAGAGTGAAGAGCTCCGGCGATATCTGCGTCGGTACTGTCGTAAAAGTAAGTATATATCTTAGCTGTAATCGTTGTCTCAACGGCGGGTTCTTACGGAAGTCCTGCCAATAGTCTATTGCATGTCTGATCTCCTGCTGCCTCAGCAGAGATAATTCGATCTGCAAAAGTATCCGGCACGAGCCTCGAATCCAAGCTGTGCACAGTTAGTCGTCGATTTCATAATCTAGTAGTATGAGGGTATGTTTACTCACGGTTTTGGTCCGCCCAGAATTCGGAGAGCAACGCCAAATCTAGCCCGGCGCCTCCACTATCATGCCGATGCCTCAAAAGCGACACGGCCGTCTTCTTCAACAGCTCCTCCCCATCAGACGTCGCCTCGGATGCCGTCGTCAAGTGAAGGATAGCATACACTAACGCACAGACCGACATGACCACCTGCGTTCGACCGCGAGAACTCATCTCCCTCCACCGAACGGTAGCCTTCTGCGCTCTATCCCTCATCATGATGGAGATATCCCCGCCGCCGTCAAACTGCGCGAGCGAGACGCTCGACTTGCACTCCACCATCATCTGCCTGAGTTCAGTAGAACCATCCCCCGGGAGACATTCATCCAAGACACCAAGGTAATCCACGAGAACGGTCAGCAGGCTTCGGGCCGGCAGAAGCATATCTGCACCTATCGGTACGGGCTGCGCTGTTTCAATGCTGCTTCTAGCTTTATGCAAGTACCGGATTATGGCGAATATGTCGACAGTGGCCGTCGGGTATCCATGCATACTCGGCGCCTTGCTATCCCTGACAATCGACGTCGCCGAGCCCGGGCCCACGTCATTCTTAGCATCAGCAAGTCTATGTTCTCGCCACGGCTCCTTCGAACTGTCCAGATCCACGACGTTATGGCCCTCGCGAAACGTCGCTGACTGTGGAGACTCGCTGTCGTTCACGAGTGCTTTCCCATCCATCGAATCGACGTCCCACAGCCGCTTTCGGCCATCGTGGTCGATGAGCAGTAGGATATTCCGGCCCTTTTGCGTCGCCACGCAGACGAGCTTGCGCGGCGCCATGGCGGACGGCAGCGTTAGCAGCGTGCGGACTTTGAACGGCGACGATTCGCTGACGGCGGGGATGATGTCTACTATTGAGGCGCTCCCGTTTTCAGAATATACTAATAAGGTGGAGCGGATCCTGGGTGCCAGGTCTGCCGGGAGGACGACGGCGCCGGCGATGGGGCCCGGATGCAGGGAGAGACAGGCGGAGATCTGGAAGGATTCCGGCTCGGTGAGGTAGATGCAGCCGTTGTCCAATCCCACGACGAGGTAGTTTTGCTCTTCTGAGGCGGCGGTTTTGGGGAGCTGGATTGGCTGGAGGATGTTGATGTGGTCGCTGCGGTTTGGGAGGGAGATGGCATGGCTGGGCGATGAGAGGTCTAGGAGGAAGTGGTCGAGGTTGTATAGTTTGAGGGTATTGCCCATTGCGAAGACGAGGTTGTGAGCGAAGAGGGCTGAGGCTGTGGAGACACCCTTCTTGTGCCCGCCCGTCCTCTCGTCCGGTTCCTGGAGATCTATATTTACATTGTATTAGAATCCTGCGCTTAACTAATAGGGAGGAGTGAGAATTACCTGGATGGCTCCATTGTAGAGGCTCCCGAGAAGCCTTAGACCCGGTGATAATCGAGTTCGAACCGCTGTTGGTCACGGTGAATGCAGTGACCTGCGTCTTGCCATCCGGCGACTCGCCTGCAGCGTAGAATATCGTCCTGTAGTCCGGCGACTGCAGATGCGACACGCGCTCCAGCGCCTCCAACCCGTCGGCATTATATATCGTTATATCGCCGCCCTCAAGAAAGCAATATATCAATTCGCCCTGGACAGCCGCGCTTCTGACCGCCGCCACCTCGTCGACCGACTGCAGAAACGTCAATCTGATCCCACCGCTCTTAACGCACTGGTACACACACAGCCCGTTCTTCTGCACCACCAGCACCTTATTCTCATCCTCCTCCTTCGCATCGTAGAACAGCAGCGCGGACACCACATCGCCCAGCCGCTTATCCCCTATCGCCAGCGGGGTCTCCTGCACCCTCGTGATATCGATCACCCCCGGCGGCCGCTTGACGAGCGACCACGGCTGCAGATTGCCCTCCTTCTCGACCGTGAACACGGTATTGTGCGATGCGCCGGGAATACTCAGCACGCTCGGCCAGTCCTGATGGCCCGTCCACAGCGATATGGGCGCCAGCGTGGTGAACGACAGCACGATAATCGACGTGGCGCACCCGTACACGAGGACGTAGTAGTCCGTGAGCCAATTGAACTCCAGCGGCTTACCGTCGGCGTTGACAGCGGGGATCGGCACGACGGCTAGCCCGCGCGGACGGGCCTCGAAGACGCTTTCGGCAGCGTGCAGGCACCGGCCGTCGGCCGCATCCCATTTGCAGATGCTGCCGTCCAGCGACAGGCTGAGCAGGATGACGTCATCTTTTCCATTGGGCGAGCGGATGGCGATGGACTCGAAGGCGACGATGGCGGCGTCGTGGCCGCTTAGGTAGGTGTGTAGGCGCTGGCGGGTGCCGTCTGCCGCTGCGGAGGAGATGAGAGCGATGGCGCCGGATGTGTAGCCGATGGCGAGGAGGTGGCGGGCCCGGATGAAGTATGAGGCGGTCGGAAGGCCGAGCGACGACGGAAGCTGGCGGTCCGGGGTGTGCGCGAAGCCGAGGGTCAGCGGTGGCGATGCCATTCTGGTGTCGCGCGGGCCATGTAACTAGAGTCTGTGGGGTTTTCTGGATTGCTGTATATTATCGATGGTGGAGATCTATCAGGTACCGGTCCAGCTGGGGCTGATGTGTCCTGCGATCGAGGGGTCGTCCATCGTCCGGATCATGGGGCTTGGTGCGGAGGCGCTGGTGCGGCGTGGTGTCTCTCTCTCGTTCGGTGGGCAGGGCACATCGGCTGGTTAACCGTTCAGGGACAATACTGATTCTAGGTATTACTACTTCTAACGTAACTTAAATCCCTGACGAAAACTTTCGACGACTGAGAAATCACGACGCTAGCCTCGCCCGTCGACAACCTGCATCGACCGCATAGCAGCTCTTCTTCGAGATGGGGAAATCGTAAGTTGACGCAATCCCACAATTGTTACGCGCGTACAGCACCAGTTACATATACCAACTGACGTTTGTCGAAATATACTACAGATCAAAGGACAAACGGGATTCGTACTACCGGCTGGCGAAAGAGCAAGGCTACCGCGCGCGGTCCGCCTACAAGCTTCTGCAGCTCGACGCGCAATTCAATCTCTTCAAAGATGTCACAAGAGTAGTCGACCTATGCGCCGCGCCAGGCTCGTGGTCGCAGGTCCTCTCACGGTCACTCATCACCAAGAACAAAGATTCGAACAAGGACGCGAATCGCAACGTGGCCGATGCAGCAGAACGGCAGGCGAAGCCAAAAGTGAAGATAGTAGCGCTGGATCTCCAGCCGATGACTCCTCTGCCCGGCGTCATAACGCTACAGGCAGACATAACGCATCCGTCGACGCTGCCATTAGTCCTGCAGCATCTCGAGAGTGACTCCGCGAATGTGGATCTCGTGGTCTCGGACGGGGCTCCGGACGTGACGGGCCTGCACGATCTGGATGAGTACATTCAAGCGCAGCTGCTTCTCGCGGCGCTCAACCTGGCGACGTGCGTGCTTCGTCCCGGCGGGAACTTTGTGGCCAAGATCTTCCGCGGGCGCGACGTCGCCGAGCTGTATTGCAAGCTGCGGATATTTTTCGACAGAGTCACCGTCGCGAAGCCCCGCAGCAGCCGGGGCAGCAGCATCGAGGCGTTCGTGGTGTGTGAGAATTACAGGCCGCCGCCGGGGTTCGCGCCGTCGTTGGAGAGACCCATATGGACGGGGCCGACGAGGCAGGAAGATGTGGAGGGGCAGATTGCGGAGGTTAGCCTTGAGGATATCGAGGGTACGCCTGGTGGACGGTGGGTAGCGCCGTTCATAGCGTGCGGGGATCTGTCGGAGTGGGATTCGGACGCTACGTATCAACTGCCAGAGGTGGATGAGAACGGGGTCAAGAGGGTCAGCAGGGACCCCGTCCAGCCGCCGACAGCACCGCCGTACAAGACTGCGATTGAGATGCGGAGACGGCAAGGGAACGGTGGCAAGATTGGGGATTGATTGAGACAGGTGTATTTTCCTGTCGAGATCCCATGAATCCATCGACCGGCAGCCTATCAGGGATGGATTTTAGATTTCAAGACTCGACGCTCGGTCCGAGCCCCGCACGGCAAAGTGTGAAGGACTCGAGGGGACCAGAAACACTCCGCAGCTGAGCGGGGTAAGCATTGGATCCTATTTCGTGTAATTCGTCCGCAGCAACAGCACCAGCAGTAGGATTGAGTTTGACAGGGCCAGAAGCGCAGTCTTTTTTTTCCCTTCCCGATATCGAGAGAGAGATTTCGACAATGGCAATGCATAAGCGAGAAATAAGTTGCGGGAGGGCTATGCTGAATCTGGAATCGAAACGGAGCCGATAGCTCGAGCCTGCTCTGATTTGCCAGCGGTTTCAGCAGTTGCTAGAGTTTTTTCTTTGAAGATGTGAGTCACGGACGGGCGATATTGCGAGACTGCGGTCTGGCGAAGACGGGCGCCAGCTTGACTAGCCATAGCGCTAGTATGTGGGAAGACGGGAGGAATGGCGGTATAGAACTACTAGTATATCACAGGTACTTGGTATCACCAGGTGGAAGAACGGTATGCGAAAAAGCACTCATAGAGAAACAGCTGGGAATTATAATCAGAGAGTTACGTCCGGGAAACCCGTGATATGGTGCGATTTGCCTCAGCTATCGTTCCATCTCACGTCATGAGCCGAGTGGCCAGGTCGACCGCAAGCGAGAAAGGAAATAACGTTGGCAGGAATATTTAGTATATGTCAGTCTATCTGGTCGGTCTCAGGGCCGCCGTTGGAACGAGAACTTTATTTTTGGCCAAAAAGAAGGAAAGAAGGAAGCGCAAAATTAGATTCGGGTCTCGTTCGAGGAGCGCTTTGACCAGTAGGAAGCAGCAGCATCGGCGGCCGAAGGTCACCTGTCGTCTCGTAGACAGTCGATGTATACTACCGCAGAGGTAATGTATCATACAGCATATGCATGTTGTACTGTACATTTCCGGCTGTCGAAGAGCCAACAGGTGACGGAGGCGGAGGGACCAGCTGGCCAACCGAAACCCCGGTTCCTGCGCCCGAGAAGCAGCCATCTGGACGGAGCTTTGTAACTGTACCTGCGAAGTGCATATATATGCATATGCTAGTGCGATAATAAGCACTCGTGCCTGGAAGCACGCATCGAGCTGCCCTCCTCGCTTGTTCCGACGGATCAGTAGTACATACATGTGTGTAATGTATGTACGTCGACTGCATTTGACAGCGGTCGGTCAATGAGTGAGCGATACGTAGTATACTTCGTACATACATACGTCGACGGGCATCGTTTTCGTTTCGTCGCCCGATTGGGATTGCAATCTATAGATAAGTGAGTGAGTATTGATAGTATACTAGCTTGGTGCCGACCCGGCTTTCATGCAGGACTGCAAGCTCGCAGGGGCCTTGTCGACGTCTGCCCAGCGTCCGCGTGTAGAAGGCTGGTTGGGCTGGCCGCTGCAGCTCGAACGACTCACCTTCGAATCAATAGAACGGGTGGCCGTGCTGGCCAATGCATCTTTTGGACAGGGAGATGGTATAGCTGTAGTGCTAGTAGATGATCGTGCCGGTGAGGAGGATCGAGTCATAGCAGAAATTGGGAATGTCGCATTGCTAGCAACTCCCGAAGCGCACAACATCACGATATATATATCCAAACACCCGCACCAGCAGCTTGACTGCCCTCTTTGATATCCTACTGCCCTTCCAAGACCCGATACCATCAATACCCCCGTCGTGATATCTGATATTACATTAAAACTCCCGCGTACACACAGAGACAACTTGAGCCAAGCCAGCAGCCACAGTTGCATGCGCATTGATGCATTGAGGAAGTCATCGGAGATCGATCGCCGCCATCACTGCCGGTTAATAACAGAACCACGGCCGCGATAGTATAATCAACATCATCCCTCCACACGTTACCACCAAGTGGCCCTTCGATCACAATCTATTAAGAAGCCTGCGAAGACGGCGCAGCCCGCCCGTTTCGCATTTAACTTCGCACCCAAACTCCGAGAAAGCAGGTCCGCCACCGGCGCGGATGATACATACAAAGTCCTTCCTGAGAACTTGCTTGGCTGCTGCATCGGATCCTTGACCGGATTCGGGACCGCCTCCCAATCAAGAGAGCTTCTGGAATTGCTGTCCCGGCCGTCGTGCCCTGGAAATCAGTTATTGCATTGACTGCACCATTTGATACATTGCGGAATCCAATCCTGACGCACCGCTAGGCCAGCTTGAGCCGTGCTCGAGGAACAGTGCATGCATACACCGTACTGCCGTTACATACATACAAAACGGCGGGAATCGCCAGGCCGGTTACGTTGCGTACGTTCGAACGAAATACTTCGTACATAGCACTCCATTATTAGTCTCGGGCAGCTGGGCTAGGCTGGCTGTAGGGACACGCCTCCGGTTCCCCTTGCTTTGCTGCCTTGTCAACGGATCCTTTAAATCTCGTCGTATTGCACTAAATTATTTGGAGGGTGAATCGAATTCTCCTTCGTTTGGCCTGGCCTTCGAGACTCGATTCGACTCGATTCTCGATTCAACTGGAATCTAATATTTCGGTGACAACCTCGATCGAAGATTAAAATTCGCTGTCCTGTTGGTGGTGTTTAGCTTTCCTTGGACGTAACGTTTGTTCGCACACACCAAATCGCAGAGCTCGCTAACGTCGAACCGGGTCGACATCGGCCTCGAATATCGGAAATCTAATCCACCACCTCAAGTCTAAAACCAGAGAGCTGGCTGACTTGATTCTCGAGACTGGCTGACTGGCGTCCTGTTCATCGCCGACGACAACCGCGCCTTCCATTTCTCACTCCCGCGAGGTCAGGTTGACTGACTGACGGCCGTCCATCTGTCCTGTCTGGCCGGCTTGCTCGCGGTCATCTGTGCCCGGCACTTGGCCTCCTTGCTAGCAGCCCTGCGCAGGAGCTGAGCACCCGCCAGTGCCTGACCACCACCACCTCAAGTCCACATCCACCTCTCAAAGCTTCCGCCGTCACCGCCGACGACGACTCCGACGCGTAAAAATCTCAGCCTGCATATATATATCTCCATCCTTCCCGCGAGCTTCCTCCCGCTCGATCGCTGCCCTTTCCAGCCAAATTCCCCTAAACCCGGGCCGCTGTCTCCTGTCCCCGATCCACCGCAGTTCGGGAGTGCTGGGCCGCCTTACAGGTCCTCAAGATCGCACTCAACCGGTACTCAAGTTATAGAGTCAAGTCCCATGCACCCGCCTCGGCCTCTCCTATGTTTTAGATAGGAAGATTCCAGCGCTTCACCAGCCAGCTCTACATCAACCATCCTCCAACCACACCGTCCGGACTGCAGCTTTTTTTTGTTTCTCTTCCCAATGTTATGGATGTGGACAGCTCACTTGAACTTTGCACCATTCGACTTTGACCCCTTCATAGCGCCGCCCGTCCAGATATCCTCCTAGCCCAGCTTCGCTGTCGTTGTGTGTCACCTCACCACGCCTCACCTCACCTCACCTCACTTTACATACCGTTCTTGGAAGAAGCGGTATCATATATCCAGCGAAGAAAGAACTCCCCTGATAATAATCACAGGGCTGCATTTTGCTTCAAATCTCAAAGGTACGCTCTTCGCGCTCTTCTCCCTGCGAATCGAATCCGCCGGAGACAGAACCAAAGACACGAACAAATTACAGCATCACAAAACTACGTTTTCATCCACCCGTCGATGCTGAATCCACCCGTCGATGCTGACTGCCGCGTCTCGCAGCCAAGCTCGGGCCGAAAGACTGCTATGCAAAAGAATGCCTTCCCAGAGCCCGTAACCCGAAAGAGTTTCCAGCAACAACAGCGAGACTTCCCCGCAGCCGCAGCGACCACCCGTCGCCAGCTACCGGACTCCGCCGCCGCGCTTTCCCCGCGAACCACCTCCCTCTCGATACACAACGCCATGGAGTCGGACATACGGCAGCCCAGACTGCACCAACACCGCCTGTCCCTCGGCCACATGCCCCAGGAAGACTCCTCCGGTGCGTACACGACGAGAGGCCCAACGCAGCAGTCGTCCCATTCGAGGTCCAGCTCCGGAAACATGTACAGCACGTCCGGAGGCGGAAGTCCGATATCGTATGGAGGCAACCAGGGCAGAGGTGGTGCTCAGAGAGAAAACACCGGCGGCGGCGGCGGTGGCTCCGACTCCAACTCGAGCTCGGGAGGCATGCAAGGCGGGGGTGGAGGCGATCAAAAAGCCATGGAGTCCGAGAGAGGACGATTAAACCAGCTGATGACGGTATGATAATCTTGGTTATGCCTCGGGGTGTGGGTTTTTATTGACGGCGGCTTTTCTTGTAGAACTTCTTTCTGAAGCTCGCTCTGGTTGTGGTGAGGTCCCGTATGGATGTCCCCCCCGTATTTACACGAGGAACCGCCAACCGCAAAATCAACAAATGGGTACGTATATACTTCACGAAATAGTGTATCTCACGGCATGCTAAATAACTCTAGTTTAACGTCGAGCTGGAAGAAACGGATATCTTCAAGGAGGACTTGCGATTATGGAAATACTCCGACGCTTCCGAGAACCGGCCGCCGACGCTGATAATCGAGACCTATCTCGACGCCGAAGACCTGACGCCGAATCAGACATTGGTGATTCTAGACGAACTCGAGAAGAGACACAACGTCGAGACCACGCTGCTGGCGTTCCGGAATTGGCGGCGAGGAAACCCGTTGAATTCGAAGAAGGAAGTCGTGCTGGAAAGATGGAGAGTGAATCTGAGGTATGCGGCTCATATGAAATCAGATGCGAAAGACCGCCTTCTAACGTCTCGGAATTCAGTCCGCCCACCGGCGAGTCGGCACCAGAGCTAGCCGTAGTGTACAAAAAAAGCATCGTGCTATTCAGATCTCTCTACTCATACGCCAGACTCCTACCTTCGTGGAAGCTCCAAAAGAAACTCGCCAAGGGCACCAAGAGCAGCCTGCGGTTATGCTGTCGAGTCATGAACGGGGACACGACCCCGATACCGCATCCTGATCCCCTGGAAATCGCTCTGATACCCCGAGAAACAAACGTCACCAACAGCTTCCAGTTTGGCGCGGTTGAGTCTCCAGCTGGTACTTTTACCGTCAAGGTCGACTACAGACGACAATGCGAGTTCCGGGTGGATGATTCTGAAGCGCTGCTGAGTTCGCATTTCCTTAATTTGGATGAGCACTATTTTAAGCCTTCTCTGCACCACAGGACCGGATCGCAGCCTGTAAACCTTGTCTCTCGAGAACCCGGTTCGTTGCCGTCGAATGCTGCTGTCATCGCGCAGAGAGGCGACCCGAGTCTAGCGTATGGCAGCTTGACGTCGTTTCACCAAGCCGGCGTTGCGAGCCAGAGTCCGATATCTGCTATACGGAATATTCATCTCAGCGGTGGGTCGTCCGCCGGCTCACCTAGCGAGGCGGCCTCTATTCCCACCCGTTCCGCTCAGGGATCTAAGGCATCCTTGAGATCTGAATCGGGCGTTCAGAGAAGGCCCTCGGTGTCGTTCATGCAGCCGTTCAAGTCTCCCTCGCTCTCGGCTTCCCCGTCTCCCGCGGACCAGTACGGCCCTTCTCCGAGAACCTCGCTCCAACGTGTACCTCAGGCCGGAGTCGCGGTTCCCGCTCGGCAAAGACCGGCGACGGGGACGATGTCGCCATCCTCGCTGAAGTCCAGCATCCCGGCCGAAGGACCGACGTCGAATCCTGCAGTTGAAAGGCCCACATCCGTCGGCCGCTACAGTAGCAGCTTTGGTAACAGACGGCCCCGACATTCGTCCGGCGCCAGCAAGACGGAAGACGACAACAACAGTAGCGGAAGAGGCAGTCTAGCGTCAGCACCCGGCTCCGGCTTTGTGGAGACGTCGGGTAACAACTCGGGACTGAGCGAGGAAGACCGCAGCCTCACGGACTTCATGAACATGCTAGACCAGAAGCAGCCCCTGAAGATCTTTGATAGTTTCTCTGAATCTTCCGGCCGGCGAGCAGTAGCCGCACTCGGCAAGTATCAAAAGATGAAGGACTCCAACGCGGCCTTGCAAGACTCCATGTCGTCTTCCTTACTCCTCCCAACACAATCCACCAGCAACCCTTCCTCCGTCGGCAGGACACAGCCGGGAGGACCGCCCGCCCTCTCCGGGGCATCTGTATCAACATCTTCATCGCCGGGAAAGCCGATATCCCCCCACACACCGGCCATCCCCTCGCGCCTCGTGCAGAACGAGACGATTGTACATGACCAGACGAACGAGCCCAGCTCGCTAGACGAAATGGTGGCACAGATACCACCGTCGACATACACCTACCGCCGGCGGGACACGCAGCCCGAAGGTGAAGCGACCCCGTCCATGCAAACGACCTCCACCACCGCCACGACATCGCCCATGAATATACCCTCGTCGCCGCGGTTCGTGCAGATCCGCCGGTCGAACTCTGTATCGCACGAGGCGTCCGAGGAGGATGCGTCCGGTCGGTTTCAGAGTCTCCGGCGGGTGTTTGGGCCCGAGGAACGCCATTCCACGAGTCTAGATAGCATGGACCGGCCCGCGCCGTTCCTCCTCGCCGGGGATTCGCTGACCACGAACCCGTCGCCGGCCGTCCCGCCGCCGGAGTCGACCGCGCGGCAGCAGGCGGTCGCGGCGACCGTTAGCTTGAGTAGCGTCTCGCCGGAACAACCGCGCGTTGCCTCGTCGTCGTCAGATAGACTGCCGACATCGTCGTTCGGGAATAGGAGACCGTATCGATCGTCGGGGGGCACGACGCGGGCGACGGCGACGGCGGCGGTTGTTGGCGGGCGGACGCCGAGTGAGAATCGGGGGATGTTTCCGCTTGACGATGAGCTTTTGTTCGATTTCAGTGATCGGGAGATTGCGCAGCGGCGGAGTTTGGATAGAGGGCGGGGCAGCGGCGGCGACGCTCGCGGCGGCGGTACTCGAGGCGCTTGACCTTTTTTTTTTTTTTACTCTATGTCTATCTATTGTGACTGACGGTATATATTGCGATATGGGTTCGTACTTGCTATTTCGGATGGCGTATTTGCCAACAAAAATCGACAGTTTCTTATCGTTATTATTGTTTTTATTAAGATTTTCTTTTTGTTGTATATGCTGTTTTTTGGTTTTTGGTTTTGGATTGGATTGGGACAACTCTGCTCTGGTGCAGGCAGGTATGATTACTTACTACAGGGTTGACGCGATGACGGATTGGACTGGTAGGACGGAGATCAAGCGCTCTTGGAGTTTGTTCGCCTTGCAATATTGTTGTTGGTGAATGGCCGGCGGCGAGACTACTTGCAAGCTTGATTGAGCGATGTTTTTATATATTATTAGTGTATATTGACTGTTGATTGCTGTATTGTTAGTTAGCGGTTTAGTTTTTTTATATTTTTATATCGGTATAAATATTGTTAATACGGTTGATTATGTCCCTACTGGTCTCGTTTGATCCCTATGTGCTTTGTGTCTTTCTGTGATTTATCGGATTGGTTGTGGTTGTAACTTTATCGTGGTCGGTAGGCTGATGTCGTAGTATGTTCTCGATTTTTGCGTTGGATGATTTGTGCGTTGTGTACTGTGTGGATTGGACCTTAGGCCCGCAGGCATCCTGGTGTTATAAGTTAATGTCGCCGGCGATATTAGTACATACATGCAGACAGGGTATAGTGACATTTGTATATATCGATATTAATTTGTATGGCGTAGTTGAATTCAAGCTGGATCCATGGAGTTAAGAGAATTATCTGATATTTTGCCGTCGCGTCGTACCGTGAGGCCCACTGCATGGTGCCGTGTTGCATTCGAGATAACTGCCAATCACGTACCAGTATTCGGCCAGTCCACTCTGCAACAATCTGCAAGTTTACCTGTGCATGTGGATTCATCGATATTCTCAGCACAAAACGCGGCCGACTTTAGATTTGTGAATTGCCTTGTTGTATTTTATGATTATTCTATCATTGGACAACGGTGCACGTGTACGTATATATAAACTAGAGTGGAGGTCATAACTAAAAACTAGTAGCTAAAAATCCATGCATATCGTGGAGGTAAATTCATAAATGCAGACAACGCCCAAACTCCCTTGTCTCGTTTACCAGACAGCCGTACGGGTAAAGTACGGCAGTCTGGCGAACGAGACAAAACCTCCCATAAATTCCAAAAATCATAACATTGTCATCCATCCCTTCAATTCCTCCCCAGTTATCCATTTCGTCGTTTGAATCCCAAATTTGCAAAAATCATAGCATAGCATAGCATAGCGTAGTCATTCCTTCAATCCTCCAGATCCGTCATCGTTCATGTATTGTCTCGTAAATCAGCCCATCCCAACACGACCGAACGTTCAACATCTGTATACCATGCATATATCAAGACCGGCTTGATAGCGCAGAGTACTATAGTGTGATTCGTGGCCGTCGTCTCGTACGTCGATTACTGGCGACTGTGAGCGATAACGGATCAGCGGTCTGGCTTATGAGACTATTGTGAATGCATGTGTACATATTGCGTATTGCGTGTAAAGCATGCAGTATACATGTTGAATTATAAATAGATTTCGCGATAACGCTCAACCTTATAATCAATATAATATATAGAAAATTGTCTCGTAAACCAGACGCTGAATGTGATTGAATATGAGTAAGGCGCGGGTTACAACCTGCTGCCTGGTGCTGATGTTGGCACCATTTGTGCGATTGGTTCTCCGTCGCACTATAGTACAGTGGTTAGTACCTAAAGTTATACGCAACTCTCGATGGATTAACCTACCAACTCGGAGTAGACGTCGTAGACGCCGGCGTTGAACAATTCAACGATCTTCTGCTTGAGTTCGCTTTCGGACAGCGGGCCGAGCAGGAGGACACCGGCGGTGCTGTAGAGGTATCCGGCGCCGGGACGCCAGACGATGCGGCCGGAGTGGTAGTCGCGGATGATGCAGGAGTAGATGTTGCGGAGGGAGGAGGAGGTAGCGGAGTCGTGCAGGTCTTGGAGGGTCTGGCAGCGGGCGGCGGCCCGGCTGTCCAGCGGCGGTGCGGGGCCGGTGGTGGTCGGGGGGATGCTGGGCTGGTGGGGGAGGGAGTGAGCATGCTGGTGGTGGAGAGTGGTATGGGTGGTGGAGGTGGAGGGGTGGAGGGTTGTGGGGAGGGAGGTTGAGAGGCCGAGGGCAGCGGGGAGGTCTTGGGAGGTGATGGGGGGGAGGGGGATGGATTGGGATTGGGGGTCGCGGGAGTATCCTGCCATTATGTTTATATGATAGTAGTGATATATATATGGTCTGCTTGATAGATATTGGAAGAATGAAGGTCAGCTGTCTATAGTTCCATGGTCCTCGGATAGACAGATATATATCCATGTATCAAGGGGCCTTTTCATAAGAGTATGGATGATACACACCTGAGGGTATAGATTACTCGTAGGATATACCGTATACAGGGCTCCCTTGAAGAGGCTGTGTACGGGCCGTCCAGATAGATTATCTTGATTCTAAGATAGGAGGGGTAGATAGCTGTATATATAGTGATTGCTTGAAGCCAAGGCAGACCAAGTTCTCGATAGTGGGATAGACGAGTATTAATATATGGATATACGATATTCCGAGACGACGGAAGCACTGAGAACGCCCTCTAGATAGCGGATACAATTGATTGCGGGGTGCACTGCTCGCTGTAGACGATGCACGCAGTCACCCGGTATATATAGACATCATGCACTACTACTATGTAACATCTCGGAGGGGTGCTACTACGAGACCCAGACCCCCCTCCTCAGAAGACATGTCACCCCCCTCTCCGAGTCCGCATTCACGACCCCGTAGGATGATAACAAAGTAGGATGCTACCCAAGTATCCAAAAGCCATAATTAGACTCGGCAGAGTCGACCTGGACGTGGATGGGATGGACCCATATGGAAGGATTCCAATCTGGCAACGGCAGTCGCTGATTCGCTTGACGTCGACGATTCACAGCCCGGGTTTCAGGGCGAATCCAGAACAGCACGTCGAAAGGGTTCGGACGGTGGCAGCTGGATGCGGTAGGAGGGAGGTATATGTGTAGCCGTGCTATTGTTTGCCCATACGTGCCGATGGGATTCATCTGTGCTGTAACCAGCCGGACGGGAATATTTTTTTTCCACTTTTTTTTTTTTTTTGGTGGTTCATCCGTCCTATCCTAGCTCGTGTAGGCAAGCTCGGCGGATTTTTCCTTGGGTCGGGAGGTGCTCAACCCAGGTACGAGGGTATCATGGAGGCGTTTTTGGGTTTAGGGGGGTGGATTCCGAATGGATGGAGCGAGTGGGCGAGTGTGGGTAAGTGCCAGTTGAGTGAGCGAGCGGGTGAGTACAGACGGAGGCTGTTCTGCGACTGGTTTGCATCGGTGCAGCGGTGCGGCGACTCAGCCTGAAACATGCGTGCGGTGCAGTTCGGATTCGTTCGTTGCAGCGCGTTGTGGCGCTGTCTTAGGAATCCGCGACGCCCGACTGGCGTGCTGTGTTGTGTTGCAGTTTGTGCGTTGTGGGGCTGACTAAGCGGGCGTGTCTCGTAGACGCCGACGACATTTCCCACGAACTGTGAATGTGTGGATAGTTTTGAGAGTGTGTTGTTGCGTGGGAGTGGCAAAGCAGAGCGCCGAGGCTTGCTGAGTCAGCGGACAACACGCCGAGGCTTGGCACACGCTACACCTCGCTCCGGAGCTCCGTTCATCTACTACTGTTGTGGTCGCTGGTAGTCCTACTGTCGTATACGAGTAGACTATGATGAGGCTATGAGGTAGGATGTAGTATGCCAATAGAGTACATGTCGAAGGAGGGGAATCCAGCGGGCTATCGATATGCAGGCCGGAGACCGAAGAGCGGCATGGAGGGGGGCACTCTATCTGACAGCGGCGGGCGATGGATCTATGGAGCTCCGTTGGTACTTGCAATATATTTCAATCTTGCCTTCCACGCGACGGGGCCATGCGCCCTCAACCGACTAGCTGCAGCTCCCTGCAAATAATACATCCAGAAGATGTATTCTGTACATGTGCGCACATACATGCATCTATATGTGAAGAAGTACTGTACATACAGACGTAATTGATTAATATAATATCAGTGCATCTGATGCAAGGAGGGCCACATTAGCGGGCTGCCGTGCCCTGCTGCCTCCATCGCCAGCGCCAGTTGCCATCGACGGTGGATACTTCTTAGTCCGTACATATGATATTTGCTGGCCTGCCATGCCAGCCGGCCAGCCTCGGCGGACATTTGCTTCATTTCACGTTGGAGGTTTTGCAGGTCCACCGCGCCTCGTTTGGGAAGTTTGGCTGCTTCTCCTATCTCCCAGGCCCCAATCCGGTGCCCGTCCCTGCCTCCTATTGGCTCCACCGGTGCTGCATCTAACTGTGTGTACCTGCTGCCCCTTCTCGCAGTCCTGGTAACTGCTGCTGCTAAGTATCCTGCTTCTTCCTGACTGGCTGGTACTCTCCGTCTTCTCTCCATCTCTCGGTCACTCCTTTCCTTCGACGCGACGGGCACGATCAATCTTGTCTCTCGATTACACGCCTATCGCCGTGCCGTGCTTGTTGTCTTGCATCCAGCTGCTGCTGCGTGGTCGTCGCCGCGTTCGTTTCGTCGCCGCTGTTTTGCTTTGCTTCTCGCGGCTGCTGCTATCACCACCAACACCACGCTTCAACCACTGACGTCGAGAATCGCGTAGACGTGTAGAGCCAATACGCACCGCCTGGCCAGCTCCCCTCCCCTTTCCTTTCCCGCAACTGTCTCTCCTTATCCTTCGCCACCTCCCCCTTCATCTTTCCTTATCTCCAGCTCCATCTACTTACATATCGAAAAATCTAACCAACCAACATCAAGACCATGGCTGAACCAACTACGGAGGCTCCCTTGACCTCCTCCACCCCGGAGCCCGAAGACGCCGCGGCTCTCACCGACCCAAACCTCTCGTCCACCGAATCCGGCAGGGAGACCGACACCAGCGTCGCCTCCACATCCTCTGGCAAGACCGCAACCGTCAAGCGAACTGCTATCAGCGGCACCGCAAAGCGTCCGCCCGGTGGAACCCTCGCGAAAAAGCCATCCACCGTCGGCTCCAGCTCGCGTACGACCTCCTCGGATGCCGTCCCAAGCTCCGGTGGGCTGTCCAAGCCCCCAGCACGGCTGGCCGGGGCTGCAAAGCCGCCTTCAACCGCTCGAAGGACCGTATCGATGTCTACAGTACCGCCAGCGGCGTCGTCGTCGCGCGTTTCTACTGCCGGCGCTGGCGCAACGAGCACCGCTGCGAAGAGACCGACCACCGGCACCACTGCTACCACGCGAGCGCCGTCCGCTTCTACCACTACTCGTCCGGTGACCAGTCGCACCCCGTCCGCATCTATCGATAGCACCTCTCGACGAACGTCTACAGTTGGAACATCGCCGACCTCGACCTCGACTCTGGCCAAAAAGACGTCTTCCACAGGACTGAACTCCAGTCCGGCTACGGCTCGCGCGCGGACCGCATCGAGCACCACTGGCTCTGCCGCGACATCTTCTACGGCTAGCCCGGCTGCTCGGCGCACTTCTCTTTCGTCCACGCCTATCAAAACCTCTACTGCGCCAAAATCACGCCTGGATACCATTCCCGCAGGATCATCAAAAGCGGTTGGAAAGACGGCTGACGCACCTACGGCCAATGGTGCGAATGGTGTCAATCATGCCGCTCAACTGCAGGAGAAGGAGGAGGAAATTGAGAAGCTGCGGACGACAATTTCTGAGCTGGAGGCCGAGAAGACACGGCTTACAGGCGAGCTGGAAACTGCTACGAAAGAGAAAGATGAGGCTACCTCCAAGCTGGAAGAGGAGAAGTCCAAACTCGAAGCCGAGCTCGATACCATCAAGCAGGAAAAGGAGCAGCTGGAATCCAAGAGCAGCAGTGACGCAGCAGGGACCGACGCCAAGATCAAGGAGCTTACCCAACAACTTGCTAAGTCCAACGATACAGTATGTCATGAATTCACAAAAGGTTCATCCTGTTGAACAGGGTAGCTAACACGAGGCAATTAGATTGCGGAGCTGCAGAAGAAATTTGACGACGTAACCGCCACCCTTGAAACTGTGCGGGCTGAGGCTGCGAAATTAGCCGAGGAGTATGAGAGCAAGACCAAGGAAATTGCCGAACTGCACCAGCAGGAGATCGCCAACATCAAAGCCCGCGAGGAGAGCGCCAAGACCGAGCGCGATGTCCTCGCGAAGGAAGTCGACTCTCTGAAACTCAAGCACGAGGAAGAAAAGTCGCAGCTGTCCGCTGACCATTCGAAGGTAAATATCACCAATTGCCATTCAACGCGAGGAAAGAGCTAACATCCCCTTTTAGGCCTTGACGGAATCCGAAGGCAGCGGGAAGCAGCTGTTAGCCGAGCTTCAGAAGAAACTCGAGGAAACGGATGCCAAGCACCTCGAAACCATCGCTTCGCTAGAGAAGGCTTTGGAAGCGGAGAAATCCTCCTATGGCGAACAGAATTCTCTTACAGAGTCCGAGAACAAGAGGCTCAACGATGAGATTGCTAAATTACAAGCTGCATTGGATGCCGAGAAACTCGCATCCAAGACAATCCAGGAGGCTGCAGAGGGCCTCAAGAAGACTATTGCGGATCTTGAGAGTAGCGCCTCTCAATCCAAGGGCGATCTTGAGCACCGGCAGTCCGAGATTGAAGATCTCAAGAAGGCTCACGAAGCGGAGCTAAATGAGCATCTCGTAGCCTACGCGGAAGAGAAGCGCGCGCTCGCAGAGAAGCACGAAGGCCAGTCGGAGGAGCTGGACGCTCTCAAGGCCGAGCTCGAGCAATTGAAGCTTTCTCACGCCACCGAACTTAGCGAAAGCAAGAAGCTGTTGGGCGACTCGCAGGCGGATCACACTGCTGCGATCCAGAAGATCCTAGCCGAGCACGAGGAGAGGGAGAGGGCCAGTGCAGCTCAATTGAAGGCTCTGCAGGAACAGTTGGAGTCCTCCAGGCAGAGCTTGGAGGAGCTGACGAAGCAGAAGCTGTCTCTGGAGACGGCACTTGCGGAGCAGCTGCAGAAGAGCGGCGACGAGCTTGCTGCTATGAGGAAGTCATTGGATCTGTTTGCGGAAGGCGACTCGGTGAGTATCAACATATACTTCGGTACCGTCTGCGGCTCTAACACAAGTATCTTTGCATAGGAAAAAACAACACAGCATGCCAAGGAGCTCGAGAAGCAGAAGGCCGAGATTGACAGCGTTGGGACGGCTCTCGAAGGGAGGCTGACGGAGATCGCGGATCTTCGGAAGGCTCTCGCGGAACGGGAGCAAGAGCACAGCAACATCTTGTCGCAGCACGTTGAGGCTCTTTCTGAGAAGGAGTCCCTGCTGGCGAAGTTGACACAGGACCATGAAGAGCTCGCCTTGCAGCTCAAGGAAACCAAGGGCGCTCTTGCGGATCACGCTGAAAGCACCATCGCCCAGAGTAAACAGACCTCCGAAAGCCTCGAAAAGCTGGCTACGGAGCACCAGGAGATCCTCGCGGCCAAGGAGGAAGAACACAAGGCTGCCGTCGACGGCTTGACCTCCGAGCTGGAGAAGGAGTCCCTGGCTCGAGAAGCTGCCGAAAAGGCCCTGAGAGAACTCCAAGAGCAGCCGGCTGATACCAGCGATCTCGACGCCTTGACCGCCAAGTACAATCAGGAAAAGTCCGCGTGGTCCTCGGAAGTCGCGACGCACAAACAGAACATCGAGGCCCTCAAAGCCGCCGAGGCAAGCCTGAAGAGCAGCCTCGAAAGCGCCAAAGCCGACGCTGAAGCCGCGCGCAAAGCCGAAGCCGACCTCACCGCCAGCCTCACCTCGATCCGGAAAGCGAACGACAAGGCCGCGGAGGCCAACGCCCAAGACATGCAGGAGATGTCCAAGATGTATAAGGAACAGATTCAGGAACTCATCGAGCGCGAGTCCACCTTGTCCGAAAAGTTCACCCGGATCGAGCGCGAGCTCGCCGCCGCCAAGGAGGCAGCCGAAGCCTACCAGGGCACCATCGCCTCCCTGACCACGCAGCTCAACTCCGCCGCGGCCTCGTCGGAGACCGACATCAAGGCCAAGAGTGGCCTTGAAGAGGAGGTCAAGAACGCGAGAGCCCGCTTGAACACACTCGAGACGGAGCTGGCGGAGACGAAGGCGGAGAACTCACGGCTGCGGAACGACAATGAGGCGTTCAAGACGAAGGCGGAGATGCTGGAGCAGATTTTGCAGGCGAACGATGCCAAGTCGCGCGAGGTGAGCCGGAAGGCGGAGGAAGATGAGAACCGAGAAGATGAGTCATTGACCGGCCATGTCCGTTCCCCCAATCCTATTGCAGCGTCATGATTACGGCGATGATGATGTTGAGTTGCCCATTGTAAGTTTGTTTTCGAGGGACGGAGGTGATGCAACCAGAACAAAACCATGACATTGCGATCGTTTCGTGGTGGGATATACGATAACTGTGAGAAGTGTTGATTATTGAGCTTGGTGGTCTGTTTCGTTCTATATGTTGGACCTTATATCTTTGGTTACGAATATATTTGTGGATGATGGCTTTTGTTTCTTTCTTTTCTTTCTTTCTGTAGATTATCACTGCTGTTGCATTGCAAGATCGCATCATCATCTGCCGTTCGCTAGTCATTTTTCAATTTCTTTCTCGCATGAGATTCTTTGTGTTTTATTGTCAACTTGAAAGAAAGTGAACTGAGGCTAAATATTATCCATGCCGTTGGGCGGCCCCCTTTGAAATTGTAGATGTCCGGCATTTTGTCCACGCTAGATACTCTCGGTGCTGCGATGAAGCGGAACGGAACCGAGACGGAAAGGTGCGCTCTCCTATATCCATGCATACATGCATACATATTCTACTGTCCTGTCTTGGATCCTATGCTTGAGCTCGCCGCATGCGGGCCGGCCCGTGCGGAGTTCTTCCGCGGATTGATGACAGCATAGTACTAGTTGACGGGCATATGCGAGTATACAGGATATGGGCTAACGTATTACGACAGGATGGCAAGCCATCTGCAGAACTTGAAGGCGTCATCGCCACGCAGTCCGTCGTCGCCGGCGCCGGAGACGTTTGGGAAAGCGCTGGGTGGGACGCTGCCTGCTCGTGATGTGCTGGCTGGCAAAACGGTGGAGTAGCGTGCTTGCTTGCGAGTTGAGCAGGTGAGGGTTTAGCTTTGTGGAGGTGGATGTGCGGATGTATCTGGGTTCTTTGGTACTGGATTTTGACTACTGGCTTTTAATATGTCTTTGGAAGGGGTGTGGTATTGCAGGTGCAGAATGCATGTGGATTCATGGCGATTTTTGTATTCATCGATCGCGATTCGGGCTCTGGATATGGTTTGCTTTGTGTCTATGGCTGCATATTCCTCGCTGGACGAGGTGCAGCTTGTTGCAAGCGTTGATTAATTGCTTTTGAATACTTCGTAATTAAGGATTCTGTAATTGGCACTTTTAATCATCTACCTTTTCAGTGTATATATATGAATACATGCATGGTCGCGCTTCATTAAGATTTCGTAAAATTATATTGGCATATCCTTGCTCTCCGCCTGGGCAAGTAGCAAATATCAGCAGTCTACGAGACTAGAACACAATGATATATCGATCGTCTTCAGACTGAATGCGTGCAAGAAAACACTTATGGGCCCCTTCCATTGATCTGGGCGATAGATATTTCCGATGTTGAGGCTGCTTGTGTTCGACATGGCTCCTACTTTTGATGCGCGTACTAGAATCATTGCCGCGTTCCTTGACCGATATTATAGCTGATTCGGTATATGTCCCTGGTATAACCATTCATATACATATTATATGGATATATATATTCCAACTGACAGGCCTGCGCCGTATTTAACGCCCGCTAATCGAATACAATCTTCTTTCCAACGGCGCCGCTGGCCTTACCAGCCATCAGATCTTTCATAATCTTCTCCTTGGCCTCTTTATCCCGCCGCTTCAGCTCCCAACTTACGTGCGCAGGCTTCGTCTGGCGCTCTTGCCATGCGCGGCGCTTCTGCTCCTTCAGTTGGGCTTTGGCTTCTTTTTCCTCGCGCGCCTTCTTGACGTGGTTTGCTGAGGTGCCGTATTTTTTCTCAGCGAGCGCGCGGCGGGCTTGTTGGCCCATGCGGTTCTTGCGGAGTTTCTTCTCTGGTGGTCCCTTTTCCGACTTTTTCTTTTTGTTGCCGGTTGAGGAATCTGAGTCTGAGTCTGAGCCGGAGATGTAGCCGGTCATAAGGGTTGGTAGGAAGGAGGAGGATTTGATGGGTTGTGTGGTGGCTGGTGCGGCGGGTTTCTTGCGGGGCGGTAGTGATGGTTCTTCATCGTCGTCGTCGTCATCTTCGTCAGCAGAGACGGAGCCTGAACTACTGATGTCGAGTTCATCGTATGCCTTTTCGGCGGCTTCAATTTCGCGGAGTTTGTCCTCGGGTATGGGTGTTATCGACATCGAACGGCCGCGGGGCGGTCGTTCAATGTCGCCGTCATCTTCACCTTCTTCGTCTGACGACCATGCTATCCTTCCATTCAGCTCTGATCCGTCTTCCTCGCCTTCATCACTGGATTCAATCGCTGTGTCGGCGAGGTGTTTGGCGGCCAGGCTTTTCAGCATTGACGGATGGACGACCTCGTCGTCGTCGTCGTCGAGCGCCTCCACATCTTCTGAATTAGAGCCGGACTCTTCTTCCGACTGCGATTCCGATTTTCCGTCATCGCCACCCTTCCCGTGAACCAATGCTTTATCGACACTCTGCACTTGCGCCTCTTTCACCGCCTTTGCCGTCTCGGCAGAGGTGCTGTCGACCTCAACATCGCCGCCAACACTGAGCAGCCGTTCCAGGTTCTGCAGGATTTCTTTTACTGCATCTCGCACAGGATTCGCGTTGAGTAGCCGCGCGCAGACGTTTGCGACGGGTCCCGTAGGTGGCGGGTGGTGTGCATGTTCCTCCGCCTCCCGCGCGAGCGACGGGGGAAAGTATTTCGCGGACGATAGCTGCCGGTTTTTCAGCAGCGTCTTGGTAAGGTACGTCGATGCGAGAGCGGCGAGGTCGATGTCCTTCAATGCATCTAGCTCTTTCTCCAGTCGCTGCAGTTCACTTTCGCCGTTTTTTGCGCCATCTTTCGCCGCCGGCCGACCGCCTTTTCTGGCGGTCTTGATTCTTTTCCCGAGCTTCTGCTGCTCGAAGCCCTTGGCGGTTTTGAGCGCGCGCTTGAGGACGGTGCGGTGGTGGTGGATCTTGTGCTCGACGATCTGTTGCTGGAGGGCGATGGCGCGGGCTGATTCGGCGGGGTCGTCGGTTTGAAGTTCCGCCTCGGCGATGTAGTGGTTGGCAGATTTGGGCGCTGCCTCGTAGTCGGAGCGTTTCCGTTTGGGCATTGTGGGTGTCGTTTGTGGGGATGAATGCGTTTTGTCGAGAGGCGAAATTTTTAAGAAAATGCGCGCGGCGGCGACGATGAGCTTAATTACATAATCTACTTGCTCGCCCAACCCGTTCAACGCGGAAAATGCAACGTTCGGGGCCAGAGCATTAGAAAATAGGAACATGTACGATGAACCATCATTACTACAAGTTATGCCGGCTTCGGAGGTTGAAATGACAAAGAAAAAATCTTCAATAGTGAACTGTACTAATTTATGGGTGCTTGTCTCATAAGACCAATCGGCACGTTTAGATATATCAATATAGGTCTGCGCAGAAATATTCGAAATATATACATAACGGGATTCGATCTAGTGAGAAGATCTTCAGAATCCGATCTCGAAAAGAATGAACTGCAATTCCCCTTATTCTACTGTCATCTTCCACCCACAATTTGAAGGAGTTCCCCTTCAAGTATAATTACATTATGCTTCGTTTCCAATTTCCCCAATAGTCTACGGACATGATCCGTAGTTGCAGCTGGTCTTACCTCCGGTGATGCTCGTACCCGAGAAAGCGATACCACTGCAGCTGCCGGAACCGCAGAGAATATAGTAGTTATACGCAGAGCTCTTGACCGTCCCGGTGACATCGATGAACTGAACATTAGAGATTGTCACACCGTTGGTTGGGTCGCCGGTTGGCCCGCCGTTCTACAAATATTGGCGCGAGATTAGTAACTGTCAACACGAAGAATAGAAGGACAGTATGGTGCTTACGAGGTAATCTTGCTGAACGTCTATGCCGTAGTCGGAAATTCCAGACAGCGTGATGCTCTTGTAAATGATATTCTTGACGGTTCCGGTCGTTCCAGAATTAGTCTTGATACGGCAGCCGTTCTCAGAGTTGATGATTTGAGAGTTCTCGAAAGTGACCGTGTCAACGGTATTGTTGCTCTTTCCGCCGATAGAACCAATGGAAAGACCGTGGCCGCCGTAGCAGTACATTCCCGTAACGGTAATGTGTGTGCCAGACGTCACAGCAACGCAGTCATCCTGATTATGGACATTGATGTTCTCAAGAGTAACGTAATCCGAACTGGAGATGTCGAAACCATCACTGTTGTGGGCAGCAGCCTTGCCGCCACTCTTGGAGTTGGCCGCATCCCCGTCAGAGTTGTCGAGGTTAAGTCCGGAAACAGTGAGACCTTGGTTGCCGGTCATGCTGAAGCAGTGGACTGGCCAGTTCTTAATGTTGAGGTTGGTGATCCTGGCGTTGGACGTCTTCTTAACAACGATGAAATGGTCTGGCTTGTCGCCACCACCGTTGGAGCCTTGGCCATCCCAGTAGTTTGGGCCACCGCCGTCGATAGTATGGCCATCAGCACCGGTGATGAGGATATTTGACCCAGATATGACAATTGGATCAAAATCATTGTTGGCAGTAACGCCGAAAGTCTGTTGAATGTTAGTATGCATCTATTCGCGTATCGAGTAACTATGAGATGACTAGGTGCGAACGTACAGTAAGACCAGCGAAGACGACAGTGGCGCTGGGTTGCAATTTTTGCAAATCAATTGAACTCGATGGCGGAGCGGAAATGTTGGAAAGAGTGATGAGGGTGCAGGACTTGACGGCGGATGAAATGCTGGCGTAAGCAGTGACCAAGCATCCGCTGCCACCGCTGCCGCCACCAGGGGTAGTCGTAGTGGCTTTGGTCGTTGTCTTAGTAGACAAAGTTGTGGACGTGGGGGCCTTAGTAGAGCTGGTCTTGGTGGTGCTCGTCTTGGAAGTTTTGGTGGTCTTGGTGGTCTTGGTCGACGACGTCTTTGTGGAAGTCGCCTTAGTTGTCGTCGTCTTCGCGGTGGTAGCCGCAGCCCCTGAAGGTAGTAGGTTGATCGGTTAACATCGATGCTTTCAACGCCGCCATATATTATATATGCCAAAGTTCATGCGACAGAAGGCCGTCTGGCGTCTTACCCGGAACGCACTGGGAATAGTAATCATTTGAGTACACGCAAGTATAACCGGAAACACAAGTAGTCGGGCCTGTAATAGAACAAATCGTCAATGATAACTTTCAAATGAGCAGGGATAACATATAGCAGCGGAGCCATACCAGTCCAGTTGACACCGCCACATTGGCCGTAAGCGCTCTGCTGAGCTGCGACGCCCGCGGCAATCGCCAAGGCGGCAATAGCAGCAGTCTCCTTCATTTTCACTTATATATTTCCGTTCAAACGGTACAAGAGAAACGCAATATAATAGAAAGTTGACCAATGAGAATGAACAATCTGACAAGCTGATGCTGGTCTCTTGGTTTCTTGGGATCCAAGGTTGCGCATAGCCAAGTGCCAATGCTGCGAGGGTCGCCATATTTATATCTATTCCGAGGCCGACAAGCTTCGCGGATCTCTTGACGGCCAAGAGCATCTTATTCGGAAGGACTAAGCCAAGCTTTGCTGCCAATGTTTCGAAGTCATCCTCGAGCTATCTCGGAGGCATGAAGTCGAAACGACAAGCTTTGCCAAGTCAAAGTTTTTCCGTGAAGAGGTTGTGGGCTTCAACGAAAGGATGAACTTTTGTCCCTGTAGCCGACGGGATGTACCTGCAGACATGGGGAAAATTGAAAGGGGCCCCGGTAGCTATATCCGCCTCAAAGCTGATGATATCTTAACACGCAAATTGTTAACGATATGGCAGGATCACTATCAGTCCCGAGCACAAAGCCAACCAGGATTCTAGCCGTCACCTGCTCGTCATGAGGCGTATTCGCTGGAGATAATTGGTGGAACACAGACCGTATCGAGAGAGGCGTTTAACCAACTTTCGTGTCATTGGCGGTATGTGTTGCATAAATCTTCCGTGCCCGCGTCGTCGGGCCGCGAACGCGGGTAAAAACTGGGGCACCCCGCAAGTTGTGACGGGTAGGTCTGAGCGTAAACCATGGAACCACAAAGCCACCCCTAAATAACAGAGGGGATTTTGAAATACCACTAGCAAGTTAATCAACTTGACGCGTCGCGCTGTGAAGACGCGGGATCAAGATTGAGTTTCAACTACTTATGTTCTCTAGAACGAAGTAAGTCCGGAAACGACAGTATATAGCGCTGATGTTTCTAGTATCATGACTTCGCAAGGTTCAAGTCGACCAGTCTTGGGAAGTTATCTACAGGGTTTTAAGTCTACCTCCGTTCATGATCAATTAACGACAGATATAAGCCTGCTTGGTGATAACTTGACTCTCACGGATTTCCCTCGGATATGTTGCAATTTTGAACTCACTGAGTTGTTCGAGGCATGCCGGCAAAGGATCTCAGCTCCTCCAACTGATCTCACATGTAGGATACTGGCGCAGTCAAAGCAAGTTTCTCCAGCGGATATGCATAAACGTCGAAGATCTTAAGAGAAAGACTATAAAATTATATCCTGCGTGCAGCATGGAGAGGCGAGAAAGCCCTCTTGTCTGGTTATTTGGCAAACCAAAGGCCACATCGAGTATATATATTTGCAATTGAATATGCTTAACCTAATCCCGGTAGCAGGCTTAGATATTGATATTCTGCTTCTCTGAGATGCTATCTCAGATGTATTGCCAACATGTCAATTTGTCAAATCCGGATCGACCGAATCAGATTTCTTCGTAAGATCCGCCAACGGTTTCCTGTTTTAGTGTTGTAGATACCGATGTAGGTATAAGTTCAAAAAAATGATAAATATCTCACGATCAGATCTAATATTCCCTTGTAATACGCTTCTCCTGGAACACGCGAAAACCACGTGGCTCTGCAAAGTGTGCAAAAAAAAAAAAAAAAAAGAAAAAAAGGGGCAGCCCGGGAAGAGAGAAAGCCCCAGCGACTTTCTCTCTAACTGCCCCGCCGGAAGGCACAAAGGAGCGGACGAAATCTATGTACAAAGTACTTCAGTCCAAAACATACTACTACACAGTATGTAAATGCGCTATACAGCACACCACCACAGAATTCAGAGAACTCCATGCTCAAACTTGGTAAGAAGATTCGATGGTAGATCCGAAGAATCCATACCTACGCAACCTTCCACCTTTTAACGCCGTTGCAGACCGCCCGCTTCAAGCCTGTAATTTCAAAGAGGCCAAAGGCCTGTAATCAAGGTTGGCATAAGCACCGCGAACCTGCAACGGCGGACACCTCCCATGCAACGTCCCGAAAAAAAAAAAGATAAAAAAACGAGACGTGGTAGAGTGCCAGCCAGCGAAACCAACCGGCCATGCTCCTACATGAAACCAACATCAATCAAAGAGGCTAAGGACCTAAAATCTTGATATTGAATTTATATGTCTGGTTTCGAGCGATGACGTTGGTGCTGGTGCAGTACCATATTTGCGATGAGGAGGATGTAAAGAGAAACGAACCAGGAATAAGGTGGGCGGGGGCTTGCGCCCCTTTTATACCCTGACGGGCGCTAGCTAGGGAAATCTACGACAAATGACAGATAAGACGAGCAGATGAGCACGATGATACTCTATGTCCCAGTTGCATACCGCAGTCCGCAGAATATCGAACAGAATATTTGCCTCGTAAGATCTCGAGAGATTTATATTTTATAGAAGCCTTTCGTGATTATTCGTGTACGTTGTTCATTTCGTATGTGTATCATTACAGACGTAATAGCCGCATCCACGCGATAAGATTATACCAACTTGGGGAAACTACCTATACAAATCATGACGAAATAATCCCTGCCCGCGCTAGATTCTGCCAAAGTCCGCGTATGGATCTGGTTGATAAACGCCGGCCGTGTGACTACATAATCGAGCAAGGAATACAACTATAAATTCACAATTATCGTTAACTTCCATTGATTCTTGGAGAGCGCCTTGCGACTTCTTGCGATATTGGACACATACCAGAACTCGCAGTCGCCACAGTCAATGCAGCGATTGCACTTTGGGCAGAATCGCTTGAGTGGCCCACCGATCGGTTTGACGATGGTGGTGGTCTCGTCTTTGTTGCTCGCGACAAGTGGTGTGATCTCGGAGGTGGCCATTTTGAGTATATAGTGGAGCGGTTATACGTGGCAAATCGTGTGTCTAGGTTCCTCGAGGCTGAAGGTGAAGCGATTGTTAGCTAGGAGAGCTGAAGGACAAACACGCGAACTTGGAACTAGCAATATTCTAAAGCTGAGGATTCACGTGGATAGAATATTAGGACGCCGAAGACAAAAGACTTACACTTTACTGAGCGAATAGTAGCTGTAGGACGTGCGACCGGCCTGAGGAAAATGGAGTAGAGCGATTGCGATCGAAGTGGAGATGCTGGGCGCGGCGTCAGGTATTTATAGTGGCGCGGTGGGAGCAAAGGGCTGAGGAGCGGAAAGCCAAGCCGGGAGTCAAGCGAATCAGCTGTGGCTGACTGGCAGCAATGCGGAGCCGATGACGACAGGGCGCATACGCTTGCCTTCACGTCTCAACTGCGCCGTTTCAAGTACGTAATCCCACGGATATGTCGATACAATCATTATATATCTCTCCTCAAACCGAGCGCGTGTATTATAAAGGCTGATAAATAATTAACGGAGGCTTCGGAGATATCATAAGATACATAGAATAAATTTGTTTGCAATCTTGAACCTTAAAAATCAATCTAGCTACCTGTAGCCAGTCAGCTGTATACATGTAGCAACCGCGAAGCTCTCGCATACATACATAATCCAACGCCCCGCACCACCATCCCGTCTTAATTATAGCCTTGATCCTTTGATCCGAAATCCTGCAATGCGTCTTGTATTGGTAGATTAAATCGTGAACACCACATATGCGAATTTATTCCAAAAACCATTGCATATCAATCCATCTAAGCAAGTCGCTGTTAAAATTTGTCAGTAGTAGCCGCGCCCCTCTCCGGACGCAGCTATGAACTCGGGTGAAACACCGCCCTGGCTCGTCTTTGCCGGGAAAGTATCATGTTGGTCGCCGAGAATCTCCTTCACCTGATCCATTGTTCCGATGACCGGCTCTAGGATTTCCGGCAATATCCTGGCGCAATCGCCTTCGAACAACCAGTCACTAATCATTGCATATGTATTCATTAGCTGAAGTCCGACATATACGGGGCTTGATATGGATACATGCGCCAAGAAACCTGACGCATATACGGAAGGGACTATAGTGTATCATGACATACGCGTCTGCAACCCCACCGAGCGCAGGGTCGCTGGATATCTCCATATTGACGATTGCGACCTTGGCACCATTCAGCCTACACTGATCGATGTACCCGGCTGCGGGCCAGACTCGACCTGATGTTCCGATAACAAGGCACAGGTCGACGGGGCCCTTCTCCATCCAACCGTCTATATCGTCCAGGAGGTCAGCCGGCAAAGTCTCGCTGAACCAGACTACACCAGGACGCAATAGCTAGCACGACCACTTCGATTAGTAATGCATTCGTTCACCAGACACGAGATAAATGAGGGGGAGAAGACAAACCCCTGCACATTTAGGACAACGGGGCAGCTGCTCGAGCGGAATATTTGGCGGCTGAACGTCCGTATCAACCTCTGTAGCATCAGCCGGCTGAGGAGCCAGAGAAGGCGTTAGTGCCATCTCGAAGTTGTTAAATTCGACATAGTTGCAGAATACGCTCGTGCATTTGACCGTCGATAGGGAGCCGTGGACCGGGAATAACTGCTCGGCAGGATGACCGGCACGCGGAGATAGGCCATCGACATTCTGTGTAACGGTGATGAAGTCCTTGTTCTTGATTGATAGGGCGGCAAGAGCGTGGTGAGCGGCGTTGGGCTTTGCAGAGAAAGCTGCTTGTCTTCGAGCTGAGTAGAACTATCATCCAATAGAACGGTGTCATGTGAGTCAAGTATCAGCATTTATGAGTTCTCTTTGATCTTGGGTCCCTGTTATGTAAGGCGAGATGGACGTGAAATGCACGCCGGGGGCGACGGGCTCAAGGCTAACCTGCCAAACCAAGCTGGGGTCCTTAGTGAAGGCCTGGGGCGTCGCTAGAGACATAGCATCGTGAGTTTTCCACTGAGCCGTTGATTAGTCGTGTCAGACGTTACGTAACTGGCCAGACGGACGGCCGCCGAACGGACAGGTGGATCTCCACTCACCAGGCCTCCCGCGCCTCGAAACGTCGCCAATCCTAACCCGACAAACGGAATAAGCCTTCGCGAGTCGGACCTTTTACGTATCGTCGAATACCATACCTGATGAGGCCGATAGGCCTGGATGCCGCGTGAGGAAAACAGAAGGTCAGCCAGCTAGTCTCCAGTACAGCCACTCGGGTGCGGGCCTAAATCAGGCCACATCCAGAACCCGGTGTTTTGTACTCGTCACCCCAGAGCGGGAGCTGAGGGAACGGCGTACCTGCACCACACAGCGCTAGTATCCGTTTCGATTGCGCGAGGTGGGCTTTGAAGCTGCTCATATCCGTCGGATCGTGTTCGAGAAATGGCATGGTTGCGGGAGGGAAGGATGCTCTGCTGCTACTGCTGCTGCCAAGGGCGGGCTCCCGATTCGTTGATGTCTTGTCTGCGGGTACCGACTTTCGCTTGCTGAGGATCGAACCCGCGAAAGGCTGCTGCGAGGTTTAAAGCGAGTGGACTCGGCTCTGCAACAACTGCTGTGATTGCTGCCGGGTCGAATTGCCGTGGCACAAGCACAAAGACGTTCCGAATGTCGCAGTGCAACGATGGAGATGTGTGCTTGCAGACGAAGTACCCTTCTCAACTTGCTACTCTACTACGCTGCGGTCTGTACTATGCAATCCACGGCAGTGGTAATAATGTTCCCACTGGCGGATAGAACCTCCCAGATCCCGGCTGACAGTGAGCAAAACCCACTCGGAATGGCTCTTGGATCCCCACGCCTGTTCAGCCTTCTTTTGCACTTGCGAACCAAAGCGCACAACGTGTACTCGACCGATCCGTCACAGCCGGAGTCGTATGCATGTATGTATGCAGACTGCATCTCTGGCGCCTTCACATCCACACATGTTGGCTTGTGGACCCCGCGCATGAGTGAATGCGTACCATACTTTTTCGCAGACATGGCTCTCGTTCCAATTCGATAAGATTGCCCATGTCTGAACCTTCGGCAGAAGTAAAGATGCAGGCAAAAGTCTCGCCTAGCCACCAATCACACGCCTTGCAATAGAAACAAAGGTCATCGTTTCGTCCGGGAAATGCCAGAGATCTGTCGACGAACTAGGCGTTCCCCGGAGCTTGTGAGGGCTCCAGAGCTCGACGGCCGCCGCTAGATGCCAATGCGGTAGGTCCAGCCGAAAGCAACATCCTTTAGTCCAAACGTCAAATGTCCTGCAGACTGTTCCCGCGGATGCCTGCGAAAGCTAATCCTTGAAGCAGATCGCCATTGGCCGGCCTTATCGTATTAGCTATTAGATTCGACATTCAGATGTAGGGACTCGGGGCATGTGCATGCATGCACACAGGCTTCACAAGAGCGACGGGATAACGCCTGTTGGACCTCTGCGCACCGGTTACACGCGAGCCATGGAGGGTTGTATCCCAAGGACACGAGAACAGGTGCTGTGACATGCCCTGCAGTGCCATGCCATGGTGATGCCTGCCTGCCTGTCTTTTATGTTCTTTGTTCCGTCCCTCTGGCTGCCAGGTGATTGGTCCGTCCATCTGTCTCTACGTCTGTGCAGTGACACGGCTTCGCCGGCCGAATTCTTGTGCGACGTTGCTGCCTTTAGCAAATGCATGTCCAGCTAGCCAGCTTAGTTGAGCTGGCGGAGAGGGAGAGGAGGAGGAGGAGCCAGGAGGCCCGAGACTAGTCAAGGGAAAGAAGCGTCGATTTGCATGCGAGGTCCGGCTGCTAGCAGCGGTAGCGGGAGACTAGTTCGTCAGCTAGCCTAGTTGACTATAGTTGCAAGATACTGCTTAGCAATTTCACCATCGATCAAGGTGGGTGGTTGAAAAAGAGTCTCTCGCCGCTGTCTTGACTCACTGCTATGCTCGAAAGGGTTCGTTGCTAGTTCTCTGAGTTGAATTTATATTCGTTGTCCTTCAAGAGTTCCACTATTATATTTTGTGGTGTTCCACTATCAACAACGTCAACTTCCTCCTCTACGTCTTAACCTTCTCTTCAGGTCATCCTATTCAAACGTTATCCTTCACGATCTGCCTACTTCCTTTACAATCCCCTCGCCGCTACAATCACAATGTCGTCGGAGCTTTCATACCCTAAGTCAAAGGTCAACAAAGTCAACCGACTCGCTGACCGAGGTACTTATAGTTAGCTGCCCTTCGATTCTAATTGAACCATATGAGCAAAGCTCACATCTTTCCATTCTATCATACCCTATTATCCTTTAAGCCAACTTGCTAACTCTATGCTTCCTGACGTTAGGCAAATATGACTGCAAGACTGTTCATGAGATCCTCAAGGCATCTCCTGTCGTCCATGTCTCTTTCAACCCGGGCTCGCTCGACGACTACCCCGTCATCCTGCCCATGATCGGCAAGCTCGGTTCCTTTGAGAACCCGTCTGCTGACCTCTCCGAGCCGCTGGACCTCTACCTGCACGGCTATGTCTCCTCGCGCATCATGAATGTCGCTCGCAAGGCAGCCCAGGGTGAAGAGGAGGGCACCACACCGCTCAAGGTCTGTGTCTGCGCGACCAAGGTCGACGGCCTCGTGCTGTCGCTGACGCCCAACAGCCACAGCATGAACTACCGCTCTTCTGTCATCTTTGGCACCGTCGAGCTTGTCATGGATCTCGACGAGAAGCTGTACGCGATGAAGCTCATCACGGATGGCGTTCTCCCAAACCGTTACGACGACACTCGCGTCCCACCTGACAGTGCCGAGATGCAGTCTACTCAGATCCTCAAGGTTACTATCGACCATGCTTCTGCCAAGATACGGACTGGCCAGCCAGGCGATTACGAGAAGGATATGAAGCGCGACGACCTTCGCGAGAAGACTTGGACCGGTAGGTTATATTGCAAATTATCAGATTATTCCTTGTACACATCGATGTAAATACATCGTAGTCATCGGCCAAACGGACTAGCTAATTCAAGTCATACATAGGTGTCATCCCGGTTTACCAAGCCTTCGGCGAGCCTCAGGCTGCGTCGTACAACCGCGTCAAGGATGTCCCTGACTACATCACCAACTATGTCAAGGAGCATGGAGAGGCAGAGAAAGAGTACGCTCTTACTTGCATCGACAAGGAAGCTGCTGGCAAGAGCTAGATTGCGACCTCTCGACTGACATATTTATCACGACACGAACCTTTCCTAAATTATCGAGCTGAAATTGGACGAATGGTGTAATCGCTTTTCTATCCCTTGCATTGAATTTTCCATTCTAATCTTCATGAAAAACGATAAGAAAAATGTATATCGGAACCAGAAGAAACATCTTTGTATATTACAAATGTGGCGTTTGAGGTTGCATCCAATGCTTTGTTACGGTGGCGGCCAATGTCATTGTGGTGGAGTTTTGAGAGCCAACTGTTCTCATAGCTAATCTCAACATAATAATATCTTCTGTTTCAGCTACACTCCCTCGTAATACAGACTTTCGTGAATATAGAATCTGAGTTCCATACGCGTATCGGTGGCTCCTGAGCCACTTACCTAGGTAAGTATTCGGTAAGTTTTCATATATTGGGCAATCTAACAGACCCGTATCAAGACCACAACCGAACGAGTAGCAGTTGGTGCACTTTTCGAGAGCTTCACGATAGTTGAAATATATCATATAAGGAGAGCCGACTCATGATCTCATCTTATCCGCCTTGTAATAAGCCGTGACTATATACCGCAACTCAGCAAAATTCCAAGTTCGTAAATCATGCAGTTGTGGATTCGAGAGCGTATGATATGTTCTCACGGTAAAGGTCTTGACCGCGGCCGTCGACCTCGGTTCTTGGATGATTCCGGACCGCAGGTGAAGGAAGATGGTGCCGTCGGAGGATAATTCTGTCCGTGGCTGCAGAGTTATTATCTTCGTCATAGTCGCCGGTTAAATATCGGAATCACCATGGGAAATTCATCACGGCTTCGTACGCTGGTGACGCCGCTGGCGCGGCGCCCACCGAAATGTGGCGTGGTGGTGGTCTTTCGCACGCAGGTCGAGAGCATCATCAGTGGCCAGCCAACCGTGTGACAGAAGACACGACAATTGTATAAGAAGCGTCAAAATGATGCCTTCCTTTCTCGTCCGTCAATTGACTCTAAGATTATCGCGAACCATTACTTAATATTTACTTGAGAGCGACAAGTGCTTGGAGCTGAGGTTCCAGGCGCATTACGTCATCGCAGGACTTCACGACAACACACATTTTGCAACATGTCGGAGTTGCAGCCAACACCTCGCATCCTGGGCGACGTGAAAGTCACGCCGCCGCCAACTACAGCCACAGAAAAAGAACTTCCTACTTCAGAGGCTTCCACGTTCAATATCCCTCCAGTGAATTTCACAGATACAAATGGAAACAAGATCCCAGCCTCTTCTGAAAAAAGGACACCAAACGCCCCATTGGCATTCCTCGAACCTGAAACGAACGGCGAGAGATCAAATTCCAGTGCGAGTCCACCTTCTACTGATACTATCAATCCTCCAGACGAGAAAGTCCTGGATACCAATGGGGTCGAGAGTAGCTCTAAATTGATTCCTCAGACACCGGATACACCGCCGCAGAAGCATCATCATCACGAACATGAGTTCCTCCGGCGCCTGGCTAGACGCAGGACTGCTGATCCCGCGGACAATGGTGGAACAAACGTCGATTATGGCGAAGATAGTGCGGAACTTGAACGACTCCTCAGTACAATGTTTGGAACTGCTCGCCAGGAGATATCGGAAGAAGAACGGTTCCGCCACAAAGGCGTTGTATTCAAGCACCTAACCGTCATCGGCGAGGGCTTCGGCGCAGCCATCCAATCCACAGTCGGCTCGCTCTTCTACGGGCCTTTCCTTGCCCTCAGAGCACTGTTCAGCGGTGCAGCGCGGACACCCAAGCGAACGCTCATTGATGACTTCACCGGCATCATCAAACCGCGAGAGATGCTACTCGTCCTCGGCCGCCCCGGAAGCGGCTGCAGCACCTTTCTGAAAGCTCTCGCCAACCAGCGTAAGGGTTTCGTTGCGGTTAACGGCGAAGTCACCTACGGTGGTACCTCCGCAAAAGATATTGCGAAATACTACCGTAGCGAAATTCTATACAACCCAGAAGACGATATCCACTACGCATCTATCAGCGTTAAACATACTCTCGAATTCGCAATCCGTACACGCACTCCGCCAAAGTCCTCGAGGCAAGAGGGCGAGACGAAGAAAGACTACATCTCCAACTTCCTCACCATGATCTCCAAGATTTTATGGATCGAGCATACGATGAACACAAAGGTCGGCAACTCGCTAATCCACGGCGTGTCTGGCGGTGAGAAGAAGCGGGTCAGTATCGGCGAGGCAATTGTGACCAAGGCGTCTGTACAAGCGTGGGATAATAGTTCAAGGGGTTTGGATGCCTCGAACGCGCTGGAGTACGTCACTTCGATCAGAACATTGACCAACATGACGGGCATGTCGACGGCAGTGGCGCTGTACCAGGCAGGGCAAAGCTTGTATGACCTGTTCGACAAAGTGTTACTGATCGATGAGGGCAAATGCTGCTACTTTGGAAGCGCTGAGAACGCCAAGCAATATTTCATCGATCTGGGATTTGAGTGTCCGGACCGGTGGACGACGAGTGACTTTTTGACGAGTGTCACCGATATGAACGGAAGACGTGTTCGGAAGGGATGGGAAGATAAGGTCCCTAGGTCCGCAGTGGAGTTTCAGCAAGCCTATCTAGACAGCGACGAGAAGAAGAGGACCGACGTAGAAATCGAGGAGTTCGAGCGGAGCTTAGAAGAGGCTAGAGACAAGCGAAGCCAGGACAACAAGCGACATAACTTTACTGTATCGTTCCCAGAGCAAGTCCGAGCTTGTACTGTTCGGCAGTTTAGGGTCCTTCTCGGAGACCCCCTAAGTCTGTTGGGAAAGGTGAGCCTCGACTCCCCGCATGACTATTTGCCTATAATCTGTCTTCATCGCTAACATTGACGTACAATAGTGGGGTGGTATCGTCGTCCAGGCTCTCATAGCAGGATCTCTCTTCTTCAATACACCTGCTACGGCAGCGGGTGCCTTTCCCCGTGGTGGCGTCCTCTTCTTTGCCATTCTTTACAACACTCTCCTGGCATTAGCTGAGCTTCCGGCAACATTCGATGCCCGCCAGATCATGCTCAAGCACCGCTCGTTTTCATTCTACCGGCCGTCTGCATTCGCGATAGCCCATGTCATGGTTGACATACCATCTGTGCTTGTGCAGGTGTTGTTGTTCAATATTATCGTCTACTGGATGTCGGGGCTGCAGAGGGATGCTGGACGCTTTTTCATCTGCTGCTTGGTCACGTATGTGAATACTCTGGCCATGTACAGCGTCTTCCGGGCGGTTGGTGCTTGGAATAGGAACTTGGATAATGCAACGAGGGTTGTTGGCGTTGTCATACAGGCCGTCATTGTCTATACCGGATGTAAGTTTTCCATCTCTTCTATCCATGCGCGAAGAAAATTTGAAGAATTCTAACCGATCTGATATATACAGATCTTATACCTCCCGGACTGCAGAAACCATGGATGCACTGGATTACCTACATCAATCCTCTCGCGTAAGCATTGAATTGCCATCTTGTATTCTCTTGATTAGACATAGATACTGAGAATTTAGATAGATATGGCTTCGAAGCCTTGATGAGTAACGAATTCGACGGGCTCGAGTTGGAATGCACCCCGCCGTTCCTTGTCCCACCCTACGGAAGAGAACCGTATCAATCTTGCGCACTATCCGGCAGCCAACCGGGAAATCCGTATGTTGATGGTGCACAGTATATTTCCGTCTCCTTTGAATACACTCGCACCCATCTCTGGCGCAACATTGGTATCGGGGTCGCCTTCTGGCTCTTCTTCATAGCCCTTACCATGATCGGTATGGAACTACAGACACCCAACAAAGGCGGCGCCGCGGTCACCATTTTCAAGCGAGGTGGCGCGCCCAAGAGTATTGAGAAGGTGCTGAAGAAGGGAAAGTCTGCCACGGACGAGGAAGAAGGCAACGTCCAGGAGGATATCACTGATGAAAAAAGGACCGCTGCTGCTACACCGAAAGGGATTGCAAGGAACGAGTCTATCTTCACTTGGCAGAACGTATCGTATACGATTCCGACGAAGAATGGCCCACTGAAGTTGCTGGACGACGTGTCTGGGATTGTAAGGCCTGGAAAGCTTACTGCTTTGATGGGTGCTTCTGGAGCTGGAAAGACGACGCTGTTGAATGCTTTAGCGCAAAGAATGACTTTTGGAACAATTACTGGGACCTTTTTGGTGGATGGGAAGCCGTTACCGAAGTCTTTTCAGCGTGCTACTGGTAAGGCGAGATATCTTACATAGGTTTCATGCGTTTTATGCAGCTCTGTCACCACGAAGATGCTAACCCTATGATATGAATGTAGGCTTTGCGCAACAGGAAGATATTCATGAACCAACTCAGACGGTTCGTGAGGCCATGCGGTTTTCTGCTCTGCTACGCCAACCGAGAGAGGTCCCGACAAAGGAAAAGTACGAATACGTCGAACGGATAATCGCACTATTGGAGATGGAAGAAATCGCGAACGCAGTCATCGGCGAGATCGGGGTCGGCCTCAATGCGGAGCAGAAGAAGCGACTCACCATTGGAGTCGAATGTATGTCTCACTGTATATACAAGCCTCCTAGTATTGATAGCTGACTTGCTTTTATCTAGTGGCCTCCAAGCCCGAATTGCTATTCTTTCTCGACGAGCCGACCTCGGGTCTCGACAGCGGCGCCGCATACAATATTGTCAGGTTTCTACGAAAACTTGCGGAAGCCGGCCAAGCTGTTCTTTGCACAGTCCACCAACCGAGCGCGGTTCTCTTCGAGGAATTCGATGATCTCATCCTCCTGAAATCTGGTGGAAGAGTTGTCTATCACGGGGAACTGGGAAAGGACTCACGCAAGATGATCGATTACTTTGAACGCAATGGCGGAAAGAAGTGCAAGCCAAAGCAAAATCCTGCCGGTAAGTTGCGGTTGCATTCACTAGTCATCCAAATATACCATCTTGTGCTTAATACTAAATACGATTGTAGAATACATGCTGGAAGTCATTGGCGGTGGAAACCCCAACTATAAAGGAAAAGACTTTGGCGACGTCTGGGCTGCATCACCTGAGCATAACGAACGAATGCGAGAAATTGAAGTTGCCATCTCGGAAAGAAGATTCCAGGCACCAATGCATACCACTGACGACCGCGAATACGCCATGCCGATAACTACCCAACTATGGGCAATGCTAAACCGCACGTTCAGAGCGTACTGGCGCGATACAGACTACGTCCTCGGCAAAGTCATCTTGCATATCGTCACTGCGCTCTTCAACTCTTTGACGTTCTTCCAGCTGGGGAATAGCAGGGTAGACATGCAGTCGCGACTCTTCTCCGTCTTCCTGACGCTCACCGTCTGTACGTCACTTTTCTAATGACATACCTAACAAATATTAAGAGGTCACTTATTGACTAATGCGTTCGATGAATATAGCGCCGCCAATCATCAACCAGGCGCAACCAAAATTCATTAAGTTGAGAAATGTATACAAGTCTCGTGAGGCGAGCTCCAAGGTGTACAGTTGGTTCGCATTCGTCTTTGCAGCGGTTTTGGTCGAGATCCCGTACGGATTCGTTGCGGGGACGATATACATGATGTGCTGGTATTGGATCGCTGGATACAATCGAGACTCCGGTGTCGTGGCTTATGTCTGGCTACTCCTGATGGTACGTAATTCAATACAAGAACTCATCCATGCCCTATTTCTATCAGAAATGCTGACTTGGAGTTGGGTGGCTCCTATGTCTAGATTTGCGAGATCTATTTCATCAGTTTCGGCCAGGCAATAGCGTCTTTTGCGCCAAATGAGATGCTCGCCGGGTTGCTCGTCCCATTCTTCTTCATCTTTATCATATCGTTTGCGGGTATCATGGTGCCGTACGAAGGTTTGCCATCGTTCTGGCGATCGTGGATGTACCCTCTCTCGCCGTTTCGGTATCTTCTTGAGGGTTTCCTCAGCGTTCTGACGCACAACATCCCTGTTGTCTGCAAGGACGATGAACTCGCAAGATACCAAGCGCCAACCGGGCAAACTTGCCAAGGATACACCCAGAACTTCATCAATATAGTCGGCGGATACGTGAATACCCTCCCCGATGACACCTGGTGAGTAACCGTCAACCTGTCGCCTTGCCGTCTCTATGCTCTAAAAAATACCACACACCAGGGTGTGACTTGCGTTGTCAAGATCGATTTCTTGGAAAGATACTAATTGGTTCGTAGTGCCTACTGCCAGTACAGCGTTGGTGACGAGTATGCTGCCAGTTTCAACTGCTTTGATAGTCACAGATGGCGGGATGTTTACGTCTCCCTTTCGTTTTGCGCCTTTAATATTTTGGTGGTATTCTTGTGTTCGTGGCTATACCTCATTGGCGGCCGGAAGATCAAGCATGCGTTTGCGTGCAAGAAGGATAGCTCGAACAACGAAAGTCTTGTGTCTGTTGCGCCGCAGAGAGAAAAGGAGGAGGTTTGAATGAGATATGATATGACGTTTGTCCTACTACTATATCTAATGCTTGTATTTTCCTCTATACACTGATGTCAATGGAGTTTATCAGTCGGGTGGGTGTTGCTTTACTACTTTTCAATCGCTTTTGGGTATTTCGATGTTTTATCTAGGTAGTATGTATGAACAGTAACTACGTCTGGCTTTGATGAATAGAATTTAATTATAATACCAATCAGATAATGATCACTTTCCAAAATTCCTTGATAAGCGCTAGTATAGAGCAAAAGCTCAAAATATAACAGTAAGATGCATTGCAAACGCCCAGGCGCCTAAGCATGACCACGAGATTCAGACCCCATACGTCTCATTCGCTCATTTTATCCTCCTCATCCTTCTCAGGGCTCTGATTATTCGTATACTCTGTCACCTTACCGCCTGCCAGACTGCCTGTACTAGCGACATTCACACTCCCACTCCTCACCCTCCGCACTGGCGCATCGGCCATCGACGCACTATCCGGCGATCCGGCCGTCGCTCCACCGGGGCTCATGCCCGTCTCGCTACCACCACCGCTGCCCTTGCCGAACCCGGACGGACCGGTAGGCGGCTTCGCCCATGGTGCCGTGGTTACTGCTATCCCACCGATTGCAGGGGCGAAGCCACCAGGGACAGGAACGGTAGCCTTATCTTCTGGATTGAGCGTTATATTTGGCGGCGGGGCGACGGTAGGGCGCGCTGTGGGCGGTGGCATTGAGCCTGAGCCGCCGCCACGGAGAGCGGAGACGGCTGGGACGCGGTTCGATGGATTTGCAAGGGAGACTGGCGTGGCGACACGCATGCGTGCAGTTGGGGGTAGTGCGTTCGGAACTTTAGATTCGGAGGGGATGGTGGACCATGGAGCCTTTGTGGCTTCCGCACCGCCGGGTGGGGGTGTGGAGGATGTGGAAGATGGTTCCGTGGACGCGGGGCTTGGTGCGGGCTTCGATCCGGGGACGGGCTCCCATGCGAAGATGGAACCAAAGGGGAAGTGCTGGACGACGGGGAACTTGCCGAGGACTTCGGCGGCATACATTTTCATCATACCCTATCATTCGAAAATAAGTTAGCCGTGTTTATCATTACAGTATGGGATGGATATTTAGTTGACAGTCAGCAGTTGCGATTGGTAGTGTACCTGATTGATCTTTCTCCAGCCACCTGGTGCCCCGCTGATGTCGTAGAGATACGGACTGTGCTCCCAGAAAGGCCCTGTCTTGACATCGCGGATGAAACCAATGGCGCCGAAGTAGAGGTTTCGTTTCCTTTCGCGCGCGACGGTGTTCTCGTCAACTATCGAGCCGGGAGCTGGAGGGCCCATACCCTCCGGCGTGGCTGCTAGCTGAGCGGATCCGAAGATGTATGGGAGGAATGAATGATCATCAAGCCCCCAGACACCGTGTGTACCCGCTGGCTCCAGGTTGTATGTTATCACCAGTTTCCTTATGATTGCAAGGTACCTGTGCGAGTTCAAATCTATTTATTAGATATCACTGCTCTCTCTGTGGGAACTTTGAAATTTATGCGTAGGAGAGGACTTACGCATCAAAGGTTTTGAAAACAAGCGCCAGCTCATCTCGACCTGCTTGGAACCCACCGAGCACCCATATTCCGCATAAGAACGCAAAGAAGGACAGTTCATGACCGGTGCCGTAGTCCAACCTCTGCGCACTGCCGAACCCGCCGAGCAGGTAAACTTTCAGTTCATCGACAGCCGATACCCCATCTTCTTTAGCCGGGATATTTGTGATATGCGCTGGGAGATATTTCTGCAGTAACTCCGGCGAGCGTTCTTCCAGTTTTGAATACCATGTTCTGAATGCAACGTTACCGAATCGACGAGGTCCTTCGACAGGCGGTACTTCGTCCACGATAGCTTCAATAGTAGCTAGGAGTTCGACGATTTGTGCTACAGGCTCAGACACCACGATGTTGTCAGCGTCAGCGAAGCGGCTCTCAGTCGCGCGAGTATCGGAGCCGCTCGGGGTTGCCGCGTCGGAGAGATGCTGGATCAAAGAGACGATTAGACTGTGAGCCTTGGAGCTGAGGAATGGCTGGAGGTCCTGCAGGTTGTGTATTTGCTTCTTTGGCAGCTGGAACGTGTGTGACGAGAGGTCGATTGCGGGGGGCACCGACGTATCTGCCATCTTGGAGACGTGTAGACGATGTCTGGACGAAACTGCGATGTCTCTTCTCCGGTGGCAACGTTGGAACTTGGAGGAAGGAGCAAGATGTATAGATGAAAATAGACCTAGGGAATCCGGAGTGAAAGGGAAGCTATGACGACGGTTAACTGTCAAGCTCTTGAGCATGGGCGCGGCGCTGATGTCCCCGCCCCCAGGGACTGCCCGGGGCGCTCCCGGAGTTGTCCCGGGGATGCTCGAATCGGTGGCACAGGGCCCCGGGGCCCGGCCTCGCTAGCCGGTTCACTCGCCTTGGCCAAATGTCGCTAGCCTGCCGAGAACAACAACAAAGCACTGTGCTGCACCTCGCCTCGAGCATCTCTCCATCACCCGTCCATTCGACATCACCACTGTCGCATACACCCGACCGAACTACTCCTCTATCGCATTCATCGCCACCCTCGTCGCCTTCCTCGAAGCAATTGGCTCCGAAGTCTTCTAACTGTCATCCTCACAAAACCACAACTGTCGATCAGAGGACAGTCCACTACCACATCGCCCACCATGGTTTCGACACGGAAAAGGGCTAAGGATGTAGTAATGCTCAATGATGCCGGCCAGGAAGTCCCGCAGCCTTCAGGACGATCTGTGGAAACTCGCGTCGCCGTAGCAGAACGCGAAGCAGGAGATAGCCGTAAGGATACCAAGCCGTCATTTCTGCCAACGCCAAACTTCATATCTAACCTGTTGCCATTCTCCAGACAAACCGATATCATCGCCTGCAAAACCACAGATTGACACACCAAGGAAAAGAGGTCGTCCTAGAAAAACCTCGACAGCAGAAAGAGGGAAACCTGTGGAATCAGTGGCACCAGTGAAACCATCGACTGGCAATCAGAAGAAGCCTAGAGGCCGACAGCCGAAGACACGCCAACATAAACCGGATACCAAACAGCCGAAAACTACGCTACGAACGGCTACCAAGACAATTGAAGTCCCGGAACCGGAACCTGCGATCAACAAGCGCGGCGCTGAAGAGCTTGAACGAAGCAAGGAGGCTATCGTCGTCAATGAGGGGGAACAGCCAGAACGGGATAACCGGTCTGCCAGCGCCACAGTCGCACCATCCTCGCACGTAGCCGATAACGGAATGCGGGTCAACAAGGAACGTCCAAGCAAGCCAGGAAAAGGCACACGGCCACGAAATCAGGTGCAAGATCAAGACCCAGACTACGCGCCGTCTATTAGTACTGCAGAGGATGATACGGGCAACATCACCAACGTCGACGAGCAGGATCTCCGCGAGAACATGACATACGCAGACTTTCTCGTAAAGTTCGTCGAGCGAGCTGGAAGATACGAGACGCGTCTGAAGAGCGTCTACGCGAACAACGAAGCCGAACGGGACTCCATCGAGCGAAGAATCAGGGCGCTAGAAAACATCATTCAAGACGATGCCAAGGAACTGGATACCCACGGTACCTATTCAGAGGTCTATCGACACCACCGACTCTTGCGAGACGAAGCACAACCCCTACCCACAGTACATCCTGGAGACCCGTACAAAGGCCCACTCACCATCGACTTCAACCCGGACGATCAACGTATCCACGCACTATTCAAGAACGACGAGGAGCGCCGCAAGGCCATCAGCGTGTATACAGAGGCTATCGGGTACATTGAGAGCTCCAAGAAAGCTGCCGACAGCCTATTCAAGGCGGCCGAGAGGATATTCTTGGATGCCAAGGGATACCAGTCCAAGCTTGAGCACAATCGCGATTTCCTCAAGCGTTTGATCGAGCATGAAGAGACTGCGAAGGTCAGCTACATCCGAAAACGTATGGAGGACCGCGACAGCCTTCGACTCCAGCGGTTTCCCGATGGAGTCAAGAGGGAACAGATGCGCAGAATATACCATGCGCAAAGAGATGCCTACTGCACGAACGCAGGCACAGAAACTGAAGTCAGGACGCCCCAGAAGAAGCGCAGGCTGTCCGTCTCAGTATCGCCAACCGCCGGCCGAAAAAAGCCTCGTTATGGAGACAAAATCGACGCGGACGCTAATCGCTGTATCGTCATCAGCGATGATGAAAGCGATGGGAACGAACATGTCCCGGACTCAGTTGAAGTTCCTGTCACTCCCACTCAAAGAATCCGGTTGCCGGGCTTCGGCGATCACACTCCTGGTAGAACTAGGAGAATCGATGAAACAGCAGGGGCCAACGGCGATGGGGGTCTGGCGGGCACACAAAACGGCAAGAGGATGTCTCGCCCGTGGACCAACGCTGATAACGATGAACTCGACCACGCAATGAGAGACTGCACACGTGAGTTCCCCTACAGCTGGCTCTACCTTCTGTCCTTCCTTTGTTTTGTAACATCGGCGAGTAGGTGCTAACGTATCGGCTTTCAATAGAGGTCCCAGGGAGATGGTTGGACATCAAGGAGAAGTACGGGCAGCCAGGACAGTCTCTAGAACACTGGAGCGCTGAGGAACTGCATGCTCGTGCGAAGGAGATTTGGCAACAGGTGGAACCATACCGCAATGAACTACCTCCCTGGTGGGATGACGTTCAAACCTGGTAGCACCCGCGCTCTAATACTGCTCGATCCGACGTCTACTGATTCTTTTGTGCGATTTTTTTTTTTTTTTTTTTTTTTATTGATTGATTTGCTATTTCCTGCCCTTCTGTTGTATTTTCAGGCCTTATCAAGTGCTGATGGGACCGGCAACGTTGTTAGCGTTCTGTTTAGAGGTATCTTACTGACTTGTGTCGTGGATGGCGTTCGGTGGTGTATCATATTTATCCCCTCTACTCTCTTGTTTTTTATTATCGAACCCCTTCTCTTGTATTTTTATCATCCTACCCCTTTACATGCTTGATCACTCGATCGGCTCTATCTTTCTATGTATATTAGTGGAGAAGGAATTGCTGATACCAGTTCTATATTTACCCGTACCCATTCTAAGTAGTCAAATCCACGTACAACATGACATCTACAGGGTCTATGGAGGTAGGACTCAGATCTCAACATCGGCAAAGCTACAGATTGGGGAACAGGAACTGTAGCCGCTCCTTCGCCTCTTTGCCAATGCCCGGTCCCGCGGTGCAGATGGCGTATTTGGAGCTATCCTTGAGTGCGACGCCGGTGTGCAGGTCGTCATGCTCCTCCTTGACAAGTTCCTCGAGCAGGCAGCCGACGAGATGCTGTGCATTTAACGCATTCGCTTTCATATGCCCCATGACTTCGGCGACGTTAACCTATTCAGAAGTAAACCGTTGGTCAGCCAACCGTATGTATCATAGTGCGTGAGGGCGACGTAGACTTACAGGTGGTGCGTCGTCGCGGAAGCAGTCGTAATCGGTCGCCATGCAGACCATGGCGTAGTGGATTTCGGCCTCACGCGCGAGCTTGGATTCCGGCAAGGCAGACATGTTGATGATATCGCCGCCCCAGGCGCGGTACAGCTTCGATTCCGCACGTGTCGAGAATTGCGGGCCCTCTGTAGTTCACAAAATATTCATCAGCCACATGACCGCCTATATATATACTCAGCGATCATGGATAGATGTATCGTACCCATGCACACTAGCGTCTTGTCGACGTGCACCTTCGCCCCGCCAGTCAACGCCCCCTCACACCTCTTAACAATCTTGCCAATCTGCGCATCGAACGGGTCGGAAAACCCAACGTGCGCAACGATCCCGCCCTCGAAGAACGTCGCAGGCCGTATCCCCTTCGTCCGATCGATAATCTGACTAGGCACGACAAAGTCCCGCGGCGGTATCTCCTCACGTAGACTGCCAACGGCGGAAAATGCAATGATAGTGCGCACGCCGATGCTGCGCAGCGCTGCGATGTTGGCGCGCGAGGGCACTTCCGACGGCGTGTATTGATGGTGGACGCCGTGGCGGGCGATGAAGGCTACGGCGGCGCCGGTGTCGGTTTCGAGGATTATGATGGGTGAGGAGGGGGCACCCCATGGTGTGTCTACAGTCAGCGAGGCTGCCGGTGTGAAGTGTTCGAGGTGGGAGATGCCCGTACCGCCGATTATGGCGACGGTGACGGGGCCTATCAATATCACATATCGTATATATCGTCAGTTAAGTTTCGATCCTTATAGCCGTTCAGCTCGTGGTAAATGTGTGGTGCAGGTGGGAATGGCGGGGGATGAGGGGTAGGAGACAGAGAAGCGCGCATTGTAGTACTTACGATCGTAGGTCGTCGGAAGGGACATTTTGAAGGCAGTCCGCAGGAACAGTGGGCGAGTTCGAGATGAGGTATACCGCCGGGCGACAAGCTGATATTGAATTCGAACGCAACGGCCAGCAGAGATTGTCGACGCTGAAGTGAAACAGCGGCGCAGAATCTGCGTTGCGGCTGCCTTAAAACACCACACGGCGAGAAACCTCCTCTATCGACAGGTTGCTCTGAACCGTCGAGTAGCAAGAAATCATAAATATTGCGACTCCTTTTGCTGTCAATTTGGTAGCATGATCAAAGCAGGAGCTAGTTGCGGTTATATAACAAGTACTTCGTATAAAAATTTAAACCCCAGAGGAAACCGTTATCGGTCTGTTAAAATTTAGAAAAATCACGCAATGGAAATGCATGCATGTGCCGCAGTCGTCAGCATTGGGCTCGGAGCCGCACATGAGATGGACCTCCGCTGCGCCATTGGTAAGCTCCAGCTCGTAAACTTAGTAAGAAGTATCGATCTCCCTGGCAGCAACCTAGCTAGCTTCGCTGTATCGATAAGAGGGCCCCGCTTAGTGTATGCAGGGGCTGCTGCGACAGATGGGTCCCAAGAGCCACTTGCGCAGGATGATATCAGTGGTGAAGTCGATCTGGATCCTTGGGCCGTGGCTGCATAATTAATTGCGCTTTGGTTCCAGTTGATGGATATAAGTTAGTAAGCTAGATCTACATGAGTTCATCTGGAAGTCTAGAAATGTTGTGGGGTGATATATTAGAATGAGTGAGTGGTGTTAATTGGAGAATTGAAGAGCTGTGAGTATACAAGCAGACATTCCTACCAGCCAATATCATCATGAGCTGGCAGTACAACAGCAAAGACAACATCGTAATGTAAGCTCCACAAAAACAAACTCGAGGCTATATGCCCATCTCAATATTTCATTAGATTGTGGAAAAGCAGATTGCAAAAAATCATCGATAAGCGCATCATTCAAACTGCGAACGCCAAATCCATTGTATCCAGAACGACGACATTGAAAAAGAAAACTGAAAAATCTGCATGGGCAAGAAGCATATAGATATACTCTTCCCGCATATTTCCACCAATTTTGTTTTGGCCTGACGAATCCAAAATATAACACCCGTCCATGATATCAAAAATGAAAACAAATCCCTTTGTACACGTTGCTGACTTTAACATTGATATCGAAATTACCCAATTCTTTGGAAGAAAACAATCGACCGGTTGCTTCTCCTGTAAATGCTCAAAGATCTTTTTTCTTCTTCTTTGTTTTATCTTGATGGTTTATTGTTCTCACAATCCCCACATCGACGGGATCGGCTTGTTCAAGATGGTGTCAACATCCTTCTTGTCAACGACAACCCCCTTTTCAGAGCACTTGGCCTTAGCCCGCAGCTCGCTGCAGAGATTATCCATGTCAATCTCGCCGCTGACGAACTTGGGATGCGACTGCACCTTATCCCTAGACCTCCAGACGACCAAGTCAGTTATCATGGCTCTCTCTCGAACGGATAAATAACCCGCTCAGTATGTCGAGACGGAAACTCACCATATTTGATTGCACTTGAGGAATGAATTCGGCTCATCCGCCGGAACCACCTCCTCCTCATCGTCGTCCTCCTCTTGCAGACCAGGGGCAGGAGCATGAGGTACAGCCGTGTTCTTCAGCTTATCAACTGAGCTAGCCGGTGGCGTCGGCGGCAGCGTCAAGTCGAACGCTGACGGGAACGCGTCGTCAAAGTAGCTCATACCAACAGTAGGGAACGGCTGCTGCGGCTGATGCTGCGGCTGCGGTGCTTGCTGGTGCTCCACGCTTCCGGGATCCCGGTAGTCGTTGAACAGATTCGGCTCAAAGCTGCCTCCATTCTGCGCGGCGAACCAGGCGAAGGAATTATCCGTGCCGAGAGCAGCAGCAGGTGCAGTGGAAGTTGCAGTTGCAGTGTTATCATCTTGAGGGGGGAGGATGCGTCCTGCGGCTGGGAGAGGATTGTTAGGACTTCCACAAGCCTGTCCCAGCATTTCGCAGAAGGATGTGACGTCGCCGACGGAGGATCCGCGGTGCTGGCGGTTCGGCAGGGCTGTTTGCTCACCTTCCTCGCTAATGGAGTTCAGCCGTGAAGAACCGTCAGCTTTGTTTTGAGAAGGCGGAGAGGCGGCGTCCATGGCTTCCGGTGTGGTTCCGCAGGACGAGGAGTTATTTTGTCCGTTCTTCAGCGAGTGCTGAGAGACGGACGAGGCTGACGGCGAGTCAGAAAAGCTGAAGAGACTGCTCATGTGCGGGGTGCTCTGGGAGCTTGACATCGCACCAGTGCCCTTGTTGAGATAGTCACTGCCGAGGTCGTTATTCACGGCCTGCAGGATGGATGGGCTGAAGAGTTCACTCAGGATATCGTTGGTCGGGTTGAATTTTGGCTCGTCCACGGATACCCGATGGACTTGGAGGGGGCTGTGATTGACGCCATTGGTGAAGCTGTTGGAATTCGATCTCACTGCCGGGCTATGATTTTGGGGAGTCTGAGGGCTAGCAGAGCTCATGTTGGGCCGGTTGGTCCGATCAATCTCGAGTATTCCGCCGGGAGCGACTCTATAGTTGGTCGGCGAGATGTTATTTGCTCGAGTCGGCGAGACGCTCGATGCAGCTCCTCTATTTCCGCCGACGACATTTTGGCCGGGTGCAGAAAAGCTGCCGAAGAGGGGGAAGTCGAAGCTGAAACCGCCGGTCGAACTGAGACCGCCGTCGAGGGAGTTCATATTGTTCGATATCGAATTGGATGGTGACCTGTTCAGGCCGCTTCCGCCTCCGCCCATGCTGAATCTCTTACGGTATTCTTTAAGCTCAGACTGCAGTTTATCAACTTGCTCCTTCAGAGCTTTATTTTCTTGATTTGTGCTCTCAGATATCTTCTCGAGATCCTGAACTTTCTGCTCGAGGTCCTTCAAGTGCTTCTCTTTGCGCTCGCGGAACGCGCGTTGTGCTGCACGGTTCTGCGCTTTTCGCTTCTGTAAAAGATAAAAACCATTACTTAGAAAATGCACTCTACTCTAATATCTAATATCGCTGAAATGAAGCAGTACTTACAGACGTGGGTTCATTGGTGATGGGCTTGCGGCCCGGCTTCTTCGCAGTCTTGTCATCGCCTTCTGAAGATGACGTCAGTACATTCCTCTACCAGACGTTTACCTCGCGGACCATCGCTGCAAGAGTGGAAACCCACCTCTTCTCTTAGGCTCCGTCTCATGCGGGTCAGCTTCTTCATCGGCCGCGTCTTCGATGCTCAACTTGCGTTTCTCATGGTCACCAGCGGACTCAAGTCCAAACTCGCCGATTGAGTAGTCGGTCAGATCGAAATTGTAGTCGACATCGGCCAATGCGTCGGCGTCCGTGAACAGACTCGTGTCGAACGAGCTGTCGCCCTTCTGCGGGCTGTTAAGGCTGTCGCTGCTGCTGCTCTCCTTCATTCCGACCGGACTCGATCGCGGCTGGGAGTTAAGCGGGGTGTTCGAATTGAGGGCGGCGAGCAGGAGGGCTCGTTGGTCTGGAGAGAGGAATAGTTCGGGCGACTTGGTGGACATCGGGGTGCGGAGGTGATATTAGGTACGGAGAGGACGGCCGCGGGATATACTGGTGTAGTGTGGATATATTGAGGCCAATGAGTGTACGGTGTGCGTGAGGGGTAAGAGTGGTGAGGTTCTAGACAGTGGCACAAATGCAGTGTTAGCGGGTGGCCAAAACCCGAAGACGTCCGGATGGGACCACACTATTGCCACGGAATGGGAAGCAGGATCGATCGCCAACAACGTAAATACTGTAAAAGGAGGCTGTGGATATTCGAAATGGAACGACGATGGCCGTTACATTCGATTCTGGTACAGCGGGGGAATAGAATCGGCCGGGGCGAGGTAATCTGGTTCTCACCACAACGGGATATCGGGGCGGCGTCCAAAGCGGCAAGCCGGAGTTATTCGGAGACAGCTAGGTGCTTTGGCCTTTTAGAAGCCGGCTGCTGGAAGCGCAGCTCAATGTCTGCTCGCCTTGTCACGATGACGTAAACCAGGCCAGCTCAGAAGACGAGGCCGGAAGTAGATCGCAAGGCAAAAAAGAGTTAAGGAAACGCAGAGGAGAATGTTTAGAGGAGAAGGTTTGAAGTAAAACCGGGTGGATGATTTATTTTATTTCTGTACTAAAAGCCAGAGTACCGTAGCAGAAACTCTGCCAGCAGCAAAATCCAAAAGACCCGCGGGATACGTAAAACGACCGTAAAAGCAAAAAAAGGCAGAGCTAAAACAAAAAGGTGGGCAGGCACCGCCTTTTTGAACAAAAGACGACGGGGGAGGGGCAATAAGTAAGACAGGGCAGGTAGGATGGCAGAAATACTACTACTCTGCTAAGTTGCTAACATTTAGGTCTTGCACCAGTCCTGCAAGCAATATCGACGGGCAAATAAAAAAGTCTCCCAGTTGTCAGTCTGGCCGGTTCGAGGAATATTGTCGAGACACCCGTGACGGGGCAAGCGAATCCGTGAGCCCGAAGCCGAGTTCGGTATCCGGTTTGCGTGATCGGGCGTCAGCTACGTCGTTGGAGCGGTGCACGAGTACTCCCAACCTCAGGCTGGTCAGGCACGATCGATCGATTGCGATTGCGAATGTATACGTAAGGAGGCACAGTAGGAGTAGAGTCGTGAAGTAATCGAATAATATTATCTTTGACCAGAAGGGGATCGGGGGGATTATATACCGATTATGTAAGAGATCTCGCGCAGAATTTCGAGGAAAGAAGAGGAACACGCTTCCGAAGGCGCAGCAGGGAATCAACAGGAACAAGTTTGGTCAGTAGCTATAGCGCGGCACGTATATAAAATTAAATCAGATCAGGCCGCTGTGCTCTGCTGACGGTCCGTTCCCCAGTTTTCTACGGCATCTGTATCACACGCATCCCGGCGTACGCAATGAGGCGTAGCTTGGGTGGTGGAAATATAAATAATATCTTCGCGGATAGTCCGCGAAGGAATATAATTTGTCGACTCCACGGATACTACGATAATTTGTCCCTTTTGTACTATACAGCAGGTGCGTGTGTTATAGGCAGGGGTCAAATGTATCAGGAAAAAAAAAGTTTCGGCTTCGAGCGACCTCGCGGCTTCGAGCGACAGGCCATTGCGTCGGTCGATTTCGAATACAGTTCTCGATAAGATTTAGTCCGGATCGGGGCATGAACGGCCTTGTGAAGAAAAGGAGTCATCAATGGGAAACGTAACGCTAGCTCCATACCTCGCTTTAGTTCGGATATCTGTTAGGAATTGCATTGTATTGTCCAGTATTTTACTGTTAATATCAGGCGGGCTATACAATATCTGTACTTACTTATATACACGAGAATTGCGAAGTGCTTGAGGCTTGCATACGGCATTTGAAGAGGGTGGGGTAACTGGACAGGCTCGAGCTGCATGCACATGGGATGCCTAACGTGCAGATTCAAAGTGCTCGTCCGAATCCAACTGGGAGTCTCATGCAGCATCACACTTGGGACCCCAACCGTCCCGGCTGGGCCAGGCCTGAGCTCCCACGCACACTCCGGGTCGGTAAAGCTCCGGCTGAGCCGATTAGTGATCACGAGCACACGTTCAGATTCGGTTTTAAGCTGGCGAGGGGCTAGTGCTACGGCCGGATTCAAATAGAGGCCACCTGGGCTTTGCCGTAGGCGGTTTTCGTGTATTCGCATTGGCTGTTTCCTAGTGCGTAGCTTCGAGCTGGACCGAGAGGAAGCTGGATTCTTCTGTCCGTCTTCTCGACTCCGGTGTCGCCAGATATTGGATACTTTCACAGCAGATCCATGAAACTCAATTTCACAGGGCGGCTGCCCAGTTGATACACAATGCTGCTTGAGAGGAGTCATCTCGCCGGCTGGCTAAAGTAACTCGAAACAGTTTGGGGGGGCAAGCCAATGCAATTAATGGACAGGCATGGAAGTCGAAGGAAGTGGACGCCCGCCGCGTCGCCGCTTGCGCTGCTGACAAATTCAAACGGACGTCGCTCGGCTTTCGGGCGTTAAATCCACCCTCCTCCGCCGAGCCGGGGATCCCTGCCCGCGCTGCTGTGCGCTGTTGCAGGGATCAAAAACTGCTGACCGGACCTGACTCGGGCGAGCATTCCTACTCGACCGGCCAATGGGCAGCCGCGTTTGCTCCTGCGTTACGTCATCGTTTGCCAGATCTCGATTTCTGATTCTTTGGTCAGCCATCCCGTGGCCCAGGAACGGAAAATAAATAAAAAAAAGTTACCACCAGGTGTCTCGATGACTCTGCTGTTTTGGACGACGACGCCTTCTAGAAGCTCAGAAGGGCTGCACAGGTGGAGCGATCCGGCTGGGCTGTCTCTTGTGATATCAAGGGGCGTACCGACGAAGCGTTATCTGCAGCTATCTGATCATCGCCAGCGGTCTTCCAAGTGCCGCAGTTGGTCACACTCTTTGATTACTTAATATGCTAACTGGCGGTGTACGCAAATTTGAACCGGACACATGTGTGCAATATGACTACAGATCTTTCCACGAGTGTAGGATGCGCATATGCATATCCACAATCCAAAGCCGATACAGTCAGATAGAAACGCATTCTGCTACAGCTATCCACGATGGACCTCATCTTGGCAAATTTGCAAATGAATCGATTGTATGCCAGTAATCTTTTTGTCATGTTTTGACCTTGCTTGAACTCCTGTCACGTTATGCCGTCTCTTAAATCCGAACACATATACCAATCACACCCGCGCATGCCTATTCCAAATAGCAGCGTCCCGCGACGTCCAGTGCATATCCACTTCAAAAATCCGCCTCCTCAAGGGTCTAGATCTCTGGTTCAGCACCTCTTACTTAATCACCAGCATGCAACCCCCATACAGTCAGACCATTGACACCGGAGCAAGGCACCCTCTACATCCACGCGGCTACCATTGTATTACATCGCGCCACAATGTCACCACCATTTAGTCCATTTCAATTAACCATTCATATCAGACCTTGTCAAATGGCGCTCGGATTCTCCAGTCCAAAGAATTGTCATGTTGATTGAAACTTTAGCACAGAAAACAGACACGGTCAATGTATAATCACGTAGGCAATACATATACATGCATGTACACGCAGCAGAGCATACGTGTGTAGCCGCCACTAGTTTTTCAAGTTGTGCGAAAAGACAGAGACACTCTACATATCATCACTACCTGGTCGTCGATAGTTGAGCTGGAACTGATATTGTATAAAAACCATGTAAAATTAGCACCTTGTCACCCAACTATAGTACAAATTGCATGTGGGAATTTTTTCTCAAGGGGATGATGCAACCAAAAGCAGAGGGCAAAAAGATACTACTGAACGCCAAAAAATCGCATATGCGTGGGAGCTGCACGAGACACCCGCCGAATGTCTCGGGTCGTCTGCCTGTATCTGATAAAGAATATATATGCTCGATGTTGCCCCCATCTCTCGTTAGCGATATCCGACTACGGAGACGATAAGAAGAATTTCTTGAGGATACTCATGAAAAGTGGTTCGCTGGTTCGTTCGCCCGCTCATTCTTCGACAGTCTTCGAACCCCCAGAACGCGGCCATGCCCGCCCGCCACACCCCAGCAAAAAGAGTTGACCAGTCTCGTGCAGTAGAGCGGGTAGAGGAATTCATTCAGGTGAGGACACGATAAAAATTTCGCCTCTGCCGTCCACCCAAAGTTAGAATGTCCTCTGAATTTTTCGCGCAAGAGTGAAGGAACAGAAATGTCAAGGATGATAGATAAATGATAGAAAAATTCAGAGATCCTGAACATGTGGATCTCGACTTAATCGTCATTATCCGCCTGCTGGTAGACGTGTTTCTCTCGTGCAGCGTCCTTTCTCATCGGCTGGCCGGATCCGGTAAACCCGACTTTTCGCAACAAAGAGAATCGTTAGCACCGCTCGATTCTACCGCTAGCTGGGAAGGGGTATTGGCCAATGCATGAACAGATGCTCACCTCGTCCGTGAATGCCGTCCGGAGTTCGGAACATGCTGCTTTCACCAATCTTCTTCGCCTTTCCTGCTTTGTTCGACTTGACTCCCTTTGCGGCGAACGCCTGCCATTTGCTCTTACTCTCGTCTAGCTCCTTGTTCGCGCGGACCTTCCGCGCGGCCTTCTTGCCGAGTGCTTCTGCATCCTTCTCTTTCTTCCCGGCTTCCAGAGCGCCCGGATTCAACGTCGGGGCTTGCGAGATGACAGCTGCATTTGTCGGGGTCGCTGCTTGAGCCGGTGGGCTGACGCGTGCTTTCTTGTTGCTAGCAGGTCGGATGTCTTTTGCGGTGAGCGTCTCGGTAGAGTTGTCGTACCCGGTGAACGTTACAACGTATACGGGATTCTTGCTCGATCCTGTGACAGTTGTTATTCTCGCTGGATACAGCGCGCCATCTCCCGAAACCCAACGAGCCTGAACTTGGTCTCCGACATTGTACGTTACTATGGGAGGAGCGACGCCGTTACTGGCGGTCTCTGCTGCGGCTTCGGCGGGGCGTTTTCGGTTGGTGGAGTTGCTGTTGGCGGCGGCGGACGAGGGGGCAGGTGCGGCGGGTGCTGGATTCTGCTCCGCTATGACGGTTTCTGTAAGGGATATTAACTCTTCGAGTTCCTTCTTGAGACCGAGTAGTTCATTGTTGTCGGGTGAGGTCTTAAGGGCGGCCTCAACTGACTCGAGCTGTTTCGTAAGAGGTGATAGTTAGCATACGGCGATATCTCCCATATCATGAAGCCACACTCAGCTCACCTGGAGTTGATATTCCTTCAGTTCGCTCTCCATTCCTATAGACTAGATGTATACGTAGTGTCCTTTGTCGATGTCTGGTCGCTAAGGTCTGGTGCTAAGGTCTAGTGGATTTGAGATCAGCTCGAGAGCCCTCGAAACCGTTCACTGTGATATAGAAAAGCGTCCGATGTATCGGATACCTGCGAAACAAAGGTCGGAGTGCAGGGCGAGAGTGGCGAACTGATGGAGTTGGAGGCTGTAAGAGTTGGAAGAACGATGATGATGTTGGCGGTGGGCAGGGGCGCACAAAAAAACAAAGCATACGTCGCCGTCAAGCCACGTGATATCGAAATTTAGGCGACTCAAATTTTTGGAGCTGTTCGATGCGTCGCATTTGCGCATTCGCATTCTCCCTCATACAACGACAATTGCTTCGCAGAACATACAGCCAGCCACTCCATGGCAGAAAAACGATCCCATTCGCAGGCCTCCAAGGCGAGGAAACGACGAAAAATCGCGTCTTCCGGACCTACCAAGTCTGCGCGCAAAGCGACGGTTCATGGCGCCAAATGTTGGAGAACCGTGTCGGCCGACTCTCTAGGATGGCGCAAGGTGGAGATGCCTGATCGCCTCGACGATGTAGAGGGATTCTTCGGTTTGGAAGAAATTGACGACATTCAGGTCGTCAATAATAATGGTATCCTGGAGTTTAAGGTACTTCTCTGCTTCGAGATCGCGGAAGCCGTGCAGAATGCTGATGTGTATATGTTCGATTCATCAGGCGGCTGCAACTAGTCCTAGCGAAGGCGAAAGCGAGAACAATGGACCAGAGATAGAAGAAGAAGAATGGGAAGGATTCTCAGACGACAATGCTGTCGAAACAGAAGACCAGCCTTCAGCGCCCGTCGAACCGAGCGAGAAAGCATCGAAGGATAGTGATGAGTCTGAACCGCCACTAGAAAAGGCGGGAAGCACCATTGATACCAAAAAGCAAAAGCCTGAGAAGAAGAAAAAGAAGAAGGAAAAACAACCAAAGTCGGAAGCGAAAATCCAAGTTACCGCCCCGGTCAATTCTTTCGCAGGGCTCGAGGATCTCGTCGATGACGACGTCGCGATTGACCTCCCAGCTTGGGAATCTTTGGCATTATCATCATACACCTTACAAGCGCTCCAGAAACTCGGGTTCACGGAACCGACACCGATACAGAAGCTCTCGATTCCCTTGATCGTAACCGGCCACGACCTTATCGGCAAGGCAGCCACTGGTTCTGGCAAAACTCTCGCATTTGGCATTCCAATCTTCGAGCACTGGCTGTCATCATCGAAGAACCAGGCCCCGCCCGCAAAACTACCAGGCGAAGCCGACAGCGAACCAGATGCTACAAAGCTTACCAATCCACTAACGGCGCTGATTCTCTCACCGACTCGCGAACTGGCCCACCAAATTACAGATCACCTGCAATCTCTTATATCATCATCGGGCATATCCTCGCCACCGCAGGTCGTTTCGTTAACAGGCGGCTTATCGATCCAGAAGCAACTTCGAAAGCTTGGTCAATCCAGCGGTGCGGACATCGTCGTCGCAACCCCAGGCCGACTATGGGAGATTCTCAGCGAAAAGTCCGGCTACACCCGCTGGTTCCGGAAGACGCGGTTTCTCGTCGTCGATGAAGCGGATCGTGTCTTGCAAGAAGGGCACTTCAAAGAAGTCGAGCAGATCCTGGACGTCCTCACCCGCGACGCGCAGGAAGAGGAAGTAGCGCAGCATCCACAAGTCTACGGCACCGTCAAAACTGTCAAAACGGCCAAACCGAAGGACCGTCAGATCCTGGTCTTCAGTGCAACCTTCAGCAAGGACCTCCAGAAGAAGCTTTCCGGGAAGCAATCCTTCAAGAACTCCAACACCGGCCTGATCAGCGACAAGGACCTGTTAGACTCCCTGCTGAAGAAGCTCCCATTCCGCGAAGAACACCCACAGTTCGTCGACGTAAACCCCGTCGATCAGATGGCGGAGAACCTACGCGAGGGGATCGTAGAATGTGGCAACATGGAAAAGGATATATACCTCTACTACCTCCTTCTACGATACCCGCTGCGCACGTTGGTATTCACAAACTCCATCTCCACAGTACGCAGACTCACCAACCTCCTACAGACGCTCCAGCTCTCCGTCAGCGGCCTGAACTCCAACATGATACAAAAGGCCCGTCTACGCAGTTTAGAGCGGTTTGCCGGCACGCAAGACACGTCTAAAAATGGGAAACCCGCAGCATCGCAGCACCAAATATTGATTTCTACAGACGTAGCAGCCAGAGGTCTGGATATCAAGAATGTGGAATTGGTAATACATTACCATGTTCCCCGAACGGCGGACACCTACGTCCACCGGTCAGGCCGCACGGCGCGGTCTAAAAATTCAGGCGCTTCAATCATCCTCTGCGCGCCAGAAGAGGCGATGGATATCCGTCGACTGGTCGGCAAGGTGCACGAAGACAGAGGGTCGAAGAGTCATGCGGGCATCAAGGCGATATATGTGGATAGATCCCTAGTAGTAACCTTGAGGTCTCGCATCGAGCTAGCGCAAAGGATCGTAGCGAGCACGCTTGCAAAAGAGAGCCAGAGGAAAGAAGACGACTGGCTGAAGGCAGCAGCGGAGGATCTCGGCGTCGATTATGAGAGCGATGAGTTCGCTGAGGCGGCAGAGAAGGGTCGCAGAGGGGCGAAAAAACGAAAGGAGGCGAGGAGTGTCGGAAAGAATGAGCTGGTGGCTCTTAAGGCCCAACTGAGGGACGAACTGAACAAGAAGGTGGGAAGGGGCAGTAGGCTTTATCTAACGAGTGGAGCGGATAATCTGGCGCAGCGGCTTGTAGACGGGAAGGAACATGATGTGTTTTTCGGGGAGGAGGGTGGCTGGGGTCTAGATCAGCTGTCATGAAGCGGGAGTCCAGTATTGTACCGCATACGAGCATATCAAGGTCATTGGGGCACACTATTTAGGCGGTAGCTCGAGTTTCGTGAAGCGGTAGTATGAAGGAGAAAATCAAATACTATATGCCCGCACCAATGGAAGTAATGCAACTTTCCATAATATTTACAGAGATGTATTGACGAATCACTATAAATATAAATCTTACCGAACACCACCCCGGGCAGACCTACTACCAGGCACAAAAGGTAGAAAAGTGATCTACAATATATACAATAGGGTTATACGATGAGTACCTCAGGTTTTCTCAGTAGTCTCACGCTCGCGCGGCCGAGTACCGTCCTGGCCCTTACCTCTACCCCTTCTTCCACGGCCGCCATCAGGACCCTGCTTTGGAACGCCCGACGAATCGGTATCCTTGCCTTGGTTTGTATTTCCTGCACCTGGCTGTCCGGCTTTACCTCCTCTTCCACGAGCAGCACCTCTCCCTCTAGCCCCACCACGACCTCTACCTCGCGTCCCACTAGGTTTCTGTCCTTGCGCAAGCAATTGCCGCTCATGCTCCTCTTGCTGATATCTCTCGCTTTCTTTCTCCCACCAGTCCATGAACTCCTGTTCTTGTTGAATCTCTTGAAGGCTTTGTTTGGGTCCTTTGCCCCGGACAATGTCCTGCTGTATTTGTTCTTGCTGTATGATTTCTGCGAGTGGCAGACTCCTCGTCTGATCTGCCCGGTTGGGGATAGGAGGGAAGTCATCGTATCTTTCGGAACGTGGCTGTATTGTGCTAGACGCAGATCTGACCGGCGTGGCTTTGGTAGGTGTGGCAATCACGTCACCACTGCTGTTGTACCTGCGCGTTTGTACTTGCGACTGAGGTGTTTGGATGGGTGGTTTTGGTGCGGTGGATTGCGGGGTACGAGGGGCGGCATCTCGAGGTTTCTTTGTGGGAGTACTCGCTGCTGGGGGAGATTGCAGTGTAGATGGAACATCTAGAGATCTGCTTGGAGTGGAGGTATTTTGAGCTGGCTTTGAAGTCGGCGATACCAGGCCTTGTTGAAGGGAGAGAGGATTCGATGGCGAGCGTATCGCTTTCCAGGGTGAGGGTTTCGGGGCGGGAATAGATTTATCGGGTGTAGAAGGTGCGTCAGCGACAGAAGTGGCTTGCTGGGATTGAAGCTGCTGTTGTTGCTGTTGCTGCCGCTTTCGTTCCTTCTGCGATACTTTTGCAGTTATCGGGGCATCAAAGCCAGCTGTGGGTAAGCTATCGACACTAGTGAGCTCTCTCGAAGCGGCAGACGACAATCCAAGTGATAAGTTGCTAGTCCGGTTCTTCGACGCCTGCGCCATGATCTCTCCGAGATCAAGCTTGTTGGACTGGATGCCAGCGCCTGCTGACCAAGGTTGTCTTGCAGCTCCATCATTTGGCTTCATTGTCGTACCAGCCGACTGAGTTGACTTTTGCTCCACATTGGAGACGCCATCAGCGCTTGCAATTTGCTTGCCTTTGCAATCATACCAGACATCACCTTTGGTAGCGGAGGGATTGAGCATGTAGTACTCTTTTCGCGGGAGCTCTGGACTATGCGAAGTTGGCGTTCTTGTCAGTCTTGTAGCCGGGTCTTCGTCATCCATATCAAAAATGAGCTCGCTGCTCTGAGCGGGCCCGAGCTTCGGAACTTGAACAGTGGGCTTCTCCTGTCCGGCTTTTGATGACCTCCTCCGCCTACTCTTTTCATAGCTACCAGCACGGAAACCAGGGGATTGTCTATACGACGCCGGGGAGGTTCCAGGTTCTGGGTCTGTAGTCGCAGCATTGGGGCTAGGTCCACTGTCAAGCAGTTGCAGTAAAGCTGCTCGTTCATTGTCGGCGTCCGATGCAAGATGTGGATATTTTTCCAGTAGCTCTGCCTCCGCCCGTCCGTTTCGGCTTATCGGCATATATGCGAGTTGTCGTGCTTTGACAGCTTCGTCAAGTTCAGCCATTAGATCTTCATCCAGCTCATCCAATGCGCGTATCTCCATCATTGTTTCGAGGTTCCTAAAGATGTATTCGAGACAGACATCTTTGAAGCTAACAACGGAAGATTCCGATATAGCGGCCAAGATTGAAGTTGCATTTCGAGTATTGACTATTCGGGAGTTAGCCATCCTGAGCCTGCCAGGTATATAGCAAGCTATGGTGTCAACTTACCGAATCGCCCGATCGTCTTTTGGCAGATTTCCACCAGCCGGTCAAGCATAAGCTCATTAGCGACCCCCAAAACATCTATAACTAGATCGATGAACCCATCCATCCCGTCTTTCGCCACTTGCACCTTGTCGAAAAGATGCAGGCTCTTATCGGAGTAGAGGAAAGTGAGAATAATTTGCATCGTTTCAAAGGGTACATGCTTCATATTGACCCGAACAAGTTGATCGGCAGCATACTCTTCCTCGCCTCTGCGGGAAGCGAGCCATCTCCCGGATCCACCGTGATAGAGCGCATCGAAGAACGGGCATCTTGCGCAAAGAAGAGAGCTGTGCACTTTAATGGTCTTATCTTTCAGTTCGAGAAGCATGTCGCCAGTCTCGGAAAAGAAAGGGTCGGTCAGTGCCTCTTCCATATCGGTATCCAGGGTCAATTGGTTGTGGTAGAGGCCAGAAGTGAGGGCAGAAAGCTGCTTGAGACCCAACTGTCTAGCAATATATCCTAGCTCCGAACGCACTCGTTGGAAAAGTTCTGTGGTTTCCTTGTTCTTGTCATATCTCGTCCAAACAGGGATCACGACATCCTGGTATACGTAGAAGACGAAGATTAGGAGTGGGAACCAATGGATGCCTTCGAATGTCAAATCGAAAGTGCCGCCGGGTTGGTGATGCAGTTCAACCAAGTTCTCGATATGAGTTGTCTGACCCTTCATCGCCCTTGCGAAGAGCGGCCTCAGTCTCGGGCATCGACCTGCTAGGATGAACGAATGCGCCGGGATGCTAATTCCAATCTCATCAAGCTCCGCTGATTTGATGATAGTGTCATACTCCGCAAGATTCATTTCATGAATCGTTTCCTTCAATACATTGATTAGATCCTGTTGCAGGAACCATTCCAATGCTCGTTCAAGGTTTTCCACGATGGGCGTGTTGTATGTGGAAGACCACCGCGTATTAGGGCTGTCGAGGCCGGCCACAACTGGCTCCTCATAGAATGACAATAGCGAACTCAGGTCGTTCCATAAAGTTGCAGGACGAACTTCAAGTCGTTGCTTAAGCACTTCGACATCCCGTCGGATAGACGCAAAAGATCCGAAAGCATTGCTGCGAACAGCGACAATATGCGTCAAGCCGGGGACCCGTGCGAACTTGTAATCCTTAGCTCGATCAAGCTGTTGGTGCACCGCCATATTGCCTCCAGCAGAGGTGCCCCCTGAAGCCGTTGCCTCTTTGACTTTGCTCCGGCGGGTTCTTTGCCACACACTCCCGGACTCTGTGCATATGATCACGGCGCCCTCTTGTCCTACATCGACGTCTCTGACGGCCATATGTCGTTTTCTGAGAGACCAAATGCGTTGAGGGACGGGTAAACCTTTTGTAGTTGTGGCCGTCGTCTTGTCGATATTGATAGTAAAGACATCACCCATTCTCGCTAAGGCGGCGATTGTCCCTCCTCCAGAGCTTATTTTCGTGATGTAATTGGGTCGACTCTGATACTTGGAACTTGGTCGTGTGGGTTTGATCCCAGTTTTGGGAAACCGCTCAAAGGGAAAGGTCACCTTCATGATCCCATAGTTCATGAACACCCAAACATCGTGATTTTGGAGAAGAACTGCAGTAGCTTTGTCGATAGCTGTCGCCATCAATATCGGTTGGTCTATCTGAGTGGCTGCCACTTTCCGAGGCGCAACTTGGACATCTAAGACTCGTGAATCTGTGTCGACAAGGCCTAATTGGCCTTCATTCTTGCCAAACACGAATATCGAGTCGGCGGTGTGGACGACGGAGTGGTGTCTTGAAGCTGCCGCTCCAATGGCTTTCTCTCTGCGTAAATTTGTGAAGACTTCTCGAGGGACCAATTGATATTCTTCCTTGTCATTCTTGCCAATGTTGGCAGGATACCCTAACTGGCCGTGTCGTCCTGTTCCCCATGTGAAGACATCCCCATTTTCCATTACGGCCACAGTGTGGTCCTGACCGAGAGCAACCGTGCGAACTCCCCGAGGTAGAGCCACCCGTTTGAAAGTGAACTCCGTGGACTCATGGCCTAACCCGAGCCTCCCACCAGTTCCGTGACCACAAATGTAAAGATTATTGAAGGATGCAGTAGTGATAATCGCTGTATGGAACTTCGCCATTTGGATATCTTTGACATAGACGGGTGCAAGTGCGACGACGGCATCTCGGAGTTCGGTGGTGGCGTCTGGGTTGGGTATGGGTATTCTTTCGGGAAATTGTCGGTCGTCGCCATCACTGAAGCCGAGCGAGAGGTTCTTATTGCTTCCCCAGACGAAAGCCTCATGCCCGAGGAAATCCCCTCTAAACTCGCCGGCTTCGAGACCAGGCTGCTCTCTATCGGTCTCCTCGTCCCCCCAATCATCTTCAGTTTCTAGGAGCGCTTCAGGCGGTTCCGCCTTGTCCACTTTGATTGTTGACTCGAAGAGCTCAAATGGTGAGCTGCCCTCCCTATCTTTGATCTTGACCAAACCGGTTCCGGCATCGTCTCTTGATAAGATCTGTTTCGCGATACCGATGTTCCCAAAGTACAGAGCACTATAAAATGTTAGCCAAAGTAGGAATTGGATATAATCGCGAAGCCCTGTTTACCGATGTAGACTAGTCCAGCCAGATTCAAAGTCTTGTAGAAACAAATCTACTTGAGGATGCCTCAAAAAAGCCTCCACGAACTCGAATTTGTTTGCAGTAGCGGCATGATGCAGTATGGTCACACCAGTAGCGGGCGCAAGCGGATTCGCAAGGGTATTTGCCGGTAATCTCGAGTTTATCTGGAACCTGTTCAGCGTAACAGCTCTGGAGTCGCCTATCGATGTTGATAGATTCGCGCCTGTCGACGTTGACTGCTTTCTCGGTGGCGAGGATAAGTCGAAAGGGGACTCGTTCTTCAAGGCGCCAGTTGTGGGTTCATGGGTCCCTCCGGTCCTATCTTCGGATAGACCCAAAAGATTTCTAAACTTCTCCAAGTCATTGTCGAAGTAGGCGCGCCAAATATGGCTGCTCATATGCTGAAAGATTGTTTTGAGGAAGGGAACTCTCCCGTCGCTCGGTCTATCCCACTTTGCTGTTTCGGTGAACGGCAAGTGGCGAGCGAATGGAAGTTCCGACTGAAGGCGTTCAGGTATCGGTCTGAGCGGCGAGTAACTGATCAGAGACGGCAGATGGCTTGAAATAAGCAGGTTTCGTATGTTCGATTCTAGCCCGTAGGCCCGGCGATGCGTTCAATGGCGAAGGCTAGCTCCTATCGATAAAATACGGGTAAAGGCGTCGATTTGGGCTCGTTGGTTTCTGGTTATCGAAGCAACACCTCCTGCGACGACGACTTATACAAACGTCACTGCACTGACTGCGAAACCTTATTCTGAACTCGATGAGTAAGAAACGAATAGCTAATAGAGAATATCCGAGAGGGGTAAGTCTACTTACTGCTAGCTTGCGAGACTATCCGGACGTATGCACAAGAATTCGAGCTGAGAGGGGTGATAGCGAGATAGGAGAGATGTCGACTCAAGGCACAGGTGCGTGTCTGTGACTGCCCTTTTCACAGACCGCAAGTAACTTTTGCCTCCACGCCCTAACCGATCGATCCAAACATGCAACCCACAGGACCGGCTTTCATCTCATCTCATCTCGATCAAGGAGAGCAGCAATCGATGAGTCCGACGGATTAATCCGCGGCAGCCTAAGCGGCCCCTCGATTCGACTCAATCTAATGCGGCAACCCCTGCTGGCAACATCGCTATGACCAGCCAGAGCAAGTCGACTTGCCACATGCTCGCTTTAACCGCTTACGATTGCGCCTCCCGGATAGCTCTATAACATATCGCTTGCATCTCGACCAACCATCCGAGCACGCTGATACATCTACACGACCGGGTAAGAGTTCTGTGCCGGGAGGCGTTCTAGCTGCAGGCTGCCCATCCGGACTGGAGACTTACCCACATGTCGAGAATGACATCTGCGGGAGCTGTAGCTGACCATCGGGAGCTAAGGGAGATAGCGGCTTCTTCCTCGTTCCTGCAGATGGATTTGACCTGTCAGCTCCTAGGCACCCTATCTGTGATAACTTATTGGTTCGAATAGGAGAAATCCGAGGGAACATGTTGCCTCGGCCAATATCACGAGAGATCCAGATCTCAATTTGAACGGCAATATTGAACCAAATTGAGCTGAAGAAAAAGCATATCCCGCTGTTAGTCTCGGGGACACTGCATTCACTGTTCGCTTGTGCCTCTTGGGAGGTCGCTTGTTCGGTTCACATTGTCCCGTGGAGCTGGCCAACCGGGATTACTCGAACGGGAAGCCGGGCTATTTTAAAAACTCTCCACCAGAATTTTTTTTCCTCCGTTTCTTCATTGACCCATCATTTTCTCCATCGACACATTTCCGGAAGACTTCGAACCACGATACCGAGGTCATCGACATTCCTACATCTAGGCGATTTTGGGATACTGCTCAGCGTCGCGACTCCTATCGCTAGCTTGAGGCCTGGCTTTGGAAGAGCCATCGTAGTTCTGTTTCCTGGTAGGTGCATTTCCGTGGCAGCCCAAGTCAAAAATATCAAAGCGCAGTGGACAGACTCGATGATGAGATCAATACGCATATAAACATGTTTCAACCCCATCTGAACATACCATGCATGACAATTGCGCTTACTGAGAATAACCCCTCTGAGTCCTAATGTCCACTGCGCTTCCCTCAATCGCTTGCTTGCGAGACGCGGAGAAACCATCGTTTTACTGAAGGCATCGCTAACTGAATGCTTCAAGATATCGTAGGTGCATGGTACCGTAGGTGCATATAGTATCTCTGTCGCGTGATCTGGCTCCGTATCGAATGTATAACTCTTATTTGGATATTGGTTGCCATTGGGTTTGACTTTAACACACCGCCGGCATCGGGTTCCACCGATCCGAATGCAATGTAGACGAGTTTTCAATTGGCGGATAGTTAAACGGGAGTTGAGTGTTCGAAGGAGCCTGCCTGTATAATAAATCAATAAAATATAGAAATATAGTATATACACCCCACCATCCAATAACTGCCCGAAAAACCATCCGTCTACTAGAAAATGGCGAGTGGCGTCATCGTGTCGGTTCACATGCATGCGATAGCTTCCGGCGACATCCTCAAAACCTTAGCTTTAAAGACATACTTAAAGCCTTGATCAATCGACCTTGCAAGACCACAATTCACTGTAACACAAATCTACATCACCTACACATTTGTACCACAACCACATATTCCATCAACATGGCGAATAACTTTGCGATTCTTGGGGCCACCGGCCTTGTGGTAAGTAGCATCCTGGTCGCGATATTGGTTTTCAGGTCTTGTTCCCCGCTCTAACGCACAAGGTGATATAGGGCAGCAATATCTTCAAATACCTCGTCCAATCACCGACGCCCAGCAACATCATCACTCTAACCCGCCGCAAGCTCGACGAAGCCCCCGCTCTCGCGCTCTCGACCTCTCCGGTCGATCACACTATCACCCAACCTGTCGAACCCGACTCGTCCAAATGGCCTGCTGTCTTTGGCGAACTATGCAAAGCCGCTTCGTCGCCGCCGATAGTCTTTACCGGCCTGGCGACCACCCGCGCGGCAGCCGGTGGCTTCGAGAAACAATATGCACTAGAACACGACCTCAACATCGCACTTGCGCAGGCGGCTAAGGAAGCTGGCGTGAAAACTTTCGTGTTGATATCTTCTGTTGGTGCATCGAAAGATAGTCGGATGCCCTACACTCGGATGAAGGGGGAGATTGAAGACGATATCGAAGCTTGCGGGTTCGAGAGATACATCATCATCCGGCCAGGACTGTTACTGGGCCCGCGAAGCGAGGTCAGGTACGCTGAGGGCCTCATGCAGATGATTGCGAGGGGCCTGCACAAGATTAGCAATGGGGCTTTGTCGAATTCGTGGGCACAGAGCGGAGATGTTGTGGCGAGGGCGGCGGTGAGAGCGGCCTTGGATGAGGGGATCACGGGAAAGAAGATACTCGGACAGCATGAAATTGTGCAGATTGGAGGGAAGCCGGACTGGTAGAGGATGTGAGCGAGGGGTAATGCCTGGATCTGGGGTGGATTTGTCGCGTTCGACGTCGTATACGTAATGATAGTAATGTTTATATCAAGCTTCGAGTCTTGGAACTAGTATATAACTGTTCTTAGTTTTTTCATCAGGCGGTCGTGTTCTATAGCTCAGGAAATCCAGAATACTGTTATCTAGATACACCTAGCCCATTCCAATCTGTATGAATTGAGGTCAATGGTTTAGGTACATAGACGTATAGAGAGATCAAAGAGATGAACAGGAGTCGTCGAGTCACAAAGTACTAGTCAGAGCGAATTAGCAATTCACTGGAAGCAACGTGACTTAAGCCTCCTTGGTCAATAAAGTAGGTATATATATAAGTATCCTTGGGAGGCGTCCAAATGATGTAGAGCTAGATGGAGTAGTTATGAATGGGCGTGTCGCTGCATGCATATCGAGGAAGAAGGCTGCGGTGAACTTAATTAAAAGCAGCCTTCCGCCCTCTCCTTCTGTCTTCACTATACTTCTTCACAACTTCATCGCACCCTGTATCGAATCTACCACCATCGATTCGCCGAAGATTCTAGCTACTGCTGCACCGACTCCCCGAGCTGCCAGTTAGCCTCCTCGAAACCCTCCTGCTCTCTTGGTAAGTGATCGTGCTCCCGTTCGGTCGTTGGATGGGTGCCCCTGCCTGTCAAACCACGCTCTCGCAAGCAAACTCGGTGCGGCGAGCAGCCGGCGCCACAACCTCAACACCACATTCACGCATCCTCGCCCACGTTCTCACAGCCATCCCATCTCGCTGTTGGCATCACCTCCCCTCCTCCCCTCCTTGCACCTTCTGACATCGCGATCCAGTTCTTTCCCGGACGTGTCAAATCCCCTCGCGCTCCAGCATACGCTCGCTCCGATCCTCCGTCGCGACTTCCCTTCACGCAACCACGTATCCGTCATCTCTTCGTCATCCCGCTGGTGTCCACGGCCCCAATGGCTGTAAGCTCTCATCATTCGCCTTCATCACAAGCCCTCCCTAGATGCCGCCATTGGGCTTCCCATTGTCGTTTATGGTCGCGACCTTCCAAAGGCATGGCTAACTGGTGCTACAGTTCCCACCGAGACCCGCCTACATGCCAGCTCCAGGCATGCCTCCGAACCCGCTTCCCAACGGGCCCGTGCCTGTTGTCCTTCCTCCGAGCATCGTTCCTATCCCTAAATCGAATATCCGCGTGCTTTGCGTGGCCGATGTTCGAGGTGAGTTCGAGCGCGTTATCATCTACTTCCACCCGCGATCTCGGCCCCAGCTAAACGAGTCTCGCAGGTGACTTGCTTTCCCTCAACGAGCTCGCCAAGAAAACCAATGCGGATTACATCCTGCACACAGGAGACTTCGGTTTCTACGATAACACTTCGATACACCGTATTGCCGAGAAGTAAGCTTCGGGTTTCCGTTCATGGTACTTCAGGCGCCGGATTGCTAAGATTGGTTCACGTCTAGGACTCTCCGCCATGTCGCCCAGTACTCACCGTTGCTATCGGAACAGACGAAGAAATTCATCCAAGGAAACCCAAACGGCCAGCCGATTAAGAGCCGACTCGCCGATGAACAGCTCTCGCAGCTGCCTAAGTTTCTCGACAAGACTTTTGCGTTCGACGTCCCGGTTTACACGGTATGGGGTGCTTGCGAAGATGTGGCCGTTTTGGAGAAGTTCAGAAGTGGAGAATACAAAATCGACAAACTTCATATCATCGATGAGGCTTCCTCTAGGTTGCTCGATATCGGTGGGGTGAAGCTTCGTCTTCTTGGTCTCGGAGGCGCTGTTGTCATGCATAAGCTGTTTGATAACGGTGAAGGGAAGACCACAATTGCTGGTGGCCAGGGTACCATGTGGACGACTTTGCTGCAGATGGGCGAGCTCCTCGACACCGCGAATCGTGTCTACGATGCGAGTGAGACGAGAGTTCTCCTAACTCATTCCTCTCCAGCCCGCGAGGGTCTTCTTAACGCTCTCTCCGTTTCCATCAAGGCGGATTTCTCCATCTCTGCTGGCCTTCATTTCCGTTACGGCAGCTCTTACAACGAATTCAGTGTTAATCCTACCTTGGATCACTATCGTGGCAAGCTTGCTGCTTCCAAGGCGTCGTTCAATGACGTCTGGGAGACTGTCAAGGGAGAGGTCATGAACACAGTTGCCCAGAATAGTGCTCAGAAGCAGTTGCTCGACAATGCTCTGAACATCATTGAGAAGATGCCCAGCACAGCCACTGGACCGAATCCTTTCGGCGGCACCACTCCTGGTACCAAAGGCGAGGTGGATGAGAGTGCTTTCAAGAATATGTGGAACTTCAATTTGGCCGACGCATCCTTTGGTCATCTGATTTTGGATATCGAAAACGGTCGAATCGGCACAGAGATGAGAGCCCAAGGTTTCAACTTCGCCCACCGCACTGGCAAAGCTGCTGGAGCCGCCACAACTGCTCCCGCCAATGCAATGTCGACTGCAGCTCCACCAGTCCCTGCCGCCACTGGAGCCGAAAATCCTCCTCCAACCAACAACCAACCTGTTGCACCTGTGCCAACCGCAGCCCCTGTTCCACAGGCGCAACAGGCTCCTCCTTCTACCGCTGCACAGCAACCTCCACGCGCTCCATCTGCCCCTCGCCGGGATGAGCCTGTCAAACCTGCGACTCCGATTAATGTCCCACCTCGCACTCGCTCGGCCACTCCCTCCAAGGCTGCACCCGCTTCCACGGATGCTGCGCCTCCTACGAAGACTGAGGAGCGTCCGAATGGCAATGGCCCGGCGGAGACCCAGGACTCTGGCTCTAAAGAGGCACCTGCGGGACCAGCTCCGACCAACCCAGCGACCCAACAGCCGCCGACTGAAGGATTCGGTATGGCTCCAAGGGCTGGGCTCTATGTCACAAACGTTATTGGAGAAGACAAAGTCAGAGAGCTGTTTTCCGAGGCTGATCGAGAACTCATCGATCACATTGAAGAGAAGCGTCCTCGTGGCCCTAGAGCGGTTTACTACTACGTTTTCTTCAAGCCTCCAACTGATCACAAAGCCGTTCTAGAGAGGCTGCCAAAGGAGGTGACCGGCAAGAACGACCGCGTCAATCCTCATGTCAGAGAAATCGACGAAGGACCATACGGCGGCGGCGGTGGTGGCCCAGCTGGGGCATGGCGTCGGGGTCCTGGCAATATGGGCCGTGGTGGTCGTAACGACAATCCTCGATCCAGCGCCTCGGAGAGTGAAGGACCTCCGGGCCCAGGTCGCAATGCAAGAGGTGGTGGTGGATTTGGAGCAGGCGGACGGGGACGTGGTGATCGCTCTCAGTCGTTTGAAGGGCGCGGCGGTGGGCGCGGTGGACGTGGCGGTAGGCGCCGCGACGGCCAACCAGACGGCCCTCCCCCGTCGACGCCTGCATAAGCACCGTCCGCACCTTCATTTTCATTCTCTCGTTTCTGACATAAATGGGTGACGACTATGGTAATGACGGTTCTCAAAAGCATGTGTTTCTTCTATACACGGGCGAATGACTATTTCACTTTTCTGTATTTCTTCTGATAACGCGTTCATCCCGCTATCCACTTTTCAAGCCTTCCTTTTTCTTTATTGTCAGTATCACGTTCTGGTCCTTCGTCCTCGTTATGTCTTCATTCTCTCCTTCGCTGTCGCCATAGTCTGTGTCCCCCAGACCAGCAACATCTACCCCGCCTCTCTCCCACCGCTCCGCTCGAAATCCCGTTTTCTACAATCTTCTTTTATCGATACAAGGTTCTCACTTTTTCCCTTTTCTGTCCTTTTTAACTATTCTATGTTTTATCTCTTTTTTTTTTTTTTTTTTTTACTTTTATGGCCTGCTGTTTCAAGCGTTTGACTTGCATCCCTATCTCTGAGGTTGATGCGAAGAAAATGTATGTAGAGACAGCAACAATGCTTTCTTGCATGATCGGGGTAGCCAGACAACTTCTCTTCTCCAAGTATATACAGAACAGTGTTTCTTTTTACTATGTTTTCTCTTCTACGGGTGTGTTCGCACTTTCCACCGTCTTGATAGACTTGTTTTTGCGGGTTGGCGGGCGGTAGACGTGTATTTTACATTATTGTGGATCCCTATACTTCTTTGACAGGCTAATATGGACCCGCAATAACAAACCCCCGGCCATCGTAAAGTACAACATAAATACTTGATGCTTGACTAGTACTTGCCTGGGAAATAGGTACTCAGCGAGTACTAGTTATGTACCTGCAACTGTCGATGGATTATCAGGGGTTGACGCTCCAGCGGCGGCCGAGGCGCTGCAGGCTGACGTTTTGGCGACCGAAGCGGACAAACAACGGCGCAGCCGCGTGACCAGCGCTAACAAATGGAAACTGGCCGGTATGTTCGTCATAATGCTCGCCCCCAATCAACAAGTATCCCACTCTCTCCTTGGCTTGCGTCCTCTCTCTTCTCTCTACCACCCTGTCATACACATGCATCGACGACACGGAGTGTATCCTACGATCTGTACCGACGGCGACGCTGCTTGCCGGTGAATTCTTGCAGACTCACGGTCGCGGCGGCCTAGACTAGCTGTTCGCGGAAACGGCCGGCGTGTGGACGCCGGACATTGTTGCCTCGGATCGCGCATTTCACAATCATTCACTTGCCTTCTTGTGCGCCCGACTGACCAACCGGGCTGGACGCACGTAACAACGCTGCTACGCCCTGTTTACTTCCCTTGTGGCGGGGAACCAACTTCCATACACGAAATATCGTCATCGCAGCCTCACTTTCTGGCCCGTGACCGACCCACCAACCTCGTCGGCGGTATACTTTCGTTCTTTATCGGACCCTTTGCGCTGAGGAAACGGAGACAGGATCTCACGTTTCTACGCTTCTCTCAGGATCCGGAGATACACGAACACCTCGGAGGTTCTATTCCGATAGGATTCCTGCCCTGAGCGACGACGGCAGTGACCTCGCAAAGATGAGCGGGTCCTCCGGAGCCACTCGAGGCTCGCCCGGACGATTACGGCGGTTACTATATCTCACGTTATCCGCCGCCCTATTATTCACACCGACGTCTTCGGAAAAGATAACAAAGAAGCACAAGGCCGGATACTGCGCGATCAGAGATGAGTGTGGAAGTAGAGGCTTCTTCGGCAAGCCGTTGCCCTGCCCGGACAACGGACCGGCCAGGGAGCCTACGGCGGCTTTCAGGAAGGACTTGGTAGAATTTTGTGGGTCCAAATGGGCTGAGGGGGCCGTTTGCTGCACTGATAACCAGGTATTTTGCTTTCCGGTCGGTGGGCTTCTGAAAGTTGAGATATGAGGCTGACTGTTCCCAGCTCGAGACGATGAAAGGCAATCTGGAAGTCGTCCAGCAACTCCTCGCACCCTGTCCGGCATGCAAAACCAACTTCTTCAACCTCATCTGCACGATGACATGTTCTCCGGACCAGTCTCGCTTCATGGACGTTACAAAGACCGAAGTACTGAAGGGGAACAAGGTTGTTTCTGAACTGAAGTACTACGTCGACCCGGCATACGGCAGTGGGTTCTACGACTCGTGCAAGAATGTCAAATTTTCGCAGACGGGAGGGTTCGTTATGGACCTCATCGGCGGAAAGGCACAGAATTGGACTGCGTTCCTGAAGTTCCTCGGAGACGAAAAGCCCATAGGATCGCCCTTCCAGATCGATTACCCTCTCACCGACGATAAGCCGACGCCACCGAAGGCAATAGCCCCGATGAACGATCCCATAATCAAATGCAACGATCCCAATCCTGCCTATTCCTGCTCTTGTTTGGATTGTGAGGAATCCTGCCCGAACCTACCGGACTGGGAGGACGAGAAGGTCTGCCATGTGGGAGTTATCCCCTGCCTGTCGTTCGCGGTTATCATCATCTACGCTGTCTTCCTCACAGCAATTCTTATGTGCTACGGGTATTTCTTCACGAAGGACTATGCACACAGATATCAGCGGTTGAGGTTGCTCCACGATGACGGGCCGTCCGACGACGAGGATGAGGGTGATATCCTTCAGCCTGCTGGATTCCTGGATCATCCGGCCTCGGAGTACCCGTTGAATGTCTGGCTGGACAACGCCTTCCAGAAGCTTGGATGGGCATGCGCAACTTATCCTGGGATAACGATCGGTACCTCTGTCCTGGCCGTTGTTCTCATGTCCCTTGGCTGGCTCAACTTCCAGGTTGAGAAGAACCCAGTCAAGCTGTGGGTTTCCCCAACTTCGGAGACCGCACTTCAAAAAAACTTTTTCGACGAGAACTTTGGCCCGTTCTGGCGGATTGAGCAGGCGTTCCTAGTGAATGATGTCAGCGGGAAACCGGAACCTGTCATGTCGTACGAGACGCTACGATGGTGGTTCAACGTCGAGTCGACAATTCGTAGGATAAAGAGTTACGAAGAGGGCGTCACGCTGTCGGATATCTGCTTCAATCCTACTGGAAGCGGGTGCGCGGTTCAGTCAGTTAGCGGATGGTTCGACGGGCGACCTGACCTGCTTGCACCAGATACCTGGGCTCAACGTATCAAAGAATGCGCCGCTAATCCTTCGTCTTGCCTGCCGACCATGGGTCAACCTTTGGAGCCGGAGATGGTGCTAGGAGGGTTCCAGGGCACCGACAACGTCCTCAACGCAGCTTCCTTAATGGTCACCTGGGTTGTGAACAATCACCCTGAAGGTACACCGGAAGTCAAGCGGGCTATGGACTGGGAAGAATCTCTCAAACGGTACTTCCTGGATGTCCATGCGGAGGCGAGGAACCGTGGCCTAAGGCTCAGCTTCAACACTGAGATCAGTTTGGAACAGGAGTTGAACAATAGCGCCAATACCGATGCGAAGATTGTAGTTATCAGCTACATCTTCATGTTCCTGTACGCGTCTCTGGCGCTCGGGTCTACTGGCTTCTCGCTACCGAAATTGCTGGGCAACCCGGCGAGAGCCTTCGTCGACAGCAAGTTTACACTCGGTGTTGTCGGTATCCTTATTGTGCTGATGTCGGTTTCAGCTTCTGTGGGCTTGTTCTCCGCGATGGGCGTCAAGGTTACGCTCATCATTGCCGAGGTCATTCCATTCCTGGTGCTTGCCATCGGTGTGGACAACATCTTCTTGATCACCCATGAGTTTGAGCGCGCGAATACTTCGCACCCGGATCGATATGTTGAGGACCGGATATCCAAGGCTCTTGGGAGGATGGGACCGTCCATTCTGCTTTCCGCGTTTACAGAGACCATTGCCTTCGCTTTGGGCGCGGTTGTGGCCATGCCTGCGGTGCGAAACTTTGCCATCTACGCTGCTGGCGCTGTTGTCATCAATGCGATCTTGCAGGTTACGATGTTCGTCTCGGTCCTATCCCTCAACCAGAAGAGACAGGAGAACAATCGCTTCGACTGCATACCGTGTGTCGTTGCTCCTGGCGGACCCATCAGACAATACACCGGCGAGGAAGAGAGCTACCTGCAGAAGTTCATTCGGAAGAAGTATGCTCCCAAGCTGCTCAACAAGTACGTCAAGGCAGCTGTAGTGGTTATCTTCCTAGGCCTATTCGCTGCAGGCATCGGACTCATGCCCGAGATTGAGCTCGGTCTCGACCAGCGGAACGCCCTACCAGATGGAAGCTATACCATCGAATACTTCAATGATCTCTACGACTATTTCGGCGTCGGTCCACCGGTGTTCTTCGTCACGAAAGAGTACAATATCACGGATCGCAGCGAGCAACAGGCGGTCTGCGGGCGCTTCACGACGTGCAATCAGTTCTCGCTGGGCAACATTATCGAGCAGGAACGCAAGAGGCCGGAGACAAGCTACATCGCGAAGCCCGCCGCCAACTGGCTGGATGACTACTTCCAGTGGTTGGATCCGCGACAAGAATCATGCTGCGGTATCAATAAGGATACCGGGGGGCGCTGCGACCCAGGCTCGGGATGGGGCTGCGACGTTTGTTTCGCAGACCGCTCACCGCCATGGAACCAAACGCTGTACGGCATGCCTGAGGGCGATGAGTTCCTAAAGTACCTCGACTTCTGGCTGGACGCCCCCGTCGGCGAGGACTGCGTCTATGGCGGCAAAGCGCAGTATAAACACGCCGTCAATCCAGACTTCGAGCGCAAGACAATCAAGGCGAGCCATTTCCGCTCGGCGCACACTAAACTTGCGAGTCAGAAGGATTTCATCGAGTCGTTTACGGCCGCACGGCGGATAGCAGCTGCTATCAGCGACAGGATTGGCGCAGAGGTGTTCCCGTACTCGTCTTTCTACATCTTCTTCGACCAGTATACGACGATTGTGAGTCTGACGCAGCAATTACTTGCTGGCGCGATCATCTCGACGTTCTTTGTGTCGAGCATTCTTCTCGGTAGCTTCATGACGGGTCTTGCGGTTGCGATTACGGTGACGATGATCGTGGTTGATATCGTGGGCGTCATGGCCGTGTGGGGGGTGAGTTTGAACGCGGTGACGTTGGTGAATCTGGTCATCTGCGTTGGCATCGGCGTTGAGTTTTGCGCGCATATTGCGCGGGCGTTCATGTTCCCTAGCCGCAGCTTACTGGAGAAGGCGAGGAAGTTGAGTGGGAAAAATTGTCGGTCGTGGGTTGCGATGGTGCATGTTGGCGGTAGTGTAAGTTTCGGCACCTGTCTCCACCCTTTTTTAAAAATGAAGTGACGCTAACATCCTTCGATAGGTCTTCTCGGGAATCACGATCACCAAGCTGCTGGGTGTCACGGTGCTCGCGTTCACGAAGAGCAAGATCTTCGAGATCTATTACTTCCGGATATGGCTGGCGCTGGTGGTGATCGCGGCGACTCACGCGCTGATTTTCCTGCCCGTGCTGCTGAGCTTGATCGGTGGGCCCGGGTACCTGGACTCTGACGAGGACTTGGGGCTGGAGGAGAATCTGGCGAGTCGGCAGCAGTATTCGCGGACGTTCATACCGGATAATTTCGAGGATGACAGCGACGAGGAGAGTTGACTTGTGCGGGCGCTGACGGGGGAGTGCAGCAGCGAGGCGTGTGGATGAGTTGTGGTCGATGGAGGATGCAGCGGCGGAGTATCGTCGGCCGTGCGGGCAGGTAATTTTTTCTGAATTGTAATCGCATGCAAAGAGGGGAAAGTTGCATTCTGGGCGTTTGTTACCATGCAAGCAAGTTTGCGCAGCGCTTTGTCGTTATTATAAGAGGTTGCAGAGAACGTTATATATGTGTATTGTATTATAGTACTTGCTTGGTCGTCTACATGGCTTTTTTGGACCGAGGGGTAGTAGGAGTTATAATTGAGTGTTTTTTTTTAAAATCTTTTGGAAGCATGTTGGTACATATATAGCCTTGGAGTTAGCTTGGGACGCGCGATGCAAGTTGGTAGCGCTGGTGCTTAGTACTATAGTCCGGTAAATTTAAAGATGCGTAGTCATGCATGTCATTTTCACTTGACGTTATGATTTATAATACCTCGAGTATACGGTACGGGATATCACTGGTTTCAGCGGACGTGGTTAACTTATGCATATGTTCAAATTACTAAGCTACTTAGTATCCATAGGACGATATCAATCAGCTAGGATCCTCGGCGGCCACGCCGATTTCGTTGATATTCCATCTCCAGATTGCAGCATGCATCGGTCGCTGACCAAATTGAGTACGAGATCCAAAATCCACACAAAACGAAATGAAACTTCAAGCCGACCTGAAAAGAAAAAAGAGCACCAACTCCGTGGTCAACTCCAATGCGATTGCGCAAAGCTAGGCAAGATGCATGCGCATGTATACGTGTATACAGAGTACAAATAACCCAGATGGTTACTTATATGCACGGAATGAAAAGCAAAAGGTCATTATCCTCGTTCGATCGATCGAAATTATCAGCAAAGAATGTCCGTCACGGCTGCATGCATGCCGGACAGCGGGTAAATCAAACTAGCGTGCGTCGCAGGCTAGGTAACAGCGTATCTCCCTAAGAGATATTTTACACTTCGCGGGAACTGCGTCTGTGGCCGCTCATTGAGCCGCTTCGCGAGTGGCTTGGTAGCAGGTCTTGCTTGTCGTCGGAGTCTGGCGAGCCGTAGCCGTTGCTGCTGTCGTCGTCTTTGTCGGGTGTGTATATGCTGTCTTGGTGGCGGCGCTTCCTGCCGATGAAGAGCCATCGGACGCCGCGGGCGGTGGCCTTGACGAAGTCCTGGTAGCGTGATCGCACGTCAGTAATTGCCATTTTGATTTCGAAGATATAGAACTCACCCATGGATTGAAGGTATCAGCCCACGCTTTCCAACCGAAACTTCCACCCTTCCGAGAGACATCCAGATCTCTAACGGCCAGTCCCATCCGCTTGTACCGCTCCGACAAGCCCTCGGGCGTATAATCCCGCCAGGGGTATGAGTACAGGTGCATAATCGCAAACCCCGTCATCTCAACCGAAATCAACAGCGCATTGATCCCCGTTGAAATATCACCCTCAGAAACATACTTGCTCGGCTTGAGCACGCCCGCGCTCATCAAGAGGCCGACGACAATCGCCTGCCAGAAGCTGAAAAAGATAACGAGCTTGATGCTCAGGAACTTGAGGAAGGGTCGATACGCGTCCAGCTCCTCCTTGAGCGCCGAGTAGAATGCGATGAGAACGTATAGTGCAATCGAGATCATGATGATGAGCACCGCGGTAACCCAGACGTGTGCGAATGCCGGGGACCACGAGTCCTCGCAGTAGACGCCGTACCATTGTGTTGCGAGGGAGACGAAGGTGCTGATGACGCGGATGGCGCAGTATTGGAAGACGCCGATCCAGACGATGTTGAACCAAGTTAGACCGCTGCGCGGAGCGCGGAAGGGAATGCCGATTTTGAGGCACCAGTTAGCGGGCCATGGCCAGGGTTTGGGTTCCCAGCGGCGGAAGAACTGCTTTTGTTCGTGGAGGGTCGGTGCGATGAGGTAGGTCATGAGAAAGAAGAAGGAGCCGAGGGCGAAGGCTTCGTAGCAGTCCTGATAGGTAGAAAATGGTCAGATTATCGTTGTGAGAAGTGGTAGAATGCGGGGGTCGTCCTACTCTTATCACTTCAAAGTATATCGCCCACCAATAGTAACCGTAGCTGAAGGTTGTGATGATGGCGTAGACTGGGAGCATGAGCACAATGCGCATGATACTACGATTTATCGGTCAGTATCAGCTGCGGTAATTCGATCTCCATAGAGCGGTAGATGGAGTTGACATACTGGCGCTGCTCATCGGGCCGGCTGTAGTGTAAGGCATGTTTCTGGATGAGGAAGAGAGCGATGGCTGTGGTGACTATTGCAAAGCTCTGTATGATAGAGAGCATGGTTAGCTCCTGGTATTCTGTAGATACTAAGTGGTCCAGGTATCGATACGCACGCCGCATATTATGAACCCCAGGTCATGGAGGGTGAGATGCCCGAGTCCAGGTAGCGGCTCGGTTTTATCTGGAAAGAACGTTAGCGGAAGTCTATCGAGATGTGTTGGCCGTGTAGTATTTCGGGTCTCGGGGATCTCTCACAGTGTAGCCCCTCAGTCGTATTACAAAATGCACCCATTTTCGGGACGGCAAGTTTGGGAAAACCTGGGAAAGAAAACCAGTCCAAATGGCCCAGCGGCCTTGGGCGTTATATACTTTCAATCACAGGCTGTTGCGGGTTTTTCCTGCGAGTATAATGACGAAGCGAACGCGAACAGCGCAGAACGCTGAACAGCTGGTTGGAATGTTGCCCCCCGAAACTGGCTCGGGTAAGTCCACACTGAACCGGTCGAACCTGAGCCTACCGTTTCGATGACGGTGGGAGACTTTTTCAGGGCCGTTTAGCTCAGAAGTCGGAGTGTAAACCTGGTTCTGTGGCCCGGAAAGGGGTGTTTTCGAGAAGGCGGGCGAATGTTCGACTATCGATATCGATCCGAGATGGAGCCAGGAGGCGGCCTGGGGACAGTGGTTCCGCGGTGAGGCCAACAAACCATTCTGACCTTGAAATGGTCTGAACGTTGAAGATTCGACGCGAGAGGAATCAGACCAATCTAAATATACTTAGTAAGTGCTCCGCGAAAAGCTCGGGGAAAAGCCCGGATGCACCAGCCCCCATTCGAGGGCTCTCTAACCTGATCGGATGATGCTGTTACCGCTCGTGGTTGCCAGGGCTAGGGGCTCTCTTGGGGCTCTCCTCGCTCGCTTGGCCAAAGCTTGCATTGCTTTCGGCCATGTACCGCCACCCGGATGGAATCCTTTTTTGCCCAAACGGGCAGTGGTGTGGCATTCAGCCTCACGGCCGCAGACTGTGTGTGAAGCCGATTCGTCGAAATCTGATGTTGATCCGAAGACGTCTACCCCAGCTGCAGATAGGCCGGTGGGTCTGTCGACGGTAGATTCCAAATTCGAGGCTGAACAGAACAAGCATCCCAAGACCGCGAGCGCGATGCAACGTCGATTGTCGCCAAGCTGACGTTAACGTTTTTTTATTTTATTTTAAAAAATGGCCGCGTGGAGGTCATGTTTATCGGGTCCGCGGAGTTTGGTCTGCTCGTCATTGAGCCTTTTATAATACTTGTGGCGCTCTTGTCCGCAGTCCCCTCATTTTGTCTATCGGCACTACGGCTGGGGCGCATGCACTTTACATTTAAAATGAGAATCTGCTGCATGCAGGCACCGTCCGGAGAGTGTTTGGTCCGGGCGATTACGTCGTCAAACGTACGGCACAGGGAAAGGGAGGCCCGAGAGCAGACGGATGTGTACTTGTACTCCGTATCTCCAGTCCAGTTCCGCGCCGGAGAAAAGTGTCAGACTTAAAACCGCCTCTTCGCTTCATTCGTATTGCCCGGGCCCTCGCGGATGGGGATCGAACCGTTGGATGGATTATACCAAGCGAACGGGAAAAGCCTTGTCGGCTCCAGTTGAAAGTCCGACCCGTTAACCGGTCGTTTCCAGAAGTTGTCGAGTATTACCTGTATATGTACAAATCCAATGCATACGCACTGGGATTGTCTATGCAAGGAAGTATCTGTCCAATTGACCTATCGAATACTGATCAGTGGAAAGTACCGCTATCTTCATTGAAGAGCTGCCCAGGGGATTTACCGTATTACATATATCCACCCCACCATCAGATTGATATCTGATCGATGACATAAGCTCCAACTTTTGAGGGTATCCGTTGCTTTGTAATCATTTGGTAAGTTGTTGCATGTTGTCGTTCCTCGTTACACGATCGGAGCGTGGCATTGACTTCGACGCTTTGGCCAGCCAGCCGGAACGGGACAACCCAATCCAGCTGGGCGAACAAACAGCACCGCGCTCACAAAGAAAGCCGCCAAACATTTGCGGACCAGATCAGATGCCTCGGCCCATTTCGCTTATCCCACGCACCTGCACTTCCCGCGCGACAGCCGGCTTGTTTCCAGAAACCGGAGGCGTCGTTATTTAAAGACGACCGCTCTTCGAACCTCTATTCAGCAGGGCTAGCTGTATCGCTGCGTTGCCTTTCATCGAATCCACGCGCGCAACGAGATCACCAGGACCCCACGACTTCGACAAAGCTGCAGAACACCATCGCGATTACACCATCCGAGTGGTACGAGCCGCCCAACATGCCGCAGACGTACGCATACGAACACTACAATGTCACATTCCCGCAGGACGGCATTGCCGTCGTCGAGATCAACCGAGCGGAAGCGCTGAACGCCTTTACTGGGGAGTAAGTGTGCCGCCAAATTGATAAGGAACCAGGAATGTCATATACATACTCAGACCGCTGCTGCTGCATGCAGCGTGTGCTGGGTGCTTCATATGATACTTGCTACATTCCAAGCGTCAAATCAACTAGCTAACCGTGGATCGCGATCATTCTAGCATGATCATCAACATCGGCAAAGTCTTCAACCAGCTGGCCACCGACTCGGACTGCCGTGTGATCATTCTCACCGGCGCTGGCGACAAGGCCTTCACGGCGGGACTCGATATCAAGCAGACTTCCCTGTCCGGCTCGCCTGGGCAGAAGGACCCGGCCCGGAAAATGATCGCCGACATGCGGCCAATGCTCATGGCATTCCAGAACGCTGTCACCCAGGCTGAGAAATGCATCAAACGTATGTTCAAGCGTTTCCTCTTGTAACCTTTCCTCTTGGAGAACCGAAGCCCTTGCGTGGTACCTCAAATTCCTCATCACACATGTGCCCTGATCGCTAACGGTGGAATGCTCGGTTTCTGTAAACAGCTATCATCAGCGTCATGCACGGATACTCCTTCGGCATGGCGATAGACCTCACAACCGCTACTGACATCCGGATCTGCACTTCTGATGTTAAGCTTTCGGTTAAGGAAGTGGATATTGGCCTAGCCGCCGACGTTGGATCGTTATCTCGCTTGGTGAAAGTTGTTGGATCGATGTCCTGGGTCAAGGACATCTGCTGCAGCGCAAGGATATTCGGAGCTGAGGAGGCTTTGCGGCAAGGGCTCGTTAGCGCTGTCTACAAGGATAAGAAGGAGGCCATGGCTGGTGCCATGAAGTTGGCCGAGCTGATTGCATCCAAGAGTCGTACGTGTTCTCATCGTTACAAACAAACCATGCTAATCTGTAACTGCTTGTGCTGACAAGTTGGTGTCTACAGCGGTTGCTGTTCAATCTACCAAGGAGATCCTCAACTTCTCGGTTGACCACTCTGTTGAAGATAGTAGGCCCTCCCACCCGGATGCAATTATCAAGAAGTGGCGAAATATTCTAACTCGACCTTGTGTATAGGCCTGCGATATACCGCTGCTTGGAATCCCGGTGCGCTCCAGACCGCTGACATTCCAGAGGCGATCAAGGCCAGCCTGACCAAGACGAAACCACGATTCGCAAAACTTTGATTACTTTTATCCAGCTAGCCTGTATGACCTCTACGTTCGCGTCATTGAATAGCCCATGTACCATATACATTACTTTTCCATAATTGATACCACATATACATAACCGCATCCCGATTGAACCGTCCATTAACTATACACAGTTGACCCTGCAACTATACTCTTACTCCCTGGTACTGATACTCGCCCTTGCCGACGCCCGTCCCTGCGGCCGCGGCTCCAATTCTGCCAACACCCCATCACCCGCACCATCCTCCTCATGCTGCGGCAGAATCTCATCGCTGCTCATCGACTCCGCCGGCAACTCTGCCAGCCCCGGGTAAATCTGCTCCATCGCGCGTTCTCGAGCATCCGCCGTCACCGGTGACACGTACACGTCGTTCGGATTCTCCTTGACTATCGTAGCGTCACCGTGATAGCTGTAGAAGATGTCGGAAAAGCCTACAATGCACGCACCTCTCGTTAGTTAGTGGATACGGCAGTGCTACTGACACCGGTACTAACGAGCGTAGCGGCATCAGATGGAGGAGGCGGTGGCGGCGCCAGCTGACCGGAGGTAGTATTATTATTGGTGTTATTATTTGCGTCGGCATTGGCATCGAGCGTCCGCAGCTCGTCTCTTCTTCGATCCGTCGGCCGTCGTGGGATGCGCGGCATGGCGCTCGACGGCGTCCGGCGCAGGCTCGCCCAGAATTTGTATCCGGCTTCCGGTGACGGCGGCGCGGAGGGTGCGGCGTCCGGGTCAGTGTTTGACGAGGACCGTGGCGGAGGAACTGTGGAAATGCCGTCGAAGACTTGATTGTGGAAGTTTCCAGCCTGCTTCTCCCCGGCGTGCTGCCGTCGTTTACGGTTACGGTGCAGCAGGGCTAGGCCTACGAGGATACCAACGAGGGCGATGGCACCGACGGCACTGCCTGCGATGATGGCGTCGCGGCGGCGAGGGTTGGGTGGTGACGCGGCGCCGGACGTCGGCGTGGCTGAGGGGTTAACGTTTCCGGTGCCGCGGATATTGAACAGCGGGGAGTTGGCGTCAGATGGTGTTTGGAACGGCTTGTTCTCCCAAGTCGAGAAGCCGGAGGCGTTGCCACCGACCTGGCTGAAGATTTCATAGGGCACTTGGTATTCGGACGGGGTTGTAGAGAACTCGGACTGCCATTTCAGCGTCGATACGTTGAAGACTTTGACCGGGTTGGTGTCGCATGAGGGCGAGAAGTCTCTGCCACCGATGAGTAGCATGTTCGTGCCTTGCAGATGGCAGGTATGGTCTTGTATGCCGCCGGGCTGGAGGCTGTCGGACTTGTCGACGAATATCCATTTGAAGGCTGGTATCGAGAGGATCCAAATCCCTCGACTTTGTGTGAATCTCTGGGCTGTATACAATCAAGTACCACTGGTCAGCAAGATATCTATCAAGCATTCCGTTGCGTATTGACAAAATGGCGACTTATAGATGGACTCACCATTATTGTCGTAGGTGATGCCGCCGTAATTGTAGATATTGATGGAACTTTTATCCGACGCGTACGCTGCAACAGCACATACACCACGGGCATTGGCTGGTGCATCACCATCAACAGGTTGAATGTACCATTGCTGCTGCTGAATATCATAGACATAGACATTCTTCAGCGGCAGCCCGACGCCGGTCTTACCGCCACCGCCATAGTTGATCAGATATTTCCGCCCGGCGAGTTCTATCGGGACGAGAGTTCCCTGTCTATAGCCCTTTGATATCGGATCGCCGAAGACTTCGACTCCAGACGTAGCTTCCTTGAATTCTTTCGACGTCATATTGAACATACGCAGTCTGTGTATTGATTATCATAAGCATACGTATATACGCATATATACCCAACAAATTATGTTGTGTACGTACCCAGATAGAAGAGTATATTCTGACGGCTCAGGATAGTCGGGCGTCGTGCGGGCATCCTGCTGTCCTCCACGATAATACCCGACGTCGTCTAGAAATGTCGAGGCGCCAGACGCCGCTCTGGTCACTGTATCCCCACTGGTCGTGACCGCAGACCATTGCTCTTGCACTATATCGTAGCTCCAGATTGCTTGAGGCGCGGTGTCTACGTCTCCGCTAGTGTTCTGGAACTGGCCGCCGTAGAGAAGGATTCTATCCCGCACTTGGTCGTACCAGAGTGTTGCATTCTCTGCGCAGGTTGTCAGTTGAATCCATAGCGGAGATCTTGTGGGTGATTCTTACCGACGTCGGGTGGCCCTCCGGCTGAGGGCATTGGAAGAGCGCGAAAGCTTGGAGCATCGGTGTCAAAGTTCTCGCCAATGTCAAGGGACAAGAATTGCGGAAGAGTCGTCACAGCATTTCTCCGAGTCGCATCTACTAGCCGTCAGTATCCCTTCGACAGGCGTGCCTGGTCCGTTGTGATAGTAGCGACATACTCGTTGCCAACCGGCCTTCACCACCGTAAATGTATATCTTATTCCCCGCCAGGACACCTAAACACGTATATCTGTTAGAACTTCAATCTCTCCAAGCCGACATCGCGTACAAGACTTACTCGCGTGAGACCAAATTCTGCATACCGTCAAATTAGCTGTTGCCTCCGCTCGAGGCACAATCCCAACCGTAGAGGCAACGGCAAAGCCCGCGAATAAAGCGAGCGAAAGGCATTCAAATATCTTCATGATGCAATATATACCGAAGAGTCGACAATCATACGCAACGAGTCGCTCATGCTGGAGCGGAATAGAAAAAATTTGCAAAGGGCTTGACCACAAAGTCTCAGCTGGACTCACGTACATATCCGTAAATTTGCATGCGGGTTTCTGTTATATATCAAATGCGACGCTGCAGTGTGATCAAAGGATCGATCGTGTAGCGCGTGCCGTGTACGCACTAGCCACCATGTTGCTGGTTCTTGGGATGCCAACGGTAGCTGTGTTAATTGCAAACCCGGCCGAGAAAACCCCTTATCGTGATGTTTTTCCTTTGCAATTATGCAGTGTTCGCTTTGTTGGTTTCAAGGACATCGACGAATGTTGTCTAAGTGGTGTCTTTATCACACTGAGTGTTGTGTCTTTGAACCGCCACTCCATGTTAGTCATGTATTCGGCCTAGGTTAACACCAAGCCCTCGGGGGGTCAGCGTCCCCGAGACTAAGGTTAACAGTCTATTCGGTACCGAAGAAGGGGTACGAGTCGTACCTGGTAATGGAACTGTGTATCTATGTACATCTGGCCACTTGGTTCGCTCTAGGGCTACCAACATGTGGCTAGATGTTTGTTGCATTTGTGGTATAACAATTACCGTGAAAGGGACGAGCGAATGGGTGTATGTCATGTCAGTTGCAAATGTTGGTGGCGAAATGTGACACTCCAGGGTACCATGCAGCATTAGTTAGTCTGGTGATTTGTCTACTTCCAGCGCTAAGTAAGTCAGTACCGGGATATCCTTTTGAGGCTCGAAACTCCATCCCGGTTTGATATATATTATTGTTGATACGTACCCGCATGTGAGAAAACGTATCTACAGAGCATGTGGCTTGAGCGCAGGCTGCAAGATCATAACTATATTACCGACGTGCTCCGTCAGATCTCTAGATCAACATTGAAATTCATTAGTAGCATTGGCTGTCCAAAAGTGCAATACCGCGCCAAAGGTCTGAATCCGATCGTACTGCGGCCTCGATTCTAATTGATTATTAATTTGGAGAAGCTAATGGAGTGCGTACATCTGATCTGCAACGAGAGTTGTTGTTGCAAAACAATGGCAGCACGGGGAAACACCAAAAACATGCAAAAAAAAAACTGCAAAAAAGTACAGTCGTCGGTAGACGTTCTTTGGCCTAAGATAGTCCAAACGGGATTCGAACCCGCGACCTTCGCATTTCTTCCATATGAAGCTAGAATCACCTAGATTCTCCATATAAGAACGACACTCTACCACTGAGTTATAGGACTTATTAACCCACCTCCGGAGCTATTGCACATTATAAGCCCCACCGCATATCCGACCAATTAGATTAGCCGGTCGGCTCCCACGACCCGGGCCGAGGATCAATGTCACAACCTGGCCCTCGGTAGCCACAGAACTTGCTTTTCCTGACGGTACACACTGACAGACTTGAATGGTAGTGGCGTTCTACTTCGAAGCTTCGCCTGTTCACGATTTGCCCGCAGGGTGCGAGTTACACATGTTACTGGCGCAGCGGGTCCAACAACCCGCAAGATACCACATCATGCAGTTTTTCATATTCTCATAGTCTCGGGGCCAGTCCGATATTCTCATAAAGATCCATACGTATACTAATGTTAAAGATACATTGAAACTGAGAAAAGACCTGGCCATTCGACCGAGTTCTATTTGCGCTTTCGTGTCCATCCGTCTTGAAACAGCAGCAGTCTGCCCTTTTGCTCTTCAAAATGGTTGAGTCGGTCCAGACTCGTGCCTAAGCGCCCTTTAGGTGCTGACTAGATCATCACCCCTGTACCTCAATACAATTAGCCCAATTTTTCGAATCGGATAGCGGTAGCTAAAAATTCAGGAAAATACTATCTTACTTGTAAACTTCGAGACTCGGCGCATGGGCCTCGTGGGCTCGCTTTTCCTTAGCAATACTTGGCCTGCAAGAGTATAAGTCTCAGCTCAGCGATATATAGCCTCCTCAAGTTTCCTGAAGCTTCTGTCCTATGTATCACATTGAGAGACCAGCGGCTTACTCGTGAAGGGTTCCAGGCTTAGAATTGATAGCTCCACGGCCATCATGAGATCGCTTGCCAACGTCAACGTGATTTGCACTGTGATACCAAGGAAGCATTAACGAGTCAGTATATGCGTGGACACTAGTGGCTGTAGTGCCGTCGCCTGAGGCCTAGCTTGTTGATTAACTAGCAGGGTGGACTAGTTACCTGTACAGATCGGCGTTGACTGCATTGACCCATTATTTTGAATTAGCACGCATTCGAAATTGATGACTGATTTCAACAATCCAATGGCAATTAATTTATATATAGCTTACAGGATCTCTCGTGGTCTCGCTTCTCAACTGGAATCGCTGCGGCGAGTGCCAGAGGAGCCATCAAGGCAAAGACAAGAATTGATTTAGAGAAGAGCATGTCGATAGCGCTATAGCTGTAAAATGAATTTGATATTCTGGGAGATATCTGAATACGGTAGTTGAGGTATATTGAGTGTCTCTGGAGAACAGGCCAGTGCTTGTGGATGCTTCAAAATGCTGCCTGATGTGAGTCCATCAGGTGGAATCGGCTTCGCTTTATACTTTTCTCCATCCTCGAGTGATCGTATCGATGTCTCGACTTCCACTGGCATTCCGTAGCCTATAATTTCAATTGGGTGATGGCCAATCTGATCGAAGAGGCGGCTGTCGGCGGCCCCAGATTATACTCGACATATGAGACTGGCTTGGTCAATATCTCGCGGTGTAAGCGCTCCGTTCTATCTAACGTGAAGCTGCACCTTCCATAACGGTAAATGTAGAATTTCGTGATAACCTGTGAAGAGTTCGCGATAGCAAGAGAAGTGGAGAATCGAGCTTCGAGCGCCAAAAATCGCCGTGTTCTGTCCCGCCACATTGATGCCAGAAGTTCCTACCAATCTGAACGATCTAGGCTACTGAAATGCAATCTGTGAGACGAAGTTGACAAATAGTTTGCGACTCGTGCAGCTCGTTCGACGCAAGCGCCCGAGGCAAATTCGTGAACAGGAGTAGCATTTCAGACAGCGGCATCTCGGTCGAGATATCAGGCTGGTGAGCGCGGGGCCGAGGCGACAATGCTATATGAAGAAGTTTACCTCGAGAGCAGATATCAGACTCATTGAGATGTCGTGATCATACGCTCTCATGACGCCGTTCAAACGCCATCGGTGTTGCCGACGTTGCAGTTTCTGGATTGGTCAATTCGCATGTTGGTACACCGTAGTACATATTGAGAGAGACAGGTTGCGCAAATCTCGTGCGCATATGTCTGAAACATGCGAAATTCGAAAAGTTTATACTGAAAAAATTGATCTTGAAATTTCCCGAACGAGTAGATCTAGAATGTTTTTTGTCGACAAAGACTGGCCAATAAGCCAATGTATATCTTGCTGGTTTGGAATTTAGGTCGCTGTCGCCACCCCTGGATTGTAACTCGCTTGAACAATGATACTTTCCAAAGATCCGAGGATATTTTGGCTGAAGATATTGTCGCAAGGGGCCACAACTTAACCCGAAATCTGCACATATGTACATGTAACGTATGGTCACAAAATCCGATAAGGCTGACAAATGACTTGCATTTCACAATACACAACATCCTTTCCCAGCTTCCTCATATCCCATATCGCGCGATATATATCTCGACTTGTGATCATGCGGAGATGACAAATATTTTTTTGAAGACACACACGTACACAGGTCGCCATATCTCAGGCGGTTCTGTAGGCGCCTGGATATTCAACTATAGCTTGTGCAACAGATTCATGTACCAAATGCACGTTGCCACTGAGCGCTGTATCCATCAAAGTTTCGTAGGTAGCACAGATGATCTGATTAGCCAATTCATGGTATACGGCAAGGAGGCGAATTTGTAAGACGCTATTGCTCTAATGTGTGGTCCTGACACCATATGAACATGTTGACCTAACAGGCGTTACGTACAGGATCGATCGACAGGGGAGAGAAATCGAACGTCAATGTTCATACATTAAAAAACTGTGTACGTAAGTGCAATTCAACGGAGGTTGTAGTATGTACATCTGCAATGCAAAGTATATTTTGCGATTGGCTCTTTGCTTCTAGGCTGCTGAAGTGCTATACAGTGCGGGATTTGTCCTGTATACTACACACACACCCCGCATGTATGTACCTACAGCATACTTAAAGTACACACAAGCACGTTGCCGTGTGATATCCGAGAGGTCAATTAGAGCTATGCAAGATGCTCACTAGCGCCAAAAATCATCGACAAATCTATTGGTAGAATCCTCCATCTACTTGTCGCACACACAATCAATGCATCGAATTCGGGTATCTTATCAGGATACCCGCCGGCAACCCACCCACTCAAAATCCGAGGAATTTTCGAAAATTGGTTCTCTAAACGCAAATACATGTATATGCCGTACCAAGTTTTACGAGATTGCAACCTAAGGTCTAGTACTACTTGCATCTGCATGCGTCGTCGGCTCGACAGTCTACGTTTGCTTATTAGTAACGACTTAGGTAACACTAGCCCGGTCACCGATTGACAGTCGACAGTCTATTCCCGACGCGCGGGCTTTATAACATAACAGCTTCGCCGTTTCTTTTCGAAGCTTTACTTTCTGAGTGCTTTCCCCGCCGTACCCCACTTCACCGACCGTTTGTCTAGTTAGAACCTCCAAGCTTGAAGCTTCACGGAATCATGATTGACACTATGAATATATTCACAACGCAGCACGCTAGAAAATACAACAGTCTTCCCTGCCGGCGCCCGTTCGATCTCGATGTCGATACGGACACTGATAGCGAGAAGACACTGCTAGGCTACAGCCCTGTCGGAAAGGACGACCTTTCAGTCACAGACACAGATTCCACCGTCTCTGAGTGTTCGTCGCTTCGCAAGCCATGGCGGACGCTGAGCCTCCAGACGTGCGTGACGTTGCTGAACATTTCATTATTCATCGGATCCGGGTTTTGCTACTACCAGACCTTCTATGCGACCCACGGGCCGAACGATGAGCTAAGAGCGGTTTCTTACTACTGTAAGTCACGAGCAGATACCATGGTCAGGTAATAAGCGGTGGGCACAATGTGTAAATACACGCAAAAACGGGACGAGCTCGCCTCAATTGTATGAACGGCCGCGAATCCCCAGTCCTGAATCAATGGTGAATGTGCTAATAAGGTCACCAGCACCCCTTCTCGATATAATCGACGTACCGATTAGAACCGAACAAATAAACGGCTCGCTCTTTCCTGGCCCAAATCCATCAATATACCGTCTGCCGCCGTCCCCCGAAGTCGACGCCGCCTGGGAAGCCGTCGCCGAAGTCATCTCCTTCCCGATCACATCCGACGCCGTCCGCAAGCTCGGCAAAGACCCTTCCATGGCAGTTCGACTCCCCGAATCCCTCGGTTTTCCGCCAGATATGCACATCGCGCTCCTCGATACAGCGCATCACATCCACTGTCTAAACGCACTGCGCAAAGCTGTCTACTCAGACTACTATCGCGACAAGGGCAAGAAGTCGAATACGAACAGACTCCACTGGGTGCATCTTAGCCACTGTGCGGGAGTTTTGCTGCAGAACCTCATGTGTCAGGCGACACTGGATGTTGTCACGCTAAACTGGGTTGAGACGCAGAGGCGGCCATTCCCGGACTTCAGCGTCAATAAGCAGTGTCGAGACTACAGCGTACTGCAGCGCTGGCAGCAGGAGAACAGAATCAGTGAGGAGGTGTTGAATAAGATTGTGAGAGTAATGGAGAAAGAGGGGTATGTGGAGGTACCGTCGCCGGTGCTGAATATGACAGCTGCGTTTGAGGATGCCGCGACACCATGGAATTTTGACTGGACGAGTATGTGATTCACATGATCGTTTTGACGTTCGGCTATGGAGTTCAAGAGGCGGAAGTGCTCTACGTCTGCTGGGGCTGACCATAACGGTCTCCATTCTGTCTTCGAGTTTATTCGATGTATTAATAACATATTATTGTTTAATTACTGAGGTTGATGGGACTCGAGGGGCGGTAATTCAGAGTTATTTGATTCGATCAACTTTTATAACTAGTAAGGAAACGCATAAAGGTCCACAAATCTATCCTAACGGTCATAACAACAGGGACGTAGTATCATAAAAACAGACACGAAGAGAAGATAATAGGAATCAAGGAAATAAAGAACGCCTGTATGTGAAATCGGCAACAGCGACCAATGCGATAAGAAAATGGGTACAGCCATTCGTTGCTGTTCACAAGAATCTCGCTAAGATGGTCATTCAAGCTAACAAGAATAATCGTGTTCTAGTGCATAGGCGTCTATTTGTTCTGGTGGATAAAGGTAACCAACTCCTGGAGCTGGCTTCGAGTAGAGTCAAGCAGAGGATTCTTATTCTCCCCATACGGCGTATTCAAAACCTTCTCGAAAAGAGGCAGCAATCTATCCGTTCGGCTGAACGCAGCCTGGTTTTGGTCCTTGTCTGTACACCATTCCACCACGTTAGCATCGTGTACTGTAACGTTTCACGGAAGGACGAAAGGCGTAATCGTAGAAAGGGTAGGTGATACTTACAAAGTTGCACAAACATCGTGTAAATCGGCTCGTTCTCTTCAAAGTCCTCCTGGAGTGGCAAGACACCGATCAGGACATCGAGAACCTGCCCCAGGTCGGGGATGGCATCAATGTTCGCCATGATCATTCTCGCAACGCAGCCGCAGGCATTATCGCGCCCTCTGTGCTTGTTGGTCTCAAACAAGACCTCAAGCTTGGAGAATATTGTGCTGTAGTGTTTCTTAACCTCAGTCTTATCCTGACTGTAATAGCACAAGAGGCCGATTCCGTACGCTGCGTTGGATTTGACCTCAAAGTTCTCGTCGCCGAGTCTGCGAATGAGGACTTGCATGAGAGAGGAGGTATGGATTGTGCAACCCTCACGCATGTAACGGATGCAGTCGGCGGTGACACCAACGGAGTGCGAGCGCTCAATGCTCTCGCTCGAGGACGCATACTTGAGGACGTCCGAGCTGAGCTTGGTCCATGCTCCTGCAAAGGTAGGTCCGAGAGCGGCAGCGAAGCCCTGCAGCCAGTCGAAGGCAGATTCGATGAGGACCCAATCGTACTCGGAGCTCTCGTCTAGACTATCGATGAGTTCACCGTCGTCGTCCATCTCAAGCTGCGAGAGGTGCTTCTTGCTAAGGATCAGGCTGATTTGGGTCATGCACTCCGTAACAATATTACCCTTCTCATCGGCGAGGATCGATGGGCCACAGATCTTCAGCGTTTCTCCCATGTTGTGCGCGACAGCAGTGACGACTTCTCGTTCAGTCTCCTGGACACACATGGCTAGGGTTCGCCCCATGATCAAGCTACCCAGATTGCGGAGGTCCTCCGATGGTTGGATCTTAAGAGGCAGGCCAGGCTCCCATTGTGCCATGAGGCCGGCCTTTGTCTGTGCGGACCAGGTGGCAGCGTATGTGCGCCAGAGCGTATCAATAGCAGCTCTGCGGACACCTTCGTACATGTGGTTCAACTTGCTGATCAAGCTTTCGACGATTTTCCCCAGCTGCTCGCGCGTGAACGACTGCGTGCAGTGAGAGATGATTTCGCCGATTGCATCAATGGCAACTTCCTTCTCCATTGAGACGGCAGTAACGGCAGCAAAATCCCAGGCATCATCGTCATCATCGTCCTCATCAATCATGTCAGCGACAGCAATGGGGGTCTCAAGCTTGTTGCCATCGATCTCGGTGATGAGCGTCGGTGCATCGTCGTCGTCGTCGTCGTCCTCCAACTCCGGCTGTTCAATGCTCTCCAGCAGCGTGTCGACGACTGGGCCCAAGAAGGGAGCGAATTCGTTCTCGTAGACCTTGGCAAGGATCGCCCAGAAAGAAAAGGCACCTTCCTTCAACCGGGTGTGATCAAGCTTAATCGACTCCTCTGCGGCCTGCATCATATGCTGGACGTACGGAGAGAAGGCTTCGGATCCGACGGCCTCCGCGATAGCGCCCATGCAGTCCAAAGTGACAGATCGCAAGTTGAGCTCATCCTCGCCGTCCTTTAGTGACAAGCAGTCGCCCAGCGCAATCATTGTACCCTCGAAGTACGCCTTGAACTGGTGCGCGGACCCGCGGGCGGTGGATGCGATGGCGCCGACGGCTGCAGTCTTCAGGGAAACGTCATCTTGAGTAAACATGGCGCTCAAGCGAGGCATGATGGAGGTAAGGTAGGCGGGCATCTCCTTAGCATCAACTTCTCCTAAGACAGCATCAATGGCGTAGCAACAGGCCCGTTTGATGCTGAGGCTGTCGCCCTGAACATCGAGCATCTGTATCAAGATCGGAACGATCTGAGCATGATATTGGCCGATGTCCTCTCCAACTTCATCAGCAAGGTTAGCAAGGGCCTGGAGGGAGGCCTTGCGGACTTGCATATCAGGATCGGAGAGAGCATTCTGGATGACGGGGATCACAGAATCGATTTGTGTTGCAACGAAATCCGGAGCGCCTTCGACGCAGGCTCCGATTGCGAGAAGGGCAGCTCGTCGTTCATTAGGATTCTGGCTCTGGATGTATGGTCCAAGAGTCTTCATGAGGGGAAGAACGACTTGGGACGGAGGAAGGGCATCCGCCAGGAAGTTAATCATGAGGATAGCGATCCTGCTAGGGGCCGAGTCGTCTCCGCCTTCATCGTCTTCCTGTGGCTCCGCTGCGATCTTGATTGCCAGTAGAGTCAAAGGCTCTCCCAGCTTTAGGGACTGGATCTTCATCTTGCGAAGCCTTACGCAAGTCAAGAGGAAGTTGAGGGCTTTGGACCTGACCTCCAGGTTGTTCTGGGTGTTCTCCGACAGGTTCATCATGAGCTCGATGAGATCTTTGAGATAGTTCCCGATCAGAGCTCCTTCCGCGCTCAAGATACTGATGAACACTTCGAAACTCTGATCGAGCATCTTGGGGTCACCACTGTTGATAACTTCTTTCAGGACTTCCACGAGCCGCGGCAGAAGTCCCTTGAACTTCTTGATGCTGTCGGTGTCATCATCCGCATCAAAGGTCTCAGCCATCTTACCGAGGGCCATCAGAGTGTAGACTCGAACCTGCAGACTCTCTTGATCGTTGAGAGTCTGGCTGAACAGGGTGAAGAAATCCGCCCATCTGTCCGAGAACTGCTCCTCGAAGGTTTCGATGAGGGTGAAGAGGATGAAAACACCAAGTTCGCGGTCAGTTACTCTGTTGGAGACAGCAGCCTGGTGGAGGTGCTGCGGCAGGTCTGTCCATTTGCCCTCTGGGATGTCGATTTTGGCAATAGTGGAGATGACACGGGCAGTCGCATGCTTGACGATTGAGGCAGGTTCATTGACGGCGGCCTGGAGAAGATCTTGTCGAATCTGCTGCTTCTGTCCCTCGAGTTCAGACTCCTTGCCGGAGCTGCCCTGCCAGAACTGGGCGACAAGCCTGGAAGCCTGAACGGCGGCAACCTGGCGCAGAGACTGATTTGGGTGGTTTACGAGGACTTTGACAAGTAGTGGTAGTGACTGTGGCTTGGAAAAAAAGTCTTTCGTCAGGGTCGTCGTAGCCTGCTTGACGACCTCGGTGTTCGCTGGTGGCACACAAGTTAGCTTTGGTTGCACGAGAGCTATAGAGGGGTATCGCGTCCGAGAACGTACGCTGAAGAATAGCCTCTAACAAGGAGAGAAACTTTTGTTCGTCGAACTCCGCCATTTTGAGATGCGGTTGACGACGATAAGATTGAAAGATGGTGGTTGGAGTATATTCCTGAAGATGCGATTCTGTTGTGTTTCTCCCCGCCTAGAAGCAAGTTACGTTCAATGTGAGCTGCGGTAAGAGAATGAGGGGATCTAGCTAGCTGATGGTGTAGCACACAGACAGGATCAAAGCGCAAGCTATGAATCGCAAACAAGCGCATGCAAGCTGGACAAACTGTACTTACTTTAATAAAGCTGATACAAGTGTCTACTGTACCTGGCAACAGATCTATCTCCAGAGAAAGGAGTGGCGAAGAGGAAATGAGAGAATAACAGGGTGGATGGCAAGCAAAGGACAGAGAAGTTGAAGCGTGAGAGGTTTTCCCAGAGTTTTAAATTTTTCTGGCTCTTTTGAAGAGCGCTCTGCGAGAAACTTTTTTTGTCGCGGAGCAAGGTTGTTGCTGGCAGCTAGCCATCTTGGGGGCTGGCCCAAGCCCCACTAAACTCCCCTCGTTATCGATAAGCCAGCAGCCAGGCTAAGGCGCTGTGGCTGCGACGCCGACGACGCGTCCCGGCTGCAGTGGCCGCATGGAAGCTTCTACGGCGGATCAGCCAGAGCAGAGCGATGCTCCATTTCCTTAAGCATCGTTCTGCCTATACTAGACCTATATAGCCTATTCATAGCTTGATTAGATACTGATAGTCCCCCACGCCAAGACTGACGATTCCTGTCGCAGACTTGTACTTGTACGTAGGTGTGTGCTGCATACAGTTGCACAGTGGTAAACCCAAAGATGGCATCGATCGATCTGTAGCTCGTTACATGTCTAATACTATGCCATGAAGAGCATAATAGTGTAATCGTAGTGATACGATGTATACCTCCGGATTGCTGCGCTAACAAGGGAAAAGGCAATGCAAACGTTGTAGTATTTACATTCGCAACCAAACTAAAGAGACCGTCTACCACGTAAATAATGCGCCGAACCGAAGTGATGGCTGCCAGTGCCATTGATTGTTCCGTGACCCGGCTATCTCAAAAAGACTCCTCCCGATTACCATGCTAAATCTCCAAAAATCGTCACCTTCTCCCATACAACTCAGACTCCGCCCTCCGCTCTACACGAGGCCGCGAGCTCCCACCGGATTTCGAGGACTTTGAAGATTTTCCACCGAGACGAACGATAGACTCCATCGAATACATGTCTTGATCTCTAGTCGACATGCCGTGGTCCATCAAGTTCAGTTTGTTCCCAATCGCAAAGGCCAGCTCGTCGTCGTCGTTGTGCATCTGCTCCGCATCCTTCTTGAACAGGAACAGGAGATCCGCCTTTGTCAGTTTTCCGGCCTCTCCGTTCTTCAACAGGTCGCCACTTCCAAAGGCGGCTTCGGCAACTTTGCGCTTTCGTTCCTGCAGTTCTTGAATACGAGATTCGATAGTATTGTCGATGATCATTCTGTAGACCACGACATCCGAAGTCTGGCCGATACGATGGACTCTGTCGATAGCCTGCTCTTCAACGAACTGCATCAAGTATGTGTTAGCAGTGTCACCCCCGGGTTCTAGATTGGGAAAGCTGCCTACCGGATTCCAGAATGGTTCTAGGATGACCACTCTGTTGGCCGCCGTTAGATTTAGACCAAGGGCACCACACTTCAAGCTGCAAAGCAGAACTCGACAAGTAGGCGACTTTCGCAGGAAATCCAAGCTACGCTCTCGCTCGTCATTCTTCATCTTGCCATCGTATCGCACAAACTTGATGCCTCGGTGCTTCAGAAACGGCTCAATCATGTCAAGCATCGAAGTGAATGCGGAAAAAACGATCGTCTTGTTCTGTTGGTCCACTTCCTTCTTGAGAATCTTCATCAGATTCCGGATCTTGGCGGACGCGAAAGAATTGGAGGGATCCGGTTCGTCCACGTCGGACTCGTATTCCCCATCCGTGTCGGATAAAGTTATGCCGGAGGTCTCGATTGTCCGCTCTATGTCACTGTCAGACTCCTCGCCGTCCGACTCTATAGCCTCGTCGTCGATGAATCCGCTTCTTTCGCTGCCTCTAGAATCTTCGTCGTCGTCTTCTTCCTCATCCTCGTCTTCGTCCTCATCGTCATCTTCATCTTCCTCTGAATCATCTTCCTCAGCTTCGCTATCGTCGTCTTTGGCTGCCTCGGCTTGCTGATCGTCATCTTCATCCTCCTCTTCATCAGAGTCCAAGATGATCCTACGATTTCTCAGACCGTGAGCCGGCTTCGGCCTCGTTTTCTCTTTCTCTTTCTTCTTCTTATCGTCGCTTTCATCCTCAACGGTGATCTTACCGAGCCCGCTGACCAGATCGTCCAGGCTGTCGTCGTCGTCCAAAATCTTACTGACGTTTTGACTCTGCAGAGACACTCGCCGTTGCTTGTACTTCTTATCGAGATTCCCAAGGTCTTCCCGACAAGGCTTGCAGCGAGTGTAACTCTTCTTGATCTCATCTTTCGACAAGTCTGATTGGCAAACCTCGCACGACTGGGTTTCTAGATTCATACCACCCATGATATCTGCAAGATTGTCGATCTCACCAATGGAGTCTTCATCGAGCATTCTCGAAGCTTTGGACCCTTTCGAGCTTTTCTTGGGTGTTCTCGAGCTTGAAAACACCCGCTCTTTGTCCTCAGTGAGCTTACCAGCAATCAGATGGGGATGATTGCAAGCTGCGAATAGTTAGCACGTGATGCCTTTTCTCACAGAATGGCAGTACATACCTTGTCTCAGTCTTGTCATGATGACCAGCACGCCAGCCATGCCGTGTTTGACGCCTCCGAACAACAGAGCATTCAAACGTTCATCCATGCGAGATTCAAGGCGTTTGTAAAATGCATCCTCGTCCTTATCGAACTCGCAAGATACAGTCTTGACGCTTCTCTTCACCATGTTCAGTTTGAGCTTCGTCTCGCCCTTCTCACCGGATTTATCAGCCTCCTTAGACTTCTTCGGCTCCTTCTGTTGTTCATCGGAGGCAGCTTGCAGGACTGCTTTCGTACGCCGCAGCATGATGGAGCCTAGTAGCGCCCTTATACGCTTAAGTGCCAATCCCGCCTTGTTACTGTTCAACAGACGGGTAATGTCTTGCTTCCATTTGCCTTTATCGGCGTACGGGTCGACCCGAAGGAAATGAATCAAGCTTTGCAGCTCGTCCACGTTGTTCTGCAGCGGCGTTCCCGTCAGACACCATCTGAAGTGGGCCTTGAGAGCATAGCACGCGACAGTGCTTTTCGCGAGATGATTCTTGATCGTATGTGCTTCGTCGACGATGACTCTCCACCATTTGACGTCGAGACAACCGATCATTGCATCTGGCACCGAATCTTTGTGCTCGCTGACGAGAACCTGGGGAGTCGTGATGACAACGTCGTAGGCTTTCATGTCCTTTCCAGATCTGGTTCTGGCGGGGCCGTGATGTACCAGAACTCTGAATCGCCCGTCTGTCTTATCCTTGATTTCCTTCTCCCATTGCTTTATAAGAGCCAGCGGCGCGACAATTAATGTGCCTCGGTGCGTATTTGTTGTGATCTTGTGCTCCTTGAGGAACTTCTCTCGATCCGCAACTGTCTTGGCCGTCTTAGGAGGTGTTGGCATAGGATTTGAGAGTAACAGGGAGATCGATTGAATCGTTTTGCCTAAGCCCATCTGTATGGCGCAAACCTATTAGAAATTTATCTTTGGAAATCGTGTCTGCTCCACCGGGCTGAGTTACATCGTCTGCCAGTATGCCACCCTTCACCTTGCTGTCCTCTTGCTTGAGCAACCATGCAAGACCTCTTATTTGATGAGGAAGAAGGGTGACCTTAAGACCCTCAACATGGCCGTCTTCTTCCTCCTCTTCCTCTCCTTCTTTGTTTGCAGCTTCCTCAGCAGCCTTTTTCTTCGACCTTGTCCTCCGGCTTGGCGGTTCATCGTTGATGTTTTCAAGGAGACTCTTGATGCTGTCCATGGCATCCTTGGAGTCCATGTAATCAGCAGCATCATACATGTAGCCATCAGATGTAAAGGTCGCGCCCTTCCCAGCCTTCGCCCAGGAACTTCCTATCATGCCTGTAGTACCTCTCTTGGGCGCAGCCCATCTGGAGAGGTCGTCCATAGGCCTGGCCATCGAAGCGGAAGACCCAAAGGTCGAAGATTGGGCGGTGGGGGCATATGGATCGAAAGGTTTTGATTGCGGCTGGCGAAAGCTGCTGCCATCGTGTTGTTTCGCATTGGGGAACGGTTGACGGATGTTGGTCGACTGTGATGAAGAATACGGTCCCAGAACTTCAGGCGAACTGTCAAGTGATATTGGAGCTCCAGGTGATGAATCTAGATTGATCGGTGCCTGTACGCTGCCGGCTTTTGTCTTCCATTTCGGGTCGTTCGGCTTCATCAACGGTATTGCGTCCCATCTCGGAGGTGGAACTGCCCATTTATGTCAGCTTATCCTATTGAAGCTATACCTAGGTAGAAACGCCAGAGCTTACTATTTCCTCCACGACCTCTTCCTGTACCTGACAGGTTTGGTCCCTTGAGCGGCGTGGTTTGCCCGAACTTGGGGGTGTCGTTGTTCATGGTGTTCTTTGGATTATAGAAGGGGTTTGGTATCCCTGACATCTCGAAGGATGAAGTGCAATCGTGAGCACGCTAAGAAAATATCGTTTCGTTGTTAACCCAGGTGCACGTGGGGACGGTGCATGGCAGGCAGGCAGTACACGTGGAAGACTGTGATCCTCTCTAAGCAGACGCGTAAATGAGGGGTACGAGAATACGCGTAGCGAGGTCGTGACGAGCTGGCTTGTGGTTGCGGACAGGAGCTTGGCCAGTTGTTTGTTTCCGCGGTTCTGGTGCACCAATTGCCATGGGCAACGTCTGAAATCTGTGCCACGTTGCGCCACAATATTATATTGAACGCCACACACTCCTGATATGTACGTCGTAGCTTACTAAGTATAGAGCTGAAATTCAAACACCTGGAAATACATACAGAAGCATGTAGAATATGAATTCTGGCATCACCAGGTTTGGCCCATTTCATCTACCCTGGTGTCGGCTAGGAAAGCCCCGAGAAACAGGCTTCTACCGTTACACTTTGCGGGAACAAAACCTAATATTGGAGCATTCGCGGAAGCTTAACGGCGTCCGGGTTTCTGCGCTGAAGCTTACTTAAAGTAATTATAAGCGTTCGAGGCCTGGTCAAGCTAACTACATCGACTCTCGAGCATTGTAAATCTCGTGAAATCGTGAACCAGACTGCCAAAACATCATCACAGTAGACAAATGCTCTGCCTAGCCATTTGTTCTCAAAGCTCATGCGCCACATGTTGGTTCAGCCTCGGATCTCGGTAGTGTGGCTTGAAGGTGGCAAATCGAGTTTCCCATGTCGTGCAGATGCAAATGTTCAATCTCCCATCTGGTTCGGCCGGGTTCCAACACGCATTATGTCATTGCTACCCGAATCGTACATCGCCAATTATACGCAAACCTGAACATGACACTAGCTTGATCTCGACGTTCTCGCCACAACTATCTGCGATCTACGGCCGAAACGATGGACAGCCAGTTTCAGAACTCCAGCTGGGTTGAAGAACCTGCTGTTCTGGATGCAAAATGCAAGGATCGGCTCCGAGAAACCTGCCCTTAGTGCACCACGTACGAAGCCTGCTTTTCAAATGCTGGCAGTTCGCATCACTGCCTTGCTTGGAGCGCCTCCACCCGCCCTGCATTCTTCGTAGATCTCTGCTCTCGCTCTCCAACCAATGAGAGGTGTGTTCTCATTCTCTCATGGTAGAGCTTACTAGCCCTAGGACGGGAAGTAAAGGGATGGTGTGTGTTATGCCGGCCATAAGTCTGCAGACAAAGGCTAATTAGCCTCGTCAGCTATTGCGCCCAGGCCCTGGCTGACTCGGAATTTGTTATCCAGATCGATCCGATAGTTTGGGTCTTTCAACTTTCATTTTTCCTCGTTACCTTTGACAGCTACCGCCGCATTTTATCGATAATATCGCCATAACCCGGCGCTCGTTCACCAGGCGAGCGCGAGCTCGACCATCAGTTGTCGCATGAGAAAGTGCACTGCACTGATATACTAGGATCTACTATCCTCGGACCAACCTCAAGTAAGTTTTCATGTCCTAACGTTATATCTACAGGGGACACGAATGACTGGCTCGATCGAGTGCCACGTTAGTGGTATGATCAACTACTTAAGTGTGGCTGTATGGTCCCCTTGGGTCCGAACATCGGTGGCTACGTCTTAATTTCTACGACGCATGTTGAACTTCTGATTCGCTCAGAATTATGTTAATAAATCAGCTTATGTAGTTGATCAACTGCTAATACTATCATACTCAGGCGCGGGATCATCAAAGCTCACAGCTTTAAATTACCACGGACTTGTCGAGCAGAAGGTTATCGATCGATCGATCGATCGAGGTCGCGCACACACACATTCGGTGGGAGCAAGCACGGCGGTGCAATATCGCATTTTATTATTATTATTTCTACTTTGCAGAGGCATTAAGCTAACGTGAGGCATATCGGTCATATCAGACATAAGCATACTTCAGCATTATTTTATGAATTGTCGCTCGTATTATCGTGGGACCTGAGTTGCGTGTCGTCCGTCTACACAGCGAACATCTGTCTCAACGCATATATCAGACGAGATTTGCGCGACCCGTCCGCCCGGAAGAACCCGAAGACTACCTTCTACTACCCTATTTGCTTGCTCCCAGACCATCTCGAACAGGCCAGAGAATCGAAAAGCTACCATCGCTCGAATTTCACTCGCTCGTCAGACACCCATCCGTCACTCTAGATCCGTCGACTTCACGAACAAATAGAGTAGCCAGGACCCTCCAGATTTACATCGCCTTCGCGATACCAAATTCGAATTCAACTCTCAGAGCAGCAACGGTCACAGAATAATGGCCTGAGCCTGCAATCAACAAGCGAATCAATTCGTTGCTACCGGGTCTTATCCCGAATTCAACTATAACATGAGCTCACCGCCGCCCGAAAGGGAATCAACTGGTAACAGGCCGGCTCCTAGACCGAGGATTGCGACAGCGAAAACGTCGAACTGGATTTATTTCGGCTCCAGCCCGTCTGCGAATATAGACTCCTCCAGCATTCCAACTGAAGCAGAAGTTCTTTCCCCCGATGCAGCGGACAGAGTATTTCCGATAAGATCGGTTGTTGCGGTCGACCGTTCTCGGAATTTCTCTGGACACTCTAACTCTTCTGTCAGCTCTGAGAGAAGTTTTGACGTTAAACCGCCATCAGAGCCATCAACCGTCCTGCCTAGCGATGCTGGAAGCACCCGTAGTAAACGCGGCAGCATTGCGTCAGTTCTGTCCGCTGGTCAATTACCTTCGGTCTCAACTGGGTCTGAGGATGGCTTTGTGACCAAGAGGTTTTCTTACCAGCATACGCCAGATGGCCACATGGTTGTTACTGGAATTGCAGGCGCAGAATCCATGCAAAGATGCGAGGATGAACCTATACATTGCCCCGGTGCCATCCAGAGTTTTGGTGCACTTGTCGTGCTCAAGCAAGACGCAGCCGATGATTCCATCATGACAGTGCGGATCGCGAGTGAGGTCAGTCGTCCGTTATTTTGATACAACTACCTCATTGCATTATGTGCGAGATTGTGAACTAATATTCTTGTAACCAGAATTCAAAAACGATTATTGGATATTCACCAAATTCCTTATTCGCACTACCCTCTTTCACTCAAATCCTATCTGATGAGCAAGCCGAGAATTTGCTTGATCACATCGATTTTACGAGAGACGGTCAAGACGATGTGGCTCAAAACGGGCCGGAAGTATTCCCGCTCATCATAACTGGACCCGACGCTCTTCAGATCAAGCTTTGGTGCGCTACTCATATCACTACCCATGACCCGAGTCTCGTCATCTGCGAATTCGAACTCGAGGACGATCAGTTTTTCCCGATTGCCGCCGGCGATGATGAACAGCCCCCGCCTGCAGAGAGTACCTTGGACTCCGATCCAACCGAGGAGGAGCTATTGGAATCAACTACCAGTCTTAGTAAGCCACTGAGGGTACTTCGTCATGCACGGCGCCGTCGTGGAGCAGCTGCTGCAATGGAGGTCTTTAATATACTCTCACAGATCCAGGAACAGCTAGCATCAGCTCCCGACCTCACAAAATTCTTGAAGGTCCTGGTTGGTGTTGTCAAAGAGCTGACAGGCTTCCATCGAGTCATGGTTTATCAATTCGATGAAGCTTGGAATGGCAAGGTTGTCACGGAGCTTGTGGACTACCGAGCCACAAAGGATCTCTATAAAGGGCTCAACTTTCCAGCTAGCGATATTCCAAAGCAAGCGAGAGAACTCTACAAAATAAATAAGGTCAGACTTCTCTATGATCGCGACCAAGTAACGGCGAGACTTGTCTGCCGGACAGCCGAAGACCTGGAAGTTCCTCTCGACATGACACATGCTTACCTGCGAGCAATGTCCCCGATTCATATCAAGTACCTGGCCAATATGGCCGTACGCGCATCAATGTCCATCAGCATCACTGCATTCAACGAACTGTGGGGACTGGTATCTTGTCACACATACGGAAACCGAGGGATGCGTGTGGCATTTCCCATCCGGAAACTCTGCCGTCTTATAGGGGAATCAGCCAGTCGCAACATTGAGCGTCTGTCTTACGCTTCGCGATTGCAAGCAAGAAAGCTCATCAACACCGTTCCAACAGAGGCAAATCCTTCCGGCTATATCATTGCTTCCTCTGACGATCTCTTGAAATTGTTCGATGCGGACTTCGGACTACTATCAATTCGAGACGAGACAAAAGTCCTTGGACAACTGAACGATATCCAAGAAGCGTTAGCAATGGTGGAGTACTTTCGCATCAAATGCTTCACTTCCGTGATGACCAGTCAACAACTATCAACCACGTTTCCAGATCTTAAATATCCACCCGGATTCAAAACCATTGCTGGCGCTCTACTCGTACCTCTGAGCGGGGCAGGAAAGGACTTTATTGTGTTTTTTCGAAAGGGCCAGTTGCGTCACGTCCATTGGGCTGGGAACCCTTATGAGAAGACTATGAAGGCTGGTACCACGGGAATGCTGGAGCCCAGGAAAAGTTTCAAACTCTGGAGTGAAACAGTGGTGGGGAAAAGCAGGGAGTGGACTGACGACGAAGGCAGGTTCCATTTTTCTCGATGCGTATAGATGTCTGTCTAATATGATACCTTTGGCGCTCAGTGGAGACTGCGGCTGTCCTATGCTTGGTCTACGGCAAATTTATCGAGGTCTGGCGACAGAAAGAAGCGGCCCTGCAAACCAGCCAACTGACCCGGATCCTACTCGCCAATGCATCCCATGAAGGTTAGAAATCCGACCCTCGATGGTGATGCAAAGCCTGAACGCTGCTAACGATCGATATACAGTTCGGACACCCCTCAACGCCATTATAAATTATCTAGAAATAGCTCTCGAGGGACCTCTGGATACTGAGACCCGCGAAAATTTATCACGATCACATTCTGCCTCCAAGTCCCTGATATACGTCATCAACGACCTATTGGACCTCACGAGAACCGAAAATGGCCATAATTTAATCAAAGACGAAACATTCGATATATCCGCAACAGTCTGCGAGGCGACTGATTCTTTCAGGAACGACGCTGCGCGGAAAGGAATCAGCTTTGAAGTGATCGAGTACCCCGGCGTACCTCAATTTGTCAAAGGGGATCAATCAAAGGTTCGACAAGCGGTTGCAAACTTAGCGGCAAATGCGATATCACATACAATTACCGGTGGCGTCAAGGTCGAAGTTTGGACGTCCGGATCGGTCGAAAATGTCTACGATATCGAAATCACAGTCCAGGATACTGGCGTTGGAATGTCCCCAAAGAAACTGGACAAACTATTCCGGGAGATGGAGCAAGTTCAAACCGACACAGGCTCCGAGGATGATGATTTGAACGTTTTCTCCTCGACAGCTTCCCGCTCTCGTAGTTCAGATCGTGCTCAAAAAGAAGGGACAATTCTAGGCTTGGGTCTTGCAGTTGTCGCACGGATCGTACGGAACATGAATGGGCAGTTGCGTCTAAAGTCAGAAGAAGGGAAGGGTTCCCGCTTCTGTATCCAGATGCCCTTCGCGGTCCCTGAGGCAACATCGATGAGAAGAGAATCAACTACCTTGAGCAGATCTTCGACCGGTTCACCGGTGCCTCCGCGAACACCCACACTGGAGATCGATCCTTTCGAGCGGACGCTTATCAAGAAGGATAAGAAGGACAAGAAGGACCACCGGCCACCAGCCACACCTGGGCGGACGCGTCGACAGAGCGACGACAGCATACATTCAAACAACAGCTTTGGAAGCGGCAACAGCATCGGCAGTGGCAATAGCAACAAAAGCGAGGTCGATAGACTGCTGGAGAGCTTTTCCGGCACACCGGCTGTACAATCGCCTGCTATCGAGGAGAAGAAACTGTTCCAGACGCATAGCAGGTCTGGGCGCTTGTCAATCGGCAGCGCAAAAGAGATGTCGCCATCAGGTGTCGTTGCTGCAAGTCCGGTTCTCAGACCTGGCTCTGAGCCTGTTACCGATGCGAAGACGCCGATTCGGGCAGTTAGAGTGGATGAGGGAGATGTATCACCAGAGTTTGGGGATAGTCGTCCGGAAAGTGCGCATCCGGGTGGTTCTCCCTCAACTGTCCACAGGGAGAACAATCAATCGACCGCACAGGGCCCAGCATCCTCGAATAATGCAAAAGACGAAGCAGGCGACCAGAAAGAGAACAAGTTCCACGTATTGGTTGCGGAGGATGATTTGGTGAACAGCAAGATTATCAAGAAGCGGCTGGAAAAGCTGGGACACAAAGTCACACTAACGGTGAACGGCGAGCAATGCGCTGCTGTCTTTGCTGAAAGAGGGGGAGAGTTCGATGCAGTCCTGATGGATATCCAGGTAAGTTTTAACTCCGCATCCAGCATCCCCGGGTGCCCTATAGAAACTAACAGAATATAATATAGATGCCCATCATGGACGGTTATACATCCACTAAGACGATCCGACAGAACGAGGCGGAAGGCGACGATGCCAATCTTCCAGACACGCATAGATTGAACGGAAGGATACCCATCGTTGCCGTCTCAGCCTCGCTCTTGGAAAAGGAGCGGCAGATGTATATCGAGTGTGGGTTCGATGCATGGATTTTGAAGCCGGTTGATTTCAAGCGCTTGAACGTGCTTATGGACGGTATAGTGAGTCCGAAGACGAGGTCGACTTGTCTTTACAAGCCCGGGCAGTGGGAGCGGGGAGGGTGGTTTGGCAAGTGTCCGTCGTGCTCCTGATTTACTTTTACGGCTTCGACAGAGTTTCACTTTCTTTGAACGATGGGTGCTGGTTCGGGTCTTGTGATCGGGCTTTCACGATCGTTACTTTCCACCGTCGCTGCTCGACGATATTTGTCTGTCGTTTCCGCATTTTTCCTTTGTTCTGTTTTTGCTTCCAGCCCCAGCCGACATTGAATTTGAAGTTTCTTGAGGCTGCGATATGCCTACGTTCGATCGCTTCTACGTATTCTTGGTTGCTTGGTTTTACTGGGTGCTCTTTATTGATCTTTTCGCTTTGGGATTTGCGGGTCAAAAGGCATGCTGGCATTGACATTTGATATCGATTCATGATTCACCCTCGAGACCTTCGCTGGGATAAACGGGGCATTTTACTAGTTGGGCGTGTTTAATATTTGTTTGCAGCTATTGTATACTTTCGATAGATATTTCACGGTCCGTTTGGAGCTTTGGGCCCTGATTTTGGTGTAAATGCTTACTTGGGTGTGCATACTATCGCTATGGATTTTGTACAAATATTAAATGTGTGTTCCTCTGTACTATCTACGTTTGTGGCCCGGCGCTTTGTAGGCTACGAGACCACTCTGGCATATATGACGCGATGCATATGGCTGAGCGTAAGCCCTCTGTTACAATATATTATCTACCTATATTTCGTACTGTGTTCTGGTTGTATGGTTGTAGTGGTTCTCCTGTCTATCACTCTCGACCGGCCGAGCCCGAGACTATGATCTCAGTGTTTTACTAGATACTAAGTACCTCGCTGGCTAGAATGCTAAGAATTGGCTCGAGCGTTGACAACATACCAGCGTATGTTGCAGCGAAGTTACAATTCCAAATTTCAGGCACCGCGCTGTTAATGTTGGATGACGTGCACGCCGATAATATATACGAGAATCGGCGGTCACAGCGTCCAACAAATTAATGTTGGAACTTGAGTGCTGCACGAACTCGAGCGTCGGTCAAAGCCCCGACATGGAACATCGCATCCATCTATTAGATTATATCACAATATGGCTTACGCTACCTTACTGCGCCCGGCCGCGCCCGTCAGCCTTAACTGGCGGACCAATTGGATACCAAAGGGGAGATACAGGAACCGATCTGTATATTGCACGTGCAGGCGTTGGTATGGTTATGCTTGTCTCCTGGTGCCAGGAAGTCGGGTCGGGCTCATCGATATTACAGACTGACAGACAGCTGTCCCGCCTTACATTACATTACATTACATATGCCGAATGACTTGCATCACCTAATACTACTATTGCGATAGACTGCGAGGTACCTGTGAGACTACGGGTTGACTCAGGCTAGGTGTGGAAGTGTTAGTCGGGCAAAGTCGAGGAGAGTCTCGAGTAAAGTATACTAGCAGCATATACCGAGACGGACGGCAGAGGTTAATTGTGACCATGTGACGAACGGCGGAATAAGTAGACTAGATCAGCAGAGCTCGTGCGTGTGTGCCGGTTAGCTAACCAATAGCCAACGAGGATTTGTTTGTAATTGATTAGCTGTGACGTTGCGGATGGATGAATTCGAGTGTAGTCAAGCGCCAACATTCCATTTGCATATGGACTTTGTGGGATCGAGTAAGGTCTGGAGGAAGAAATGTTCTGGAATGTGTTAATGCGATGCAGCGCAACGCTTCAATAGGTGTATTTTAGTTTGGTTGTGGTTATAGAATGGTCTTTTTCACGGTTCTAGAGGACTGTATCCCCACGGATAATTGCAGTTGCGTAGCCGGATGTAGGTTAGCTTTTCGATGTTTCTCCCGAAGCCGTTTGCCCCGCTGGAAAGTACGTTGGATTGTTGGAGCGTATTACGGTTGGCTAACGGTGATGGTTAGCGTGCGTGCGGTTAGGTAAGGAATTCGGATTCGGATTCAATCTCCTCAAGCGTTTTCTTCGCCCCTCAGTTGGACATTAATGTTACGTAGGGCTGGTGTGTGCGGAGGTTGGTTTACCACGCCGGTGAATCTCCGCCCGTTGGTTGAAGTGCGAAGGTATGAGAAGGACGATGAGTATTAAGGCATTACTAATGTGATATAGGTAGCACATGCGCGTGCACACACGGCAGAAAGCAGAGGGATCATGTGAAGGTGGTATTCCAACGCGGCACAACATTCTTCGCTCGCTACATGTAGAAGTAGAAGTAGTAGAAGCTAGAAGGAAGAAATTGTTTTCGTCGGGGCTTCTGTCGGTTGGGATTTTTGAGCCAGGGCCGGAATGGGCACGGTGGACTCGGAAGCCGTGCTTGTGGTACCGGGTTCGATATCGTTGTCGATTCCGGTGTCGCTTCGGAATTTGGCCCGGCTGCGGTGTAGCGGACTGGGTTACGAAGTGCTGGTTGCACGTTCCATTCCACGAGTGTGACGCTCGGTGGCCGGATTTGTTGGAAGGGTGGAGGCCTTGTAGATACTTGTCGAGATACTTGTAGTAGACGTGAGGGGCATTTTGGGGATAATTGTTGGGTGGAAGAGGTTGGGCCGTTGTGCCGCTAGCTTGGACAAACGTTGTGAAGACGGCCGTGCTTCGATGTGTTGTAGACGGTCTTCGTTCGACTGGATGATTGCTTGGCCTGAGCTGCAACCTGCCATCTCGTCTCGCCTTCGTTTGTGCCTTGCGGCCTTTTTTTTTTTTTTTTTTTTTTTGAATGGAATATGAAACTGCGGAATCCAGGTGGGTACTCGTTTGAGCAGAAGCTCCATGCATGCATCAGATGGGCCACCAGACACCTCCATCTGCAGTCTGGTACACGTAGTCGGGGAATTCGAATTCATCCCTCGTTGCAAGCTTTGAATCTCTACCATTACATTCATTCATTCGCTCACGCAGTCATCGCAATTTTCACCAACGGTCTCCACGGATAATTGAGAGAAGAGTAAAATTTACAGATTTTTACGTCTTTTGAAACAGCGGATGCAGTATTCTCCGCAGAGCTCTACGGATGTCTGTATGTCCGTATGTAAGTATGTATATGTATGGCGTGAGCGCGAGCCAGGTTTGAGAGCGCTCGCGGGTGCAGGTATGTATCGAAATTGCGTAGTGGCTAGCCTGCATTATGGGGCGATATGTACTAGTACTTTGGACCGCGCCATCCGAGTGTGATGATGTGTATCGCCTTGCAGCTTGCAGAGTACGTGCATGCGCATTAGAGCGTGAATTGCGACATTGGACTGGCCGGTGCGGACTAGCAGGAATCGAGCAATATTCAGGTTTCTGGCCAACTACATCCATACAGTACATTATATTGCATTATTACATATGAGGTACTGTTCAGCTGTACGAAGGTCAGTATGTACTGTGGTGCATGGTGTTTGCCGTGTCGATTATCGGTATCCACAGTGATGTTGCGTTTGGAAGGTTTGAAGAAAATTTCGACGATAGCGGCGGGTCGTAGTATACTATAGCGTCGTTTCGATATGCTAATGGCATCGTAACGGAAGGAAGATTATCGGGTGTAGTTTATAATAGTAACTTTATCAACTAAAGATTAGGCTGGCCATCTGTGTGGGTATTCGCTACGCTGTTTGGGAATAGAAGCATCGAGGAGTTGTCATGCACGTATTGAGGGGATCCATGGCGGCGGGGACGATGAGGTTTGCACTTTCCTTTTCGCGGCGTCGAGACTGTTAGTGCATGATTTGATGCTTGCTGCAGGTATCGCTTGGAAGGGTTAACAGTTGGGTGGGATTCTTGAGGATCGTCTGCGCTGCGGTGCCTGCTGCGAAGCCACATCACATTTTGATTTGAAGACGGTGGGTTTCGTTTGTTTTGGGGGCTCGTATAGGTATTGGCTGGCTGGAGCTGGGCAGCTGGACATGGCTGTTGATTGCTGAGGCTGCAGCGCGTCAGCGGTGGGACTTTATATTTAGATCTCAGCTGGGGAAGATATGCAGTTATGCGCTGCAGGTTTGCAGATGACCATTTTGCGGTTTGAAGCCTAGAAGTGTAAACAGGCTTCGTCCTCGTATATCGTGAGCAGCTGAGTTGGATGGATGGATGGAGGGAGTCCAGCATACACACCCACACACATACACTCAGATGAAGGAAGGTCATTCGGATTTCCAAGAGCAGTGGGATCGATATGCTTGGAGAATTGACAGGACGGCAGATATCCTGGCTACCCAGCTACCCAACTAACGGGAATAGACTAGCATCGCTGACGGCGAGCCGTCTATCGTCAAAGCCACCGAAGGAGACTCCGAAGGCTTGTGCCGTGAGGTTTTGGAAGTACAGTTACATGGATATACGTCCTGGGCTTCGTCACAACATGCAACATGGCGGCAGAGATAGGAACAAGCGGCCGGATTCGATAGATGCTCGAGCGTCGGCCAGCATTGCTGTCCTTGTCCTACGCTTGCTGGGTAGTTGGGGAAGTATGGAAGTCGACATGCAGCGGGATGTCATATCATGTCTGTCATGTCATGATGGATTCGAAGGTAAAATTTGAGCGAGCGGGTACGAACCCTAGCAGAGGAGGCGAGCTAGTTGCTGGTAATATGGCGCTAGGTCCAACATGTTCGAAGACCCTCCGATCGCGATCGACCCAACGGATGTCGACTCGGTATGTGACGAACTGCTCGTCGCTCGCCTTTAGGCGAAGGGGTCTCCAATAGCGCTGGGCCGATAAGCATTGCTCCTGCCGGAATGATCGTGCGGGTGGGGACTGCGAAGAACGCAGCTTGGGGCGGTTGTCAACGGTTCGTGAAGATGTTGGTTCGAATTGGAATAAAAGTGTGCGCAAACAGCGCTGACATGATATCATCGATGATACTTCGTACATTTCCCCTGTTACTTCTGCCATTGTTGTTTCACGTTGGGGGTACATTTAGTAGACGGGCAGATACGGCGGGAAGGCGAGTGCGTTTTGGACGGGATGGGAATTGCAATTCGAAGGAGCCGGCTTGCAGGCGTCGTCGTCGAGGGGAGGTCCTGGTTGATGGGCCGGATTATATATATTCGGAAAGTGCCCGCTGAGGCGCGGACGGGATATCGATGTAAAGCGAACCCCGCCCGCAACAGCAGCTCCCCCAGCACCTTAATCTTGGAGATATTAAGGGTTCGATAATTTTGGCTTGACAGCAGTCTTCTTTTCGGGTTCGAGATATTGGGCGTTTATTACTTTCCCGCCTCACGTTTTTTCTGTCAGGCAGGTACTCGGTAATTACGAGTGAGTTGATCATATCATCATACTATCATTCGTAATATAATGCATTTGCGGATAAGCACTGCGGACCGCCACGCAGCCTGCAACCTGACTGACTGAGGAATTGGAGCACCGTGCCCCTCATTTTCGCGGGCGGCTTGTCAGAACCCAGGATTTGCTGATATTTCAGCCGAAGGAGCGCATCTCGGCGATTTAGGAGTTACAGATTCGGATTATACGACATCACGGGAGGCGCACAGAGTCCAGGCAAGCGATCACGAGACGGTTGTTCGATTCAGGTAAGTGGTTAGTTGAGCGCTGGAGCAGTGCCGGTTGTACGGAGTTGTACAGCCAGGCCTCCCAGCCAGCCCCCGCTGGTTCCGAGATGAGATTCCCATTACCATTGTATGCGTGAACGGATGGTACGTATTTATGTAATGTGCTGTATGTCCGGTCGACCGGTGTCGAGTGTATCCCGTACTTGTACTTGGTATTATCTTGTTTTCTCGTCGTCGCCTGAGCTGTCATCCGGTTCTCGTCGTTCTACTGGTCGCACAAGGTTTCATTAGTCCTCGATTTGTCACGGCTGGCGAAGAAGAGAGAGAAAAGAAAAAGGAGGCCTCCATCGATCGGACAATACTGCATTCGTCATTGTATCGCCTGATTGCCCTTCCGTCCGTAAGATATAAGTCCAAGCATACCGATATTTTCGTGCCTGCAGAAAAAGGTTCAGACGACGCACAAGTGCTCTTTTGGACGAAAACCTCCCACCCCTCCTCAGCCCTCATCATCTGGTTGATGCAGTCTCCACTTTCGGAGTGGTCGTCTGGGAGCAGTTGTCCAATCCGCCGTCGTTCACGCCCTCCACCACGCGAGATATCTCAGGTTTGTGGGACAGCAATCTCACGTTATCGCTGCGCGGCACCTGCTATTCTTGAATTTAGAGTCGGTATCAGATCTCTTCTAAAACGCGGCAGCGGCCCTTGTGACCGAGACTTGCTTCGCTGGCAAAAAGCCGCCTGCTCGCCGGGAGGGTGTCTTGCGATTTCATCAATTAAATTTCCTGTTAGCACGAGTCTTAGCACTTGTATTGGGTGTATGTAACTGTACATACTTTGGACGAAGGAGCGCCCCCCCTTGGCGGTGCCATGCAGCTGTCGACCAGGTCCGGCGAAGCGAGAAGCCATCGACATTAAGAGGAGTCTCTTAATTTGATAATTGTTTTTTCTTCTCTTGTTTTCTCTGCGGGTACAAGTATTAGCTAACTTCCGTGCGTCTGAAGATTCGAGATTGGCTAAACCTGAACGTTCGAATTCCGAGCCCTTACGTTTTCGAGCGTGTGGGCGGTGGGCGGTCCTTAAGATCAGTTATATCATCCTGTCGGTTACGGTGACTTCCTCCCATTCCCGGCCTCCGCTCCTCCCAGCTGCTGGCTTCCCTTCAACCCGGTCGGCCCTTCTTAACGACGCCGCCTCGCTCCCTTCAGACAGGCGTCTGTCTGGCTTGTCTTGTCTGTCTCGCTTTTACTATTCTCCGCCCGTGCCTCTTGATTCTCTTTGTCCGTCCCATCTCTTACATACAACATCGCCCTGTCGTCATCACTAATTCACACCGTCCCCTTTCATTTCGCTGGAGGGGCATTCACCACTTCTTGGAAGCTGCTGCTCAGCACGCACCTGTTGGAGCACCGCGTTGTGTTGTTGGTTTGCGCACGTTCCAACGCCGAAAAGGGGAACCGCCGCGGTTGGTTGGCCTCAGAAAAGCAGTTGGCCAGCCCAAAACAAACAGCAGCAGCAGCTTTTACTATTAGCAGCAGCAGAAGCAACTTGAAGCAGCAGCGCCTGTTGACGTTACCGCTGCCGTCCACGTTCCTCGGTCCTGCCCTCAAAAAACCCGCTGATATCACCGCACCGCACTGCACCGCTCCCTTCAAACCGACTCGCCGCCCTATCTCGGATCCATTGTCGAGCCCCGGCGGACGCTTTCGACATATCGCATTTAAAAGAGGGGCGGCGGCTGTTGTTATCAGGAAGGACTCTTCCCTTCCCCCGGGACATCTTTCTCTTTTGGCCTCCCCGACTGTCAAATCGCTCCCAGTCTCCCTTTCGCGACAGCACATCTTTAATTAGCACTCTTTTCGCACAACGTCAGCCTCTCACACGAGCCTGAATCCGACGACGTAACCGGTTCCACAGCACCGCCAGAACTCAGGTCCCGGGGCATTACGCTACTCGCCGACCGACCGTCTTTTCCGCCGTGATGGGTGCTTGTTCGAGCTGCTTGGGCTGGAATAACCACGATGAGGTGCGATGCGGAAAACCTTTTTTTTCCCTCTTGAGTTGCTCTGCTTTTCCGCGATTCGCCGAGACTTCGGATGAAGACGTCGTCTGCTAACACCCCTACCGGGCGCCAATTAGGACGAGAGATCGCGACTTTTGAACTCGGAAGAAGCGGCCTACGGCTCGCAGGGCCAGCATGTCCCCGGCTACCAACCACAGATGACAGATCCTGGCGATCTGGAGCGCGAACGAGAACAGCTGCAGAGGATCGTAGCACAGACCAACGAGTACGTGATCTCGCCTGTTTCGGCAATCTACCAATCACCGACGACGCTGCGTTTTGTGTGTCGACGCAACAGCTTGAGGGCAGGCGACCTAATGCTTATACTCCTATCTATTATAGGAACCTCATCGATATCTTTGCCGCGTTACATCCTCCCGCGCCGTACGTCGACAAGTCCAAGGTGGAAATGTACAAGTATGTCTATGGAATAGTGTCTATTGATCCATTGTGATGATGATCATTCTGACTTTGGTGCTTCGATAGGGTCTTGCTGCAACGGACCTCTCCTCCTCACCTGGCGCCGATGCCGCAACCGCTCCCCGACGACTCTATCTCCGCTGAGGAACGAGACTTTATGGAGATTATCGGCAGGATGGCCGACGAGGCTGTCATCGGACTGAAGACCATCAAGGACGTTGGCGACCTCGTCGTCAGAATTGAGGTCGACGTTTGATCAACTTTTGCTTCCTTCTCGGCTACCTCCGATACGGTCCATGGACGGCCTAGGATGCCGATAACTTTCCCTTTGGTTTCGCTTCGGTTTATTTCTCGATTCGAACATACAGATGTTTTATACCCATCACGACGGCTACGAATTTCCTTAACCTCGGTTCTATACTTGCGGATCTTTTTCTTTGATTTCATACTGTCGCTCATCGTCTACGGATAGACTACACGGGTCCACGCCAGACTAATAACCTTTCCTTCGCTCGCCTTGCAATCTTGCCGCCCTTATCGCCCGATAATCTGCACTCGCTTCCCGATAGTCTGTCTGCGTCACCTTTTTCTTTGTTTTGATATGGTTATTCTTCAGTCGGTTGGTGGTATCATCATAGGACAGGAGCATGGTGCACGGAGTGTTTGAATAGTTGCGTTACTGCTATACCGTTTTCATTCCCTTTTACTACTCTTTCCTATCTATCTTTTCTTTTGGTTGCTGATCGTATCTTATCGTATTGCATATTGACGTTGAGCGAGTACTGTGTTGCATTTCCGGGGCCTCGATATTCTTATTTCATTTGTACCTTTTTCGACCTTTATTTATTTCAGCTTATTCGCCGCTTTGTAGTGGCGGGTAGGATCGTTTATACTGTCGTTTCCAGTTAGATTTAGCTCTTCAATGATACCCATCTTTTTCTTACTAGGAATTTTCTTTGGTTGGTTGGTTTATTGGATGGCGAGGGGACCTGCATTGTATATATGCATGTATGGTTGCGCTTGTGTAGGCTGGCTATAGGCTGTTAATGTTGCTGTAAGGTGCGAAGTACTAGGTAGCTTGTGTCTATGCTTTAATGCTATGGAGCGGTGGATCGGGATATATACACTTGGACACTTGATAGTAGAACTTAGCCCACTGATTCGCTTAGTCCCACAAGAATATATGCCAACAACAATCGTTGTGGTATTCCAATGATGCTTCGGAACCGCGAGACCGCGCCCTGATGTACTATCGATAACGGAGTGCTGTTATACAAATCACGATTTTCTGAGTGTGTTCTTTGGCGCCGGCTAGCTGGACTCCGGACGGCTTATGAGCTCAGCCCCGTTGACCTGGATTTATGGTGTACTTTCGGACGTTCGGCAGAACATCAGACAATACGTCACTTCTGGGAGATCTCGAAAGCGTGCAATGACCGCGATGCCGCACACTCGAGGGCATCTACATATTCACATTGCATTGTGTCATCTCTAACTTTCCCTCGGTTCCCTGTAGACGGTATAAATTCTCCCTCCATCGTTCTCCTGTCATTCTTTCTCTCCTCTCACTCCTTCCTCTCATCTCCTTTCTTCTCCTGTCTTCTCTACCCTCGTCAAGACCTCATCGACACCATCACCGACAACCCCATCTTGTATCTTGTCTGTGCATTTACTACCTGTATATCTCCTCCTACGGTCCTGATTCATCGTTGGAACCGTAGAGCTCCCTCAATTACCCGTCTGGTATACTTGTTGCATTACTTGTAAGCTCATCAATTGAGCCTCCTGTACCATCGATCCATCGCAATGGATGCATCTAGCTTCAACCAACCCAATACTGGGCTCGATGTCTCCATGTCTACCGATGCCGCCAACTCATCAATGACCAGTCATAGCAATGGTTCCTCACTCTCTGGCCCGAGCTCAGCTGCCAATCTAAAAGTGGGCGTTCCTCCTGTAAACCTACCTAACAGAGGCCCAAATCTGAAGGCTGAGAAACCCTCTCATCTATCTTCCTCTTCCCATGATGCTCCTCGCTCTCGTCCTACATCTTCAAGCGGGCCTCCACAGTTCCGTCATCCAGACCAAGGCCTGCATATGACCAAACCTCCCCCGGGTTTATTGACAAAGCCAAACTATAATACCGGTACCTTGAACTCGAAACCGCAGCCACCGCCGCGATCACTGATCGATTGTTATAAACAAAAACGACGTGAGTCTGGTGTCTTGGCTTCCTTGATTCGATGGCTATGCTAACCTGGGGGGTGTACTGTCCAGCAACGACCTCTCTTGGTCTGCCGAGCGGTCAGAATGCTACAGAATTTCGATCGGGGACTTTTCCCTTAGTAAGACCTGGTTTCCCGCCCAAAGAGGCGGCTCTCGAGAATAGTAGTCAACACCCATTGACTCAACAAACAACGTGAGTCTACATATATATGCATATGCCATATATGATGATATAAACACTAACATTTCGACTACAGAAATCCCCAGAAGGATGTAGAAGCTGCTCAGGCTCGACTTGAATACCGTGAACGATCCCCAGTCCCATCTGAGGTTACCATCAAAGAAGAGGCACCAACGCATAGGCCGGACTCGCCAAATTACGTACCAGTTCTGAATTTCTCTGATCCTGATATCATCGTCCTTTCAGATGACGATCAGGAAAACTTCAAAGACAACACTCGTCGAACCGAGAAGCAACAGCGTCAAATTCCGCCTTCAAGAATTCCACAAACCTCCTCGAGCGTTCAATCAATCCCAAGAGACCCAACTACGTCAACTACTTCCGCCCATACATTCCAAATAGATCCGGCTGAGTCTGATGGCTTCCGCCACAATGAGATTCCCAGACTGGAGAGCCCGTCTCCGAGAGCTGCCACACGTCGGGAGAATAGGCCCCAATTCGTGCATCCTGGGATGCATCGCCGCTCTCTCCCCGATGAAGATGAGATGGATGACGATCGATACTACGAACAATCACTCCGAGCCGCTCATCATAAAGAATCTAGGCGGGAGCGAGACTTTGAAGATTACGAGCGCCCGACGACCAGTCACGGCCGCCAATATCCACCTGACCGGCACATGCATGCACAGGACCACGGGATCATAGCTCCTAGCAAAGCTGCTCGTGATTATCCTCCTAGCCTCTCTCGCGGGCGGCTGGCTCCTTCAACTCCTCGCATTACCCCTGCAACCCCATCGGTGAACGATATCGATATCCAGACTATACTGGGCGACAAATTCCGCCGCGCTCAAGTTCTGGAAGAGGAGCTTGCTCGGATGCAATCGGTGTTCCTTGACATTGACGATAAACTTACCTCTATCTCTGAAAAAGATCAGGAGTTGGCTTCTCTTCGAGATCGATGCAGGAGATTCCAAGACTCCCTGAACGATAACAAAGACAAACAGCTGCTGATGAAAGATGAGATCGATAAGCTACGTTTCCAACTCCACACAGCTCATGACGAGATCAAGCGGAATAAAATTGAGGCCGAGCATAGGCTATCCCGCGCTGCCAGCAAGCAGGAGATGAGCGATAAATTTATCAAACAGCTTCGTGCCAATAACGATTCGAACAAGGAGCAAATGCTAGAGCTTCAAGACGAACACAAGCGAATAATGAACGAAGTTTCAAATATATATGATGAGCGAGATAACTTGAAGCATCGCATTCGAGAGAGAGACGCCGAGGTCGAGAAGATCCGTTGGAAGCTTGACGAATACCGAACGATGCTTCAAGACCAGCGTGCCGGGTATCAAGACTTACGCGAAGACTGCGCTAAGGTCGACGAAGGTATATCCTCATCTACTCAAACACGTGAGCCTTGACACAGATTCTAACATCGATCTGCATCCTTATAGCTGTCATTACCAATAGGATGCTTCGCGCAAACTTAGATGATGCACAACAACAGCTGGAGCGAGAGAGAAACATGGTAGCTTCGCTAGAGGCCTCTCTCAAAGATATGACGCTCGAAATTGAGAAAGTGAGGCACATCGTGAACAATAATCACGACAATATAAGCGAGCGGATCAGGGCTAGCATCAAAGCTTTCGAAGAGCTTTTGTCAAACCAGGAAGGGAATTTCGCCAAGTGAGCTACTATATCCCGGAATTCTAGCCAACATCTGCTAATGGTATATAGGTCCCGAGATCTGCTTCTCAAACTTCAATCCAACACTGAAGATCCCGATTCGGAACTCTTCAAAGCTCTCAGCTCCATTCTCACCACCACGGATTCGAAATGGATCGAGTAAGCCGGTTATACCCTTTGGTGGGATGAGCAATGCTAACAGAATTTAGTGTCAAAAATGGTGTCTCAAAGTTATGTCAAGATCAGGAGGAGGCTTCTCGAGCTTATGCCGAGAAGTTTGAGAAATGGAAGTCGGTTAAGGAGTCTCTGACACAGCAGATTGAGACCCAAGCTGCTCAATTGAAAGAACAAGTCGCTACCATCAACAACCTTGAAAAGCACAATCTCAGTCTGGGTGCAGAGGTGGAGAAACAAAAGGAGCTGAACCAATGTTTAGTTGAGACGAAGAACGAGGAGCAAAAGTTGATGCAGGCGAAGTACGCTTCCGGTTTCACTTTCTGAATATCGACACGCACTGACGATGAATGTAGGTTGGCGGAGGTCACTCATAATTACGAACTGTCTGAGAGCAACCGACGAGAATTTGTCGTCCGAGTTTCTCTTCTCGAATCTTCGGTGAATACACTTAATGGCAAGCTTAAGGCTGAGCGAGAGGAGGCTGAGGCCGAAAAAGTATACTTGTCTAGTTTCTCCAGACTCTGGGACAGTCATATCCTGACTCCGAGAATCTAGAAATCTCTGAAAGAAACGACCGAAAAGTACCGCGAGGAGATTACATCGGTATACATGAGCGACACGATATCGAGATTAACCCTGCGCTAATTCTAGAATAGCTCAAGGCCAAATACTCGGATGCTAGGGACGAGCTCGCTGAGATCGCTAACCTCCGCCAGCAGTTGCAGAAGTCCAAGTTGACTGAGACTGAACTTCAGAAGTCTCTCCTTGAGGAGAGCCAGAGAACAAACGCTGCCGCCAAATCACTTGTGGACCTCCGCCAGCAGTTGGCAACTAAAGTGGGTCAAATGGCCCTGAAATATGCTTGATGAATTCCCGTAGATACTGACTACATATCCAGGATGAACAGCTCTCAGTTGCTGGGTTAAAATTTAAAGATGTAAGGAAGCAAGGATCAGAATTTTGCAGCAAACAGAATTAATCCAGGTCAACCTTAGATATCTGTGCGACAGAGCAGACAGGACATGGAGTTGACCGCCGTAAGGGGAGCTCTGCAGTTAAGTGACGACAAAAATCGGACACAAGCAGCAGAACTCGATTCCCTGTCTAAAGCAAAGTCATCCTTGGAGAGCCAACTGGAAGAGCGAATCAAGCTCTTAGAAAGACGCGAACAGGAGCTGTCCATGACTCGCACTGATCTGAAAAATCTAGATGAGCAGAAGAAAATCAGAGGTCTGAATTGGATCAATTAGAGCGGCTCCGGCAGAGCCTCCAGGAATCCTTTGAGGAACAATCTGAAAAGACCAAAGCTCTAGAGCGTTCTCTAGCGGATATGAGGTCAACGTTTGGAATAATGGAGCAAGGAAGTCGGCAGAAAGACGAAACAATCGGGGATATATATACGAAGCTTGATCTTGCAACGAACGACGCATTCAAGCAGAGTCTGGATGTATCGTTGCTCAGGGAAGAGGTACAAGAGTTACGACGACAGGAAGCCACACTCAACGATGCTCTCAAACAGTCGAAAGACCAACAAAGGGAGTTGGCAAATGAGGTGAATGCGATGACTGAACTGCTGAATGACCTAGAAGGAATGGCAGCGACATCCCACTCTACCGAAAACTGTGCGACAAAGATTGCAACAAACGATGAGAAGGCCCAACCCTCAATCATCCTCGTTAATTCGACGGACAGCCAAGAAAACTTAACAAGCGTCGTCCCCGCAAACACGGAAAGCCTCCTGCTCGAAAGTCAAGAAGAGTGTCCGGTCATCGAGGACCCAGATTTCAGTATCGTTCCTGCGACACAGGACCAGCTATTGGCGGAAGAGTCTCTGCGAGTTGCTCGTGAAGCCATGCAAGCGGGTCTGTCAATGCAGAACGCCATGGCAGAGCTGATTCCAGCCACTCCGGAGAGAGATACTGTTATTGTCAATGCTAATTCTCTGAAGAGAAAGAGAGCCGTCGAAAAGAAAGTTCGATTCGCCAGTCAGCAGACCTCGGTGAGTTATAAGCTCTATCAGCCAACATGTGCGGATACTAAATGTTCTACAGTCGCGGAAGGGACCGTGGGAGTTCCCGGAAGGCTCATCGCCGCAAGCGCTGCTACAATATAACGCGGCCAAACACAGACAGAAACCAGATACGGAGCCGGAATCTACAAATCAATCTGAAAAGAAACAGCAGTTGATTACTGACTGGAATCAACCACATGAACAAGATCTAGCTCCTAAGGACCAAAAATCTAAGAAGGACAAACCTGAAGAAGGCAACAGATCAAAGCGCAAGACAGGTCCCGCGGCAGCTAGTGCAGGTTCTCAGAGCACTAGAAAACCGAAGAAATATAAGAAGTGATCACAGCTGGCCAGCTTGGGGTCATTATCACGCATTCAGGCCAGGACGAGGTTTATATATATATTTCTTTGCAGAATTCTTTGACTCCCGTTTTGCTTCGTTTATTATGCTTCTGGTACTATTCCCACTGCATTGGGCATTGATATTGGTACCGTCTTTTTCTATACCGTTTATACCCATTAGAGGCCTTTGAAGAAGCGCGTTTGAAAAGGGCGTTTATATATTGGTCTCTTCTGTTTTCTTAATACTGATCCGCTCGGGCGGAATCCATTGTATACGATGACCTCAAGAGGTCACTTTTTCTTTATTGGGAGGAGCTTCATATTGGACTTTACTGATGCTCTCCCGGCTTATTGCAGCATTATTGATGCAATGCTTCTGTAACTAGATGGAATGCAATACAGAGACTTGAAAAGTCCGCCCTTCTATCTCGTAGCCTTTGCAATATTTGTACACTGTATCGTGGTATATACAAAGCGCTGCAACTAAACCGCAAGCGCACAGATTGATGTCGGTAGATATGGTCCCAACTCGACGGGTGTTGGGCGTAAATGGAGGACAAGGCGACCGATAGCTGGAGAAACGGGGCGTGGCAGTCGCTAGTAGATTATCGGTTCGTAATGAGGAAGTGAGGATGATAGAGTACTAGTGTCCCTTCTTCCGTTTCTGTTCGAGGAAGAGCACTCTCTTCTTGACTATAATTCCGCCTATGTCAGCCGGTTTGCTAGCCCATGCTCGCCCACCGAGGACCAGTTCTATGGTGAAGGAAGGAAGGAGGAGTGTACCGATCGGATCGTAGCTCAGCATGCTCAGCGGGGGGTGTGTTCTAGGTCGTATCCGAGTTTTGAAGAAGCCCGTCAGCGCCATTGAGAGGAGGCGGACGACGACGGTTCGGGATTTGGCTAGCGCATCGCGTCACAGTTAGCGGGTTGCTTCCATTCCATCTTCGAGGGTATAAGTACAGCGTGCGCGGGTGCGCGTCGGGGCACACGTACCTTTCTTCGCCATTGTCGCGGTGGGGGTGGATGCTGATTGACGTCGTCGTTCGTTCGTCCGCTAGTGAGGTTGAAGGAAACGTTTGTCATGTGGCGGCTGCGGCTAGATTTCCTGTTTTGGATATGTGGCGGTGCAACACTTTCCCGCGTTTTGTGCGACCACAATTCGCGACCCCGGAATATAACGTGAACGACGCATGTCTCGCATGGCATGTGTCACGTCGGTAGCTGTGGCGTCCCCAGAGTCTCGCGGGCAGGCACTGGCGGCCGGGCACTGGGGCGTGTGGCCCCGGTGTCTATCGACGGCCACGGTCCTCGGGGCACCGTCGTCGCTAGCAGTTAGCACCTTCCTAGTATATCTTCGAGGTCTTTCCAACTCTGGCATGTAGTACCCTGTAGCCGGCAGCCTATATCCACTCCTAGGTATCGATTATCCAACCTTAGCCGGCACGGCAGAGCTGCATGCACAGGACAGCCACATTTACTTGACCTACTTGAGTAAGTAAGTGGATAGATGGAGCGATACTAACTTACTTAATTCTAACGTACTACGAACCCAAGTACGATGCGAAACGAATTGAACCTAGGCTATATCAGGTACATGTTATAGATATGCAAGTATAGTCTCGGGATGCAAGTAAGCGTTTACTAAGTAACTAAGGCGCGGGCTGACTGGCCATGGTAGATTAACAGTACAAGCCTGGTCCCGGCTACTCATGCCTTGGACTTTTCTCGAACTACTGGAAACAGGATAACCGGCTGGACCCCTGTTCGACTGCAGGCAGACAAGAAAGACATGTACAACGTCGACAACAAAAGGCTAATGACCGGTAAGCAGGAACTATATTAGAGTGTACTACCTAGGTAAGTAAGTACTTACTTGCCGATTGCTTTGTATGACGCTAATGCTGCTCGAGCATGTGTCTGCATGTGCATGCGTGCATGCTCTCCCGATGTTCCCTAGGCCTTGTGATTTGACTTCCTGGTGGAACCCCTGGCTTGTCGGCCGTCGAACGTGCAAGTTCGAACCGGCTGGTGGACCCTAGCTGTGGAATAGGTCGGTACAGGTACATGTACCAGGATTAGCTTTTTGCCATCAATTGGCGTTCGAATCGGCGTGGTCTTCCAGAACAGGTACTTGAATGTTCTGGGAAAGGTATACGTATTGAGGTGGGTTGTTTGCTTTCCGGGTGTGTTCTACGTTTTCAGATAGATTACAACATCCAGCTTTTGCCTTGCAGCCTGCAGGTCTGGCGTTGATTGCCAGACAATGGTCGACCGTCGTCCACGGAGGCTTATACATGAATAAGTAGGTTAGGGTAGTGAGTCGGTACTTACCCTCTCGAGTTATTTCGCGCCGAAGCGTACTTCTTATTTCACACCATTCCACGCCAGGGTGGCGGTGATGTCTTTAATTCATACATGGCACGTGAGTAACGTTATAACATAATGGCGGTAAAGATATCTCATATTTTCAAGACAGTGCATAGGGTATTGGCGATCATGGCTCAATCAGAAGTTCGAAATTCAGACCACAATATGCACAGCCTAGAAAACGAGTACTGGTGGAGAATGCACCGGCTGGACCACGAAGTAATAACTATTATCAGGCTGGTGGGGGTCCAGGGTCTCACTCTCGCAGCTGCACATACTGCTTTATTCTGTTCTGGATCTTCGAGGTCGCCGGCACCAGGGTCAGTTTCGTCGCTGGTGCTATTGTGACTACTCAAATTAGTTGACAAATACTTCAAGTACTTGAAGATACGAGATCATTGATCAATACAAGTTGAACCTCTCTTCGCAATTCTGCTTGTTCCCGAAATCGACGCAAATTTGAATGTTCGCCAGCTGCAAATCTACAAAGTTTTGGTTTCCTTCCATGTTGTATGTTGCATTGTGTCAGTCTAGCCACAAAAATCGGTCCTATTAAACGCGTAGGAACAAACCGAAATCAATCGATTGATCATGCAGGCCTCCAGGAGCCCGTATACTTTGTGCCTATCAGTAATAATACTATTATACATTCGATTTTTCCATAGATACTTTGAGATGGGCTCGACCTCAATGGCAAATCAGCCAGCCTTGCAATGTTTGGTGGCGTTCAACGATCCTTGCAATTGCCAGCCACGTATCAGACGGGAATGCGTTAACTGATCAGCCTCGCTATTCGCCTGAATGCGGGGTACATCGATATCTTTCCCATCTTTCCCATTCGGAGAGCAGTTGCTCCATCAAGTCGAAGGATTCCTACGCGTATATGTATACCACGTAGCGCAGTCTAGTCACCCCCGTCGACCGAGCGTTGTCTTAAACTCTCGCACCTCTCCTTCCTTAAGATGTCCTACTTTCCTCCTGCCTCGAGACAACCCCCGCCTCCTAGCATGGGGTCTCATTTGCAAAACCAGCCTTATGTGGAATCGATATCGGAAGAATCTTCGTTTGATGTCAGGTCCCTAGATCAGATCACGCCGCGGGAGTATCTGACCTTGGGAGTTTCCAACACACGACATGGTCGTTCGGACAATAACCATGGCGTGAATTCGGGAAATATTCATGGTGGTTATGTTATAGGTAGTCTTCCCGTTGTCAAATGTGACTGGACGAGGCGTGATTATGACTCCTTGGATCAAAAAAATCAATATACAGCGATCGATCTCAAGCTGATTGCCGTTCGGTTATATAGGGACGAACAATTTGAACAATATCGAAAAGCTTGCGGACAGCATCATCGTAAACATTCTAAACGAGGGTATCCCTACTGCCAAAGACGCCTTCAGGCTTTTTGAAAATTCAGGCAACATTCCTCCAGAACCTCATCTGTCATCACGCGGTACGATATCACTACTTTCGCCCAGCGGTCTTTTTGAACGAAAACGATAGACTCATATGCTGAACTACCATATCTCGGCTGCAGTAACGGAACTCGAACCGGACAAGGGCGCAGAAGAGATCGACGAGCTCATCAGCCTTTCTCAGGACTTGGAAAAGTCCGGCTATACCGGACAAGCTCTCAGAGCCCAATATGCCATATTTTGCTCTCGAAACTCGGAGAGCCATTCGGATCGGAAAGCAGTGGATGCCGCATCTGAGGTAGCGCGGCTTATCAAGCCACGTGAACCAAAAAAGGCTTTAGAGTGGTTCCATGCAATATTTGAAACCCATAGAAAGCAAGTGGGCGAGAAACACGAATCCACGATATTAGCCGCGAAGAATGTAGCCGAGATTCTCACAGAGCTCAAGAGGCACCAATTGGCTCTTAGATGGTACTTCGAGGTTTTTACAGCAAGCAAGCGCCTCGGAAGCCCCCGAGAGCTGGTGCAGTCTCAGGCGATGCGAGGCATCTCAGAATCACTCGAGGCTATTGTAGGTGAAATAGGTCTGGAGGAATTCTTTGATCTGCTTCGAATTCCGGAAGAGAAACGATATAATTCGCGACCCGTTGAAGGTATGATTCCAAGGCCCCGAACCGGAGGTCGAGGGATCCTCCAATGGCGTTGAGCTGAGGCTAGCGCTATATGAAGATGTATTAGTAGATGATCTAGCTTGGTAATATACATGAAAATCGCCTGAAGCGAGGACACACCTATGCCCTAGAAGCCGACTTGTCGTCCGTCTCGAAATATGGGTATAAGCTTGCGAACACAACAAGAACACAAATATCTCTGCAAAACCCTCTCTTATCGCTGGCTGATATTTTCATGGTCGATATTGTCTCGTACATGTTTCCACCAGACAGCCGATCTTCTAGGCTGCCAGATTAGAGTCCGACCGATATAGACCTGGGCCTCTACTAATAGTACGATAGACCTCACTCTGCCCACTTTCCGACACCGGTGGTCTAGGTGGTGAAGTTCTTGGAGGTTGGGCAGCCGCGGCAGGAGTACTTCGAGGGCGGTTGCGCATAGCTATACTTGATTGACTGCTGGATGCGGATGCGCCTCTATGTCCTCCTGTGGAACTGTGCCGGGGCCGGAAATATCTGCGATAGATATATAACACGAGAGCAAATAGAGAAGCAACACCTAGTGGTACTCCCAAAGCCAGGCCTAGGGTCCCGGCTACGTCTGACTGAGCATTGGGGTCGAACGATGAACCACTCTCCGTAGTGTTCAAGGTAGCTGTTCCGCTGGTCGTAGTTACTCTCACCATCGTGGTATCAGGGATGGCCAGGCTACTAGTGCGGGAAGTAACCGTGATAGAACGGGTTTCGAAGACAACGACGATGAATAATTGATCGAACGCAAGGGAAGCAATATGGCCCTCCTGGCCAATGAAACGGACAATCTCGTTCGCCGCATCTACTTCAATCGAGTCGATATATCTGGCTCCATTGGCCACAACAGTCTGAACGGTGCGGCCATTCTCGGTTTGAACGATCGCCATGGAATTGTTGTTGTTCTTGAATGATAAGGGCCAGTAGATGTACCTGTCCCATAATAAGACAGGAAACTCCCCGATGTTATCGTAGCCGTCATTTTTAACCACCTGTGTGTCCGGAGGAGGTTTCAAAGTGGATGCATCTGCCACAGAGAGTATTGGTGGATCTTCCGTCGACATTCTTTAGATCTCTATTGGACTAAACGCGAGTTTCGATTTTGTAGCTGATGAGAGTATCATTAGATAATGCACAAAGGAAGAGGTAACTCATATATACAAAGAGTAAGGAATGTTATCGGGTTTCCCAAAACAGTTTCGGAGCTGCAGAAAGAATTGGACTATAATTACCTATGTATAAACGAGCGGCTTCAGCCGCAGCGCACCCTGGGAATGCAAACTGATTGCCAATCCTTGGATATATTAGGTACCTATCGAGCAAGGCTGTCACAATCCTCTTCGACAGATTGGCAACATCGGCCAAGCCAGGGGTCATGTATCTGAAGCGAGATAGTTCGAGAAATCCCGTGGAGCCAAGCTACAGATATTCGAAGTTGATTCGTCTATCCGAGGACCCCTACCAGTGTGGCTTTGATTCTTCTTCGTAGATTGGCTGAAAAGCGCTACGCCCAGTCCGCTAGGCTGATAAAGTGCTGAACACGTCACTTTGAACTTTGATTGATATGGAGAAGGATTCATGCAAGATGGCTAAGGTGGAGAGGATGCATCCAGTATTCAAGATATCTAAGGGCGCTAGCCCATCTGTTATCCCGGGCTTGACTTAAATGACTCGTCCGTCTATCAGCTTCCGTCAAGTTCCAGCAAATTATCGCAAGAATTGAACTTCATCATGTCGAGACCTCCACCTTTCAAAATATTTTCTGGATCGCCAGACGCCAAAGCTGAGTAAGTCAGAATCAACGTCTAGGTTCAGTCGCCGTCAGCTTAGCGATAGAATAGTATCGTTTTAGTAGGCGGCATTCATCACAATGGCGACGCGAGCACCTGGCCCCATGAGGTTGCGTCGAGTATCGGTGCCTCTGCCCGTGTCATCTCCTTCAACTACTCGCCGAAAGTTAGACACTTCTATCCTGATCCGGAATCTCAATCTTCGAGGACAACAGTCGATACGCATTCCAAAGCGCTCTTAGAGGCCCTTGCAGCCGCTCGCGATCACAATCATGTATAGTTAAGAAACCAGTCTAGTAACCAGATGTGCAGGAGCTCTAAAAAAGCGCTAATATATCTATACGACGATAGTCAAATCGACCGATAATCTTCGCAGCCCACGATCTCGGTGGTCTCGTTTGTGCGAATGCGTTAATCAAGGAGGATGAAGGAGCCCGAGGCATTGCTCAGAACACCTACGGACTTATTTTCTGCGACACTCCTTTCGAAGGTCGCTCCAGCGTCGGGTGGGGTCGGGTTGGTGCCAAGTTCTCTGCGCTGCAGAAATCCCACACGAGCAGCGAAGGTTTCGGAGCGCGTTCTCGGACTCTTATTAGCATTAACACTGCCTTTGATCAGCTGCTAGAGAGCCACCAGCCTTCGTTGAGAGTCGAGTGTTTTTGTGAAGATAACGCGACAATACAATTGTTCGATATCAACCCACGCAACATAGCAGAGTACGACAAGGAGACACTCGCGAATATGCTCATGCATTGGATTGAGGAGTGTGGTGCCGATGGTCAAAGGACTAGATCCAAAGAGAAGGTCCGCGATCCGTTGTTTATATTGTCCGCCTTGACGAAGCAGTTGACTTACGTTACAGACTTTTTTAGTTACCAACTGTATATCTGGGTGAAACGACCTATAACGGTCCGATATCGCGTAATCAAGGAGTTGTAATGGGGAACGCATATGGTACCACAAAGGATGCCAATCGCATTATCGGAACTCAGCGAACGGTAATTGTAACTCTGCTCCCCCCTAGGCTCTTTCTTGGGCCTCTCATAATTAACTCTTCTACATAGTTCTACAGCTACGGCAAGGACCCGTCATCAAGACATCGACGCAGAGACGAGCCTTCATGGGGGACTGAAGACTGAGTTTCCTGTTGGAATTGCGGATGTGAACCTAGACAACAGGGATTGTTCCCGCAGTCTAGTAGCTTGATTGGCGGCTAGCCCTTCACTAAGCTGGGTCAACCCAGATGCGATTTCAAGACCTTCCGAGTCGGGCCGAGGCTTTCCTGCGGGAGCTAGCCAAGAACGGGTCACAAAGCCACCCGCAAACCCTGTCCTGAGACTACGCAAATCCGCGTTACCTTTTGTCACATGCCAGACATCTTAAATTGTACTGTTCGTTGCAAGAGTGTCTCTTGTTTGATTCTATGGAGGGAAACTTCAAAGCAGACAGTATCTAGACAAAACAGATGTCCTAAATTTTGGATGCTACGATCTCGCTGCTCGTAAATGCCGGCATGGAGGGTCAGACCGCTGGATTATGGGGCGAAATCTAAATTCTTTCGGTTCAAACATGTCGGGCTAGATACCGGGTATTAATATGCACGATCAAAAGCAGATATTCTTATCCGCGCCCTGTATAGCTATTTCCCATTATTGTTCCTGTATTGCCGATTATGTTGCCGCTGTATGTAGTGCCACCCATGCGAACGCTCGTCTATATATACCTTGTTAGCCTGCAAGTGTTTTTACTGGCTGCTCTAGGTTCGCGGGATCTGCTGATGGAACATACGTTACTGTACTGTTGTTCTGTATACCGTCTTTTCAAATCAGGTGAGCGGAATCTGGTGCTTCGTGCCTTGACGCCCTTCGGTCGTAATGCACCTCGTGCATCATTTATACTTGAGTCGCCTTGTGGCTGTGGAGTGTTCGTGGGAGGGCTGCGAAGGTCATGTCTACTCGAAGCGTGGGAGTAGACGTCGTGCTCTTTTGCCATATGTGTTCTCCAATTGTATTCGTACTTGCTTCTATAGGAACATGACGGGATCTCACAGTACCACATCTGCGGAGAGCCAGGGCGTTCAAGATCTTCCGCATTTGATAATCCGTCGCGATCATTCGAGTGATTGGATCTGTTGTCAACTAATGGCTGTCAGATGGAGATTTTATATTCCTCGGCGACCGTTTGTAGGAGGGTGCCGCAAGTACCTAACTTACCAGTATTTCTAGCCTCACTGACCGCTGGTGTCTTCAAAATAGTACGAGCAGAGATCGTTGAAAGCAGCTCCTTCGCGTATGCCGCAGCTGTAGCTGCTGCATACCCTTGCCATTGCTTATTCTTATGCGAATCAGAATAGTCACATATTCCCCGGATGACCAAGCACGGGAAATGGTCCATCAGCCCAGATGCCTCCATTTCAAAGCACAAAATTCCTGGTTGTTTGGCAACCCGGTCTCGCGTGTGGCCGTCTCTCATAACCATGTTTCCAGATGCGATTAACCCGTAATGAACTTGTGGATCATCCGACAGACGAGGTTCTCGGTCTACCAGTCTGCTTTTATCGCAAGCATCACAGCTCTGTTCGAGCCCTATATGATCATACTCGGCTTCAAAGAGCTCATCGTGCTCGTGGCCGGGATAGGTAAACTGCGACATCCTGGGATATCTCGCCACCATGTTTGAGAGAATGTTTGGCATTTGGCAACTTCCCATCATGTGTGTGGATTCAAGATAAGCAATTGCCGTTAAGAGGGCTTGCGGCGGCTTGTTCAGTGTACCCGTTCGTTCAAATTGCTCGCCTGAAAGTATTTTTCCAAAGTCGTAGAAGATGACTCCACTATTGCCACCCTGTGGCTTGCTAACAACGACGTCTCCCAGTCGAATATCGGCCTCCGGGCTGGGCACTCCTCCCCCAATCCCTACCATTAAGCCAAAGCGGATTGCGCGAAAGGTAGAGAGCATGTGTGCTGCTACTGTCGCTGCAGTAATGGAGCCATAGCTGCCTGACGGTAGACATGCGATAACAATATTGTGGCCGCTGACTTCACCTAGACAGTAAGTATTCTCGTCCCCCGGTTTCGTCGGCAGTCTGGCGTGAATGTCGTCCAGCATGGCCTGGGAGGCGGCCATCTCAAGTGGGAGAGCACATATCCATCCAATCGTGTAGTCGGCGTGCGATAATCTTTTGAGCGAAGCCATTTTGGAAAGAACGGGGGTTCATCTAGCCGGCGCTGAAGAAAAACGAGAGTGGTATTTTTGTGTGGTTACGACATTGTCCTGCGGGAAAGGATATCAAGTTGAGCCGGAATTTGTATCGAGGACGGAGGCAAAGCAAAGAAGTGGATGAAATCTAGATTTTATTAAGGTCAGCCAAATCCTCAACCTGGTCCAAGACTCAGCCTCGCGACTCTAGACTAGCTAGATTCGCGTGGGGATCCGAGATAGATATCTCAGTTTGTGTTGTATTTGGAGTTTGACCACGCGGCAGGTGGCCATTCGTGCTGCATTATTTTTGACTTACCCTCAATTCTGGTTGGCAGTCGGCGGGATTGAGATATGAATTGCTGGAAGCTAGGAATGCAATCGTGGGCGATAGTATAGTCCTGGGCTTGGTATCAGGATAGGATCGGAGGGATATGATCTGATACTTGATCGTGGAATGTTTGAAGGATCTCTGGGGTCTGGTTTAGCAGACCAGCTAGGCCTATAGATCCATGCAAAAACACAAATTTGCAATTAATTGCGAACATATGTACGGAGTACGCCTCGTGATCATCTGTGTAACGATGAAAATACTGCGCCCATAGCTGCTATGAGAAACCCATGGTGCCCACAAATGCATGCACAGCGGAGCCCACGCATGCACGAATATAACGACTCCATTGAGCATGAGATTGATGATAAACCACCGATACCATATTGCTCTTCGATGTAAAAGTCCGGTAGGCCTAGTGCAGGAAGAATATTTAGGATGTAAGGCCGCTCTAGATCTTCGCTTTGATCTTCTGAATGTTGACATTAGTTCGGTTTATAATTTACGGTTGGCTGTTAATTCATATGCACACTCTCGTGATGTAACGTCCAGTCAATTCACGGGACCAGAACGGCCATGCCATATGCCAGACTGTACATGGAGCTCAGGAGGCGTGGGCTCTCGAGATGAATACTGGATCTTGATCAATCAAGATAAGATTACACAGACTAATCGAATCAAGGCTTCAGCCACACCGACCCACATATAAATTGATGGCAACGAGCTCGGGAGGCTATGTAAGCATGCATAGGTATATGATATGTCGTAATTCAGAGCCCGACACCCTGAGCCCTTGAACGCTGGGGAGCGGGATCCCCGACCCCAAGCGCCGAGGCACGCCGGAGACCGTCCATAATCCATCCACCTTGATATACGAGAAACAAAAATGCCGATTGCAGTAGCTACACCCCGCCCAGTGGACTGATCAATCGATTACCGAGGAAATTTACAAAGTATACCATAAGTACCACGTCCCGGAGATAAGTCCAGGTATCCAGTATATAAGTATACTAGGAAGTACCCGGGATATCCGGAATGCTGAATCAATCAATCAACCAATGTTTGCCCTAAGCTTGCTGTAAGCCTGCTGAGCTGCGCGCGAGGTATACGGCTGGAATTTATATCACAGTGCTGCGGCGACGCCTGGCTGCAGACCGCCGGTTTGGGGATGCATGTTCCGTTTATTCTCGAGGAGTTTCGGTCAGCCACTGCTGGTATCACGCATTAGCCGTACCCTTAGGCAATTTACGTCAGGTTTAATGCTATTCGCAACCTAATCGGGTCGAGGGCAATCGATAGAACCGAGGCGAATCGAATCGAAGCGAAGTGAGTTGGATCCGGTGTATCGAGTCGAGGTATGTAAGGCTCTCCAGTCGCATGCTCATATGATGATAATACTTGCTTATGTAGACTAACTAACGTTACTCGAAGTCACCTCATGAGTACATTGTCCAATCGCTTGCCCGTCACTTGACTTTAACCCCTCATCAATTGAAGCTTCGTGTGATTGATGCATGTAAGCGCTGCTGTATGTATGTCTCGCTGACGCCTTCCGAGGTCGCAAACTACGTAACGGCTACCCCATTCGTACCACCAGTGTAGTTGATTGATCAGAAATTTCAACATGCATCCATCCGTTCAGCTGAAAGTATGCAGCGGCTGTTTGTCCCCGTACTCGCGCGGAGTGGCCGCGGCCGATGAGGGAATGAGCAGCCGATATTGAAGACCGATCGGTAATGTGGATGGACGTATGGCCCGCCGGTGCATATGTGCAATCAGCGGTCTGGTCCAGGCGATCAGGATTGGGGTGCTGCCCCGAGACTGGGATATGCTATGCGCGGGGTGCATGCATGTTTCTTCACGCATGGTCGCTTGGATATCATTGATTGATTGACGAATAACATAAGATCTTAAGAAAGGCAAGCAAGCATGCACTTATATTACTGACTCGGGAGCCGTAAGTTCTTAGTATACTTACTTTTTCGCCAGTAGCATGCTTGTACCGTGCTAGTTACAGCGCCTGGCTTTGAGGCTGCCATGCTAGCTGGTACTCGTGCATGCATGAGCAAGTAACGTGTATGTTGCGTGCTGTGGTTTTTTCCTCCCGTTCCTCTTTTATAAGGCAAATTAAGAAATCAGCAAGATTATGGTAATGGCTGCGCTGCTAAAGTTATCGAAACAGGAAACGGGAAACAGTAGTTACACTAAAGACGTATTCTGTCCTATCGATTGTGGCCACCGCCGCTCGAATCCATATGATCATTCAGAATGACCAGTCCAATGCGATATTTGAATTTGGAGCTGCGTGCGCCCTCAATCGAGACGATCGCGCACACGCCGAGCGCCTTGACGTCAGGTACAACGCAGGCACGACAGCAATGCCGTGAACCTCGCCATGTGCGCGAAATTCAAACCCGCGCGGGATTCGGAAAACCAGCTGTCACCACGCTCCAATCAAACAGCCCGATCTTGCAAAATTACCTGTCGGAAAATCGACATCTACCACAGCCCGCCATACAGGCATACATATACTCAGAAAAAAGAAAACCAAAGCCTAGCTTCCAGGAATGCCTGTGGGAAAAAACCTCGCAGCGACGCTCGAGATCCACTTCGGGGTCAGACGACCTCAGAACGGCAGGCGATTGGCCGAAGTACAGATACCTCAACCATCTACGGTCCAGCATCAGATAGTATACTAGTATACAGAGTACCTACCTTCTTTCCCACATACCTATCTGATCCCGAAAGCTGGTCGATAGAGCTAGCTAGCCCGAAGCTTGAGTGAGGGACCCACAATATCTTTTATGCAATGTAATGTCATGCAATGCAGCACAGGCTTCCCTTGTTCTAAGAATGAACGAAAAGTAAAAAAAACCAAAGCCGTCTACGAATGGGGTGGCAGCGTCGGAGTCGCAGACGCACGATTTTTCTTTTCTGGCGGGCGGGCAGGAGAAGGTTCCTACATATCCGAGCAGACTGACGGAACGTACGTACGAGATCATGGATCCGCACTAGTTTCCACGGCTACTGCTTACGACGGGCGAATCGAACGAATCAATCGATCGAACTGATCGAACGAACGAGGGAATTCTAGCTGCGACGAATGGAAGGAGCGAGCTCTGAGTATATTATTATAAGGTCTGGACACGGACCGTAAGCCTTACGTTTCGCTTTGCTAACTTCAGTAATTATGGGGTAACTTTACCAATCGCGAAGCACAAAGATGAGACGGACGGAAAGACTCCAACGAAACGAAACGTGAATTCTGCTACCGACTAATTAAGTGGACGACCCGCAGAACCGGCTGGTTTCTCCGATTCATTTTCTTCCGTGCGGTGGATGGATGGTATAGCGTCGTTTAATATTAATTAACGCTCACATTTTCCGATCATCCCAGACGTCCCCAAAGTCCGTTCTCCACGCTCCGTAGAAAGGTCTGTACGGAGTAGTAGAAACCGTCTTCTGTCTGCGACCGTGAACGAAAAAGACGGGACGGCCCCATGGAAAATGATGCCACTCGTTAAAGGCAGGCACCCCTGCTGCCATAGGAAGGACGGGAACACCCTGCTGCTGAAAAAGCACTTACGGCCTGAAGACATGGATTCGAAGCTGTAGTAGTTTACTAGTGTGTGGACCCACCATCCCACTTTGGGCTGACTGCCCAAAGTAACTCGGCTGTTCACTCTGGAGGGGCAAAATTGTCAATCTGGGTTGCTAGTATACAAGTACTATCTGAAAGCGCAGCGCAGACTGGTCAAGTCTGCCTGTAGACAGACCGGCAGACGGATGTATGTGTAGATGAAGTGTATGTACACCCGACGCGACAAGACGGAGAGAAACGCCAGCCGAGCGCTCGTCGAGTCTAGACTTAACTCATGTACTGCGATTCCGATTGTCTGTCTATAACGGTGGTGGATAACCTCAGGCTCGAGTTGTCAAAGTCGGCGAAAAAAGCGACGTTCGAAAAAGAAATTTATACTTGAGAATACGAAGTATGTATATCTGCTACGGTATGAAAGGCTGCGGGTTTGCTTGGATAGATAGATCTCTCGTTTATTTTTTATTCGCGGTCCGATCGTTCGTACGTTCGTCGGCGCTGGTACCTCTTGTTAATGTAATTCATTAATTGTCGGGTGTACTTTTTCTTATGACTACAGGCTCTTTCATGTGAACGGTTGTACTGCGACAAGGCGCTGGCGGCGGTCTGGCAGATAAAATCTATAAGCAAAACGAGCTAAGAACGCAGAACCAGGATCATGGGAACCAAAAAAGAAATCTCGATCAGAATTTTTCTGCTGGCTGTCCAGCTGAACGGGAAGAAGCGAGGAACAAAAAACCAGACACAGCCAGACAGGACACCAAAACCAGCGCCCAGTGTGTGTGTGTGTAATACATGTAAGGCATTATGGATTGCGTAGACAGCAGGAAAAAAGGATGGATGGATGGGTGGGCGGATGGCATACCATTCTCGTTCGATAATGCTGCATAGGCACGGGAAGGTAATAATCTTTGTAGGAATCGGAGATGTAATGTTCGTATAATCTCAAGTTTGTATTCTAGCTGCGTAAAGTACAGTACAGAAGAACAATCTGAATGAAAAAAGCAGGCACCACCCCGTCCCGCTTGCAAATCATCTGCGCCCGCACCCATCCAATCACCTCAGCCAACTGCCTTCCATTACGAATCATATGCGCATCCAACCCTCCCATCCAAATCGTTTCGTACGTCGCAGGTAAAAGAAAATGCAAGATCAAAGATGATTTTTTTTGTGGTTTTTTGTTTTTTCCGTCTCTTTTTCTTACATACTCCCGTCCGTCATGAAAAATGTCAAAGAAAAGAAAGCGAAAAAAAGAAAAATCAAGGGTGAGATTCCATTTTTCCACCGAACAAGCCGATCGCTGCTTCGAAAAAGGCGCTCGGTCTCGCTTTGATGAAAGAATGTGTGAATGAATGGATGGGATGAAAGGGAACTTTTTCGGCTGAAGAAGAAAACAAGCTGAAACCAGACTCTCATACACTTTCTTCCCTCCTCTAGCGTTCGTTCTTTCCCACCATCTTTTTCTTCTTCGCTCAAGTGCCCCGACAGGGTCACTGGCTGTTAGCCAACAGTCTTTTTTTTTGGTACTTTGCGGCAGTAGTATAGCTGTGCCTTCGTAATATTCGCTTGCTAAATGTGGTGTGCAGCTTACGAAAGGGCTGCTTGCTACCTTTTGTTACCAAAGCAAAGTAAAAAAAAAAAAGGCGCGGCTGAATGATATTGTAAAAAAACGGGTCAAAGCCGAAAGGAGACCTGGTTGCAGGAACGCTGTTCCGCAAGCTGTAGGTCGGCGTCTTTGGCTGGCTGTCCCATGCAGCTCCAGTCGATCGAGACCGGGCTGACTTTTTGATATTTAATGTCATCAAGACGGAAGGATGGTCGGCAACCTGTTGCGCTGTTTATTTACGGTGTGCAAATAATATCCCGTCTATGCGCTTACGTGTGGTGTGTGTGTAAGCTAGAAGCGGGCGCGGGCGGACCGGTGCTGGTTCGGATCCCGTGGAGCGACAAGACTGCGTGTGCCAGGCCGTTTGTTACCGATGCAGGTATTGTAGATAAGTGCATGTGTAAACTTTAGCTGTGAGTAGCTTGCGCGCAGGAGTTTAGTCGAAGCCGGGAGCGAGGCATTCTCCGGAGATGTTGAAGAAGACGTATTTCTCCTGGTTGGTGCCCTTGGTTGGGGAGCGCGGGGTTTGCGGATCCTTCTCGAGCAGGTGTTCGCGCTCGAAGGAGACGGTTTTCTTGAGGATGGACTTTGGGCGCTCGTTGCGGCGCTTCATGTCCTGGGCGTACTGGGAGCCGCGGCGGAAATGGTCGGGGGAGCCGGGGGCGGTGTCGTAGCCGCTGTCGACGGAGCCGTTGCTGGAGTGGGAGCCGCCGTATGGTCGGCGCTCGCGCTCTTGGATGCCGACGACGACAGGCTTGCGGCCGGCGTTGCCGACGGAGGAGCTGCGCTTGGTGGAGCGGGATCGGCCGGTGGCTTCGGGCTCGTCGCGGACGCGGGAGCGGGAGCGGGAGTAGAGCTCCTCGTCGGAGGATGGGCCGGGTCGGCGTTGGTAGTAGCCGTAGAGCGCTTCGTCGAGGTATGTTGGTTGGGTTGGAGTCGCTGGGGTGGTTGGGAGGCCTTCGGGGCGGGAGTTGATGTTGAGGCCTCGTTCCATGGCGTTGATGAGGGCTCGGACGACTTCGCAGCCCTTTGGGATGTCGACCTCGATTGGCTGCCAGCCGTCGGCGCGGCGGCGGCTGGACTTGGAGCGGCGGTATTTCTCGTTGGCTTCTTCGTAGAGGGCCTTGGAGACCTTGCGGGCGAGCTTGTGGCCCTTGGAGCAGAGCTGGCGGCCTTCGAGGTGTACGCGGAGCGGGTCGTAGCAGACGTCGCAGGTGTACGCGTGGGCTGCGAAATCTCGGAAGGTCTGGTGCATGTAGGACTCGGAGATGGCGGGCTGCGGGACCAAGTTGGCCAGGTCGTAGGCGGTGGGCGCGGAGCGCGGAGTCATCATGGCTCGAGGAGAGGAAGCGGGGTAGTTGTAGTAGTGGGAGTAGCCAGCCATGTTGGAGGAGGGGCTGGTGTAGCGGCGATGGTAGTTGTAGTAGGTGTAGTTGTAGTTGTAGTCGCTATCACCAAGATATGCCGTCGTGGTTGAGAGAAGAGGACGGCGTGTTGAGCGTGTTGGAGAAGTTCTGGCGGGCTGGTTACGTAAGCCCGGCCGAGAATGCTGCTGCATACACACACTCTCTCTGGAGATGTCGAAGAGGTTGATTGAAGTTATCGGTCAATGAGTCTCGTGAATCTACTTATCTGTCGGTGGATATCGATCTGATGTCTGCAGGAGGAAAGGGAAAGAGGGCTGTCGACGAAGCTGGGGGAAGTGCGGTTATTTAAGCCCAATGTGCGATATCGTCTTTGTTGCATGCAGCCAGGATTCGAATGACTGGTTCTTCTTCAGGCGCAGCCAGATCGTCCCTACCGGTCGTCCCACTAGCTCTGGCGGCCGCGCCATACCGACATGCGGGCATTGCATGGTGCTCACGGATACTTGAGTAAGTACTTTCTTCTTCCTGTTCTTTCTTTTTTCTTGACTGCTCTGTACGGAAAATCGACTTTTGGCGGGCGCAGGCGGGCTGTCAGCCGGGGCCATTTGCATTAATGGAGGGTGGTGTGTGGACGAAAAAGGATCCATCCATCATCCACTTATTCTCTGCCCTTGCAACGACCTTGACCCGGCCCCCTTTGCCTTGGGGGCCTGCCAGGCAGGACTACGAAGCACTAATTAGCATGTATGAGGTCAGGACGGGCGTCGCAAGCTGGACGGTGTGCCTTGAGGACGCCCAATGACAGGCTCTGGCCGGGCGATGCACGCCAGGAAGCTGCATCACGTCGAGTGCTTCGGGCACGGCGGGGCCTCCCTGTCACACGCCCCTCCATCATGCCGGGACTGCAGAGGACAGAGTGGAATAAGAAAGGTGAACGACAAAACCTCAGTCGCTCGAGGACCTGTTTCTTCTCTCTGACTGAAGACTGACTGACCAGATGATTGTAGGAAAAGTTGCTTTTCCCAAAGAAGCGTGTCCAAGAATCTTCTTCCGCTGCGGGCGGAGGTACATGCGAGGTACTTTTCGCCAGACGCGAGACGAAGCACTCTCCGCGCCAGCAGCCACCAGCGAATCCTACTCGTCCCGGGACCATGCTATATCTTCGGACGAATGGCGGTGCCCGGTTATCATCATCACCCCGCGGACTGTGGCTGCTCCCGGTTGAGGACACCCGGATAGCACTCGAGTGCTGAGCCACAGCAGCACCACACAAATATATTACTTCTATTTATTCATGCGACAGGTTTACAAATCGATTATTCGCCAGGCAGCAGTACCAGACAGCCTGAGCTGGAGCGCCTTACAGTACAATGAAGGTATTCCATACTTACACACGGATGAAAAATATATTGCATGGTAGCAGGTTTTGTCTTCGGAATATCGAGCATGAGACGGCTTCACAGCTGGGATGGCCGAGCGATGACTCCTTATCGATACGTCCACTTGACTTTCGGAGAACTCTCGGCGTAAGATGTATTTCTGTACCTCGAAAGTACCCGCTCGATGACTCTGCGTGGTGGACGGTACATTGATATTACTTGGGTACCGTCTCGCTAAGCCGGACGGACGTACAGAACCTGATCGAAGGCCCGGCAAAATGCAATGAGAATGGGCCTGCACTCATGCAGCCCGTCGACAATCGACGGTCCGTCAGCTCGTCCCATTTACCATACGTGAAGGATCGAGTCATCGATGCTTCTGGACACCGACCGAGCTAAATCGAGGGGCCGCGTGCATCCCACCCACCCTCTCTTAGTTCGAACCAGAACGAAAGTTGCTTCGTCCTTCTTAGCATTCAAAATCAAGGAAACTGGCCCGTCCCTCCGATTCGTCGCCCTCTGCCTCGTTCGGGAGTGCTCTGCTAGTATACGAAGACTATGGAGGTGATTGATCACATTAGCGAACATCTCCAATCCCGCTAGTAAGGGACACATACGCAATGCACCTGGACGGAAACGCACATGCTGCCATCCAACAGACGCTACGGTAACCTGACTTGACAGCCCGGCCGCAGGCTCGATCGTTGGGCCAATCTGTCCTCAGCATTCGTCGCTTGGACTGCGGTTTTTCCCCAATGACAAGAGGCTCGTCTCACTCTTGTCGGTCAGAATCCCCACAGACGTACCCACACGCGGAACCCGAGGAACATACGTCCCATCCGTCGCCGCGCAATCGGGTATGAAGGCAGTCGCAGGGTCCGCTCAGGCATCCAGCTGCTTTCGTCGCCATTTTCAGGTTTCTGCAGAACACGCTAGAGCTTGCGTATGTAGACGACGAACCGCGTACGTGCATGTACGCCTGCCTGCCGGAATCCTAAAGCAACTTTCATACGTGCAAGCACACACGCAACCGACGCACGGCAGAAAATATATTGTATTATCGCAGACGAGCAATCGACGAGCGATTGTAACCGTCGACAGTCGGCTTTTTTCTGCCATTCTGTGCGGACGGCAGGTTCGAAAGGCGGGGAAGGGTTCCATTCGCCAATTCCCGACGACTATAGCGACAGTCCTATACCTTCTTTCTTTCTTACCTTTCTGTCCGATCGATATCCGGATGGAGTCACAGTTGCCAAATTGTATCCCAATGCCCTTGCCCAGCTGAATTGTGTGTGAAGGCGCTGCACGAGCCAGCCTAAACAGCCGTAGCCCGCTCGGCTAAGGGACATCCTGGGCGTATCGATAACAGAATGGCCATTTCAGCGAGAAGTGGTAGTAGGCGGGGAACGGCACCAGGTTTACTCGACGGTACCTGCGACAGCTGCTCACCCTGCCAGTTTCGCAACCGTGAATCAGCTGGGGATGTACTGTCCCGAAAAGTCATCGATCCCTAGATACGAAGTATCGATCAGTGACAGTGACTACTTCTGTATATACTAGTATCGAGTGACTGATTCGATTGACAGGACAGATAGGACAGAGCTCCTATCGATAGTGAATGGTTGTTCCTTGTAGACATGGTCGTGGGGTAGACCGTCTGGGTAAGGCAATGAGTATCGATGGGGTGCGCTTTTGTCGCTGGGCGAGCGGATTGAGTGAGACGGAGGCACGCTAGACGTGCGGGTTTCCCGTGACGCGGCTGCAGGACGAGAATGAACGTTCAGGCGTGAGTCATTTCGACAAGCCCGTCCGACCGTCTCGTCTACCGTCTACCGTCTGCTGTCAATCTCGAGGATGCGCATCTCCCATCCCATCGCTCATCGACATCGCTATCGATAGTGTGCCTGTCATGACCACGAAACTAGCGTATTCACATTGGCAACGTGGAAATATATTAGTCTCGTGCGAGTCTTCTGAACACCGTATATTGATTGTCGGTCGAAGCCACCGACGATAAGACGGACGTCACACAGTATACAGTGTGAGTCTACTCGAGTACTCGCGCCTGTCAGCGTCGCGACGGTCGTGTTCGTCGGCTCTTGAGAGTCGATTGCAAGTACCGTTTGTTAGCGTGCGCCCGACCAACCGATCCGGGAATCCTACTTTAGCGTCTACGTACTTTCATAGTATCTCCCGGTAGTGCCCACGGGAGGTGTCCCCGTCCCCGAACGTGGCAGTGCAGTAATTATCGATGGTGGTGCTCGTGCTCAGGATGTCGTCCCGATTCGGAATGGGCGGACACCCTCGTCGCCTTTTCTGGCGAGCGTGCAGCACCGCCTCTGAGCCTGCCGTTGAGCCTCATGTAAAATTCTTCGTCTGTCTGACAGCTGCAGTTACTTAGTAGACTACTAAGAGGTTATCTCCGACAGATCAACCTCGCGATTGGATGGATAATATCAATCCCTGAGCACTAGCCACGCTCGCTCCTATTTCATACATGTATACACTCACACATATAAAGTATACAGGTACAAAGGATGCATGCATTATGTCACTCAATGGCGCTGTATTGTATGTGCATGTAGTATGGAGTCACTCGCTTGTTGCTCGTCAGGTTGAGAATCGAATCAGCCCGGTGGCCAATGCATCCAACTGGATCCTGATTCGAGGCCCTACCCGCATCGTGCATATGTCTCTTCTAGCTCCTAGTCAGTATGTACTTAGTCACCTGGTGAATTAAGGGCTGCATTGCATCGGATCGTCCGAATAGGATCATTCACTCATCGAGTTAGCTGCAGAATTCGATTCATTAGTAGTATACGGAGTACCCTCCCCCACATTTCGTTTGAAATCTGCCGTATGTATGCAGTACGCAGTAATTGGCCTATGAGAATGAAAAGCTGACGGCGCGTCGGCCGGAGTTACGACCGTTGGCAGCCATCCCCAACGGTTGAGGAGGGGGCAAATCCTATATCGTGCTTACTGTATGAATTGCAAGTACGCGTACGCCGGCCGCTCGCATTGACAATCTTCGGTCCGCCCATCGATCTATCTTTACGCGCACGCGTCCCAACAGTCATACGGAGCAATAGGATGGATTGATATGATAAGATGGTATGCTAGTATCAACGTTACTGCCTAATGGCCCGAGCGGAGGCTGCGCGTCCGAAGAGCCTCATATGATACCGCTGCCGTGGAATTCGATAGTATACTATACTGGTATACCCCACTCAATCCGCCCTGCTGATAAATTCCGCTCATCTATTCAGCTCTATAGGGTCTGGTCCTCGAATGGGATTCTGCTGCAGGTGATATGATCCGATGTAATGCGATATGGACATTTCGTATGCATGATATGATACGAACCAGATAAAAATTTAATCCCTCCTGGCGTGACCGATAACATGCGGATGGGCAGTCCTTGCAAGGGCCGCCTTGAAACTCGAGTATTTGTCAAACGGGAAAAGTCGACTCGCTGGCAAGGAAGCCTCGATCGCACCTCGTTACCGCCCGGCCCCAGTGCGGACGGCCGCAGCCGGCGCCGGGAGGGGCAGCGAATCATCTGTATGTATCGGGCACCCGGTCGCGACTGCTAGAAAAATGTGTCTCGTGTTCGTTAATTATTCTGGCGATGCTGTGGCTGGCTAACCACTCCTGAGTAGGTGCTAGCAGTCTGCCTGCCTGTATTACATCATCACAGCCGCATGCGCGCCGCTTGGAAATTAATAATGTCGTGCATCTATTCTCGTGCGCCGTTTGTCACATCCGCCTCTCCTGTTCTCGCTTTCGTGAGCGCCGTGAGATCATAGTTACAGATCCTTCTCCGCCGCACATACGAAAATATAGTACCTAGATGCTTACATGATACCATATTTGGTACAACGCACGGAGTATTAATAACCATTCGCTATGATATCACGAATCACAGACCGGATTCCAGTCCCAACAGCTCTACCGGCACGAGGGATGAAACGCAAGCTGTCGTGGCTCAAGCTGGGAGAAGGCGAGCGACCACACATTCAACACAACTTGGCGCGCGCCCGTCGAACTGCAAACAAACAGCGCCGTCTTTGCTGTGCCGTCGCGGCGCATGTATCGTGTCGTGTAGAGTATGGCGGGTCGAGTATACTACCGTATTCCATTCCGCCCCAACGGGTCTTATTACCGCCTCTATTCCTCCGATCGATCTTTCGTATTCTCGGGCGCCAGTCCATGGCCCCGGTGCGATTCTCGCGATCTGTACGAAACACAGTCTGTGGCTCAGCCGCACGAGCATCAATACTATTGTAACGTGTGTGTGTGTGGCTCGTAAGTAATCCTTTGGGTGTGCAAGAACTAAAGAGCTAGCTGTCATCCCACCCGAGCGGCCACCCAAGAATAGGATTGTGAAAGTACCTATCAGGTACCTCCATCGCCGTGATGCCTACGCGCGGTCTGTTACATGCCGACGCCCCCCAACAAAGCTTGCAAAGCTTGCAAGTTATATATATCGATCGCAGGTAGACAGGTATAACAGACAACCTTGCAATGTCAACCCCGTGCCGGCTGACCTGGACCCACCCAACTACCGCCTTCTTCCAGCTGTGCGTACGTACGTACGAGGGCACGTACGAAAAGTCCATTTTCTAGCAGCTGCGCGTGACTTACATAACGGACTTGTAACATACTATTGTGATATGAGCGGTTGGCAGCAAGCAAGCAAGAGAGCAAGCAAGCAAGCAGACCTTCCCGGATGTCATGCATACTACATCCATGAGGGCTTGCCTTGACTGGCGCCGCTAGCAGAGCTAGCTGTGGCACGACGGATGCCTGCACGTACATGTGCAAAATCCAACACTGCCGAATTCATCAAATAGCGCGACGCTGGATCCTTCACGCCGAACAGCGTTGATTCGTAGAACACTGCAGAGATCATGCCTGATTCTAAGATACAGTATGCTGCGCTTTGTTTCCTCCGAGACATCGAGGGCCTCGGTCTAGAATATGTCGCAGGCGGATCGAACATGCCGTGTTTGTTTGCCCGAACGCGATCCATCTTGCATTCGATTCTGGCTATCGAATCTTCACAGCCTTCCTGCTGCCTTTGGCGAGCGTGAAATTATATCCAAATGCGGAATCATTGGACGTGGCATTCATCCCATCTGCGCTGTTTTACAAACTTCCGGCGCCAGCTGTAACCTCCAAGTTTCTGTATACTGCATGCTTGCTAGGAGGATTCGATTCGCCTGCTGCAGATAATACATTATCGATTAGATATCGTAGCATGCACGTACGGATCCTGAGACCCCTTGCTGTAGCGGTTAGCTGACTCGCCAGCTAGCTGGGTAGCAAGCAGGCAGGCAAGCAAGTTGACCGGTTCAGCCAGCCAGTTTGCCGGGCCGTCTCGGCGTAAGCTGTGCCGTCTATGGTCATCAATTAATTGTGATATGTGATATCAAATTGATAGAATTGCCACCCATTATGCATGCATGCGCCAGCGCTCCAGCCGGGCGATATACAAACCGCTCGATCGTATACCATGCATGCTCAGCTGAATACGTCCTGATTGAGACACTCTCCGGCGGGTGGCATATGGTCCGGCCGGACGTCCATGACGGGATGCATATCGATATCCTAGTTTAGATCAATAATCGATTCGAGCAGGCATGCATGCATCGGACGCCTGAGCATCATGGCCACCATATCACATCGATCATCTGATGATTTATCAGACCTTGCATGTGGGATTGCCTGCCTACAGCCTACGTCGTTCGAGCTCATGTTCGAGCGTTCATCCGCCCGCCTGTCTCAGACCTGCCGTCCATACCCCCACTGCATATTGATCTCCCCGAGTTCCCCGAGACCAGCAGCACGAGAAGCAGGAGGGGGGCGTGCATGGAGGGCGATGGAGGCGTATACCAGCTAGAAGCGCCAGACCCTCGAGAATGAACGCAAAGGCATGCAACGAGCTCGGCGTACGGTGTATACAATCTTCCATGGTCTATGCACGGTCTGAGGTCTATAGCCATCCTGGAACATGCAACAGAGACACGCAGCATAGCCATCGACATCCCGTCCTTTCTACACTTTTCTGTATATTTCTACATAGTTCGGCTTCACGACCGGTACCGTTCGTCCGAACGTTCATGTGAAAATATTCTACGTACATCTGTCCCATCCATGTACATCCATCTATCCACCATGGATGGACGGACCATCAATCTCGCCGAGCTGCACGCCCGATCTTGATTGTACTCACGGGACCCCGTACGTATGCATATCCGATGCCTGTTATGCAATGCAGGCCAAGGATCGAACCAACTGGTGTACACGGTCCTTCGATGCATGCCTGTAGGATCAATCCTTGATTCGTACGTACAAGCAAGCAAGCAAGCATACTGTCCGCGTATCATCCGCCTAGCTTGACAGAATGAGAACACTCGATGTCTACGGTACCTACGTAGTTGTCTCGTAAACTTGACGGTGGATCAGTAGGTATCTCGGATATTTCCTCATCCGCCTCGAAGCATGCATATATGCATACGAAAGCCTAGCCCCCCAGCCGTATACATTATACAGATATGATTGGTACATATGTGTATTTCATGCGTGGCCCGCCCTCATATATATCGAGTACACCACGGTCTACGATGCGCTATCATTCATTCTCGATACGGACTTTCTAGTCGTCTCGTGAAAACAGATTGCCGTACTTTGGCCTGCGAACAAGGTCTGCCATCTGTAGACACAACCTTCAGATGTGTTGGGCTAGCAGTTTTACGTACGTGACATCTTTCTCATGCTCTCGTCATCTGTGATAACGGTAGAAGATTAATTTTAGATATCTGTGTAGAAGACAAATCCATCGGTAAAAATGTCTTTGAAAAGACAGATATCTACACATGGGCGTATGGTCGTGGCGTACGAGTGTACTAGCTATAGCTGTGATCATGTTGCGTTTTCGTACGCACGCACGCACGCACGGCCCTCTGCCCACTAGCTCGTTATCCCTGCATCGACATCTACCCATGCACAGCTGAATAGATTAGATGGACATCTCAAATTCCGCACCCGAAAAGAGCCGCATGCACTGCATTGGATCCTTGGGCTCTGTCTCGTGAAACTAGTCCGACATTTGCAGGCCAAAGTACGACAGTCTAGTTTCACGAGACATCAATTCCTCGAGTTATATACGTCAATATATGTATATTGAAGAAATCCGCAAAGGAAGAAAGTACAGCAAAAGATGAAGAAATGAGTACACAATGAAATCGAATCGAACTAGGAATGGAATTGAAATAGCCATGATCATATGAGGGTGGTCGATCGAGTTATGGTCAGGAAGAAATAAAAATGAATAGACAGAATATGCTTTCGTAATATCCGCAATCGTGATCCGTCAACATTGATCGCACATATATACCGATAAATGAGAAATGCGTGCAGAACGCCAGATACACCCCTTCGTCCTCCACCGCTAGCTAAGCTACTATATCGCATGTAGACACAATGAATATTCGAGTAAAAGCCAAAATATACGATGCAAAATATACGATGCATGCAACGTCCGCTTGTTCATGAGTAGATCCTCAACTTAGCTTAATTCGTCCGGATCCAGACTCTGCCCTGCTTCGCTCGTTCACAAGATAAACAGCTAGGTCAAGTGCTAAAGAAAAAGAGCGCACGGCCAAAGAATAGTACCATACTCATGCGAGTAGCCATGCATGACGGATGTGCCCCAACAAAGAAAGAACGAAAAAAGAAGAAAGAAGAAAGCAAGGAAAGAAGGATGAAAAAAACCCGATAGGGAGCTGATCCTACCGATGCGTGGAATGCTCAGCCTGCTCCTTCACAAGACGCAGGTAAAGGCGTCCCTGCACTTCACAACTGCTGCAATATGCCACGGCAGCACCTCCTTCATCATATCGATCACCCCAAGATGCTGGCCTAGCGTCATGAGCCCCCTATATTGTGTGAGCGCCTCCCTCAGCAGCTCCTCGTTCGATTCCGGAAGCGTAGGTGCCGGCAGCAGCGTTCCAACTTTCCGCTGTCCCGCACGAACCAGCGACACCGTAAGGATCGCGGGCTCATCCGTCTCGCTCGGCCCCGTCCGTTTGATAAGAAGGCCGCTTGCCAACGCCGGACGGGTCTTGATGATAGAGTCAGAGTTATTGAGGGGATGGTGGAGCACCGCGGCCCACGTCTCATCCGTAAAGTCGACAATTGCCATATCGCTGTCCACTTCCGGAGCTGCTGAGTCACCTGGGGTGAGCGCACCGCCCTGCGAGGTCCCAAACTGGTCTGGTGACACCCCTGAAGATTGCGGCGTTCCTCCTGGTGTGCCCACAAGTTGTGCTTGGCCGGTGAAACCCTGCGGTAATATGCTGTACATGGTGTTTTTGAATGTCAAGGGCGGCGATGGGTCAGATGCAAAGACCGTAAGAGTGTTGGGAACGGGTGATTCGTTTGAGAGTTTCGTCCACACTAGCATCCAAAAATGTCAGAAACGAGTCCAAGGTATGGGAAATTGACAGTTGCTCACCTTCTATCTCATCGTCGTCGACAGGGCCGACTTTGACGAGGGAAATGCGCCAGTTGATTCGCTTTTTCGAGATTATCCTATTCGTGACCGCCCATATCTCCTTGCACACGTCCTCGAAAGCTCGCAGTACCACCGTCCCCGGTATCCCCAGGCAAAAGTTCGCTATCTCTTTGATCTCGCCGCAATCGTCGCCCCAAGCCACTGAGATCCACCGTTCATCAATGCTCTGAGCATATGCCATGTGAAGACACATGTTCTCCTGCAGAATCGCAGGAGACGGGTCCGACGAAACTTTGAATGCGATGGACTTTGGCACTTGTTTAGCCAGTGTCACAGACGGCGAATACGTTTCCTGCGGGAAAGTCTATTGATATTGTTAGTTGTTGCCTCCGAACAAATTTTGATACCTCTATACTAACCTGAGATGGGTGGTCCTGTATTGTCTGTGTGCACCTCTCGTAGACTTCCAGAGCGCATCTGATCGATTGGTTATGGCTCTGCACCACCAGGCCATCTTCTGCGGCAAGGTTGCGGATGGGGAGGATTTGGAGAATGATATTGTTCGGGTATGCTCGCATGGACGAATTGAATGCATTCACATATGCCTTCTTGAGCATATGAAAAGCGACGCAAATGTCTAGCACTGCAGACGGCGCATCGAAGGGGTTCACGATGAGCAAAACCACATTCTGCAGCTCGTCCTCAATCTCAACCAGCGTCTCGCCTGTAAAGAACAATGTTAGCTTGTCATATGTATATAAAGATCACAGGCTGTCAACATACCCATCTTCGCAATACCCTCGCAGTATCTCCGCAGCATTACCTTTTCGTCGCCGCTCGCCGCTTTCTCTTGACTTCGTATAGGTATTTCGTGCAGACCATCGATGATTTGACTAGTATGCACGGGCAAAGTCTCACCAAGTCGACAGTTCTCATATGTCGAGCATAATCCGTCCAGGTACATTTTCGCCGGATTGGCCAAGCCCATCTCCTTGGGAAAGACACATGCCGTCACGAAGTCCTTCGGCCCGCTATGTGGTGCCAGCCCAAATGTATCCCAGAAATGCAGCGCAGGTGGAAGAAGCTCGACTGGGCTATTCGGCGTTGTTGCATTCCTGTGTACGTGAACGTGTGGAGGGTTGATTTTCATGAGGGACAAAGACTCGCCAATATTGTCCGACGAGGATTTTGGTCGGGTCGTTGGCGTCAATCCACTGGAAAGGCTGTGAATATCGATGGAACCTGGACTCACGCCGTATAAAGAGCTTCTAGGACGTGCTGCTGTACCAAAGATTAACATATCCAGCGAGCAGCGTGAAACAAATCCGCCAAAAAGCTCCGTCAGCAGATCTTCCACGTCGTCTTGATGTAGCATTGTTTGTTTCTGCAGCTGGAATGTCAATTCAGGATCTTCGGTGACTCCATTGCCGTCGATTTCGACGCAGGATATTCGTCCACCAGACGGGGCCGTAGGCAAGAATGCCGATATCAGATAGGTGTTCCACACCACTTGTTCCTGAAGCAGTCCGACAATATGAGTGAAATCCTGCGAAGAGAGCCTGTTCGAGATATTGTCGTTGTCGGGCACAAGTTTGAAGACTTCATCCAGAGATATATCCGTCTGGACAAAATCGCATAAACTCCGCTGGGCTAAACTTAAGTTGTCAATATCTTTATCATGCAGAGTCGCCATGTCGGCAGACCACTCAGGGGCGCTATCCAGGTCGCTTCGTCGATCGAGTTTCTGAGCCTCGATGCTCTGGACTTTATTGCCACCCCAGTAATCCCGTTCTGAAGGGTTGCGCTTTCTCTTTATCCCCTGACGCACTCCTTCTGGAGAGAGCGAATTCGAGTAGGACGAGGCATCTGGACCGCCTTCGTTCGAAATCTCAAACATTTCCTCGTCCTCGCTTCCATACTCGTCCGTGCTCGTGCTCTCTTCGTCAGAGCTGCCAGTATCTGGTATCAGATCGCTTCTGTCCTCGTCGTCTTCGAGGAACATTATATCTCGATTGACGGGACGCCGAACGTTCCGGTACTTCTTGATCCTGGGGAAAGTGGCGCTGAACTTTCTACTCTCCGAAGACTTCTTTCGGGGAGTTGATTCATCTTCCGCGTAAAAGAATCGCCCTCCGGCCATGTACTTCTCATCCGATCTTCCTATGAATGAAGGAAAGTCCACTGGACTGTAAAGACTTTGTCGCCGATTCAGAACTGGAGGTCTTGCCCTGAGGTCAGGATTTCCTTTGGGGGGTGCTGAGTCCAACAGAAGAAGCTTCATTGCTCGCTGCGGGCTCAAAGGTGGCGTTTCAACCTGGATGATAGTATTCTCGGCACCTTCTGCTTGCGTGCCTGTTTGAACCAATTGGGTATTCCCATTGGTTTGAGGTGCTCCGGCTTTGGTCTGATCCTGGGTGTGTAAGGGCAGATTCGATGGCCCTGGGTCATAAGGTTGCATTTCCTCTTGCTTATCCATCGCAGCACCGATATCGTCCAGATCAAGTTCCATCTCGAGGAGCGTGTCGTCCCCAAAGGTATCAAGCGCATCAAACCCAGCGTTCAGCTCATTCATCATCTCCGACGAAGCAGATGTAACCGGTCTCGCTACTGCTTCAACTGGGTTCTGCGGCTTCTCGATGTTCATCTCGACAAACCCATCGTTATCGCCGATCCGGTCGAAGAATCCAAAATCGTCCTCGGTAATATCAAACAATTCTTCTTCCAGACCGTCGCCGCCTGGCATTCCTACATCTTCGACGGCTCCAAACATGTCATCGCCTGTTTTAGAAGTATCGGCGTCTTTCATCCATTGGTCGTCCACATCCATTTCTGTGCTGTTTACCGCTGTGGCCTCTGTTGTTGGGGGTGCAGTTGGTGGCTCGACAATCGGCGCGGGTGGCTCTTCGGGATGTTTCATATGACTGGGAGTTGGCGCGGTGGTAGGGCCTCCCGGAGTATGTAGACCATCGTTGGTGGAAACGGCATCCGGAGGAGTCGGATATACGGTATTGGAACGATCGGTAGTAGGTGCGGCAGGCATTCTCTTGCGGTCCGCCACAGTCTCAGGAACTAGCTTGCTCCTAGTCTCTGATCTTCGCTTCTTTTCCGCTTCCCTAGCCGCGGTATTTGCCAACCATTTCTCTGCAAAATCCAAGCTGTCCTCCGTGTTGAACCAAGTCAATTGGGTCGCCAGAGCCTTCTCCTGCCCTAAGCTCTTATGTAGCTCGGATTCAGTAGTCCTGGACCATGATGTTACGGGTGTCTGCGAGAAGAAATCGTCTTTGGCTAATTTGCGAACGAATATCAACGATGTCGGCCAAAATATCTGGACGAAACCCTCGATATCAGACCAAATGCCTACTTTAGCCCATGCTATTGAGCCCTGGCTCTTAAGTTTGATACCTCTGTCTGAAAGTGACTTGAGGACAAAGGCTTTCCACTCGGGAGTTGCTTGGACCCCACCAGTATTGATACTCTTAGGAGAGCGCCGGCCGATTATCCCACTTGGGGCGAGCCAGACATCCTCTTCAGACATTTCCGACGTGCTGGTGCTATTGAATCTCTGCAAGCCATGTTGAGGTACTGTCTTTGGAACGACATGTAAACTGCCATCTTCTAGCAAATTTAAAGATATCGTTGTGATCAGTGCAGGGCCGGGCGATACGGTCGAATGGAATAGTATTCCTTGCTCCTTCTCCATGTCCAATTCCCCGTTACGGTTTGCCGTAGTCGAGTCGACAACGATCCCCATACTCGCGGTGTCATCATGCGTTCTTGCGATGAAGCTGCAGAGGTTTAACGGGATCCAGGAAAACGAGCTGGCTAGCCGGTAAGATAGCAGTGACATTACAGCCATCAAGCACTTTTGGGCTACAAGTTCTTGTTTGGATATCGGTCTTGAGGTGAAGGGCCGGGGCGTGCCGGTTGTAGAGGCGTTGGACTTGTTGGCTGTCGCAGGAGACGCGATTGTAGATATGCCCTTGTTCGATGCTCTTTGTTTCGACAATTGCTGCAACATGTATACATCCCGATTGGTGCCACTCAAGTCGATAGGGTCTAATTGTGTCCCTGGAGAGATAGTATTTTCGGGTTGTGATAGCGATTGTGCCGATAGTAAGCCTTCTGACTTCTCGAAGGATGGTGGTCTAAAGATATCGAAAAGTTCCTGGATGTGGAGCACGTCTTTGGACTTCTCTATATACAGCATAGTTTATCAGTAAGCCACTCTCATCGTCTAATGTGTCGGTTTGCATACCTTCAAGTCCCCATACCACGGGCTCCCAGCCCTTGTCAGTTGTGCCGGATCCTTCATATGTGCTGTATCCAGAATCCGATGTGAAAGCGACGTCGCCGTCATTGTGATCCGGTTGAAAAAGCCAGAGCTCCAGGTTCTCCAGGCAAGTTGTGACACATTTGCCTTGGCGCCGCAGATTGGTCTCCGCCTTATTCAACACTCTCCATGCCGGGGCCGAGCCAATTGTAGATGATATACGGTAGACGGAATAAGGGATATCGGATAAGTTGTCCTTTCGCGCGGGAGATATGTTAGAGCTGCAACAAAGGCTTTCGTTAGGGCATATAACTCACTATCTTGAAAACATTTGTGAGGCAGGTTTCCGGCAGTTCCATGCTTGAAACATGCGCCTAAGCGGGAGGGCGACGAAGCGGGAGGCGCGTATCTGGTGGGAGATTCAATCACCGCGCAACCGTCCGAAACCTCGGGAATGCCGTCGTCGGCGGGTATCTGCTGTAGTTTGTCCGCGGGAAGATACAGGAATGGCTACTCAAGTGACGACATCGACTCCATACAGGACGGTGCATCGGTTCGGGATCCTACGGGCATGCGGTTCGCCGGACGGAGAGGTAGCGCTATAGGAGGGAAGCCAGCAGCGATATATATGGCAGGCGCTCGAGCTGGTGGACAGCAGGAGGGCCTGCAACAGGTAACTGTCGTGTCGGCTTCGGGTTCGTGCGATCGAATTTGCCTTGGCCAGGAAATCACGGGAGAGACGGACGAAGAACCAGGCGGACGGAAGAGATATGCGACCGACCAATCGACGTGACAGCAGGGAACCGATTCGCTGAAAAACGACCAAGAAGATGTGACTCCAGACAGGCTATGATACAGATGAGCGGCCGGACGAGTCGAATCGACGGCGAAGGCGCGGGCGAGCGAAGGCGTCGCGGGGGTATATCGAGGACGCGAGGATATATTGCGGTCTTGGGACTTTGTTGGTGCGGACAGCAGCTTAGTGAGTTTTCGGCAAGCAGGCAGGCGCTGACTACCCTACGCAGACATCCTTCTTAGCATCCCATCCATACGCCATCGACCCCCAGCAAACATGTACAGCATACAGCACCGGAACATCGGCGGCGACAGAAGTCAAGGCGTGCCTCGAGTCCCAGTCCGAGCAGCTGGTGAGTCGGCAGTTAATTGGACCCGCTCGGTATGAGATCGATCGAAACGAAGCGATCCGACTCACACGAGCGGAACCGAGCAATACGTACCTTTGCTAACGAGCCGTCGGTCAGTGCGGCAGGACCGGCCACGGACAAGTTCGGACCGTTTGAAGTTTGAGTCGATCGATAGCAGTGATTACTGGTGAGGTTGGCTCTCCAACGGCCAACCGGGGTCTGGAGACGTTCAAGGACCAACTGATGCACGGGATGGCATGGTGGACAGGCGGGAGGCGCCTAGGCTGCAAGCTGAGAACTGCAGCCCACCATCCGCTGGTACATACACCAGGCCGCATAACTTTAGTGCACCAGGTCGCTCTAACAGTAATGTAGCATCTGCAACGAACGGGCTCGTGGCCAGTGGGATGTGCTCTAACAGGCAGGCTACTAGGATTTTGGTAGATCCTATCGGTGTCCCAAGATACCCCAGAAGGGTCTTCGGTCGTCCTCAAGAGTTCTCTGAGGTCTTTCGCCACCCTCAAGGCCCGCGAGCGTTCCAGCCGCATCCCACGCTGCTCTCGTTCAAGCCACACGCCTGTAAACGTGAGGCTCACATGCACGAGCACGTAAGATATGGGGATATGAGCAAACAAATATACTAGGCTGGTATTCGCCCGCTACTCAGCGCCGACAGCGCAGTTTTACCCGCTCGAGTTGGTTGTCTATGGAGCCTTGTTCATTTCACCGACGAAAACAGAGATAAGCACTTCCTGACCCCAAGATTAAACTAATCACCGCACGCGCCACATTCATAACAGTGGCGCAGCCGTATCCAGGTATTTGCACCAGAAACCGCCAGCCAAGCCCACCCAGTTTGACAGCCTCGAAGTCAGGCGTCGACTGCATTCGCATTGCGACTTTGGTACACCTGCAATGCCGGCCCGATGTGTCTTTGGGCTAGTTATGACCTGTCGTAAGGATCACAGCGCTTCAAAGTTGGAGCCAGTCGGTCATTGATATGGTTGCATTCTCTTCAGTATTATGCATGAACACCAAATAAATTATGGAGGATGGCTCGCTTACCCCTACTTTTGCCAATGGATAGAGGCCTCACCGACTGTACCGATCCTTCATATATCTGGATATGAGGATCGGGTCGGTTGTCACAGTTTGTGGTTTTAACGCTGGCAATGCTTCCCGACCACGCCGCTTTTGAAATGAATCTCACAATCGCCCCACAAAGACGGGCTCGATGACTCTGCACCGAGGCTCAAAATGGGGGGCCTCGCAATCGTTGGCGCGATATGCTGGAAAGATAATTGGCAGTGCACAGTCTCCCATCCCCATTGGAGGTCAGCGTCCCTGAGACTACCATCTCCAAAAAGTTCTATCAGGCCCAAATCGGAAAGTTGATAATGCAATGCGCGGCCTGGCAGATCTCTCCTGCATTAATCTCTCATCATTCCAGCTTTTTACTCGTCCGTCGCAGATGATAACCAGGCTGAGATTTTCGATTCCGCTGCCAAGCCCTGCACGTCGTGCCGAATTGTCACTGTGGAGCCTCAGTAGCCAATTCCTGGAAGCCCTCACAGCCAAACACTTCAGCTGAATACAACATGAGGCTGGGCGTTTTCTACGAACGCTGTTGTCGCATAGTCTGAACTATCCAGCACAAGATAGAAACGCTTTTCTCAGCTCTTTCCCCTGCCGATGCAAACTGATGCGAGTTTTATGCGGCGGCCACATGATGTGCGCCATTGATTTCTTTAACTCAACATCCATTATATTGGTCGATATTGCGACACTGTAAGCGCGATATCGCGTACATATATAATCATGAACAGACCCATATTTGTTGCAGATTGACTTCTTCTTCCCTCGTGTTAAGTCACTATATTTCGTCCGCATTTACCTGCATCCAATATTCGAGGCTCAGAAGATTCAGTTTATTTGCTATCCTGATACCAGAACAATTTCAATATGACCCCTTCTTATTTTCTCTTGATCATACTGCTTCATCTCCAGGCTTGCAAACAAGTAGCCGGTCAGAACTGCTATTTCCCCGATGGATCGCTAGCAGAGGGTGATACTCCATGTTTTCCTGGCAGGGCCAGCGGCGGCGGCTGTTGTGGGACAGGGGATTACTGCCTCTCGAATGGACTCTGTTTCCGAGCCGGATCTGGATTAAAAATTACCCGTGGCTCTTGCACAGACAGCACTTGGGCATCCGCTGATTGTCCGAACGTATGCCTCGATTTTCTTCCAAGTGCGTATATCATAGAGTCTTTGCAGTGTTTTATATCCAGCCCGGTGACCCAGCTGGTGCAAAGTCAGGGAGCCAACCCAATAGGCCATCCTGATACTGAATGGATTTTGTGAACCAATTCAACCCGGTGTGTTAACACACGGTGAAGACTTTGGTCTGCAAGTCTATATACTGGACTGGGTGTGCGACAGAACGGATATACGACCCTCTAAAATATCATCTGCTCGAATGCTTACACATTTAACTACTCTTTACAGATGGCGGCGCAGACATAACTCGTTGTTCCAGTGGCAGTAAAACATGGTGCTGCGGAGCCGGCTGCTGCAGCGATTCGGATCAACCAGACGTTAGCGAACAAGTTACGAACGCTGAACAAGTTATCTTGCGTGGGAGCCAGGGCGGCGGCGCCGCTACAGTTACAAGAACGGAAACACGATCCACGACCCGGGTTACCACAGAGACCGAGACCTCGATATCGACCAGAACAGAGACTGTCACTAGAACCTTGGGCTCGGGCTACACTGTTACATACACATCCCCCTTGACAGTTTATCAACCGAATCAAGGAGACGGTCCTGCTTGCGATCCAACTGGAACTGGGGCTGTCGCGCGGCGGAATCAAAGTTCCAGAGCAGTAGAAATTGCAACCGGGGCCATTGTAGGAAGCATTTTATCTATCATTCTGCTCGTCTTTGCATGAGCAGTCTGAACGATTGGAGAACTTGCGTGAGGGGTGCTCGAGCGACAAGCAATGGGTTTATCCTTAGAATATGTTAATACGGTTGAAGTATCCAAGCTAGGCCTAAGGGCTGAGACGTATGCTTTCAGCTTAATCAATCGATCATATCGATACACCATGCTTTCAAGGCCAAAATACGGCAGTATGACTTCACGATGTCTTGATACTGGGCCAGTGGGGTTTCATGAGACAAGTCATGCATACCCGATATTGAGCGTTCTCTATGGACGTCTATAAGAAAGCTACAATTGGACTGACAGGGCCCGAGGTACTTGTTGGTGTCATGTAGACATTAGCATGTCCATCTAATATAAATTATATTAATATCCATACGCGATAATATTGATCCTGGGTCCTTGTGGTGTCCCTGCCCGCCCGGCTTCACTGGTACGGAGTATGGTATACTGATCCAATGTTTTATTATTAGTAGGATCTGGAATGGAAACTAAATTTTGAGGCCATCGATGGCAGATATCTCGCAAAGTGCGTGCAATGCCCGTTTGTTTGCGTGCAGGTTCTATATCAGCCTGAATTCGATACTGCTTCTCCAAAATTAGCATTCTATAGTCTTAAAGCACCAACAACATTCAAACATATATTCTCCAGAGGCCAGACCCATACATCCTAGACGACCGGATAGTCGCCGATGCGGGACCCCAGCATGCAGCCGCACAATTACCCTTTGTCTTCCAAAGCCGAAATAACGCCAGCTATAGAGCACGGGCTCGCCAAGCTTCAGCGAAAGACATGGTTAAGCGAATCGACGAGGAATCTTCCTTCATCCCTCCCGACTAGAACAGATGAAAATACTCACGAACAGACTAGCTTGTCCCGATGCCGGTTGATCTTTCCCAAATGCCGCTTCATGAAGTCGTGAGGCGCCTGTGCAATCAACGGTGCGTCTGCATGCGAAAAGGCTATTTCGGGACCCTTAAGTTTCGACGGGGTATATTGCCATTGGTGCGTTCTCGATGCTGTCAGTTCCCGACGGAATGCCGTCAGTGCGGAGTTCAGTGCACACATGGGAAACGACCAGCTTGGCGTTTCGGTTCGTCGCTTTGACATATATCGCGGCTATGGACGTTCGAACAGGGAGCCTCAGCTGAAGCCATGCCGGGATCGAATTGAAAAGAGCCGTCCTGGCATGCACGCTCGCTTCGCAGGAGGTAATCCCGACGCACCGGCTGGTCGCGAATAGGGTCCTAGGGTTGATCGGGAAGAGAAAGCGCTGTGCATGCTGTCGCAGTGTCGCGTGCGCACCCGGCAAAATGTTGTCAAAGATGTCAAAGGGGTATTGGAAAAGTGTGGAGCGCAATGCCAGATGGTATATATTATTTCCCTAAAGCCGTAGAGGATATATAGAGTAGTGCTGAGGTGAAGATAAAAGGGAGCCCTAAGTACGAGGTGGTCGATCTGTGCTACGCGAGAAATACAACGTCGACAACACACTTTTTCTCTGAGGAGCGAGTAGCACTTTGGCAATACTGTGCCGAACCTCGAGAGAAACTTGCAGTCCAGCAGTGCCTAAGCGCTCTCTGGCAAGATGTTTTTCAAAGGAGGGGCATCCGTTGCCCTTGCGGTTGCTTTATCTCAGCTGGTCGCTGAAATCCAGGCAGCTCCAGCCAACTACCAGCCAGACCCAGGTTAGTCAAGATGCCCAGATCCAGCGATATCCCTATTATACATATGGTCTTTGACAGCTCCGAAATTCTTCGTATCATGCTAATATCTATTCTTAGAGGTTATTGAGGTCGATAAACGCCAACTTAAAACTATTGACACCAGACCACTTACTCGAGTCCCTGCCACCTTGCTCACCATTGGAACAGTCAGACCCACCCTCGCAACAACTAGGATCTCTCTCACCCTTGCGACGAATCCTATCACGAGGTCTAGCACTCTACCTGTATACACCCCTCCTACTTCCGCAGTTTACACTCCTCCTACCTCCGCAGTTTACACTACGCCAGGCTATACCCCACCGTACGGGTATACCACTCCGCCGTATGGATACACCACTCCGCCATACGGGTACACCACGCCCGGCTACACAACGACGAGCACATCGTCGACGAAGACGACTTCTACCAAGAGCTCGACAACGCCAAGCTACACACCTGTCGTTGGAGCGAATAACACCTGCTACAACCGGCTGAAGATCGAGACGCTGCAAAGGTCGGATCCGGACCAGTTCAACATGCTGTTGCTGGCCCTGGAGAAAGTGCAGGCTACTCCTGATTCTGACCCGTTCGGTTACTACCAGCTCGCTGGCATCCACGGCGCCCCGTAAGTATACATATTACATACACCTTCCAGCAACGATTATTGCTACATGTATCCACGTATAACTATATACTCGAAACACCACAGCTAATTACGAGAATTACGTCTTTATGAACGATAATAATACAGATACGTTACATGGCAAATGGGTCCGGGCTCCTATGATTATACAAGAGGCTACTGCACGCACGGCTCAGTATTATTCACGACATGGCATCGTCCATATCTGCTAGCCCTCGAGCAGGCTCTCTTCCACGCCGCCATGGCTATCGCCGCCACCTTCTCCGGTACTGCACAAGCGCAATATCTCGCCGCGGCTGCTCGTCTCCGTCTCCCATACTGGGACTGGGCGGACCCGGTTACGCAAAGCTACCTCCCACCGATTACATTGGTGAACACGATCGGTGTTATCAAGCCGGACATGAGTGGCAACCCCGTCCCTGTCAGCATCACCAACCCGCTGTTTGCCTACAACTTCCAGTCGTGGACGTCTGTTGCGCCGCTGGGGTCGCCGTTCAATGCGCACCTAAGCACGCGCCGGTATCCGGACAGCGGATGGGGTGACCATTCGAACATCGCGTCGGCCAACATGCAGTCGGGATTCGCTGGACGTGTCACAGGCACCTACAATGCCTTCTTGAGCGGAAGCTACAACCTCTTCAGCAATCGCATCGAGGGTGTCCACGACGGCGTCCACGGTGCCACTGGTGGCGGCGGCAATATGGGTCTTGTCTCTGTCGCTGCGTTCGGTAAGTGTCAACTGTTCGACATCGACTTGACAGAAGTCTTCAACAAAGTATAACGTATGTACAACGGCTAAGACAAATACCTTCTATGATAGACCCATTGTTCTGGTTGCACCACTGCAACGTCGACCGCATGATGGCAATGTTCCAGGCCGTCCAGCCGACTCTCTGGCTGACTCCAGCCCCCGCCGTCGGCACTTTCGCCCGCCCCAACCCACCAAACACCATTGACGACACAAATAGTCTGCTATACCCCTTCCGCCGCGCCGACGGCTCCTGGTGGATCTCCAGCCATACCACACCCGTCAGCACAATCTGGTCCAGCAACTACGGATACCCCGAAGTGCCCTGCAGCTACCGAGGTCGTACGCCACAGGATCTCGACACCTTCACCACCAGCCAGGTGAACACGCTGTACGCCAAGGGCCGGACTCCGATCCCAGGAACGTCCCGCGACTGGAACGTCCGTCTGCTCATCGACCAGGCTGAGATCTCCGGCGGCTTCGACATTTACGTGTACGGTGGCGGCAAGCCGTCGGATCCATATGGCGACCCGTACGGCAAGGGCTATATCGGCAGCTTGAGCTCCATGAGCTTGGGCTCCATAGACCAGTACAAGGCGTCGCGGATCCGCTACGTGGATGTGCCATTGAACGCGTACTTGACAGAGTACGGCTACTACGACTCGGACCCATATAAGATTACCGACTACATTTCCAAGGATCTCTACTACACCATCATCGCGGTAAGTTCGCTCTATCTCTTCAAACTGTAATATGTTGTATGCAAGGGCAAGTGCTAATCTTTATTATTTGTGGTTGTGTAGAATGGCAAACCATGCTACTTCCAAGACTTGTACACCGCCAAAATCGCAGTCTACTCCCAGGACGTCTACAGCGACGGCAAGCAGGACGTCCTCCCATACTACAAATCCGACCCGGTATATCACCTCAATGTCACCCGGAATATCGTTGGTGGTATCAAGAGCATCGAGGAGATTCTGTACCCGGTCAAGGTCGACGGCAGCCACGAGGTGCCTTGGCCAGAGCTCAACTCTACCAAAATCCAGACTTGATCCCGATATATGGTAGTCTCCTGACGGTGTTAGGGTCATCTTTGGTATATATATGGAATAAAAACCGTCCGAGGGTGTCTCCGGATAAGATAGTAGTTGTAAATATGTTTGTGGTAGATAGGATTCGAGAGTTATATGTAGGAACCTGTCAATAAAATTATCTATACCCAAGTTGCGCCTGTAACGACCTAAAGCTTTCCCGGAGCTCGAGGAAAAGCCGTAACTCCATTTCTTAATATCATAGCGAGGCATTGCATTATTCATCGTCTTCCTCTCCCTCTTCTTCCTCCTCATCGTCGTCGTCGTCCTCGCCTTCTTCATCGCCGCCATCCTCCATCTCTTCGTCTTCGTCTTCGTCTTCGCCTTCGCCTTCACCACCCTCCCCTTCATCGTCACCATACGGCAGCTCTTCTTCCGCCCGCATGCTCTGCCTCGATGCAACCGCCTTCCCCTTCCCCTTCGGCCTAACCGGCGCCTCTTCCTCGTCATCCTCATCACCGCTACCCATCATCGCCCTCTCCTCCTCCATCTGCTCCCTACGAATCTCCGCTTCGACTAACGACTTCATGACCACATCTTCCTTCAACTCACTGACCTTAATCGCCTTGCCACATCCAGGCACCGGGCACACTGCCGCCTTCCCCATCCGCTTATAGTCCTTCAACATTCCCTTGATCGCTTCCAGCTCAAAGCTGTGCTGACACGCCGCCTTGACCGGGTTTTCGAACCGGCGCATCGTCAACGGACACTTCAGGTTCCTCGTGGCCGATGTCTCTTCGATGTCATCGTCCGAGTCGTCCGCATTTGACATTTCAACGTCCCGATTTCGTCTAGAGGGACCGCTGTTGCCGCCGTCGTCTTCGGAGTCGGATAGCGGCTCCTCGTCTGTGATTTCTGCTGTAGCGTCGCATTTGAACAGCGGCTTTTTGAACCAGTCTTTCCGCTGCGGGACGGGTGCAGTAGGGTCGCTGACGGCGTGGACGACCGTCCGATAGTCGATGTAATCTGCTACGTTCGCATATCTGCACTCTCAGTCAACGTTAGTCCATCTAGCTGCTGGTGTCTCTGTGGTGTGAAAAGTATGTATAGTGTACGCACCTCTCTTTCAGGTCCTTGCGCATGTAGGCCCGGCGCGCCGCCGCTGTGCGTCGCATATACTCCTCCACGGGCTGCACACCGTCCCCACCGCCTCGACCAGAGTTGCTGATCTCCTGCAGTACGGTCTTCATTCTCTGCAGCTCGGCATCAAGATCTACCAGTCCCCGAACATTCTTCTCCACTAGCTTCCCTAGCTCGGCGACCTGCTGCTCGACGTCATCGTCGCGCTCGCGGTTCTGGTCAAAGACGATTTCGTTGCGGTTGAGCGCAAAGTCCTTGGAGACATCGCGTAGAGCTTCGATTGCTTCCTTGAGCATCCGCGGGAGGTGCGCGGGCGGGTATTTGGCGTGGAAGGCGCGTAGTTCGCCGGCGCAGCTATCGTGGATGGGGAGGATGGCGGGTGTGTGGGGTGGGCGTTCGATCTTCTGGACGCGACGAGGGGCGTTGGAGGGGCGGTTAACACGGTGTGGCATTCTGGTAGACGTGAGAGGTAGGCTGGCGCTGGTCGTCGAGAGTGTATATATTACAGATGAGCTAATGATGTCCTGGGAGGTAGAGAGGGTGATGAGAAGGAGATGTCTGTCGCGTGGAGTGGTTCAATGCTGGTAAAGTTGAGGTCATCGACGCGGTTTCTTTGTTGGTGTCGCAACAACAAACAGCGCTGTGGACAGTGAGAAACCACAAGTAGGCACGATCATGTCAAGACAGCTTCAAACGGCCGGCTAGGCGGAAATAATGTATATTCACATAATTGTATCTAAAGCCAGGTGCATAAAACGTGCATACATTGCGAACGGGCTTGTCACAACTGAAATGTCAAAGAGTTAAACGCATATAGAAAAAAAAGGAGAGAAGGAGGGAAAGAAAAGACCTCCATTCATCCGACCCCGCCGGCATCTATTACCGCTCACAGCTTCTTCTTCTTCTTCGTCGTCGTACCCAGCCTAGGACCGAGATTCTTCAGCCGGACTACGCTCCTGATTCTGATTCCACTGAGTATGGCCCGGACCCATGACCGCTTCATCCCCTTCCTCACCTGCAGCCAGCCCGTCGTCGCCTTCTCAAGCACCTCCTCCACACCACCCTCCCGTTCAAGCAGTCTTGTCCCAAGCCGCCAAACATCCAATAGCACTGCTAACCGTACCAGCCAGCCCGACAAAACCATCGTCCAAACCTCGAAACCCCCACACTCCCAGGCCGTAGCCCGGGATGGTGATGTCGCAGATGTCGCTGAGTAGCTGCTTCTTGACGGCCTTCTCGTCTTTGACCAGCTTCTTCTCCTCAAGCGAGTGTTCGGCCTCCTGCTTGTTGAGCGAGGCGTGGCGTTCAGCGATCCGTCGCAGCGTGTATAGGGAAGAGGCGATGCTGAAGACCAGTCCGGTGAACCAGAACTTGTTGGCGGTATCCGAGATCCGCTTGGCGTTGCTGAACTTCATGATGCCGGATGCGTCCAACTGGATGTGCGTAACGCAACTGGTTAGCCTTTGGCTTCGACTAGTACACCCACGGTCGACCTGGAAGTGACCAAGGGCAAGGAATGCAATTCAGCGTGAGGACATACGTAATGGATGCTGTCGAGCGTCAGATAGCCGGCATAGCCCAAATGGCGTCCAACAGCCGCATACTTGAGAACGGGGTCGACCGCCTTCTCATCGTATGCGGTGCTCGCAGCCTTCAAGCTCTCCATGTTCTTGCCGACGCGCATGAGCTTCCGCGTCATGCCGAACTGCTTCTTGATCGCATCGAAGGGCGCAATGGTGGCGGCGCTGTAGCCCTTCCGGTACAGGTAGAAGGAGAGAAAGCGGGAGATGTACTGCACGAGGCGCAGCAGCTTGTCGCGGCCGACTGTCGCGCGCAAAAAGGGTCAGTGGTACAGCTTCACGAGGGAGGAGCCTGCATGGGCACACATACGCGTGGTCGACAGGAACTTGAGCAGATGCGACACGGTGGGGTGGTACGTGAGCAAGTCGGCAACCATCGTGGCGGTGGTTTTCGGTTGTGTGGATTGTGATGGAGGTGAAGCGAGGACGCGGGGAGATCTGACGAGATCAAGTCAATCGGACGGGGTGAGACGAGACAGATTACGGGCAAGAACGCGAGTACGTGTAACAGCGATGAAGTGCGACGAGAATGAAAGAAATGCGCGTCGACGGCGGCCGGAAATTTGGTTTGAAGGAAAGGACGAAGGGAACTCGAAGTAAGAGCGGTCGAACTGCCGGCAGCGGAAGGAAGGAAGGAGCGAAGGAGCGTGAATTCGACAACGGTGCAGGCACACCCGATCACAAGTCAGCCGAGGCTCAAATGCGCCGCCAGACCCGGCCCCGGGTTTTGGCCCGACGAATAGACTCCAGCGAACAAAGCACACTCCTTTGAGCTGCAAGAGGCCTATTTGGGTAATAACCAGTTCTAGAATGGTATATTTTTCATACAACCTCTCGTCCCATTTGGTGGATGGCATTGATCAAAACACTGGTTTCTTTGCTTAGCTTGTTCCATGTGTACACGTCGATGACAACGCTAGGACGGACAAAATGCAACAACCGGATATCATGATCACGCAGCCATACCGGTGGATCGAAGGCTAGGAGGTCAACGGAATACTACTTAGTATACGTAGTTGGCATGCTAATAGCTGAACACTTAGATTTATAGAGTAGCATATTTCATAACAGCTACCTGGGTAAATGTGCTCATACCTTTGAATCAATTTAACATCTACGTAATTTAGTGAGCAGTTTTGCGATAGCATCAGTAGAATCGACAACCAGTATAGGTCTATAGCTATTATGCCTACTTAAAGTACATATACTAGATAGTTCAGCCGTCCACGATCATATATCAACCATACTCAGTAAGAACCCGGACGCTCTGTAAAATCTGGTGCTAGACTGTTCCTCACGATTCCCACGCCGCCTTCCACCTCACTTCTCACCACCAGATCGATCGAGTCAAGTGCGGCGCCACTCTCCTCTAACGACCAAAGAGATAGGGCGAGTGTATTCTCACCCTTATAGTTCAATATGCCTTGCGCTATAGATCACATCCCATGATGGAATTACACGTACTTATTGTCAGCAAACTGCAGAATCTCTCCGGTTTTTCATAAACAATACATCGCGTGGACGATGCATGCGGGTATAGTGAATCGCACTTACGGACTGGGAACGACTTCTGCGGGCCGATATCGTCGATATACTTTCCAAACTGCCAGCCCTATTACCACGCCAATCTAGTTAGCACTTTTGTCTGTATTCTGACAAACCATCTCCGAACATAAGACTGTGGACCTACATTGACATAAAGCTCGACCCTAAAAGAGGTGCTCGTGCTGCTCCTAAAGTCAATCGAGATTGGATAGTCCACACCGTCTGGAATATTGAGCGTAAACGTTGTCCTATGTCCAGATAATTTCTTATGTTAGCTCTATCGCATTCCGGAACACAAGCTTATTATGCCGATATTCCGAATTTTCCGCATTAAAACACTCGTGGGATGCAGTCATTCATACCGATAGAACTCGACACCGGGACCTTTTATGCCTTTCAACGGCGACTTGGAAGCCCACTTAGAATCGTCAAGGCCTGGGAGATGATATCCCTTGCGGACAGCGTATAATCCACCTTCGTTGTATCCACCGCGCGCCCAGTCCACAAACTATACAATCGGTTGAGAAAGACCGCCCGTCAGCTCGAGTTCAATATTTAGCTTATGAAGAGATGCCTCATATTAACAAGAGATTGGACAAGAACCAACCTTCTCACCGCCCAGATTTCCCGTCACCTTCCAGTGCTTCAGCGTTGGAGTTGCCCCGCCAAACGAGTAGTCACTCAACCCGCGGAACGACTTGAAGTTCTCCTCTCCGCCAAACCAATTCTGCTCCAGACCCATATGGTCCTGCAATATCGTAATCACATGGCTGCTACCCTTGACCCATGGTCCTGCAAGCGTGTAGCTTCCGTTATGCGCGCTCGGTGCTGGTGCACCTGTGAAGGATCCGAGATATTTCCCCCCGTCCCAAACGCTGTATGCAAATGCATTGCCACTATTTGCATACGCCAGAGAGATATGAGTCAGGTATACTCGCGAATATGAACTGTAGCTCAGGAATTATATTTGGTACATGTGTACGCACCCCTGAATAGTGAGATTGAAAGTCGTCTCGCCGCCTGTGGCGGTAAAGTGTCCTCGCCAAAGGATATTCCCAGAATGGAACCCGTAGTCGCTAGCGTAGAGAATGACCGGTGTCGTCGGCTTGATCTTATTAGGCGTGTAAGTATGATCTGCTGTAACCCATTTGGAGTCATCATAACTCCCTGAGACTTCAGGCAAACTATTGATATATTTCTACCACACATTGTTAGACTTGTTCATCACAAAGGTATAGATACCGTATTATTGAATGTTTAGATGTATTGTGCATAGTTTCTTTCGGAGAGTGTTGATATCATCCAGACTCACCCATTTCAGTCTAGCAAGATCGGGAATGTCGACCCGCGGCGTCCTGGTCCTGTACCGCCCCTCCTGCGTTCCATATCTCGTCAGATCTGTATCAAGTCGTACGCCGTTCCAGGTATACGCTTGCGCACTCTTTGGCGCAATGATTTCGAACACTGTTGTCCCATTTGTATCGCCCGTCAACGACAGCGTGTTCCCGGAAAACTTTGCCGTGCGGAGCAAGTATCCGGCCTTGATGATTACTGGTAGATCTTGATCCAAGTTTACGTCCGGTACCCAGAAGTTGTAGGCATTTACGCGGTCTACCGGAACCAAGATCAGCCTTCTTGTCTCGTCTCGTAAGCCAGACTACCATATTTTGGCCAGCCGAAGTCCCGTCCCCCAAGATATCCGAAAAAAGGAATGCAACGGAGATTTGCGTTGTAAATTATAGGCTTACCAACAACGTAGAGGAGAATATCCTCCCCGAGAGCAACGACCGTCTCGTGTCCAACGACAAACTGCAGCGTCAAACTTGTGCTAGCCTGCTTCGAAGTAACCGTACTGGCCTTCCCCCGCCTAACGTCTACCTTATATGTTTTCGTTGTAAGGATCGCAATCTCTCCACTCTCACCGGCATTGGCGTAGAGTAATATCACAGTCCGCCCGTCGATAACTTTCCACGTCATAATCTCCAGCGTTGAGTATAGAATCTCCGCGCCCCCTGCCGGATAATCCGTGACAATGATCTTTGAGTCATGAGCGGGTAGGATGTATGATGCGGTACCAAGCTGTGGGACGGTTAGCTTGCCAACGCTCGTTTCGATATCGACTTTGAATGCGCTGCTCGTTGTCTCCGTAGGCTTTGTTTGCCGGACAATGTAGAATCGCTGCTTGCCACCGACTTCGTCCAGGAGCTCAGTGATAGTGATGTTTGAGCCGTTTGTGGGGAATTTTTGTACGTCGACGGGCGCGGAGGTTAGGTAGGCTGGGCTGACCATGAGAAAGTTGGCTTGTAGTTTCAATTCGTAGTATTTCTCACGGAGCGTGCGGTCTTCGGCGATAGCGGCAGAGTAGTCGTACCTAGACATGGATATCATATCTTAGTCTTAGCCTGGCCCGTTTTGATCAGGGTCTCGATATGTAGATTATCGACATCTTGAAACTCACGAGGAGTAGCCACCAGGATTTGAGAGATGGCCCCAGTTTGTCCCGCCGTAGATCATGTAGATGTTTAGCAGATGCGTGGCGGACGCATACGTATTCTTATTGAAAACTATCGGAAAGTAATGTAAGTTTAGGACCGGACACATTGCACAATATGCACCAGGTAGTTAATTAACTGCGGCACTGAACACACATACCTCGAGCCATCTCGGGGCCGATGAGTTTATAGCATTGTTCGAATCCGAAGCCTCCCCACGAGTCAAAAGAGCCGCCTTGGAACTCCAAGATCGAGTTTGGACTATTGGGCGCGACGTCTTTGTGCGAAGAGTAGAAATAGTCTGGTGGGTCCGGCCAGCTGAGGGGATCAGAGCATGTAAATCCTAGCAATCACGTACTTGTAAGATACCTTCTTTGTCGGACTTTTAATCTTGAAAGGAGATTTGTTGCTTACCTGCAGGGTAGTTATCGTAGCCGTAGACGTCGACAGATGTGAAATGCCCTCCTATTTAAAATTTAATTAGGGTACCAGTCTCTGCTATAAGGAATCCATCCGTCCGTCCGTACGTACCGATCCATGCATCATTGCAAACAGTAGGAACCTCGATCCCAGCATTGTCAAATTCCTCAAGGAGAAGTCGCTCGTACTCTGTATCTTCATTAGGATTCAAAGAGCCATCAGGGTTCATAAATCCAGAATACTCGTTCTCGGGCTACCATCCGCGTTCATACACAGTATCAGCTTACCATGATACCGCATTATAATGACAAATAAACGACAGGGGTACTCGAATAGAATACGGGGTTGTATACCTGAGCAAGGATGATTGGACCGCCTTTAGTGATCTGATTCTTGGCGATGATCTTGCCCACGGAATCGATATATGGCTGCCACGCAGCGGTGTAGTTCGGGTTTGAAGTCCGCCATTGGCCTTCGACTCTTGCACCCCAGCCTGGGAATCCACCACTGTATCGAACACATATGAGCATCCGTTCACCAAATCAACGTTTCGGACAGAATAATCTTACCCAGCAGATTCAGCATTAATCTGAAGATAGTTAAATCAGCTACATGCTCCCCTAAGATTCGACAAGAAGTTTCCATGTTCGTTCTGATTTCAAACTCACATAAGGTCCCGGCCGCGCGATCACCCACAAGCCAGCAGATTTTGCAGCATCAAAGAATGGCTGGAGGTCGAACACGCCATCCCAATTGAGTTTTCCCCTCTCGTATTCCACGATGCCCCAGTGCACGTATATCGACACAGTATTGAATCCCAGAGCCTTGATTTTCTGCAGAATATCGAGGTGAAGGTCTTGGACGGGATTGCGGAACGGGTGCACTTCGCCGCTGTATATCATAACGCGCTCGCCGTTGACATAGAAGGAGTATTTGTCCCAAGTGACCTGGACGTCATATCACGGAAATAGTTAGCAAAGAACAATATATATAACGCATATATATCTTTGATCTTTGGCATTGTGTTTGTGGTATACTACTCACAGCGTTCTGACCGGCACCTGTCTGCCGGACTTTGAGACCTACCGGCGCGTCTCTAGGTATGACGGCTGACTGCGCAGCCGTTACCAGAAGCGCGATTCTGCTCAGAGACACCATCTTTACCACCCACCTCAAACGACGCCCTTTTCCCTTGTATCAAGAAATCTTGATATTTCCTGCGGCAGAAGAGCGAATTGGCTAGAGGCCAACTAAAATTTGTCAGGTCGAGGGAGCAGTCCTTTTAAAGGGATATTAGCCATATTAGTAGCATGGATAGCTACTAGCTATCATATCTGTATATTCTTCAGGGCATGCTGACCGATTGGTAGTACAGCAGTTATTATGTTGGATGCATGCATGCCGGACCAAATGTGTATACGATGGGGTTCTTGCTATAATTTCTCCGTCGCCGATAGGATATATAAGCATGATTGAACCGTCAACTTTGGCTAAATCGGCATGCATTGTATATCAGTACCATGGATTGAGAAAGACACGAGCGTTCGCCAGATGCCATATACGGGGTTCATACTTTCACTCATGCATACTATGACGCTATGGACAAAATGAGAACCCCAGCGATGTTTGAAGTGAGGGCAGGGCTCTGAAGGCCAATAGATTGTTAGCATCATGAAGTACATGTACATTACGAGTCATTCTGCACCATTTTCGGATACTGGCGAGCCTGAGCAATAACCGTATATATTTTAGGGATTCGGAAGCTGAATTCGGTGCCTGCAGCTACCTACATGCGCAGCAGCAATGCTTCACTCTGCATTTTCCTGGTTATAGCCTATTTTCGGCCGGAGTACAAGCTTCCGTTGATGATTGCTGCAGGGGACCGTATATGGTATGAGGATGATTAGGCCTCCCTTTAATCTAGGTACCTAGCCGGCCAGTTGTGATGTTGGTATCCTTAACCATGGTAGCTTCGCAGGTCGGTCCTGTTACCTTACGAGGCGCGTTAGTGGAAGTGCAGATATCTCGAACTGCAAGAGCTAGATAGAACAATAGTTGCGGTTGCGCATACCATCCTAATTTCGAATAGGATCTAGAATCTCGGTTTACATGCTCCAAGGCCAATGGACATCGTCTTGAGGGTCATGTGTGAGCGACTGATCCCGGACGAATACCTCCGAGTTAACTTTGGAAGCGGGACCAGAGAGTCCGTCTCCGAGCTCGAGTACCAATGCACGGCAGACCTGTGAGACCTGGTAAAGACTGACGGGAGGCTTTTTAGGCGGGCCCGGTTGTTTGGCTAAATTGCGGTTGAAGGTTCGCAATCCATCTCCAGATGAGATCATTTAGCTATGAATGTATGATAGCCGGCCGGCGAAACGTCCTATTGACTTTGAATTTTGAAGTTCGCGTTCGTGACTGCCTTGCGATTATGATGCAACTTTTAAATTTTGTGTCGAAATTTCATCACCCAGAAATTTGATTCCAAGCGCTCGCAAGCTAGCTGCAGCACCGCGCGCACCAGCTGCCAAACATATGCATCGCACCATTAGAAGAGTCGACATTGCAACATATCAGTTTAATACATCTTCGCGAATTCGGGTAAACCAATCTAATCTATCCAGGCCTGACAATATCTATAATGACAACTGGATCCATGGATCGCAAGCCTAGCTCCAAGCTGTCTTGGAATCGATGGCGTCATGGCGGTATTAATTTGAACACAAAATTAAACGACTCGTTTCGAACTTCGCTCTACCTTTCTATTTTGTCAACGGTTATTCCACCCACGACGAAAGATTTTTAAAGATTAGCTTAGCTATTCATTGGGCTAGCTAGGCCTATGTATATGCATATTTTGCTGTCACCAAATTCTGCATGCATACTGATTAATTCTGAGGATATCGACATCGAACAGCGCCCAGGTTATAATATAATTCAAGCCAGACAGAGTAAGGAGTCCAATGCAGTCTCCATCGCGCATCGAGCCCCGCAAACACGCAGATATCGCAGATATGTATTCCACATGCGCATATGCAAGACAGCACGGAAGCCGAGGCTAGCGCGCTTTAACTTTGCTTTGAATTCAACAGCGCAGATCAATAGATTAGATTACGTTTGCTCGAACGCTGCACTGGCGAACACTACATTTCGAGATAGAGGGAGTGTCCCAGCGAAACGTAATCAGCCTGCGTGGCGGGGTACGTCTGGCGGGATTCGATATCAAAATGCAGTCCACGGACCCAGAAACCGTCGCACGCATGGTACAATGGCCCACACAGCCAGAATCGAAATGACACGATACCCAGCCCTGGATCCAATCAATTATGCGGTGCGCTATCAAGCGGGGTTCTCTTCTTGGGACTGTCAATATAATGTTGTCTGTTGATTCTGTTGCGCCAAAATGGCAAGCTCATAGCCTGCCATTGACATCGCCACCACCAGCCGAAACAAGTCAGCCTCACTCCTTTGTCAAGGCGCTACCGCATCTTCTGCAGTATCGCGACCGTGACGGCCTCAAGACCTCGGTATCTCGCATCTGGTTAAACTGATCCTTCAGTCCAGGCGCGGTCTTCGAAACAGACTAAGACTCATTCTGCCCAGCGACGCGCAGTCCGCCTCGTCATTTAACGTTATACGGTTGTCTCTGTCGCCAGAACAATGCCACAAGCATGCGACTTGGAGAAAAAGTATAACTACGCCGCGCAGCGCTGGTGATATAATCCAAGACAGTTGAATCCAAAGCTTCATTTTTCTAGATATTTGACAGTACAATAAATCGCAATATCTACATAATACCAGGATTTAATCGTTTTTCTTCAAATACGGCTCCAAAATGGACGACCCCGTGCCAATGTACGAGGAAGCTGAAGGCGGGTCGCTTGAGGACGACCTGCGACGGATAGCCGAAGCTTCCAACGGCGCCAACTCCACAACACCTCATCATCATCACCGTCACCATCATCATCATCACAATGCCCTCCCGGCTTCGCTGTCCGAAGCCGCGGATACCATCGATAGCGGCGACCCGGATACTGACGACCTGATCCGGCGCCTTCTTCATGAGGATGCAGAGGAAGATGCGGCGTCGCGACCGGCGGCGCCAGTCCCACCGTCAAACATCGTCAGGACATTCTTCGATGCCATTAAGAACGAGAACAGCGAGCTGATATCCGCCTTCATCGAGGGGGGCTTTGTCAAAGTGGACACGAAGGACTCCAACGGGGTAACGCCACTGGTCGCGGCTGTCCGCGCGAACCATGTCCGTGTAGTCCAGCAGCTGGTGGACTACGGCGCGGATGTCAATGGTGTGGCTACTGAAGTGAGTGTCCATACGCAATGAACCCCATTGATATCAAATGAACCAGACTGACCTGATAACGTCCAGCCCGACCGAGAAGATAGATATATCATTGGCGTGGACCCAGAGTACGTCATCGAGCGGACGCCGCTCATGGTCGCCGCTGAAAATGGGCACATGCCCCTCGTTAAGCTCTTCTTCGAGGTCTATCATGCCAAAGACGATATCGTACCTTCAGACGGCATGACCGCGCTCCGCTTGGCCGCTCAAAATGGTCACCGCGACATTGTCGACTTCCTCCCCGCCCGTCGACTCGGCGGCATGCAGCGGTGGAAGTACCGTAACCGAGCGTCGATTCGGCGAGCCAAGCGAATACTGAATGATATCTACACATACCTTAGAGTGATCTTTTTCGAGATCCCAAAGTTCTTCGTATGGACAATACCGAAAAATATTCTCGTGGTACCGGTCGGCGATACCGCGAAGTGGCTCTGGAGGCACAAGAAGGATATTGCGGTCGAAGTGGGGCAGGCCATCAAGAATGGTGTCGTTTCCACAGGGAAGGGTATCGCTAGGGTTAGTAAGCGCACGGCCATCGGGACGGTCAGGGCGATCAAGGCGATACCATCAGTGACGGCGCGCGCCGCCAAAGCAACTGGCAGAGGTCTCGTCGCTGCTGTCAAGGGACTCTGGAGATTCTTCTTTGTTTGGCTGCCCCGAACCGCTGTCAAGCTAGCCAAGAAAACAGGCAGAGGCATTGTTCGGCTTATAAAGGCGACGGGAAGAGGAATAGTCATCAGCGCCAAGGCAATCTGGAAGTTCTTCACTGTCCAGCTCCCTAACGCGATCGTCTGGTTCGTCAAAGCTACAATCAGGTTCATCAAGGCTACCGCCAAGTGGATCAAAGATGCAACGATTGCAACGGCCAAAGCTGTCAAGGACGCCGTTGTCTGGATCGTCAAACAAGTCTGGAAGACCTTGACCGTCAGGATCCCCAAGGCCATCGTCGTGATTGCAAAATGGCTGATAGATGCCGTCAAGTACACTGGTAACAAGATAGCCGATCTCGTGATACGCATCGTCTCCGCGTTTCACACTCTTTTGACAAAACTGGTCAATTGGTTCGCGGGGATCACCTGGACAGACGTCTTGAACGGCTTCCTCGAGGTCATCAAATGGATCTTCGTGGAGATACCAAAGATGATCTGGGACGGTTTTGTACACACCGGCAAGATGATAAAGAAGGTACTTGAGACACTGTTTGGATGGGTCGGCAGTGCCATCTACTGGACCGCTTTCGCCTTGCTTTGGGTCGTGACTTACGTACCGCAGAAGCTGTTTGCACTTGCGGTGGAGTTATTTGATGCCATTGGCAGGGGTTTGCATGAGGTCATGGTCTGGATAAACCCGAAGAAGCTTTAGGGATCGTATATGGATATAGTAATATGGGTGGAATATTTGCTTTGCTATCTGCAGGTTGGTTCGAGTCCGTTGATACCTTATGGCGTTTTGGTTATGGAACTATTAGCAAGCGTCGGTTGGATGTTGTGTTTGTTTATCCAGGACGGTATTTCGGGAATGGCTTTTTCGATGCTACGATTCTTATTTTTCCATTTATATATCATAGCTTAACACCATTATCTAGTCTTGAATATACACCTATTTTCTGATAGATAACAATGGATATTTCAGCCTTTAATTTCCGAGACTGTCGTGCTGCCGAATTTCATCTGGCGAGCTCTGGAGCACACCAAACGCGCTAACTCTAACTATCGTTATATGTCCCTCCGATTGCGGTGATACAGCGCCATCGCCAAAACCCCAGATACAGGCATCAGCGATATGCTTCCTAATCTGCGCAAGTTTTTGATAATCGATATCCCATCCGTGAGCGATTTCAGGCTGCCAGCTTTCTTATCATTGGTTCCACTACATAACACGCCTAGGTTCGCGATGCAATTGCTCTAGTTCGCGCCTTCATCTCTCACTCATTCGCATACGCACACCCGCCTCGGACGACGCTGTATACCTCGCCGCGGAGTCCACTCCAACTCCGGGTCGACGATACTCATTCAACTATCCGCTCCGGTCCCTCCCGCCAGCGCCGCCCGCCGCCAGAAGAAATTATACAATGCGACCCCGGGCTTTGCAGCAGCTCTCACGCGGGATCCTGACGCCGCTTACGGCCTCGAAACCAATTCTGCGACAGAGGACGCTGATACCAGCAATATGTAGGTTGGACCTTATGAGAGATTTTTCTCGCGCCTCACGTACACATGTATCATCCATGCATGCCAGGTCGCCGCGAGAAAACCGCTCGCAGGTCCCGACCCTCATAACGTTAGATCGTCTGATCTGTATCCCCTGGCGAGCTGCTATCTGTCAGCCAAGATAGAGGAAAAAAGGTCATGTCAAGTCGGCGTGCTCGGAGATGTGCGCGCGGCCGAATGTGGCTAGCTGCATCTGTCCGATGTCCACGACCAACCTCACTCGGCCCGATGTGGATGTCCAGACGTCAACGATGGCTGAAATGCAATGTCAAAGGAATTCGGCGGAGTTCCCCACGCACGGAGAGGAAAACCAACCCCGCTAGAAACTTCCCCATGCGAGCACGAGCTCGAGCGTCGTTTCGAATGACTGCATCCCGTGGTTTCACAGCATGCATCTGAGGGGTGTCTGATATACGCATACACGCGGCCGAATTCTGCATTGACATGCTGGAGGTCAGCGTTAGTTGATTCCCGATCTCCTTTGCCCCGCATGGGCGCGAGCTGGCACCCCACGGCGAGCGCAGGGGAATCCGATGGTGCAGTGCTGTGCCGTTGGCTCTGACTTTTTTCTCTCGCCGTTCTCATGCGCAGGTGGTGTCAAAGTCAACTTTCAAAGCTTGTGTATGAAGCTTCGCTTTCGTCGTTCTGCCGCACCGGGTCCACGAAAATTATATCTCCTGCGTCTTTCCCCGCATTGTCGGATTCCCGATCTTCTCACGCTGTCATTTCTTTGCCACGTTAGTTTTATTCTCTAAATATATCTCAATCTCCGACTTGGTCGATTTTGGCTTGACCGGTTCACCAGAACCATCCGCTAATCCTTCATTCGACGACAGTTCCGGTCTTACATTCGAGAAACATGTCCGCGGCCCCAGCTCGACAGCGTTCGCTCCACCACGGTAACATCAATCCGCGTGTCAAAGACGCCAAATATGCTGTCCGCGGCGAGCTAGCTGTCAAAGCGGAGTCCATCCGTCGCGAGCTCGAGAAAGATCCGTCTTCCTACCCGTTCGACCACGTTATTTTCGCCAACATTGGCAACCCTCAGCAACTTGACCAGAAGCCTATCACATTCTTCCGACAGGTCCTGTCGCTCGTTCAGAACCCAGATCTGCTCGATGATTCGAACGCGGAGGTCGTCAAGAAGCTGTATCCGGAAGATGCGCTGGAGCGGGCGAAATGGCTGCTCAAAGCCGTCAAGTCTGTTGGCGCGTATTCGCACAGTCAAGGTGCTCCTGCACTGCGCGGGAGCGTCGCCAAATACATTGAGAGTGAGTTAATAGAAACCTCCATATCGTCACAGTACCATATCGTACGTCGAATATTGGCAGGACCTTAACACCCTGTACCTGGTGGTTAGAACGAGATGGATATCCGGCCGATCCAGAGTCGATTTTCCTCACCGCTGGCGCGTCTGCCGGTGTGAGCACACTCCTTAACGTCATGGCCCGTGATCCGAAGACTGGCGTCATGATCCCGATACCCCAGTATCCGCTGTACACTGCCACCCTCGCCCTCCTTAACGCCAGGCCGGTCGAATACTACCTCGAGGAACCTTCACATTGGAGCACCAACACTACAGCCCTCTACGATCTCCATGCCAAGGCTGAATCCGAGGGCACAGACGTCCGGTGCATCTGCGTGATCAATCCCGGAAACCCCACCGGCGCGTCGCTGCCGTACAAGTCGATCGAGGATATCATCACGTTCGCCGCGGAGAAGAAGCTCGTCATCATGGCGGACGAAGTCTACCAGACGAATGTATTCATCGGCGAATTCGTTAGCTTCAAGAAGGTCCTACGAGACCTGCAGGCCAACGTGCCAGGAAAGTACGACAATGTCGAGCTGGCCAGCTTCCATTCGACCAGCAAAGGTATGGTTGGCGAGTGTGGGCAGCGCGGCGGGTACTTTGAGCTCGTCGGGTTCGATCCAGAGGTCGTGCAGGAGATTTACAAATTCGTGAGCATCTCGCTGTGTCCGCCAGTTGGTGGTCAGTGTCTTGTCGAGATGATGACGAACCCGCCCAAGGAAGGCGAGCCGAGCTATGACTTGTAAGTACACGTCCATCATCTCTGTCCAGTTCCCGTTCTGCAGCGCTTGTACCAGCTTGTTCAACACCTTGCTAACCACTTATATGTGCGCGATAGGTACAAGAAGGAATATGACGATATCTACAACGGGTTGAAGACACGCGCGTACGCTCTCCACGAGGCATTCAAGAACATGGAGGGTGTCGAGAGCCAAGACCCACAGGGAGCGATGTACATCTTCCCGACAATCACCATCCCACGAAAAGCCGTTGAGGCAGCCAAGAAGGACGGCAAACAGCCAGACGAGTTCTACAGCATGGAGTTGCTGAAGGCCACTGGCGTCTGCGTTGTTCCCGGCAGCGGGTTCGGACAGAAAGAAGGCACATGGCATTTCCGGACTACGTTCCTGGCTCCTGGTACCGACTGGGTTGGCAGGATTGTCGATTTCCATAAGCAATTTATGGATAAATATCGGGATTAGAGAATATATGTACTTCTGTCATGACTGATGATGTATTAACGAAAGTTAGTTAGGCAGGCAGGCGGGTGGAATCATGGGTCGATGTAGGCATTTTACGGATATATTTTTTTTTCTTACGCTTGTATATAATATATGCATTTTCCACCGTCTCCTGTCATTTACACAATGTTTGAGAGGCTGGATTCCATTTCTGATGCATTTGATCAGAATATGTGACTGGTTCCTGCAGTGCATGGCCGTCATAACAAAGCGACGGGCAGCAAAGGGCCGGCATCATACGTAACTCTCCTGCATCTTTATCCTTAAACCCAGGCATTGAGATCTAGATGCATGTAGCTGCCATGCATGCCCTTGCACAAAAAGATAGGATTCTTACACATGCATGTACACATGTAACATTGCGCACCCATATATCAATAACAGCTAGTCTTGTATTGTGACGGCCGCAGGTACGCAGATATAACATACAAGTATACCTCCAAAGGACTCCGCTAAATAATAATCGTAAATACACCAACATCGACTTCGCTCAATATCTCTGCACATGCACATCGCAGCCTAACAGACAACCAAATTTACCTAGCTGGCCGATCTCTCACGATTGCCGACTTGAATGGATTTTTCTCACCCACAACAGGCTGCTCCACCGGGCTGCCCGCGGTAATCTCCGTAACGTGCATGTGCACCCCGCGTCTGTTATCCCCCTCGTATACCTTTGCCGCACCTTCTTCCTTCACCTGCGCTTGCTGCAGCCGCGCGGCCAGGCTCGACTGCATTTGATCCATACGTATTTGTGTGCGGCGGCGCAGTTTGCGTTGGTTGTATTTGCGGTAGCCGTAGAATAGCGCGCCGACGGCGATGAGGCAGATTGCTACAACGCCGCAAATGATGCTTACGCCTGCGCTGAGAGAGAATCTGTTTGTGGAGGCGGTGCTGGTCGCTGTGGAGGTTGCCGTTGTGGTGGCTGTCGAGCCTGTTGTCGGTGTCGGCAGGGAGTAGGAGAGTGAGAAGTGGAGGAAGGAGAGGAAAAGTAGCGTTGTCGACGGCATTGTATTGATCTTTCAGTGCCCCCTTATATATATATATTTATTTTATTTCGAACACTCGAACGGCCGATTTAGAATCTCGTCGACATTGAACTGCGGTTGTGCTGTATCCGCAATATTTCCTGGCTGTCGTAGCGTGTTGACCGTGTGGTATTTCGCCGCCTGCGTTGTCGACGAGCTCGAGCTCACGGAGTGTTCGTAGGTTTCTTGAAATTACAGTTATTTCCTTCAGCACGGCGGGCGGTATTAATTCTTCTTATAACGGACAACTAATGCAGATCGATAGATTGGATTTCTTTTGTCTGTAGAACCAGCCACGCACCCGCCCTAGGTCTTTATACCATGGAGCAAAGGCGATTTTTCACTCTGAAGCTGAAAGGGGATGTTTAATTTCGGGCGCTTCGAACCATAAAGGCGGTTTGCTGTCTTTCAGGTGGCCTGGTCGTTCATTCGACGGTGGACTGGGCTGCTACTAGTCCGAAAGAGAAAAGTTGGCGTTTGCATGCTTCTGGCTGGCCACGGCTGGCGATTTGCTCGACCAGGAGCTGGCTGGGTCGCATGTAGACTCGCTTGGAGAGAAAGCTGACTCGACTGGGTTTTCGATTATAAGAAAAAGAAATAAGCTTCTTTACAAGTATAATTAACCGTCGCGGCATGCTCGCTCGATTGATTGTCTGGTCGAGAGGGGTCTAAGTTTATCATCGATCATGATCAAGATGGCACATAGCCTGGTTGATTTCCTCAATTTTAAACACTCGCTTCCGTCAATGTTTCTGCAGCACATGGCACAGTCCGTGTCGCACAACCGAGAGGGATCCATGAGGTTAGAGTGGAGTCTATATCGAATTAACGCTTCGAGACTGGTCATGAGCACCGCGTGTGTCTATGTACTCGCGGTCCAGCTAGACGACTCGATGGTCGGATTATGGAGTTTCCAGTTATATCTTAGATATCATTGGCATATATATCCATATTTACATAATCTGCGTAGTTCAGAATTGCATGAAATTTAAGCTAGAGTGTATAAAGAAAGAAGGTCTCAAGAATTCCCCCACAGAGCGATAGCTACAAGACTGAGGATTCCAAAATGTAGACTAGATATAGAGTCAGCTGGTATACTACACTATGGTACTTGATAATTAACAGCCGCCTTTGGGTTTTGAAATCGTAGGCCGAGCTTAAGCTCAAGCCCAGATCTAATCGATCGTAGAATTCTATGTCAACCTCAAATATTGCATATCGTTCTATATTCTGCACTGATCCGGTGTAATTCTTTCCCGTCTACACCGACGGCAAGCGCCTTCAAGTCCGCAATGTCTTAAGGCGTCGCTAGGATAAAAGACAGTTCCTTCAGCTGATCAGTTCGAGGGAAGGCCTCATAGTAAGTTGATGCTAAGTGGCGCTTAGGTGAGTATATCATGACTCTGGCATCGTCATCTGCATGATAGCCACATCCTTGCTGAAAGAAAAATGACTGCTACCTAATTCTATCTAGAATAGGCTTTTCCCACGTTGTATAATAAAAGGGGACGGGACGGCCCAAAGATGCTGTTGGTAATGCGTCGAAGATCGCGGACGTCGACGGGATGCCGCCCGGGAATTCCTATTGGCCAGTTCCCCAGTCGACGGTTTGCTCCAACAAGGCAGGCCGGTTTGGCGCAAATTACGCACAATCACTTGATTCGCCGGCGTGGACATGTCCCTGCAACACGCCTGTCTAATAAACGCCCATTCTGCAGCCGTTGCAAGTGCCCTGCGACGGTCGTGATCCACGTAATTACTATGCTGATTGCTCACGAATATTCAATTCCTTCAGCCTGAGCTGATGTCATGCGGGGCGTTGATATTGAACGAAAGAAGAATACATGGCCACACGGGAGAATATTGTCTGGCTTCTGATTCCTGATATAATGGCATTGAGAAATGTGACTAATATAGATACAGAAAGATTGCTTTTCCAAACTTCGTTCGTGAACGCCAATGCATAAACCCGGTAAATCCTTACGATACGAGATATCTAGCCGCATACCATAATGCAATGCATGCAATGCAATACAACGTTCTCTACAGCGTCCTCGGAACTATGTCCTCTAGCCCAGCGCACGCATCGTATCATATCATACACCCATTCTCCGAAATGCATTGCCAGAGGCACTTCTCCGGTCCTTTCTCCGTGCGGAGCTGGCGCCATTACCAGCCGGTACCTGCATGTCGGATTTTGCCGCAGGCTTCTTCTTCTCGACTTTGTACGTGAATTCCATTTCTCCGTATACAGGTGCATTCGCAGAGGACTTTTCTCGTCTCCGCTGGTGCTCTCCTGCTGCGACACGTGATCCGAAAGACTGTTCTCTCCGCCCTGTTCTTTCGTCTTCTTCCTTCCTGTTGTGGTTTTGAGACCGGTAGGATGCTGTTGAGATGCGCATGACAGGCGCCTGCTTTGGTGCAGCTTGCTTCTTCGGTCGTGGTGCTTCGGGCTCAGACTCCGAGTCCGACGAGTCGGATGACGCATTTGACGATTCCTCTGCCTCCTCTTCCACGGCTGTGAGGCGTTTCCGCGGCTCGTCGCCGGTGCTGTTTGTGGTTGGTCGAGTGGACGGGTTCCGTAATTGGTATTGGTATGAGGTTTCGTCGACCTCGAAGTCCGGATTGGTCCACAGGTCCTTGAAACGCGGGTCTTGCATGATATCGCCCTTCTTCTCGGTATCGGCCTTATCGATGGACTCTTGTTCGCCATCTGCAACTTCTTCATCCTCTCCCTCTTTCTCCCTCTCCTTCTCCTTTTCGGCTTTCCTCGCTGCCCGCCGGTCAAGCCGCTCCTCCAGTTTCGCCAAACGTTCCGCCAACTTCTGGTTGACCTTGACTTTCGACGAAACCTTCTTCCCAGAGCTTCTGATTCTGCCTTCTCTCTCTTTCTCAATTCTCTCCTGAACCATCCTCTTCCTCTGCTCCTCCCATCCCCATGGATTCGCAATCAACCTCGCTTGCTCATAAAGCTCTTGCTTGACAAAGAATCCGTGCATGTAAGGTCTCAACACGCTGCTGCCAACCAAATGTGACAACGACAGCTGCTCCAGCTGCGGCTTTGTCAAGAACTTGTAGTTATCGTATGTCGTAGCTGTAACCTCGCCGTTGACACCACTAAGCACGGACTCCTCCATCTCCTCAGTGACATTGTCGAGGAAGGAGCACCATTTCGGCGCCGGGCCGAGCTCCGGGATGAAGAACGTATGCATGTCAGGTCCCTCGTTGGCAGTGAACAGCATGCCAGTACCCTTGACGTGCGCGACGTCATTGATATCCACTGTTGGCTCGATACTCGTCCAGGGCGACCCATCAGAGGGACTCCAGATCTTGATGATGCGCTTATCAGCGGAGAGTAATTTCGTTTCGGACTCCGAGTGGATGGGAGGAAGATATATCAGGTTCTTGATGGGATAGGAGTACCCCTGATCCTTCGTGAGGAGGGGTAACGGTGAACGTAGGTCATATAGCCGGATCAGTCCCTCGGAGCTTCCCGTGGCCAGTTGCAAACCGCTGGGGTCGAACGCCAGGGCTGTTATCGAATCCATTGCCGCCCGCTCCACGGTTGCTACTCGGGAGCCGACCCTTGGATCCCAAAGCTCTGTTGTCCCCTGGTCTGTACCGAAGGCCAGCAGGCCGTGCACGTCGCTTTGAGCTCCCGTTATGACCTCGTTGACCTCCTCATTCGCTTCAAACGGCTTCATGAACCCCCCTCTTTCCAGGTTGATGCGGTATATTTCCTTCCCTTCCGCTGGTACTAGCACCTCTGCAGACCTTCGACAATATACCAGGTCCCGTCCGTAGCGCGGTATCCGCAGCCGGTGATGGAGACCCATAGGCGTGTGGAATTCGATGTATCGATCGATCTGGAGGTGTACGGATTTGCGCCATGAGTCTTCGAGAAGGATGAAGGTGAGGTTTTCAATGTTGGTGTGTCTCTCGAAGGACAGCGAGAGGGAGTTGAAGTCGTAGAGATGCATCTGCGGCTTGTATGTGCCTGTCGCCATACACCATTGCCCATCTTCGGTGACCCGGACCCTGTTAGAGGCTTCCGGGAAGCCGAAGTCCTGTATCAGTTCGATACGCGATTGGTAGGCTGTTCAGAGAGTAGTCTTGGGTTAGCCATGCCGTCATTTCCGTGCGGGCTTGGAGGTAAGTGGGTGGGTGACAACGGCGAACCTAGGTCATTCTTGAGTGATCGTTTCCGCTTCCTGGCGAGCCAATCTGGAAGCGAGCGCCCGGTATCTGAGCCCGAGACGGTATATACTTTGACGTCGTTTGTCTGCGTCAGCTTCATCTTGGTGTGATTTCGTGGTTGGTCCCGCCGCTTCTAAGTGTTCGGATTGCTGTGGTTGGTAGATACGCCTCAGATGCAACGTCTCATGTTGAGATAAGTGTACGGGCGCTTCAAGACTGGTAGCAGTGGTGCGACTGACACGTAAGCTCGTATATCTAAGAGTCGGTGGCTGTCGTTCTCGGCGTGGTGAGTGGTGAGGAAGTTGTTTGAATTTGATAGCGAAGAGCATCTCGAAATTTTTTGGTGCGAAGGCGCCAGTAATTTCCACATGGGGAAAGCAGCGCGACGCTAACCGTCTGTAGAAATTCTATTTAATATTATATTCAGCGCGTTGATGCGCTATTTGCCAGCAAGGGGTCTTGTTTTGGACGCCTGATCTCGTCTCGAACACAGTCGCCCATCCGTCCGGTTCCATCAACATCTCAACCACCACCACCATCATCATCACGCGTCTACCTGCTATCACTATCGCGAGCCAGGCCTGCGCATCATCGTCGTCCGACTATCTCATATCTCTTTAATGAGGCGCACCTAGCGTTGCACCCTCGAACTTACGTCTGATCCGTCATGTACGACCCAATCCACGATCGCTATACGTCTGTTACGAGCGATGACAGGCAACCATCGTCGCCCTTGAAACCAAGAACTGAGGACGGCTCCGAGCCAGATCAGAACAAACGGCACTCTGACGCCTCAGCTCACCTGCAATACGACGACGATGGCTCTGCCGAGAGACGCAGCGATGAGCATCGCCCATCCCAAAGCCTTAGTCCGGAGCGCAAGCGGAAGCGGGATTTTTCGCCCGGCGAACTGCCACCGATGCGCACCCGTGAAGTGAAGGACGAGCCGGGGGCATCGCCCGCTGACTATCAATCAAGGCGACTGTTTTCTCGAGATGAGCCCAGCGGGACATCTCAGGATTCCCACGTCGACGAACAAGAGAGAAAGAGACTTAGACGATACGAAGGCGAGAAAGATCGCGCCAAACGAGTCCAAGGCCATCAAAGAGAAGTCAAGGCCGGAGCTTACGCGCGACGGGAAGGGAGCTATCGGAACGATCAGCCCAACCGACCCGAGAGACGAAACTCAAATCACGGCCGGCGGTCACCACCGCATTTCAGATATCGGGATGCGCCGCCACCGCCTCACCTTGTCGTCGATCCAAAATTCAAAGATCCGGAACCCGAGAAACTCCCGGAGCGACCCCGATCTCCTCCCAGAAAATTCAAACGACCAGGTGCTCGATACTCCCAAGCGGAGAGAGACGCACTCCACCGACAGCAACAGCAGCAGGAAACTGAGCGGGAGCGTGAGGCTTCATCCACAGCGGCATCGAGAGGCGTGGATGACGTGGTCAGATCTCACTACAACGCCGTCCCAGAACGAGGCAAAGAATGGAGAAAGACGGATTCTAAAATCCGTGGTCTCCGTTCGTTCAACAACTGGGTCAAATCTACCCTCATCCAGAAATTCGCTGGAAGCGAGGAATCCGCTAGAGGAGATTACCTCAAGGTCTTGGATATTGGTTGTGGGAAAGGAGGTGACTTGCTGAAATGGAAGAGTGCGCCACAGGCGGTTGAACTGTACGTTGGCGTTGATAGCGCCGACGTCAGCATCAGCCAGGCGAAAGACAGATTTGTCAAGATGAAGGACGAAGACCGGCGGAGGAATCGGGGCCGGCCGTCTCAGGACAGATTCCATGCTGAGTTCTTCATTCTTGACGCATGGAGTGAGCCTGCGGATAAAATCCCCATCATCAGGGACGTAGGCTTTGATTCAAATGTCGGCGATCGATGGGGTGGCGGAGGGTAAGTTTGCAATCCATACAGCCTATCTACTGAATAGTCTGATACTAACATGACTACATCTAGGTTTGACGTTGTTTCTCTAATGTTCTGTATGCACTACGCATTCGAGACGGAAGAGAAGATACGAGGGATGCTCCGCAACGTCTCGGGGGCACTCCGCCGAGGCGGCCGGTTCATCGGAACAATCCCATCATCTGACAAAATTTATGAAGGAATCAAGAATAACGGACCAGAATTTGGAAACAGTCTTTACAAAGTCTCTTTCCCTAAGACTGAAGCTGCCAGGAAATTGCCGGAGGATGGGACCTGGCGGCCCGCTTGGGGTTGGAAGTACTCATTTTTCCTGGAAGAGAGCGTTGAAGACGTTCCTGAATACGTGGTGCCCTGGGAAGCCTTCCGAGGGCTTGCTTTTGAATTCAATTTGAAACTGGAATACAGGCGGCTCTTCGAAGATATCTGGGCTGACGAGAAGGACGATCGAGTTTTAGGCCCTCTGAGCGAGAGGATGGGCGTAAAGAGGCGGGATGGCAGCGGGGAGAGGACGGTTCAGGGCGAGGAATGGGAGGCATGCAAGGTCTATATGGGATTCTGCTTCAGGAAGATCTAGGGCGCGTTGGTTCTTGCCGCAATACTAAGTCTCGATGCTATTTCTACATGTTAGTTTGTGCTATAGCAGGAGCGAACATTAATTGAAAATCGGTCTGGAACCGAATTATCCTTCTTGATGATGAATTCCATTTGTGTGAAGCGTCAGAACTTCTCTGAGCGTCTTAGGTGTTTATAGGAGGATGCGTTGCCTTACGACCGCTTCCAGACGGCGATAATCGCGTAATCTAAGCGGCCACGACCTCTCACCAACTTCACCTCCCACCAGCACCATCTAGCTGCAGCATCCACCCATCCGCATCGCAAAAATAACTTCCTTTCTGCCTTCTAGCCGGTACTCTGCGATCCTGAAGCTACCACCTAACTATATCGAACGCGTCACTTTAACCGAGAGCCTGGACACCAGCCCACCTCAGCTACCAACCAGCTCGCCTGTCCCACATTGAACGCACCACGATTAAGCTGGCGCGGACCACGACCTCGTAATCCTCAGAACCTCCAAAACACCCCCCATATCCAACCGTCAATATGGGATCCGACCCGCAGTACAACAAGTATCCGGACCTCCCCCTCGCCCAGCACATATACCAGCTGGCCACACCCTCGCTGTCCTCCTACCACGACAAGTCCGCCAACGTCCTGCTCGAATCCATCAAGACGACCGCTGCAGCCCCGCTGTTCAAGTACCTCGTCGGCCCAACGGAAGGCATACTGCCCAAGAACTCGCCGTTAACATGGGACGAGAAATTCTACGAGGAGCTGAAGGAGAAGAATGAGAAGGAGCTGCAGGAGTGGGAGGAGAAGCTGAAGGATGCGGAAGAGAAGGCGGGCGAGACGGAAGTCGTGGAGGCCATGGGCGGGAAGGCTGAGTTCTGGACGAGGATAGGCGAGAAGGTACCGTTCCTCAAGTTTCATCTAGCTGTCCACGTGTAGATGCTAATGGTACTGAATTCGCGTGTACAGGATAAAGCTGTTGCCGCGTATAACGACGTCTTTGAGAAAACGGCTTCGCTCGGTGCGAAGATCGATATCGTGCTCGCTACGATACGCGTTGGGATGTTCTTCGATGATAAGGCGATTATCCAGAAGAACATCGAGAAAGCTACCCAGTACGAGGGATTTTGAATTGAAGCTACCCTCAATGACACGTAGCTAATCTCTTCATAGGCTCGTTGAATCTGGCGGCGACTGGGACCGCAGAAACCGTTTAAAGACCTACCGCGCCATCAACCACCTCACCCTCCGCGCCTATAATGCCGCCGCACCGCTCCTCCTCGACTCTCTCTCGACGTTCACTTCCACCGAGATCTGCACCTACGAAACGCTGGTAATGTACGCTGTCCTCGCCGGCGTCATCTCGCTCTCCCGCCGCGACCTCAAAGCCCGTGTGATCGATGGCGCCGAGGTCCTCGCGGTCTTCGGCAGCCGCAAGGACTCCAATATCGGCGATGCGGGTGTGGGTATCATGACGGAAACAGGCTACCAGGCCCACGATCTCGATCTCGGCAGCTTCAGCCCGCTCGAGGGGCTTGTGAACAACTTTTACGAGGCGAAGTACTCAGACTACTTTGTCAATCTGGCGGACGTTGAAGAGCAGTTTCTACGGAAGGACCGCGTCCTCGCACCACATAGGCGGTGGTATGTTCGCGAGATGAGGAGACGCGGATACGCGCAGCTGCTGGAGAGCTACAGGACGATTGAGCTGCAGACTGTTGCCAACCACTTTGGCGTCAGCGTGGACTTTGTGGATAGGTACGAGGCACCCTCCAATACCACCCCAGTTATGACTCTAGGATAGCCCGTTTTTCTAACGACCGGTATTTGTAGGGACATGTCGTCGTTCATCCCATCGCAGGGGCTCAACTGCACGATCGACCGTGTGAACGGCTCGATTGAGACGAACAGACCGGACACGAAGAACAAGCAGTACCAGGAGGTTATCAAGCATGGTGACCAGCTGTTGACGAAGCTGCAGAAGTTCGGACAGGCGGTCAGAGTCCGCGGCAGCGAGCGTGTATAAATGTAGTCAAGCTAGGAGCACAGACGTTGCAGCTGTGACGCCGCATGTGCGTTTAGTTAAAGCGTATATAGCTTTAGAATATATTATAAAGCGGTGTGAGCATGCGTGTAAAGAGCTTCTTAATTTAGACTCTGTCGTGATATTCTGATTAACCATAAGGCTACATGATCTCGTAGAGCTACAGAATATAGATCGCTTTTCGTTATATGAAAGTGCGTAAAACAGGAGATTTCTCAAATGAGGTTGATATATATATCCTGAGTGTACATCCTACGCTCTTCATCCGACAGTCATGCCCGTCTAGCTCATCCTTTAGGCGTCATACATGACTTTCAAAGCTATATCCACAAGATGATACCGTTAGCAAGATGTACAATGCGACGCACTTGCTAAAGGGATGGTGTTAGACTTACCCGTCGGATAGAATCCCAGCTGTCCCCAGTCCTCGGAGATATACGCCTCGCCGGAATCCACGACACCATCCCGGTTCACGGAGTCGATTTCCACGGTGTGTACTTTACCCTGCGGTCCCGGCACAGCGCGAAGGTTCTTCAGTGTTCCGAAGACTTGCAGCATGGAGGCCAATACCTTTACTGGCACCTCGGTCGACGCGGTCTATGACGTTACAACGGACGTTAGTTGACGAATTTCCCTGGCTTGATATGAGGAGAATTTGTTGCAACGTACCGTTCGCTGGGCTACCTTGGATTGTTTGAGAGCGTTCAAGGCGGCTTCGAGAGCGTTGTGGGAGTCGCTTTCGCCAGAGGCCTGAACGGCCTTTAGAGCCTCTGCATTTTCCGGTTTGACGTAGTAGCGAAGGATCTCGGCGAACTAGAGGCGCAAGGATAACAGTTAGTTTGCCTATTGGTTCATCAATGCGTATAGAGTGTACATATGAGAACTTACTCCGATCGATACATCGAGGCAGAACTTCGCAGCCGTCAACACCGCCTCTCGTGGATCGCCAGCGAGACGGTCCTGGATTTCCTTTGCAAGGATGCCCATTTTCGTGCTGGCTCCGTCCACGCCTCGTTTCAACTTATACGCTCCCTTCTCGTTCGTATACGTTAGGCTGACGAGGGTGTCCCAGAACGTCGTTGCCGCCTCGGACAGCTCGAACGCCTTCGCGTCAGGCACAGGCACGACGTGGTATACATAGTTCGCGATAATGCACAGCGTCCCGTGCAATTCGTAGTCGGTGTACGCGTCCGGCGTGCCCGCGACGCCCGTGAGCGGCAACGAGAACAGCTCGGCTGCGGCACGGACGGCGACAAGGTTACCCACGTCGCGGATGGCGTCGACCCACACACCGACGTTCAGCTCGCTGGAGTTTTTGGCCAGCATGGTCTTTGTGATTTCAAAGATACTCTCCTGCACGAAGGCATGCCAGTCTGGGCATTCTGTGATCTTTGCGATGAGGCCCAGGGCGTCGACGGAGCGTGTGCCCAGGAGCGCTTCGGTGCGGGTGTCGACGGTCTGTTCGAACGGCTTGACGGGGCGTTCAAAGTTGTATTTGTACGCTTTCCCGAACCCCTCATAGATCTCCTTTGTCGCCTCTGGGACGGTGAACGGGAACATTGCGTATGCGGAGTTCGAGGGGAACCAGCCTGGGAATGCGCGGTGGAACAGCTTGTACGCAACGCCGCCGTACGCGATGTCCGGGTCCGACGAAACTTCGTTGTATCCCCAGTTCGTGAGGTTGCCGGTCGTGTAGTCGACGGTGTAGAATCTGTCGCCGCGGACGAGGGCTACGGCGTCGCTGAGGATGGCGGTGCTAATAGTGTAGCCGGGGAGGAGACCCGCGCCGGGGGTCATTGGCTCTTTGGGTTCTTCAATGACGATACCCGGGTATATCTCGACGTAGTCGGGGTGGCCGTAGAGCTGGCGGAGGGCGTTGGCGACTTTGGGATCGCGGTTTATGTCTTCGAATGTTTGGTGCTCTTTGAGGCCGAAGAAGGCGCGGAATTCGTTGAGGGAGGCGAGTTCCCATGCTCGGGATTGCTCGATGCCTAGGATTTCGATGGCACGCATAATCGGCGGTACGGCGTATGCGCCGTAGGAGTCTAGGTAGTGTATGTATCAGCGACTGGATAATGGAATTTGGATGTTATATATATTATGGGATGGTTGGGCTTACTGGCGACGTCTTCCATGCTGGATGTCAGAATCTCGACGAGCTTCTCGTCATCGAATTTACCGGTCTCAGGATCCCTCTCAAGGTCTTCGAAGGTGCGCTTGCCCGGGTCTGTGGGGATGCTTTGCTCCCATTTTGCGAGCCCGGCCATGAAGTGGGGCATTGGGATATTGGCCGCGTCGTCGGTGCCAAAGATCTTCCTGTACAGCCATTTGATCCATTCCTCGTCTCGCTCACTGATGACCGAATGCCAGCGGTATACAAGATTGAACTCGGCTAGTTTACCGTAGCGTTAGTAACTGAAGATAATCGACATCCATACTGGGTGATGGTTATGCTGACCTGAGACTTGGTTACCGATGCCTTGTGGGGTACCGGTATTGCTGAATACCTTTTGGATCTCAGCACGGGGATCCAGGCACCAGGTGGACTCCGTTCGGTTCAAGTTGAGAATGACGCGAATGTAGTCCACCAGAATAATATTGATATATAATCCGCAGGTAATCCTAGAATAAGATATTCGGTGAGCATGAAAGTGACAACATATAGGTATGATATGGGATTAGAACGCACAGTCTACCGGTTTGGAAGAGCTTCTCGTCGGTTTCCTCCGGAGTCTTCTGCTTAGTGAACCGTTGATCCTGATTGATCTTGAGGAGCATATCAACAACAAAGTTGTGGTATCTGCCAAACGAGAGCAGGATGACTAGCGATTGAAATTGTCAGATTCGTGTGTAGATATTGGCTAGGAATCGTGTAATACTCACCGCAGACACCGGGTGGGAACCCAAGGAGCCGTTTCTCAGAGAAAGTGTCGGGCTTGATTTTGCCATCCTTGAAGGTTCTCATGGCCTTTTGTTCTTCTGCATTGCTGCCGTAGAGAGGGGACAGGTCTAGATAGGAGGACGTGTCCGAGATTGAGTAATCCCGATGATTCGTTCGGAACAAATCTGTGAATCGCGTTGTATGAGCTGGCTGAGGATTGAGGAACTTGGGGCTAAGATATATATTGGATTACCATGAATAATGATCGATGCAAGATAGAACAGCATGCTCGATATCTTGTTGTCATGCGGCTTGGGTTTCGACCGCGCCAGTAGAGCTGTGTCAACATGATATTAGTAGAAATTCAGAGACCAACTCGGCTGATATAAGTGTATACTGACCGTCGAATATCAGGTTGGGGTCCGGCCGTGCACCGGGCATCATCTTCATGGGGCGAACGCTCCGTGCGTAGGGCGTGCCAGCCTTCCCGAGATGGGGATACAAGATGTTCTACTCCAGTGTTAGATATATTATATGCTGTCTTGCTTCAAAAGCGCGCAAAAATTAGTATACGGGCAACGTTATAACGTTAACTTACATTGAATGATCCATCGGCAGAGCGGTACTGTTGCCTAAAGTTATACGTTATGACTGTTAGAAGTCGTACACTTTCGATGTTGTATCGGATTATACGCAAATGGAGTGCTGCACTAACTTCAAGCCTAGATATGACAGTGGAGGATGCTGCAGCTGATTCCAGAGTTTATCCAGCAGGGCGCCGGTGAGGACTCTCTCGTTCCTGGATGTAGACGGCAGACCGCTCGCGACCTGGATGATCCTTTCCATCTGTATATCAGATCACATAATGTCGTTAGTTATACAATTATAGCCAAAGCCAAAGAAAAGAAATAACGACCCGAGCCACGCATTGCCGGAGATATATATCTAGACTCGTACCAAATATGTTTTGTCGTCCACGATACCATGAGAAGCAACTTGGGACTTGAGCACGTCCACGAGCGTCTTCATGTCCTTGAACGCGCCACTGACGCCGATTTTCTGCAAGTCGGCCAGCAGTCCCGTCGGCACCGGATCCTGCGTTGGGCTGCTTGGCCGCGGCGACAGACTACGTCCCAGCGCATTGCCGATGAAGCTCAGCCCATGGACGTGCGGAGCAGATGAACTGGCGGTGTCGGCGTTTGGCGGGAAGGTAAGATATTGGGCCCATTTGTTAAGGGCCTGGTTGAGGCTCAGGCGCTCTCGAAAGCTTTCCGTCATGGTCAAACGTGCGGCACAACAACACTTCTGGACAGGCGGCAGGCGGTGGGGCTGGCGAAGTCAACTGCTGTTAACTGGTCCGAGCTTCGACTCCCACAATTAATCCACAGATTTATGACAGGATGCGATATTATCGGGTCCGGGCTAGTGTGGGAGATAAGGAAGTAACAGATTTAGATCGAATACAGACGATACGGGTGGCGGGCACGCAGATATATAAGTACTAATGCCGAGAGGCTTGAATTCAAGCTGAGGCCTGTCGCCAGCTGGGGACATCTACGCCTGCAGCTCTAGCTCAAAAGTTGCAAAACTGCCCCGCGAGCCCCGCGCTGGATTCAAATCCACTATTTCTGATTCGTCAGGTGATAGTAGCGCGTCTTTTGGTCTTAATCTCTTCGATGCTGTTAGTACGGTAGTATGGAAGTTAATAGCCCCAGCTCTTAGCTATCCATGGCTATCCTCAGGATATAGGACATTTATATACCCTGCGACTGCGCCTTCGTTGCCGTTGCTATTGCTTACCCTCGCACAAATCCTGGCGGATGCCGACATCATCTCGGTCTGTGCCATACATCGCGCTCGGAGCCGTCGGCTGTAACGGCTCCCCGGCCATCTGAGGCTGACGACGAGCCCATGGCAGGAAGGTGGGGTTGCACAATTGTGAAATTGCTTGCACCGGACGCGCCGAGTAACGCCATTGATTGTCAGCCCAACAAGCCAAGGGCCGCCAGGAGACGTCTCGGACGACAGCATCTGATGGCAGATTATAGAGCTTACACGGATTCTCGGTCGTATCAACTGGCTGGTCGACTGTCTCGGGAATTATTAGCCTGAACGGCACGGACAGGTGCCTCTGGCAATCGCCGTATCACCTCAGCGCGCTGCAGCTCGGAGCGCCTGGTTTCTTGGATGTCGTCGTCTGTACGAGATCATCAATGATGGGACAGTCGAGGAGAGGTGATGAGGGCGGCCGACGGATTGGTTGCCGCTATCGATGGAACCTAAGTGCCTAGCGCCGGGTGCTATTCTTGAGGGTGCCGCTAGACGGAATCCTGGATGTGAACCAAAGTTACTTGTGTAATATTATCGTCGGACCTCGTTCACCGAATTCAAACCTTTTGATTTCACAAAGCATTTGTGCCCAAGAGCTTGGTATCGATATCACATTTATGGATTTGAAAAGGTCCTCTTTATATATAATTTAAATTAATCACAAATTCTAGGTTAGCTCTTCGGATACGGGACCTAGCTTCCTGAACCCGCCGGAGCTTTTCAACGGTTACCATAAAATGGAAATCCCTGGCTATCCAGCTAACAATTCCAGGTCGACGTGACATCCCCGCACATTTAGATCGCACTCGGAGAATTAATTTGTGGTCTGATACATTATGCATCTACTGTATTTTTCGCCCTCCCCGAAGATATACTTCACCAGTCGCGCGACCTGCTTTCTCGATAAATATTTATGCAAGTTCGCTTGCGCGCATGCATCAAGTCGTGAATTCGTGAACTGTGCATGCAGACGTCGCGTTGTCGAAACCCGGACAAACACTCGAGATCTGATCTCGCAACAACACACCCACTGCATGGCACCCTCGATTCAAATTTGCATTCTCAAGATATCGATCTTCAAGCCTACCTCCAGACTAAAGCTTTCGGCAGCTTCGGCCGTCATTTCGAGTCTAGTCCAAAATTCCCCTCGCACGTCCAGTTGTCTTTCTTGATAAAATCTCCCAGCAATTCACATGCCTCGTCCGAGAACCGAATCTTGCATGCGGCATTGTCTTGGTTGGCGCGATATCTATGACATCATGCATCACCAGAGAAAACCTAGTCGCACAGACGGATCTTGAACTCGGAATTCGGCAAGCTGGCGCCTAGCCAATGATATCATGGCGCAGATAGCGAACTCCCCATCTTGATCTACAGCTCGATGTATATATAGGACGCGCAATTTTATTCGGGTGTCGAAAATAAACAGCCATATATGCTAACCTAAATTACTGCCTGCCAAGTCTCCGTTCTGTTGCAAGATCACGATCTTCGGTGCATAATCCGATGTTCTGGAAGACCTAGCGGACTGTTTTCTCCCGCGGAACTCAGCCGACTGGAAACAAGATATTTAAAATTATAATTATAAAGCTGCGGAGGATCCTCGATCGTAGATGCTATATCTAACCTCAAGCGGATCAGAGCCATCACAGTCGAGTCATACCCTAATTCTACCTCCACAGTTGCCCGACTTACATTGTGGCCGCAACACGCTATCCACCACGATAATCCGATCAAGCCGCGCTGATTCCTACGAACTCACCATAATCGAGCATTCTCATCATTGAACGTCCCGGCGACACGATGGCTGAAGTCGTCAAGTCTGAGGTGCAAACCGGCCAGCACGAAGCATACACCGGTAAACACCCACGTCGCGAAAAGGTCCAACAGAAACTGCACCATGCGAAGGTCGAGATCATCCACTTCAAACACGCCATCGGCAAGTTTGGGAACCTCCTAAACCCCAACCATCGGCATGACGAGGAACACGAGCGGGAGGTCGACCATAAAAGGTCTGAGATTGCGGAGTCGCATAGATTCGAGAGCTTTGCTCCCGTGCGCTCCGGCAACGTCGCCAAATTCTACATTGACGGTAGAGACTACTTTTGGGTAGACAACCACTTTTCCTATTCCTTTCCAAAATTTATAAGCTGCGTATACTAAGATGCTGCTATCCTCGACAGGCACTCTCGACGGCTCTGGAAAGCGCGAAGGAAGTAATATACATAGCCGACTGGTGGATCTCACCAGAACTCGTAAGCAAGCTCCACCAACCGCACATCGAGTCCACACAATCGCTAACCGATGAACAGTTCCTCAGACGCCCGCCTGCATACAGCGAGGAAGACCGGCTAGACATGATCCTAAAGCGTCAAGCTGAGGCCGGCGTCAAAATCTACATCATCGTCTACAAAGAAGTCGAAGCAGCGTTGACCTGCAACAGCGAACACACCAAGCATGCTCTCGAGGGTCTCTGTCCGAAGGGATCGCCGGGGCACGGAAATATCAGGGTCATGCGGCATCCTGAGCATAATGTACTCAACAGAGGTGGCGACATGACGTTCTATTGGGTATGTTGGTGTCCGTATGGTTGTTCGAAATGATTGGATGGAGGCTGACGAAATGGATTGTAGGCGCATCATGAGAAGTATTGCGTCGTTGATCATGAGTTGGCTTTTATCGGTGGCCTCGATCTGTGCTTTGGACGGTGGGATTTGCATCAGCATCCGCTGGCGGATGTCCATCCTGCTACGGTTAGAGAGGAGATATGGCCGGGCCAAGATTACAATAATGTAAGAACCATCACTCTCGTTTCGTGGCGTGCATTCAAGTATAGCTAACGAGTTACACGATTATAGAACCGAATGTTCGTGGAACCTTCTATTGTCTTGAGGATAAGTTGGCTCAAGTGAGATTTGGAGCTATGGCTAACTTGACTTTGACTGCAGAATGGACTTTCAAAACGTCCAAGACTGGTACGCATGCCCAAGTTCACTGAAGATCAGGCGGACTTAGAGTAACACGAGATGCAGGAAGCAAAACCAACTGTCCAAGACTGAATACGGACGGATGCCATGGCATGATGTTGCCCTCGCGCTTCGAGGAGAATGCGTTCTCGACATCGCCCAGCATTTCGTAGAGGTAAGTTCCACAATCGAGTTCACATCTTTTCTTCGTGATATTCAGCGCTAACAAGGACAAGTAGACTTGGAACCACGCCAAACGAGGTAAATGCACCCTCAACAAGCCTTCGAATACTGGTATACGTAGTTGCACGATATTAACATCCATCCAAAAGACAAATATAAGCGTGATGGCAAATACGATTGGCTACAGCTCTCCTGGCGAGACGACGACATACTTGGCGTACAGCATCCCCGATTCCCAGTCGGCGACTACGTCAAGCATCCGCTTCACGATCTCGACATGGATAAGATGAAGAGACAGGGGAGCGTAACAGCACAGCTTGTCAGGAGCTCGGCGGACTGGAGTCACGGTATCCTGACCGAGCACAGCATCCAGAATGCGTACCATGAGATTATCAAGAACGCACAACATTACGTCTACATTGAGAATCAGTATGTTTTCTAATAGACATGAATGCCTTATTCGCCGGGAATTACTGACATGTCCTCTAGATTCTTTAGTATGTTCTAACAGAGGTTGTTTGAAAGTCGATTGATGCTAATATGTATACAGTAACTGCGACGGGCGAGTACCAGAAGCCAATCATCAACACCATCGGAGCGGCAATCGTAGAGGCGATTATGAGGGCCCACGAGGAAGGTCGCAAGTTCCGCGTAATAGTTTTAATACCACTCGTCCCCGGATTCGCTGGCGATCTGCGAGACAAGGGAGCCAACGGGACCAGAGCGATAATGGACTATCAGTACAAGTCGATGTTCCGGGGCGAGCATTCTATCAGCGGGCGGTTGAAGGCTCGCGGAATCGACCCTTGTCAGTATCTATTCTTCTTCAGCTTACGGTCTTATGACCGCCTGAACCGGACGGAGAGGATCACGAAGAAGGAGGAGCGGACGGGCGTGAAATATGAGGATGTCCAGCACGCGCAAGCTCACGAAGTGGTATGTGATCAACTCGCTCTTCCTCGCTATATTATACAACGTGCACTTGACATCAATGGCTGATGTGTTATATGTATCTGGTTAGATGAATGAGAGTGGTATCACTGGCGGGGCGGGGTTCGATAAGAGCGAAGGCGAGAACATGAAGAAAGATAAAGAGACGTTCGAGGAAGAGCAGGCGGAGGATAAGCCGCACGATCAGACGGCGGAAGACACGATTGCGAAAGATGCCCTGGAGAGCGGCCAGACGGTGTCAGAGGAGTCTTTCCAGGGCGATGGCGAGCTTGAGAAGGAGAATATCATTACTGAGCAGTGCTACATCCACGCGAAGGTAGGCAGTCTGCTTTTTTTTTTCATAATCTAACCCGATGTTGGTATATTGACCAGTGATTCTATCAGGTCCTGATTGCGGATGATAAAGTCGCTATAATCGGAAGCTCCAACCTCAACGACCGGGTAAGTGTACTATACCATATAACAGCTACCATCGAACTCGTTCACTAATATTGGACAGTCGCAACTGGGATACCACGACAGCGAGCTCAGCATTGTCGTCGAGGACGAAGACACCATCGAGACAACAATGGACGGCAAACCCCACCAGGCCTCCGCCTTCGCAGCACAGCTGCGACGCCGGCTCTGGCGGGAACATCTCGGCCTACTACCCCCACAGGAGCTAGACGCAAAAGATGACCCGGCCGTAAAACTGCCCGGCGCGGAAGGCGGCGAACTGGAAGACGACTCAGACTCAGACGCAGCCAAGCTCGTTGAAGACCCGCTGAGCGACGAGCTGTGGGAGACGTGGACGCGGCAGGCGCATGGGAATACGTCTGCCTTCCGGGATTTATTCCACTGCATCCCCGACGATGCGGTCAAGACGTTTGAAGAGTACGATGAGTTTCTGCCGAGGAAGGGTATCAAGGCGGGCCATTTGTTCGATCCGGAGATGCCGCTTGAGGAGGTTAAGAGGCGGTTGGATAGTGTTAAGGGGCATCTTGTTGAGTTTCCCGTGGCATTTTTGATGGATGAGGAGATGGCGGAACGGGGGTTGGATTTGAATGAGGTGAGTGCATCGTGTTTAGTGGTTTGCAATGGGACGCAGGCTGATATACATGAAACTACAGATAACGGAGAGTATCTTTACGTGATCGATGGATCCATGGAAGCATTGGCTGGTTCATGTTGCTGCTTTTTGCTTGCATATTTTACTTGTTACGAGGTTTGATGATCATGATTAGCATTGAAGTCTTGATTGCGGATGTGATATGAGGGTTGTGTAGCATGCGGTGTTTCATCGGAGTATTGAATCTCCACCAATGTCATATCCCCACCAATGTCATATCTCCACCAATATCAAGCTGATATCGTGTGGAATAACTCGGGCCGGCGCAGATAGCGTATCCGTAGGATTCACAACGGAAACCCCGAACCGTAGCGGTTAGAAAATCGCTCGGGATGCCGACAGGCCTGTTCATTCGGCAGACCGGTACCGGTGGAACTTGCCGCCTTGCGGGATTAACTCCGTGAGTCGTCCCAGTCCGGCGCGGCCGAGATGCTGACCGACATTGCAAAAGTAATATGCACGGGATGTTGAGATCGTGTTACATTACGTTTACGTTGATTCGCGGTGAGGATTGTTTCCAGGAACGGCTAGCGTTGGTTTGATGGAGAGCGCACATGCAAGCTTGACAGCCTGTTGTTAGAAATCGAATTTCATGCACACTTGAACTCGTACTTATCGGTCAGTCGCCGACGCTTCCGATCGATGAACAAAGCAGGCGCGCTCGACGGACAAAGAGCAGGAGTGACGACAGCTTGCCCTACTGTTACTACTGGCTCTGGCGCATGAAAGATGAAAGAAAGAGAGCGGCCGGGCGCATGAGGGAGCAGGCTGATTGTGACCTGCACGGAAACAGCCTAGTGAATAGCGGGGTAAACAGGCGAGGCGACTGCCCTGCTAGACCATGCCGTTAGGAATGCTGCTGCCAGGGTGGTACTTAGTAGTATTCGCTCTCGATTCGATACTTTTTGTGCACGTATTTGTCCTCGCTGGGAATGCCATTTGTCCAGGCTCCCTGCCTCGTTTGCCGGGGCCTTGTTATCGGCTTAAAGGAGCAGAACGTTCGAAGTGACATACATGCAGCTTGCTTGCATCCCTGGCCAGCGGATTTCGTAATGCGTAGCATGCAATGCACATCTGCAGCAGCAGCGATAACAGATGACACAAGGCGGAGAAACCAGCGCGTACGAACTGCAGTAGCACTGAGCACGAAGAGGGGAAAGAGCTGAGGGTGGGCGCATCATGTACCAACCAGGAAGAAGCGGGAATTCGCTCCAGCTGAGTGCAGCCAGCCAGCTTACCTTCCTCGGTTATATGGCACTGAGGACAATGAGTCCGTGACCTGTCGACGGGCTGGTTAAGTAGGTAATGCGATGCATGTATCCGCGCTCTGACTGGGCCAGTTGCACTCGAATTCCCGAGGTTCGCTGGACTCCATTATCTAGCTTTCTGTTAGCATTTTCCTGCTCATGCATTCGATTCAACGTAGTGTATTCAGTATTTATCTCTTATCTGCTCTCGCCAGGTACCTCATCGCATACGTACTGTTAATCGATATCGTGCTGCCTTGCACTTGCGATATCAGATATTATCGCACTTGACATCTCCTCACTCTCCTAGCCGGGTAACGCCGTATACGAGGGACAGACTAGCCCTTCGAGCCACACCCAACAGAGCAGCCAGCTAGCTTGCATCGCCGGTGTCGACTTTCGGGATCTCGCCAGTCCAGGTTGCTCGAGTCTCTTCCGAATCGGTGGACGCTGCGCGATTTCTCCTGCGTCGGAGTATATTATATTATCAGTGATATATAGCAGTCGCTCGGCGGGGTTATATACCTTTCTTCCCTTCTTTCGATATATTATCTTCCTGAGGATTGCACTATTTATTGTGGTGTTCTCGTTTCGACCCCGCTGCTTGGTGTATTGTCCTGAAGGTACTGCAAGATATAATCGGTCTGCGTTGTTCGGAACAGCACGTAAGTCAGCTCTAACTACTACTCTACTTTGCTGCTCGTGAATCGATTCTGGCTGGTATCATCTATTGGATTTCAAATCATGTTATCGGGCACTGGTCGTCTGCTTGTTTGCAGCTGGTGCGATTGTTCATCGTTGTTCCGTTGCACCCGCACTACCGGTCTTTTCCCTTCCCTCCCAATGCCCCGTTCTGCATCGCACATGCAAGTTGCCTAGCGGCCGGCCGTCGACCGCCAGCCAGACAGCCAGCAAGAGGAGGTCGAAGAGGGCTCCCACACTTCCGGTTTGGAATTCAGGCTGTATGACGAATGCTGTAGCTCTTTCTCTCTCTGCTTGTAAATTTTATTTAAATGTAGCAGCGAACCTTGAGCTTGAGCTTGCTTGCTTGCAATGCATGTTGTGCTTTGTAATTGCTTGATCGATCCCCGCCTGTCGACCGTCGCACAATCGGCTGCCTGCTGATTGTCATTATACGTCGTTATCTACGCTGACGTTCACAAACCTCCGTAGACGCTTAAGCTTGCCTACTCGGTCGCTGGAACAACTTACTTGTCTACCTCCCTCGTTTCTAACCCCGCCATCACCATCAACATCGCTCATCGCCGGATAACCCACCGTTCGATATTACCACTTTACCATCCGCAGCAGCTGGAATTGTATAGCAGTTGAAATGGCGCCATTACACGTTTCCTCGAGCCCGGATCATCTGCTGTCTAGCCCGCAGCCAGACTTTCTGCATCGGCCGGCGGTCCGCAAGGTGCTCCCGTTCGTCAACGGCGGCCTGGCGGGAGTCATGGCTTCCTGCGTCATTCAGCCAGTCGGTACGATATACCCTCCACACCTTATATTCTAGATATTATATCCAAACACACGGAACATACGTCTGACGATATGTAGACATGATCAAGGTCCGGATCCAACTGGCCGGCGAGGGCATGAAGTCCGTCGGCGGCCCAAAGGTCACGCCCATCTCCGTCACCAGAGAAATCATCGCCCAGGGCAAGGTTCTCGACCTGTACTCCGGTCTCTCGGCGGCGGTCCTGCGACAGGTCGTGTAAGTTTCCCCGTCGCATGCATTTTCCAAACTCGGAGCGGAGTGCTGATAGGAGCGTACAGCTACACGACCGCCCGCATGGGATTCTTCGGAACATTTATGGAAAACATTCAGACGAAAGCGAAGGAGCAGAATCGCAAGGTTACGTTTGGTGAACGTGCCGGCGCCTCTTTGGCAGCAGGTGGCCTCGGTGCATTAATGGGGTACGAGATCCTCAACCATCCACTCCCTCAGCTTCTCCCGGCCTGAATAGCGTGTTGACGATATATCAATTGAACAGAAACCCAGCCGATCTGAGCTTGATCCGAATGCAAAGCGACGGCCTGCGCCCCATCGAGAAGCGCGAGAACTACAGATCCGTCTTCGACGCCCTCAAGCGCATATCCCGCAACGAGGGTATCTTCGCACTATGGGGCGGCGCAACCCCCACCGTCATCCGCGCCATGGCGCTGAACTTCGGCCAACTCGCCTTCTACTCCGAGACCAAGGCGCAGCTGCAGAAGACCAATCTAGCGGCACCCGTCCAGTTCTTCGCGGCCTCGTGCGTCGCCGGCTTCGCCGCGTCGGCGTTCAGCTTGCCGTTCGACTTTATCAAGACCCGATTGCAGCGACAGACTCGCGATGCGAGCGGGCGACTGCCGTACAAAAACATGGCTGATTGCGCGATGAAGGTCGTGAGAGAAGAGGGGGTGCTACGCTTCTATCGTGGCTTCGGGACGTACTTTATCAGAATTGCGCCGCACGCTATGATGACGCTGCTGTTCGCGGACATGCTCGGCGTTCTCACAAAGTGATCTGCATATACCCGCGAGATGGTTCTGATATCGTCACTCGCAGGAGTTTTTCTTCCGTTCGCTTTCCTTGATTCCATTTGTTTCTTTCTCGCGCGTTATGGATATCCAAAGGTTCGCTGGCGTTCAATCGAGTTTTCCTTCCTGGTTGTTAGGCTATTTGCCTTGTTAAATTGGTTATTTAGTTATGCTTCGAGTCGCTCGTTGCTTGTTTCTCGTGGTGTACGCTTGCTTGCGAGCATCTCCTAGCGTACGTTCTCGTTCGCGGAATCGGTATTCCATTCTTTACGTATGATTCCCACCTGCACGATTACAGGCTTATGTCACAAGTATACCATTTTGCAGATTGCGCTTTTCCTCTTCGTACTAGAGTTTCCTAGCTGAGCTCGGTCTCCTACCGCCATGATCTGATTTGCCTGATTTGGAGCTCTCGAGAGCTGAACTTGATCACCGTTCCCTATATATTGTATAACGCTCATGCATACGTTGCGCTCTTATGTCTAAATATCTGGCCTGAGGGAGTGTACATGTACATGTAGAATTGTGTACGGAATAGCTCGAGTTGTAGACGTTGGAATTTTGAACACGAAAAGACCTCAACGCATGGATTGCTTATGCTTGCTGCTGCCGACAAGCCTTATGGCTACCCTCGGATAGCGCTACATAGCTTGGCTGTTAACTGCTAGTGGGATGGCATGAGAAGGTTGTCAACCAACGGGCTCGTGGACGACCACCTGCGATCTCGGGAAATACGTCGGGTTAGCTCGGGCTGAAGCAGCGACGGCGAGCTTAGCCTTATCCGCTCTTTCCTAGTTGCTACTACACTGTCGACTCGGTGGGGCGCTGAAAGCCCCGCTGTGATCGACCTGCGGGCTACGTATTTGTATGTACCGATACGTCGATAGATACACTTTCAGAAGTAAACGACGATAATGCCGCCGACTACGATACCTACTGACGGCCAGAAGGCTGAGCAACCGCATGTGCAGGCTGCTGGTCAGCATCATCCTCACCATCATCCGCATCGACTGTTCAAGGTCTATGTCACAGGTTTCGGGGTATGCATACACACATATATATAGCCCATATATTCTGACGATATATTTGTTAATGTTTAATTAATATAATATAAAACAGCCCTTCGAGAAGATACCAACGAACGCATCCTCCCACGTCGCCTCCCACCTCCCCTCTGTCCTTGACGAAAAATACATCAGCCACGCCCCCGCCGCCGTCAAGGCTGCGAACCTCCAAGTCTCCATCATCCCACACTTCGAGCCGGTCCCCGTCTCCTACGACAAGGTCACGAAACTCATACCGACGCTCTACCAAGATTTGCCGGGTGTAGACCTCTTCGTGCACATTGGCGTCGCGCCGTTCGAGCATTACCAGATCGAGACGCGCGCGCGGCGGAGACCCTACGGACCGCCGGACGATAATCCGGATGGAAGACGGGATGTGGATGGGCGGTGGCCGGATGGTCATTCGGCGGAAGGCGCGGCGGGGGGCAAGGTGCCGGATGAGGTGACGGAGATTGTGTCGAGTTTGGACGTCAAGGGTATTTGTGACGTTTTGGCCAAAGTCAAGCAGGAGCATGACGAGAAGGTGCGCATAACTACTTATCTACTCTCAACATATACCCGCGGTCCGTAAGTACGGTGACGAGATGCTAACAGAACGAATATTCATGGGATGCAGGGCGCGGATGAGTCGTGGTACCCGCCACAGGCGTCGGACGACGCAGGACTATACCTGTGCGAATTTATCCTGTACAACTCCATGGCGGAGGCGGTCTACGACGCCACGTACGAGAGCGAGTATCCGGAGTCCCAGCCCGTTTCCGACCCGACTTCGACGCCGCCGTCGACGTCGCGGGCGGTTTTCATTCACATTCCGAGTAAGATTGAGGAGGAGTGGCTGGAGAGGAGTTTGGAGACCGTCAAGCGGATTATTGGCGCCATTGCAGTTCAGCGGGCCAGTCGATGGATTGATTAATACCGATTTCTCAATAATTTACTAGCCTAGCCGTGCCAAAGATATCAATATCAATATCATCTATGATCACCCTATACCCTATAGCTATGCAAACTCAGATTCACCAGCTTAAGCGTATCTGTTGGATTTCAAGAGATTTATGTAGCACGTTCGGAATAAGCCGGCGGAAAACGCACTCCCCAGCATCATTGGTCTAATGGTTAGGATTGCCGCCTTCCATTTGTGGAGTCTTCGACGAAGTACACGCAGTTTGCGGTAGCGGCCGGTTCGGGTTCGATTCCCGAATGATGCATCCCATAATCATCTTTTTGCTACAATTGTCGCCAGAATCGGTCCAATTGATATAATTTTGGCATCGTGATGGTTGTAGACATGTGGTAACAGGTTGGTCGTGTGTAGGTTAGCTACTTAGTTGTTTTCTTCGCCCCAGCTGATAAGCCCGGCCAGACTGCCCGAAATCGGCGGTTAGTTACCCAATACTACAGGTAAGTGTAGCGCGCAACAACCTCGACATGCAGGAGATACTCACAAAACACCGTCCGTTCTACATTCCGCCGCGACACGTCGACGGTATCGCCAACCGCAACAATTCTCCCTCGACTACCCTTCTCGATGAAGCCGTATCTCCCGAATATCGGTGAATACCCGTGTCCCGGATCCACTCGCCGCTTCATATCCGCCAGCCGCTTCAACATCTGCTCTGCGACAGGCAGCTGCTTACCGGTCACGTAATCGACGTTCAGACTCTTGCATCTCCCACAATTCGAAGTGAGCAGTAGCCGCTTCACCGTGTCCGCTTCGATACCGTCATCAGGCCCCTCGCCGCCCCGAATCGCAAGCTCGGACCAGAAGTCTTCTTCGAACGCCGCCATCTCGCCATCCTGCGAGGGCCCAATGACGATGTTTGGCCGCGTCTTCGTCATGTCCAGCGGCACTGCTCTCTTCCCTCTGTTCAGCTCCTCCAGGCTGACCTCAGACGTCACCAGCAGCGGCGCGCAATCCGAGAAGTGCATCGTATACTCTGCCTCGCCCGTCTTTCCGTCATCCGACGAAGAAGAGCTACTAGAACCAGAACCAGAGCTATACCCGCCCATAGCCCACGCCCGCGTTAAAATACCCCCAGCCAGCCTGCCCACCATCGTGAATCCAGACGTAGCAACCGTAGACACCGACCACGCGTCCGGCGCAGCGGTAGACGCGCCCGTAACATGCTCTTTACCCGGCGTTAGATTACCCAAGGACTCGCGCGTGCTATCCCCAATATACACCAGCTTCGTCGGGAACCCAAGCCACCGCGTAAAGAAGGCCTCAAACTCGAGTCCCATATCGTAGCCAACGCATCTCGAGCCGTGTAGATCGAGGTCGAGCGGCTGCAGGGCGCTATACTCCGCAGCAGCCGGCACATCAATCGACATCTTCACATGCTCGTCACGCGCGTCTACATCTCCACTTTCCCCATTCGAGCTCTGGTCAGCTGGCGGGTTATACGTCACCCGGATATACTCTGGCGCCGCGTCAGTGGGGTAGAACGCTGTCGTGAAAAGACAAAGAGCATCAATCCGTCCGATTGTGAGGTGCTTATAGCTGTATTTGACATCGTCGCCACCGCCGTCGTCGTCAGTCTGCACGCGGCGGACCAGCATGTATTTCCGGTCGTAGGCAAGGCCTTGTGCGGTCAGCGTTGCGGAGGAGACGCTGCATCCGCGGAGGGATTTGATGGGGTAGATGTATAGCTGCGTGCAGGTGTATCGTACGCATTTGTCCAGCGAGACGTCATGTCAGCATTGGGTATACACCATTTTATATCATCTAGTAGCTAATGGATATTGCTTACCCGGGATATCTTCATGGTAAGTGTCGATCTGCACAAATGCAGTGATGGGTGTATACGGGTAGATTACCTAGGTAGGTCGGCTCTGTCGAAGCTCTCGGATCTCATGGATGTGGGAAATACGGGTGGCGGGGTCAGGTATGTAGAACTCCGCATGCGGGTGAGTCGTTATATATATCAGGAATGGATGGTTGTATGTGGTGTTACATGTACGAGTATCCGCGTGTGCGAGGTAGCTCAGGTCTAGCTTTGGCGTGCATGATCCTTCATGTATCTGAGTCCGGTGGCATTCGCTATAGCGCTACCGCAGGGTTTAAGATTCAAACATCTAGTACTTGCAGAAAACCAACAAATTGTAGCAACTCCCATGCCTATGCAGTGCGGTTTTGCTCTCGAATTCACAATCCAACAAGATGTACTGCCGACTCGAGTTATGCTAGGCGACGTGGCAACCGCTCAACTTACGATACGAGATCAGGTCTTGTCATCATGCATATACACACCGTGGTAAATCGCATAGACTATAGTTACATAAAATATGAAAGCCGCTTCGAAGAAAAAGATGGAAGAGATAGTTGGAAGATGGTCGGCCGTTAATATCAACGAAAGGCTAGCGTTCAGATGCTATGAAATATGGGAGCAAAAAAAACAAAAAGCAGAAAATGCTATGACAAAGCCGCACGAGGTAAAAGCTTCAAATAGAGACATCATACATCCCGTTATCTCGTTATCTCGAGCTGTAAAACAGCTTACATAATGACTACCCGACAATGTTAGCCCAAATACTTCAACGGTGGCACTGGGGGGGGGGGGGGGGGGGGGGATTAAACTTACAAAGCAAATCGGTATCTAGCGGGTGGCTGCAGCTGAGCTGTGGCTTCTGAGAATATTTGCCGCCGAGTTCGTCCCGCAAACTGTTCAGCATCTGCTTGTAGCTTTGGTTTGGGTTTTGGGTTAAGCATTTTATGAATGCCCTGTTCGCGAATGTGTTAGCCGTCCGAATTCGTGCCACGCAGGTTTTCAGGTATCACAAACCTCGACATGACTCCTCCACCTTGGTCGTCAGCTCTATACATTTCGGTAAGTTAGTCAGCTATTTTCTCTTTTCCCTTAACTTGATATTCAGTCTGAAAATGGCAGATAGACGTACGAAGTCTGCGAGTCTTTGCTTCCACTCCATTGGATGACGTCCGCTGGACTAAACTTCAACTTCTTCGCTCGCTCACCAGCACCCCTGCCCGTAGTGGCTTTGTTGATGAATTCGAATGTCCCCTGCATCACGCCTCCAATCGTCAGGCTCCTAGGCTGTACGACGGCGCCCAGCAGTCCCATTCCGGCTTCTTTCAGCAGATTCTGCTCTTTCAACGTGCCCGCTGTCGAGTAGATGAATGGTAAATCCAACGCTGTACCCGAGTGGCAGCTGTCAAAGATGGCAGTAAGGCGAACACCGGGCTTCAGCGGCTTAACCATGATATCATGCATCAGGTCGTCGACAATGTGACCTTTCGTCGCATAGTCGACGGGGTAGATAGTTTCGTCATAGCCGTCGGCTTCGTCGCCGTCGAGGTCTTTGACCTGACCTCCGTGTCCCGAGAAATGGAAGAAGAGCGAGTCATTGGGCTGCGCATCCTGGACCAACCATTTCATTGCGCGGAGAATATTGTCGCGCTTGGGGACCGAGAGAGGGTTGCTTTGGTCGTCGGTTAGGATGACCATGTCTTCCGCCCTGTACTTGTAGGATTGTATCAGGAAGTTCCGGACGTTCATCACATCGTTGATACATCCGCTAAATGGTGCGTTAGCTCTGCTCGGTCACTCGAACTAGTTTTTGGTAACATACTTGAGCTGCCTCTTGGTGTTAAAGTAGTTCTAAATACACCAGTTAGCGATCCGATAGAGATGATGTCATATGACGAAGCTAAGCACCTACTATACCGATCACTACGAGAAAACCTCTGTTAGTAAACCATTGCTACTGCCGGGTTCAGTGCAAAAATTGGGAAATACATACATAAGGCTTTCCTCTTTCCTTGGCAGGTACTATGCTGATATTGCATTCCCTGTGCCTGTCCTGCCGGCCTATAAGTTTGCATAGTATTCGGCGGGGGCCTCGGGCCGGTCTGATTCCTCGTCCATTGGTTAGTGCTATAGGACGGGAGCTGTCCCGGCTGCGGGTAATGCATCTGCCCCGGCGCCGGAGAGTGCGGAGGTGGCATCGTCGAATGCACCGGAGCAGGTGCCATTCCCCACTGCGAGCCAGAGGGACCAGAGGGGTATGGCGGCTGCGGTGATGGCGCTCTATAACCGGTTGGCGGCACAGGACTCTGCGACGGATATGGTGGTTGTCCATAGAACGAAGGCGACGGCTGAGGGCTGCCGTACGGCTGAGGACTTGGGTATCCTCCGGGAGGTCCATAGCCTTGTGGAGGTGGTTGTTGATACGGTGGATATGGCGATGGAGACTGTCCATATGGTTGCTGTTGATTAGGGTAAGGTGGCTATCGGTTGTGAAGTACAGTCAGCATTCACTTGTTCATTCAATAAAGCTATCAATATCCCGACGGCCAGGATGCCCTCAGTACAAAGATGCACACGAGACCCACCTGTCCGTTCATGTATCCGGAACTGGGCCGTGGAGGAACCGGAGGCGGCGCTCCGCCGCCGTAGAATTGACTATATATATGCACACAAGATAATATTAGTACATGTATACATTAATATACGATCGTCACGACGCATGCGAGCTTCTAGCCGGGTGGCAGTGTCGCTCGAGGTCTGGAGCACATACGATGTAGCATAGGAATCGCTCGGACCATTCGGTTGATAGCCGTACGACATGTATGGATGTGTGGTGGTAAACGAGCTGGCTCGCTAGGAAACCTTGACTTCGAGAACGTTTGACTTTTTTTGGAGCTGGCGACGGCGATGCGGCTGGAATCCGTGAATAGGTCGAGAGGTTCGGGATTCGATTCGGATGGTTTGTTTCTGGGGTACCCCGATGCTTCGAGCCAAGGATATAGCGTGAAAACTGGCCGGCGGGGCTGTTGGTGGGGCTTCGTTCGAAAATAGCCGACGGGTACTGTGCGATCTGGAGGTTTTGTATTTCGTAGATGATGCGCTCTTCGTGAACGGGAACTATCTGAGATCGGATGCTTACTGTTGTATCGAACTCAGCTTCGAGGATCTATCGAGTGTTATATTTGGAGGAGCGGCGCCGCAGCTGTCTTGCTGAATGCGCTTTTCTGCGTCATCCTCGTTCAGGCGGGCGCTGGGCGCTGACACATTTTCGCAGAACCATGCAGAAAACAGGCTGCTATTTTCGATCCGCCCAGCCCCGCCGGCTTTGGGCTTCTGCGGTTGGCCAGTTGCAAAGTTGCCGACTGCCGAGCTGGCGACACGGATGGGGCGATCTCCGGAGCTTAAACGAGTATTCGGGCGGGCCCCCGGGATGCATCTTACAGCTGGAGATCAGTTCATTCTGACCAGTTGAAGCCGACGACAGAACCATCTACAGTAGAGGATACTCGTAGAATACAACTTGGATGTCTTCCTAGTCGAAGTCGAAGAGGATCACGATGTCCGTGTTGACAATTTAAAATAACACAAAAACAACACATGCATCGCAGCAACCTCTGCGAGCTGTATCAAGGAGTACCATATTGGATCTTGTGTTACAGACTTACCACCTGTTAGATCTCCCCTCTATGTCTTCTTTGGGATGCTCTGATATCTGAGCTCGATGAGGATGTCTTGAGGTCGACAGCATCGCGTTCAACGTCCTAAATTCGTACGGTTGCAAGGTTAGATGCGCATCTTAATATAATGTTAGATATATCCCTGTCAAACCTGGTCTATACGTATATATACATCCTCAAGTCCTCAAGCTAAGGTGCATCTATGCCTAGGAACATGGGATCATCTTTTCGTGCAGTTAATTAAGAGTCACATGTATTTTCAGTATACTAACTAGTATTTCATCAGTAAAGCTCGTGATACAAGGATACATCCGCGGCATTGAACTTGGATTACCAACCAACAATGTCGACATGTCGCAGCGTCTCGTCAATGGGAAAGGTAGGTAACATACCTATCCGACCAGATATATTTAGCATCAGAAACGCGTTTTCTTTGTTTCATGTTTGCAAGCATGGCATCGAATAAACCCAGCAATGTAGGTACCCGCGGGAATTTATGGAATGTCGACAGACGCGTGCCTGTCCATTAGTAAGAGCTTAGCGACCGAAAAAAACTACACAAATACCGCGGAAACTTCAACTTATGACTTGCTAGGCTACTTAGTAGCCTTAAGATTTAGTAAGAGGCCTACGTTTATTCAAGTTACGTCCGTCATAGGATATCATTCTAGATAATTCAAGCAATTTGTCTTGGTCTAAGAGACGATAAAGCGCTTACAAATGTGATCGGTTGGGAATTCTGTTAAAGCATATACTACATGCGATATCAGTTGTATCTTGATTCCAGAAAAGAGGACCTCTGCAATGACTGCCTCAGCTCATGAATCAGACCGCATGTCGCCTTTGAGCGTACTGTTGGATGTTAATGGACTCTTAAGGCAAGATATGAGTTCTCCATTTCAATCATCAGCGATCCATGCTGGAAACTCTTGTGTCCGTCAAGATATATCAATAATTAACCATTCACAGACACAGCTCAACCGTAGTAGAACGTCGTTGCCCACCATGTACCAGAGCAGCTTCGTCGGAGCTTATTCAGCTCCGAGTGCATCAGTCAATGGAGAGCTACAGGCAGCAACGACGGACATCCTGGAAAGCATCAATGGGGTACCTAGATCGAGAATATGCTCTGCAATTCAATGCGCCAAGCCGTAAAGTCATGGCCCCGTGTGTCCCAGTTCCCGTATATGATGTCAAGGTTATATTAGACATCGTAAGTCAAGAACATCCACGCGGAAAATGACCAGCATCTTACGGCTCTTCTAGGGTTTGGCCCATCCCGGCCCTACTGCGGCCTGCTGGGTCCGCACGCCTTAAACACAATAGGCAGGGAAGCAAGGTGATAGGGAAGTAATACAAACAATACGTGGATTTCTCCGCTTCGCCAGGTTGATATCAGGGTCTCGAGAAGCCATGCCGTGAAATGATATTGCGACCGCAAAAAAACCCGGGGTTCAGAGACATGTACCTGCGAACATTTACAATTCGCCTGCTCGGACGGCATTTACCGAGGACTCATACCTGCCTTCGGGGGCATCTGGAACCTGGTACCAAGATTCCCGAATCGTGAGCTCCTCGCGTGTGCGATATCTCCGCTCGGGAATATTCGTACGCAGACGGGGCAGAGCAGATTGAGACAGTAAGACGTGGCTGATGATCAGATTGAAGGCTGGCAGAAGAGCCGGTGATATAACAGCTAGCTAGTTAGTCTCGGGGACTGCTGGCCGGTATCATGATACTCACGCATATCGGGTTAGTAGTAGTCGTAATAATCAAGGCTTAGGCCTGTATAGCCTTGGCCTTGATAAAGCTGCAGCGAACAGGAGTTCAGGGAATGCAAGACAAGCATTATGAGTGTCGCACAATATACTATACTGGCTTTGGATGTCTAGATCCGGTAGTAAAGGTCCCGCGACTGAGTAACGACTTCGTCAATCAAAAGAATTCTTTTGCAACAAACTCGAAAGATGTAACCGTTGTTTTAAAAGGATCTGGCAGCTGTCAATGGTGGTGATTTCGGCACAGATGACACATGTGGAGCTTGGACATTTTCGACGTTTGTGTTGCCCTTTGACATGCGGCAGGATTCAGTCGATCGATTCGAATTCAAGCGTGTCGGCGCCGATGCAAATTTAGATCTTTAACCTGTGTCATATTGTTTTAACGCCTGCATCGGGAGGCGAGTCTAGAAACCCGGGAATAGAAAGACGGACCTCGCCGCAGAACTAAGGTTTTGCCTCATCGATTCGGGAAGACAGCTGTACAGGCGAGGTGTCATGCGACATGTTGTATTACGCCGCCGATAGGCAGTGTATAGATTATACTGTAACGCTCGAACGTCACCATGAGGTTCGAGACTCATATTACAATACAAATCTTAAACCCATTCAACTCCTAAAGCCTAGCGACTTTGGCAGCTTCACCAATTAATAATCCAGCTTTCACTTAGGAAGGAGGCTGGTCGCAATTTGGGAACGACGCTTTGGCAGCTTCGCTCAGTCAATTTCCGCAGATGTCAGATCTAGCTGCCGGTTCTCGAAGCCTTCTCTCAGACGGCCGAGAAATTGCATCGATCTCGTGTCAAATTTTTTACCTGATATTTTCCGTGTGTGGATACAAAAAAGGGGCATCCGAAATTAATCCAGAGAAATTGATGGTTTCCTCTTCGGGTCTGGTGGGCACCGCCCTTTTCCCGCCATTCATTTTTCGTATTTACCCCGCCCGCTGTGCGTGCTTTGCCTCCCGGCCGAAATGTTTGTGCTATTCTTGTGTGAATGACTGACCATGAACATGCATCCGAGTGAACAGGAACAGAATCGCATTCAGCATACGCCTGAGATCTTACGCGGACGACTCAAAACCTGCGGTGGCCCGACGACGAAGGTTAGGCCCGCATAAATTTTGGCCACGGCCAAGAATAGGGCTTGATATCATTCATTCGTCAAAGCCTCAGCAGGTTGCCGGGCTGGAAGTTGGCGGAAACCGGTTGGTAGGAGCTGACGGCCGGCAACACCTGTTGGAATATTGATCCACTCACGGGACAGATGGCTGATGCAATTCACCGGCCATCTTCTCGGAGGGTACCGTGGGATTCGATCCACTTGTTCATGCTGTCGGGCACGGCAAATGCATGTGGATCTGGGCCCAGGCCGTTGCGAAGAGTTCAGGTTGTATTGCAGCAAGAGAACGCGAAGGAACCTTTTCATGGGGATGTGATAGGCGTCAAACGCGAGGCTGCTATTGGTCGTCGGCATGTTGTGGATGGGTGCCTCGGTAGAACTTGCATCGCCATCGAGAGATCTGTTCTTAGCCGTTTTTTATTCTGTTAATCTTCACGTGGAGCTTGCCGGATTCCTGGAAACATCTGTCGGTGAGCGCGAACGGTTACGTCTACCGTCGCTGTAGACGGCCAACAGCTCTCGATATAGATTGTCTATTCGCGGAGAACCCCTCGGCCGCGATGCTCGTGCCGTCCAATCGAATGCCGGAGGAATGGAGAGTTGCTGTTTCCTTTTCCGCTGAGCTTGATACCAGCCGGGCCTCGTGGTGGGATTCCTCAGCAGGCCGTCCGCAAATAGAAAGCACGAATGGAGCGCAGTCCCAAAAAACAAAACGTAGGAACATGGGCTGGTGGCGATGATTGCTTTTTTCTACAGTGTGCAGCGTTTTTCTTTTTGTATTCCTTTCCCTGCGTGTGTGTGCAAGGAAGCGCAAATTAGTCTGGGGTTAAACTTAGAAACAAGACAGGAACAGGACTTTGCGCCCTCTTGTTCACGAGTGATAGAAGCATCCCCCCAAGACATCGGCCACGCTGGTTTCTGGTACATGTCGAATGTTGACAAACTGCGCATTCCAAGCAGATGCACGCCAGTCTGGCGGCCAAAAGTCCTTTCGAAGACGGCAGTCAACAAGTCACTGGTACATCCATCTTCCCTGATATCGATGCAGCGGCCGCTGCTCTGCAAATTGCCATGCGACCATTAGTTAACATGACATTCCTTTTTGCTATGAATAGACCTCGCCCAAGCGTCTGTACCAGTCCAACAAGTCCTTCCCCTCACGACCAGGTTGGTATTTTCTTTTGCCGCCCCCGTACAGGCATGCAGATGGGTGCAGCTGCGCATGCTCTCAAGTCCCGCTCCACAGCACCGAGAAACAAAAGGCATCTGGCTCCCACCCCTCTTGCCCTTCATTCTCTGCCTGCCCTTCTATCGATATATCTTCCGATACATACATATATATTATCTGGGCCCTGGTGTATATTGCCCTAGTACATATATACCACTTTCCGCCAATCTTCGATTTTCCCTATTCGAAAAAGTTGAGGGCAACACCATCATAGGATTGATCTAGTATACGATTTGACGACAACCAAACAAAATCATTTCCTTTATCACAGCCCCCGGCTTGCTTGATTGATCACATCAAAGCCTTCTCTTCGATTTTTTGGACTGTGCTGTTGAATCTGCGACATCAACAAGACACTTGCCCTTGATTTGCTTCTCATCACTGCAACATATATTTTATATACTCTCCCTTTGGGCGTATAATCATAGTTCCGTGTAGTCCAGGATGGCTACTCTCACAGTCCGACCTCTTCGACCAGCTCTTTCCCTCCCTCCCGCAATCTGCAATCCTCAAAATCGACCTGCACCTGCAAAGCTGTCCCTATTTATCCCGACATCGATAGAAACGACCCCTCTCAATGTCTCTTCGCCGACAAGTAGAAGCTCGGGCACACCGATTGTTGCAAAGAAGCCCAAGCTGTCGCTGAATTTCGGAAACGACACCCGAAGAACATTCGCTTCATCAGGATGCTTCAGCTCGTCAAGACTATCTAGTTGCAGTCCCAGCGATAGTGAAGTCACTGCTTCGCAAGAGGATATCACATCGAGAAACACTATTGTCAACACCCATATTTCATCAGGCTCTTACAATGGAGACTATTCGTGCCGGTGGACCCGGACCTACTCCTACCAAGAGGTCTCTGGACGACGATCGATATTGAAAGGCTCGCCGTCTCACTCTCCTTCTCAATCACCTTCCTGCGAGTCGATGTCCCGTAATGTAACTTTCGAGCTCGAGCATACTATCATTCCTTCTGATGATGAAGAGTATGAATTTATCTCGAGTCAAGACCACATGGAAGATATTGAGAGTATGTCACCACCCTCCGCAACCTCTTCCATCGATTCCGAAGAATCCGAATCCGACTCCGAGCCCAAGACACCTGTCGATGATGAAGATACCCGAGGTCGCACCGTCGATAGATTTGCAACTGCGTTGTCCCGGAGTGGGAAGTGGAGACGACCAAAGCGGGAATGGGTATGGACACTTGGAGGATCTGACAGCAATGATATCATGCAAGAGTTGGAATACAGCAGCGCCAATCTCATGCATGTTGAGGCAATATGATAACTGAACCGTCTGTGCCTTGTTTTTGCAACATTTCTTTTCTAACATTTTCCTTTCTATCTTTATTTCTTTATCTATTTTTCATCATCTCCTTTGTCACTGCATGATGGTTTAGCGATTATCGGTATTTCATTTGGTAGCATTTACACCAAAGGTTTGGGATACATTTACAGAAGGCCACATCGGCCATATCATTCATTCTCTTCACTTCATTTCTTTCTTTATTCTTTTATTTGTCAATACTTTTTTCTATCTTTCCCATCCTTTGACTGGGAAAATACTTCTCCTGTGTGCCTGGGGACGCGAGACTCTTCTGCTTGATTGTGTATTGCAGATGTACCTGTTTCACACCATCATTTCTCCAGTCTCGTCCAGGCCTTTCTTTGCCTATGGGCGGTTTTCTTATACTTTCTTGTTCTGGATACCCTTTTTCAAAAAAGATGAACTTTCAAAAGGAGAGAATAATCTAATTATCTTCATATCAACGGACTTTCTGTCCGCAAACTTTAATCAATCTGCAATTTTCCCGTAATATCAGATAATGATGGTCTCGTGAAACCAGACTGCCGTACTTTGGCTTGCGAAGATGTAATGTTCTAGGTATATTCTTCCAAACACTGCTGCTTCATCACGTTTCGAGTTGATCGCGTGTCAAGGTTTGGGACGGGACGTTAAATGAGATCGGCAGAGTCCGCATAGTCCCTCCTGTCATTCTGTATTATCCCGCTCCCAGCTTGTTTGATTCCCGCGCCTGTGGATAATTTGGATGGAATATTTCCGGATGTGGTATATATCACACTTACGAGTCGAGTATACAGTAAATGTTGTTTGTTGAGATTCCGTTCCCCTGTTTCACAGAAGTTTAGTTTCACACACCAAGCTACGCCCACGGCCGCGTACGGCCTGAGGTACCCACAAATCGATCTTTCGCTCAATGTCAAAACTTCACGACGGTTGCTGATCTGGCGACAAGGGCGAATGTAGGTGAAATTGTAATTTGTCAAATGCTTGCGTCGCCTCTGCGCACTTGCAGGATGATGGCAGGGTGACGGGAAGATTCGGGGTGCCCAATGTGTCCGCTTGCCCAGCATCAGTTCGAGGCTAAGCCAGAGTTGAAGAATACGGTGTAAGTATCTTGACAGCCACAGCGCCCGATCCTTTACTTCTGACATCGGCTCCGCTCTTTAGATACCAGGGTTTGTTTTCGATTACTCTTGGAGCAGAACGGGAAGCTCTATGCTATTATCATCAGCCGAATCCTCGTGGACACGACCGCGGATCCCAGCCTGATAAGCCACTTCTAGATTTTTCTAGGCTTCCACCATGTCATCAATGGGCAAACAATTTTGGCTTCAATCGAAGCCTTACACACACGGGGAGATACGGATCTGCGGAAAACAAAAACCACATTTGCTTCTCGAGAGACCAAGGGATCCTGTACAAATAACTCCTATCAACGACGGCTTCTCCAGTTTTCCTGTCGCTGTCCTTTCGTGATACGGGCCCCACGTACAATGTACGTAACAGCCGCTATTCGCAATTCGGCTCGTGACAAGAGATAAACAAACAGTTATATCACGGTATACTATCGCTTCGCAAACTGTCAGAGCCTTCATCATGAAACGGCTGGACCCAAACCCTACCAATCGCACCACAACGCTGAGCGGATAGCATGCTCAACCCAGTATCCATGCAGAAGCGTCTTCCTAAGCCTCCCCGATATCGCACAGCGTTCCAATACAAGCGCATCGTTCACGCTGATCCACCAGTCGTCTCATTGATAGTACCACAGCGCCATCAGGCACGGGAACTACGCCATTGCTTCCCTTCTCTCGCTCCAGAACGACCGTCCGTAGCTCACCAGTATCTCTTCGCCCTTTCGGACCCCTTTGAATCCTTTGGACCCATTGTTCACGACGACATATACTCCCATGATCCCCGTCTCTCGCTCCTTAAATTCAGCATTTGGCTTCGCTGCGATGCCGCGATAGTCATTTATCATGCGGGCTTCATTGCCTGAGAAACGAGCATCGATTGCTACCCCCCTACCGGTGCCCCCAACGTCTCGTGTAAGCACCAGATCGTAGTTTGATGCTTCGTCTGTGTCCTCCGGTGTCGTTTCGTGATAATGGCCAAGGTAGTCTAGAATGTGACTTCCTGGTGGGAGAGTCTTTGTGGCTGCAGATATAGAAAATAAAATTTACGAAATTCTTTGGTTAATTTTGGAGCATTATTCGTAATAACAACTCAGAAATAGCATTGATTCAAGCTTTATACGTGGACCCACGGGCGGACTAGGCGATCCGAGCGGTGACACGGGAATACTGCATCCACTTACCGAAGAGTCCGTATTCTCCAGCTGCAGGGTGCGTCTGATCTATGATTTGCTTTATACTCACATTTTCAGACGGAGTTCCTGCGAAACGTGGTCCCGGTTTCTGGTCGAACCCGAGTGGACCCAATACCGCGTGATCCAATTTCTTGGAGAGCGTCGGTCTTGTAAGGTATTTGATATTCTTTGGCCAATTTTTGACATATACCTTGGACCCCGAGGCCATTGCGTATGTTAAACAAATGCCAGCAGATTGAGCTTGAAGTACCGAGGTAAGATGCAGATAGTTCGATGCTACTGATCTGATGCCTGGAAACATAAGAAGTCAAATTAGCTAGCTATCCAGGCTCCTACCGATCCATAGCGATATAGCAACACGAACTACCTAGCTGCTCAGCCCCAAGCTAACCTCGTATTGCATATCGCTATGTGCTGGTCAATTTTTCAAGGTCGCACGGGATGTGTAGGACGGCGCTGACAAATTCATGCCACGATCGGCACTCGGTAGATCTTGATGAGCTCTGTAGACTAGGTTAGAAGCGAGAAGCATTTTTAACACGTTGTAAATTTGGAAGCGATACTCTATCCCAACACGGTGGAATCATGATCAATGTGTGGCTTCCAGTATAGACCTGCAATCCGCATATGCAATACGAAGATTCATATACACTAAATAAAACTAGATAGGATAGGAATACAATCCAGACAGTTGTGAATGCATGAGATGGTACATTCCAGAGTATTCTAGCGCGCATGTACGACAAGAACTCCAGGGACTCGAGCAGTTGAACTCCAATGAATTAATTAATTGTCAGATAAGCACGTGTTATCATCTCAACTAGAGACGCATTCCTGACTCCCGCAAGAAGTATCTTCGACGTTCCTCCGCCTCCTGGACCAGCTCAAGAGATAGTTTCAAGCTAGGTGCTAGATGAGCGTAATGCTGTAGTTCGGTAATAACATCCTTGAGCATCTTGTCGATATTATCTATAGAACTGAAGTTAGTTTGTCTCTAGCTAAAGGGGGTCTTTTTCTTTTATGGAGGAAGCATACCTGCAGGTGGCAAAACAGCAGCAAGAGAGGGAGACATTGTTGCGCCCATAACCAAAAGACTCTGAGAGACCATACTGTCCGAAACCGTTAATAAGCGATTACCGACCATATTCAGCGACAAGTTAGAAATAACTTACGAAAGCGCCCCTTGCCATAGATAGGGCATATGGCCAGCATGACTGTATACCGGATAGAGTGATTAGAAAGGTACTCCTAGATACGCGCAAATATATAATAGCAGGTCGCACCACGTACTGCTCTGTGATATGTTCTAATTGCCTTAAACACGCCTCTAGACATTTTCGACAGTTTTCTCGAACCACAGTATCCATACCCAACTTTTCATCCTTCAATACCGCATGAATATAAGGCCGGAAAATAATTGTCCGGCAAGCAAAATACCGGAGTCTCAGAACCGTTTGGATGGGGTTGCTCAGCTGGACTCGATGATGGGGAAATTGGAGCGCCAACGGCAAGCTCTCATACCACTGCGTCAATTGGTAGTCCAGTTCACCCACAATCGGGCCGAGTGTTGAGATCGATCTTTCTCTGTTGGCATCAGAGTAGATCAAGTGGCTGACACGGTTGAGAAGGCGCCTCAAAGCAATCTCAGCGAGAAAGTACCACAGATCGTCGCGGGCTCCAGCTGGGGAATCCTCATCTTCCATTTCAAAGCCACACGGAAGGCCTATCGACTCTTCGAACGTTATGATACCGGAATGCGGCAAATCCAACTCGGCAAGCAAATCGCTGGATTTGAATACACTATTATCAGCTAGATGAGTATTAAAATATCCGGAGCGGGGAGAGCTGGTGATCTACCTCTCGAATAGCAAGGCGTTCCAGAACACCCGTTCGCTAAGCTCTCTGCTGGATGTAGGTAGCAGAGCTGGAGGGTTTGTGGTGAGAAGCAATTGCAACTTCATGCTTATACTGCTCAGAAGCGTCCAAGCTTCCAACGGTCGTACAAGATAGAAGAGGTATGCCGATGTCAATATCATGCACTGCGCCGACAGCATCGTAGTCCTCGTCATGAGAGACGGAAGTAACGACCAAGCTGCGGAAAAGTACGACATGCCTGGTGGATCTTCATGAGGTGCGATCCGAGATATTGATCCTCTAGTACTGGCTTGTCCTAAGGCAAGGACCAGAAGAACGACACAACTCTCTGGACCGGTTCTAAATCCTTGTGACAGCGCCACCTTATACAGACTCGTCCAGTTATAGGGATTGACAACAGCATACCAAACGTTCACCCGCTCAAAATAGGCCTGAACATAGGCGTTGGTGTTGGAAAGATCGAGGTTCATGCTGGTGTTGAACTGAAGAGGCGGTCTGTCCAATTCGACTTGCAATAGTGTTTCCGGAGAATATGGAAGGGATATTAAGTGATTGATTTTGGGCCATTGAAGTAGGTTCAGGGCCGGTGTTGAATGGTGTTTCGGCATGCTGGATATATTGTTGATGTTCGACCACGCTCCCATTCCACCCGTGAGAGTATGTCCCATCCCGATATTCAGCTGTCCTAGACGATCGCCACTCATGCCGGTCGAGTGACTTATTGCCGGAGAAGCTGACATTGCCATTCCACTTCCCGGAGGCGTCGAAGGTAGGGCATTCTGCAATAAACTCTCGATTCGGTTCAGATGCTCCAAGATCAATTTATCACCTGCATCGAGTTTGATACCCGGCTCACGATAGATGCATTCTGCATTTAGCTCAATGCAAAGACGGCATTTTGGTCGTGAACCGTCGCACCGGGATTTTCTGGATCGACAAACCTCACACTACAAGAAACCATGTAAAGAATATCGATATATCAGCATATGCATGACCTGGTTTTAATGACCAATTCCATTTCGGACCTGTCGGGAGGTTGAACTTACGGCTATTGTCGCCCTCCTTCTAGGATATTCAACTCCGTCCGTATTCGATCGCTTTCGCCCGTTAGCTGTCTGCGATACAGCGCTCATCGGTGCCGGATCACCCGGGTCTGGGCCCTGAGAATCCGCTCGTTCCATTTCAGGTCGCACAATGGTTGATTCGGGACCCGTTGCTTGGGATGCGCGCCTTACCCCCTCGTTCCCATTGGATGGATTATTTCCATTGGTAGCCGCATCCGATGTATTGATCGTGAGCTGCGGTACGCTAGGCCCTGGTACTGCAGAGGGTGACGAGGCGTCCGGAGAGGACGTCATAGTGTTTTGAATACGGCTAAGCCGTACGAAAGCGTTTGCGTGATTCTGCGATGCTGATGTTGGTTTCCGAATGCCGAAGAGTCTAGATCGGAAACCACGCCGTTTGTTCTGGATATTTGAGTCCAACCTGAACGGACTTCGGTTGACCAGTATTGGCTCCAGAGCTGCGGCTAGGACGATGACCTTATAAAGTTTTTAGTATGGTATCGGTACCGAGAAAGATTTGGTTTTCGAGAAACTGGAGTAAAGTTGCTCTGGCCTAGCACCCAATAGAGTACCGGTATGTCCTGAGAACGTACAAAAATCGATGAGGGATAATACAATCTCGATGAGTTTTGTGGTCAGATGTGGTAATTGAAAAGACTACGTCAAGCTGGTCTCGGATAATCAGCCCCGTAAGTCAAATTATTGTCAGAACCTAATCTGTGTTCATGATAGGTAAAGCCAGATAGGTCTAGCCAATATCTGACGAGATATATCGATGCCTTTGCCAAGATAGAAACAATAAGATATCCAGGTGGTTTGATCAGAGGTGAGAAGTTGGGTGTCTGATCAGGGTCGGTTCACGTAGGTGTATTGTGAGAAATAAACGTCGCTATGCGGCCGTTCACAGATGTGTAGCCACGTGATGACCGGTTATAATAGGTATATACGATGACGAGTATCGCAGGGTACGCCAATGGAAAGACCGGAGCCAGGGATATCTCGGACTCCTCAATTGAGAAGTTGATATTGTTGTCGTACAAAGAGATCCAGATGGTGTCCAAATATGTGTTATGGCAGTCTTTCTTTGGTCCGTCTCATGGCTCTGCAAGCACATCGACCAGAAATGGCTTTAGTTGTTCTCTGTCCTGTAGACGAAATGAAATGTGACCGTTGCTGATCAATCGACACAGCTCTCAATGAAAGGGAACGCGGTCGGAGGAAGTGATCTTGTGTTCAGCTCAAGCAAGAGCCAACTACCTGCTGGACCCTCGATGGAAGTTAGCTCCAATATGCACGGCATATCTCACGTTTCGTAAACTCGTACCTAGGACTAGATGGTCACCGATCACACCAGAAAGAAAGCGGGATTTTCGGAAGGTTCAGCTTGAGAATCAGATGCCTTTTCCTAGATTCTTTCTAGATCAGAGGCGAGTGTAAGCTGATAGAGACGTTCATTTGATAGTTGGCAGACCTCTTGTCCCAAATTCCAAGAGATTCTTCAGTAGTGTGGTGTATTTTCTGCGACGCGGAAGACCAGGGTGGCTACAACTGCATGCGGGGTCAAATAAAGAGAAGTTTCAATCACGATGTAGAAGTTTAATGAGCAGCTCGCGATTACAGGGGGTTTGAATAAGTCTTTGTGGGCGAAAATGCAATATGATCTATGAAGGGAGGCTGGCGTGAGGACGCAAAACACCACCCACCTTGGAATAGCCGGGAAGTTCGTTTATTACATACCTCCCGAGGGACCCGTTAAGTTTGGATAACTACACAATGGGTTTTAAGTAATCAAATTGCGCAAGCATTTGACGAGCTGCCGAGGATGCGGTAGACTTTACACACTCGCGAGGGATCTGATATTGGTATCAGAGCTCGCAAGCAATGGAGCCCGGACAAGATCAGAGGTAACGTGTCGACCTGTGCGCGCCGTAGATCTATAGACTGGATGCAAATAATGATTTGGTTGCGGCCTTGCCAGACAGCATCAATTTTCTTTAAAACCTTGGAGCCAACGCTTGACGGCAGATATGTGGAACGAATAGCCGCTATATATCGGACCATGATGTGGGAAAGAACTCGGAGCTACAGAGTGGGTCATGCAGCAATCCGTCGACTAAAGCAACCTTGCTCCTAAAGTCATGGAGAGCATCCCGGAGGGCTAGTAAAGACCAAGAGTTCAGTCGATGCAGCGATGTAGGAGAAGACTCCACGTTGTTTGGGTTTGTCGGTTGTTCTAGATGTGCCAAGAACTTCTGTGCGCCGACTTGACCAAATGTGCCCTCGGATTGGAGGTAGCTTGCAGATCCCGGTGTGGGGTCTCATGCACATCGCTGTCCATGTGCTTGCGACTTCACGGATGCATAGTGTCAGAACTCAATTTTGCTTCACTCGGTGCTATGTGACCTCCTCAGAAACTACTTTTTGGTTCTGCATCAAGGCCGGCGAGGTGTTCTCAAAAAAATGTGCCAGTCCAATCACCAGGGTTTCTCTTGCTACATCAAACGGTGAACAGGAAATTCAAGCGATCAGCGCCGACAAGACTGTTTGATTTCGAAGAATGCAAACAGACAGCGAGACTTTGGTGGCCAGCTCTCGCATCTCGTATAATCAATCCCAGACGGGTGTGGGGAATTATTCTTCCAACTCCGATAGAAAAGTCTCGTGGTCTCTTCTCGAAAGTGCAGCCGCTCACAGCACCAAGTCTTCCTGAAACCTTCCGGCGTTTTAACCGGAAGAACCAACGCCAGGACCCACCAAGTTTGGGTCCGGGTCGTTGACACCCGGCGCACGGTCCATGGCTCGACACCAATCTCCAGCAGACGCCTGAATTCTGCAACTGAAGACTTTATGTAAGCCCGGTCACCAGTGACGCCCTGAATTCAACTTTCTGGTGCTCCGTACTTAGTAGTTACAACAATCATAGGCCGCATTGGTGAACACTGGTCAACACAGAATAATCTACCAAGCATTCGTGATCGGTTTGTCACACGTCGTTTATGTGTTCGTTGTAAATATCTCCTCTGAAACAAAACCCGGGCCTGCGTTGGGTTGAGCCGAAGCCTGTGTAACGTTATCTAGTACAGACGTAAGCAGTATACTAGTAGTTTGCCCTCCGAGCCTGAGAAGCAATATAATCTTGCGTGTGATGTCAACAATGCATTTCGCAGGCTATACCGGTTCAAAATCTCACATGGGAGGAAGCGGCATCCTTCAAAGATTGATGTCCCACTTCGCTACAGGCATGCAGTACAGACCTCGTCCCGAAAATTGAGTTCGCGAAGGCGGGTAAGGTAATTTTATAAGTAATAAATTTAGCGATTTTTTTTATTAATAAGACCGAATTCACGAAGGATCATAGGCGATTTATCGATATACAGATAATGCATACTGTATGCTTGATTCATTGATTAGCTATCCGATTTGTGGCTGATCAATCAGCTCGACATATATTGATTGCCTTGTTTATAACCTTCGACTAAAGTCTTGTCGAATGCGGACCGAGCTATGTTTTATACGATCACAATAAACGGCGGATTATTCTGTTTTGGATACTAAAGTTTATAATTATACCAAATGTAACCGATACCTGTACTCGTACTAAGTCCCTCTTGGGCCAAATTGCAAAAGCATCCGAGTCTCCTGGATGAATTCTGTGCTCGCACGTTAAAATAGCGCATGTTGATCGCGTCCATCTAATGTAGCCATTCGATTCCTTATCAACTGTGTACTAGCTGCTGTTATGATACTGCAGTATCTAGACATCTGTCACGAAATCTTTGTCATAAACCCCTGGATATATGGGGAGCCATAGATTGAGTAAAACTCCAGTTCAAAGATTGTTCCTAGCATGCTCAAGGACCAACTATCTCGGTAGCTACCCATCGATCCCCCATTCAAGCGTACGAATATGTACCTCTTCCTAGACATTCCTATGCCAGACCCCTGGATCCTTTCATCTCCCTCCCCCGAATTAATCAAAGAATATAGAGCCTGGTCATCTAGCCTAACGGTTGAAGAACAAGGCTTCCTGCTTCAGTATGGCTAACTACATATATTATCTGCATGTGGGAATGATCACCCGCGAAGCAATCTAAGAAGTGGATGTCGAAGGATCGACACGTCACGTATATTATTACAGTTCAATGGAGGGATGACTTCGTATATATTATGTTTGAAGCCAGTGATTACACGCAACGAACCTCGGTGCAGAGTATCTGTGTTTTGGCGAGGTTGGCAGGGGTTAGTGTAGGGATTTCTGATTTCGCAAGAGTATTTACCCGATCCCGGGTAATATATGGCTTGTCAGACATTGGGGGGGCGGGAATGAAGGCTCAATGAGCGTTCGTATCCAGGCGACCCCGCAAATAGTGTTTCTCGGGTATCTTTTGGGGCCACTTCATGACCAAAATTTCTTCAATACTCGCTCGGAAACTGCGTCGATTCTTTCGTTTAACAGGTGAGAACATGACCACTCAATGAAAACTCTTCGGTGTCTACCATCGGTATATGGTGGGTACTCTAGCCGCCGCAGATATATGTCCCGCCGCATCTGGGTCCCAAATATATAAATTATAAATTTGTGCAGGATAGTGTGCAGAAGTTGAGTGTCGATGATACCACTATGACCCTCTTCTATTGATGTAGAAGACTATCCAAGATGTGCTTAGCTTGAATGTACCATAGTCTCATCACATATTGATATGAATAGCTATGCAGTCCGCGCACTTTCTCCGTTAAAATCGATACTTGCGCTGAAGCCGAGAGCAAGCAAGTATAGGTAGGCGAATATATACACACGCGGAATAGGATCTAGGGTCGGGCGGTCCGAGATTCCCGTAGGACTCCGATACCTGAGCCTCTAACCAGCAATTGGGTAGGCGTATCCATGGCCTTTTCTAGTCTACCAATGTGATAACTCTATATATCCGGGGACATGGTTTACAGAATACTAGTCTACGATCTGACCTGGCTACACTGATAGTATCCAGAAAACCTCAATCTCCTGCGATATTCACATATATTGTTGACCACATAGCTCAAGTGACAGAGTTACTCTATGTTTGCGAAGAAACTATAAAGCGTTTCACTTATGCGAATCAGAATGGTGTGAAGATATCTACCACGAGCCAAGGAAAACTATGAGGCGCAATGATATGATAATCCAATATCTTTTGTGATAATCCAACATCTTTTGTCTAGCGAAGCGCGCTTTTCCCCTTTTTTTTTTTTTTTTTTTTTTTTTTTTTCTGCTTGTGGAAATTGCAATCGAAGACTCCGTTCGGTGAATTCTTATAATATCATGTAAATAGAGAAAACGGGTCGACGTTGTCAAAAGATGCACTCATAACGTTAACGGCTCGAACCTGACAACCCCTTTGCATTGATTCATGTATGTGATGTCACGAAGGCTCTTTCCGACAGTCCAGTGGCTAAAATGCCGCAGTCAGTTTCAATTTATGACCAAAAATCCGCCAATTTTGCCCACTCTGGAAACCCCATTGAACACCCAAGCCCGAGTATGCACCTACCTATGCGCCGCCGTTACAGGGCTGCTGTCATCTTGTCGAAGTTTGAATTTGGTCAAAATTGCCGCTAGAAGCAGCGAGATCTCAACCAGCGCCAAACTATATAGTGCAATCAGCCAAGTTAGGACATGAGTCTGTATTTGATATCGAAAGGATTATATTTCCCATACTGCTTCCCAATGCACCCTGATCAAACTGGTTAGCTAGAGAATGTCCAAGTGAAGTCTTATGAAGAAAGGCATACCTCTACCACCAGAACCAAAGCTCCAAAGTCTTTTTTCGAGCTCCCGTACTCTTATTCCATCTGCATCAGACTTAACGAGCCATCTCTCAGGCGTCCACTTAATACTGTCGACATTCCCATTAAACTCGACGGTGAGAGTCGAGTTTACCGCGAGTACCGAACAAGAAGCTAGAGTTCCAGCAGGAAGCCGGAGGCCATCCACCTCTCGACCTCCCTTAGGCACTACTCGGGGTAAGAGGTCTGAGATTGCGGGGTATACCAGCAGTGTCTCCTTTATAACACTATTCATATATGGGTTATTTAGAATCTCATTTATAGTTGTCACGCTCAAAGGGTGGTCGAAATTCGGTAACTTCGGAAGGCTATCCCTGACTTTATCTTGATACCCGTGGTTTGTAGGCAAAGCAAGCGAGTAAAGCAAGAAAGAAAGAGTGTCACCAGTGGTATCCATTCCTAAATTTGGTCAACTTGCCACTCTGTGTGTCTGCAACTTGTCTTCAGCTTACCAGCAAGGATATGATCCTGTTGATTATATCATATACTGTTATTCATCCGCTGAAGAGACAGCCATAGGCGAGAATGGAAATATCTTACCATAACTTCGCTTGCCCTACCAAAGTCGTCAAGCTTATTATCCTCTCCACTCCGGTGGTTCTCAATTAAGAGTTTGTGTGTTACATTCAAGCCCTCGGACTTTAGAGACTTGAGGCGTAAGATGTTTGTGTAGGCAAAATGATGAATATAGGTACCACCAATGTAGTTTGATATGGGGTCTTTTTTCCCTTGTATGATATGAGAAATGCGGGCGGCGATTTCGTTGACAGCTTTAAGGCATCGCAGCGCAAAATTAAAATTTGTCCACAAATAATCCTTCAGCAAAGTAATCAGCCTTTGTGGTACCACTGGTGAACATTCAATCTAGACTGGCGAGAGATATTACCCTGTGCCTTCGCTCTGGTCCGTACCAGCTGTTGATGGAATTTCTTTGGAGTTGTACATCTTCGCCGGGATTATCGATTCCACATCTCAATGTTCTTGTCCCTAGGTCATCGCCAAACACATGTGCCGTAATATTATCGCATGCATAGTAGATGTTGGGAACGTATATATCGACTGCATAACCGATCCTGTTCTCACATCGATGGCCTTCTCTTCGAACATATTCGAGATATTGTCCGGCGTTTCGCCAAATATCACCATTGGTGGCTTCTTTCTTGAGGACGTTGGTGAAGGAATATGAATTTGTAATCATTCGACGTCTCCATGAATGTTCTTCTGGAGCGAGGGAGGAAAACATGTTATATCTTCCATAGTGAGTGAACATGGCATAGAGATATCCTGATATATTGTCAGCAGAAGCAATATCAAGTCATTCAACTGTTCTGTCGAGGAATATGCGACGCAATGTACTTTAAGCTAGATTGTGGTTGATGTTACCTTTGGGGAACCCGCCTTCACGGCCAGCACCAGTATAAATATCTTTGACCGCTGTTGTAGACGTGAACGAAACCTCATTTGGGCCAATACGGATAGCTGTTCCATAGACAGAATGCAGTTCTGTTATGACTTTGGTTCTCTGACCCTTGTAGTCACGGTAGAGAATCCACAAGCCAGTGACTGCCGCAAGCCTTGGTCCGGGCACGACTGATAATGGGCTAAGGTATAACCGATAGATAGTAACTCCAATGAAGTATCCAGCAAGTAGCAACAAAACAAGAACCAAGCCCTGGTGCCTCCTGTTGATGACAATATGAGCTGATTCAAGTTCGTCAGGGTCACTCATGCCAATCTGCATGCCCAAGAGTCGTGCAGCTAGCATTCTGCTTAACTTCGCCGATTCAGCAGGAGGCTAAGTAGAGGTTATGGTATCCTTGCGCATGCAACGGGATATCTCAGCAGACATTGATTTCCCGAGCCGGGATGGTGATCGAGAGAGGATGCTAACTTTGGCCAACTCCGAGCCGGCTTAACTGAGGTGAACCAAGGGCTCGATCTCCCGAATGCAACTAATACAACACATTCATTCAGATATCCATCCACCCATGCACAAGCACACGCAAGTTTCGAAAACAGTGGTTCTGTGAGCTGGGCCCACACACCTTTATGACTACTTAGTATTGAAGTACTCACTCACGGAGTACTTGTAGCGCTTGTACCATGCAATTTTATGCCCATATCAATTTGGTATCTATGAATCCGGGCATCACAATTAATTACAACCAGGCCATGACTTGCGACCCTGTCTCTCCATATTAATAAACAACACCTGTGAGCAAAGACAGCTAGATAGCTAGCTTACACAGATGCTTGATAACAGATCAAAAGCACTAAAGGAAAGTCATATAGGAATCTACCGCCGGATAAGCTCAATCTCCGAGCACATACGAACCAAAAACTTGATAGGCCACAAATCGCCTAAGGTTATTCTGTCAACTTAGCTACGCGGACAGGGGCTCCACAATATTGGCAGTGGGATCGCAGCCGTAGTGTAGATCTACGTGGTAGCCGTATTCCCCGACGTCGACGTGCCCGTACCTGTGCCTCCAGTCTCCGTGCTTGTGTCTGTGTCTCCAGTCTCTGTGCCTGTGCCTCCAGTCGCTGTGCCTGTGCCTGTGCCTCCAGTCGCTGTGCCTGTGCCTGTGCCTCCAGTCGCTGTGCCTGTGCCTCCAGTCTCTGTGCCTGTGCCTCCAGTCTCTGTACCTGTGTCTGCGTCTGCACCTGCGCCTGTAGGGTTTGTAGCGGTAGTGTCTGTGGTGTCTCTAGTGATAATCGTGTATGTGTGCAGTGTCGTCGTAGTCGTGATAGTAGTGACATCGACGGTACTGGCATCTATCGTGGTCGAAGTCGACGTTACTGTAGGGGAGTATATCGTTTCCCACAAAGTTGTTACTATAACCGGCACGAATTGCTCTGAAACCCATGAAGAAGTGACGTTTTGGGCGCAAGAACAGGCACTGATAAAATTCATCGTAATGTTCACGGCGCCGGTGTCAGATCCCGTTTGGCGGCATGGGTTTCCAGCGCGGGCTATAGTTGGAAGGGGTTGAGGTGTTCCCTCTATCGCTCTTTTTGCTCTTTCCGCTTCTGTCCAGGGTATAAGAGTGCTTATCTGTGTCGTGGTCACGACATCCTTAAACGTTCCGGAAATCGTTGTCGAGACCGTTGTAGGGACTTCGATGTAGCTTGTGACCGTCGTCTCTAGTTGGAGCCCAAATGGACTATCGCACGGATACGCGATTTAGTAAACGAAAGTTCCATGATCTCACAGAGTTCCAGAGATTAGGGAGATTACCCGCGAGTCGGCGTGGTCCAAAGATATCTCGTGCATGCCTCATATCCCCCACTCGACGCGACTCCTATTCAATACCGACACACAACAATTAGCTTCGCGTAGGTTCCATGCATACTTTATGTATACACTCCTATGAGGAGATGCCCAGAAACACCAGAATGCGAATTTGTTGCTTACGGTTAAAACACGAATCCGTAGTGCAATTAACGTCAGCTCTTGGAAACACTGCAACTCTGGCGGAGACGACAGTGACAACCCCGAATCCTAGAAGCCAATGCATGGAACGCATATTGGCCAAGCAAGTTCTTTGGTAACCAGGGCTTTCTTGCGTTAGTTCTCAGCAAAAGCTATCAAGATGTATGAATTGGGCCGATTAAACCAGTAGATCCGTGCCGTTTCTAGAAATGAATAACGACGAAAGTTGAGCTCATGAACCCTCAGCCGGACAGGCTCCCTGGGTATTGGCCATTTATAAACCTGGAGTCTGGTGTGAGGTTTTGCAGGTCTGGTAACTGGTCATTACTATACCTAGCGCAGCTCTCAGTCCCATGTCGCTGATTTACCAACCAATAATCTAATGGAGTCTGAAAAAGGACAGCAGTATTGGTTGACTGAGCTGTGTAGCATGTGCATGGACGGGAAAGCTTATTTTACTGTGACCCTGAGCGATCACTACCTTTGTCATACGCGTTCTGCTTCGCTTTATGCCCGTGGGCTGCCGCTATATATGAATGGGTACACACACAAATATCCAACAACTTCACTATTCAACGACCCAGCTAACAACCATGTCAGGCCGATTATCGATCAGGAATAGGAAACACTAGCCGTCGAAACAGGCCACGAACTCTCCCTGCAAGTCTGAACGCCTGATATTGCAGACTTTACGCATTCCCGGCAGGGTTTTTTTTTTTTTTTTTTTTTTTTTTTATCTACCCAATTTCATGTGTTGAAAGCATGACACATTCCGATCAGGGAAGCCGCCCTGGGTCACCGTACCGGAACGGCCGTGGAGCGCCACATAAATATATCATCGCTTTTCACGACTCTAAAGTGAACTCGTGGATATCAGATACTCTCCAAGTTCACGTACTCCCCAAGTACTCGTTACACAATGCTAGTGAATCAACTTGGGAGTAGAGCAGGATGGCGATATCATACGTTTGTTGGCTTAGAGGCCAAGAGCGCAACTCGATAAGTGCCGCAAAGGCGGGTTTTTTGATGTGCGTGCCTTGGTTCCTTGATGTACTTGTACATGTACATACGTCCTCGTCTACTGATTCAGAATGACTAAGTTCGAATTATGTATACAGGCCATCGGTTGATATACTTAGGTATGCATACGGCTAACGAGAAAATTGACGAGGAAATCCAAGGCCAGCTCAGTCGAAAAATAGCCCTTACACGACGGAAATTTTCCTAGTTATTCACTATCCCACGTAAAATTGCATAACCAGAGAACTCGAGTAAAAATCAAATATCGTTGTCATGATTGAAAGAGGTTAGGGAACGATCCAAGGTTCCTCCACATGCATCAGAGTTGAGGGTGACTACATCTCATAACTACCATCATGTATGATCTAGTATTCTAAGTTTACGAGGCTAATTCCGACGGGGGCGTACGTCAACAAATTGCGCTGTCAAACTCGAAGCCACGACACGGAGCAACATTACACTGGCCCGTCGCAATTCATTAGGTATGTCTGTGCATGTAAGTACGTATACATACTGCGTAGGTCTCGCTAGTTGGCGTAGCTAGGCAAGGGGTTGAAAAATAGGAACCAACCTCGTTGATCACAAACGTAAATTCGGGTTCAGAGCTCGCGTCGCGGTGACTTCTAGGGGAAAACTTGCATTCACAGGATATCCGCGCATATAGCTACTGCTGCATGTAGGCCATATATATCGGTAGAGATAGAAATCAAGCAGGTTCGCTGTTCCAGGAAATCAATGGCAACCCCCGCTACCCCGTCCTTCCAAATTTTATTGCTAGTCTTTCTCGAGATTGGGATCTAAGCAATCAATCTTGATACAGTTTCATTCCCAAGAGTTAGCATTTCGAGGAGCCATTGTTCGCTCAGACGCAAGGTGCCAGATGCGCATATAGTCGAGAAAGGCCCGGAGGCCCCGGCAAGCCGCTTGCATTGCTACCGTACGACAGCGTTGCTCGTATCCGGTTATCTAGGTTCAAGCTGCAGATGCAGGAGTTAAGTTCCGACAAATTTGTTGTGGATGTGTCTTTCCGGTCCGCAGATATGGCTTGGCTCCTGCATTCACTGACGTTGGCGTTATTTCTTGTGGAACGTGCGATAAAGACGCCATGCGGATATTCTCTCACTAGTGTAATGACTTGCGCATGGACTTGACCAGAAGGCTAGTGTCCCCGAGACTAGGACTTGACATTGCAGAGTTGACCTCCATTAGGCAACCGCTTACCCTGATCCGATAGGTACAACTGAAGAAGTCCGCGCGCGTGCTGTACAATTTCCAAGCCTTGAGGAGGGCTGCTTACTGCAGATGGAGGCGATCATTCCTGAATCTCTTCTCGTGCGTTTGTAAAATACCGTGAAAAGACGTTAATTTGTAGATCGTATCGGAATTGAGTATCGAGATATAAATCTAGATGCAGCTGGACCATTTAAACCCCCCTGGGCCGCTTTCGTAACCTCCGGGACCTTCATACCACGTTTATAGTGGAGTCCAGTCCAAAAGAATCTTGCTCCCGATATATACGCTGTACATAGTACCCCGATACTCCTCACCGAAAGAACAGTCCTTGTATGCACCACACATCTGCAATGTGCTCCAACCCGCGTCCTTTCGCAGTCGGGCGTCTGGCTTGCGGCAACATCCCGTGTGACTGCTGCCTAACTGCGACACTATCAGGGCTCGGATATAAAAACCCTTCAGTCAAGCTTTTCAGCCACCAGGGTTTTCCATGGCTTCATCTGCATATGCACATAACGCGTGCATTGCAGTGACAATGATAAGAGTTGAACCGGGGTGCCACAGTCAAACAAAACTCGGGGTTCGTATCATTATGCATTTACGACTCATGCCTCTGTACAACCACGAATTAATTGGTGGTAAATTTAGATAAGAAACCCGTGGTGGGTTTCTGAAGCCTGCAGTGCAGCACTCAGCTGTTGGTCGCAAAAGCGGAAATCGCCGCGCCGGAATTCCGTGTTGGGGGGATGTTGCATGTTTGCGTAAGCCAACTTCGCCATGGCTGCGTGTATACCCGTATAGATCTTAGTTCCAGCAGCGGGTGACTGGTTCGAGTCGCGAATCGCTAATGTTGTATACTTCGGTCAATCTAGTCGCAGATCTGTATGCAAATACCTCACCGGGACTCGTAATAATCTTCGATTGTATACGTACGCAGGTATTTCATACGTTGAAGCGAATTTGTAGATCGGGACCACTTCCGACTTGAAAGCATATGGACTAGTTGGGCAATCATGATCAATATACATATCCAGTGTACCGACTAGGGATCTCGTCGCGTGGTATGAGAATGGGATGCGCATCTATACTGGGTACTCTGGGAGGTCTGAGTTCGACACTACTGGATGATTACTTACTGACTTGTGCGGGTGCACGTGCGCATGCATGCGTTGCCGTGCTGCGATGCACGTGCTGTATTGTATATATCTATCGAGGGGCGCAAAGAACAATAGCGGGTGAGCGCTAGTAGTAATTCTCTGAATTGTCTTACCATATGAATTAGATGATTATCTCCGTTTAAATGTGCGCGGTTAATATGGGTATACAGAGAACCCTCTTCAGGCTATAGGCGGATATCCATTTAATAACGCGATCAGTTCCAAATATCCTATAAATCCTACCCAGGTTCGAATCATAATCGGGGACTTCTATGCCAGATATCATACATATATTTTCTGTTCACATCTTACGATTAGAGAACAAGAAAGCGGCTTTTATTCAATGCACCCGCTCTCGACCAATTAGCAATATTTGTCGGAACACAATATATTTATTGAGCATTAACTTGTGAGACGTAGGTCTTTTCACTCGCCACAAAGCGTTGTACAGAACTGGTTTCATCAAGCCACAGAATAGCCCAGGAATATTTATGTTACAGACCTAACAGAGGTAAAGTCGAGCGGGGAGCGACCGTACCAGAATCAATAATCAACAAATATATATGACAGACCAGACCGTAGACGATTACTGCTTCCAAACCTCAACATTCGAACATACGGGCCTGGGGTGGCACTGGGACATGAATAACACATAGCAGCCAATATAACAGTGCCGGAATATGTACCGCAAGGTGAAGAAAACCCAATACTTACCTGAGAACCCAGCGCATGACATTCCATACATGTTCGAACGTTCATGCGACCGGGTTTGACATGCATGAACACAAAGTAAATTCTCGAACACATGAGCATAAAATTTGAGACACCAAGCAAATAGAATACAACATCGACATTAACGTATACAGTAACTGAGCTACGACATCGGGGATTCGACTCGGTTTTGAGACCTATTTATACCGAATTGAGATGATTGGTGCGGTGGGACGACGATACACATTGGTACAATGTTTTGTAATATCTTGTAATATCTTTTAATATCGTGTAGTTGCTAAGTTGGATGCACATTTACGAAACAAGTTGGAAGTGTCATCATGACAAAGATAAGTTGGGGAATGAACAGGTCGTTGAAAGTCCATTCAATACAATACAAACTAGAGCCAAAGTTAGTCTCGGGTGCCAAAGTGGTTTTGGTGGAATACAGAAGCGGCAGGCATGTTCCAGCAAGCAACGAAAACGTTGGCGTTGTGCGACCATGTAGTCTCGGAGATGCTGGCGACCATGGTACAATAATGTCTACGGATATGGACTGGCTGGATTGGGACCAGACAACACGGTTCACAAATGGGCTAAAGAACGTCGATTCAACACATGAACAATCGATTCCACATTAAGATATTCTAAGGCTAGGACTAAGACTAAGGAGATATATGATTGATAGCTGAACAGTAAAATTGGTTATCGACAAGATTGCCATTGAATTAGATGTACATGTCGTCGTACAGGCTATATCCCAAACCCCTCCGAAGAAATTAAGCACGTGAACACTAGTTAAATTAAACCATCTCTATTTGAACCATTTCCTATACGACCCCAACGTTGCTCAAATCTAGAAATACAGAGTTGGAAACACTGTTTACAAGAGGAGAGCGGCAGCACCGAAGACAGCGACCAGGGCACCGGAGGCCATCTTCATGGTGGAAGCGGCACCAGTGGCAACTGGTGGTGGGACATAGCTGGAGCTGTTGCTTGGGGGAGGAACGTAGACAGGAGCAGAGCTGGCTGGTGGTGGTGGTGGGGGAGGAGCATAGGTCTCGGCGGGAGGAGCCGGAGGAGTGTAGACCGGAGTCTGGGTAGGCGGGCTGGATTGATAGTTAGTATCAGATTGTCCCGATGGGTGTTTCAGATGTTCAAACTTACCACGAGGTAGAGGTGGTCGTGGTGCAGGTAAGAGTCCGGGTGCATGGGCAGTTGGTGATGGTCAGAGTAGTAGCCTCAGTGACGGTGTAGGTTTGAGTACCCTCGGTCTGAAGATATTGTTAGATTTATATCTAATAATAGATCGTCGAATTGGATACTTACGAAGGTAGTGGCGTATGGGCAGTAGGTAGTGTACTCAGAGACGACCGTGGTGGTGGTGTAGACAGCCGGGGGACCGGTGGCGTTGTAGACCGGGGCAGGTGGTGCGTAGTAGCCATAGTCAGCGGCGACGGCAGCGACGGAAGCGGCAGCAGCGATAACGGTGGTGAACTTCATTTTGTCGGTTGGGGTTATTTATTTAGAATAAATAAGGATTGAATTAGGATAGGATTAAGGCGGTAGTATCGCGATTTGCAAACTATTAACGAGTGAATGCGCTGAGGGAGCGAGCGTGGTATACTTTGTAAAAAGCGAACGAGTGTGGTGATAGAAAGGAAAGAAAGAAGAGAAGCCCAAGGTAAGGAAGGGTGTCAGTTCTTATACCTGAGGACAGGCGGCTAGCGACAACAGAGAAGTCGTACGATCGCAATTAATTAACCCATTACAATACACACCCAGCAGGACCGGTATACGAATGGGCGGGCAAGGGGGGAAATTTTCTGAGTGTGCAATCAAAACGAGAAGGTCTCCCTAATTCCGCCTGGACTGCAATTTCTCCCCTGGAGTTTCTTTTTCACCTTTCTCGGAGAGTTTTTCTTTTTCATGTCTTCCCACTCGCTTTAATTGTTGTTCTTTCCCTTTTTCTGCAATTGGTGTTTTCATTTTGGCGGAGAGCGAAGGTCGAGATGAAGTTCAGAGCTAACTCCCTAGTAACTAGCAAGTAAGAAGAAGAAGCGTCTGACTGGTTCCAGCAACCAATCCGTACAAGGTACGTGGCTTGCTGATGTTCTCGCGGGCAGTTGCCAGGTATTTGGTACCGTCAGACGCACTTGATTGAACCACCTGCTGCAAGACAAAGCCCAAAGCCATAATCATTCTCAGCCAGGAACGCGACCACGAGCAGCGAAAAAGCACACCTGCATAAAAGGGGCTAACCGGTACTCAGACTAATAGCAGGAAGGGAAAGGGCATGGAAGCGGCAGCAGAGGAATACGCCGGTCCGTTTCTTGCTTTTCTGGGCTATCCGACTCGCTGCCCCTGTTCCTATCGCAACTGGCGTAATTTTAAAATTCGTTTTTCTTTGATCCCTCCAATTCCACCTCTCGTCCTGGCCAATTATTGCTGACCTGCTGCTGCTGCGACGGCCTTTGAGTAATACGCCCCGTCCTGATAGGGGATCTACTGACAACCAGGCCATGCTGCGAGATAACATAACGCCGGGGGGGGGGGGGGGCACTTATCTCGCTGTCTTTGCGGTGTTTGCGGTGTTTTCCAGGCTGGTGTGCACGGAGAATGTACGGGGATCGCAGGTCAATTGAATACACGAAGGTCGAGAGGTGGATACCCTCCAGACTCATGATCAAGCCTCCAACTGCAAAATGCAACCGCAACTGCAACTGCAGCTCCAGCTTGCCTGTCAGACCTCGTTAACGGACACTATTAAGCGGACCGCCAGCACAACAGCAGCTTTTTTTCCATGTAACGCTGAGCTCACCGAGTCAGCAAGAGCTTCCAATGGCCAGGGCTGTGGGCCACCGATCGGTGCACGCCAGCTCACGCGTGGCTTCATGCAATGCACAAACAAGAGCGCATGCATGCCCGCCAACAGAAGCCGGGGCGAGCAGAACTAGTGTCTGGCAGTCTGGGAAAAGGGGCCAACAGCAGGCCAGCCAGCCAGCAAGTCAGCAACCTGCCCGGATCCACCATCGGTCATCAATTCGGCTGCCTGCTGCTCCTGCTGGTTGGATCGAACAATCATCGACTGGCACACCGAAAACGGCTCTTCAAGGCCCCCGAAAAAGCTCGCGGCCGTCGGATAGACCAACTGCAAGCACGATGCTCGGACCGTCATCATCTCGATTTGCCTCTTGGGCGAGACTCGGCATGGGGGAACGGCGCGGCATTACACGCACAAACCTCAGACTTCCAACATGCAATCATGGCTTCCATGCATGCCTGCATGCACACTCGTTTCTCTCGAGACAAATCTTGTGCACAGCGATTCTGCTCTGTGCCTTCCTCGTTTCTGATCTAATATCTTAGATCCACCCACGCAGCGCCGGTGCGTCCGTTCCGCCCCTTCTCGCAAGGAGATGCTGGATTGCAACATGCGCTTTCGCCGGAGATCCATTAAGCGAAATGAGGGCCTTCCAATTTCACTTCTCTCCCGTGCGCCGATCGAGCAAGGTCTTCCAATCAAGCCGGTGGGCTGAGAGAATCGAACCTTTTCGCCCCCGTGTTTTCCCTCCGCTGGCATGAATTCAACGTTTGAGTTAGCTAACGGTTCTCGGACCTGCTTTGACCGGAGGGAAGCAATAGCGAAAGCAACAGCAAGGCAATAGCGGAGAATCGTATCAGCGAACGAGACCGTGTCGATCAGACGCTCGAGACGGCTCATCTGCCATCGGTTAAGCTTGGTGGCTTGCTTGCTTGTAATTCCTTCCGCGCAGGGTGGTCTAGAATCGAATTTCGCACTGTTCGCCGTCGCAGTCGGTTCGCTGGCCCATCGAATTGCTTCAATCCCCATCCCGTGCCTGTTAACTTGCTACGCACTATAGTCACTGTACTTGGAATATGCCGTGGCACAAATCAGCCTCACATCCGCTCCGCCAGGCCATGGGGAGAATCGCGAGCTGTCGCGCATATCTCGTATTTTCCGTTCGCGCTGGCCGGAGATTCCCTCGCGTTATGCCAACTAGTTCCAAGCAGCTCGAGCTAGTCTTTTAGCTCAGCGGAGCATGCAGCATGCATCGGTTTTGGACGGAGCAACGAGCGAGTAGATGTGCGAAGCGTTACAAAATGCTCATTTCCTAGCTCTCAGCTCAATATCGGCAGCGTTTCATCCAGGGGAAACAGGCTGTTGGTTCGCGATGCGAGTAGATATTTCCGCAGTCAATGTTGGTGTAGGTAGCGTAGTACGGGTGATGAAACGATACGAGCACTTTGCATTCCGGCTTCAGATGGCGGATAAGCTTCTGGACGGACTCTGGGCCATGTCAGATTACGGGAGGCATGCTGCCGTCGTCCAAGACTTTAGAAATCATCTGTCTTCGCGCCGACGTCTGCCTGCCTGGTTGGGCTGTCTTCGGTCAGCGCAAGCACCTGTCTCGGAATGTGGGATATTCGAGAATGACCCGCCTATTCAGTGACATCAGAATTACCTGGGTAACAGAATGTATGACAGGCAAGCCTTGGATCGATACCCACGATCGTTCAGCGTCGGTCCTGATCTTGTTCCCGGTGCAACAATATTGATTAATGAATGACAAGACTCTCGGCTGTCGAACCAGTTAGGCATAGTTCAGGAACCAAAAAGCTCCCACGACATCATCATTTAACGGTGCCATCCAAAAAACACTCCGCTGGCGAATCAGCGCGCGATTATTTAAAAATACCACCCGCTTGTCGACGACGGAAATTCCGGATCAATTTGACCACTTACTTAACCCGTCGTGGCTATTTTTGTCCTTCCAAATAATTATTTTGTAGAATATAACGTTGTAATAATATATATTTCTAACCATTTGCGGCCATTTTGTAATAGTATTGGTGCTCGAGTTGAAACGGAATTTTAGCTGTTCATTTAATAATAATAATATTTACATTCCGGAACCTCGTGCAGCAATGCATTGCAGCTATGCGGCGCAGTGCCAAAAAGTCACCTTACATGAACATTACATTATATACCGGTAAGCGGGAATTTTGACCAAGCACTTGCATTTACGATAACCCCCGCCCGCCATGCAATAATTGCAGGAACGCATACTAAGTACTTTACTCGGTCCCGAAATGTTGGAGACGTTCATTCCAATGTTAATTACATGAGCCCACGCGCGATCTGCGGTGCAGTGCGTGACGAAGTTGAAGTTGACATGCACGGCGCGTCCCTTACATCCTTTCTTGCAATTAATTCTTCGACCTGCCGTATTCGCACCGGAAAACTTCTCTAGCAGATCGCTGTAGAGAGAATTAACGGCTCAACGTCCATGTATCCCCGACGCACAACGCACTGCAGTATGTAAGGGATCGAATACAACCACGACAAAACTATACGTATAGAGGAAAACACCCCTTTGTGGCCAAATTACACAGGTTTCGAGGACCTGTGATATTATGACATGACATTTGCTCACGGAGCTCGAGCTGAAGATGCTCGCTCCCTTGCTTGCTATCACAGTTTGGTTGCATTGCGTCTATCCAATAATAACGTCAAGCATTTTGTCACGGGAGAGGCCCGATCCAATTACGAGACCAATCCAGACCAACCAGCCGAATACTGCAGCTAGACCCCGACGACGACTGGTGCATCTTTCTCCTGTCTGTTTAGCCCTCCCTTCCTCCTGCCTCTTGCCGGTGCCCCAGCTTGGCGCCGTCACTACGCGATTTTAGGTTAGAGCAGCTGTTCGGTGCAGGTCCCCACCGCACACACCTGCGCGACAATGCGCGCTGTAACTTCATAATTTCGTTTCATGCACGAAATCGTGTGAGAAAGAAAGAGAAGAAAAAAAAAAACGAGCAAAATGCTGCAAAATCGAAACAGTGGGAGAAAAAAAAAATCTAACCAGCCTGGGTATTCTCAGAACTCAGCGCTCTTTCATTAACCACTTCTGTGCAAGATTTACCTACCCCAACCAACTGGCCGCGAGTGATTGGAACGATGCTGACTGCAGACCATCAACGGCGCCTGCACTTTTTGCCTCGGCTTCTGTCCTGCCTCCCTTGCTTCAATTGTCCCACTTGAGCCGAACGGAAGCTTCTCTCGTATGCACTCACTCTTCCTCCTATATTCGATGTGTTTCTCCGACCGACCGAGCCGGGTCGTAGGCAGCTGCCGACACACGCAAGGAGAAGCCCGTACGTGAGCACAAATATGCATTATCACATAGCCAATCAATCACTCAATCGATCCCTCGGCCGGGCTCTTTCGTCGGGAAAAATGACCATTCGAGTATTCGGGCCAGGCAAGCCATCAAGTAAGGGTCGCATAAACAGCTCTTGTAACACCGATGCCACTCTGAATAAGCCTCTATCCTTTCATCTATTCATCTTTTTATGATACGAGCCGCGTAGTAATTGATATTATAATGTACAACGCATACATATCCACGGCCGGAATGCAGATGCACGGCAGAAACCTTGAATTCGTACTCAGCTCAACTGCCGCTCGAGACGAATCCTAAAGTATTATGAAGGGATGATTGAATGAATGAGCGAACGCGCGAACGAACAACCGAGCGAAGGATGCTCCTTGCATGCCCTCATCAATCAATCAATGCGTCCACGGCACTGGAAAGTCCTTCACCCAGTCCCTAACGCTCTCTCGCAGCTTGACCAAACTGTCAACCTTCCCCCCGTCCGCCAACTCCTCCGTGAACTCCTTGATCTTCGTCTTGCCCGACGCCGTTTCTACCTCCTTTGCAATCGTTACGGCTGAGTCCACAATTTCGGCTATGCGCTCAAAGTCACCCTCGGTGAACCCTCGCGTGGTCATGGCTGGAGATCCGAGGCGGAGACCACCAGGTTTCATCTATACGACGGCCCAGTTAGCTGATGCTCCACTCCAACAATCCGCTCGGAAATGAAGCAAGCGTGAAGGTGGCGAGAGGGATGTGACTGAGCGGAGGGCTGAAGAGCGAAGGGGAAAAAGGCGCAAACATCAAAACGAGGCTGCGGAAAGCAATTGCCGGGTGCGCGAGTGGTTTTGTGATGGATGCACACACTCTCGTATGTATTTTATACGTAATGGAGAGATGTGACAGCCACAGTGAAAAAGGAGAGAGTGTGTGTGGCCAGGTCCGAGCTTCACATACCGCAGATTTGTCGCCAGGAACAGTGTTCTTGTTCGCAGCAACGTTGCACAGCTCAAGCACTCTCTCAACCTTGGCTCCATCGATGTCCTTGGGCTTCAAGTCGATCAGGACAAGATGGTTCTCGATCTCGCCGCCAACGATCTTGTATCCCATCTTCCTTAGCCGTTCGCCGAGCGCCTTTGCGTTCTTGAGCACCTGCTCTTGGTATTCATGGAACTCCGGCGCCTGCGCCTGCTTGAGCGCGACGGCCAGCGCTGCGATCGTGTGGTTGTGCGGACCGCCCTGGTGGCCTGGGAAGACGGAGGCGTTGATCGGGTTCTCGAGATCGTAGAGAATCTTGTTACCCTTCTTATCTGTCGAGCGCACGCCCTTGCGGTAGAAGATCATGGCACCTCGTGGACCTCTCTGCAAACGGAACAAGACAACTTTCTATCAGCAGCCATTCTTTTATCCGCCCAGAGCAGCAACATGACATCGACGGGATGGCAGACGACGCACCAAGCTTTTATGAGTCGTCGTCGTGACGATATCGCTCACGCCGAATGGACTATCCACGACACCGGCAGCAACAAGACCGCTGATATGCGCCATATCGCTCAGCAGGTACGCCCCGCAGCTCTGCGCAATCTTCTTCATCCGCGCATAGTCGATCGTGCGACTGTATGCCGACGTCCCCGCAATAATCACCTTTGGCCGGAACACGACCGCCGTGCGCTCCAGCCCATCGTAGTCGATCACGCCAGTCTCCGGGTTGAGGTGGTATGGCATCGTAGTGAAGTACTTTGAGATGAAGGAGATGTGCTTCGACGGGATCTGGTACCCATGGGACAGATGGCCGCCATGCGGGAGGTCCAGACCCATGAGGCGGTCGTGAGTGTTCATGACAGCGCTGTAGGCGTACAGGTTCGCAGGCGAGCCGGAGAGCGCTAATCGGCGCCGTCATGTCAGTGATGAAATCCTTGGTTATAGTGACGTGCATTGCATATGGATGCATATATGTTCAGGTGATGTGATATCATGATGTGTATGCTTTGCCGTCGTTCACGGATTGGGAGCTTTGAAGACTCACGTTGGACGTTGACGCCCCATTCCTCCGGGTTCAGCTTGAATGTCTCCAATGCCCGCTGTTGACACAGTCGCTCCGCCTGATCGATGAATTCGTTGCCGCCATAGTACCGTGCGCCAGGATATCCTTCGGAGTACTTGTCTGCTCGATCCCACCGTGATATCAGCCAATTGCCATTGTCATATCGCGACCTGGTTCTAGCTTATGGATATAGAGATGCGTATCGATCCAGGTGATATATAGATAAACGTACTCTGCATGGGCGACCCGAGTGTATCAAGCACCGCTTGGGATGTAAAGTTCTCCGACGGGATCAGATTGATGAACTCCCGCTGCCGCTGCTTCTCCTTCGCGACGATATCTGCCATGGCGGGGTCCGCCTGCGCGAGAGCGGCTGTGAGAAGCTATATTTCATATCACATGGTCAGCGGTCTGAGTGCTACAAGCTGAATTCAGCGTGCACATGTAGTGAGCAGGTACCTACCTTATCATGGCTTTCCGGCAGCGAAGCATACCGCCGGGCGATATTCCACTGTCGCGCGACCAGCGGTCGTCGGGCTACCGTCAAGAGGCGGGTGGATATTGTTCGCTGCATGGTCTGTCAATGCTGCGGCCGCGATGATATCAATTGACGTCGATGCGCTGCAATATTATACGAGACCTTAAAGTCAATCGAATAGAATTTGATATCAGCGCAGCGAATATAATCTTAACGTATACGACAAGAACCGACCTGCACAGCTCCGACCTTATACCAAAAACCCAGCTTCGCAAGCTACCAGCTATCGGAACGGACGTCGAAACCAGATCGCAGACCCACTGCATGCATGCATTTATCCCTCCAATCCCGACGGTCCGCCCAAACGTCCAAGCAATCAAGGGCTATCGACGGCTTTCTTCCGACGTCGGTCCCTCGCCTGCGCCCAACGCAACGCAACGCAACGCAACGCGCCTGCCGTTTTTTCCTCCCGCAGGACTCAAAACTAAATTTTCTCGCTCGCTTCCTCCGCTTCCTCTTCTTCTCTCTTCATACAACTAATTCAACGAAATGATGACAGGCAAATCACTCATTCCGCACCAGCTCTCGCCCGGTGGCCCCTGGCGGGCCGCTGCGTGCGGGCGCTGTGGACACCTTCACTGCCGCATCTCACCACCTGAGGATGGGGGATAGAACCGCTGATCGTTCACACTTCAAGCTTTCACATCACTCGGCCGGCGACTCAAACGGATGGATATCTCGCTCGACCGTCGGTATCCCACGGGCCACGGGGCCGTCAGGCTATGTGCACGGCGTCCGCGGGTATCGATTGGTCGGATGGGATGGTATCCGCTGGGTGTGCTGGGTGATGGGAGCTATGAAGTCGAATATAGTTGTTGTCCGCATGTCCCCATATACGCGTAATCGCGTCCATCTCAAGATGACGACATGCTTTTCAGGAGATACCTAGATAGTATAAATATAGATACATCTTACTTGAATACCCATGCTGCACACTTTCCGATAGGCCTATGGATCTTGACATCGCCGATTGATAGAAATTTAGATTATACATAAGTGTCATGCAGTACCTCATTCTACATACATATCATAACCCGAGTATGAAGCCGATATATGCATCACGTCCCACCGACCCAGGCGGCAGCACCCCATCTTCACCCGTATACATGCATGCCAACTATACGAATATATAAAACGCTCAACTGGCCGGTCATTATAAAAAAATGTTACAATCGAAAAGAAGAAATGAAACCGAGAAAAACCACGACACTCGCATGCAAATGCAAAATGCTGAAAACCAAAACTCTCACTATACACAAAACCAAAAGGAAAGAACACAGTCGTATCAATGACGAGGGTATCAATGCCTTTTTGCCAAACCACATAGCATGCATGCAATCACAACGTTACCAACTGACGAACAAACGAATGCAACGTACGACCGAATGCCACGGGAGCCAAGCCGCCTTCTATCAACAACCGTAGGAGACCCCTCTATAGACTCAACCTACAGCAGGCGCAGCGGCACCTAGCCCTGTCCGCGCCCGCGCCCTCTCTCCTCCTCCTCGCGCGGCAGCTGCGGGATACTATGCGTACTCGACCGATTCGACGCCACGGGTCGTCGCGCGAATCCATGTTCCATGCTCGGTGAATACGCTGCTGGCGGCGGCGTGTTCGTCACAGGCACCTCCGGCGGCGGGGGTGGCGGCGGCGACGGCACGGGCGAGCGCTCCGGCGACGTCGACCGCTTCAGCTTCAGCTTCTCGTCAAAGTATTCCGCATACCGTGTGGACCCGCTATCCGACCGGTCGTCGTCGAACGCGCTCGGCGCATCGCCCGTCACTAAACCAAGGCGTTCTTCCTCAGTCTGCACTCGGGTCAGCGAGCTGGGCTTCGACGACTCACGTGATGGCTTTGGCCGCTGCGGCGACACTGCTCCTCCCGTGGCAACAACTGGGCCCGGCGACTCTCCGGTGTCCGAATCACCGCCGTCGTCCTGCTGTACCGGCTGGTGATGGTGTTCGCGGCCGAGTCGCGAGAAGATGCCTTGGAAGGAGAACTGGCGTCTAGCCTTCGATGTCTGCGAGGTGTCCGGACGCAGCATGCCGTCGTCCGCGTGCTTTTCGTCATCGAGCGACATGGCGGGTGGATCCGCCGCTGAGTTCCCGCGGGATCGGCCGCCGAAGAACCATGGGCGGTGCTCGGGACTCGATGGGACGAGGGATATCGACTTCTTCGGAGTGGTCTCAGGGCTGGCGGGTATGTCCTTGCGGTGCTTCCGCTGAGTGACCGAGTCGGGGAGAGCGAGTTGGTCGATCGGGACGGGTTCGGTATTGCGCAGGTCGCCCTGAGAGCGGCTTTGGAGGGTTGCTAGGCGCATCATATCCATGGAGGCACGTCCTTCTTCCATCTCCTCGAGTCGCGAGAGCGTCGGGGGAGCGTTACGGGTGTGCTGGCTCGCCGAGGTGTTCCGTCTCGGGCGGCCGCCGGCTGTCTTGTCGTTAGCAAAGGATACTCGACGCCGCAGTCCATCCCACTCTACGACTACGTTGGGGTTCAGATGGTCTTTATCTCTCATGTCGCGCAGTTGGTCTTCCTGGATCTGCTGCATCTCGCGCGTCTCGGCCTGCTTGCGAATAGTGCTCATCCGGCGAATGATAGCTGCCGTGCCACGGATCGCGTCGGCCTTGGGCTCGGACTCGGGCTCCTCTTGCTCGGCCACAACCTTGACCTGGTCGAGGTCGCCGCGGAAGACGGCCGTATCCGGAACTTCCTTGGCGGATTTCGACAGCTGGAGGAGCACCACGCCTGTGCAGATTTCGAGGAAGCCCATAACGACTGTTGCGATCGATGCGCCGGTGCCCTTGAAGCCCTGGAAGAGGACGGCGGAGGTGACGATTGTTGCAGAGGTGAAGATGACATAGTAGGTTGGTGTGACCAGCGCAGCATTGAAGAGGTTCAGAGCTTTCTACACGGGTTGTTAGCCAGGACCATATAATAGAGATAAGGGAGGAGGAACGGTCCAACGTACATTCAAGTAGTATATTTCTGTTAGCAGCGTGATGACGACAAACACGAGCAGCACATAGAGAAACCAATTGTTGAACTGCGGTTTCCCACCAGCCTGCGCAACCACGGCTGCTCCGAGGCCCTGCGTCGCAACGACACTTCACCACAGCTGCGATCAGTACGAACTTCCCAAATCCGACGATATATGTCAGGTATGCTTACCTCAAGCCACCGATGAGACTGCACACGCTCAAATACACCAGCATGCTCTTCTCCCCGTACCGCGGCGCCACCCAAAATATCACAAACAGACACCCCGCTATGACCACGCCCGCATACGACAGGAAGCCCGGCGCCAGGATATAATGCTTCATATCCTGTATGTCGCTGACAGCACTCTGTTCCGGCGCATTGATCGCGATGACGATACTTCCAATAACGCACACAAAGCACCCCGCCTTGCCCACGAACGACAGCCGCTCCTTCAGGAATATCGACGACAGAATCGCCGTGATGACGACGGAGAGTGCGCCGAGCGGCGTCACGAGAATAGCGTCAACAAAGGCATATGCGCAAAAGTTGCACACCTCCCCTACGATCATCAGGATCATGCCCGTCCACCACCATGCGTTCTTGAGGTACCCGACGCCTTCGCCGGGCTTTGCGCCTTCCTTGATGTTGGACTGCAGGAGACCCTTTTTCTTGAGCACGTACGAGACACCGATGAAGACGCCAGATGCGACGGCGAGTGTCACGCCGACGGCCTTGTATCTGCAGCCAGAAAGACATATCGTTAGTCACCACTTCTGAGTATATATCTAAATATGGTATTGCGGGGCGGATTCGTGAATTTGCATGTGAAAGAGTTAGGTAATTGACGTACGCTGGGGGCCTTGCATCGTGCGGATTCACAGCGCTGCTCGTCGCAGCAGCAGCAGACGATGTCGCAGATGCTATCGCCTGCATTGTCGACGACGCCAAGCTCGTTGCTGAACTACTACTGCTCGACATGATTCCGATTTGCTAAACTTGCCGCCGTTTAGCTGGCTGGATGTCGTCAAGCGGGACGTTCGTCCGTCCGTCCGCCGCTATATCCGTGCTTTGTGTCGTACCAAGTGTGCCAAATGTTCCGCAGCGGCAGCGATTGTATGTAGTAATAATTATGCTCCAAGAAGCTCGTTTGTAAGGATAGTCTGTGGAAAGGAGTGAGAGAATTGTTCGAATCCAGTCTTGTATTGCGGCTAATAATATCTGGCCGTCGCTAGGAAAAGAAGGTTCCAAAGACCGTCGACAGGGGCGCGGGCGAGGATGTTGACTGCGGCAAGGTTCGTGAATCTTGTATTTTTTTTTTTTTTTTTTTTTAAAGGAGGGTCCTGCGGCCTGTCGGAGCCGTCTATCGCATGGCGGGAGCAGCAATTGGCCGGCGGGAATCTGCGTGTGACCGTATCGAGTCGTATCGTATCGTCAGGGTCGAGGGGCTGTCGCCGAGCCCGTGTGCTGCAGCTGCTAGTGCCCTCGTCGGACTTTGAGCGTCGGGAAGGATAGCTTGAAGCAGAATGCGACTGCAAAATGTATGGAGCGGTGTACTTGGAAAGATAGTCAGCGCATCGGCACGAATACCGCTCTGTCGATTATTAAAATGCGGAAAATAGAAAAAGCCATGGCAGCTGGACGATGATGTGCGTGTATACATATGATCGAATACACCGCCATGGTCGATGACGCCAGTGGACATGCTTCCAGGGCGAATGGAATGGAGGCAACTTACGTTGACTCCTGAGCGAGAGAGCTCTGAGGCAAATGCCGGGCAGCTGCGTCGGCTGTGTGGCTGGTTCAGCTCAGTTCACTTTCCAAACGAGCTAGGACGCCCAATCGACCAAACAAAACAAGCCGATCAAAGTCAGCAGCAACGTTAACGGCAGCAGCACAAGCCTCGTTCGAGAAACTCGAATGTCTATCGTCGTGGAGATAATAATTTATCGGCGTAGTTGTCGTTGTCGTTGTCGTGTGCTTCGTGGCGGAAAGAATAAAATAAAGGAATAAAAGAATAAAGAATAGAAAATAGAAAAATGCAATGTAATGATCGCACGTAGCGGTCAACTACTAACTTCCAGCTTCTCACCCCGTCGCTCGAAGGACCTGGCCGGGGAATTAATAATATTAACAGGTCAGATCTTAACACTGAACGGCAGCCGGCCTCATTCAACCTCTCCGTCAATGCAATGCTCCTCCCTTATAATTATTTATCCAATCTCCCTCTCTCGTCCTCTCTACTCGTAAGGGATGGGGGATGAGAGAGTGGCCTGCTGCTTTCGAGCACAGCACTGGCAAACGTACCACCGTAACGCCAGCCGATGTCAACCTGGTCAAAGTCGCTTGGCTCGGCCTCCCAACCTGTCCAGTGCACCCGAACCGTCAGTCGGTCGACGACAAAATCCGAGAAAACAATCAACCCAATAGAAATGATAAGAAAGACGTGTGTCAAAGACGACGGAGATGGAGGAGAAAAAAGAAGCGAGCTCGACCGCGACGGCCGTCGACCAGTAATCGACAAGTATGCTACTACTACAGCTGCTGCTGCCCCGTCTACCACGAAAGAAAAAAAAAATGTGAACGTGATCCGCCTGCAGCTGCGGCATCGAAAGATAAATGGCTGAAAATCTCCGGTTTTGATAGAGATCTGGTCAGACGGTCACCGCAGACAGCTGCAGCCATGCAGCGGAATATTCGAGCAGAATCATGCAGGCGGTCCTCGCTCGCATCGAATCCGGCGAAGTTTCGATAGGCGTATTATGCGAGTGTGCCGCTTCCTCAACAAACTTGCTATAATACAATGCATTGCATGCATGCAGGCACTCACCTGGTAGGTATATATGTGTGAATATAGATATGTCCTTCTCGGTAGGTGCTCAAGTAGCTTCTTCGAATATTATGTTGCTCGTCGTGGATTGTCGTTGATATATGGATAAGAATGCTCGCGATATCCCTACAGCTGGAAATTAATTATCGTCGACGGGGACGAGCGAAATTTTGTCCTTTTCCACAGCTATGCTGGCAATACCCTCGTCGCAAGTCAAGTGTTCCAACTGAGCCGGGATATATCGGTCTATATGGTAGGAAAATGCTAGGTATCCAGTCCACTGCCGTCAACTGATCAACTTAAAACAAAATGCAGAGCAAAATATACCAGAAAACAAAAAGTTGGAGATTATGGTCTCGTTGTTTAAATGGACACCGGCAGATAGCGAAAGTTCGTGTGTCTATAAATCCAGGTAGCTTCCTATCGCACTCGATAACTCGTTCCAGGCATATTCCGTCCCACCAATGTCGTGCTATTCGTCGCCGTCGTCGTCCTCAAATCGTAAAGGTCGTCAGGAAGGTTATTCTAGGTAGCCAAAAATCGATCGTCGTCAAACGGTGGATAACCTGCGGATCAATGATGCCATCGCACAAGCGCATGCGCATGAAACCCAACAGTCGGCTCAAAACCCTCGTTTGCCTCCGGAAATCTCAACTCAACCACAGGTGGGAAAAGGCAGTTGACTTTGGTAGAGTAATATACTTAGTATATAATGCTGTACTGTATAGAGGTGCGAACGGCAAGTGCCACAGCTGGGAAGCAAGGGAGAGATAAAGTATAGTTATATGCAGTACAGACGAAGTACAGGAAAACAAGATTTCCATTCAAAACAGCCAGTCGAGTCGCAGTGACATAATTATACAATAGCCCTGCGCAGCTGCAAGCAGAAGTTAACAAATAACATCGTCCCCATCGTACGTTGCGACAGGCAGATCAGATCCCATCCGTCCATCCCTGGCAGCAGTGTCAACAGATGCTGGTAGCTTGATCAAGCTGCCCCGCTGCCCAAAATACAGGTATCTGCGGCCGCCGGAACCCCAGCCAGCCAGCGCCAGCCTTTTCGTGAATGTCGGCTAAACAAGAGTCCCGCCAAGCCCCCCGCCATCCGGCCGCCACGCCTGTCCTTCCGTTCACCACAGCAACCGCTCTCCGAATCGGGCAGGAGTCGCCCGCAGCTGACGGCTGGCTGCCCGCTCATTCGACGGTTCGTCCTGGCCGTGGTCGAATTCGAATGGTTGAATTCAGATCGAACCTGAGGTCATGCAGGAGTAACTTTCTATAGCGCCCCTTTTTCAAGACGCAGACCCCTGAGCTTGTCGTTTACGGACTGGTGGTATTGATCGTTCGTTGGGATGGAGATGCATGCAATGGCGCCGTGGTACATGTAGCCTGCTGAGAATCGAGCGTGACACCATGCATTACAGAACTTCTACGCCGTTCGTCGACAGCAGTACACTACACTGATATTATATCATACTGATGCTAATACTGTGCAGACTCGACAATTCAAATCAAAAGGCTCGATGGATGGAATCAAAAAAATCTCCCCGCCGATTAAAATCCATCGTATTAGTTAATGAACTTTTCGTTCCCATCCTTCTAATCAGTATTCCAACATGCATGCAACAACCTGAAACCAAAAATCAATCAATCAATCACTCAAATCAGTTCCGGTTCCCCTGCAACCATAACAACCAAAATGTATCGCAGCAGGGAACAGGAGAGAAAGAAACCAAGGCGATATAGTACACTGTAACGTAATGATAGTGAATCATATGTATCCAGACAAGGAAAGAAATCCAAATGATGGCTTGCTTGCTTGCTTGTCGCAAAAAGTTAAACTCAAACGCAGGCGCAGACGAGAGATAGTATCGTTGTGTAAAACAGAGTTTTGCGCATGTGCGTAGTCCATTCTCCAAAGCTCAAAAGCAAGCACCAACTTTAACTCCTGCCCCACGCACTGCACCTTGTGTAACACTACCAAAATAGAACAGCCGCCGAGCACTACAACCAACAACCTCAAGTACCTCGGCCTCATGTAGAAGTGAACAATATAATTCCAAAAGTAACAAAGAAAAAAATAAAGAAAGAGAGAAGCAAGGAAATAACTCTTTGGACGCCGTGACAGAACAAAGGTATATATTCTGCGTGAATAAATTCGTAAAGGAAATAACACAAGAAAATAAAAGTCCAAAGGAATATTACAAACTCATAGTATACTTGCAATATACTCTCTGATCTTGACCGCGTGCATGTACCGTACCATACGTGGATATCCAACAAACAACATTCGCGTGCCCAAAACATCCGTCCATCCATCGAGTCAAATCCAACATGCATGAATAGCAAGCAGCAGCAGCAGCAGCGCGTGATAATACAATCCAATCAATCAGTCAATTAAATCCACTTAGAATCCCGCAAACAGATCGCCTCGCCGATGGTACGATGACTCCTCATCCTCGCTGTGTCGACTGCGGCTGTACGAATCGTCAGGCACGCCGTAGAAGTCCATGAAGCCGTTACGGGGGCCCATAATCCGGCTGTTGCGATTACTCGACCGTCCGCCACCGCCGCTCTGGAACGCCTTTGACAGATCCGGGAAGAAATCGTCGTCTTCATGGGCGATCTGCGGCGAGGAAATGAACGCCTCCATCCGCATCGTGCCGGTTGGTATCGCATCGAAAAAGTTCGAGCCGGTCGTGCTCGCGTTGTCCCCGCGCACGCTGTTGCCGCCGTAGGAGACGGTGCTGTTCTTGTCCGCGTTGTACATGGGGATATTGCAGTTGAAGTCCGACGTGATCGAGTCGGAGGGGCGGTGCGTGCCGGAGAACCCGCTGAACGTCGGCGAGGTGAAGTTTCGCGGCGGTGGAATGCGCGCGTTACCGGGGTAAACGGAGTTCGATCTCTTGCGCGCGTGTCGTCGGATGACCGGGTAGTCTGCCGCGCTGTCGTCCGAGACGATGCTGCCGTAGCGGTTGGTCCGGCGGCTGGCAGCGTACGATTCGTCGCCGTTCGAGTAGGCGTAGCTGTGGCTGGTGGTGAAGCTGCCGTTGGCGTAGCTGCCGTTCGCGAAACTGCCGTTGGCGGAGAAGGGGTTTTGGAAGTTCGGCCTGGTGTCATAGTACTCGCTGTCGCCGCCGGACATGAAGGAGGCGGCGGTGGACGTTTCCTTGCCCTTGCCTTCGACGTCGGAGCGCTGCGTGAGTTGCTCGTATTCGAAGGGGAGCGCTGGCGGCAATGTCAATGCGTTTCCTGGAGACTGCGACGAGTGTGCGAGGAACGACAGGGCCATCAGCCAGATGTAGTGCCGCTCCTGCGTCGCCGCCGTGAACTTGAGTGCTCGAGCAGGCGTCAGGATGAGAATCGAGCGGTTGTACAGGTTGATTCCCCTCGGCGGAATAGTGTCGTCCTTGACATCGAGCACGGATTGGATAAGCACTATTAAATGTTAGCATCCCGTTTGTACAGAAATCCAAAATATCTTTCAGGACTACTTACGCTTTCGTCCAGACTTGCCCATGAGAGCCAATCCGCTTGTCGGCTGCCGCGTAGACCACATGACCGCACGTTCATACGGAGCTACCCAGACCCACCGTCTATGCCGCGCACCGGAGCCGCCGTCATCCTTCTCCCAGCCCTGCGCAGTACCTTCCGGTCCGCCAAACCGCTTCCTCACATACTTGTACAGGAACTCACCCACCATCGTCTGCGCGATGGCATCGACAACACTCGGCTGCTGCTGGGAGCTGTCGATCGATGCTGTTCCCGTCACACTTGAATCCTGGTACCTGTGGCTATGGCTGTAGTTGGAGAAACCAGACCTGCTGACGGAGTTCGGTAGGATGGCGTCACGCGGCAGAGGAGGGATCTCAGTGGGGCTTTCGAGACCGAGCGACGAGAAGGACATTGGCGGCGGCGACCTCGTCCGTACGGAGCCTTCGTTCTTCAAACCCAATGCGGACCGCGACTTGCGGACAGAATTCCGGGTCCGGCGAATGCCGCCTGGCATTGGCGACGGGCTGCTCGCACGGGAGCTGGTGATCGATGGCGGTAGCTTCCGCGAACTGTGCCTCAAAGGCACAGGATAGGGTGGGCCACCTGTCAGGACACGGCGGGTGCTTGGGCCTGGAACGGTGTGGTTCCATGCACGTGCGGGCAACATCGGCTTTGCGGTGACAACATTGCGCTTGACGCTCGGATGGCGCTTGGGAAGCAGGACGCTGTCGCGGTTCGCCGCTGGGGGAAATGGCTCCTTGGGTTTCGGCGGCTTCGGTGCCGATAGGGCTGTCTTGAACTCATCTTCGTGCTCTTCGATATCGTCATCGTCATCTTCGTCCGACGGGATGTCATTGTATTTCCAAAGCGATGTGGTTCGTGGGGGTCTATACACGCCGTTTGGAGAAACAGCAGGAAGTGACCTTTGAGGTGGGGAAGACATTGGTGGGCTTTCGATCGTTGTCTCCAGTTCCCTCGAAGTTGGTGAAGGACCCGGGGAGGAATTCATTCGTATCGGGAGAATTCTCACGGGTCGTCTAGTGCTCTTCTCGGGTGGCACAGGTGGGGGTACAGGCGGCGAGCTTAGAATCGTCGAAGCGGGGCTATGCACTGACGGCGGGCTGACTGGTGTAGGTATCTCGACGGGCACTGGAACTGCACGTGGAGGGGGAGGTGGTGGTAGTGGCGCGGCCTCTCTTCTGGGTGGGGACCCGAAGTTCTTGAGCAGAATGCGAGTATCGACCTTGATAGCTTCTGTCTGCATGGCGGATGACTTTGTCATCGGTGGCACAAATGTCTGGCATGATGAATCTCTTGTCGGCTTGCGGGGCTCGAATCGGATAGCTGGCGACGGAGGGCGAATGGTGATGGAGGGGATGATAAAGGTAGGCGTCTGAGGAGGAGTGGGTGGCTTGTCGGTCTGGCAGCCCGCATCGACACCCGGTTCCACAATGTCCGTGATGACAACGTCTTCAGTTTGGACCTCTGAAGAAATATATATAACTGCGGAAGACCTGCGAGTCGCTGTCGAGGGTGGGCTGAGAGGTGGCGAGACGGGTCCCATGAGAGATATTCTCTTTCTGCCCTGGTTTGCTGATATCTCGCGGGGAGACTGAGGCATCATCACATCTTCGGGGAACGTTCCGCTGTCGTTGCGCGGTGTCTCAAGAAGTTTCATGAGTTCCATCTCCAAGACCGCCTCTTCTTCCTGCTCGACTATCGGAGGAAGCGCTTCGAGTGGGACGTCATCGTCCTCGTCGCTATCGGTTTCCTCATCCTCCTCCTCTTCGTCTTCAATGTGTCGTTGCTCGTCGATTAATTCAACATGTTCCTGTTCTTCTGGGTCTTGAAGCAGAACGTCATCCGTCTGCGTTACCTCGTCGACTATCGCTTTTACGACACTCTCGACCGCAGGCGCATTCTCTTCGTCGATTTCGGCGTGTCTCGCTCTGACGGATGCGTCCATGGACCGTTTCAGCTCGGCCTTTTCAGACGCCAGGATCTCGAGCTGATGCTGCGTGTCCGCCGCTATCGACTCCAGCAGTTCCAGCTGGTCTCGATGTTCCTGTTGGAGAACCTCTCGCTCCTGCTGTTCCTGGTACTCCCGGGCCTGGTAGACCTTCGACTGTTTCTCATACTTGTCTTTCCACTCCTCGACCTCGCTCGCCATGACGACTCTGAAATTCTCGCGCTCTTGCTTCTCGAGCCGGATGCACTCCTCCAGCTGCTCGACCATTTCCATGATTCGTTTGTTTTCCTGTCGTAGGTCTCGAAGCTCCTCCTCGTCATCTGCAGCCATGACCGTTATTTCGGTGATTTCAGAACGGTCGTCTCGCATTGCCGCTTTCGTGGGCGACAGCGCGCCTGACGACGGTCGTGACGGAGCCATTTCCTCGTCGACTGGCTCCATCGGCTCGAACTCCGATTCTGGGTCGGGCATCGCGTCATGGTGCATCTCCTGGGACGATTCCGGGTAGAGAGAGCCTTCGGTCTCAGCCTCGGATGCCTCGCTGGTCTCGTGGATAAAACTCAGCTCATCGGCCAGGCGCAGCGCGGACTGCGATGCCTCGACGCTTATCATCGAGAAGCGGTTCCTGTTCCTCTCTCTATCCGAATCCTCGGACCCGGACGACATTGAGCGCCTGCTGTTCCTGCTCACCGGCCGCACGATGCTCTCGGGCCGGACGAGATGATTGTCCACCACCACCTCCTCCTCATGGCTGTTCGCATTCGCCTCGTTCGCGGTGGCGATTTCCTGAAGCAGAGTCTTCAGCCTGCCCTCCGCGATATGGACCCGGTGCTCCAGCGATCTCTTGTTCAGCTCCCATTCGGACCGCTCTCTGTCGAATATCTGTCGGGTCCGCTCCATGTCGTCCTCGGCTCTCCGGCGGGATTTCGTCAGTCGTTCGACCTGCCGCTTGAGCTCCGCCACGGTCTCCAGCGCCTGGTCCCGCTCATAGTACAGCTCCTCGAGGGCCTCATCGTTCTCTTTCAGCTTGAGTTGTTCGCGGATGTCCCGCGCCTCCTTGCGGGCAGAGGCGACGGTCGTGGCCGTGTTTTCCGTCTCGGCCCTGGCGATTGAGAGATCCGTCTCGAGACTATCGATCAGTCCGGACTTGGCTTCGAGCTCCCGTCTGAGACTCAGGATTTCGGCTACCAGGCTGGCGTGTAACGTTGGCGTGAACCGGCGCGGATCTAGTATCGATATGGGTTCGTCCGCGTGGATATCCTTCGCATGGTTCTTCATAGGCGAGGTCCTGCCGTTCGTCAGGGGAGGCGTGTACCTGCCCATTTTCTGCGGCGAGGCCGAGCCCGTTCGACTGCGCGATCTAGACTTGTGTCTCCTGAACGATTTCGACCCCATCCGCTGAATTGGCATGAAATTGTCGCTGTGCGCGCCATCCTCGCTTTCCGATTCCCGGGGTCGGATATGGTCATCCATCGTGTCGGTCCTGTGGGGGTTGGATTCTTCTTTTCGAAAATAGTACCGGGCCTCGCACTCGAAATGTCTATTCGGGGATGTCTCTTTTTTTTGGGTTCGGGCGACGCAAGGGGCAACAAAAACTGGGAAACTAAGAAAATGCAACTAACTGTAGCTACACTCCGTGGGGGGTGCTCAAACACGATATGGAGAAGCTCTGCAAACGAGTGTCATCATAAGACCGTTTACTCTAAACGGGGAGAGAAGTGAAGGATAAGAAAGAGAAGAGATGTGGTGTAAGCGGTGTTTGCCTGCATGCATGCAGCACAGCTACCCCATATATCGGGACACTGGCGATCTCAATTGGCCAGGCAAGCGGGCCGGGTATGCAACCTTTTTGCTGCAGGACGTTACTGCGAATATGTATACCTGTCTGGATAGACGCTGATGGTTTCGTGATAAGGATAACACCGGGTTATAACGAGTGCAGCCTATGGCGTCGAGAAGGATATCGATAGCAATTGCAAGTGGCGATTGAAGGGAAGTTGCAAGCGTTAAGGCATGTCTCGCGCGCGAGGTCTTTCCAGAAAGATATCGACAGGCTCGAGAATCGAGAAGATAACGGGAAGGTGCCCACGCGGTATCGACGTACTGGCACGAATGGATAGGGCGTCCGATAGCCGTATGTCCGGACGGTGAAGCAAGCAAGCAAAAAAGCTAGTGCCGGCCCGTCTATCTAAAGAATGGAAAGGAATGGAATGGATGTCGCAACCAACGTCATGAATTCAGGAACGACAACGGGGCAGGGTCGCAGAAGGGTTTCGGCAGACGTGATGCACCAAGGAGGTACGTACGTGTAGATGCCAGGCAAAGAGAGGGGGGTGGGATATCGAGAGAGAGACTGAGGAAAATAGAAGGCCTGGTTTTTTTTTCTTCAAAGTCTAAGTATGGTTTCTTCTTGCGAATATTTTCTTCGCATTGCAAATGCAGCAGCATGCAGCAGTATTGCTTTGCCCTGCTTTGCTTTGCCTGCCCTGCTCGCTCGCTTTGATGATTTTTTATTTTTTTTTCGTTATTATTATTTTTTTTATTTTTCCTGGTCGGTATTATTGCTAACCATTTCCATTATTAATTTCACACTCCCAATCCCACTCTCTCCCAGAGAGAGAGTGAGAGTTCTGAGCAGCAGCAGCAGCAGCATCATCCCTAATGGCCTCGGCCATTTGGACAGGCTCGGCGATACAAGAAGTGGGTTGGCACTGGCTGCTGGTGCATGATTAAAAGAAAAGGCTATCCGAACAGGCTTTCAGGGGTCGCAGCAGCCCACCCGCGCATCCCTGCCCAACCGGCGGCCGGCCAATCAGCGCCCGCCTGCGCAGTTTCAGTGCCTGCTGGAACAGTTCCGGCCCAGTGGTGCGCCCGAGTTTCCCATCCCAACGCTCTGATCGCGGAAGAAGAAAAGCCTCACATCAGACCAACATTAACATTAACATCGTGCAGCGCATTGCATGTCGCTACTTCTTGTCAATTCTTCTGGCCTTGCCTTGTCTTGTCATCAGGAGAACGCCGTCGGTGCGTCCTGCCACCCAGGCTCTTTGCATACCGGCCAACCTCGCTAGGCGGCTCCAAGTTAACTGAGACTCCCGCGATCCAGGCAGTCACCAATACCTGCGCGACGTCAAAGGGAGTTGAAACACGCCCTACTCCCTGATGGTCGTTCGCTTCTGCAAGTCCCCTTTTTTGCCATCATTCTGCGATGAAGCCCTTCCAGCGTATGACTTGAGCGAAAGAGCGCGTCTGACCGACCTGGACCTGGAACTTTGGGGGACCTGGACCTCATGGAATCGAGCCGAATCAAATGAGTCCGCCAGCAGAGATTGGATTGATTCAAAACGGGGGGCCACCACCATCCACCCACCCGACTGCAGAGAGAGGGTTGGTGGGGAAATACGGAAACAGCATCCTTGGATCAGCGAATCGCAAACTTCGGGGCAGCCCAATCGGCCACCCGAGATAAAAGGATTCTGGAGGAACCACCAAAATGGGGTAAACCGCGCCGTTGATCAAGAAAAAAGGGCTGACCGCTGCAATCCTTTCGACATGCATCCGCGAGAGGGGGAAGAGATATCATCCCGATTGAGTGGCTTCATTTCGTCCCCCCGTGTGCCAACTTTTTGGTCCAGGCGCCACGCTGGGTCCCCACGCTCTGTGGCCGGGAAGGGGATTTTGCAATACATAAAGTACGGGCGGTTTACGAAAGGACCTTAAGCTTATGATATCCAACATGATATCTCGCTCGACCCTGTGTCATAACGGTTTTTTCCGCCACGTTCCCTCTGGTTCTGTAGCATTCGGGAGATGCCTTTGCATATGCCGCTGCGATGCATATAAGAGAAGTATAGGTATGATCCTAATGAGCAGATACAAATACACACTTCATATACGGTCGCTTTATGTGATATATCTGATATATGCAGGTTGTCGTAACGAAGTGTTCCATGTAGACAGTTTGATGCGCACAGGCGGGTCGCACGGGATGCAGCAGAAGGGTCCAGCCAGTCGGGAAACACCTGCGAACCCACCACGGCAAGCCATGCTCATGGCTCTGGGCGAATGGGATCGCGCAGGGAAGGAAATTTTCGCATGGAGGCGTCAATTGCCCTCCCTCGGCAGAAATTAGGCTTTCAGTGGCAGCGCGGCGGAGCTCGTTTCGCCGCTGAAAATGTTAGTATTTCGCATACAAATTTTTGAAGTCCGACTTTGCATCCGGTCTGGATATGCCGGGACCCATCGACGTCGATTGTATCAAGTTTAACGTTTTTTTCTACTCTCCTCGGCCGTTGCCTTCCCTTTCGCCATCGCATCAGCAGATATCACAAAGTGTCAAGCCTGCATGCCTGCCTGGCCCTGGCTGCATGCATCGCTAGACGCGTTGGGCCAGGCCCCAGGATTTCGCTTGCTCCGTCCCTGAAATTAAATGCTCACGAACCCCCCAGCCGGCCCGGCCTATAATTGCGAGCGCTATAGTCATAATCCGACCACGGTTACTTCGTGCATGCCCCCTCTCATGGAAGGCTGGTGATGATCAGCCATAAGATCGAAAAGTAGGGGGAAAAAATGTCCGCTGAGGCGGCACGGTTGCCGTTTGTTTCGACTGTCCAGCATCCGGATTCGATCAGCAAGGCTACCGTTTTTTTCTTCGTTTCCGTTTGATTGTTGTAGATTCGTCGGATGGTTGCGAGCCAGGAGTAACATGTATAAAATCGCTGGTCCGTACAAATATTCGACAAGGGTACGGCGTACAAGCATATTGTCGTGTGAATTCAATTCAATTGACCAATACTGGTTATCCACAATTAATCGACCAACTAAGCAGCTATAGTGCAATACGACTACCTGACGTCGCTGGAGCTGTATTTTTTGCATGTGCACGCATATGTCGACCGTACATGACGCGTCGAAGATGCATGCAGCACGTACGTGCTTGCATACATATGTATGCACATGCGCCGACTTCACACCGGCACCCACGCAGCACTAGTCGCTGCGCAACGTTAAACGGCAACCTGTCGCGACGTCCACCTGCCGCTAGCTACGACTCAAACACATTGTACACAATACCACTATACCCACATACATACGCCCGAAGGGAGAAAAAACATACAATATTACTCGTATGAATAACCTTTCTGCCTGTTTCTCCAAGCTACATTAGCAGCGCCTCGCGTTCGCGGCTTCTCTTACAAACAGACAATTCCGGACATACGCGTGCGATATGTAATATACTGGTGCCGTCGGCTCCCAAATCACTCGTCGAATCTCGGAACGCAATCCTTCATCTCCCGGAGCCATAGGGTAAAATAAGAACCATTGGCGCTGCGGTGGCTGCCCGGGCGCATGATGCATTTTCGTGGTACGTAGCATGCTTGGACTCTAGCTCTACAAAATTATGTGCATACATGTGTGACTGCAGTGTATCCGCTTGAGCCTGTCGACGGCCGTCCGGCCACACGTACGTTACGTTACGTTACGTGCCAGCTGGAGCTTTCGGCGCGCATCCGCACATACATGTGCATGAGGAGGATGCATGTATGTACGAGTGAAACTACGCTCGTCTTGTAAACTTGCAGATAGCTGTCAATACCGGTGGCCGAGGGCTAGCTAAGCTGAAGCTCGTTTCTGCAAGCCGTACATACGCCCAGTACGTGCGTTTACACCTAAATGGTATGAGCTGGCAGTACATGTGGCTATTTTCGTGATATATATTCGCGGCCGGTTTTAGGATTATGACATATTGGACAAGGTCGGTCGGCATATATGGCCGTTATATACATATGCGGGTGCCCTCATGACCGACCGTTTGGACGTACGTACGTGCAAGCCTTCCAAGGCGAACGATGGCTTCTCGGTACACATACACCTAGTAGGACGAATGACTAGCACTGATTCGTCGTATATGAGTATATGCACCCGGATATATACGCTCGATCGGTTGATGTCAGTTGATATGCACGGTTCTGGGTCGTTTGATAAATATATACCGCCGTGGACGGCCGAATGGTGTCTATTTCCGTCAATGTGGCGATCCATGAATCATGACTCAAGTCCCGGCCATCGTATATACGTTTTCATCGTACTGATACTCGGAGGCACCGAACCGCATCAATTGATCAACGTATTTATCGAGATCCAATGTCCGGATATTGTAATATATCGGGGCGATGTAATTCACGGGCCGAAGACGGGGCTGGCGACCGCATCTGCATGCATGCTGCAGTGCACAGTGGCGAAGCCACACTTTGACCAGTTATGGGCTCTGCAACTTATATGTAGACTAGAATTATACGTGTCATTGGTATTTCAAGGCTTTGAAAATTAGCCGTTCGTTGCATCCTGCACGAAGATCGAGTCCCGGATGGTCGGGGAACACCACCCACGGGGCTAGTTATTCTACTAGTGTGTGCGCACTGGCGGTACTACATGACTGGCACCGTTCGTTATATATTTAGATCTGAGCCTCGAAGTTCGTGATACTGACGTATGCAAGTATGTATGTGCTTTCTAAATCCACTACTCGGGTTACGTACAGCTACGATTATAATTGGATGATCTTGTGACTAGTGAGTAATATACCAGTGCAGTAATATATATATAATTTCTCGTTCGTCGCTGGCCATTCGATGTAGCATTATAATATATAATATATAGCTCCAATCGCAGGTCACTGCCTACATAGCAGAAGACGACCTCAAACCGTCCTAGTACACGCAGGTTATAGGATATCCTCACTCGAGTCCTCGTGTACGTAAATAGTACTACAGTTTGCAAGATTTTGATCAGCTCTGGCGATGTCATATATGTATATATAGATTTGCACGCATACGTACGTCCATAGATAATATATTATGACTATCTCGATCGCAACCAATGGCCCGACTCACATAAATTTATAATCACCCGTCATGGGAATTCGTATCCAACGGTAACAGGCATCGGTCGTATAAGGTATTGATTTATGGTTTCGCGGGGCCAGACCGCACGAAGTGCGGGCGCACGTCAGTTGATTTATGTTATAGTATACGTATGTACATAATATGCGGCACCGCCTAGAATGAAGTCGCAGCGCGCGTAACCGGTACCCAAACCCTACAGAAGCAACCTGCAGGAACTCGATTACACACATCATCGCGACATGGATCGTCCTAAAGCATAAATTCATTCAACTGCGTCTATTAATATTCCTACGGCAAAAGAGTTCAAACGCCACATCGATAATTTGATACACCAGTCGCAATGCAAGCCTGAATTCAAGTATTCACGAATGTCGTCGTGATCGAGCATCAACACCAATGCGTTTTTGAAATTTCGCCCCGGTCTCTATACGACCATCGACACACGTGCAAAATCCGTCACGTGAACCATCCGCAAAACGAAGCCTCGAAAACCCCATCCAAGCCATCCTCGAGCATAACAATGCGAGCCATCCCATAAGTTATAACACATGAATACGTATACAGTCTAGATCGAAGACGCCATCCAACGATGCGGCAAGTCCACACGGTACCTGCATCACCAACAACGTCTATCCATGGCCTGTCAGTAGTTGTTTCACAATTACGTAAACTCGAGAGTGCCGGGGTGCACTGTACGTACACGTCGGATACGTAGACTGGGCTGCGAGACATAACCATGGGTATCATATACGTGCATGGGTGTCGTAGCAGGGGTCGGTCGAGGCCATGTCTTAGAGGTGCGGGTAGAAAGAAGAAAGGAAGTAGAACAATTAAACGGTCACGCATGGCCACCTTTCGTATATAGATAGTATGCATGCATACCACTTAGTAAGAGACGTATCTCGGACTCCAGGGTTATGTTGATTATGTACTGTCATACAGGGAGATAGCATGATGAGATGAACAATTGATTGTATACTATTCCGTCGCAGTTTATAGGTGGTAGACCGATCGGGAAGCTGGGAAGGCAACAGAGTTTGTGATTCCGTTGAACTTTTTCCTCCGGATTTCTCCGAGGGCACTTGCGAGATATTGCAAGTACCTGATATATGCGTACGCGCCGGATTGCGTGTATGGTGTTTTCCCGTCCCGGACAAGTACTGCAGTTTAACGTTTCTTCGGGATTATTCGATTGTCCGCCGATCGAAGCCAAGTCGTTGATCACTGTGTATAGACCGGTCCATTACCGCCGCGATCGATCGATCGTGCTTGCCGCACTGTCATAACTATAAAGCGACTGCCTTTACGAGGCAAGCTCGATCGAAGCTGTCCCACTTGAAAAATTTGCATCAGTCTCGCAAATCGGAATCTGAGTGGTTTCATATCTAAACTTCAGATGGGAATATTCCAAATTTTGAGTTCCAAGAGATAATTTAGAAGCAATGCAACATGATCGGACGTAACGTAACGGTACGCTTGCATTCATCCTCACGCTGAGCATGCATGTCATGTCACGTTACAGCCACAGGATCTGGCGTGTTGTAGACTATCTGTACCGAATCTACGGGTATATGGCGTCGAGCTCCAAGGTATCACATGTCGGAGCGCTGTTGGCGAGCTCCATTTCTCTACGGCAGGCAAAACTTGAAAAATAGAATTTGACCGATATGTATCACTGTCAACGTGACGTCTGAGGCGCTCACTGCGAGGCTTCGATATCGTGCATACTGCAAATGGCTGTTGTGGTTTTCGCGTTGTTCGTGTGGTAAAGGTCAGGTGACCGCGAGCCACCTCGCGTGATCGTCGGGCGCACAAGCTTTTAGCTGGACAAAATCTCTGAATCTCTCACCTTAGCCGCTCAACATACTTGGAATACCAATATCAATACCTCGAATACGTCAATACGGCATGTATTGGAATAGTCGTCCCATACAGGCAGTTACAATAATCGCAATATCGTCAGTCGACCGATCCGGAGTGCCAGTAGCCCTATCCGCCAGGTTCCTGAGATCGAGGCTAGTTCGCTGAGCTAAGCTGACAAGACGGTCAGATCAACCGACGTCGACCCGATCGAGCCAAATTACTCCGACGCAAGAAAAAAAAATTACCACAAGTCCGCTAGTATACTTACTTGGTTACTGCATGCAGTTTCGATACGCGACAAACACAGCCCTTGCATACATACATATTTTAGTATGTAGCACGTATCAGAGACATCGGCGAGACAGCTTCGCCGCCGCCGCCACCGACGCAGAAGTCGAAACGCAGTGCTGCCAAACGGGGCAAGTACACCCTCGATACTGGCCTTACCGCCACCACTTACGGAGTACTTACGGCACTTATTCGCATATTTACAATTCACGTCCGGGTAGCTGTAGTGTGTAGACAGGGTGGCATGGTGGATTGGGCTAATCGCATGCGAGTTTCGCGGCCAGATTAGGAAACCGTCCCTTTTCGTCGGCGCGGGCTCAGCGGTTTAGCTGGTTGAGCTGCAGGTAAACCTGGGATATCCTTCCATCTCTTCGTCATGCATGATGTTTCGGTCGTTTCGTTCGTTCGTTCGTTCGCTCGTTCGGTCACTCGCGGAGGGGCGAGCGTTAGCCTGGCAGAGTGACTGGACCCGCCGAGGCTCACACTTGCAAGAAAGATTGGAGGCGAGCTGTCAGGAGGTTGGCTAAGCGAGGGGTTGTGCGTGGCCGGCGACCAACCGAGGGCTTCGAGGAATGCTGCGAAGCGTGGGAGGAATGCGCTGGTGGGATCGATGCATCAGTGCATACCGCGGATTAGATTTCATCGATATGTAAGTACGCAATCTACTGAGTGAGTAAGTATGTATAGTACTTGGTCGACGTCGGCCGATGCCGGGCCTCGCTTGTATTGCCTGCCTGTCTGCCTGTCCGTCTCGATGGAGACGGTGGTGGGGACGCATGCTTGTTCGCGTTCACCAACTGTTGGATAGCATGCATGGGTCGGGGAGACAGGATCTGAGGTAAGAAGAAGAAGTCAGGACCGTCAATATGCCGTGCGTATTTGGCCGGCGGGCGCATGGATGGATCGATGCCAAATCTCTAGGCGCTTGGTTCGACGGTCCTTGAGCTTGCGGGCGATCGTGTTTGGCTGGCCGCTGTGTTCTCAATAACCAGCTTACTTGTATGATATGAAGGAGGTTGAAATTAGCTGGCGTGGTTTGTTTTTTCTCCCTCTGTTGCTACACTCTCGCCTCTTTTTGCTGCTCGTCCCGTAATGTCTCTTCTCTGAACGTGCCGCTGGCCAGAGCAGTCTTGGAATGGGGCGCATTTGCAACCAACAGAGCATTTTAGTAAAACTCTGGACGTGTGGATTCGCTACATGCCGAACGAGCGATCCTGGTGGGTTCGTGGGATGGATGGATGGATGGATGGATGGATGATAGTGGGCCGGGTGTCTTGTGCCGGCAAGGCTGCAAAGTGCACAAAGTAAGTATCTTAAAGAAATGAACGGGTACATCCATACAGGTACCGAGGACGCACTCTGGCGTGTGTCGTTGGATGAGTCGATATGAGACGAGGTGCCGGTGATAGGATGTGATACCGAATCTCAGATACCATGCACGTAGTGTCCATTACGTCCGATGCCGCCTGCATGCGCGGCGTGGTCAACGGTTGGCGACACATTATTATTGTAGAGAAGTAAATTTTAAGGGTGTGTCCAAAAATACCAGCCTGTGGTCGGAGTCGCAGCGCGTATGTCTTGGGCGCACACCGTTCACGCGCACGATCATGTATGTCTTTGATGGTTATCATGCGAGAGATAGCCCGTGTCTGTCCTTAGTATGTATCTGTTGGTTAGTATGTCTGGACCCGTCGCAGTGTTATCTTGATTTTTGAATTTTCTTTTTTCATGATTTATTTTGCTTCAAGCTGTCTGCATGTCGATGCCCGGTGTGCGTAAGGGACGGTTGTCACTGGATTCGATTGGCTGCGTGTACTTACATGCAGCTGTGCGTGGTGTTTCCCATTGTATGCATGCACGAGTAATATATACCAGCTTTCAAATCTTCGTTACAGATATGTACTGTATATGTATGCGTCGACACTGAAGTAAATTTGAATGAGAGCTATACGTAGTATAGTATAATAAAGTGACAGCCGTTGACACGATTGTCGCTAACTGTGGCTGGCGGGCTGCCAATCGGTGAGCCATTGTCCCAGAGGCCATTCGAAAAAGGATCATGCACTCGCGCTCAGTCGGTCACGTCAACCGATCCCCGAAGACATATTTAATCAAACAGAGCACACCAGGCAGCACAGCTCCAGCAAGCTAGCCCGTCACTTAGCAGCTAGTATCTACTTATATTCAAGAGACCAGTCACTTAACTAAGTGCTAAGAAACTTTCAGTGTATCGCGAACAGGACTGCGGGCGAGCTAGTATAATTAATTCTTCTGGCTGAATCTGGCACGTTATATAAGTGTATAATATATAATACCAGCCCGCTGGACGGGGCCCCTCAGTCACCTCAATCATATTATTTCGGCCAAACATCCCCGCAGCCCCCTTCGAATTCGATCTGGCCGCCCGTCCCTTAAAAAGGTTCTCTTTTTACTTTAAAGTTTTCTGATATCAATCAATCGCGAGAAAGTTGGCCCGGACCAACTGGAAAAGCACTTCGTGCAGCCTGCCGCTTTGTTCTCTTCCCGCGCACGCAACCAGGACCGGACTCCAAATCCTTCGTTTTGACATCCGGGGAAAAAGCAACTTGATCAAAACCAACGGACAGCCTCAAAGGTGCGCATCTGGACTGAAGCCGTTCGGCGTTCTCCAAGTCGAGCAACTGCTCTCAGAACTAAAACTAAACTTACCGACTGATTTATTGCTTCTACTCAGTAGCTTCGAATTCTCAGTCTTTACTTCCTAGATCTTCATCTACTCGAGCAGGTTAACACGACTCCATACTTGTAGGAAACCGGTAAGGCTACAGCATTTCATTTTCTTTCCCTTGCTTCGCACTTGTACCTGTACACTTGCATTCGCATTCGTCGAGTCCCTTTTTGCTGTTGCGTTCTTTGTCTGCTGCGACAGCTGTACGGTCTATCGATTCCGCGACTCCTGATCCTGATCGACCCTGTTCTGTCCCGTTCCGGGCGTCGATATTCCTGTTCAAACGCCGGCTGCTCCTCCTTCCTCTCCTTGCTGCGTATCCCTATGATAGCACAATATCATTAGCCCCAGACGTCTTCTTACATTCTCCCCTCCGCTCCTTCTTCGCCCGCGAGCTTCAACGTCGAAACCGCGAGAGCCAGCCAGCCAGCCAGCCTGTCGGGCCAGCGAAAGCGAGAGAGATAGCAGAGAAGAAAAAGAAAAGGCCGGATTGAAAGGGTTTGCGGTTCGCCGGACCAAGCTGCATTAGGCGCTTGAAGAGGGAAGCTCCCCTGAGGAAAAACTGCGGCCCTGATATCATCTTGCACGCTGGCCGTCCTTCTTCATCGCCTCGACTGAAAATTTTCTGCCCAGAGCTAGCAGTTAGCAGAGGCAGGGAGAGAGCCGTTTCCTTTCTTTCTTTCTTTCGTTCACACTCTCAGGGACTTGCATGCATACGGGCTGGCTGTCTGGCGACGAGACTCGACCTGCATATTTGCTGGCAGCCCGGGGAAATTTTTCAGTCGGAGGGAGTGGCAGAGTGGCCGTTTGTCGTCCGCGCATTCCTTCGTTCGGCTGCCAGCGAGGAGAGCCGAGCAGCTCAGCCTCCTGCCAAAACGCAGCCCCGGGAGCAGAGCACTGCGAAAGACGGAGTCGCACAAGAGACAAAGGGGAGAATAGTACTATTCAAGTAGTGCTAGTGGGTGAGTGAAGTTTTCGCGGGAAAAAGAAACGTCGACGGGGAGCGGTTTGAGCATCGCGGTGGAGCACGAGTGAGCACTCGGAGTATACATATACACACGTATCTCTCTGGGAATACCATCTGCGTCTAGTACTCAGTGCTCAATACATATATCCAGGCATCCGTCTCTCCGACCTGCTCGAAAGAACTCGCTGCAAATTCCCGCCACCACCGCCATCCCATCGACAGGCACTTACTTCACCTTCTTCACATCTGCATTCACACGGTGCACCGTCCATTCACATCGTTCACATTTTCACCCAGCGCCTGGCTTGCTTGGCTGCCTTGTCTTTCTGCCGTGCTGTATTCTTTTCTCTCCGCTTCCGACTGACGACCTCCTGTCTCCATCATCGCCATCTCTTCCATCATCATCACCACTTTCATCCTCATCCTCTGTCTCGCTCTCCCTCCCTCGCTTTCCTTCCCGCTCGCAGATACCCCATATACCCGTTGCACTAAAATACCACCTGCCCTTTTGTCCGCTTGGTCTGCCTGCACATTTGCTCTCTACTTTACTTTACTTTACTACTTTGCTTTTCTTTCTCTTCCTCCTTCTCGGACCCGTGTCGCGAATTCTCTCAAGGCTGACTTGCCCAGCGCTCGAACCCGTCGTACGCCAAAAGACGATCGCAGACCCCCCCCAACGTTGGCTCCAACAAAGACTCGCACCTCGAACACGCGGCCCAGCCAACCAACCACGCCCGGTCGATAACATTATTATACCCAGGGGCTTCGTACCATACCAGACCTTCAAGTCCTCGCGACTTGGCCTCCGGTTCCTGCATTCTTCCCTTCTAGAATAATACCAAATACCCAACCCGCAGGTCTGGTCGACCGCCGTGTTCGTGGACGAAAAACCCACAGGAGGAAATTACTCTTTAAAGAGCCGAGAAGAAAAAACCAGCCCCTCCGTCTGGATCCAGGATCAAATCACACCACACTCTCCGATATCATTTTATTCGCCATATACCATAACTACTACAACTACCACTGCCCCCAATACACCGGGACTTCCAGGCCCTCGAGTTCACGCCTCCCCGAAAATGGCTGGCAAATCGGGAATGACCATGTACAAGCTGGTGGTGCTTGGAGATGGAGGTGTCGGCAAGACCGCATTGACCATACAGGTAGGAACCGACGATCTAGAAAAAAAAACCCGCCCCGTTGTACGAGTCCGTCGACGTCGACGACGGCGGGCTCCCCACGTAACACCATGACACGTCCCGCTAACATGCGCACCCACGACCCGCAGCTATGCCTTAACCACTTCGTCGAGACATACGACCCCACGATCGAGGACTCGTACCGAAAGCAGGTCGTCATAGACCAGCAGTCGTGCATGCTCGAAGTCCTAGACACAGCCGGCCAGGAAGAATACACAGCGCTACGAGACCAATGGATACGCGACGGCGAAGGCTTTCTCCTCGTGTACAGCATCTCGTCGCGCTCTTCCTTCGCCAGAATAAAGCGCTTCCACCAGCAGATCCAGCGGGTCAAGGACAGCATCCCCAATGCCATAAACTCCGCCTCGCCGCTGGGCTCGCCCGTGCTCTCCAGCAGTAGCAGCAACCCCACCCCGATACCCATCATGCTGGTCGGCAACAAGAGCGATCGCGTCACCGAGCGCGAGGTGTCGACGCAGGAAGGCATGAAGCTGGCCCAGGAGCTGGACTGCCAGTTCGTCGAGGCCTCCGCCAAAAACTGCGTCAACGTCGAGAAGGCCTTCTACGACGTCGTCCGCATGCTGCGCAACCAGAGGAAAAACAGCATCCGGCCAAAGCTGAGCTCCTTCAACCGGAATACCGACAACACGCACAACCACAAGACCGTCGACAAGGACCGGTACCAGAAGCCGCGGAAATGCGTTATCCTCTAAATCATTTAATTTTCCCCTCATTCGCTCGGGAACGCTCTGTCTGGAAAGCCAGCTGGCCAGCCACGCCCGCCCCAAGCCACGAATACGAGAGACGGCCGGAACACTCGCTCGCCCGCCCACTCACCACCCCTTATCTCGATGCCGGCCATACAGCACACACACAAACACACCCGCGCAAACGCGCAGACGCACTCCTCCTGCGTCTTTCACCCATCCCCCTCGCCCTAAAATTCTCAACCCCCTAAACCACCCGATCTCCCGAGCACTTTATGCCATACTTGACGGACGTGAGCCAGCTAGTGCTGAGACACTACTAAACTTGTTTGATATTATCGGTTGAACCAGCAACAACCAACGAAGCTCTACTACTATCTACTACAGATCTATTATGCGGCGCAACAATCTCATGGATTTCCTTACTTATTCTTTCAGTCTCGTCTCTTTTGTCTCCGCGCGATTGATTCACCTCCTGCTGCTCTCTCTCTCGCGACTTCCGTTACAATGTAACTTCTTTTTTATTTCCCGTTTTGGTAGCTGCTTGCTCAATTTTTCCTCTCTCCAGCTAAATTACTGATTGTTTTCCTTTGTTTTCTTCTTCTTCGTTCGTATACTTTTTTTTCTTCTTCTTCCTCTTCTTCTTCCTCTTCTTCTTCTCTTCTCTTTCTTGTGACAGATGGACGACGGACAGATGGATGTGACTTGAGCTCTGTGCTTATATTTGTCGTCTGTCGCTTGGATTTCTTTTCTTGAGATATTTGTCAACTTGAAAGTTCTACATAACTTGTGGAGCTATTGGTCGATTGAACTAATGCTTGCTCGAGCGCCTGGACTTTATATTATCACTTCTGCGTCTCACTTGGTATAGCTGTTATAATGGGCCCATTATCATTATCACTACTATTATCTTTTACTTTTGATATTATCCTTATCATCGTCAGTACTGTGTTCTTCCCATTGGCCTATCGATCTCGGTTGGTCGATTGTGCATGTGCTCGCTCAGTCTGTGTCAAGTCGGCCAGAGATAGCCAGACTTTGGGCTGTAGAAATATTTATGTACGTAGTATGCATGCTGGCTGGAGATATCGTCTAGCAAGCTTGATAAAATTGATAGAGCGATCAACATATATATCGTGTGTAGCAGTAACTTGCTTAAATCCGATCGTGTGAGATACAGCTGCAGGAATTTAGTATCGCATAGATATATAAGTAAGCACTTGTGTGTATGCATGTGTATCTACGTATGCGCGTGTGACAGTAGTATACTAGTAGACTGTTGTTGATGCCGACGGTTTACGGACGAATGTATGTCGTGCGTGGGTACGTATCCGGGTTGGTCTCCAATCACCTCCCGCATTGCAGCACACCACTGCACGGACCCGTCCTGATTCGAACGTACGTTACGTTTAGCTTGTGTATACCGAGCTAACAGATGTTCAGCTGAACGTTTTTGTAGACGTTTGGTTTCGTCTACAGTGTAAGTATATGGCTTGGCAGGACACTTGGTATACAGATATTTGTATACTCGTGTGCATGTGTGCAGATACGGTTACGAGCTTGGCTAGAGTTAACGAGATTTGTAGCATTGGTTCTTGTCGTCGCAATTGTCGTGCTCCTTCCTTATGCGGTGATTTCTGTCGCGACATTAATTCATGTATACTACAGCAGCGCACTCTTAAGATCTTGTGTATGAATGTGATAGATGTACAGTACAGGTACGTAGGTCGGTGTATACTGGGTATCTTCTGGTGTAGTAGCGGTTAAGACGCGGTATATATTTCTTTTCGCAATTCTCTGACGGGTGCATGTTCCAGTATATACCTCTAGATCTGCCTAACGATGGAATATGTTGACATAGTATAATGCTTGCTCATCCCGTCTGGACGGACGAGTATACAATACCTTTGTTCGGTATGGTCGTGAGAGGATATATCAGGTTCTTTGGCAGGCAGGCAGACAAAAGTGTCTACATGTAGAGTCGGTCTGTCTGTTGCGAATTTTTCTATCCGAGCCGTGTTCCAGTAGACTGCTGGATCGAGTAAACGCCGTTCGTCGATGTTTCAGCTGGACCCGGCGGGCGTTTCAGGGATGGAAGAGGCAAGTTGACCGACGGCGGCGGGGTAGGTCGATAAGAGGGGTACTGCTGTATACATATGTAAGTGTACATGTAGATTCGAACCAAGAGTTTAGACCAAGAGTTTGGTGATCATGAATATCCTAAATGGGCGTGCATGAGATGGTGTATTCAGATATTTGATTTCCAGGTGTCGCGTCGTTTTTGTCGACTAATTTAATTAATGTCCCCATGTGTTTCTGGTGTGTATAGTGCAAAGTGGCAGCTAGCTAGCTAGCTACTTTTCAGTTTCAAATTGTATAATACTAGTACTTACTTACTTATCTACAGCGTCCCCGAGATTACTACGGCGGGTGACTGCTTGTACCAAGGATACGGGACTACTGTTTCAACGAGTCGTATGCATGGCGTCAATGGACTGTATCATCGTCAGCCACGTGCCACCGACATATGCATACCTGCACTCACTCACGCAGGCAGGGACACATAACGGTATAGTACCTCGCAGACAGACAGACATCACAGCGGCCAGACTATAACCCCACCAATGGAGGGTAGAGTATACGTACTAGTCGACGCAGGACGTTATCCGTCATTAATATTAATGATCACAACCCGTCAGGCCTGTCTGTTGCATGAAATTGCCGTTTCGGCAACTGCATATGCAATGCACATGTGTATGTATGCGGCTCAACTGAATCGAGCAATGGGCCGTATACGTACAAGCTCGCTGACATGACTCCCTCGAGGTCTTTTGCCACCCGTTGATTTCAGCCACATGCAGGACACGTACGGCAGCCTCGTTGATTGCATTGTGGTGTTTGCTGCTGCAAGCTGCTGCGTGCTTGCTTTCCACATTGAGGATGGAGTGATGCTGCTGTGTCCACGATGGGACGGGTGCTGAGATGAGTATTTTGGTACATGTATGTTGGAGGAGCTGGTGTGGTATTACGTATGCCTCTGCTGGATCAGGTGTACTGTGTGACTGGCGGGTTCTGTAGAGGGGTCTTGGTATGTCCCGCTGCGGGGCACGGCGTAGCCTTCGTGCGACGCGTATGTCATCCTGGACGCTGCGGAGCTCGTGGACACGTACATCTGTAATATATAGTAGAGATATATAAATGAGGACTTGGGATGCAGGCAAGAAATCAACAGTCTGGATCAGGACTGCGCGATGGCAATGCTGCTGCCATGCCGGTTGGACAGCAGGCAAGCGACGGGTGGTACGCAAGCTGCGAGGCAAACGGTGGGCGGCGGCAAGGTACCAGCCCGTCCAAAGACAAGCTGCGTCGTCCAGGCGGCTCTTACGTGGGCTGTAGCTGCCTACCGATGACTGCAGTTGGACGGCCATTCCGGCATTGGATGAAGGGAATATAAAACTCGTGACGGGGCGTCTTTGTCCCGTTCGAATGTTCTGGAGGACTGAACAAGTTGCTGGCGAGCTGAGCTGAGCTGCGGGAAATTCCAGGCGGCCGCTGCTGACAACACCGAAATTAAAGCCCCGCGATTCCACCACCCACGACGACAAGCTATCAACGTCACTCCATCTACCCACCCACCCCCACCTCGCCATCATCCACAGGCTTCCACCGCAACGATGAACGTCCTCAAACTCACCAAAAAGTACCCGCAGCTACCGCAGCACGAGATCCTCGGGCTGGTGGCCGAGTTCCAGAAGCTCGACGCCGACGACAAGGGCTACCTGGATGAGGGCACCGCCATCAAGGCCGTCCAGCAGCTGGAGCGGCAGCAGTACGATGTTGTCCGCGCGACTCTCAAGGAGGTCGAATTGGACAGCTCGCGGCGAGTCGAACTGGACGATTTCGTCGACGTAAGCGTCTTCCGCCTGTTCCGCACATATACTAATATACAACTACGATTGACCGAGCTGACGCTTCTGTTTATGTATAGCTTGTTTCCAAGCTGCGTATTTCGAATTCCTCGGGAGGTGGCCTGCCATCCGCTATCCCCGCGGGTGTAGTCAGGAGCCGGGCCAGCTCTGCTGCGGGCGTCCCCGCGCCGCCGTCGCCGGGCAAGAAGCCTGGCCAGATCCGCATGGGCGGGTCTACGTCGACGTCGCAGCATACGATCAACGAGGACGAGCGGACGGAATTCACGCGGCACATCAACGCCGCGCTGGCGGGTGATGCGGACATTGGCGACCGGCTGCCCTTCCCGACGGACACCTTTGAGATGTTTGATCAGTCGAAAGGTGGGATATACATATGCTATCGTGCAATTAACGTGGGGTTTTAAAGAAACGTCGAGTGAATGCTTATACACGTGGGATTGTAGACGGCCTCGTGCTGGCCAAGCTGATCAACGACAGCGTGCCCGACACGATCGATGAGCGGGTTCTCAACCGGCCGAAGCAGAAGAAGGCGCTGAACGCCTTCCAGATGACGGAGAACAACAACATCGTGATCAACTCGGCCAAGGCGATTGGCTGCTCGGTCGTGAACATTGGCGCCGGCGACATCATCGAGGTCCGCGAGCACCTCATCCTCGGGCTCATCTGGCAGATCATCCGACGCGGTCTCCTGTCCAAGATCGACATCAGACTCCATCCGGAACTGTACCGACTGCTCGAGGATGACGAGACGCTCGAGCAGTTCCTCCGCCTGCCGCCCGAACAGATCCTGCTGCGCTGGTTCAACTACCATCTCAAAGCGGCGAACTGGCCGCGCCGCGTGGGCAATTTCTCCAGCGACGTCAAAGATGCGGAAAACTACACGGTGCTGCTCAACCAGCTCGCGCCGGACCTGTGCTCCCGCGCGCCGCTGCAGACGCGCGACGTCCTCCAGCGCGCCGAGCAGGTGCTCGAGAACGCGGACAAGCTCGACTGCCGCAAGTTCCTCACGGCCAAGTCGCTCGTCGCGGGCAACCCGAAGCTCAACCTGGCCTTCGTCGCGCACCTCTTCAACACGCACCCATGCCTGGAAGCGCTGACCGAGGAAGAGAAGGTGGAAATCGACGATTTCGACGCGGAAGGCGAGCGCGAAGCCCGCGTGTTCACGCTCTGGCTCAACTCACTCGACGTCACGCCGGCGGTCAACTCGCTGTTCGACGACCTGGCAGACGGCACAGTCATCCTGCAGGCCTACGACAAGGTCATCCCGGGCTCCGTGAACTGGCGGTTCGTGAACAAGCGGCCGGCGACCGGCGGGGAGATCCAGCGGTTCAAAGCGGTGGAGAACACGAACCACGCGGTGGAAATCGGCAAGCAGCATGGCTTCTCGCTGGTCGGGATCCAGGGTGCGGATATCACGGATGGGCAGCGCACGCTTACGTTGGGTTTGGTGTGGCAGTTGATGCGGCGGGATATCGTGAAGACGCTGGGCGGGCTGGCGAAGAGTAAGGGGAAGCGAGAGCTGTCCGACTCCGATATGATTCAGTGGGCGAACGAGACGGTGAGGGCGGGCGGGAAGAGCAGCAGCATTAGGAGCTTTAAGGACCCGGCTTTGGCGACGGGTATCTTCCTGCTGGACGTGCTGAACGGGATGAAGAGTGAGTACACTATTATCCTATGTCATTGAAAGGGATGACACTGATTGTGGCTGGTGGTAGGCAATTATGTGGATTATGAACTGGTGACGCCGGGGCGGACGGACGAGGACGCGTATTTGAACGCAAAGTTGAGCATTTCGATTGCGCGCAAGATGGGCGCAACCATCTGGTATGTTTGCTGTCATTGGGTTTATACCATAAAAGGAGTGTGTACTGACGTGTGAATGCAGGCTGTTGCCAGAGGATATTGTGGCGCTGCGGCAGCGGCTGATTACGACGTTTATCGGCAGCTTGATGGCGGTGCAGCAGCAGGGTCGTTGATAGCGGCGGGGTAGTGGGATGATAGTATATGTGTGGTGATATTCAAGGGGAAGAGGTGGTCTCGTAAACGGAAGAGGGGGAAGTGGAAATTCTGATGGGAAAACGTTTTGATTGTAGGTTTTTGATGCGAATATAGTATAGTATCCTTCTGGGTAGTTTTGATGGTGGTTCTCTTCTGTCTTTGAGATGGTATTATTATTGTTCAACTTGAGGTGGAATGGAATGAAATGAAAATCGATCGATTGAATATTGATTTGTACAGTCTATGAGCTAGTGTTAAATGTGAATGTCGCCATGTCCGCCCACTCTATATACATGAATATATGACGCCGTTAATGACTTCGTGATACTATGCGAGATGATCAATTGAATATACCCACTCCCTTCCGTATACCGATGATGCAACCAACCTATACAATGACCACCACCAACCGATCCCAACGTTATGCAAATAATGATAGAATAAACGACTGAGTCCGATCAAACGAGTGAATGTAGTAGTAGTGGTAGGATTAATTCTGCAGAAACTCTTCAATGTCTTTGTCTTCCTCATCGTCAAAGCCGCCGCGGGCAGTATTCTCCTCAATCTCCCTCCGTCGCCGGGCGCGCTGTTCCCGCTGCTGCAGACGCTTTCCGCGACCCCACCCCTCGCCGTCGCTGTCGTCGTCGCTGTCTTCCTCGCCGGCGACGACGCGGGCCTTGACGCCCGTGGCGGCCATGGAGGACTCTTCGGAGGCGTCGACGGTGCGGGCGTGGTCGCGTTCCTGGTAGCGGGCGCCAAGCTTCTGCAGGTATGGGCGGATGAGGAGGTAGCCGCCGACGATTGCGGTGAGGCGGATGTAGTCTGTTGTTGAGGCGGAGGAGAGGGTGGCGGAGAGGTTGTTGGCGAAGTTTGCGAGGATGCGGGTGATGGGGGCGAGGGGCGAGCTGTTGTCCGATTGGTCCGCCATGTTGATGTAGTATGTATGATATGCTGGAGGAGAGAACGGATGTATGTATGTAGGTGGATATGGAAGAGTGTTTATTGTATTTCAATATAATTTAATCGGGTGGAGGGATGCAATGCGCGATGCGACGGACAGCGGCGATTGGCGGGCGAGGTGACGTCTGAAACGGGCGGGCGGCCAGATCCTTTCCAACCACCGGACGGCCACGGCGGCGGGCTCGACGGCGCGTCGACAGCGGGTCCACGTCACGGTGGATCCGACGAGGTGCAATGGGTGGTAGCAGCGATGATGGTAGTGGTAGCGGTGGTGATGTTGATGTTGATGTTGACGGTGGAGCGAGAGAGAGAGAGAAGAAGAAGACGAGAGCTCTGAATGCAAGCTGCTAGCTCAGCTTGGCTGGCTGCAGGTGTCAGTTCAGTTGGCCCGCCGGCTTCCAACCTTCTGCTTTCTTCCTCTTCTTCCTCTGCCACTTCCTCTCTTCCACCTCTTCCTTCCTTCCTTCCCTCTTCCACCTCTTCTCTTTCTTTGTTTTACCCTCCATCTCCCATCGAATCGTCGACCTTCCTCCGGCCGTCCTTTCCTTCTTTCTCCGTCCGTGCTCGCGAATTCTCGCCGTCTTGCCCGGTAGACGTCGACGCCAATTAACCTTTTTCGGTCTCCTCCCCCAGGGCCCGGCTGTGCCAGGATACGCCGCCTCGTCTCGTCTCTTTCCTGTTCCCCAGCCAAGCCGCCGCTGAGCTGTCCGTCCGGCTGAGCAGAACTGCAAAACACCCGGCGAAAATGGACCCGCGGGCAAAGGCCAAGGGCATCTACGGCCGCGTGCCTTACTTCTCCTACGCCCAGCCGCCGTTGCTCGCCAGCCCGCCGCCGCCGAAGCCGGCCGACCGCCCGGATGCCGTCTCCGCCGACCTCGAGAAGGAATTGACCTGCTCGGTGGGTACATCTTGCGTCATATCCTACATGTACATGTGATATCTTCGACTGACTTGATATCAATTGTGTCAATTCATCTAGATCTGTACTTCCATTCTGTTGCACCCGGTCACCCTGCTCGACTGCTTGCACTCCTACTGCGGCGCCTGCGCAAAGGAATGGTTCTCCTCCGCCTCGCCCGCCGGGTCCTCCCTCTCGCCCGCCTATCCGGTCTCTAAGGGCTGCCCCACCTGCCGCCAGTCCGTCCGGGCCATCCGCCCATCCACCCATCTCGCCGCCATCACCGAGCTCTTCCTCAAACACAATCCCCAGCACGCCCGCGACAAGGAGGAAATCGCCCGCCTCGCAAAGATCTATAGTCCCGGCGACAGGATCATTGCCGAACGCGACCATGGTGGCACACACTCCCGCAACCGAAGCCTCTCCAGCCTGTCCAACCGCCGCGCCGGCGACGGCTGGTGGAACGGCTGGGTCGACGATGTGGATGAGAACGAGGAGCAGTATTACGCCGCCATCAGCGCGAGCCTCATGGATTTGATCCCGCGTGCCACCCCCGGCGGCATCGCGTCCCCCACCTCCAGCTTGAGCGTGCACACGGGTACCTCGTCCGGCGTCACTTCCAGCACCTCCGGCTCCCGTCGCCCGACCATGCTGCCGGCCGGCAGCATGCCCATCACCGGCGGTAGCAGCAGTAGCATTATCAGCAGCGGCAGCGCATCTGGAGGAATCGTGTCCGGGGCCGCTAGTAATACTAGCACCGTGCAAGTCAATTGCGACGTGTGCAGGAAGACGCACATCCAATCGCTCGTACACTATCATTGCAGCATCTGCCGGAACGACAATTATAATCTGTGCCAGGAGTGCTTCCTCGGCGGTAAGCAGTGTCGCGGACACCACGAGCTGATCGAGCGCCGGTACAACGTCGAGAAGCACGAGATGGAGCAGGGCATCTTTTGCGACACTGCCTCCTGCCGCAAGAACTGCAACGACATGTTCTGGTCGTGCAATGTACGTCCCCCTTGTACCTGTTCAACATTCCCCAGACCTCATACTGATATCTGTTTAGAACTGCACGACGCGTACCGGCACGTACAAATATTGCCCGGAGTGCGTTAACAACGCCACCTGCTGCAACCACGACCTCGTTGCGTTCAGCGTTAACCCGGACATCCTGCGCTCCTGCGGGCTCGCTGCCAATCGCAATAGCCTGGTCCTCTCCCAGCGCGCTCTCGCTGGAGAACTCGTTCAGCCGGCACCGGTGGCAGTCACCACCCGCTGCGATCTATGCTCCCACCCAATCGCACCCTCGACGGCATATTTCCATTGTCGAGCGTGCCACGGCGCCGACTGGGACTGCCATACGGCCTGTCTGAACCTGTACAGCACGCGTGGAGCGGACGGCGTGGCCAAATGTCTGGCCCACCACCCGCTGCAGAAGCTGGTGCAGGTGCAGATGCCGGATCCGCAGAACCCGACGCACTACGTCCGACGAGCATTGCCCAATTCGCATCCCTAGATGTGTACAAAAGCATTCACTTCTCCATTTTTGTGAGGACGCTGACGAATTCCCTACTTTACGCATGTCGGTTTCTTTGATTGTTGCTGCATGCATGCATTTGGTTTATTCTCATGACGAAATAGAAAAAAGAAACCAAAACAACCAAAAAAAATTACCTGAAATCATGATTCGAGCGAACCAGCCAGCGAGCGAGCATGCGTGCATTTGTGCCTTCTGAACATCTTTTTTGGCATTTTGTATATTTTTCCAAGACATTGTTACGACACGACGTTACGGCTACGGCTGGGAGATTTACAGCATATTTCTGTTCACGAACGACAAGCAGGCACGGACAAGACGGTGCGGCGGGTACGTGGACTTACCAATGGCCGCACTCGAGCGGATGGGGGCTGGCGGCCTTGTATCCGATACATACGATGATATCTACATAGGATACCCGGAACATTTATATTAGCGACGTCTCTTGCTGAAAATTGGGTTGATTTGTTTTTACCGAGCGCATAGCGTGTGGGTTTTTGATTTTTTGATGTATTGCATGCGTGCATTTTGCGTGTTTTGTTGTTTCTTTCTTGTCTTTGGTCTGGAATGGTTATGGATGGATGGGATGGTTCTGGCGGGATCGTGAACGGAAGGCTTGCAAAAGGTGAGAGGGATGTGTCGATCGGTCACGAATTTTCTTGGATTGGGTGGATTGGATCTGATTGGATTGGATTGGTTGGGTGGATGCATCTGTGCAAAGTTAAGAATGGATTACGATACTACGATACAACGGTATGGTATGATATGATCGATATGATACTAAATGAAAATGACATGAACACTGGCATTCCTCAATTGCAATACTATTGTGCAAGCCGTAAATGGAAGGAAGATATGACGTCGCGTCGGTGGACAGCATCTCTGAGTGCTGTCAACACATCGGTTGGGCGAATGACGTTGGCGAATGTCCTGATTCGTCGAAACGTGTGTTGCCGTTTGACAGCACTATGTTTCCCAATATGGCAGCAGTCTTGGCATGCCCTAAAAGACAGTCCCATCACACAGCACGGCTTCACATCGCTGAAAATGCCGGCAGGCGGCGACCGTTCTCGCCGCTGATTGGCCGACGGCCTTGCTAGTTTCTGGTAAAGGTGTGCTAGTACGGTGCTGTAGTATCACTTAGAGTCATTGCAGTGTGTAGAGGTACCGTTTGGGTGAGAGTTATTACTTTACTAGAGGTGGTGGTGGCCGTTTGTCCGAGAAAATTGTGTGGTGTGGTTTGCTAGCCCTCGTTTGAATTGATTGCTTGCACCTTCTCCTCATCACCACCCTTCGACGACGACGACGACACCTCCGACGAGATACGACATAATTTCTCCCCCTTGCTGACGGTATAGATACAGATACAATGTAAGCTTGTCCGCCGTTATCGTTCGTTCGTTCGTTTCTGCTTTCCTCGTGGGCGGTTGGTTTGGATGGCGGTGGTGGGACGACGACAGACAGACGGTAGACGGCATACGGTGTTCGACATGGCAATCGATCTCATCTTGGTCTTTGGATGAGAACCGGATGTATCGGATTGCTAGTACTGCTACTTCCTCGGGTCTCGACGAATGGAGATGTATTTCTCGAACAACGCTCCTCGCTGGAATGCTATCTCGATATGCCACCAGCACTACTACCACCACCACCACCAAAGACGGGATCGATGCAGTGGACGGATTATACGGACGGTGGCTAACAGACTACACACAGGGTTGATCTGAAGACCCAGAAGCGCCTCGCTGCGTCCGTCATGGGCTGCGGCAAGCGCAAGATCTGGCTCGACCCCAACGAGATGAGCGAAATCAGCAACGCCAACTCCCGTACGTCCCATCTATACATCCGTCTCTTACAACGGGATCTAACTTTCCATATCCAGGCCAAACGGTCCGCAAGCTCGTCGCCGACGGCCTCATTATCAAGAAGCCCGTGACGATGCACTCCCGCAGCCGGACCCGCGACCTGGCCGCCGCCCGCCGCAAGGGCCGCCACATGGGCTTCGGTAAGCGCAAGGGTACCAAGGACGCGCGTATGCCGTCGCAGGTGCTCTGGATGCGCCGGCTGCGCGTGTTGCGTCGTTTGCTGGTCAAGTATCGTGCTGCTGGCAAGATTGATAAGCATCTGTACCATGAGCTGTATCATTTGAGCAAGGGTAACACCTTCAAGCACAAGCGGGCCCTGGTCGAGCATGTGAGTCTATCCTCCTCCTCCTCCTCCTTCTATCGTTGTTTTATACGATGAGGTATGTGGATGGGGATGTCGGCTAATGTATATCCATCGGTATAGATCCACAAGGCAAAGGCGGAGAAGGCGCGCGAACGCCAGATCAAGGAGGAGATGGACGCCAAACGGGCCAAGACCAAGGCTGCCCGCGAGCGGAGACAGCAGCGTGTGCAGGAGAAGAGGAATGCGCTCATCGCGGACGTGCCGGCAGAGTAAACGGACGGACAATTTGCAACTTCTCACCGCTTATACCGCGCGCTTTGCGTCCCGTTCAGTGTATATCTGCTGTATACTTCCTTTTTTTACTACGCACTACCTCCTGCATACGCCTACTACCACCCTCCTACTACAACGTTTACGTCGTCGATCGTCTGCTTCTCATATCACTCTCTGTCATGCCTTCGGCGTTCGGGTTTCCTTCCGTTGCGTTCTCGGGTGCGAGAATTTTATTTTTCTTACACTGAGAGATGCCTTTATTATAATTATGGTTTTTGACCGATATATTATACTTGGTCGGTCTCGGCCGTGTATGCATGATTGAATAAACTGTGCTATAACGTTGTGCATCAAGCTTAGATATAGCGGACATGTGGGATGCATCTGCATGTCTGTAGGATTGGTACATATATGATCTTGTGTGGCTTTGTGCTACTGCTACGGCCAGCAGCTTCTACGTATAACTTATGATATTACAGGGACCTCTGCCGGATGTCGTCGGCTGTGATGATGAATCATACTAGACGTTGAGCAATGATCGACCTCCAACTTAACCGAGGCAAATGGCGGACCTTGGCTGCGGCATAATCTTGTATTATAGTATGTTAGCTATGGTGTGTATGCGGAGAAGTGCATCACCGCCTCGGCTGGCGGCCGGTAGACTTCGATGACGTTGGCTGGATGAGTGTTGATATATAAGCTGTATGTACATCATGGCGGCGTACAGCTCCTCGAGATACCCAATCCCATCGATATACGACTGCTACGATCGACTTCTCACACATGCCTCAAGCCTACTTGATACGTACCATACGACATCACGATCACCTCCTGTCCAGTCCAATCGATCGAACGATATCATACGGTGTTACTGACAGACCGAGCGACGCATAGGCTATGTAGCATCAATGGCGGAATCACAACCGCATGCAAACACGCTCACCGCCCTCCCCGACGCCATCGTCTTTGACGTCTTTGGCACCGTCTTTGACTGGCGCAGCAGCGTCACCAGCGCCCTCGAGAACGCCATCTCCCAGAAATTAGCATCCGCAGACATACCACCCGGCTCACTCGATCTCTCCACGCCGGCCGCGATACATACCTTCGCCGCATCATTCGCCCAGGAGTGGCGCGATAGCTACAAGTCCTTTGTCGTCAACCAGGCGCAGGAGGCTTCCACCGCTACAACGCTATACCGCTACAAGACAATCGACAGTCACCACCTCACATCCCTCCGCTCCCTTCTGAAAAGCTACAACCTCATTCACCTCTTCACCGCGCGGGAAACATACGACCTATCACGCATCTGGCATTTCCTAACACCATGGCCGGACAGCGCACCGGGCATCGCGACGCTCCGTCGGCTATGTCCTGTCGGTACGCTGTCGAATGGCAATATGAGCCTGCTGGTAGACTTGCAGCGGTCCAGCGGGGTTGCATTCGACGTCACGTTCAGCGCGCAGCTCTGGCGGACGAATAAGCCTGCGAGGGAGGTGTATATTGGCGCGTGCGAGCTGCTGGGGGTCGCTGGTGATGATGCGTGGGCGGCGTATTGCGAGGGTGGTGGAGAGGGAGAAGTAGAGATGACGGAGGAAGCCTGGCGCGAGAAGCAGCGGGGCAAGGTTGCGATGGTAGCGTGAGTCCTACCTATCTTGGCATGATTATACGGAGTTTGAAGTGTGTGGAACTGAAGTTGATGGTGTATGAATGGTGTTAGAGCACATATTGGTGATTTGCGCTCTGCTAAGGCTTGCGGACTGACGACAATCTACGTTGAGCGGCCGGGGGAAGACGACGGTGGAGATGCCGTGGCGGCATACCGAGCCGGCGGGGAGGACTGGATCGATATGTGGGTGCGGCATGCGGACGGCGGGATCCAGGAAGTCGCGAGGCGGCTGTCTGCATTGGCAGAAGGAGAGAAGACGCGTACAAGTGCCAACGGACACTGAGCTGACGGACGCTGATATGTTCCACTGGCGGCGGCTCAGGAGGTATCCAATACCGGGTTCTCATATATGCGTTTTCGGATCGTGAATGTGGCAGGTGTTTTAGGTGTGGACGTGAGGCTGAGGGGCGCCGTGGAACTGGAAACCATCCGTGCCTGCATGCGAGGGCGCCGCGGGAGGGTTACACACCCACGCGTGAATAATTTAATATACGTCGAAGCTCCTCTCGTGTGTATTTATCGATATCACCGATATATTATTATCAGCACGAACAATGCGATATAATATTACTAGTACGAACAACGCGGATGGTGGATATAATATTCAAACAATAGGAGGATCTCGTGATGCATTGTCTACCAGTCGGAACGGCACCGCCAGCCGGGAGTCCAGCAACCGCGATTGGCTGTGCGCTCACGGGTGATACTTGATACATTGCAGAAGAAGAAGCATTCGAGTGGGGAAGGAAGCCGCGATCCCCAAACCATTCCACCTGAGCGGTCCTCCTGGCTGCAACTGCAGCATGGGGGCCGAATTATACTTTTCCTTCTCATCCGGTCACTAATGCAGGCATGCCCGCATGCATGTCTTGCCCTCCTTCCACGTCTTCGCGCTAAGTACGAGTACCTCCCGGCTCAGTGTGTCCTGTCGTGCAGGCAAATTAATATTATATATAAGAAGTACGGTACTTAACTTACTCCTGCTAGCTGATGTTTCTCGGCCGCTCTTGTTTGCAGGTAACTTTGTGGGCTCCACTTTCTCCTCTTTTCAGCGCCGGGCACTGCAGCTGGCAAACGGGCTAACGTTAGCAGACAGACGCACGCACGTTGCTCGCTCGCTGTGCCTGCTGCTGGTCGACTAACGCCGAGTATCTGACCAGACGATGTGATCGAGCTGCCGGCCGCCTTCTCTTCTCCTTCATCCCCTTCTTCTTTTCGTATTCTTCTGCTGCCTCCATCTTCGACTGTTTCTCCGCGGCGGGCTGAGCGACGGGCGTGAATTGGCACTTCGGCCGAGGGTTACACACTGCCAAAATACCACGCGTCGCAACGCAGCCGTCGCCAGCACATCGCATTGCATCGCAGTCGACGTCGACGGGCCTCAACTCCCAACACCGCTTCATGCGACGGAGAAGGAAAGATCCTGAACTCTATCTGTAAAATAAACAACCACTCGCTCGTATTCTTCCTCTGATATCCTTCTTTCCGCCCTCATACACCATCCACCCGTATACACTACGATACACTTCAGCTCGCCGCCATGTTTGCAAACTGGAACCTCCTCATCCCCCCCGACAAGGACAAATGCCCCCCGCGCGACCCCGCCATCAAACGCGCCCGCCTCACCTCCATCACCTACCCGCGCTGCATCACCCTCGCCACCGCAGACACCTCCTCCAACTCCCCGCCAGACCTCGCAGCCCTGACCGCCGCCCTCGGCGCCATCCGCAAGCCTTCCGACATCACCCAGCAGCAACTGCAGCTGCTCAACGTCTCGTACACGTACGATCTGCCGCTGTCGGCCATCATACCGGAAAAGTACCACCCAGATGAGACGGACGATACCTCGCCCTTCGCGCAGCGCCGGCGCGAGCTGAGCGTGGAGAATAACGACGCGTACGACTTTATCGCGCGTCGGCGCCGGGATATCAAGATTGGGAACTTCTATCGCTTCTTCCAGGCGGCCGAGACGCTGGAGATCCTGATGACGATGGAGGAGAGCAATAAGGAGACCAATGGTAGTAACAATGGTAGCAGCAGCGGCGAGGCTGTTAGTCCACCGGGGCCGTCTGGACAGCCGCCCGGCGATGGCGGCATGATGGTGCGGACGAGCGCCAAGTTTCGGGAGGAGTTGCTGCGGCATTTCGTCGACCCCATCGCCTGGGGCTTCGAAATGCGGATATAGTGCGTACACACATTCGTACATACACCCTTCAAGACGATTGAGTATCTACTAACCACTATACGTTTCGTTACGGCAGTCCCCCGCGCTATCCGCCCAAGTTGGTCTCTCAGAAATCCCTCTTCAACGTCAAGGCAGACCTCTACCTCCACCAGCAGCCGCCGACAATGCAAGAACGCAAAGACAGCATCATCATCGGCCCCGCATTGGTCCTTCAAACACGCAACGAGGATAAATTCACAGAAACAGACGACGTGATCGACGCCGTGCACGAACTGTCCGCGCTGCTAACGCTCAGCCAAGAACGGCAGCGAAAGGAGCCCTACAAAAAGATCCGCTACCGCGCCGTCGGCAAAGACGCAAACCTCGACGGCGACGACGTACGTACCCCCCCCCCCCACCCCCCAAAAAAAAAAAAAAAAAAAAAAAAATACCTCTCCCCACACAAAAACACAACTAACGTATCTAAAAAAACAGCTATTCCTGTTCTCCGCCGTCCACTACCACTTTGCAGTCTCCCACGTCTACCTCACAGACGCCTACACCCGCTACCTCCGCACCGGCATCCTCCCACCCGCCGACTACCAAGCCGCAAACCCATCCTGGTGCGCCTGCCGCATCGGCCGCTCGAAATGGTATAACTTGCTAGAAATCGACGGCCGCATCGACGCACTGCGTGCCGTCATGGCAGTCCTAGCATGGCTCAAGCGCGACGAACCGCCGCCGGTGACCGCTAAAAAGGCCGTGTAGAGGACGAAAGACAGTGTGTATTACATACTGCTTGTCGGTGCTGTACTTGCATCTCCCACGTACGTACGCGCCATATGTATACAAACGAACATATTGGACGGACGGACGACTGGGGATGTATGAGGCATATACGACAATTGCAGTCTGGTTACGAGACTGGTGCGATACAATAATTAAAAGCGTAGGTAGGTCAGCAAGGAAGGTTAAGTTTTGCAGAAGATACATTAAACGGAACTGGAAAGCCGAGGGCGACTGGAATTTGAAATGAATACGTGGGTGGGTATAGGATAAATTGGAGGTAGGAGGAAACGAACAATGAGTGTGGGAAAGGGAAATATACAGCTAGACGACACGGACGGGAAAAAAGCACACTATCTGGATGTCTCGATGGATGGGTATAATGGGATTGAACAATATCGATGGATGCTCAAGATTAAATGTCGGGCACTGAGGTGGCGTTTAACACTCGATCGGTCGGTTGGTCACTAAGCTTGTATCTGTACCCGTCCACCTGCAGTGGCTATAGAAGTACTAGTATTATTATATTTACGAAACATATAGATTGTTGTTCCTTGCCTGTACTGCGTTACATCCGGTAGCTTGAATGCAACTTGCACACAAGGACGAACGGCCAATCTATCTATTTTACGATACTGGTAAGGGATAAATGTTGAATTATAAACTTATGATAGCTACGTATACGGGATCTAGGAAATCCGTCATGACACTCTATTAATGCACTACGTATCCCAAACTCCGGCTTTTCATGCATGCATGCGCTCCATCATCCCGGCCGACGCGCGGTCGACCATCCCATCCCATCGATCCACTAACCATATCCTCATCACAGCATCGCATCTATACATACAATCAAGCACCCAAATAGCAAACAAACAAACAGACGTAACGCCATGCATCGCTAACCAAGCACCAAACATGCTAATATACACACTACTGCTTAATACACTCCCTCCCCATCCGCACACAGCACCTGCACCGCCTTGGCCAGCAACGACGTCCACAGGCCCCTCGCCACATCCCGCTCCTGCAGCGCATCGAACAGCTGCGAAAGCGCCTCCTTCGTCTGATTCACCCCCAACAGCGCCGTCAAACCCTGCGGCAGACTCTCAGACAGCACTTTGCGCGCGCGACGGCGCAGCTCCTCCTTCTCCTCCGCGGTGCGCGGCGTGTGCGTCTTCTCCCACTCCTCGCTCTCCGCCGCTGTCGGCAGCGAGTTCTTGCGCACTTGCCGTACGTAGTCTGAGATTGCTTCGGGGGAAGTGTTGGCCTCGAGCACGTCCGCTTGGATCATGTTGCGCATGTTGGACAATGTCGAGTTGCCGGGGAGCAGCATTACCGATTTTGCAATGTTGAGGAACGACCGGCGGATCATCCAGGCGGTAGAGAGGCCGTACAGCTCGTTGATGATCGAGAACATGATTTCTAGTACGATCTGGGTTTCTTGCTCCGAGATACCTTCGTACGCTGCCGTTGTGCTGGCGGCGGTCACGTTGTCGATCTCGCTGGGCGGAGGGGGTAGCGATATGCCGTTGAACTGCGGGTCGGCGGGGTCGAACGTCAGTGTTGCTTCGCCGGTCCCGTCGACCTGTTCTTCGAGAAGGGATGGCGGTCGAGCAAGTTGAGAGTCGTCGGCTCCATTGAGTGGCTGGTAGCTCGAGGTTTTCGACCGCGTCGCGCTGGCGGATCTCCGTGGAGGTAAGGGTGGGTTTGAATCGCCAATGGTGAACGACCGCGGGAAATCGATGCGTAGACTGAATCTCCCACGGTTCTGTGTCGGCGCTTGCGATCCGGTAATGCTTGCATCGTCTCTATCCAGCGATATGCTTGACTTCTCCGATATTGTCGAGTCGTCGCCACCGATGAGGGTAGATCTGGAGATATTCTGTTTGATAAACGCGAATGGCGATCGTCCGTTCTCACGCTCGGCACCTGGCGTTTGCACCGGAGTCTGCGACGTTAGAGCCTTCTTGATGCCGCCGAGGAAAGCTTTTCCGCCTTCGCTGGCGGACTGCGGTGCCTTTGTGATCGCACCGAGCACGTTCTTGCCCATATTCTCGATCTGCGCGCCGCTCCGCCAGAACACACTGTTTTCAATCCTCTCCTGCTTCTCCCGCTCGCGTCGGACTTCATCTTTCTGGAACCACTTGTAGAGGGTCTCAGAGCCTGCCAATCCTTCTTCGCTCAGCGCAATCCGAAGGAATAGCTCTAGCAATGCGACGAGCTCATCGACGGTTCGCTCCTTCCACGAGGGCAACCCCTCAGTGTATGCCAGTTTGTACTTTGTCGATCCAGTAGGACCAGCGAGCTTGATCAAAGTGTCATGGAGAACTTCAAAGTCCTGATAGTTTTTCATGACAATCCATCCCGCCGCGTCGAGAGGCTCAATTTGGATCATAAACGGCGTCTTAGGCTTCGACTTGAGTACTCTGGGCGGGTTAAACGCCGGTCCTGTATCCAGCACCGTCACTCTCGCATTCAGCAGATTGACGCCAACACGTTTCGAATGTTCGCCGTTGTCCAACCCGCTGCGGCTTGACTCAGAGCTGGTTTTGTATGGCGTCATTGACATCTCGGATAGACTGACGCGCGAGCTTGCATTGGAAGAGTTTCTCTTCAAGGAACCACCAAGGGGAGAATGTGACTGGACATCGACGGGGCTCTGATTTTGACTTTGAGTCCGGCTTTGAGTCCGACTCTGGTTCCGGCCATCAGAGGTACTGTCCAGGCTTCTTCTCCCGTCAAGGCTGGTCTTCCCATTCGGGATGGATTCATATTGGACACTCTCGGAGTGCTACGGTCGTGTTAGTCTCGTAACCTGATAGACAGAGGTAATTCGATGGATACTCACGTGATGGGTGCCATTTACACCATTTGTTTGCGCTGGAAAGGTGGGCAGGTTCTCCTTCCGAACAGTCGGAGACTGAGACAAAGACTGCGGCTGCGACCGAATCGGAGACTGCGTAGGAGATTGCGTCATAAATTGGGTATCCGGAAGAATCGCAGTCGAAACTCTCGGCAGGGCCCTCTGAGCATCCTTTCCCACAGTCTCACCAAGAGCTTGGGCAACGGCGTCAAATTCCTCCTTGATTGAGCTACCAGGGGGTGACTGCGCCGCAAACTCGGGATCCGATGTAGCTATGGTCGAAACCGCCGGCAACGAGGTCTGCGCAGCGCCCGCCACGCTCCTATCGAACGCCTGCAAGACAGCGCCGACGCCTTCCTTACTCGGGCCGGTGCTCTCCTTGTACTCAAAGAGATAGATGATCCACTCGTTGATGAACTCCGGGTCGCTGAATTTCTCGACCATGTTCGATAGAACGGTGCTCCGTAGCACATGTCGTAAGAACATCACGACCGGTTCGCACACCTTCAGATCCTCCGGGGCGTACTGTTCGACGATTTCTTTCGCGCAATAGCCCAACTCACGACGTTGATATCCTCTGTTCAGCATGATTGATAGCGACGAGTCTCTGTTCTTTCGAATATATGTTTGAATACCGGTTTTAATATCCCGGGTGCTGTTCAGGGCCTGTGAGAGTTCTTGCATGAAAATGATTACTGTTTCGGACATGTTTGCGACGGTCGAAATGAAGATCTCCGCAGGCCGTTTTTCACCCAGGCGGTTCGAGACGCGGAGGAAGCTCTGCGTAAGGTGCTGATGGCATGTCGCTGGGAATGAGGAGTCGTCTGGGATGATATTTGTATACCAGGAGCTGCGAAATAGCTGTTAGCAGTGCATGCGCTCCCCTTTTAGATGCGTGTACGTACTTAATGCAGTCTTTGACTATCGCATTGCACAGCTCGTCCAGGGCGCTGGCAATTTTGGGATTGAGAGATGAGAAGTCCGCGTGAGAGTCGTCCTGCTTGACCTGAGCAATATGAGCTTTCTGAGTTTCTTTCATGTATGTAGAAATCATCCATACCAATTTCTTGGTTTCCTTCTCCTCCTCATCACTACCTCTGTCCCGGATCTTGGGCTTCTTAGAATATCCCGTTCCACCCTTATTCTGGATGCTAGCATGGAGTATCGCTCCAAGAATCGTTCCGACAATCAGGAGGCCGATCTTGCCAAGGAGGACGCTCATGATGACAGCTAGTACTGAGAGACCGTATATGAGCGACTTGTCGGACGCAATGCTGATTTCCACCAGGAGTTTATCGATCCAGGGTGACACTGATTCTTCGGTACTCAATTTGCTTTCAGAGGGCGGTAATTCGTCTGCGATTGGGTCTGATGTGATGCTGGCCTTGTTGTCGATGTTGCCGTTGGCATGGTTGAGGTCGCCGTTGGTATGGTTGAGGTCTATGTGGCCGTTCTCACCCACAGCATCAGGGAGCCGACTAGGCGTCTCCGCGCCCACCCGAGGTGTAGCATCTGCGTCTTCATCCTGCCCAAGTAGCGAGTCCTCGGCAGCTGTGGGAAGTGTCGACGGCGCTAGCTGAGAACCAGCAGCAGCTTCGGCGGTGTCTAGCGGCATCTTGATGCCAGCGGTGGATGGTTGTTTTAAGGATAGTTGTTTTGTTGGTGTCCCTTCTCTCTCCCACTTCACCTCATCTCTCTCCAACTGCTTAGTCCGTCCCCTCCTAACTAACAGAATCAAAAACTTCTTTCGGCGACGGAAATCCAGAGCTCGGAGACCAAGGAATGCGATGGAGGCGACGGCGACAGGAAGATCGGATGGATGCGAGGTTTCTGGCGAGCAGTTTAAGGTTGCTCCGGTCGGGCCGTTGATTGGCGAGCTTGTTCTGGCGATGGTGCTTGCCCACGAGTTAATTTGACCGCGGCCGATGCCACCCAGCTGGGCCCAGCAGGATGCACACTCACATTTTGTTCAAACGGCGGCGCGAAAATCGCAGTAACAGCTACAAATTGTTCTTCTTCGGGGTCGCGAGAGATCAAAAGAAAGAAATGGCTCTCTACGAAACGTCAACCTCTCTCTCCTGGGGCGCGAGCTGCCGATAATAAGGAGGGCGGAAATGGGCCTGGATCCGCGGGCTTCCAGCTGCTGCAGCGACGGTTTTGTATGTGTCCGGGCTGGGCCGGCGAGACAGTCGATGGCTTGTTCCCGCTCACTCTTTTCGCTCCGGCTGGTCGATGAGAGAAGTACGATGTACGGAGTACCAGAAGTATACTTGCCACCGGGCGACGACCTCCAGCAATTAAGGGCGGCTTCTGCTGTGCACCCGCCAGCTGACTGCTAATTACCTTGCATGCAGAAAATTGACCCTTGGATCTCCAGCGAGCAATGGGCCCAGCAGATCGCTGCCACCGACAGAAACAGAATTGCCATTAATTATCCCCACGTTCCTCCCCGCCAATATCCTACGGACAGGCAGGCAGCGGTCCTTGGCGTCCAACGTACTCAAAACAGCCAGGGCCAATTTCCAAAACGAAGGGGCTTCTCCCCTCGCCTGCTCAGGCATGCAACTTAGCCGGCGGATGGCATGTCGACGGAGGCATACGCAGAAATACTCTCGGAATATCGCGGCCTGTCGAAAATACCCTCTTGGTGGCTTCTCGCAGCAGGCAGGCAGGCGTGTGCCGCGGCAGGCGAAATATACATTACAGCCTTGCCTGATACTGTGATATCTTCGACCGACTTCGACAATTAAAACCGGCCGTCCAACTTCGACGAGACCGATCACCCAAACGGCATCTAGCAGCTCCAGAAGGATCATCTATACGCATCTGTTGCTACTATTAATACTGTCGAATGATGACCATCATTGGCACATAGCGCCCAATGCCCAATCCGCCGATTTCTAATATCCTCCGCGCCCTATACCATCCAGATTCTAGACTTCTGCAGCCCGACACTGCCCGTTCCATCGACGCGCGTACGACCAAGCAAATCCGGATCAACGAAACCAACCGAGCACCTGACCCGTGGTTTCCCTATCTCTGCCAGCGCTAGCAGGTTTAAGCTTGCAGTTTCTGTCTTGATCAATGTTCGCATACATTGACGGCCGCATGTTCCCTTTGCATTGCATGCACGCCGCCGAATCAAGGCAGAGTATGCGTCCGTGGCGCGATATAAAAGTGCGATTTTGATCGATCCTAAAAGGTCCATGCGGCAGTTTCTACGGCTAGCCAAGGAAGCATTTACAGTCGTACATACCTTGGTCACATTCCCGGCTTCTAAATGGAGAAGTCGATCGGAGGTAAGCAGGCAAGTCAGCAATCTACAGGTATGATCGTGATGATGTCGTCCGCGATGCAACGCGCGGAATCTGACGAAAATGCAACAACTGCCCGACCATGCAGCATCCATTGATCTATACCTTGTGCACCAAGATACTGACAGGCGTCAAGCAGAAGCACCGGCTAAGGGAAATGCGATATATTTCCTTTACCGTAAATCATGCGCCTCGGCACTGAGATATCGACGGTCGCACGGAGACCGTAATCCCATATAGCAGACCAGTACTTGATTTATACGGCAATCTATTGTCGCAGATATCGTCAATATTCACATGCACGGACAAAATTCAGCCTTTCCGTATCTGACATTGTCTATCCTAGCTTTTCCGGTCTTCGAGGGGACCTTTTGCTATCCTGACAGTTCCGGTATCTTCCTGATATAGGCCGGTGAATATTCGCCAGTCGTTCGGCGTTGTCGACGGGATGACATGCATGGCGGTTCCATTTGCGCAAGTGGCGTTTAGCTTGGCGGAAAGTACAGACAGCCACTTACAGCCCGCGTTTACTCAAGTCGTCAAATGTTTCTTGTTACTTGGTACTAAGATGCTTAAGAAAGGCTTGAATATGCGCAGATTCTTGTGAGCCATGTAGAGAAGATACGAATACAGCTATCCGGAATTTTGAAGATTTACGATGGCAGCGACGTGGAATTATACATCTACATGCCTGTCAACACGTCTACATCATGTATGCATGTATACCGCAACATATCACAGGATTGAAACATGTTTCCTGGACTCTAAAACTAAGTACGTTGTGGAGATTGAGGAATCGAGTATTTTTGAGCGAAATGAGTCGACTGTGACCTATGCTCTAAGTCCCAGGAGCCTTGGCTCTGATTAATTCATGCATGAAATTTCGAAAATGGCGATAAAGCAACTGCTAAACCTAGATAATTGAATGTCTGGAATATTTCTCATCTAAGTTGTACACATAAAAGTGGGTACGGTCATTCAAATCGTAATTGTGTGTGCTTAGATGCTCCAGGCACTCAGATGCATGTTGTCACAGCTTGACAGCGCAAGTTTTTATTTTCGCCGAACCTGACTTATCAAACTTCTAGTTTGAGCAAGAACAGGCCTGGCAGAAAAAACACAGCAAAGAGTCTCAAATTTGGGATATCTAGGTACCTGTGATACCGGGATCTTAATGTGATAGCCGGGATGAAGCCCGGCTCATGACTGGAACTTGCATAACTTGCGAGTCATAGCTGCACCTCGTGTTGGTAGTACCGCGAGGCGACCGCACTCGCGCTAGCCCGACATCCCTGAGCCTTTGCTTATAAACCCGACTTCGGCATCCATTGCGAATGGTCCTGAGCTACAACTGGCAAAGCAATCGGTTCACTTGTAAGTTGAATGACTTACCCTCAGGACGAATAAGACATAAACTCACCGTAGACATTTGCTCCAGGTTACCCTCGGATTACTCAGCTTGACATTCTCCCACAGCGCTTCCGCCATCGCATATCGCAATCGCATCGTCATACCAGAAATCCAACACCCGCAACGCACAATGTCCAACAACCAAATAAAACTAGAACCGCCCTCCGGCGAGCTCACCGACGAGCTCGAGACCTTCTGGCGCCAATGGAAGGAGGACCTAAAGTCACAAAAGCAACCGACCGTCCCTCAAACCAAAGCCGACGAAGCTTCAAGCTCTAAACTTCAAGATACCAGCAAACAAAGCGAAGCTGGAACGTCGACCCGTCCCGTCGAACATCGAAGACGGCCGTCGCAAGCTCGTGATGGCGCAAGATTCCTACATGCGCTTCATGAGGGCGGCCATGATGACGGTATCCGAAGCCTAGACTTGGATGTCAAGCCAACTAGGGTGCTTGGACCAGGCGAGAGGTTACTTACAAAGGGCCCGATGGATACTGCACTTGAGCACTATGAAGCTGCGGTCGAGCAGGAGAAAGAGGGCAACGTCGGCGAAAGCGTCAGATTATACCGGAAAGCCTTCAAGGTTCGTTAAAATATTTGCTGTTGTTGAATGGATATACCTATACCGGATACATATGGGAACGTTGTCTAACTCCGGCTCCGCAACGCCTCTCTTAGATGGATGCATCAGTCCATGACCAATATAAGGACAAATACTTTCCCCGTCAGGCGGCCTCTGCAGCGGGACACTCAAAGACATCCGAATCCGCTATAACAGAGTAAGTTTCATAGTCCATTGTCACTGGTCTCCATATATCATGAATATCCGACTGTGTGGCTAACATACCATCATAGAAGAAAGCCCGAGGACCAACCGCTGGCTCTTCTGCCAACCGCGCAGCTAATCCAAACATACGCCTTCCTCCCAATCATCCCCGGCAAGGAAATAAACCTCGCCACTCTTAAGGGCAAAGATTCGTACCGAAGGCGTCCTACAAGTCCAATCTCCACTATTCCCCGGGAGATCCTCCTCCACATCCTCTCCAAACTCGCCGAAGCAGACCTCACCTCCTTCGTCCGCTGTGCCACCGTCTGCAAGGCTCTCTGCTATCTCGTCTACGCTGATCAGCAGAGCTGGAAGAATGTCTGCAGCAACACCTATCAGTCCATGATCTGGGGTGTCGGCTCCCTCTGGGCATGCGACATAAAGGGAAGACCGCTCCCCAAGCGGCTGGATCCCACTCAAGATACTATCGACCCCACAAACGCCGCGGATCTATCCTCCAACTTCTCAACTTTAACACTATACGAAGAGAATGAAGACGGCGAGGCCGCTATCGAAGAAGCGGTCGCTGACCTGCCCGTGCGGCCGTATGACGATATCGAGGTGCTAAAGTACAACTCGTCCTATCGCACAATGTTCATCGAACGGCCCCGCGTCCGGTTCAATGGCATCTACATCTCCACATGCACATACCTGCGTTCTGGTCTCGCCGTAAACACAAACCTAACCCTCTCCAGCGCCATGCACCTGGTGACCTACTATCGCTACCGTAAGTACCTAAGCAGCCACCACCTGTCTACAACCCGCTGCGCATACTCCCTCATCTTGTAAACTGTACAAGTTGGATACAAGAACACCTGCTAACTGATCATTATTGAATGTATACGCAGTCCGCTTTTTCCCCTCCGGCTTCGTCTTAACCCTCCTCACCCCCGCCGAGCCAGCAGATGTCGTCCACGCCATCACCCTCGAAAGCTACCACCACCTGACCACCACCTCCAACTCCTCCTCCACCGCCCATCCCACCTCCGTCACAACCGCAACAACCGCTCTCAACAATGTCAAAAACATGCTCCCAGGCCGCTGGCGCATGCTCTTCAATCCAAGAGCATACAACCCCACTTCCACCACCGACGAACCCGGCGGCAGAATCCAGATCGAGGCAGAGGGATCCGGCACCAACAGCCGGTACATCAACACTCTGGACCTGACGCTCAAAATGCGACCGAAGGGCGTCGCGGGCCGGCGCGGCTACGGGGACCGGTTGTCGTGGAATAGCTATACCAGCTGGAACAGACTTACTGACGACAGAGGCGTGTATTCGTTAAAGAACGACAAGCCGTTCTATTTTAGTCGCGTGAAGTCGTATGAGAGGGAGGGGGCGGCGTCGGACAGCTAGAGACACTGGGTTGATTTCAGGGGCACCGGGATTAAGATATAAACGCAACTACCAAAATTGCTACAGACATCTAGATGAGCGTTGTTCAGATTTAGCGTGATTGGGTAATCGAATATATGTATCATTGTATCAATACCTCGAGGGGCTTATATATGATTATAGAAATATTTGGAAGATCGATTAAGGTTATTTATAAGATTGGGTGGGAGTTGGCACAGAAATCGAGAAATGCAATGGGTTGATAGTGTAAATTACCATCGATTAGATTCTTCATTTTATATATACGTACTATGGTGATATCCGTAAAAGTACATTCACCCACCCGTCCATCATATCACCAGATCGTAATAATACAGCCCCAGTGCCTGCTAAATACCCAAGGATGACGAAAAACAGGAAATAGACGTCGACAACAGCGAAATATATGCATATATACCCAAATGGAATATATAAGCCACAGAAAGATAACCGAAAAAAGGGAATTAATCAATATCCATTACGAGGGAGCTTCCAGCCATTACTCATGACATTTACCGGGTATCATAGTCCTCCTCTTCCTCCACATCTTCGCCCAATCGCTGCTTGACAAAGTCCTCCGCAGCCTGCTTCCCCCGATCCACGTCCACACAATACAGAAACGGCAGCGGCACCAGCAGTAAACAGAGAATGAACCAAAACGCCAGGCGGATATCGCCCCATCGGTCCGTTATGACGCCGACGACTGTGGGTCCGAAAACACTGCTTCCCTATATAGCGCCAATCTGTGTTAGCACAGCCTCCGGCGAACGTGGTTCGAATGGTAGATGATACCTTATCAGTGATAGCGTAGAGGGCAAAGAACGCTGCCTCAGACCCTCGCGGCAAGAGCTCGGCGAATAAGCTCCTGCAGTATCCACCCTGGCCACCAAGCACGAATCCGAACCATATAGCCAAGGCGTACATTTCGCCGGGTCTGTAAAACCAGATGTCAGCAAAGGATAGAGACATATTTCAGATCAAAGGATATCGAAAATCCTCACCTTGTCAGCCCGAACCCGGCGTTCTTCACCGGCCCTAGCAACCCGAGCAGTCCGTACAGTGGAATGAGTGCAAACAAGGCGATACATATCAATATCGTTTGACTAACGCTCCACCCTGCCCAATTACTGATCTTTGGCCAGCTGAAGGCTCCGATCACGCCGCTCACCGGCATGATCACACCAATAGCTGCTAGCTCCGGAGGCGACATCCCCAGATTCGTTTTTGCAAATACAATCGCAGACGAGGCTATCGTTGCAACGCCATCCGACACCATGAACCAGGCAACTAGGAACAGCGTCACATCCCGCAGTCTGCTGGCCTGCCGGATGGTTCGGAACAACCCGCGCCATGAGTACGAGATATACGTTACCCACGTAAACTTCTCGCCGTCCTGCAAAGGTAGAGGCGGTCCCGGGCGCGGTCGTAACGTCATTGCCGAGGGTATCGTGAAGAAGAACCACCATACTCCGACGCAGAAAATGGACACCTGCAGCGAGTTCGTCGTGGACCCACTAGATACCACAATCATGATGCACAGAATCTGGAGGAGCACGCCACCCGAGTAGCCGATTGCGATGCCGTTGGAGGATATCCGTGTAGACAATTGCATGGCCGGCGTCAGCTTTGTGGTAGAGCCAGGTTTTAGCGCGGGGACGGCTTGGGCTCCAAGGAGGGTAGCGTCCTCGGCACGGATGTCGTCATCTTCATTTGGGATGATATCGGAGGAGATTGGAAGCCGGATTTGTGAGCGTGTTTGCTGAACGGCGGGGTGATTGCGGACAATGACGGGGAGGAAGGCGTTCAGGAGAACGTATGATGCGCCGAAGGAGACCTATGCATGCATTATTTCACATGTTAGTATGCGAAGGGAAGATATTTCCAAGGTTCATGGTGGCGGAGACATACATTTCCAATCTGTGCAAGAATGGATGCCAGTACAACCCACGGCGCACTGACGAACAGCATGAAAATGCATGATACTGCGCCGATATATGCAAATATCAGAAGTAATTGTTTTCGATACCGTCCTGGTATGGGGCGTCAGCACTAGGTTCTGTATTTCCGCAGGGACACTTGACACTTACCATGATCGGCCGCCCCAGACATCGATATGATCACGATAGCTGTGCATATCACCAGCCCAGTTAGCAAGTCGCTCCGAGCCCTTGGGTGCATCGTACCCGCAGAACTGACCTTGGAACATGACACTCAGCGAGAAAGTGTACATCACGAAACTCGCCGTATTCACCTCCATCCCCAATATCTCCACTACACACACCGGCGAACTTCCGCCGTCTCTCCTTACTCCACCTCCTCCAGAAGCGCCTCCATGCCCCAAACTTTCTGAACTAGTACACCGCACTGTCGGATCGCCGAGGATATGCCCCTTCTCTCGCGCTAGCTGTTCTAACAGAACGGGTATGAAGCTGCCCATCGCGCATATCGCAAACACCTCGGACGCCCAAGCGTAGCTGTACCAGCCGTATATCTCCTTCGTTGACGTTGGTCGGGTGTCTTCGTCCGGGTACGCTGGTGCGGTCCTTACGCTCGCCTCGCCGTCCCAGTCTTCATCATCGTCGCCATTATCGTGAGCGCCGTCGCCGAATGACGCAGGTGTGTCGCCGTTGATCGCCATGTCGCTGGTGGCACCTAAACCGGCGCCGGCGTCAGACCCGCTGGAGTGCCGCGGGTGCGACGCCCGCTGGACACCGCCGGAGTCCCTCATCCTTGATAGCGGGTATGATGCTTCAGGCATCCAAAACGGGAGAAAGGGCCTCCGCGGGGAGGGCGGCGGCCGATGCTGACTATTTAACGAGCCACGCAGGGGCAGCGAATTTAAGGGGATTTTGGCGTGGTGCGCGAACAGGTGGCTGCCGGGAGACACCCGATTGGTGTGGCGCGAGCACACGCGCGTGCCTGCGAGAGAGCCTCTCGAATTCTGGAATGTGACCTTGGGTCAGGCACGATGCGAGCAACAGCTGCTGCTATTCCGTGGGAGGCCGGAGTCCCGTCGGTCGTCGAGCTGTGGACCCAGAATGTGGGGAGAGAAGGAATGGTCTGGGCGTATGACCCGGCGGCAAGGCCAGGCGAGCAGTATTTTGTCGAACCAACATGCAAAATCCCGCTTGTCGGCACGTCACGAGCTGTCCTTCTCGACTGCCTTTCTCATCGCCTAAACTATCTACCCTGCATCTTCTCAAAAGTGGCAGCTTGAAACCGCGGCCGGAAGCTTGATCTAGATATTTTAAATTCTAGTTTTGGAGTTGTTACGTCGAGCTTTATTCAGGCGATGTCTCAACAAACATATGTCATTCTGTATACAACAACCCAGGTCATGATACGTATAAAAAATGGGTGCAAAATGCAGCAGACAAACAAACCTCAGCTTCAATTTTCATACAAAACCACAATAATGGATGCTTACATAACTTGAGACTTCTTGATAGGTATCTTTTCGCATATCACCAGGAATCAGTGCTGGCTTATCCAAGCCTGGTAGCTGCTTCGGCTGTCCTATGTGCAGGATTGGCTAGCTTCTTCCAACTTCACCTTCAAATGCTTCAGCATATATCTTGTATAGCCTAGATCCCTAGTCTAGATGACCAAAAGTTTGGGCACGTAGAAATCTTCAGATCTATTCATGCATTTTTATTTTATCTAGAAACTCAGATGACACCAAAGCTCTGCTCGCTTCAACTTGAGGTTGTTAGATAAGTATTTACGTTAACAAGCGATAGGGCCGCTCTACACCTGGCATTAGAAAACAAAGAATGATAAACCACATTTCCACCACGACCAACCACTGACTATCTACAGACACTGGGAATAGTAGTCATTCGATTTCTTGCAGGTACCCGAAGCACATGTCGTCGGACCAGTCCATCCGATACCACCACACTGACCGTACAACGGCGCTCCCGTTCCACCGTTGCCAGTGGTGGTTGTCCGCGTTGTCGTAGCCGGGGTGGTCGTGCGGCTGGTGGTCGTGGAGGTTCGAGGAGAGGAAGTGGCGGTAGTGGTGATCCGCGAGCTGGTGGTGGTAGTTCGCAAAGTGGTGGATGAAGTTCGAGCAGATGTTGTAGAGGTGGGTGACGAGCCGCCACAGGTAAATGGTCGGGGGCCGGGGATCACATACGTCGACAGTGGTGGGTAGTAGCTGGGGTTTTGGCGTTATACGTGAGTTAGCTACGTAACGAACTGTATGAAGTATGCATATATATGGACTCGGTAAGAACTTACATGTTGACCAGAATGCCGGGGTCACTTCCGGAGTAGGCACCTGGGAAGTTGACAGTCGGGGGACTCGAACTGCCGCCGCCGACAATGTTGATTTGAGCGCAGCTCAACTAAGCGTACTGGTATTAGAAACATTATCAATAGTGTGGATGTATTGAGACGGTGGTCTTACGTAGAACTGAGCGCCTGGGTAGCTGCCGGCACCGTGCAGGGCCAGTAGCTCGCCGCGAAGAAGATAGTTTCCAGGAGGAATGCAAGTGGGGATCTTGAAGTCTACAAAGCCCTTATTTGCGTAGAACTTGTCGACAGCCCAGGTATTGGTGGCGACATCAAGGCCGTCTTCGTAGATCTTGAACCATTTTAGGCCTGTGACAGTTGTAGTCAAAGCATTATCAACCTTAGCAAGGTAGACCATGATGGGACCCTTATCTGCAAGTTGTTATCAGATTTTGTTAGCAAGATCCAAGTGCGGGAGAGCTGTATGCATGAGGGAAGAGGCATTAAGGCTTGCTTACGGGACGGGTCGACGGGGTCAGAGGCGTCATTCGGGTCTGGTCCGTTTCCACCATGATGCCACTCCATGGTCAAGGTGGCCCCTGATGGCACATTGATGATGGCCGACGGCAAGGGGGTGGCCAAGGGGTTTGGTCCGCCATTGCAGATAATATCATTAGTGCTCACATCTGTGATCGGTCCATTGTACCTGTAATATGTATATTCGTTAGATCGGACGGGTGTAACTCCAATAAAAGCAATACATATGGATAGAATATCAACTTACGTTGGCACGCGAATGCCGACATTTTGACCAGCAGCAACTCCATTAACCCAGAGCTGTTGGAAAATGGTATGCGCAGAGGCACTACCTGCGAGAACAACGGCAGCCACGAGCTTGCTGAAGGCAACCATCTTCGGAAAAATAATACGAAATATTAAGAACGCGCTGCGTCTTTTTGGATCAAGTTGGGAAGTATGTATGTACAATTTAAGAAAGGATAAATTTCCCCGAGAAGGCTCAGGCTCGAAAATGCTACTCAAGAAGCTGGCTCGCAATCTAAGTATTTCGAAGGGGAGAACGCTCGTACGTTATATACTCGAGCCATATAATATTTCTTATCCCCCATACTATTTCACCGATTGATAGGGCAATCGCTGTTGCCATGTTGTTGGTCACGCATTCATCCTTGTAGCTGCATTCTTCGGATTGATAAAGTCCGGCGTGGTGGTACGTAACTGTTAGGTTAAAACCTTTGTTACAAGCCATCGGATCGTGGAAGTCGACATCCATCTTGGATTGGCTTCCAAGGCATGTACCAAGCAAGCCATATGTTTGAGATGCTGCGAAGGGGTTAGTCTGGCCGAGAGATGTAATAATTAGATTTGGCTGCAGCACGGCGTGATGTGTATTGTTCACTGACGAGGAAAAGTCTATGGAAATATTAATCTAACTGTCCGGGTGCATGCGTGACCACGGCTCAACTGGCTTTATGCCATGGCTCGGCCAATACCATGATGCATGGTATAGATCCTGGATCGAAACTTTCAAAACCGCCAAATTAGAACTCAAGTAGCATCTACGTACCGGTATGTACCCGTCTCATGCTCAACGGGACAAATTCATCTAGAAAACATGGCGCCCAGCTCGAAGCATCAGTTGATTAATTTTGCCGGGCCACCCTAGGTCCTGATCCTCGTGATGCATTTCGCAAGCCGTTAAAATGGTAATCGAATTCGAGAAGCAATCGTCGTTGGCCACTGCTTGTGGGGAGGCTTGGCTTCCCTGCCGAGAGTTACAATTATTCGGTTAGCACGTCCTAACGGGCCGGTTTCCGAGGTTCTGAGAGAAGCTCAACCAGCCATCCGCTAGCTTGGGCAATGCGAAACAATTGACTTATCAAATTTCAGATCTCCCTATAGATCCCGTCTGAAACTAGCTGTCCTCGAAACTTCGACTGCTGAAAAATCCAGACGCTATACAAGTACAGTATACATCGCCATGGCGCGCCAGACAAACGCAGTTAGTGTGAATGTTGGCTGGAACCTGCGGTTGTTGCTTGGTGTACCGTGGTTCTGTCAGAGATCAATTTTGAGATATCGTACCGTATCCAGGTTACATAAGTACTTACTAGGTATACAACTATACCTACTATCAATCGTGTGTGCCGGAAATACTGTGATGTCCGGAGCCCCTCACCTGTGAAATCGTGTTGTTATTGTGGCTTTTTTTCCATTCGTCCGCCACCGGTCTGGGCGCCTCATGAGGGCCTCAGCCGCTTCCATGGATCCAATTCCTTGGATCTCCTCTTAGGGTAGTACTGTCTTGCCAATGAATTTCCTTGCATCTTTCATACAGCCTTCTAGAGCTGGAACCCTCACACAGGTACCAACCATATCTACTTGTGAGACCAGTATAAAGACCCGTTGTAGTTCGCAGCGCGTGCTAGCTACACGCGCTACCTCGCGCGATCGCTTGGCCTCGAGTCAACGTTTCGGGCGTTAAACGCAGGCTGCTCTGCAGAGGACCATGAGCTCGCGGGTTGCACCATCCGGTCATGATGGTAATGTCACTCTTCAGCTCTTGGGATTCCATTTTTCATCCATCTATATCAGAGTCATCTAATCTGGATCACGTCGCATTGTACAACTGTAGCAGGCCAGAATCGGATCAATCGCAAGGATCATGACCAACAGGGCGGCAACGCTTCTCGCCCGACAAGCGTCGGCGAAACAGCAGTACCAGGTACCCATATTGCTAACCGCAGCGTACCTTGCTACTACATCCGCATCGGCGACCTGGTAATGCTACAGCGCCGACCCTGCCAAATAATCAAGATCGCCGTCTCAGCATCCACCCGCCAGCATTGCTACCTGGGATGTGACCTCTTCACAAGAAAGATACTTGAGGAAAAGTGCCCGTTGGAACCTGCGGCTTCGAGCCATATTATGCCTGCTATCCTCCCCAGGCGGTACCGCGTTCTAAGTTTACGAAATGATGTTGCAATCGTAAAGACCGAGGCCGATGAGACGAAGGAGATCCCGCTCATAGACCAGGCCGGCTTCAGAGATCGCATTCATAACGAAGTGCGGTCAGGTCCGGAAAACGTTTACGTTATTGTAATAGAAGATGGCAAGAGCGAGCTTGCTGTTGACTATTATATACACGGCAGAAAATGGCACCACAGGTGTCTATTGTCGGGAAACGAAGCCAATCGTCGGCAAATACAGGTTTGCGATTATTTCAAACTTTGGATCCAGTATCATACTATCGATTCTATCAAATCATGTGATACCGCTCCTGTTGGAAGTTTCATATATAATCAAGCCGGACCAAACGCGAATCAAATTGCGGCCGTTGAACTCGAAAACTGGGCTAAGCATGAGGTTCACATCAAGCCCAGATCGGGTAAGACCAAGAATCGGTTTTGGCGATGGGTGCATCTACCCGCAAATAACGTACGTACATCAGATCGCAAATCTGGCAGAATGAGATTATCGTCGCTCATATGCAGCCCTTTGACTGAACTTTCCGGCTGCTAATATAACATCAAACAGAAAACCTGGGTAAAGGTTAGAGATCCATTCTCCTTGCAATTGGCATGTATCAGCTATTTGCCGCTCATATTGATACAAAATCATAGGATATCATCAGCGCATTACGTTATAATCGCGAGATGAGTCGCAAATGGGATATAAGAGAGCTTCAAATGTTCATCGATGAATCGTACCACGAGATTCGAGGCCCAGCTGCTCATGCCTGCCTACGAAGACCATTGTTCACTCAGTTCCCTGACCCCAAAAGAACAGAGATATTCTCATTAGTTGTAGGTTGTTTCTGTCAATGGTTGAGATCAAGGCGCTGCAAGGTTGCGGTGGACCCAGGGCTCATTTGTAGCGATACTTGCATATTAGATCCCATACTTCGATGCAGAAGATCTCAACGATCATATCCACCATGGAGACCGGAAACCTGCAACTATCACAAATGACCATCAGCGTGAGAGGCAAGAGCTCAAAAATTTCTATGAGGACTTGCACGTCCCTTGCACGCTGGATCAATCCTACTATCTTTCTCTCGACGATCCTACGGAACGAAATAAAACGCAGATAGTCGTCAAATATGCCCAGCGACAAGCTAATACGGAGCCGAAAAAGTTGCTCATGGTAAATCAGATGTGGCTTTGGAAAATTGATTCCTGTATCTCTCGAGCAGCCGAATGATTCATCTCCCCACGCGACCAACAATACTGACTCTCAGAGTACAGACACCTTTATTACAGCATTCCCAGGGTGTTGTCGCCAGGACATGAATGCTGACCTCTTGCGATATATCTCCGAAACCATGAAATGGGATCCGCCACCGACGCCGGATTCAACGATAATACGACTTTTGCAAAGCGTGATAGGTTTTGTTGATGGGCCGAATAACGCCGGGCTGGATGAGAATGTGTTTGATATCTTTGAGCAGAGTATAGCTCTTCAGGTCTGTCGCGTATGGGTGCATAAAGAAGACGAGAAAATAATACTAACGACAGTCAACGTAGGCCCAATTGGAGACCCAGCGCTACAAAGAATTTCAGCAAGCGCAACAAGAACAAAGGAAGAAGATACAAGAAGAACGAACTAGAAAGAATACCCAGGCTCTGAACTCCGGATTCTTGAACGCAAATCGAAATCGTCCTGGTCCAGGTTTCTGGGATCGGCTTGCAACATTGCTTTGGGGCAAAAGTACAGCTGACAATATTGATGATACAAATGCTTTGCCAGAAAAAGACCTCAATGAGGAAATGTGTGACATCACTCAAGAGGTCGAAAATATTCGCGAGATTAAGGATATCAAAGACGAGCTGAGGATGATCCAGCGAGTTCTCGAGGATCAGGAAACCGTTCTGACCCAATACACAGCGGTACAAACCAAAGGAGAATCTTTGGCATTGCCAGAGAAGAACAGGCTGGCTAGCTTGAAGCAGAGCTTAGACTTCCGCATTGCCAAATTGCAGAGGCTTGTCCGAGATGCTTCGTCTGTGGAAGATTCAGTGAGAACACCTATACATGCCCGTCTCGGAATTAACAGGCTTTAGCTAACCTCTGTGTCGTCCCCCCGTATCCCAGCTGAATCACCTATTGGATATCAAGCAGAAACAAGGTAACCTCAATGAGGCTAGGGATACACGCAAATTAGCAAATGAGGCAGACAATCGAGCCAAGGACAGTGAGACACAAAACCAACTGCTTTTCGTTTTTACCATTATCACAGTCGTCTTTGTAAGCACTCTGATCACCCGAGGAAAAGTCAAAAGAACACTACTAAGTCACCTCTAGACACCAGTGTCTTTTGCGTCCAGTTTCCTCGCAGTCCCAAGCCGAGATTTTCCTCAAAGCGATTCGGGTGATGCCGTTAGTTGGAGTTGGTGGCAAATCTTCGCTGCAGCTAGTAAGATATTTCGCTGTTCCTCTATCTGTTTCTCGCGTGCTGATTCGACATCCATTAGTGGTAACTGAGGGTATCACTTTCCTGGCCATTTTAATGGTATTCGGAGTCAGGGGAATTGCTTGGAAACGTCCTGAAAGCGACCACCGACACAAGATTCGCAAGAGCGACAAATCTATGGCGTAGGTGCTAGCTTATATAGTAACACCCATATGTACCACAGTTCAGACCAGGCGACATTTCACTCGTGCAAGTCATAACTTGTGGATCGAGACCTTTTTGGAACGATAAAGAGAACAGGAGCAATTGCAGATGCGATTCTCATACAAACTGTCATAACTACCTTCTATGATGGCCTTGATGGCCGCCAACATTTATGTACATGTCGATAGTTATAGTCAGACGAAGTAGAAATATTGTCTTGAAAAATTGCGTTGAGCCCCCACCTGTCGGACTCGAAGATCGAGGGAGCTTCTGCACTAGTGTTGTAGTAGAACAGCATTTTCAACATTGAAATTTGCAAATATGCGTATTGAAAGGGCAGTACAAGTGGTGCCACAACTTCATCAAGGTAATTAAGCAACTAGAATAAGCAAAAATCCCATGAAACAGCGAATTTTAGCGCAAGGTGCGACCTACACAATTGCCTGACGGTCCTGACATCATCGCGGATGTCTGTTGGAACATGTGAAAGAACTTGCACTGTTGACATTTCAGGTCAGTAAGTACTTCCTCGTTTAGAACACGATGCGTTTGGGTATTGGTCCGGCCTCATATAGCAGGAACTAGGTGAGCAGTCTTCGGAAGATTCTCATCTTCTACAAAGCCTGACTGTCCACCCTATTTACTCTGCGAGACCACCTATTCCCCCGAGTTCCCAGTATGTAGCGGCATATTACTCACATAGTCCACATGATGATCGCGGATTCCCTTTCGAGCAAAGCTCACTTTCACCAATTCCATCTCTCTGATCGTTCCTGTTGCAACTAGCCCGTTCGGGCCCCACAGGTAGGCCCTCCCGTCTACCCATTCTACCTCGCCTTTCTCCCATGCTGCCTTTGCCTTTTGCATCGAGACCGTATAAGCCTCAGGCAAGGCGTCCGGTGGTTCGTATTCTGAGGATTTAATCGCTTCTATGAGCATTTCTAGGCTCTTGATCTTTTCTTGATGTCGCTCTTCCTTAGTTGGTGGAGGAGGCGGGTGAAGAGTGATAATGGGGACCGTTCGGTAAATATGCTCCCATTGTTCTTCCGTCAATTCACCATCATTCGTATGGTCAATGGAAGTTCCGGCTCGGGGAGCTGTAGCCTTATCGTGTGAGCTTGATGGATCCGCCATTGCATTGGTTTCGTTGTGGCCTGAATTGAGTTTACTTTATCGTAGCCTGAAAGGGAGCATATCGTCTATCCGCTCGTCACTGGGTATGATACCATCAAACTCTTCCAGTCGGGATACCGGCGCTGACTTTTTGGACCTTCGTCTGTTGCGCACATTTCGAGCTGGCGCTGGGGCAGCCCGGCCTCGTTGCGCCATTTGGCGTGGGCGGTTGCTCCTCTTGTCGAAGCCGCGACTATGTTTATTGGGAGAATTGTTCCCGCCGCTCAAGATTCCCGAGCCATCTTTGGCCCCGTCGTTGGAGCGGCTAGAACGCGTTGAAGATCTCGTAACCACCACCATTCCGAAAAACTACCAAGTACCCGGGTCACTGTTAAAAATCGACTGCGGGTTCATAAAGGATGAGTCAAGAGTCTTCTCGGAGGTTCGGTGGAGCTCGATTATAGACTTACTTTCCCAAGCCAACCACGCAGTCTTAAGGTTGTGCGGTTTCATGATTAGAGTTCCGGCATCTTTATCTGAATAAGCTACTCCACCAACTCACTGGGGGGTATTGGTACACCTTTTTAAAAAGGTGTAGGGGTCTACAAAAGTGCCCTATTACCTAGGTATATGGAAAGGTGTGGGAAAGGTGTGGGAAAGGTGTAGTTTCTCCTATTAAAAAAAATAAAAATTAATTTTGTCGGCGGTGCCGCTGAGCTGAGCGCTGAGCGCAGCGCGCAGCTGCCAGCTGATCACACAAATTACAAATTAAAATATATTCTACGTAGATCTACTCAATTACTTTAGGACCAGAGCAAGAATCGAACTGAGATTTTATTAAGCTATCTGGGTAAATACCTAGGTACTACTATATACAGGTTGGCCAAAAGGACTTTATTAATATTTGCTAAAAAAGAGTATATATACTCAGGTCCAAGTCTAGAGAGCGGCGTCCCTAAGGCCCTTGAAAAGGTGCATGCAAGGTGTGGACCGGCATCTGGTCCCGAGACTCTGGCTTCGAGGCTACCCGAGACTAGGTGTGGACTACACCTTATAAAGGTGTACTCCACACCATCCATATCCCCCAGTATACATGTGCAACTGTGCTGCCGGCCCGACTATCAAGCCTACAATGTCGACATGATCAATAGTCGATAGTAGATCTAAAAAAACATGTGCACTCAATTCTTCGTGTTCTTGCCTACCCGTGTGATCCTTGCCTTCGTTCTGACACTAACAGCATCACCCACAATAGTGGTACCAAATATGGGTGTAGATAAGGAACCATCTCGAATAAACCAGACCGACTAGACAATGGGAAGAGTGTGCACGTGTAGTCGTGCTCCTCGTATGGTTCAGACTAATCGTCGCTTGCCATCATATCAAGGGTCTGATATGACGCCGTTGTACGCGAGAACATTGTCGTTTGCAGATGATCGAGTATCTGCCATTCCGGTGAGCTTCACGCTAAAGTCTAAAGGACTAATAGTCCTGTAGCACAGACAAATTGATTTCGTTTATCACTAGTTCACGACATCTGTGTCAACGAAACGATCCCTCATTTCATCGGTCAGTGGGATCAGAGTCAGGACGCTGAAAGCAGGACAGAGCCGGAGAGTTTGGCACTCGAGTCCAGGACAGAGTGCAGTACACGTGTGGGAATATTTAAAAATGTGTTGTCCTGGGCTGCAAGATAGCAACTGCCTGCAGTCGCTAAGAAATAAAACGCGTGACCGCGAACGTCGTAGGATTGTGATACAAATTCGACTGCCCGTCAGCATGCGACCTCCGATCACCAGCTCCCCCCCGTGCCTGCCCCGAATGTAGCTTCGTCGCCCAGGGGAACGAAAATAGCACCGAACTCCATCCGTAGAGCCGGCCGAATGAAGGCTCACCTGCCAAGAAACAGCTCCGTCGTACTGGGATAGACAGCAAATGGGATGTGATTCGTGGTCTCGGGGCGATCGAGCTGGGATTCGCTCACTATCGGATACCCAGTGGTTGTGACTTTACGAATACGAAGAACCGCAGCTTGTGGCCGTACATGCGAGGTTGCCGATGTCTGCAGTCCCTGTGAGACTGCACGAGGATCCATAGGGAGAGTCGAGGGAACTCTGTGCCATTGCATGGGCCTACAAGTGTAAATGTTGACGCGTGCCCACCGCGCATCGTCTCGCGCAAACAACTGATAACATTTAATTACTACTGCTGCTGTTGATTGCGGCTGTATCAGTATCCCAAGGCAATATTAAGCTTCTTGCGAAGCTGATTCGACAAGTAGACACCACCAACCGATATACAGATAGCACAGCAAAGAAAAGAGATGACAAGCATGACGCTCGATAAACTACCACCAGAAATTTTGGGACAGTGCCTTCCCTACCTCTCTGTCCGTTCAAGCCCCCTCCTTGATACTACAGCCACTATTATCTATAGTCGATACAAGTTGACGCGTACTTTGATTTACTTCCAAGATATCAAGTGACAAACTGTCCAGCTGACTTTCCAAACAATCTCCGTCGCTGCGACGAAACCTTTCAGGATCACGATCTATCTTCTCTATGCCTCACGAACAAAGGCATCAACCGAGTCGCAAGCGTCGAGTTGTATCGAGTAGTGACTTGGGTTCAGACATCGGCGGAGCTGATCGAGTCAAGATGTTTCACGTCTTTCTTATATCCGAACCATAAGAAGCTCCAGTACATCCGTCATCTTAATATTGAATCTGAGGATATAATGATCGACGATCCTTACTTCCCGGAAAGTTCCGCCCCTCGTATTCAGAATCCAATAATAGGTTTCATGATCTGCTTCTTCGACCGCCTCGCACCTAATCAACTCTTGTCCCTATCGTAAGTCCCACTAGGTCAGATGTCTGAAATTCACTGTCGCCAGAATATGGCATATGAGCTGATAAACCATCTATCAATTACTACGCAGATTGGATTATGCCATACGGGACCTGCCAACGAGGTTTTTCCATACCCAACAAAACATCCACCATCTAAAAATGCCAGCGCCCAATTCTCCGGAGCAGCGGGACGGCATCCTTTCACTTTCGTCGTTGACAACACTAGAAATTACATATATTCAACCGGATAGAGCATGCTATGTGGAGCAAGTCCTGTATAACAAACGAGACACCCTTCAATCCCTGCATCTGCACTTCCGAGAAACAAGAATGGAACTGAGGGGGGAATTCGCCCGCGAAACAAAACTCCAGAGTCTGAGGTCGCTGTTTAGCGCCCTGATTGGAGATAGCAATGTGCCCGGCTCCGGACCCGCTCCGCGCCTTATCAACATCTGCATCGATTCCTTGTTGGTAGACAAGACCTTCGACATGGACTGGGGTAAGATATTCGACTTGCCCAAACTTCGCAAGTTCGAGATAGTACACCCCATAATACGAATCCCCCATAGAATCTCCAACTGTGAGCCGCTCACAGTATCAATAGAGAACCATATTTCAAAGATGGCTCATCTCACCCATCTACGAATTGATAACGTCAAGCAAATAGATCTGCTCGATCAAACCCTTATGTGCATTTCATCTTTGCGAGGGCTGCATCTCGAGCTACTCGAACCAGGAGTGCTACCAAGTAAAGCAGCTCTGTGGCCGCACAAAAACAGCCTCGAATATTTATGGTTTCGATGTAGACCCTCCCCAAACCCGTCGGAGAAGTTGAATGAACCCGGCAACAACTATATATTCCCACCGGATTTTGCAGAATTCAAGAAACTCGACCAACTTGCTCTTCCTTTCGATCCGAAAATGATATCATCGCTGCCTCGTGTAAGTACCTACTTGCAGGTCAAGATCCCGTCATAAAAGCTTTCATGTCGAGGTTTAATAGTACAGTCGCTAACAACTCTCAATATTCACATCATTCCCTGAAAAAGCTAGATACTCTACGACTACTACGAATTTTAGCACGGGAAACTACCCGCCCGATCGATCCCGATAAAGGTATTGCTCTTGAGATTGAGGAGGGTTTGCTGAGCGGGATTAAGAATGAATTCTTCCCTCCATCTCGCAACACGGGCCAGCTTCTTGTGATGTTTGGCTATGGGGGTTCTAGTTTAGGGGCCAGGGGTTGGAGCGAGAAACTATTCTCAACAAATATACTCGCCGCTGGTGTGCCGGGATATAGAAAGGCAAGTGTAGAGGAGGCAAGACTATGGAGCCCTCGACTAGATATGCTGGAGGCGGAATGTGAGTGGAGGCGACGGTTTCCTAACTAGTAAGGTGGTCAAGGGGATTTCTTCTGAATGCACCCTGCCTTGCACTTGATCTTTTCCCTCTCCACATCTTGAGACTGCACGCCGACTTGACCGGCACCACCGGCTTCTTATGGAACTTGACGGTGTTTCTATCGTCTAGACGTCTATAGATCTGAGAGTGTGTCGAGGAAATCACTAATCCTAATTCAAAATATGAAAGGATGCAAAAGACCGAAGCATGAGTTCACATGTACAATGCTCCTAGGAGAATCTCTAGGCTCTCCATGTCAAATGTATATCACTGTCGCTTTAGCTCACCCCTCAGTTCCAGATATTTATCAATCCATCGAGATTGTAATTTTCGTAGATTTATGATTACAAGCCGTGGTCAAAAGGCAGTAGTCTGTAAATTCACAAGATAAAGGCTCAGGCTAGAAGCAGCGAAGCCAAATCCACGAGCCAACAGTACCGTTACAGAACTAAAGTTTACGGGATCTATAATTTCCAGGTAGATCTATAGAGGCTGCAGGTACGATTCTACGCCGTTTGGTTCAAACTTTATTCACACGATCCTCGGCGAGAACGGGCCGAAGCGAAAACTCTAATGATCTCGAGCGTGAGCTTGACAACACTTGATTGCTTCTATATTGATCGAGTCTTTGGACAAATCGACATCGGAATTAGCGCTGCTCATCCAGTCTGTGGGGGCAGATCTCCATAAACCTTCATGCCAGTTTGGACGACATTATGGAACTCAGTAAGCTAAAATCCTCCCCAATCTGACTGTTAAAAAGGCCGCATCTCGCCGAGAAATATGTTTACATGTATGTATGCTCCGCCGCGAGTCAATGCACGTCGGCAGATGCATAGCTACCTATTGGCTCAGATCTACTATCCTAAACCATTCCCTTCATTTTTTTCTTTACCTTTTTTCACGCATCGTATCAACTCCTTTATACAGTTAGGTAGAGGATGCAGCTTTGCGAACCGACTAGGAAAGTACATAGACATCCCACATCAGCATCATATTCACGGTCGATCCCGACATTACATGTTCTGTACTCATTAAAATGCCTCAGACACACTGGAACTTTTAAATTTGCGCCCATGTCTGCGGCCCGCAATATATACCTTGTTCGTCGTGAGAGATGATGTCGATATATTCGAACCTGAGACGTCACGAGCCAACAGGCTGGAGCTCGCTATACTTCAGGCCGTTTTCGAGGCACTAACCTAGTATACAAGACTCTAAGAAACATTTTGCGTCGTAGACATGCAGTAAGACTCAGAGATTTTAACAATTTTGGACTATTAGTTGGCATCATAGCTAATCAAATCGCTAAATACATTTGCGTGTAGGTAACGTTGTGGTAGCCGGACATATCAAGCGGTCTGAACCTTTCCCCCACACTCCCATCCTTGTATATATTGACGACGGAGCACGCATTCTGCATATTTCATTACCGAGCTCATCGGAGCCTAGGCTGTATCTTCCTATCTCAGAAGTTGCTTTAGTCCCGCCTGAATTTGAGGACTGAGATAATTGCTCTTTGATTCATGTATTCAGTCAGCCGTCAAAGGAGGGTTATCTGGGTCACAGCTGATCAAACCATCGTATTTACCTTAAGTTGAGTACCATGAGAGGCATCAGCCGGCAAGTATCACAGTAAAAAAAATCGAGATACGGCAACTGTACAAGTTCTCCCGTGAACAACCTTCGCTCGCTAGTGATTAGGCGGAACTGTGTCCAAAAACCTACCCTGCGTGCATGCAGCTGCGTGAAGATCTATCCAGATGAGGAACTCCCGAACTTCGAGTTAGCTAGGTCCTAGATGCCAAATTCCAAATGCCACAGGTCATCGATATCAGATATCGGGACCAAGATATCGATGTAGAGAAAATATGCATGGTATACATGTGCACATCACCATGCAAATTGATGGACTATTTACCTAGAAGACGATAGCTATTGTCTCTCAATTCACAGAGCCGAGGAGGAGATGTGCGTCATTACCGGGTTTCCCCGCCCAGAGATTCAATGGGAGCCTAGCTTTATGGATATCTTGAAATTATTCGTTTAACATGCATAAATTATAAAACAAAACTGGTCATGCATGCTATCATGTCAGTTGCTATAACGAGGAGCTGACTCGGCACACTGTCAGAATCTCGATGTCTGTATCTCAAGCATGATCAGATTCTTTGCCGACAAATGTTGGCGACATGATATAATAGGCCGTCCGGTCCCGACTGCTTCAATACTATTCGTCCCCAGACTATCAATTTGCCACAGATTCATCTATAATCTCTCTGAACCTGCAGCCGTTGACTTCTAATTGATCTACAAAAAATGATATTCGATCATAAAGCAGCTTTTCTAGGAGCTGTAGTTCTCCTCATAACTACCGCATCTAGTGCATTTATACCAACGCGCCCTGATGCTGCCCCACAGACCGGACGTAAGTTAGCCACCGATTCTAGATATACCAATATCCATGTTTAAGAGCAGATACAGCTAACAGAACTTTTCCGACCTCGCTTTGGGCAACCCAGCGACACCTCATGTCACTTACATCTGGCAGAGCAGCGAATCTACTACCGACGCCGAGGTCCACGACACCGATGACGCGTGGATCAAAGTTGATCTCGAGATCCCAATAACGATATTCGGCAAAACAAGCAATGTTGCCTGGTTCTCCATGAATGGAATTATATCCATCGATGACCCTAAAGACATACGCACCGTGCCAGAACGGTCTCTTCCCGTCGACCCTGCCGCATGCGCATCTACTCCGGAAAAGGGTTGCATTCCGGCTACTGCTATCGTCCCTCTGTGGAGAGATTTTTCCATGAAAGCCAAGTCGCCAGGTCTGGGGGTCTTTATGGTATACACCTATCACCCGCCCCTCTACGGCCCACACTACCATATCGTCTGGGGTCTATGCGACAAAGCTGTGTCTATGGATCCTACTAGCAATTTCCCAAGCGGTTGCGGTAAAGCATACAGGTACTTCAGATTAACATTTTATTCGGACAATCCGGGATACTTCATGCTTGAGTATCCTATGTCTCAGGATTCTGAGAACGTCGGGGGCTTTATCGGGGTTCAGTCGATGCAGCCGGGCAATCCGCAGAGCATGACGGTCAACTTCAGCGACGTCTGTAAACCAGGGAAGCCGTGCGGGAAGGTCTTTTTCGACACCAAGACATCGAATACCACAATCACTCCTAGTTGAATTGCTGTTCGGGCCGATGGTAGTGGGTGGCCATTGCTGAGATCAGCTCGGGTGCAGACCTTTTGATATCTCTCTCTCCATGTGTGTGATATATGTCATATAAGTTTGAGTCTGTGTGTTCTTGCCGATAGTCAACCAGAAATGTTCTCATAGCTATAGCAGTTTACTCAGGTGGTCAAAATGCAATGATGGAATGGAAATTTTTTGGTGGTATTACGAAGCGTTTTTCCCAGATGCTACTCACATAGGAAATAGTCAAGTTAGCTATGAGGCCACTAAGTCCTGAAGTGTATACATACAATATACTTACGTATACTTTCGTATACTTTCGTGAATTTGATATGTTTTTTTTTTTTTTTTTTTTTTTTTTTTATATATGTTTTGGTTGCTCTTGAATCTATCCTAGCATCGATTACTTTTGGTGAAGAGGCGCAAATTTGTGGTCAGCGGGCTGTGTTGGATATGGATCCTCTTTGTGTTGCGATTTTGTCTTGGCGGGTCGGTTCGCTTCGCTGCGGGATCGCCCTCCCTGATTTCCTTCACCATCATCATCGCGATTGTCGACATCATCCTCCACCACCACATCCTCATCGACTACGCACCCGACACTCCCTAACCGGGCGCCCTATCGCACCACTTCGCTCAAATTCGCACCCCGCTACAACCGAACGCATCTCATCGAATCTTCTTCGGCCTCTGGAGCCGCGTTCCGCCGTGCCGCACACCCAACTACCGAATCACGCCAACTGTTTACCGCGTGCGCGCGCGACCGAAACGGTCGTCGAGGGCGTGCCTGTCTGAAAGCCCAACAGGGCAGCAGTGGCAAGCATGCCAGCTGCACTCGAAGTCAACGGCCATGGAAGTCATGATGGGAAAACCTCGAACTCAGGGATGGTCAACGGCAACGGAAAAGGCCCCGACAACTTCTCGGGGATGGGGGCCTCTCAAGATATGGGCGGCTCGCCGATGACAGATGGGGATCTCAGCAATGCGCTGGCCAGACTGCCCTTAGACGACGCGCCGCCACTACCGCACATCACGGCTGGGTTTCAATCTCTCACCACAATCATCAACCGGACGGTACAAACCTCGTATGGGAAGCTCTTAGAGCTAGTAGATGGACTACAGGACGCTGGAGATGTGGCCCGACGGAAACGAATGATGAAGTATCTTTCGGATACTCGGCAGCAATTCATCAAGGTCCTGGTTCTTGCCCAATGGGCTGGGAAGAACACCGATGTCAGCAAAGTTATCGACCTCAAGGTCTGGATGGACCAGCAGCGGATCAACTACGACCGAGTCGTGTGGGAGGTTATGGAAGTCCAGAGGAGCATGTTCAACGCGAAGCTTCCGAACCCAGACTTGGCTACCGCTGTTAGGACGCTATCAACGGGAGACCCACCCGTCACACCCGCGCATTCATACTACGTTCCGCCTAAGCCGCTTACTTCCAAGGAAATCCTCAAAACCTTCAACAATATCAACACCTTGCTCCACCTCCGTTTCAATCTCCACGAAATACCCCCACCTTACTTCAACAAATATGAGATACATTCCGGTCGGGTGACGTTTACGTCGCCTCACGAATTCGAGCTGGACATGTCGATAGCGGATGAGGATCACTCCGCGCAACTCTACTTCATAGACCTCCGATTAACGTTCAAGCCGGCACTTAAGACTCTGCCAATGGACCGATTGCGGGCGGAACTAGAAGGAAGAGGTAACGAAATCCTCAAACACAAAGGACTTATCGGCATCTATGACTTTTTGCACGACTTTGTTATGACGCACAAGATTTCTATCCTGCGGCGACAATTCATCGAGATGGCTCAAGGGAAATGGTCAGACACCCTCTACATCACCATGATCAAGCGGACCCTGGTGGTACAGTATTGGTTAGGGAAGCCTGGGCCCAAGAACTGGATCGAAATTGGCATCCGGAAAGGAATACCGGATCAAAGCATTCCAAGTTTGCTATCGTTGCGATGGATGAGAGAGGCGAAGGAATCGAAAACCACGGATATAGTTTTTGTGAGTATTGCTTCGAAACGACCAGCGGCTGGATTTACGAAACAAGTGTTTCTGCGACGAATTCTCTGTAGTACTCCGTGCTGACTGCAAGTGTGACCAGGACGTCGAAAATTTATCGGCTGAAGCGCTCTTAAAATCTGTAATAGCCAGGCATACAGCCGTTGTCCTGAAGCATATCTCCAGGAGCTTAAGCCAACTTCCCATCTTCAGCGCCAACCACCTTAACTTGCAGATACAGCCGGATCCCTCTGAGCTGTCGAAGCTAGTAGTTCAGTTGACGCCTTCCAGGAATCTCACCGTTATTATAGAACCGATCACTGGTCGTTTCGCCTTGCAGCGGCCTTCTCACATGGTCATAAGGGGCGAGAACACACTCAATCAATTCGCTGAGGCGGCAATCAAGGCACATGAAACCATCAGCCGGATCCGATTCATGACCATGCAAGAGGAAATTGAGACGAGAGCAAGAAGCATGGGTTGGGAGATTCTGAAGATGCTGAATCCTAAGATGACAGATCTGAAAAAGTACTTTGGATCGGCCACAATGTACATCATGTACCTGCGCAAAAAGTCGTGGTCGGATAACTGGATTCTAGCCGTTTCCTTAGGGGTTACCGGCGACTTTTGGTGGATTGTTGAAATGTAGGTTTCATTCATCTTTTCTATGTGGAAGTTTCCTCTGGTTGACCTTGCCTTAGAAACGAGATACCACGTGGATGGGTCATAAACGATGCACAACGACTCCCTGTCTCAGGAAACCAACCGGTCACCTACCAATTTTTTGAGAACCTGGAAAAGATGGTCGCCTCGTTCATCACACTTTATACGAATACTCGAAAACTGAGCGCCGATGGCATTGATCACCGTCTAATTCCAACCAACAACACCAACGCTGCGATAGTTATTCCAACGCTTAATATTAATTTCAAGGCGTTGACAAAATCAGACTGGGGTGCCAACAACTTGCGAGTGAGCGTGCATGATCTCGACAGACACGGAAATATCACCGTGCTGGTCGAGGGCAGGATGAAAACGCCCATGACGCGGCTACATTCAGCGGATCTTTCCGCCGCCAAATCAGATGTTGCGTTCCATCCCCGTTCTGGAACATTCATTATGCAGTTTGCTGTGTCTGTTGGATCGGTGGTCACTGATGCTATCACGGAGAGGCTGCATCGGATTGAGCGCCTAATTGGGTTCATCACCACTGTACAGAAATACAAACTGACAGCCAAGACAGTGACACTAGGGAAGATTGGTTTCATCTATAACCGTAAACCGGAGCTTTCGGCGGAAGTCAGCTTTGATGGGGAGCACGAGATGGAGCTGGAGTTCGACACCCCAACGGCAAACCCGCATCGCCGCATCAGCACTTTCCTGCGGACGCTTCTGAACCAACGTGGGTTGACGGCGGTTGTCGGCACACTATATCTGACACTGCCTCTGCTCGCCGCATTGGACAGAATCGAGGACAATTCGCCCGAAGATGAGGTGTTTGTCCTTGCGAGATCATCCGAGTGGTACCGGATCGAGTATCTGGCAAAGAACTTTGTCATTGACATCCGGCTTCGGATGCGACGCGATGCGCTGTGGTGGTTTATCCATGATCCAATGCTTAGGAGCCAGCTTCAGGAGACGAGTCACCACGACGCAGTGCAGCGGTTACGGCATATCTGGATGCAGTCGGGACAAGGGTATGAAGGGCTCAAGAACGGACTTGTGGCCAATAAGGATGCTGTTGGGGAAATGCTGTGGACGATTCACAACACCATTATGTCACCCGACCCTCCGGACGTCATTGAGATCTTGAATTGATGATTTCACTTTGCTCCCTTTTTTGCGCTTCGCATCCCCAAGACTTTGTTTGGGGAGGCTTATAGAATGCGAGGTTTTATGTCGGTCACTCGCTATCTGGACTACATCTCTTCTTGACTTATCAGTTTACCCTTTTTTCGAATATTATGATCTTGTAGCGAACCGGCAGCAAGGCGTTCCAGGTGCGTTATATGGAGGCAGGGGGTCTTCACCGAGCGGATATCAGCTATTATTCATGCTTTTTATTTATGTGAAAAGATCTTTTCATTCTGTTTCTCCTAGGGAAAAGGTGCATTTATGGCTCTTGATGTGCCGGGTGGATATTATTTTTCTTCGCGATGCTAGAAGTTAGAAAGAGAGCGACCCAGAAAAAACAAATCATGCATCCTGTTATTACATTTATATATATTTATGTCCGAATGGAATCCATGTTGATATCAGTATGACCGTAGTATATTTCACGGCGCGCGCGTGTACCCAAGCACCTTGCAAGTTAGCACGGATTTAAATCGGGCGATTTTCTTTTCGTTTTCTAGAACACAAGCATGTGCATGACTTCGAATCGAAGTGAACCTGGCAAGACAATTGAGGGCAATTCGCCGACATGAAGGAGAAACAAAAATGCGGAGAAAAATCGAAAAACAAAAAAGAAAAATATACAAAATAAATGCGAAGAAGCAACGTCCGTTCGATAATTACAGGCAGCCCCCAGTCCCCCCTGCTCGGATTCGAAGGCCGTGCATGCGCCGATGCATGACCATGATATCATCCCATGGCGCGAAATCCGAAATCCATGTAGCATGGAGGGACGAGCTTTCGACGTTCCGTTTCATACAGATGATATAGTAATCTATTGTGCAAGTTTCAGATGTTCGCCAGGCGACGGTAGCATGCATGCAAGATCGGCTGGATGCACTGGCGGCCTGGGGATTGCCGAAGTCATGTTATAACAGGCTGATGTAACCAAGTTGGTTCCTACCTGCTTGGATAATATATTTCCGTGAGAGCTAACTTGCGATGTGTGCATTAGATCAGTTGGAGCTTGCCGGGATGTCGGGCAGGGTAGGTACATTCGCCCATCTACTGTGCGCTTATGTATCGAAGTTGATTCGAGGATGTAGCTACATAATCTCGGGGACGATGAGATGAGACGTGCGCGCAGACGGTCATTTCCAGGGCACGCGGGTGCACATGGCTCGGTGTACAACGGGCGAATGCGAGTGATGCACGAAAGGTCGAGCGCGAGGAAATGCAATGGTCAAGAAGAAAAATGGAGATCGGGAACCCGCAGGCCCGGATGGCCATGCATATTTTGTTGAGGCATGGATGGTCACGCTTGCACAAGTACAGGTACAGGTACAACGGGCGGCGGTACGGTTTTAACCACCTGCCCCGGTGCTGTTGGGCGCGTATATATGTACCTGCGTTCAGTTGGATACATTTTGTCGCTCAGGCTGATAAAAGTGGGTTCAAGAATTGATGGGAGCTTGGTGCTTTAGCGCTGTTCGCTAATGCATGCTGTATGCCTGCTGGATGTATCACGCACGCTCGATACTCGAACGGGTAAAGAAACTGGAAAAGCTTTGGCCCGCTTGGTTCGTCGAGTTCTCGCTCGCTCGCTCGCTCCTGCAGGTTTACAGACTGAGCGATGATGAAGGCCACCCACACCTGAGCGAGCAGAAGGAGCTAATGTTCAACCCTGGCAATGGCTTGGTACATCACTTGACCTGATGCCGGAGGGACAAGGGGTGGGGCTGTACTTAGTAAGGAAGTAAGTGGGTTGATTCGATCGATGCGGATGTTCGCATTCTAGACTTGCAGCGGAAACCCGATTCCGCGACAGAGAGAAAGGCGAGCGAGCGAGCGCACCGTTGGAGTCGGGTGAGACGATGGATTTTTGTCGATGGATGGATGGGTGGGTGGATAGGTGGATAGAACCGGCATCGTGTGTTATGAGTGACGGATTGTGATTATACGCCGTATTGGAAGAAAACGGCAAAAGAGCCGTTGGAGAACCCCACGCGCGCGAGCTTTGTGGTCGCGGAAGTTGAAGGAAGGCAGGCATCAGCGGTGAATGACTCTTCTCTTTTCGCTTTCTCTTTTGGCCCGTTTTCGTACGTTTGTGGCACCTTGCTCAACAGTCGGGAACGTCTGCGACCTGACTTTCTCGGTCGAACGATCATCGGCAGGTTTGATTGATTGATTGATGGAGCGGTTTTAACAGCTGTGGGCAGCTGTACCTCATAGTACTCTGTAGCTTGTGCTGCTGTTTCTTTTCTTTTGTTTCCTTTCTTTTCTTTTCTTCTGCGTACCGTGGACCATGCCGTGCATAATAATATGCTGCTCGATACGTACCGGACCCCACGGCCGGCCCTATCTTGCATGATACAGGCTGCGTCTGCAGCTCTGGATGTAAGCAGAGGTAAGGTACATGACCTACATACGCGGATGTACGGCGCTGCACTGCACCGCAACTGCAGGCAGGCGGGCAGGCAGGCATGGGTGTCTGGGAAATCGTAAATCTGATAGTCGACGGGGCTGGCAGCCTGCAGCAGGCAAGCTGGGGAGGACCTGGCGCATGGTCGCAAACAGGGTAATACAGTCAATCATGAGCGGGAAATTTCAGAGTTCTTTCCCTCTTGTCGTGATTCTCGTGCCCTTCGAATGCAAGCAATAGCGGTTGGTTAGTTCCTAGTAGCTGATTAATGGTTAGTTGGTTGGTTGGTACTTCATCTTCCGGAACGGATGGGGAGGCTAGCTCGAGCTTGTGCAAGCATGCGAAAAAGACGCATCGTCCTTCCTATCGTATTGCCTCTGGGCTCCTGTCATCGCCGGAGGGGATCGTTCGACGTCTCCCATGTGGCCGAGGGGTCTTAAGCCTTTTCTTTCCTTTTTATAGCCAGGCCGAGGGAGGTGATGTAGTCGACAGAACCCGAACTTTTTTTTTTCTGGTTCAGATCTTCCATATCTGAAAGGTCGGAAGGAAGGCAGCGTGAACTTGAGAAGAAGACGACGACAGCGACGGCGACGAAGAGGGGGAGGGGCAGTTTTATAACCTCTCCCATCGCAACGTTCGACGTTGACTGCTGCAATCCGTCTCTTCGCAACTCTTCGCAACGCTCCGCTGACAACATCATGACGACGGCTCCGGCGATGGCTACAACGACAACCGCTTCAACATCGCCAGATCCCATCGCCCTCACCGCCAGCACCACCACCGCCACCACAGCTATCACATTTATCACCAGCACTGCGAGAACGTGCTCTTGGTGCTAAACCGGCGCGGCTACCGGACGTCTCACACTCGCACGCTTCGACCGAGACCACTGTCACTAGCCTGTCCGTTCCCCGAGACATAGGCGCCCCATCCGATTCGACTGGACTGGAGCTCGAGGTTGACGACCTCCACCCACAACCACTACTGCTACCACCACCACCCATCTCCTCTCAAACTTTTGAGCTATAATCCTACTTTCCTTTTGTTTCTCACTTTGTTGCTCCACAGTGTCCTGAAATACGAAACAGGTCCCGTTATCCCCCGCCGTTGATCGGGGCGTTCTGCTTACCTACTGGGCACACACACACGCCCATCCTCTCGCATCGAGCCGGACTGGAAATCCTGCTGCCGTTTAATTCGCGCGCCACACCACCCAGTTCTGGTATTATACCTGTAGGATTGGTCATATACCTACCTGCTTGATCGCGGCAAACCCAACCAGCGGGCCTCCCAGCTAGTCGAGCCGTTTCCCACCGAGGGCAAGCGACATTTACCTAATCCCATCATTGGCCATCACAGAGAGGTGAGTTTCAGGCTTTTTTCCTTTTGTTTTTTAATCTGATTTCAAGTCGAGTCGCTGCGGCACCGACAGGCGAGAAAGGGGGGTGGACGTCAGGAAGTCTGGTCCGGCGGAGAGCCGTGGAGAATGAGAGGAACCTGTGGAGAGGATTATATCATAGACACAGGCCGCATTTTCCTGTGCTCGATCTGACATCCGAGTTCATATTGAACCGGCTGCTCCTGGCCGCGAGCCTGCCCTGCCTGCCCTGCCCGGGCCTGTTCCCCCCAGCGAAGGCTGCTCGCTCGCTGCAGCTTTTCGCGAATCGAATGGGCTGCAGTCAAAGCGCCGAAGCCTCAGAAATATTAAATATACACCGGGAAGGTTGGCTCGGGGAAGCTGGAAAGCAAGGCACGCACGCTTGCTGAAGAAAAACCAATTATATATAAAAATTTATACCCTCCGCCGCGCTTGCCAATCGGCTGCTTCATTTTTTCTGTCAGGAGAGAGCGCCTTCCAGTCTCTGTCACATTTTATCTCTCAATCAATCAATCAATCAATCACTCAATCACGTTTTGCCCGTCGCAGCTGCGCGTCTTTCTCAAACTCCTTTCATCTCTCTTGTTTGCTCGGTTGGTTCGGACGTCCACGCGTCGCTGAAAGAGGTACAGTTGCATTCACGATCTCCCGGGGGCTTGCTTGCCCAGGTTTCTCGTACCTGCGTTATAGAGGCGCTTGCGGCTTCATGGCCAGCTCTCCTGGCTCGATCCAGACCGTCTGACAGCGGCCTGCTTTCGCGCAGCGCCGACTAATCTGCTCTCTGCTTTCTCGATATAACTGCTCCATCCTCGGCCTCAAGAACTTCAAAAAACCCGTTTCTCCCTCCTCGCCTTCTTTTGTAAGAGTTCCTCTTCGTGCCTGTCGCTTTCGTTCGCCTGTTTGTCGTGCATGCAGGCTGGCGGCCCCTTGTCCACTTGCTGTTGCGCTTTCATTCGCCAGAAACTGCCCTCGCTGGTCCTCCACATTTTCTCTCCTGCATTGCTATTGGGCCTCTGCTTTCTTTCCAAGGTCGAAGTTCTTCGTTCCAGCTCTGTTCGCTCACGGAAGTCGTCCTTTACAGTCGCATCGTCTCGTCGAATAGATCCACGCTGCATTGATACTCCGCCATCGCCATCGCCAGTCTAGACGTTTCATTCATGTCGTGCAACATCGTCCCTTAGCTCGAACCGGGTTTACGATCGATACACACGTCGTCCGCCATCTTCCTCTTCTCTCCGCTCATCCTCACACGCACAGCCGCCTCCAAACTACGTCCGACTTTTTTTTTTTTGACCCTGGCTATTACCTAAACACGATCTTGGACAGACCTCTGCTTATACTCTCCGCGCCTGCATATCCGTAACGTATCCACTTCCCTGCCTACATTTGACGTCCATACACACGTCGACCCGCGATCTAAGATCAGCAACACGTCTGAACGACCTCCTCAGCCTGGATTACGTTGCAGGATACCCGGTTTCTTGACTATTGGCGTGACCGGCCTCTTTCCTTACTCGGCGTCCCTGTTCCCGTGACTGTCCACACGCAAATCCGGCCTTCCAGGCGCTCTCCGAACTTCAGGCCTTCAGGAAACTCTCTTCCTTTTACCCAGGCGCATCCGCGGGACGTTATATAACGTACATATCCTCCGGTAGCCCGCTAAGCTAAGCTCGCCGGTGATCTGCATTCCTCGGGCTGCGGACCAAACCCCAAATCGCACTCATTCGACTTCCCATCCAGACGCAAACCCGCTCACCGCGTCCCAATAGAGCCATTCTCACATAATCTGGAAATACCCATCTCGATCCACAGGAGGAACCGCATTCCCTAGAGACTCTTCCCCGGGACTTCCTTTTATCCCCGCCTGGCGACTTGACACTCCCACTCAAATCCTCCGAGCCACCGAATCGCGTGGAACAGTGGAGATTTTCTCGTGCATAGTCTCAACAGAATTCCAAGGCCACGGTCTGCATAACATCCTAGGCATACATCCGGCTACCCGCTTCCTCCGTACACTTCGACAGAAACTGTTAGCCGGTCTTCTAGAACCCCTGGAATCGGTCACTTGCTATATACTTGCGGAAACCGGATTGCTTCTTCACTTTTGCCTCTCGCCTGGAAGTTGCTGCCCTTCCTGCCGCCAATTATACACCAGTGACAGGGTCCTCCGATTGCTCTTTGTGTCACGTTGCCGTCAGGGTCCACGAGGCTCCCTCTTCATCTATTTCTTTATCTGTTTTTTTCCCATTTCCCGGGTTTATGAATATCAGGGCCATTCCCACACCACCAGACAAACTGTCTATGGGAAGCTAACCGGAGAAAATCTATTATAAAGCTCCTTACAACGGTCCATTCAGATAACCTATTCCAAACCAAGGATCGGAACGGCAGATATTCTTTTCGTTCATCCCTGGATTCCCATACATCGTCGCAATAACATAGAAGCTACGGACCGAGTTACTCCCGCCGCAATATTTACGGCGGTCCGTCCCACCATCGAAATACCCACACATATCTGCAATACTATATCTATACATCATTGGTACAATCTCGAGAAAGAGGCCATATTTGCGAAGATAGAGGGCTTCGTCGCTCCGCCCAGCTTTGTTCGACTTCTCGATATTTTTCTTTCATTTCCCTTAGCATTTTGACTCGGCGAAGCGCCCTTCACCACAATGGCTGGATTTTTCCGACGAATATACGATTGGCTACTTAGCCTGTTCTGGTATGAGCGCCGAGTGGTCGAGGAAAGACATAAGCGAAGACAGGAAACGTTCTAACTGGGGTGGCGTAGGGCTACTGAGATGGACATCACGATGATTGGTCTACAGAACGCGGGCAAGACATCTCTACTGCGAGTCCTATCTGTGCGTCTCCACCAATCAACTCCCTCACGTGATGCAGACCGCAAGAATACTAACCAGAATGTTCAACAATGCAGGGTGGCGAATTTACTACAGAGTATGCATGATCCTAATGCAAACATGATCAGTGGATCGACATTCAACTAACACACGATTGCGCAGCTCTATTCCTACTGTCGGTTTCAATATGAAGCGAGTGCAGAAAGGCCATGTCACGCTCAAATGGTATTTCTCCGAAAACTCCATCCCATGTCGTCAAGTCATCTCTAATTTATCCGTGGTTTAGTTGGGATCTTGGTGGGCAACCCCGGTTTAGAGCCATGTGGGAACGATATTGTCGCGGAGCCAATGCGATTGTGTAAGTACAATCAATGAACTAGATAACCTCTATCCGCTGGTGTCCCTAACGTTTGTTTAGTTTCATCGTTGATTCTGCAGACATCGCTGCTTTACCTATCGCCCGGGAAGAGCTGCATACACTTCTACTGAAGCCTATCCTAGAGGGAATCCCGCTTCTGGTCCTGGGAAACAAGTCCGACCTTCCCGACAAGCTAGGCGTGGATGACCTCATCGATGAGCTAGATCTGCGAGAGATTAAACACCGCGAGGTGTCGTGTTACAGCATCAGCGCCAAGGAGGAAACAAATCTCGAAGCTGTATTGCAGTGGCTTATCAACAAGGCGAAAAAATAACCTCAGTCCACGTCTGGCCAGGTTGCTTTCTCCTATTCCTCTCTGATTCTTCAGCATTCGTCAAAAATATCTCTTATCTTTCTCCATTTTCGATATTCAGCGCGGGGCCGACTCGAAGTCACACCTGATTCATTTATCCGCTTCGACATTCCCGATTGATAATGACTTATGCATCCGAGGACATATTCACGAACATCGCTATATTCGACGATAATCTCTTTGCTTTTTCCCTTCAGCTTAATCTATGGTTTCTTATACCCCAGCGTCTGGCATGATGTTTCTTTGACTTTTACTCTTCATCTTCCGTCTTTATACTTCCCATTCGCCTTTTGTCCTTACTATGACGGCCTATCGTTGCTCCATGCTACATTATTGCGACTCACTCGGTTCGATGACGGTACTCGCCTCGCGCTCCTCGACGAGCGGGGTAGAACCCGGAACACAGGAGGAAACCTACAAAACCATATAAAAAAATCATGTGTTTTCAAGCGACATTTATGAAATTAGATTCGCAGGACGCGCCAACACTGCTTCTAACGATACTACTTTATTGGTTTTTCTTTGCTTCACTTGACTGATTTTGGCATGTTCGCTATAGCTTTGATTTTTTGTTGCTGCTTTTTTAGACGGTATTCTTTCATTAGGAGGCGGCGAGAACACTTGTGGGATTCTTCTTTTCCTGATTTTTTTCTTTCTTTTCAATCTCCTTTGGCATGCATCATATTATCAGACTTGATATTGTGCGGCTGCTGCTAACTTGGGTACTGAGGAATAAAGTACTGATATATCCCGGCCTTGCAGCATGATTTCGAGCAATTCGAGCTCTTTTATAGGCTTTCACGTTGAGCAGGCGGGTTACTTTTCCGAATTGGGGGTTTTTCGCTTTTTTTCTGTATTTCTTTTCCCCTCGTCATAGCGTGAATTGCCTCTTTTTTGTCTTTATTCCCCTTGGTACTTTTCCAACACTGATCGATTAATACTACTATTCTGGAAATCTTGGTCACAAATATACACGATTTTGCCGAGACGGCATGATCATGATATTCTGGTTTATATCTTGCAGTACTACTTAACTGGGTTGAATAACTTCGAATCGATGGCGCGATGGACTGACTTGACCGAGATAGTCGGAGCTGCTCGCATGCTGAGAGATTTAATGTCGATGTGAATATAATACCAGGTGACTGAGTGTCGACCAGAATCGGCAAGTCGAAGCAGAGGGTGTGGTCACGGGGACGGCGGGGTACCTGCGGTCCGATTGGGTGCACTTGTTGCGCGTGTGCGGTCCGAAGTGCGACCTTTAATTAGACCTTCCGCGCATGTTTCGCCTTGTTTTTTTTGTGCCGGCCGGCTGGCTTTGATCCTAGTTCCCGGCATATCTGGAATCGAGATATCGCTCGTCGCGTCGCTTGTACTAACCTGATTCTACTTTGGAGTATTCAACCGGCAGATGGATGGTAACACCCGTCGGTGCTGCGTTTAGGATGTTGGCGGACCAGAATGCATGCGGGACGGATCCAGAGGAATTCGATCTATTTACCGTGCCGCCGGAGATGGATTGAGAGTGGAAGGACAATTCTTCCCGTAATGCAAGCGATTCCAAGGAAGATAGGATCATGACACCAACATTGTCTCGTAAACCAGACGCACGCACCAACAGAAGTATAAAATAGCATGAAGAATGCATTTGGTAGGGTGGGTGTGCGGCACCATTTTATGCACGGCGACGATAGGCTTGAGCCACCAATAGTCAAAGGAATGGCCTCGTGGATATAACGCCAAATTACAAATATAGATAGTCCTAGCCGGGACGCAACGTTCATCTCGCTTTACGTAAAACATTGATGAACGTTTCACGTACCTGTAGATGTATATTTGTACATTTACATCTTCTGGATAATCGGAACATGTTGAGGTCAGTGCAATCGACTGGACAGCCTATGCATGTGTATTGCTTTGGATATATTCGCAATCTACACTGGCCAAAAAGTCCAACGGATGCGGATATACTAGACGTCGACGGAGACTATCAGTTAGTGCCCATGACGGTCCGTCTCATAACTTCGGGAGACAATGCACGGCCCGGCCAGAGATGCCCAGCTGCCAGACTTTCCCTATTTGGTGGTATCTTTGGTGAATTACCGTATTTGGTAACTTCAAGAAATAAATGCAACAAGAACAACATCCAGACGTCCTGTCAACACAATGCCATTGTTCTCCCCCTGTTGAGTCGGGGATGAGTACATTGTGCTGACCAGACTTTTGTTATTACCCGGACATGGCACCTGGGCGTGAAGAACGAAAGGCACAGTGGATGAGAAGAGCGTCGTGAGTAGAAAAAATTGAGTGGAGGGGAATATTGATGCCAGCGATACCTTGGGGATACGAGTCTGTTGACGTGTTCTGCATACAGAGTGTAAGGTGCAGCTCTCCTATTCTGAACGAGATATCACTCTGGTGGCGTATGTATGATGCTTCATTGGGTCTCTGAACCCTCGTCGTTGCGGGGTTCACCCACAGAAATGCTTCTGCAGGGCCAATTAGGACTACTGAAGCTAGAAAGTAGCACGTCGTCTCGAGATATTCTGCACTTCTGGTAATACAGGACCTTGACGGATAAATGCTGATATAGCACTATCGAATATTGGGAAGGTATATTCTATGTATAGCAGCGATGCACCTGTCATTCGACGACCACGCCAACAGATCTGCAGATGCAGAGTTTTCTTCAGAGTTATGCACTGCTTGCTTGACTTGACATATTGCATATGCATAGTGCTATAGCTTCTGGTCTAGGACCTAGCAAGCTTCTGGTACAGCTACGTGCAACAGTGTGGTCGCTGGTCTTCTTAACAATCCGCTTTACAAAATATCATAAAGTGTAGACCTCAGTTAGGTTTTTTTTATAGAGTGTGCATACAAGTATCCTCGGGACGAGTCTCGACGCGAAAGACAGAGCCCCATGTCACTAGTCAACCGTGCATCAATTAGAATTATATGAGCCACTTCAGCCGAAAGACACCTGCAGCAGATCGTCAGGGGAGCTTGAGCTCTGCTTAGCAGATTTACAAGTTTTGATGGCCAATCGGTACTCGAGCGGCCCCACGTTGTGCCAGACGGATAGCTGGTGGCCCGATCCCCAACCGCGGAGGGCCGAGATATCCTGATCGGAATATCTTTTTGAGTTCGGCGTGCTTGTCCGTGCAGACACACTTGCATCCGATTCGATGGCCCCTCGCTTTTCGACGCACATTTCCATGCTGGCTGCATATTTTACACGGGGCCCTGGTCCCGGTACCGCGGTATTTTCCCAGCGTGTGGCAAAGGCTGAGTCGAAAGTGGTGATGGGAAGACTGCTCCGCAGAGGGTTTTAAGAATTCGGTTGCTCGGTTAGACGTTCGCCAAGACCAGAGCGAGCGCTACTTGAGGACCGCTTAAATCCTACACACTTGACTAAAGGTTTGTTTGATGCGGGAATATTCGGGCAACGACACAAAAAGGTAAGTCTAGAATAAAAATGTGATATCGACAGGCCGGCAGAACGCTCGCGGGATGGAAAAACTCGGATACGAAGCTCAGGGAATGATGAGAGCTTACTTACTTTTGCCCCTGTTCGGGGAAACCGGATTCCCACCCGTGTTCATGTCGCCAATTCGCTTAGGGCATTTGGTCACAGCAATTTGTGGAGCACTCGACGCAGAGGGTGGACTAGAAGAACACCATGCATGTGCGAACATCGTGAATAACACCACACCGTGGGATGTAAAGGTGCCTGCACCGGATTATTTCACAAAAAGAGTGAATGGAGATTCTCCGTCAAGATTGCTTACTGTCTGTGAGCTCTGGGGCTTTGGGCTGCGTTTCATCCAATTCAGGATTCATTTGCACCCCGTCTCTATCCATGTATACATGTAGCCATGTAGCTTGATGAGGGTTTGATCCGGCTCGCACGCCTTTGTAACTCTGTCAGGTTGGCCAGACCTTTGGGTATAACGACCAAATGCCTGTCCTGTCAAAACAGCGGTGATTATCCGAAATAGACGACCGGATCGTGAATTGGACTGCTGTTCCCAAAATGCCTGGAGAAAAGGTATAAAAGGCCAGAGGACAGCCTCTTGTAGCAATATTCTAATCCAGCATCTTGCAAAACATCATCGACAGGCGCCTCAATAACATAAATATCAAGTCAAAGACTTGAAGCCTTCCCTCATCCATTCGAACAGGCTCATTGTTGCTCCATTGCATTGCATCCCATATACAGCCACAATGCGTAAGTGTATCAATGACAATGCTGCCATCTATATAGCTATACTTCTAATACCAAGTGTGCATTCGGTGCATATCTACGAATAATAATGTCTCTAACACGATGTATACCATTCTAGCTTTCGTCCTCTACAACAATACTTCGAGCGTCACGCTCACCATGATCAACAACGGCAGCATGTTCCCCAACCCGGAACCAGCAGGCCTCACCACTACACTCAACCCCATCGGCCCAGGACAATCGGCTACTATCGGCGGCTCCATCGGCGGTTACATGACATTCACTGTAAGCGGAACGGGCCACCCCAACTTCCGGATCTACTACACAACCTGGCCCGGCAACCCCGGCGGTGGTCAATGGCAGAGCACTGCTCCTACGGACATCCAGTACCGAGACCACTCAAATGACGCTACGATCACCGATGGTCGCATCGTCCTCGAGGATACACCTAGCCACAAGGCGAGAAGAGGCCTGAAGTTGAAGCCTGAGGATCTCAGGCCCATGCCACAGGATGTTGCCCGCCGTGGCGCTGAAGAGAAAAGGGCCCCGGAACCACAACCTGCTCCGGTTGAGAGGCGCTTCCGACGGTTCTAAGTCATTCTCTGGCGAATTCTAACGGCCAGACAGGCGGTCCGTTGCAGGAACACGCCATTCATGTATGCATGTTCCTAGATGCGTACTGGATTGCGTCGACTCTGAGATGAACATGGCTGTATGATATTTCGAACATGTATGGTGCTCATGTATGATTATCGTTTGTATTTGTACGTTAAATTCAACAGACGGAAGAAGGAGCCAAGGTTTGAGGTTGAAAGGATGGACAGCCAGGAAAATGAATCAAGTTAAATCTGAGCTCGCAAGCCAGACCGCGTCGACCATACGCCAGTTATATCGAATTTTGTCGAAATATTAAACCAATGCTACTTGTATCCATTGATAGCCGAATTCCCCAAGCTTCTCTAGCGGAACCCAAAGTTTGTAATATAATACCAGCCATGCTCGCATTGTCTCGTAAACCAGTCCTCGCATGTAGGAGGTGGTTTTCCGCTAGCATTATATCCTCTACAAGCTGTCTAATAAGTTTCTACACGCCATTATTTTTGCGAACTAACGTTAAGGAAAGTGAATCTATAATACCCAATAACTTTTGTTCTTTAGTATGCATGTCTTTCGCTGCTTTATATTTGTATCATCTAATTGCAGTTCATTTGGTGATAACTCGATAGAGGCCTGTCCCATGATGAGATGATTGTTTCCAAATTTGAATATAATTTCACCAGCTTGAGCAACTATCGTGCACATGGCACTTTGCAAATTTGGCAGAGCTAGTTGTTAACGCGCCAGCCTGCTGGGCTGATACCTTCCGGGGCGTGACACGGAGTCTCATAGGTGTCCTTTACTTTTGCAGATCAAAATATTTTTTATTCAATTATTGCCACGTGCACGCGGTTGACGAGCCACGCTGCACAAATGGTTATCTGTGGGGCACAAGCTTGCAATAGTATTTTATTTTAATTTATCCCTTTATACAGAGAACGAAACGGGGCTTCGAGGCCGTCCCTCCTACTCATCGCATTCCAAATCCGACAAAGTCTATGAGCGATTACGATATCGGCATGGCCATAGCTATGGGTTTTGAAGAATTATAACGACCGCATTTAATCCTTCGGTACCAACTTAATTCAATATAATCGACTGATATTAGGGAAAAGTGGCAATCGATCGACGTATTGTATATCCAACAGGTCGGTGAAACCATGCATAGATAGCAGATTAGTCTGTAGGGGTCTCAAACTCTCAATACCACTAGCTCAAATGTCTGATAAGGAAAAGTGCAATTCAGTGACTGCCATGGATATAGTGGTCGACTCATGGCGGAACAGAGTGGCCAATACATGTGATCACATGAGAATTGGTATAATATTATAATGTTCACGGGGGACGGATATATACTACACAGAGTCAGCTAACAAAGCAAGGCATTTACGAGACTTTAGGATTGTGCAATTGCCGTAGAGCCGTAGCCGACATTTCATGGATACCTTGCATTTGCTGGGCTGTGCAAATGCAATTGACACAGTTCTCTGTGGCTCATCTATGTCGTAAACCTAAACTGCGACAGCGTAGCCGATATTCAACGTCTGCGACCTCCCGCGTAAAGCGGACACATGCACAAACGTTCAAACGTTTATGCCGAAGGATCAGAGTGACGTTGAGACTCGGTATTTACAGATGCAACAGTCAAGAACGGATAGTTCCGAAACTACGCTAGTAGTGTGAAGACTGACGTTACCCTAGGCCCTGGTTCATTGAGTTGATAAAGCTACTAAGCTACGCTTCGCACCAGATCTGAACGACGTATGGCATGAAAAGAACCAGTTCATTGTAGAATATCTCGTTGTGCTATACTCCCATCAATAGATCTCTACAATCTACGATGAGCGCCGTATATATTTCTCGAAATCTCGGAAAGTCTGCCGGCTTATATATTTGCAATATTTGGTCCAGCCCGGCAAACCGGAATTCATGCCAAACGCACAGCTCCCCAATCCTACGCAGCAGGCTAGTTTGGACGCCGTCGCAGACTAGACGTCTCGGCACCGCCCCAGTGACCCCAGCGACGCTTACGCACCGAAAGGCCGAGAACCATCATTTTATCTGTATACGGGTAGGCAAGCTTGGGAGCTTAGCTCGACCGTTTTCCATATGCATCTGTTGTATGCACGTATACGGAATAGGCTGGCCAAGCGCACGCACGCAGTCTGGTCGCTTCTAGCTCCGTCGTCGTCATCTGGGCGGCAGGGATCCGCGGTGCAACTTCGTATTCAGCAGAATGTACATGATACCTGAGTCGTCGACATGACAGCTGCCTACAGGGTCCAGCGACGGTTTGTCTGGTCTGCGGTATGCGGCATCCGCAGGAACGTTTTATTCCCTCTGTCGTGTCGGAGGTATTTGGTTCGATTGGTGCTCCGCCCCCTGGGCATGTATACCCACGGCTGATTCGGGCCCGACGTGCCATGCGATGTTGGCATTACTCAGCGACGGTATGCCTACGTAGGCTACGTAGGCTGGGTGGGTCGGTGGATTCTTGGTGCCCTCGGCCGGTTGAGGGGATTGCTGGTATATAGAAGCCTCTTTTCTCCGCTTTGATCGTGCCGACGGCCGTCTTCCAGTTGTTCGTCGTCGTCCTCTTCGCTCACCGGCGTTAAACCATCGTATATCCCATCTTCGTAAGTATCGACCGCATTGAGGGGTCTGTCACCAGGCACAGGCTGTTGACAGCGGTTGACATCATCGTGAGCAAAGCGCTGCGGCTTGGCGGCCATTCCGCAACACGCAACGCTTTCCACCCGCTTCCACCCGGTTGCCCGGCGCAGCCACATTCGCACGAATTCGCATTGATCATTACAGTCAAATTCCACTGCATGCCATCTTAACTCCACCGTCGCAATTTTCCGCCGGGGCTCCTTCTACTTTACTAAGCACGGTTGTTCGCGACCTGTCCTGCGCAGCAGTGGTACCGGGATCACGAGAGTCAGTCCGGTCTGGGCTGTCGTTGTTGTCTGCCTGCCTGCCTGTCTGGGGCGGTGCACCAGCCAAACTCAAATCATCAGCAGGCTTTGTAGCCGACGGCAACGGTGCAACTGCGCGGTGTCAACCGTCATATAAGTATCTATCAACCTTAATCCTGCTCTTCCAGAACCGCATTCTTCTCATCGCATCCATCGAACCCTTCCACATCGTTCCGTGAATCTTCCACCAAAGTACCTCTTCCCTCGATATCATAGCGTCAGGTTCGATTATACACTACACTATCGATCGATCTACGTCTATTCGATCCATCAACCAACCAATCGCCATGGCTGTCCTCGTCAGGTCGCTCGCCGCGCGGGATTACTAGTACGTTCTAGCCTCCAGCTCCTTTACCATCTATCTACCCTGTCCGCATGCCGCGTATGGGTATATGAAAGCTTCTGCTAACACGTCTTCCTCAACAGCTGCAATAGCAACGGCTACTGCTACTATAACTCCTGGTACAGCTGGCAGCGCTGGGTCGTCCTCGGCGTCATCCTAGGTATGATACTCCATCTACACCCCTCCACCACAATTTAGTTACCTATAAGCTTGCAACCCGTCATTCCCAACAAATACTAACGAAATATCGCTCAGTCGTCGCATTCCTCGTCATCCTCGGCTGCGCATGTCTCTCCGCCCGCCGCCGCCGCACCCGCGGCTTGACACCCTACTACGGCACCGCCTGGGCCGCCCCACCGCCAGCCTACGACGTGCACAACATCGGCAACCAGTCGGGTCCGCAGTACGGTGGCCAGACGTACGCCGCGCAGGGCGGTCCACCAGTGTACACGCCCAGCAATGCCGGCTACTATAATGCCCCGCCGCCGGCTCCACCACAGCAGCCGGGACAGTATGAGATGGGCGGATACCGCGGCGAAAGCACACCTTACAACCCGCCTGTGAGCCCGCCGCCGGCACACGTGTCGAAGGTTTAGGGGATGAATACATACATACAAACATACGACGATGCACCTTCAACGTGTAATGTAATGTAATGCGGGGAAGGGTGGATTATCGTCGGGTTATTTGTATCTGACAGCAGTTGAATTTCCGCATGTGGGACGACTTTGTGTTACGTTTGCTTCGACCGTTCGCGGCGTTCGTATTGGCGTTTGTGGAGTTGTTGGGCAGTGCTGTGCTTATGTATGATGACTAACGTGTCTGTCATGGCTTTCCTACTCTGTCGCTTCGGCCTCTTTTTTTTACTTTTATCGTTTTGTTTCTTCCTTGTTGTGAAACAAAAGGATGCTACGTATTTTAATATTTTACGGTTTTATACGTTTCGTTAGTAATTTCTGTTATAACGTTATGGTGATGGTGTGCCGTGTGGTGGCTAGCGGTCTCCTTTTCAGCTCGGCGTGTAATGTCATCAAGCATGATTTCCTACGCGGGGTGAACGGTGTGCCATGTGTATCAAGGAGACTGTGGATTTATAATAGCGGGACTTAGGATCAGTGTTGCTATAGCCTCCTAAATCTAGACTGTGGTGTGGATTTTAAATCAACCCGATCGATGTGACTTGATTTTGTGCTATATACGTTGTCCTAGCATAGACACTGGCCTTCAGCGCCAGCCTTCAAGCTAGCTACATAGAGCAATACAAAGACCCTTTCCATCGATAGTTTCCAACATGATTGGACAGCGCGATGGAATTTGACAGCAGTACTTTAGCTTTGTCACGTTGCACAAGCCTTCCCGCATTCGCCGCATTGCATGCGTATAAGCCAGGGGCTTAGGTCGGCATTGCATATTGCACCTTCGCAAATACTTAAAATCCCTACGTTTATATCTCTATATAGCTTTGTCTCGTGAAACCAGACAATCAACCGAAATACCACATTGAGTAAGACGAATAATGATCAATCTCCCAAATTTCAAGCTGTAGTTCCTCTATCTAGCATACGTACATAAATTGCCGAAATTACCAATAGTGAAAAAACGTTAAAGAAAATACAATATACTATAATGTCGAGTTGAAAAGTCTGCAAATAGGTATAAAATACTTGTAGAGAGAGATGGCGAGCGTCCGGTGCAGTATGCGGGTACGGTAGGAAAGGAATGGGTATCGTTATGTCGTGATGATATCGATATATCAAATGAGTGAATAAATGAACGAATGAATGACTGTTGTCCAAAGAAGAAAAGAAATGGATGAAGAAATGGTAAAAATGCTGAGAAATAGAAAATGTTTAAAATGCAAATGGTGAGGAAGGGGAAACTCTCGATCGAAGCATCACTATACTACTGATCAAATCCCAACGAGGCAATGAGAGCCCTGGACACCGATCCTATGTGCCCCGTAGATATCAAAGTGCAGACGCCACTGCACGCGTATACATTGCAGTCGCCCATATTCGTCACTACAGTTGTTTTTGTTCATGACTAAGAGATCAAGTTTTACTTAGAACGCAGACCATGCCTGCGGCGGCTGCTGTGCGGCGAAGCCGTTGTTGGTATTCTGCGGCATCGCAGGTCGCTGGTACTGGTTGTGAAACCCGTCGGCAACATGCGTGCTCGGCTGGTTATTATTATAGCCGCCGCCGTACCCGCCGTGATCGAAATCGTTGGGATCGAATACTGCATTCGTATGGGTATTGTTACCGCTTGGCTGCGTGAGATGGACTGGCGAATGGCCGAAATCGTCGTCCATCTGCGCCATGAAGCCGTTGTGGGCAACGTTGGTGTTGCCGCTGTTGATCGTGACGGTGTGTGCGTGCGTTTGCGCTTGTCGCGGAGGGCTGCTGTAGGCTTCTGCGTAGCCGGCTGGTGCGGGTGGTACTGATGATGTTGTACCGGTAAATTGCTGCGGTTGCGGAGGGGCAGTTGTGCCTGAGAATTGTGGGGATTGGTGGTGGACTGTGTTCGCGGGCTGGTAGGACGGCTCTGGCGGGTAGATGTCGGCGTTCGCGTAGGGGCCTTGGTTCTGGGCGTTGATGTGCGGGTTGAAGTCGAAGTCGAGGTCGAGAGTAGGGGCGACGCCGCCGGTGTGAGTAGGGTTGCTGGGCATGTTGCTGGTTTCGGGGTATGGCGACTGTATGCGGGCGGGCGGAGCCATGGGGACTCTGCTGCTCGGCGCGAAGGGGCTGTTGAGGCGCTGCGGGCCGAAGGGGTTGTTCATGTTGTTTGTCGGAGGGGGGAAGTTTTGTCGATGCGCCTGCGGTGGTGGTTGAGCGTACGGGTCTGCGGCGAGAGGCAGGCGGTTTACTGGCGCGCTGGGCGGCGGGTTCGTCTGGCCGGTGGTTAGGACGCCGTTTGTCTTTGGCGGCGACTGCTGTCGACCGTCCTTGTCGACTTCGGTCAGCTCGATGACTTCGACTTTGGATGTATCTTCGACCTTTTCGCTCTTCGCATTGTTCCACGAGGGCATCACGGGCAGGTCGTCGTTGTTCTTCGCGCCGGTGTCGAAGTATGCGTATTGAGGACCCGATGGGGCACTAGCGCTGTTCCCTCCACCGAAGCTATTACGACTGTTGCTATTGTAGTTGCCTGTGCTGCTGATATTGGTGTTCGGTGTCGGCGTCGTCCCGGATGTCATGTATGCGGGGACGGGGTCGTTGAAGAAGGTCGACTTGGACCGTTCGGCTTTGCGTCGGCGTCGGCGGCAGCAGCATCGGTAGCAGCACCATGTTATGGATATCAGGATGAGGCCGCCGACGACGCAGGCGGCTATGACGGGGTATTTGCACCAGCTCTTTGCCATGCAGCTGTATAATGATGTTATCGCATTAGCATGCGTCTTTTGCTATTGAAAAGATATGGTGGATGTGGGTGTCGGACCTATCCCATGATTTCAGCGTCTCCGGAATGCTGGCAATGTCCTCCTGGACGCCTCTTCGCACCAGCTCGCTCCCGGGTGCCATTGTGTCCTCCAACTTTATACGCCTCGTCGTCGTCGAAAGTGTGTATGTGTATTTGGATGGAATGATATATCGCGTTGCTGCTGTTGTATTGTATTGTATGTATTTGAAAATGGCGGCAGAAAGCCCAGCTCTCGCTCGCGTGAAAGGACCGTCGCTAGTCGGAGCAGTAGCGGAGTCCGGGCATGCACACGGACTCGAATAAATGATACTTCTTTTTCAAGAATACCAAAGATGTAAGCTCATGTACGTAGCAGTGTAAGTATATATCTACAGCAAGTGTCAGCTGCAGCAGGATATGTATGTATATTAGTATACTATCAGCTGTATACTATCTATATCTTGTCAGATCAGAACGAGAATGCGAAACGAGCGTCGGGTCGAAGGAGTGACGAAGAAGGGCACCGTTGCATCGCATGCAAAGCAAAAGGTGCTGCTAAAAGTACGAAATGATGGAAGAAACGAGCACGAAGGACCGAAAGGTGGTGTCAGAGAGTGGTGGAGGAGGTTTATTAATATCGCCCGGGAAGGGAGGCAGGCCAGCCAGCCCCTTTCGCACCCCTCACTCACACACCCACCACAACCACCAACCACGGCAATGGCTGGGCAAACTAACTCGATCAATTGGACCCAACCACGGGCCTTTCCCCTTCGCAGCCCCGACTAACCTGCTGTGCGAAGGACGGGCGAGACAATGAGACACGGCCGACGCAGGAACAGGAACAGGGCACAGGCACATGCACGCTGTGGAGGAGGCTGCGACGGCAGGTCCACTTCGTTTCGGGCAGTCTTCTAGACAAAGCGCAAGTTGGTCCATACTAAGCAGTGGGTATTAACTGTTCCACGGCGCTCGCTCGCCTGCACGACTCGACTCATGATGCTGATGTCTTATCCTGTCTATCACAGGTGCTATTAAAATTCTGCCACTCGTGCAACCGTCGCTGACGTCCGGCTGACTGCAGCGGATGTCGACGTCGTTATACGGACGGCCCAGTTTCGAAAAAGGGCGGTCGTGAGCCGTTTATCTCGTTATCAGCTCGCTGGAATGCAAAACGGTGAAACGGAAAACGTCAGGCAGACATGCGCGTCAGACGGTCGCGCGGTTCCCCCATTGGCTGGAATTTTGCTACGGCATGCACGAAGAATGCTTGCCCACTCTGCACATAGACAGCGATGCGAGAAATACTGGTCTACTCGGGCGCCTGTGCTGCAGGGACGATTGGGCGACGCCCGCGAGGCGTCTCTGCAGACACGTTTGCCCACCGTGGATCTATAGACGGTAGGTGCCTCGAGGGGTTCAAAATTATCGCACATGGCTTTCCATAAGTGCTAAGCATGCACCACTGATGGCCGCCACTGTACTACTTAGTATGGACATACAATTGCATTGTCTCTTCCTGTTCATTGAGAAAAACTCTGTTTGTGCTTTCCTTTTCCTTCCTCCTCGTCCCTGCTGGGGAGATGCCATGAGAAGGCACTCGCTCGTATAACAAAGATTAACAGTCCGGCGGTAGAAGGTGAAACTGCGAGCTTCCGCCCACAGAGGGGAAGGAAGGAGGAACCCACCGCATCTCCTATAACCTTGGCAGGCGGGGCTTACGTATTTCGTCTCCCCACGTGTGCTCGGAGATCCCACATCAGGGCGCCGAGGGACGAGGCTGTGCAGGCGCAATACTTCGTAATGTAATATTAATATGCCTTTCCTCCCATCCACAGTATGAATGAATGAACGAGTGAATGAAAGACGGGTGTGAAAAGGTTAAAGTGGGTTTTCCCGCAATCTTTCTATTCTCGTTCTGGGGGGCGTCGTTCGCAAACGTAACGGGCAAGATTGCAAAGGGGGTTTCGGAGACAGATTTTATCTAAAGTATCTGGAGCTCGTTTGTCGTTGAAGAGGGAGGCGAGTCCGCTAACGTCGTTCGTATACTTGCGTTAAACTTGTGAAATTTGCCATGCGAGGGACCAGCCGTAACGTTTCTCGGCACTGGATTGAATTCACTGAATAAAGCAACCTTTTAACCCTAATCAGCATCGATCGGGATGGAAATTTACGATATACGAAGCCGCGCTCTACAATTGCGAAGTGACCAGATGGGCAAATCTGCTGGTCGGCGCAAATGTTAAATGGTAAGTACGAAGCGCACTGCACTGAAAGAAAGAAAGAAAGAAAGAAAGAAAGAAAGAAAGAAAGGCAGACTGGGCCGTCACGCACGCGCACGGCATTCTTGTCAATCGCAATCTGCAGCACTTGTATCAGAACGGTAGGCTGCCACTCGGTAATTAAAGTGTGTCCATCGAGGGAAATCGCTGTGATTGGCATCTCATCCTCCCTCTCATCATGTCACTGCAAGTCATGGCCGTGGCAGGCACGCCCAGAGCTGCAGGGAAGACGCACGGTTGCATCATATCCAATCTCTCCACCAAAGCAAAGTTACAGGGACTGACAGGAGCGGAAACCTGTTTCCCTGGAAATTTCGAGATTTCGTCGCATCATGCTGCATCTATCGATAGCTTCTTAGCAAGTAATAGCTTTAATTACGATACTTGCGCCGGTCGGCAACCTGTCATTTGATAACTCTCACTATTTGGAACATTGGAGTTGTGAAGTCGCTTATCCAATTGTTCTGCGGATGGTTGAGAAATGCCGATACGTGTTTTTGATATTACAAAACTTGGAATTATCAGAATTTCGAACCAGCTGGAAAAGTAACAGATCTCGTGATTCGACTTGTGAGCTTGCTATACTTACGGCTCAAGTTCATAATCCTCGAGAACTAATCCATCAACCATCAGTCCAATCAACAGCAGTTTGCCGAGTCTGAAGGTACATTACATACACGGCTCAGAAATACATGTGGCTCCAGCAACACTGCCAGAATAGAATTCTAGAAGGATTTGGATCCATATATCTACTTACTTAATAATGCATGCAGCCCGTCGACTACAAGATTCGTGAATCATCGGTCGCATTATAACTATCTCGAAAGGCGAGGCGAGAGCCGCGACGTCCAGCTGGCAGGATCTTACGATAGACATGTCATCTAAAGTCGCATCAGAAGATCAGATCAATTAAAATGATTGGTAGACGGTGCTCTGCGGCGTAATAACTGTTCAAATAAGGCGAGCGGCATGCAAGAACGCCGACCGCCGCGATGCGGTGACTGTACTGTCTGTACAAACTGGTTAGTTTGATAATTATATGGCAGCGGCAGCATGACTATGAGGTAACCGACATGATATCTATGTCTCATTCGGTGTCTACGTATGCAAGGTATGGCGGTGCCAGAGGATCGAGGATCCACAACTGCCGCCACCCGGTCGGCTCAAAGATCATGACGGCCAGCGCTGCTAGTATACCAATACCAACTGATATCATATGCTATACCCTCCCGGTCTATAAATATGGAGATGATCACCAGTCTGCGACTGCTTTGAAATGGCCCGGGATCTTCCCTTTCCAAGGATAAATATTCACGAATCCCAATCCTAGTCCACCAAATACTTCAAAGCCAATTGACGATATACGATATCAATCTTGCATTAATCTGTTGTCTGCTGTTACACAACAGTCCGCAATTGACACTTCTCTATACATTACACAAGTATACCATTCTCAATATCAATCTACAAATAAGTCCATTCGCTGCTTCTGGGTTTGAACAATATACATCTCCACCGGTATACAAAATGTGCTTAATGTGAGTATCAGTCCATGACGATAGAATATGAGAGTTCAACACATAGCTAATGAACTGCAGTGGTACGACCGAACGTCGCTACGAGTACCCCGTCGCCCGCCGTGTTGCCTACGCCGCCCCCCGTCCTCGCCAGGAAACCGTCATCGTCGAGCGCCCTCGCTCCAGCTACGACAGCGGCCACTTTAATCATGGCCATAACCGCCGCAGCTCGAGCCACAGCCACCATCGACACTCGAAGACCAGCGTCCATTATGCCACGCCGAGGGGGTCGTACGTTGTTACACCGAGGGGATCGTATGTCTCGACGCGGCGGGAAAGCGTACCTGTTGTTGTTGAGCGGACTCATCGCTAAGGATTGAGCGTCTGGCGGCGTGACGTCATATTGATATGTCATGTATCCTGCACATTGTTTTTATAGCATAGGATTGGAGTTTCTGGCATGCTTCTAATGACTTGTTTGTTCCCTATCTTATTTGTACGTTCGCTTTCTCTTTGGCTATAATTATACCTACTTAGTTACCAATGATTTCGATGAGCTGCGTGTTTGGTGTATTTTCGAATTTCGCACTAGCGCATTACCTATGCATCCATATATACACACAACTAGCTGGTCTACATTCTACTCGTTCCTCGGTCCTGGAAGGTTGATAGTAGCTTGCTCAGAGCAGATGCTTTTGATACACTCAGATTTCTAGATATATACATGCTCCACCAACTTCTAGACACATCTGTAACTATATGCTACAAGAACGACAATGGTAACAAATAACGATGCACGCACTCCCCACTTACATCGAGACTATATACCTAGGTATATCTCTACTTGCTGTTCCTAACCCACCCCTCGATCGTCCGCCTCGCCTTCGCCGTCGACTCCTCCACCGTCTCCCTCGCCTGCCGATAGGTACCCGTCGCCGCGCTCCACGCATCCTCCACTCCGCGCCGCGTCGCCAAATGCGCCTCCGCCACCGCCGGCACCTTCTGCTCCCACCGCCACGCCAGATCCGCCACGTTGCGCGTCGTCTCCGGCAGAAAGTACCACGAGGCAGCGACACCCGTGACCACCGGCGCCAGCATGCGGAGCGGGAACATCCGCCGCCGCGCCAGCACGCTGCCGGCCATTGCGGAGATGGCCACGAATAGGGCCCCGGGGATTATCGTCTCGCCGGACCGCTGGGAGGGTGCGATGTCGGCGATTGTCGTTGTGACGGTGTGTTCGATGTGTAGGTAGCGGTCGAAGAGGTCGTCGAGGGAGCGCTGGACCTTGACGACTTCGGTGTACAGCGTGCGGCGGCCGATGCCGATTTGTGTCGCCAGACGCTCCGTAGGCGTCGCACGTCGGTGGGGGGCTGTCTCGGCGGGAGAGTCCGTGGGTGGGAGGGCTAGGTGAGGCCGGTGGGGGCCCGGTGAAGATGGCGGGTAGTCATCGTAGATGGACTTTTTCGAGTGTATCTGCGAAGTCGTAAGGTGGTGTTAGATCGTATGTTGAGGCCAATTGGAGTTATGAGGGTATATCTAGATGTACGCACCGGCTCCTCGGCGAGGACGGTCGAGATCGTAGCGTACCCGGCGAGAGACGTAGCACCGAGGCCGGTTACGAGAGCCTGTGACGACATAATTAGCATCGTGCCTGGAATGACATGGGGATGGATGTATGATCTAACGCACCGCAGCTCCAGGCTTCAGCAGCAGCCTTGCAGCCATCGTCGAGCAGATTGAGCGTGTCTAGCACGAGTGTCTCGTGGCGGTCGTGGTGTTTTCCGGACTCTTGACGTTATATTCGCTCGAGTGGAACGGACGGAGCAGAAGAAGCGAGCTATTTCGTTTGGCGTGAAGAGCCGAAGTCTTGGCGTCCGTTTGGTCTCAATGCGCAAAAAAATTATTTGGCGGAACACTTCCCTGCAGCTCTTGACATCGATATCACCAACCACTCGACCTTCGACCCTCGTTTACACCACCCGCCTGCGACTAATGATTGTGCTGCTATAGCCTATACGATCGCACAGACGGCTCCGTTCATTCTGCCAGTTTACACATCACAATGCCGCCGACGAAAAAGTCGGTGGTCTCTCGCTCGTCGGCGGGCCAAGCCGTCTTCGACACCATCAATCGCGAAAAGCGATTTCGCAACCCACCCGCCGATAAAACTGCCTTCCCAGCTCTGCAGGATGCCATAAAGCCACATGTGGACTCCTGGAACGCTGTGTTCAGAGAGGGAGGATGTCTGCACCAAGCGATTCAAGACATCGGCGAGAAGACCGTCTTTGACAAGCTCGACGGGAACGAGGAGACCGGCTATGGAAACAAACTGACGAGTACGCCTGGTCACTTGCGCATTTCACTCCGCCTACGGTCTTGCACATGAGGGGCTAATCTGAGTGGTGGAATGTAGTCAGGATCGCGAATTATTACCTCGGAAAGTCGATGCTGAGCTCAAGAGACAAGACTGCAATGAAGAGAGAAATATACCCGGCCGAGGTACGCCCAACGCTGTATACCCGCCATCACCTATTACCATACTGATAATGCTCACCCATCCAGTGCCGAGAACGACACGTCTCCTACCGCGGCCAGCTGCAACTCGAGCTCCACTACAAAGTCAACAACGGCGAATGGCAGAAGGAATACAGAGATTGCGGCCTCCTCCCGCTGATGGTCATGGGCAACCGATGCCATCTGGAGGGCATGTCTCCCAAAGAGCTAGTCGAGCACAAGGAAGAGTCCGAAGAGCTAGGCGGCTACTTTATCTGCAGCGGCAACGAAAAGCTGATCCGTATGCTGATCGTCAACCGCCGCAACTACGCCATGGCCGTCGTGCGGTCGTCGTACGCGAAGCGCGGACCCTCATACACAAACATGGGGATCCAGATCCGGTGCGTGCGGCCGGATCAATCGTCGATGACAAACGTGATACACTACCTCACCGACGGCAACATCACCTTCCGGTTCTCGTGGCGGAAACGCGAGTACCTTGTCCCCGTCATGATGATATTGAAGGCCCTGGTTGATACGAACGACCGGGAAATATTCGAGGGCATAGTCGGGCTCGACCAGCGGGAGGACACCTTCTTGACGGACCGGGTGGAGCTGCTGTTGCGGACGTATAAAACGTACGGCCTGTACTCGCGATACGAGACGCTAGCGTACCTAGGCGACAAGTTCCGGATCGTGATGCAGGTCAGCCCGGATGTATCGGACGTGGAGGTCGGCAAGCTGTTCTTGCGGAAGATCGTGCTGGTGCATTTACAGAACGACGGCGATAAGTTTCGACAGCTGCTGTTCATGATCAAGAAGCTGTATTCGCTGGTGGCGGGTACCTGTGCTGCGGACAATGTGGATGCGGCGCAGCACCAGGAGATCTTGCTCGGCGGGTTTCTGTACGCGCAGATTCTGAAGGAGAAGATTGAGGAGTATCTGTTCAATATACGGTCACAGATCCGGTCGGATTTGATGGGGGGTGTGAAGGTGGAGTTCAATTCGCCGCAGTACATGCGCAAGATGCTGGGCAAGGTCAACGAACGGATAGGCGAGTCGCTGCATTATTTCCTGAGTACGGGCAATTTGTCGAGTCCAAGTGGGCTTGACTTGCAGCAGACGACGGGGTTTACGGTCGTCGCTGAGAAGTTGAACTTCTATCGATATATTAGTCACTTCAGGATGGTGCACAGAGGTAGCTTCTTCGCACAATTGAAGACGACGACGGTCAGAAAGCTGTTGCCGGAAAGTTGGGGTATGTATACTTCCAGCTGGGTCTAATTCTCAGTTCAAGAACTAATGATACGGCGCGGTAGGCTTTCTGTGCCCAGTCCATACACCTGACGGTTCTCCCTGTGGTCTCTTGAACCATCTGGCGCACAAGTGCCAGGTTGCAACGACTACATCCGACTGCAGTCACATCGGACCTCTAGTGTTAACACTAGGAGTCCATTCGGCCAAGGTCTTACCAGTACCTGCGGAGGCCACGCTATCCGTCCAGCTCGACGGAAAGATACTGGGTTGGTGTTCGCCGCGAGACGCTCGAAGGGTCGCTGACTGCTTGCGATTCTACAAAGTCGAGGGCACGCACAATGTCCCCAAGGACCTGGAGGTTGGTTATGTACCCGTATCGAACTGCGGGCAATATCCAGGAATATATCTCTTTTCGCAAGAAGCCCGCATGATTCGGCCGGTCAAGTACATCCCATTGGACAAAGAGGACTTTGTCGGCCCCTTCGAGCAGCCGTTCCTCAATATCGCCGTCACCGACCCGGAGATCAAATCCGGCGACACACATGTCGAATTCGACCCCACGAACATCCTGTCCATCGTCGCCAACATGACGCCGTTTTCCGACTTCAACCAGAGTCCCAGAAACATGTACCAGTGCCAGATGGGTAAACAAACGATGGGAACGCCCGGAACCGCGATACGGCACCGGACAGACAACAAGATGTATCGCCTGCAGACCGGGCAGTCGCCGGTGGTCAGAGCGCCGCTATACAATACTTACGGCCTGGACAACTTCCCCAACGGGATGAACGCCGTCGTTGCCGTCATCGCATACACCGGCTACGACATGGACGACGCCATGATTATCAACAAATCGGCGCACGAGAGAGGATTCGGCTACGGAACAGTCTACAAGACCGAGAAATACGACCTCGCGGAGAAATCCAAATCCAAAGTACCGCAGCTAGCCTTCGGCTACGGCTGGGCGCCAATCGGCGCGGACCAGCAGACACTGGCCAAATTCAAAGCCATGCGGGACAAGTACAGCGGCACGATCGATGACACGGACGGCCTGCCTATGGTCGGACAGAAAGTCGTCGAGGGCGACCCCATCGCCGTCTACCATAACATGGGCACCGGCGAGACCTTCTTCTTCAAATACAAGAGCTCAGAAGACGCATACATCGAGGAAGTGCGCGTGCTCGGCAACGACGTCGGCGACACGATCTGCCAGGCCATCAGCGTCAAGTTCCGGATCACGCGGTCGCCGGTCATCGGCGACAAGTTCTCCTCGAGACACGGGCAGAAGGGCGTCTGCTCGCAGAAATGGCCGGCCGTCGACATGCCCTTCTCGGAATCCGGGATGCAGCCGGACGTCATCATAAACCCGCACGCCTTCCCCTCGCGCATGACCATCGGCATGTTTGTCGAAAGCATGGCGGGGAAAGCTGGCGCGCTGCACGGTTTCGCGCAGGACTCCACGCCCTTCAAGTTCAACGAGACGCACACCGCCGTCGACTACTTTGGCCACCAGCTGCGCGCTGCGGGGTACAACTATTACGGCAACGAGCCGATGTACAGTGGTATCACGGGCCAGGAGTTCCACGCGGACATCTACCTGGGCGTCGTGTACTACCAGCGGCTGCGGCACATGGTGAACGACAAGTACCAGGTGCGGTCGACGGGGCCCGTGGATTCGCGGACGCGGCAGCCGGTGAAGGGCAGGAAGCGGATGGGTGGTCTGCGTATCGGTGAGATGGAGCGGGATTCGCTGCTGGCGCACGGAACGGCGTTTTTGGTGCAGGATCGGTTGTTGAATTGTAGCGATTACCATCAGACGTGGGTGTGTCGGGGGTGTGGTAGCTTTTTGGCGACGACACCGATTGTGACGGCGGAGCGGCGGGCGGAGGTGCGGTGTCGGCGGTGTGCGGTGCGGGCGACGGAGTTCGATGTCGGGGCGAAGGGGTATTGGGAGGACGGGCTGGGGAACCGGTACTTGGGTGGTGATAACACGACGGTGGTCGTGATTCCGTACGTGCTGAAGTGAGTGCATACCCCCATCATCATCATTCCTTTATCTATCTATTTTATTTATTGGGCGAACGCTAACGATTGTGGTAGGTACTTGGATGTCGAGCTGTTGGCGATGGGTATCCAGATGAAGTACGATGTGTCCCCGTAGACGTCGTTCGCCGTGATATCGGCCGGCTGGCTACGAACGTGGGATTGGTGGTTGTACGATTACAGATTCACGTGTATTATATATGTTTCATAGAGCTAGATGGCGGGATTATGCATGCAGTTGCACTTGTGCTACAGCGCGAGCGGGCGCGTGTGCATGTGGGTGTATCTGAGTTTGACATTCGCATTTGCATATCTGATCGTGAGCCATATTCAGAGTATCAATTTGATACTGCGACTACAGCTGGCTCGACGCTAGAATCCGTAGCGACATACAGGCTTGCACTTGTTGATAAGAATTGACGTATCTACAATGCGGGACGCAACCGTAGCCGGCAATCGCTTTGATAACACCGATTATACAAGTGTATATATAGTATCATGAGCCATGCGCAGCGTGGAATCCTGTTGTGAGGTGGTTTATCGTTATAACTACCCGTTTCGGATCCGACGTATACAGCTTCTAGAAGCACGGCGGAATCGAACGCGTGAGGTTCAAGTTCGGATCCATTACCGGATTCCCTGATAAATACTTATATTTCCTGAACAAAAAATGTGTATCGATAGTGATTCGGGCTGCATGCATGAAATGTGCGTGGACCTTCTTGCGTGCATGAGGCTGCAGTATGCACGTTCGATTGCGAGATCATCCCAGCCTTCGGTTTTTAGTTCTTATAATCCAGGTCAATTATTGACAGCAGATCTGGAACCGGCTGAATATACGCCTAAGTAGGGTTACGAGTATAAATTTGCAAGACGGAGAATCAAATATCCGGGCCGGCTGTATAGCCCATATGGGTATACGGAACATGCAGACGCAAGACGGCTGCAGTTGCGAACCGCGGCTGTGGGCGCTTTGTCAGGACAGATGCGTTAGGCATACAAAGTAGCCTGGAAATTCCCAATTACGTATGTATACTACGGAGGACGTGCGGCGGGATCAGATATTCTCGGGTGTGATAAGTGGGCGAGGGAGGGAATGCTGGGCTGAGACGCGTGGAATGTGGAGCTGGCGGCAGGCAAGGAAAGTGCTGGAACTTTGATCCCAAACGTCGTCAGCATGCAGATTTCTGGCACGGAATACCGTTGTAGCCGACCGAGGCTTTTCTCAGGATGAATCGTGACAATTGCCTTTGAATCGACTCATAGTCTTACTTGGACTTGCGAAATGGAATGGATCGCCTTTGCAAGTGCTCCACCGCCTGGCTTGGATGGAGTGAAATCACGCATCTTCTCAACCTCAACAGCTGCGGTTGCTAATTTCTCGGAGTGCGGACGCCGGGCTTCCAAATCGAGTCCGGCCGTGCGAAGTGCGAGAAAGGACAGTTCGACGAAAAGAAAAAGCCGCGAGACACCGCTGGTTGCAATTTAATTATTAATTTCGAAACGTTAAGAAAGATTCTGGAAGGACGAGTGAGTGAGTGGGTGTCTTTTTTGCCTGCTGTCTGTGTCTATTCGGCTTTGAGCGCGAATCAGATGTTTGCGTTCAGTGCCCCGGACGGCGGTTCGTGTACCGGTATCCCCACTGTTGCATGAGAATCGTGTCACGGGAAGATCCAACCAACCAACCGACAAGTCTGCGCAGCCGGATCGACCGGTCTGTCGGGGCTGGCTGGCTGGCTGTTGAAGAGGCCACAGATAACGGCAACAGAAGCGTATCAGGCTTGGACGTCGCGTCTCACCGCCTCGGTTGGTGGGTGGGAACGAACGGGATCCAAGCACTGCGCTTCGCCTTCGATACGCCTTCGAGGCAAGAAATAGTTAGAAGCCGCAGCGTCAGCGGTTGACCAACGAAGCGAGACAGTCATATTGTCATTCATTCAGAGGCCACGGTGTCGAAATCAGTCGAAGTGATCCAGTCAGACCAGACCAGCCGGGCTGACGAGAGCATTGCGCATCTGTGCTTGTATTTTCGTCCAAGCATGCAAATCGTGCTACTTGACATGAATGACATACCAACCCGTGCGGCTGGTACGGTGCGGTACGGTAGCAACATGCCTCCCCGGTGAGTGGAACAAAAGTGGCCACGACATGGCTACACAGAAAGGCAGGCAGTAAGGCGGTGGCATGCACTGCCGTAATTGCGCCCGTGGGAGCCGTGATGCTGGAGGGCCAGTGCTGCTTGGGGTATTTGGCATCCGCTCATTCGGTCCTTCGATCCTCGGGTGCAGTCCAGTCCTAGGACTGTTGCGTCCTGACATCTCGTGTCGTGTGTGTCTGTTGCGTTAAATCCGCTTGATATGCCTTAGCGAGTGCGGTGGGTTTAATTTCCCCTATTCCTGCAATTTCAGCCCGGCCGGTTTGCTTGCTTGCTTGCTTGCTTCAGCGTGAGGTTTGCCCGGACGGCGGCGCGAAGTTTTCTTCCATCTGTCTCTTGGAGAGAGGGAGAGAGATTGTCGACGTCTTGAAAGGGAAACTGGGTCGATAGATGCATGCACCTGTAATGAACGTAGTCTGTCAACTTAGTATACGACACACACGCATGCGCAGCCGGTATTATTATTATTATTATAACTTGACAGGCAGATGCGTCAGTGAGGCCTCGTTTTCTCCTGGGATTCCCTCGACGGCTTATCCTCCTTTGAGACGGGTGCATATGCCGGCCGCCAGAAGCGGGATCGCGCGGGACTGCAGATTTGACAGGCGGACTGGCCAGCGAAGGAAATGGTTTTCGAGCTCGATGGGGAAGGGGAGGGGGCCCTGCAGTGCCTGCGTCCCCTGAATGAAACGACGGGCGAGCAGGAATCCGACATTCAGGCTCGGGGTCCGCCTGCCTCCAATGGGGAAGCTGTCCAGCGGAGCGGCGGGCGTGAGTGGAGGGCGCGAGAGCGAGAGAGGGTGGATTGATGATTTGATTGATGATGACGGGGCTGATGGTGTCCATTCGTGGTTCTGATGTCTGATGTATTGTACTTGGAGTCTTAGTCATCGGCGCGGTGTCGCTGGAGAACTTCGCCCGGTCTTCTGGAAACATTCGCTCTCTCCGCCCTGCCTGATCGTATTATTTACTATCGCCCCTTCTATCTCTTCCCAATAAATATTCTCCTGCTCCTTCTGCCCGCGATTCTACTTGCTGCTTCCGTCGACTGCCTTCAGGTTCATCGTCACTGCTTCCTTCCCCTCGGTAGCCGTCTCCTCGCTCGATCCAGCCGGTCGATTAGCCAGTCCCACAGCAACCGTCGCCGCCTTCCACTCCAGCAGAGTAGCATCACACTATTCTGCAAAGCATCACCGCTCGACGGACGTGCGCGATTGTCCCTCCGCCCCGCGCCTCAGCGGACGCCTCTCAATCGCCCGGCATTGCTGCATCACTGCCCTTGACGATACGTCCAAAATACAGCGCTGCTGCTGCTGCTTCTGCTGCTTGTCGGCTCTCCGCTGATTGTCCTGATATTCTGGCGGCTCCAAACAGTTCGCCTGTGCTGTCCCAATCGAACCTGGCGCGCCCGTCCTGTCTCTTCGCTCGAGATTCCTCATTCTCCCTTTTAATTTACATTTTATAATTGCTGCTGCTGCTTAGCATACTACGCTGCATCATCCCCTATTCCATTCCTCGACCTTTGCTGCTATTCTTATTATTTGCGGGGGACCCAGCAGTTTTGACAGCTCGTCTTCCAAGAATACTACTCTTCTATCCATCATCCCCCCTCTCCTATCGACGCGCATCTGTAGACGGTTTCAGGGCACCCGGCGTGAGACACTCCACGACTCCGACACCGCCAGCTTCAGCACCTCTCAAGCGACCCATCTGCAGCCCGCCCAAGTGGAAGTGGCTGTGGCCCTATTAATTTGGCAGCCCGAGTCCTCCAACCGAAGGCTGGCCGAGCCCCGTCGATAATACCCTTTTCGATAGACGAGACAGACAAGCAGAAACGCGCGAAACCCCAACGTCACGCAACGCATCCAGGCGAACGCTTGCCTTCTTCGAGCTTGAAGCTGCTGCATCCGACTCGGCCAGACAGGCGCCCTTTTCTCGTATCCGATAAAAAGAGAGGCACTTGCGCCTTCTGCTCTCCGGCTGCAGGCTACCTATCATCAGATTTCGCCATCTGCTTCCACCCCCAGCCGTCCGCATTAACGGGCTGCCGTACTCTTCCAAGCGTTCTGTCAGGGCTAACCCGTTCACACACCCCACCCGGTCCCGACTGCCCGCAGGCATCGAAGCATCCATCCATCCTCAAAAATAGCAAAAGAAAGCAACTAAATATAAAGAGGCAAGGAAGCACGAAGACGGAAAAAGAAAACGTCCGTTGCTAGGTTCCGCGATTCAGCTCTGGAGCCCGCCCACCTCGGCTCTCCGACGCAATTAATCCTGCTTGCCATCTCGGAAGCTAAAAAGGCTGGACCGCCCCACGAACGACCCCCTAGCTGGACGAAATGAACACTCCAACCCTCGTCATCGACACCAGTCACAGCCTTGACAGCATCCACGAACACGAAATCGATCCGATAATGGCTCAAGACTCGCCGTTGATTGCCGCTCCCAGGGCCCAGAAGCCCTTCATCTCGCCACCGCATTCGCCTCTCCCCTGCGACTCTCCGCCGAATGGCTCATCATCACCACAGCTGCTCTCTCGTTCCTCGACAGGGGTCGGGAGACGGACACCGAGTTTGACCTTCACTTCGCCGCAGGCTCGGAAGCGAGGCTTCGTCCGACCTCAGGGAACTGAGTTTTCGAAGTCTGCACGCTCGAGGGAGAGCGTTATGGCCCTGGGCAGCATTGCGCATGTGCAGTATTTCTTCGCAAAGACGGGTCTGCTAGACGGCAAGGGAGGGTAAGTGGCATTGGATCCCGCGAACATAGACTGAAATCATGCTAATTAAACACAATCGATAGTGGCTTCAAGCGAAAGAGCAGCAACGACAGCGAGTTTGGCGGCGACGATCTGCAAATGGACAGCCAGCTGATAGATAGCACATACTCCTCGTTACGGTCATCCCCAGATCTCATCCTGCCGGCGGACCAGTACTCCAAGTCGCCGATCGACGACAACGAGGACGTGGAAATCGACCCCAATGCGATTCTGCCACCCACGTACTCCACCTATAAGCCAAAGGACCATGTCCTCCCGCCACCTCCAGACAGAGAATCCCTCAGAGAAGACCTCAAGGAAGCGCTGGACGACTGCAGAAGGGTTTGGGTTGATGCCGCTAGCCTCGGCTTCGCAAAGGATGGCTCCGCTACCGGCCTTGGAATCTCGTCCCAGGACGACGCGGAAGACGAGGGTATCGGTCGCGAGAAGGACGACTTGCCGATTCCCGGGCTCAAGGACATGCTCATGCACTCGATCCTGCGGGGCACGACGATGGCGATCCGGGCTGCCAAAGAATACTACTACGCAGCCGACATGTCGACGCTCACCAAGATCACAACGGAGAAGAAGATCCGCGAGGAATTCCTGACCGTGCTGGACGTCCTGAAGCGGATCAGCATCCGACAGACCGGCATATTGGCCGATGAGAAAGAGATCGTTCTCAAATGGGTGGAAGGCGTCGAAGGGCTTCTCGCCAAGGAACTCCGCCTCGAAGACGAGGGGCGACGAAAGGGCCAAGTCTGGGTCGAAGGAGATTGGGAGGGACGAGAGTGGGGTATGTATCAGGCTGCATATTTGGTGACAGATTTCAAATTCCCGATGCTAACTTTGAGGAATGCAGAACGCTTCCATCTCTTCCTTAGCTACTTTGACCGCTACGACGACGCCAGCTCCAACACACCCCTTCCCGAGCACGACCCCAAGGCGCCGGCATCCGAGTCCCCGCTCCTCAAGCTGCTGCGCACCGGCGACCGCCTGATCAACATCCACAACGCCATCGTCCGCCGCTCGCACCGACCATTCGGTCAGATCCCGCAGTTCCACACCGACTTCAACAAACCCTACCGGCTGGCCGAGAACCTTCGCTACTGGCTCAAGGCCGCCGACCTCCGCTGGGAGACGAAGATCGAGATGAACGTCATGGGCGTCGCAACAGGCACCGAAGACGGCATGAAGAGCTTCGAGGCAGCGGTGTTCAAATGGTGCGAGAAGGTTCTCGGCGACGTCCTCGCCGAGTGGGAGGAAGACCAAGCGCTGCTGCAGATGCCGGCAGGTCAGCGGAAGGAACGGCGACGAAGCCGACGGTTCTCCCCGTCGACTTCACCGAGCCTTGTATCCTCATAGGAAAGGCACAAGGAGGCGGCCGCGAGTTCCTGGAAGAGCTTGATCTCGAGAATCCGCGGGGGTAGTAAGCCGGCCTGATATATCTATATATCTCTGCACGCTGCCCGCTTGTCCGCCTGGGTTTTCCCACTGGTACGTACGTACATATACACGGCATTTCGACTGATGGATCATGGAGCCTTTTTTTTTTTTTTCAAACTACAGTTTTGCGATATCGTTTTGTTGTTGTGTTTCTAGATGCGATGCGATGCATGCATAGGATCGGTTTCCCGCGGCTGCGTCTGCTTCTTCTCTTCGTGCGATGCTCATAGCATTTTTCTCGTTTTTTATTTTATTTCCTTTGTCGACGCTGGAGGAGTTTTTGACGCGATTTTTTTTTGGTTTACTACTACCTCGGTATTTTCCTACCTACACTTCTTCCGCTCCCTGATACATGCATACACGTTGTAATACTTAATCTGCTATACCTTTAATCCGCGCGACTGCAGCGGCTGCAGCTTCACATTCTATTCAGCTATACCCGATGGTTTATATCATGTTTTTAATGTCTTTTTTTCATATATTGTTCTACTCGCCACTTACTTTTTTCTACATTTCGATTTCTTCGATTCATGTGTAACCTGGCGTCTGACTGTCATTTGGTTTTTTTTTCTTTCTCTGATTGACTGGAATGGTGAATAAGGGGGTTACGGACGGGTCGGTTCGGCTTGAGAATTTATTGAAGATTGTCTACCTTAGCTATCGCTTTGTGATATATTTTCCGTCGAGGTATTTATTAGAGCGTAGCGTTGCATTCGCCTTTTGCAGAAAATTGAAAATCACAATCGTCACGTTTAGATATACCGTCTGTTTCTCGCTGCTAGACACATGCGTACCTATTAAACTGCATCCGTTTGTGTTAACCTTTCCGCGGGATCTAATCCCGATCCACATATACGCACATCCATGTTTGTCTCGTGAAGCCAGACGGCCGTACTTTTGGCCTGCGAAGTGGGCTGGCCTTACGAGACAACATGCATGTGCTATGGATTTCCACAAAGGTCTACCGACATCGATTCATGCTAGTTTGCGTAGAATCGAATGGAATATCTCGGCATGAATATATTATTGCCTAGCATTTCTATAGAATTCTCCGTCCGTCGTACGTACACCAATATTGATCGATCTCGCATGCATCTGAATATTTATGCCGTGCCAAAGTACGTGCGCTAGACCTACGTATACGTATACGCGTAGCTATACCACCCTCGAGCCCAGCCAAGCCAATATGCAATCCGATATACGTGCGTGTGACTCAGATCTGAACGGCAGGATCGATATCCAGAGTCTTCTATATGGCTGTCTTGGGATATAACATACTAGTATATCTACAGCTGACACCTTGCATTTATGCCTTGAATTCGAAGCTCTGCTCACACGCACGTCGTGCGGCCCGTGGAGACATCAATGCCGACCGCTGGAATTAATGCACGAACGTACATGTACGAGAAATCGACTCGTCGGCATAATTACTCTAGTTTCGAATTCGCGAAACGTGGCGTCAGCGTATCCATCATATTTGACATGTTGAAAAGCCCTGCTTTAAATTTGTCGGCATGCGCGTTCTAACTGCGAGTGATTCAATCGAGGTAAAGCTTGGTTTTCTTCAATAATTAGTGATTAGCATAGCAGTAATGACATGCTATACGCCAGAGACGGTAATGTAATGTCAAAGTGTAGAACCATATCGCGCACAATGCAGACATGATGTCCGCGACAATGCTCATGGTAGTACAGGGCTCGGTAACGGTAACAATAATATAATAATAATACCATCGCACCCGGCTCTGAGGTAAAACGCCAGAGAACCCGTGCAAATAAACGTCCAGAAGGAGAAACGGCAACGAGAGAACTGGTAATAGAAACTGACAATCAAGCGTGGAGAGGTAAAGTAGCCAGCAGCAGCAGAAATCAATACGACCGGGATGGTAAAGGCGAGTTGAACAGTAGAGTAATATAATCAAAGCGGGGACCGAGATACATTAGACATTACATGTAGAACCACCCATAAAATAAACCATCCCAATGAAATTATAATCCAATACCGTCCCAATGAAATCGTAACCCAAAATCAAACCTCAAAATGGTGCTTCACCTACGCCCCGGCTCCTCAACCTCCTCATCAATCTCCTCTCCATAATCCTCCTCCTCCCCCTCCTCCCCCTCCTCCCCCTCCTTCGGCCTCCCAAACCCCTTTGTCTCACCGTCCTCAGCGTCGTCCTCAGTGTTTTCCTCAGGTTCCGGCACCTTACACCCATACAAAACATCACCAAGCACCCTCAACGCCTTGGGCATCAACCCCTCCCCACCATAATGCGCAACAATCTCACCTTCATCAGCCTTCCGTCCAATATACATACGCACAACATGGTTCCTCGCCAGATCCTCGCACTCCGTCTGCGCAGCCAGATCCCACCAGTGCGGCCGCACAATCTGCACGGTATCCTGCATGTGACGTAGAAACGTGATGAATTCCTCCATGCGTGGCGGCTGCGGGGGTGTGTGGTCGGGTGACTGCATGTAGTGTCCCGCGTCGATGCCGGAGATGTCGTGGAGGTCTTCGATGCGCAGACGGTATGCATCGATTAGACGCTCGATGGCCTTACATATCATCAATATCAGTGAGGCGGGATGGGGGAGTGGAAGGTAAGGCTTATGTGGGGGGACGTACGACGCGGGGCTCGTGGATGTGGATTAGCTCCTTGACCAGCGGTGCTGGATTGCCGTCTTCCGCGAGTGCGATAGCCTGCGCGAGGCTGACGCGGTTGGCGGCGCAGGTTTCCTTGTGCGTTTTCAATGCGATGTTCTGGCAGGCGCTGGAGCAGAAGAAGACGGCTTTGCACATGTTGCAGGCGCGGGTGGTGGAGGCCTTGCCGCAGGTGAGGCAAGGGCCGCGCTGGTTGAGCGGTGCTGTGTTTCTTTCTCTGCGGTGTCTGACGGGAGATGGTGTGGCGTCGTTGTCAGGTTTGAGGGGTGCTACTTTGGGTTGTTCAGGAGTGGGAAGTTCAAAATTGGGAGATTCTGATGCTGGACGTTCCTTTTTGAGGATTCCTCTGGTGGGACCGGACTGAGTGGCGCTAGTCTTGGGTGGTGGTGGTGGTGGTCGCTTGGGTCCATGTGCCTCCTTGAGGACATCTACGAGTGTAGTATATTAGCAGCACTTTATCTATACGGGGAGTATATAAGGTATACTCACTGTGCATGAGAGTCAAAATGATGGCTTTTGTGGAGGAAATGTTGTAAACGTCGCCGACATACATGACGTATCCGTCATTCAGCCTCTCGCAGACAATCGGTGCGGCATCCTTCTCGCGCGTCTTGCCCTCCCGCTTCTCGTCAATGTACAGCCGCGACTCGTCCTCGACATCGTACAGCTGCACCGCCGTCATCTCGACATCGTGTTCAACGGCAGGCTGCTTCTCGATATTTATCAGTGCCTCGGGAGCAAAGTACAGCGAGTAGACGGCGGTACGCAGCCGGCCGAATTCCCAGCCGAGGTTGAAGGCGTTGAGGATCATTTTCTTGAAGCGCGAAGGGGTGACGGTTGCGGCAAAGTCGCAGCACATGATGAAGGCGCTGCCGTTGCGGACGGCGGTGGCGACGGTGTCTTGGAGGCGGCGATGGCGGGAGGAGGCGAAGCCGCTGTCGACGGCGAGGATGAGGGCGGGGGCATGGCGGACGATGTGGTTGATGGCCTGGTCGGCGTCGGAGAGGGTGGTGGCGCCGAAGCGGGCTTTGATGGCGTCGAGGAAGTCACCGTGGTGGTGGAGGAGAGCCTCGCCGACGGAGGGGTCCGCTAATTGTAGGATGAGGACGTCGGTGTCCTCGGTGGGAGGTGGAGCAACATGAGTGGATGTCATCTTGTATGGTGTATCAGTGATGCAGGGAGTGTAGACGGTACGTGTCGGTGGAGCATGTCAAAGATGGTTGCGATGGGAGGGGGGTTGATGGGAGAGGAGGAGGAAGATGGGGGGAGGGGGTTATAGAGATGGGATGATGGGGTGATGGTGATGATGTGCCTACGGGGTCAGTATAATGATACGATGTGTATATGCACGCATCATGTGTGATATTCCCAGACTATCAATCACCACAATCATCATCATATTCATATTCACACTCACCTCTGGCATATCCGCACTCATATTCGTGAATGTGTTGTTTTGTGGTCGTGTTTCCGAATTTGGCGAAAATTCCGAATTGGGCGATCGACGTCATCGCAAAGACATCATCGCGGCGATCACAACGCCGCCGGTTTTCCAGTTTGGGCCTGCCGTATAAAAAGACCCTTCTTCCCTTCTTCCTCTTACCCGGTTTCCATCTTCATCTTCCAACCTTCAACCTCCATCTCATCCATCAATCCCATCTATCAATCCCGTCCCATCTCCAGACTTCAACATCAACCACTTCGAAGTGGTGCTGCACTGCTGCCAGCTGCTAAGTATTGACCGATCTATTTTTGGGTGTTTGGCTAGCCGCCAGCGGAGGCCTCCCAGCGAATCGACCACACGCAACGCAGCACCGCGTTCTGCCAGCTGCCCCCGTCGACGCCTCGTTTGCATTTCGCCGTTTCATCTGCCTCGCCCTTGGACGCGCTCTTACCACTATTACTACAATCTAAAAACACCTCGTACTACCCTTTATAAACCGCCAGCATGTGAGTTCCATCCTAGTTTCCTTCTTCTCTTCGTCCCATCTCATTCAGCCTATATCCCCATCCTTCAATTCCCATTATCCTTAGTCCGAATCACATATATTGCACTATCATATCCCATACTATATCCCGTCATATCCCATCATATCGTATTGTATCATATATATCATACCATACCGTATCATACAGTATCGTATACATCCATATATCATACATATATATATGATGGCGTCGACGCTGCCACCGCCATATACTCCCCCCCGCTCCTTCCTCTTCCCCCGCCGGAACGCTTCCTCAGCCCCGCCCGCCTATCCGCCCGGCTACGTCCCCGGCGGCCTCTTCGCCAAATACGCTAACGACCCCCGCGAGAAAAGGAACCGCTCGCTGTCTCTCCGCGCCAAGAAGACCGGCGGCTCCGGTCCCGACGCCGGCTCCGGCCGCCGCTTCGGCTTTGCTTCGATGCGCGCCAGCACCCAGCCCGAGCTCTCAAAGAAGCTCTACCGTCTGTAAGTATTATATATATACACACATATCTGTATATACACCAGCATGCTAATAGATATTAGAATCAAATCTGAAAACCACGTGATAAGCAACTACACCAACGCCGGCCGCGAGCAAATCTCCATCGCCTCCCAACTCTCCGACTGGGGCCTCAGCACCAACGACGACGCCATCTCCGACATCTCCGACAAAATCGGCGTCATGCTCTCCGAACTCGGCGAACAAGACATCACATACGCCCAAAACCTCGAAGACTTCCGCACAGTCCTCAAATCCATCCGCAACGTCGAAGCCTCCGTCCAGCCCTCCCGAGACAAACGCGCCCGCGTAACCGACGACATCCAACGCCTCAAATATAAAGAACCGCAGTCACCAAAACTCGTCCTGCTAGAGCAGGAACTCGTGCGCGCGGAGGCCGAGAATCTGGTGGCGGAAGCGCAGCTGTCGAATGTCACGCGGCAGAAGCTGAAGGAGGCTTATGCCGCGCATTTCGCGGCCGTGGTCGAACGTAGCCAGAAGCAGGAGATTTTGGCAAAGCATGCCCGGAGATTACTGTCGCTGCTGGACGATACGCCTGTCGTGCCGGGGGATGCGCGGCCCGCGTACGATCTTGAGAGGGACGCCAGGCAGATTCTGGCGGACGCCGAGGAGGATTTGAGGAACTGGACGTTGGAGCTGGAGGAGGTGCCGACGAACGCGCAGCTGGATGCGAATGCGATGCCGTCGGTGTCGGCGGGGAATTCGCCGGTGACGGAGACGCATCCGCAGCAGGCGACGTTGCATGGTACTGGTGAGGAGGCGCCCAAGCCCGAGCTCGTCGTTTGATCCACCAGCAGTACTTCTGCACTAAAAATACTCCACACGCGCGCTGGCAGCCCTCTCGTTCCTAGCGTTTTTTCGTTTGCAATACTTATGATTCCATGACTGGATTTGGCCTTGTTTCCTATATTTCCTCTGGCGTTTTTCGTCCTTTCCGTTACATTACTTTTGTTACTTGCTGTTATGCAATATTCTGCTATGGTCTGCTCTGGTTTCTGGTTCTGTTCTTTGTTATACAGGCGATATATGGCGCCTGGACTTGTTTTTGCTGCATGTACTCAAACCTTGGTACTATTGAATCAATTCAAATCACGTATGCATATTATATTATATTATAATAATACAATAGAAGAACTTCAACTGAGGACATGTAATAGCACACGACGCTCCAACGTAAACAATATCGTCATGCAGCGTCAATACCAACGTCGTCGATAGTCAAGTCAAACCAAGCTCCTGATATTCCAGAATATAGCATACATGTCTAAGCGGCCCGAGACCTCTATATCATTAAATATTACATACTGACAACCCAAGTCATAAGATCACTCAAAGTCGTCGGCAAAGCTCGAATCGGCACCCAACAGATCCAACGCCTCCGCCGCCCCGCCGCCCCCAAAATCGAGATCCAGCTCATCATCACCACCCGTAAACCCATCCGGAACCTCGTCCTCGCCAGGCACAGTTGGCGGTTCGCCCGCTTTACTCCCCGGCGTCGCGACGGCAGCGGTCGCCAGCGCGCTGGGCGTCTGTGGCTTCGTCGGGTCTCCCAGCGGGGGTAGCGATGTCGGCAGCGACGGTGTGCCGGCGCCGGATTGCGGTCCTGGTGTGAAGCCTGCGGCTGTGGACGGCGAGGGGATGCCGAACGGCGAGAGGCCGCTGGAGGCTGGTGTGCCCGTGCTGCCTGCGGCGGTGATCGGTGGAGCTACAACGGCGGGAGGAGGGAGAGAAGCGGCAGCGGTAGTGGGTACAGTAGCGGCTGTGGTGGTAGGGGCGGAAGTGGTCTGTAGCGGCTCGGCGTCCGACATGACAGTGTCGTGGTCGGCTGCGGTGGTAGTGGTGGTAGGAGCGGCGGATGGTGCGGTAGTGACGGCAGTAGTAGCAATAGTAGCAGCAGTCGCATCTGGCGGGGGGTGCACGGAGGAGGATCCTGTATTTGTATCGGTTTTTTCGATTACCACGGGGACCAGATACCTTGCGTTATCGGGGGATGTACTTTCAGTTGCGACCACACCAGCCATGGCGCTGTCTTGGTCTTTGTTCGCCGATTCGTGCGATCCCGTTCCTGTCCCTGCCCCTCCGTCGCCGCCGCCGGGAGTATTACTAGCGGGCGTCGCAGCCACCGCCGCCGCCTGTGCCGCTTGCGCTTTCGCTTCCTGCGCTGCCTTTGCCGCTGCTGCTTTGGCTGCGGCGGCGGCTGCGGCGGCTTCGCGGGCCTGCGCTTCTTCGTAGGCGATGACTTCGGGCTGTATGTTCCAGCAGTGGGCGCCGTCGCGCTCGAGCACCTCGATGAGCTTGATGTTGAACCTGCTTTCAATGTCGGCGATGATCTCGGCCGCCGAACGAGGGTTGCGGAAGCTCTCGTAGTCCGCGTCCGGGAGGGTGAGGCCCAGCGGGGCCAGATCCTCCTTGATCATCGTCTCGCGAAGCTCGCGGTCCGCGTCGAGGAGCAGGCGGCCGGCGCGAAACTCGTCGAGATGACGGCGGTGTTCACGGTCCATCTCCTCGATTTGTGATTGTATCTTGGCCGTCTCAGCGCGGGCTCGCTCGCCGATCTGTCGCAGAGCTTCGTTGTAGGATTTGCCGGGGGTCGGGTTGCCCTCCTTGTCGATGAGCCCGTCGATGAGGGGCTTGACCCAGTCGCCGAGCTGCTCGAGGCCGATGGAGCCCGGCTTGATGTCGCTGGAGCCGTAGGGACTCGTGAAGACTTCCTCGAACCACTCGTGGTGCTGCTTGTAGCGGTGGGTGGAGATGTCACGCGCGGGGATGTGGTCGAAGAGGTCGCCGCGGGAGGTGTCCTCCTCGTCCTCGGGGGCGTCTTGGGCGCCGATTATGGCGTTGGGGGGCCCGGATGCGGGTGCGGCATTGGCTGAGGAGGCGGTACGGGCGCGTTTGGCGGAGGATGGGCCGGGGTTGGAGGGGGTGCCCATCTGCATGTAGTGGCCGCCGCCGGGCGTGGGACCGGCTTGCCGCGAGGAGGGCGGCGGTCGCTGGGGGGTTTGCATTGCGGCGCCGGGGTGCTGAGGGTGGTGGGAGAGCGGATGCGGGTGGTGAGGGAGGGCAGCAGCGGGCGGAGGAGGGTGGGAGAGGGAGTGAGGTTGAGGCTGCTGCGGGTGATACTGCTGGGGATGCAGCGGCGCGTGAGGGGATTGTTGGTAGTAACCGCCGTGGCCCGGCATCATCTTGGAAGAATTTAAACGCGGGCGGGAGAAGAAAAAAAAAAGAAACCAGGGTCGACGGCGGTGGATCCTGTCGGATTGGGACTGGAGAGCAGCGTAACTGCACCGAGGCTAGGGAGAGAGGGAGAGGAGAGAATGGGAATGGGCGGGTTTGGACCGATGAGGCTAGGGCGGGCGAGGTTGTCGATGCAGGAATGCGCGGGGGGAGGCGAGGTTTGGGAAGGAGCTCCAGACAGGCCCGATTGACGAGGTAGACGCTAGCTGGCAGGATGCTGGATGAACGGATGAGCTGGACAGGCAGGCCCTGATGCTAGAGGCAGGCAGTGTCCGGTTGGTAGTCTGGCAGGAGTGTCCAGAAAGGTGGAAGGCTGGTTGGCGCGTCTGGCGGAGGCTAAGAGTTTATGCGACAAGGCCTCGCGTGGGACGAGAAGCTAGTCTGCGGACGAGAGCGAGAGATGGAGCCTGGGCAAGGGGTCAGCAGAGAGCGCGATTGATTGTGGCGGCTGCAGGGACGATGCAGGCGAGGGTGATGATGGTCACGATGATGCATCGATGATGATGGGAGGGGGCATGCATACATACCGTTGATGGCGGTGATGTTGACGATGGAGTAGGTGTTAATGGAAGGAGGAGGTTGATGGAGAAGAGGAGAAATGGCGATGGGAAGTCGCAGCACGTTGAATTGATTGATGAATTACAGCCGGCGGACGGGCGACTTTTCGACCGCGTCGACGAGCAGCCACGGTCACGTGATGTTATATTTTTTATAAATTTGTATGTACATTTTTTAGCCAGCATCGATGAAGGTATACTAGTATATACAAATGGCTTTCCATTAAAGCTCAATGCTCCTCTCGACGTCCCCACATTGCACACGTTTAGTATGAATGTCCTGTAAGTAACTCACCGGGAAAAGGTGTTGGCTCATATCCTCTCGAAACAAGCTGAGCATCTGGCAGCAATTTGAAGGTCGGCGACTATAAAAAGATTTTTTTTTTAACTGGTTAGCGTTCTCAAAATAACGACCGAAGTCTTCACGTATCATCATATATGACCCGCGAGGGGTCCCAGAAGTGATTTGTCTGTTTGTATCATCATCGATATTATGCCATGTCATGCAGCACGAAGCTGCAATCGGCCGCTAACCAGTAAGGAAAAACTCCCACAAGGGGAGAAACCCACCCACCTTGTATTCATGAACGTTGCTGACGTTCTCTTTCTCCAATATAAGGCATCGGGGTCGGTCCCGGGGCGGTAAATATAATTTTGACTGAAGACTAAAGCGCTCACGGCCCAACAGGGCAAAGTCGTCGAGGACAGCCATCGTGTACCGGGTGAGTAGACTGCCCTGCTACACATCTCGGGACCGATGGGACGGGGTGATTTGAAAGAAGAAGAAGAAGAAGATAACGAAGGAGACCTCGACGACTTTGGGACCCGGTGCTTTATAAAGCCATACGTATTGTATCGTATATCATGGCTCGTTTTCAGCAAAATAGATCAAGGCGGTCGGTTTGACTGCCCTCCGATCCATAGTAGCAGACTTGAGTTATGCATCATTTTCTGTGAACTGCGGTGGGAGACATTCTATTCGATATTCGATATTCGGGATATACAGATATACATAGTCTCGGGATCATGTATATCGACACGGCGTTGATATTTAGTTCATCAATATTGTGGACTTTTGCACTGACCACGTCTAGCTATATCTCAAGATCTTTCGAAAGAACCATGCCGATTACAATTATATACCGCTATCTGGAGCACATAGATCATACTAACAGCCTTATCGGTATATATATTACTAGTAGACCACTGGTGAGAATCTTGTGGGTATCTACTGGTATATATACCCACTGCGTCGGAAGAACAAGGTTGACTGATACTGTTATATAATATATACTAGTACTACGGCATTCTCGACCGAATTGCGTATTAGGGGCAATGATACGGTATCGATGTGGTATTTGACTTAATTTTTTCCTTTAGGCGCGTATTCAGACCGTCTTCAAAATCACGGCCCTGTTAGCACAGTGTATATCTGACGTGCGACCAGATTTACGAGATATATTGTGCATAGAGATCATTTTCCCGATCACGCCTTGCTAGATCATTCTTCCAAAGAAACATATTATAATTATATTACCGCTTTCTGGAACACATAGCTCATACAGGAGTCTTACCAATACATATTGTATACTGGTAGGTGAGTTGGAGGTGAGAATCTACTACGTAGGAATGCTTAATATTTTACATATTAACGTACTATATCTATCTACTATGAAAGATCAAGTCCAAGTTGGTCTGTCGAATATCTTATATTATCGCCTCTATTCCGCCATGCGATCGATAATACTTTAGTATGAATGTACCGACAAACTCTCGTCGCGTCTTTCGAACGGTAATACAAGAAAGGTACGAAGATTGTTGGTTCAGTCACTTATGCATACCCTCATATCTTAGTTCTGCAAATGCTTTACCCGAGTCAGTAAGTGAGCAAGTAAATATTTACCCTGGAATGCGCATATCAATATCGGTATATCGATAGAATAGAATTAGTGTTGTGTTACAGGCTGGTATGCAAATTTGCGTGCATGCACGTCGGCGTGTCTGCGACGCCGGCCAGCGCAGCAAGTTGCAGCCAGCAAGTTGCAGCCGGCCAATCGTCAACGTCCGCCGCCCCGCCCTTTCGACCAATTTCTATGCAGCCGTCCATCCCATCGCAGCTTCATCTCTTCGCCCCTACACCTGCATACACATATATACATACTTACCCTCCCTTATATATACATATCTCATATCCCATCTGCATCTACACACATACACTCGCATACGTCCTACTGGTAGTTAGCACCTCGCCTGCGACTAGCCTGCCTCGCGAGAGATATCGTCCCGGCATGGCGGTCTGAAACGGGCTTCGTCTGGTCCAATCAGAGGCCGCCCTCCTGCCAATCCTCCCTGCGCCCTCACCTCCTGCTTTCTACTAACCAGTCCTATCCTGTTCTTGGTCTCGGGCTTCGCTTCTTCTTCTTCTTCTTTTCACCAGTGCTTGAAACTTATTCTCTTCTCCCTTCTTAGCGGCAGCGTATCTCCTGCTCAGGGCTCAGAAGAAACACCCTCCGACGCCATCAGGAGCAACTTCCCAGGGAAGGGCGCTTGTCCTGCATTTCACTTCAATTTGACCCACTAGTTCGTTACCTTGATTCACTTCGCCTCAGACGCCATCCCGTCTTCCGTCTTCCACCACCTCATCCTCCTCATTCTCCTTGTACCGTCGTGCTACGACTACTACTACTACTACTGCTGCTGGTAAACAGTTTTCCGGCTCCGGCAGTCCGATCCTTATTCAATCGTCTTATTAACTCCATCTCCATTCGAATCTTCAAGTACTCCCCTCCGTCCCCCGTCTCTGTGCAAAAAGGCCGGCCTCTTCTCCTTTTTTCCCTCGTCCGTCCGTCGTGTCTTTCGTTCCATCCCCTTCTCTTCGCCAGCCAGCGACAGCCATTCCCCTCCTCGACGAAGGAAACCGGGGGCCGACAATCAGAGGAAGATTCTGTTCCAAAAAAAGACAATCACGACCGTGACGACGACGACGAAGACGACATCGACAAACGACAAACGACAAACGGCGGTGACGAAGACGGCGACTGCGCCGGTGTGACTGCGACAGCCCAACAATCATGTCGTACCATACCGAAGCCGTGTCCGCCTGGTCGGACTCGCGCGACTCTGCCTACTATCCCACCAATGGCCACAAAGACGACGGCATGAACACGCCGCCACCGCCGCCCCCAAAGGACGGCATCCCGGACACCCTCACCCCTCCCTCCTCCGCCGCCTTCGACTCGCCCAGCCTGCGCGTGTCCAACTACGACGATGACGAGAATGATGACTTTCAGCGCTATCTCGCTCAATCCTATCGAGAGCAGGAAGAGCAGCAGCAGCAGCCGCAATCCGAATACGACGACGTCGTCGTCGAGGATGACGAGGACGCCTTCGGCGCCAATGGCCACTCCCTCAATCGCGCCCCGTCCATATACTCGCTCTCGCGGACCTCCTTCGCCGCCCAGCTCTCCCGCCTGACCTCCCTGTCAATGCCTCTCGGCGTCGACCTCTGCTCCGAGATATCCTCCCTCCCCTCCGCTCGCAACGCCATCGACAAGCTGGACGGCGCCTACGGCCAGATGAACCGATGGATGCGCACCGCCAAAACCGTCCTCCAGGGCATGGACGCCAGCGACGACGTCGAGTGGGCCGCCGAGGGCCGGAAATCCCTCAACGATGTCGAGACCGCCATGAAGCGCTTTGAGGGTCTCGTCAAAGTCTACGTCGAGAGCATCGAAACAATCCAAGACCGCCCGGATATCGGCACCGTCGACGAGCTCTCTCTCAAAGTCGTCATCGACCAGATGGATCTCGCCGTCACCCAATGGAAAGAAATACAGGACATGCTCGCCAGCGTCAAAGCCCAGGTCGAGACCGCCATGGAGTGGACCGAGCTCTGGAACAGCATCATGAACGACATCCAGGCCGAGCTAGACGCCTGCATCAATTGCGTCTTCGAGTGCGAGGAGAAGCGGTATCGCGTCCACGCCCAGGAGAATGTGGATATCGATAAGCTGGCTTCAATCGTCGAGTCCGACGGGTCCCGGAATTCCAAGCCATCTCCGGAACGAGAGGACATGTCCAGCGCTCTGCTCGGCCTCTTCGCGCGCATGCAACCCTTGCGCGCCAGTCTCGATTTCCTTCCCATGCGCATCTCTCAATTCCAATATCGCGCCGAGGAAGTCTTCCCCACCGCCTGTGAGGATCTCGAAATGCGACGGGAACAGCTCGAGAAGAAATGGAAGGCTCTCGAGAAGGACGCCGACGTCCTCAAAAAGGAGCTTGGCGAGGACAAGTGGGTCGTCATTTTCAGGAACGCCGGCAAGCAGGTACGCGCGCCCCTCGCCCTCTGCATTAATCCATCGTGCATCATGCATTGCATCACATGACTAATCCGACATTTCATATAGGCAAGCACCATGATGGAGAGCGTCGAGCGCACCATCAGCAAGGTCAAGGCCCGCACGCACAGTGTTTCTAACGTCGTCGCCGACGCCACCCTGCTCAAACTCGTCGAAAACTATGAAACCAAGCGCACTCACTACGGTATGATCAATTTCTGACCGTCCGCTTTCTCTCGGTGCATTTTTCTAACGCTAGCTTTCCGTACAGGCTCCGCTATCGAGCGAGTTTTGTCCATCGTAAATAAGGGCATGCAAGATAGGTTGACCGTCAATGGCGAGATCATCCGCTTGCACAGCGACCTGCAATCGACCTGGAACACCCTCGAACAGGAGATGCAAGAGTTGGACAATCGCCTGGCCTCGATCGACCTTTCGCCCCAAGAGACTATTCCGACTCCCGCTTCGGTATCGACTATCCCAGACGACTTGTCGTCCACCAGCTCCGTCACAAGCGGGCACCACACCTACGGCAACGGGAACAGATACAACGGACACCCGAAGCGTCAGTCAATCGCTGTCGCAACGCCCCCGTCGACAGGCTCTCGCCTGCCCCGACTACGGTCTATCTCCGCCTCCGCATCACTCAAGTCCCACCTCCCGATGCCACATGCATCCTCACCATCTCCGAAAACCACGGCCAATGCGGCTAGACGACCGCAAGGCGTTCCCATCATCAGCACCCCGAAACCAAACCCCTCCCTGCTTTCACCTACCACATCGAGAGGCAGCTCTCCGTCCCTCACTTCCCGGCGGCTATCCTACCAAACGCCACCCAGCCGCCCCTCCCTATCCCGCAAGGCGTCTAATCCCGGATCGTCCGACGGCAGACCTCGCTGGAACAGCTCCACAAACACCACCGGCAACGGCTTCGGCCACAACTTCAAGCCACTCTCCGCCACGACTCCAAGCCCCCATCGCCGAGATTCCATGCTCCTCACACCCAATTCCAACAGCAGCGTCGCCAGGCAGCTTCCCAAGTCGACCGATGTCTCACCGTTGGCGGTCCGAACCGTATCTTCAGCGAAGAAGTACCCGCCCGTGTCCATGAAGAATAAGGCTTCTCATGACTCCTTCTCCAGCGTCAGCAGCGGTGTGCGCCTGAGCAAGGTCGAACCGGGCCCGGGACACGGCATGGCTTACTCCCATGTCAAGAGCAGCGGCTACGGGCGACCGTCCAGCGCATTGTCGAAGAACAGCCCGAGCAAGATCCCCGTCCCGGCTCTCGGGTCGGGGGTCCCTGCTATCATCGACCACTTTGAGGACGTCGTACGCAGTGAAACGCCGGAGCTGCCCAACCGACGGTCGCCCGCTGCATCCAAGCGGTTTTCCATGCCAGTTATCAGCAAGAAGCCGGGATCAGTAGATTTGCGGCCTAGCGCGTGGAAATAGGGCTGAGAAACGAAACCAGCTATACTTTGTCTCGTCACGTTCTTTTTTGCACTCCGTTTCATTTCACGTGGCATCGCGTGTTCTTCCTACACCGACTGTTTCATTGATGTGTCCTAACTTTTTCTTTTCTATCTTATTCAAACCTCATCCCCTACTATATCTCTGTCGGCTGTTCACCATCCATCCCATCACATGGTTTTTTTTGTTTTTCATTTTGCTCGGATCTCGATGTCTCTCTCGATCATTTTTCGATTATATTTTCTTTTGTCTGTGCTGTAGCGATCAAAAGCCGTGCACCGGGGATATACGGAGTTGATGTCATTCTTCTACATTTTTTTCTTTTCTTTCTCCATTCATACTTTGAGTAACTTTTTTCAAGACGAAGATTTTTTTTTTATCTCTCCTTCTTCCGACGGGGTACGATTTCCACTGTGGGTTGTGGGTGGCTTAGCGGTCGCGGCTTTCGCTTCCCTTCTTTTTCCTTTCTTCTTTCTTCACATAATGTTTAAATTAGGCTTCATTTTGGACGGATGTGTAGCGCTTGTAGGGCGCTTCGGTGTATAGCTAGCTAGATTCTTAGGCTACTTAGAGCTACTTGTGTGAGCAAACTTAGATAGGAGGGAGGCTCTGCGGGTATCCGCGTGCGTAATTGTGCAATTGATTAGCCGCGGGTGGCTCTTTGGTGTGGAGATATAGATATCGATATTTGAACTTTGCGTGAATGAGTGTATAGGCTACTAGTATATAAGAGTATATATCAAAAGACTGTTCATTTTGCTGAGATCGTCGTCGTCGTGGCGTACTGGCCTGGCGATGGGTATTATAACTAGTTGATCCATGGATGGGACGGCCCGCGTGGTTCCGTGTCGGAATGCATGTATCGAGATGGATATCTTGTATATATGAGATGGCTTTCCGCATTCTGAATGTGCGGGTTTCTATGCGCATTGCGTCTCTAGATTTAGGCATCCGGATTTTGTCTCGTAACAAACTCATCCGGATTGTGATACGTGAAATGATGTGATTATATATATATAGATCGATATATGGTGATACGGCCGCCGCTTCGCTTCTTATCATCCGCTATATGCTTACGGGGCGATCCGGGTTCATACACCTAGTTAGTGATTAAACGTCAATCCATGGATATGGTCGTGCTTCGGCTAGCGGAGGTATCTAGGTATTTGCAAGTAACTAGTACTCGAGCACTCGGACAAGCTTGGGCGCATCTCTCCATTGATCCGTCTATCGATATCTCTATAACTGTAGGGCTATAGGGTGTCTACATCTTTGCATCCAGCATGCAGCTAGTTTGCGAGATCTCGAGACAGGTCTGCACGTACGTATAGCCTAGTGTGAATAGAGCTAGATAATATACCTCGATATATAAATCAGTTCGTACACTGACTTTCAGGTGATAGATCCGAGTCAGTAATACGGATATGTTGAATTGAAGGCGTGTCACTGCGCCCATATGTGAGCTGCTACAGCTGTGTACAGCTGCAGAACTCTTAGCTGGCCAGCCCAGAGGATCGGCTGCTGGTTTAAGGGACGATGCAGAGCTCCTAGAGGAGAGAGTGCAGGACTGGCCGTCGACATGATGACCGTGCGGTAGATCTATAGAACGAGATACTATATATAGAATACTATGCATGTACATATGTATGGTCTCGTAAACCGAACCGCACGGCAGTAAGCCGGTATAGCTAGTATGTAAAAATTTACCTTGGAGACCGCTTGTCTCGTTGGCCTGCATATGATGGTCTTGTAAACCGAAATCGAACCGTCAACGGCGAAGCTAAGTGACTATGCTATATAGAACACGGGTGGCCAGAACGCTATATAGTGTGATATATGTCTACCCTTATCGCCAAGTCTATAGCTACGTGAGGCTGAAGTTCACCTGCTAAATATAAATACTTAAGGCGTTTGATATATGATCTCGGGGCTGCTGGCGACGATGCTTCCAGCTGCTATTGGGTCCCGCAGCTAGTAGGCGGTGCAGCAGGTAGTCTAGGCTCTAGCGATACAGCATCTGAGCTCCATGTCAGTGAATGTATAATATTAATCGGATATACATATGCTAGCGTTTGTTAGCATGCTAGGTATGCACAGGAAGACTCGGCGTAGGTATGTGATTGAGGAAAACCAAGTAAGAGCATCTTTGTTAATAAAAGCAGTCGGTATTCCTCACGGTAGTTTACTCGTTAGTCATCATTACTAGAGTCGATAGATATCCAAACATCACGAAGGAGATAAAACACTGTCTATGATATTATATTATATTTTTTACTTGCCTCTAGCTTGCCTGAATACAAAACCTGGTCCTCATTCGACTATTATAATAAAAAGACGAATGCAAAAGTTGTAGAAGGGAGCTAGAATAGATTCTATTGATTTGCTAGCTCGAGACTGGTACCTCAAGTATCTGAATGACAGCTGAGGGGCCCAAGCTGAGAAAGCTTTAAAGGTCATTGAAGACAGCTTACTTAAAATACCTAGCTGGCGCTAACTTGAAAGCATTGAAAAAATATATTGTGGTCTCGCGGGCCAGACCGCGTGTTAGATGTTTTCTGTGAACCTGAAACAGAATTTATAGTCTACTTTGGGTGTCGCCGTTAATCCTTAGTTTGTCTAAGTGCTTGCCCTGCCTCTCCATAGCCCGGCTTGGAGGCTAGTCTAAGCTTGCCGTTTCTTTACTTGAATGGAGACGTGCGAATATCTGGATCCGGTCCGAGGGGTTGTATAGTGCACGCGTGGCTGATCTGCCATGCTGAGCCAACGTGCGTTGCACGCCAAAATTAAGACACGACTAAGCATCCCAAGGCGCCTTAAGGCTGCCAGCGGCCATCTAGTGCGGACTCGACCCGGAATAACCCACTACGTACGAACCTTCTCAGGCAGATCAACGTCTACCGGTAAGTATGAGATGCTTGGCTCCTGCCCTCTCGGTGCTGCTTGCTACCAGGCCCGGATGTTCACGGCTTCAGCCAGGGACGACGTTGGACAAGCAATGCAAATAGCATGGACCTCAATTACCTACCAGGCACCGAGCTGCCGTACTCGAAGAATGATTACACACATGCCGGTATATATACTAAAAGGCCCTCGATCGAGACTACAATGCCAGCCGAACAATTGCCGTGTGGACGACAGATCCTGAAACGTAGCGAAGGCTGCGCCGTGCGACCTTGTACCCGGCGGGCCTTGTCTCAATGCATACGAACAATAGCCCGATTGATCAATCGCTGGAGATAATGCCTCACGCCGATACGATCGATTGCATTGTGCTGGCTGAGGTGCTCTCAAAATAGCCCATTCATTGCCATCCACTGTCCCAGGCGCCGGCAGGGATCCACCGCCAGGCAAAGCTTCGCTCGCAAAGGTGCTGACTGATCCTGCGCCGACTCAGCCGCACAGCTTGGCTTGCTACTTTCGGGTATCTCATCGCTCGGGATTATCGATCGAAGGGCCTGTCCCTCCCTCGAGCTTACGCCGCGGCTGCAGTACAAACTTCGACCTTCCTGTGACACTTGCCCTGCTGGGCGTGCGACCCGGGCTGCTATGGACCGAAATGCCTGCAGCCAGGACGGGCTGGTGCATGTATATCAATGTACCCACAGGCTCGAGAGCTGAGCAGGGCACAGCCAGCCAGCCAGCCAGCCAGCCAGCCAGCCAGCACAGCGAGCTATATACTATACTAAGTAACCCGCTGGGCGGCTGGTAGCTGCTGGACCCTATCCGTCTGTGTGCCCGAGTGAGATTTGAATAAATGCCATCCTCGCCCATGGTGCTTACGGACCCCGATGACTTTTAGCCCCTCTCGAGCTCCTCCTTTATAAACATTCACAGCCGTGTGAAAAAGAGAATCTTACATCGAGTCCGGTTAACGGATCACTCGCGGCAAAAGGTACTTGGAAAAATGCGAGTTTTGAACCAGCCATAACGTACGGCTTACTGCAAGTCACGTTTTTTCGAGCGAGCGACTAGCCGCTATGGCTTCGAATCCAAACTCTGGCGCTGGCGGCGCGAGCAATCCTCCTCCACCACCACCACCACTACCTGCGAACCCGTTCACGACTACGAACCCGTTCGGAGATCCACCAGGTTCGTACTGTCCATTCGCTCCATATAGTGTTCCATTGAGTGCGTTTGACGAGCTAACTGGCTATTATTTGCATTTGCATCAGCTTCTGGACAACCCCACGAACGGCGCAATACCGACCCTCTTCCTTACCCGCCGTCCCCTCAACCACCTGCGTCTGGCGGGCCCATTGGCGACGATGACGTCGTAGGAATTGCACCGCGGCCACTCTTCTCAAGACATTCGACCGCTCCAGAAGCCGAACGTCTCGTCCGTAGCCATGCGAACCCGATCTATGGCCCGGCCCCACAGCCACCGGCCACCGTGGGGGTGCCGCCGCCACCGCCTAAACCACAGGGCCAAAGCTACGACGATTCAGACAGCGACACCGAGATCTCCTCGGAAGATGATGAGGACCTAGCAATGTACTTCAAGCGCCGGGAGCCGGCAAACGGCGTACTGTCCAGTCTTCTACAATTATACGGGCCGGGTCCCGCCCCAGAGCAATATGCCTACCCACGAAGCCAGTCGATGCCGCGCTCGCCGCGCTCACGTAGCAAAGGCGCGGCGAGTGAGAGAACACTTACAGGTGGCGCGGAGAGGGCCAGATCACAAGGTGCGGAAGGGACAAGAGATGGAGGAGAAGGGACTAGCCAGCGGACCAAGTCGATGACAACGACGCTCCGAAACCCAGATCCAGGAGACGACAGTGACAGCGACCCGGACGAGTGGAAGAGCTTCTCGTCAAAGCCGCGGTGGTACTCGCATGCGTCTATGTCTAGGCTCTCACTTTCGGAGTCCAGAAGCCAGACGCCGACAATGCAGATGGAGGTCACCGGCGACTTTGCATCCGTCTTGCAAGACCGGCCGGCCAAACAGCGCAAGCGGGATAAGCTGAAGGAGTATGCAAAGAGACTCAGGCCCACACGAGGGAAAGAAGAGCTGACGGTACGCTTGCTGTCTGCCCTGATAATACATCGCACGCTAGTTTGAAGTGCTGTAACTGACATATATGTCAATCTCTAGATCACGGTGCATATTGCAGAAACGATGCAGCGACAGCTGTACATCTTGAAGCTCTGCAAGGCATTGATGCTCTTCGGTGCCCCTTCCCATCGTATCGAAGGTACTTCCCAATCTTGCCCCGCTAACATACATAACACCGGCATACGATCGACTAACAGCTATATGTAGATTTCCTTCGAATCACTGCCACCATTCTCGCCGTTGACGCTTCCTTCGTCTACCTCCCCGGCACCGTCGTCGTCTCCTTCCAAGACTCGCAGACTCGCACCTCCGACGTACAGGTCGTTAAGGTCGGCACCGGCCTCGACCTGGGCAAGCTGCAGCACGTCCACGTAATCTACAAGGAGGTCCTCCACGACGTCATATCCGTCGAAACAGGCACGGAAAAGCTCGAGAAGCTGATCCGGAAACCACCGCTGCGCAATGTATGGTTCAAAGTACTCCTCTACGGCGGCGCATCCGTCTGCATCGCGCCGCTGTTCAACGCGCGCGTCAAAGACCTCCCCTTCGCTTTCCTCCTCGGCCTCGTCGTCGCACTCATGGCCCTCGTCGTCAACCCGAAGTCCGAGGCGTTCGCAAACTGCTTCGAGATCCTCGGCACCATCATCGTCAGCTTCTTCGCCCGCGCATTCGGCAGCATCAAGATGGGCGGCACGGAACTCTTCTGCTTCTCCGGCATCGCGCAGGGCGCCATCGCACCGCTGCTGCTCCCCGGCTACGCCATCCTCCTCGGCGCGCTGGAACTGCAGAGTAAAAAGCTCGTCGCGGGCGCCGTCCGCATGTTCTATGCCATAATTTACTCTGTCCTCCTGTGGTTCGGTATCTCCATCGGCACGGCGCTCTACGGCTTCGTCGACCCGGACGCCACCAACGCCACCGTCTGCCCGGACCAGAATCTGCGCGAGTTCCGCTTCTTCTACGTGCCGCTGTTCACCTTCTTCGTGCTGCTCGCCAACCAGGCGCGGTGGAAGCAGGCGCCGGCGATGCTGGTCATCAGTCTGCTCGGGTACACTGTCAACTACTTTTCCGCCGGCCGCTTCCCGAGCACCCCGCAGGTGGCGAATGGGCTCGCGGCGCTGACGGTCGGCGTGCTGGGTAACCTGTACAGTAGGGTTGTGCATCAGGCGGCATTCACGGCTATGGTTCCCGCGATATTACTGCAGGTGCAGAGCGGGATCGCGAGTTCGGGTACACTGATGAGCGGGCTGTCGGTTGCGATGACGATCGTGAAGGGCGAGGTGAAGTCGCCGACGGATACGGGCGCCGGGAACTTTGTGACGGACGGCGGCGCTGGCGAGCTGGCGTTGGGGTTGGTTGCCATCAGTGTGGCGATTAGCTTTGGGCTCTTCCTGAGCAGCGTGATAGGTATGTCGTCGTCTATTCGTGCAATAGTTTCATGATACTCCATTGCGTGCATGCACGCTCTGAAGAATCTGACTGACTCGTTATCACTTTATAGTATATCCGCTGGGCAAGGGCAAGAAGTCGAGCGCAATATTCGCCTTCTAGGCGGATGGTGTAGCCGCATTCACATCTCCACGGATCTATATCAACTATCGAACAGCCATTTGAATCCCTTCCCCCGTTTCGTCGACCGAATCCTACTATCAAAATTCACTTCACACTAGCCTTTTTTCGATCTACTTTATATCACGATGTCATGAATCTCTTCTCCGTCTTACGTAGCAATATCGACTTGTGACCCTTCTGATTCTGTTTCTATTCTCAAATATTTGTCTCTTTGCGTGTGACGCTCGTTTACGATTGAAAGAGAACCTGTGGGAGGCGTTCTGCTGCACATATAAAATATCACGATAAAAATGTTGGAGTTCCATGGAAGAAAAAAAAATTCATTCGCTTGGTTACATATCACCGCTGATGGCTACAAATATGCACACTGAAGTCAAGTATGGATACATGCAAACCCGTGGATTATAACCATCTTATAACATCTGTCTGTCTGTCTTGTAAACTGCGAAAGAATACAACATGCCGGGTATCTCGAACTGCTAAACGTGCACCACCAGGCTAAGTAAAAAACACACAAAGAAATACACACAGGAATAACCGCCGATAACGCCACATGTAATGCTCCAGCTAACCCGTAGAAAAAAGTGGGAAGAAACATATGATAAACACAGACAGACAGATACAACATCATCACCTAACCCCATATAAAACCGGTCGAATAATGACTCAGGCGGGCGCAGGCGCAGGCGTACCAGGGGCGGTACCTCCTCCCTCCGCAGCAGCACCCGCAGCCGCGTTCTTCGCAGCCATAGTCCCATTGAGCATCGGACACATTTTCTTGTTCGTCTTGATATGTCCCACCATCCCGCAATTCGCGCACTTGCGCGTCGTGCCGCCCTTCGGCGTCCCATCGTCCTCGATTCCGAGCTGCTTGCGCTTCTTCTCATTTTGTCTCTCTCGCGCCTGCCGACGCTCCTTGTTCCGCAGCAGACGCGCAAGTTCAGTCGATAGTCTAGCCGTATTGTTAGCGCGACGTCGGATAGAAATGGGTAGATGAAAACGTACACAGCCTTCTTGTTGGCATCAGCGATCGGGTCACCGGTCGGTTTAAGATTAGTTATATCACGCCTATTCGCGATAACGTCATTAGCACCCACAGCAACCTCGAAATGTAGCGAGAGAATGTGAGGGAACGGCCATACTTCAGGTTCTCCGTTTCGATCTCTTGACGCCGCGAAAGGTACATCGCAATAACCTTCGGGTCCGTTACAGTCTCTGTCCGCTTCTCGAAGGTACCATCCTCGCGACGGTGTTTTCGCGTGATCCGCATGACTTTATTGCCCGTGTTCCGTGCGGAGAACCTCGAGAACTGGCTGGTCGTCTCGTCGTCGATAGTAGTATTAGCGGCTCCGGTTGCCGGTGTCATGCCCTCAGAATATGGCGTACGTCCGTCATCGTACGGTACATCCTCCTGCGTCGCGTCCTGCAATTCGTCGGGATCCAGCTCTGGCACCTCCTCAGACTTGAGACTGGCCTCCTGCGCGCGCCAAATCTTCTCGATCGTCTCCTCGTATGCTTTCTGCTGTCGTGCGACGTTGTACGAATGTCCGCCCAAGGCCTTCAAAGTGGCCGCGTCGAGCTTCTCGTCTACGCTTTCACCGATAGCCTTGAAGCCGCCCTTCATGCTTGTCTTGATGAAACTGAAAGCCTCGCCGCGGCCCGTGGGGTCGCCCTCGCCGTGCAGCTGCAACATGGCCTTGCCTTGGGTCGCGTTGATGAAGTTCTTTGTGGCGATCCATGGCGCGAGCTTCTCCTCGGTGCTCATGCCTTCTTTCTCGTCTTCGTCTCCAGCGTCCGCCGCTTTGCCGTAACCTGCGTCCTCAAGATAACGACCGCCGACCTGCATTGCGTCGAGCAGGCAGACGCTTTCCGGAGTGACCATCGTGCGGATGGTAGACTCCTCAGGGATCGGATCGGCTCCTTTCAGGTACCAGTAACCACCCTTTTCTGATTCTTTCTCATTCTGATGCGACATGAATTCCTTCATCTTCTGACGTGTCTGAATCTCCGTGTTTTCTGGGAAGTGAGGTGAAATGTCTTTGACGGCGATTCGATTGCCCTTCTTGCGAATGACTCGATACGTGATCATCTTCATCCGGTTCTTGGACGCTGTCGTTACCTTTCGAGAATGTGGACCAGGCACATCCGTGACGGGGAAGGTCTGGCCAACGGTGAAAAGATGCGGAATAGTTCGAAGATAGTAGTAGGCACCGCCGCTGTCCGTGTTCCGGACGACGACAAAATCCGTGCTTTTTGGAGTGTGTTTGAAGATAGGTGCTCGAATCATGCGGTTGTACAACGCAGGAATGATCTCGCCGGGCTCGATGCTGCCAAAGTTCCAGAAGGGGGATTTGTCCTGGCTCATCAGAACCTGCAGCTCTCCCAGCTCACACTTTGGTCGCGTCTCGTCGGAGTCCTCCTTACGGCGGTAGTAGTTGATGATACGGCTGCCCATGCCGAAATTCGACATGACGTACGGGTGTTCTTCCGAGTACTCAAGGAGGATGAAGTTCGAATTATCGGATAACGACAAGCTCTTTGTATCGGCGAAGATTTCCTTGATCGACTTTCCCTTGAAGTGCTTCCGCTTCAAAGTTTTACCCTTCGTAAAACGAAGCTCAACATCAACAGGGAACGTAAGACGGGGCCTGTGGAACGACCGCATCTCCGGTTTCTGGAGCTGCGTCTTGTAGTACGGCGTCTGCAGCCGGACAGCAGGCATCGTATGTTCGATTTCGAGGTTTCCAATCGTCGACCGAACCTTCGACTGGTGGTTCTCTTTGAGCAGGTCGTAGGCCTCGTCGTTGGAGATGTTGTATCGTTGCGTCAAGTCCTTATTGATCTTCTGTCTGATGAACTCGCCGCCAATCCGACGAACTCTGCGCAAATCGTCCGATTTCCGAACATCCACCAGCAAGAACGGGTCGTTCAGATCTAGCACAGCCTTGATCTTCTTGTGAGAGTCCTGTTCTAATGGCTCGGCAACATCCGGTACTGATCCCGCGACATCGATAAAGTTTGTAGATAATGCGAGTATTCGTCGTCTCTATATATATGCCAGCCAGACAGACGAAGGAAGAGGTAGGTGGCAAATGTTAGCAAATCATTGTCTCTGGTTTGCTTTCCTTTTCTTTTTTTTCTGCTTGTTATCATCTTTATCGGTGCGTCGACGCTTACGAACCTTTGCTGGATGCTCCGCCTCATCATCTTCAAATGGTGCTTTACGGCGGGGGCGCGGCTGCTCTCGCTCCAACGCGTCAATATCCCAGGACGTCGTCGCCATTTCGATATCTCGCTTGGTCTTTGCATCCTTCTTGTCGTGCTCCTCCTTCTCCGCCTCTGTGGCTGGCGGCTCGGGTTCCGAGTCTGACTCGTCGTCAATGTAGACAATCCCGGGTACCCTTGTCGCCTTGTAATCGTTCGAACGCCAGGTCGAAGTCGTGCTGCGGGCCAAGTCAAGATTGAGTTTCGTGGGAAATAGAACCTTGGGCTGCTTGTCGGGTCGCATGGGGTAGTAGGCAGGTTTGGGCGGGAACATAGAAAGATATGGGAGGATGGCATGTTCCTGGAACAGAGGGAAATAATCGAAGACCGTGAGCTCGGGCTGCTTCTCCGCCTCCGGTTCCAGAATGGCAACAGATGGAGCAGATTCGTCGCCGCTTTGAAAGTCGACTTCTCTAAACATCGAGTGGACGGCATCCGACAGAAGTTTATTATTCTCCATAGACGTTATTGCTTCGATCTCATCAGCTTTGTTGTTATTGTTGCCGAACAGGTCTTCGAGCGCAGAGTCTCCGAACAGGTCTTCATCCACGTCCATCACATTAGGGTCGTGTTCCGGGCTGGCGGACGCTGCTGGGAGCCCCTCCGCGGCGAGGTCCATGAGGCTGCCATCGCTGTCGGCTGTGTCTGCCCGCTGGTGGCGGGCGGTCGACGAGGGCTCTTCTTCGTCCGGAAGGTCGTCATCGTCGTCGCTGATGTCGCCAAAGTCGATGGCATCGTCAGCTTTCTCTTGGTTTCCGCCGCCGCCTTCCTTGAGGAACTCTTCGAGCTGATCGGGATTCTCGAGGAAGCTTGCGATGGCTGCGTCCTCGTCCATCGGGACGGGAGCGGTGGACGTAGCCATCGGTGGGCGTATCGGTGGGCGTATTCGGGTGTGGGTTCTCGTAGCGATAGGATGTGAGCACGGGGTGATGGTGGTGGTGTGCGCGAGTGATGGTGGAGGATGTGACGCGTTTAGTGATTGTGGAGGAATGTGATAGCAAGCAGGTTGCAGGGAGATGCGAATGAGCGCGATGACAGCTGAGCCGCGGCCGAACAAACGTCGCGCAACACAACAACACAGAAAAAAAATAACACACACTGGGAGCATTGACTATTGCTGTGAGAAAGTTTCTACTTGAAGGCCGCAAAAAGACACTTAAACCAACTGTAAACTTCTCACTCATTTGCCCTTCACGATGGAAGTTACATGAAATGCTCTCTGTAAATTTATAGCGGCGAGAATCCTCTTTCCAGCCCCTTGGCCGCTGAGGTGTACATGTACGTTGTAACTCTCAACACGTTTCATTCATTCAGCCCTATAGGCCTATGCAGCACGCTAATAGTTGAGAGTCACAATGTTGATGAACAAAAGGAGATGGAGAGCAAATCCTCCTCTCGCACTAGAATTTGCTACGGCTATCTACACGCAGCTACGCAACATGCAACACTGATCGTCCAAGTTGCTTCTTTTTTGTCAACGTCCTCCCGATCCCCGGGCATCTCCCTGTCCGTCGCGGCTTCAATTCATTTTCGAGTCCCTCGTACCTCATTTGCTGGCGGCTTGCCATCTCCCTCGTTTCGTGCCGGTACCAGCCATCCTAGTTCTTGTCTGATTCTGGCAGCATGCTATGCCACTGCGACATCCATCAACAGTTTCATCAACCCCCTTAGACTTCAGCATCCCGGGAAGGATATCTCAATCCACCTCGTCGAAGGCGTTTTGCCAGTCCGCCAAGACAACAGGGATGTTCCTCAGCAGGGCTCTTTCCACGATAATCCTCAAGATCGCCATGTTATCGTGCGTGATAGATCAACATCGCGCCGAACTCTTTGCCGTAATTCGTGCACCAGAAACTCGTTGCGTCGCATATATGCTCCCAACTTGCCCATCATTTTTAACGTTAAAAAGATGAGCCACCATTGTTTCGTGGTCCGAGGATGGCACCGTACGGCTGGAGCAATGTTGAATGCCTCCTCATCGGTCTTGGTAGTCTTGGATCTCCTAGTCTACCGGCAGCTCCTTTGCGTACAGCGTCTGGTTCACAAGACATGATAGCTCTGCGAAACCCAGGGTTAATCTTTGAAAGTTTGATTGAAGGCCTGGACGAGATAAGTCACATAGACTGGACCCGCAGGCATGTTAAAGTCGTCTTGTAACGATTTCGGAGCCTGTCTTCTCTGGAGGAAATTCGAAAGTCAGCCAGATATATCACATCCACATGAGTAGTTGCAGCCATGCGTATACGCATGGTCAACTTGATTCTGCATTTGAGCAACCCATGGCCATATCAAAAACGCTCTATAGAGAAGCTCGATCACTTGGGAAGAAGTGATGCGTGCGCGTGATCCTGTTAATCTTTCTTGGGATCTTCCACCTGCCGTTTGATTCCGAACGGAGTGCCGGGTACCACCATTAGGCTCCTTTTTCTTCATTTCAGCCGGCGATTCTGAAACCCTGCTTCGGCATTTAGCGTCAAAGAACCGGCTAGGTGTGCTCTATTCTAAGCAAAAACATACTGTTGTCAATGCTGTTGTTGACGCTTCAGGGCTAGACCTAGTCTCTAGTCGAGCTTTGATGTTGAATCGAAAGTCAACTCGTATATAAGTCAGTGCCATGATATCTTATGTCGCAAACCAGAGAGCCGTTCCTCTATGCCTCTGGCATCAGGCTTCGTTGATAGAGCACGGCCATCTGGCTCACAAGACCATGATGTCTTCTTGGTTGCTCCAAATGCCGCTGGGTGTGGATCAGACCGTCGATGATGGACCCATTACTTCTGGGCGTGATTTCTGGTCACCGTAGTGCAGTTCTTTCGACAGGCGACGGATTGTGCAATCCTTTTGAAGCATCGAAGGCTTTGCGCATTTATGACACTTGTGCGGCTGCATCCTAGCAGAAGGGTGCAATATTCGTCGGGCGTCTGCCGTTTCTACGCCGCGGTCATCAACCTCTGATGCTGAACCTTGCTTCTGAGGACGGCATCCCTCGCTGTTCGACTTCTGGCCAGGCCTAGCATCCTGCGAAGGCAGGTGCTAGATATTGGCTTGCTTGAATTCGCTCCGGTCGAGTGCGCGTCTTGCAAAGCTGCGCTGTCGACACCGGCTGGGGGAATCGAAAGCGGTCCCGAACCAAGTAAGATCACTTCTAGCGTTGCGGTAGCGTTGAGGCTGTATGCGACTCGCATTTCCTCATTCCACTTGCGACCAGGTCCGGAACTCGTGCTACGAGCGATTGTAGTATTCTAAATCCGTGGGCCAGTAGTTGGATTGGGCCTTTGTTAACGTTAACGAGAAGAAACATATCGGGACAACGTCGTCCGGAATGGTCTGGCAGATCTGGTATTCAAGACTGTTCGACAGGGGCAGCCTATGTGACCCTTCATGACGGTAGAAGTAGCTGGCATCGTGGCGAGATGTAATGTCGACGGATAAGTTGGCTCCAGAATCCGACGGGAAGGAGAGGGGATGGCTGGGGGAGGGGAAGGGGTGCGTGGAAGATGTATGAAGAGAGGTGGAGAGGGAAGGGGGAGAGGAGGAGAAGGTCGGGATGACTCTCTTATTTATAAGACAACTCCCTGTGAGGCCAGGTTGACATTCAACATAATCGGCTCTTTTTATCGCTCGCAGGTATCGTTATTATTTAGTTTTGGGACCAGACGCCGGTGCCTGGGCGGACTGGCTTCGAGACTACTTGTTATTTATTGAAGAATTTCACAGATAATCTTTAGACGATTTGCTCATACTGCCGCTTATCACTCTTCATTATATCAATTCATTAAGCATTATGATTCCCAATGTAGTCGCTGTGATATACCGTATGCATTGCTAATTCACAATCGCATGTCTACCGACATACTACTAGTAGGTAGTAAAGATCAACGTCGTGCTGTAACCTTAAGCATCATGATCCCTATCGTCATGGCCAAACACCTCCCTCACCACCGCCCCCTCCGCCAACGCCTTCATCACCCCACGCGCAGTCATCAACGGCCCCCACATAAAGTTCTCCGGATCGCTATCCCCACTCCCGCCAGGACTCCACCCAAGCCTCCCAAAATCCTCCTCCGTCCTCGGCGCCTCTGCCTCCGCCGTCTGATCCCCCTCCACGGGGGGACACCCCCTCTGCCACAAGTTAAACAGTCGGGCGAGCTGCGTCCGCACCGTATCCGGCATTCCATACCCTGGCGGTCCTGGCAGCGGTGCTCCCATACCTTTACCCGCGTGTAGTATTAGCGCTGTGGGTGCCGCGCCGGTTCGCACGTTCACATCATTTTGGTGTAGTCGCGTGCGTAGTGCCAGTGGCGCGGTGCCGTCGGTGAGGACGTAAAAGCGGTAGCCGTCCTTGTATTCCGTTGCTTTGGGGGACTTGCGCGCGTTCCAATGTCCTGTTATCGCGGCGTGGTTCTCGCGGGCCCGGTAGTCGTCGATCTCCCAATGGATGAAGAATTCGAGGTTCTTGGGGAGGATGATGAGGCGCGGGTCGCGGTGGGTGTATTTCGCCCGGCAGGTGAGGCAGAGGTAGAGGAGATTGTGGATGTCGTCGACGGTGTCTAAGTCCTGCGGGAGCAGTCCTGCATTCTTGTAAGAGGTGAACTGTGTGATATGATAGTGGCATTAGCAGTGGCATTGGTCAGGCTGGGGATTCTGGTGGTGATAATAGGTAGCTAGCTTACTCTTTCATGATCCTCTTTGGGCAAGATGTGCGTGACGGCGTACTCACTGCCTGCATCCCTGCAGGTAGCGCAGACGCTGTAGCTCGTGTAGAGTTCAGGCTCTTTCTTGCGATCGCGGGCGAGCGTAGTTTTAGGGTCAGCAGGCGGCGCTGCAGAGGAGGCAGCCGTGTCGTGCACGTATACAACCTTTTCGTAAGTCATCGCAATAGTCATGGAAAGATGTGGAATATATCGGTGGAAGAGTCTCAGTCCAAATGTGATTGTGGTTGTTGTTGCCACTGTTGGAATATAAGTTCAGGCCAGCAGCGGCCTCAACCCACGGATACCTAGGTAGATGCTATCATTCTCGCAAACATACAGAATGAAAGTGCTACTCGATACAATGGCAGCAGGCGCATTATAACCAATACCAATCTCAAATCAAAAATGACAATAGCAACATAGGAAACGCCAGCGCCCTCACAAAACACCAGGGAGATAATATTGAATCCCCTTCCCATCCGGCTCTAGATCTTTCCCGACGATGACTCCTACTATGCACAAGTCAGTATATATGATGCACCGCGTAGCTTTGCTATGGTTACCTGTCTTCACGCTTTGCCTTTACCTTTACCTTTACCTTTCCCCGTCCCCTTGGCCAGCTTGGACTCTTCCTCGATCTGGTCAGACTTCAGCGCAGCCTCATCCCAATCGACGTCGTCCTCGCCATACTCGTTCTCTACGGGCCCACTATCCTTTCCTTTTCCTTTGGCTTTACCGTTCTTGTTCGTCGGCAGTGCCATCTCCTCTGCCTCCGCTTCTCTCAACGCCTCTTCTTCATCATCCAGACTCGGAACCGCGTCTCCACTCGCCGCAGCCTTCGCTTTGACGGCACTGACGGGGACCAGGGTATCCGGCCCCGCTGTCGCAGCTTTAGCAGAGGTGCTAGCCTGCGGCTTGGATTTGAACAGCGAGACGTTGGATGGGTTTACAGCGTTCCAGTCAATCGGGCCGTCGTCACCGTACTTCTTCTGCAACCACTCATTACACTGTCTGAAATGATGACCGTCTTTCTACACACCATACTCCCATTAGTCCTTCCGCCATTTTCTCATATTAAGAAGGGTTATACATACGAAGAACACAGGGCCCTTGAAGGCAGAAAGCGGGCTAGGATGGCAAGACTGAAGTACCAAATGTGTCGCTTTCTGCACACCCGTATAAACCCGTCAGCAAACGTCACACAATACCAATATATACCTAGGTAAGTAGCATAAGATTCGAAAAACGTACGTTAACCTTCGCAACCCGCCCCTGCGCCGGCTTTCCCCAAGCCATGAACACGACACCAGTCGTCCTCTTCTGCGCAACAAGCTCGATCACCTTCTGCGTAAACGCCTCCCACCCCTTCCCCGCGTGACTATTCGCATTGCTCGGCTGCACCGTCAAGCAGGTGTTCAGCATAAGCACCCCGCGCTCCGCCCACGGCGTCAACAGTCCCTGCGAATTCGCCGGCCGCTTGAACGTTGGAAAGTCGTTTTCAAGCGCCCCGAATATATTGTTGAGAGATGGCGGGGCCTTGGTTGGCGGCTTGACGGAGAAGGAGAGGCCGTGGGCTTGTTTAGGGCCATGGTACGGGTCCTGCCCGAGAATGACGACCTTGACTTTATTGAACGGGGTGAGGCGGGACCTACGTCGCCAGTCAGCCGTTTATTTCCAGTTGATATGAACTTCGCTCCATGTATCTCTGTCCTCGGGCTGGATGCGGCAATAGTAGGTTCAGGGACACACCAAGAGTAGACTTCATTCGCAGGCGGATAGACTCTATTCGCCTTAAACTCGCCTTGCAAAAAGCGCTTGAGGTTCAAAAACGACGGCTCAGTAATCGTATCCTTCAGCACAGCCAGCCAGCTGGCATCCAAAGTGTCAATCTCAAGCTTCAGCAGCTCCCGCTTCTCAGGAGACAACGTAGCCGCCCATTTCGCCTTGTCAAACGGGGCTTTGGAAGACGGAGCGCTGGAAAAAAAACCAGTGATCGTCGACGACTTTGCCTTCTTTTCGGTCGCCGACGCCGCGTCTGTCGCTTTGCGTTTGACGGACATGCTGCTGCTGCTGCTGCAGGAGGTTTGGTAGTTAGTTCCGCGACGCGACGGAGTTCGAGATATCGATAACGGACGCGAGCTGGAACGTTAGCACGCGAGATCGAAAGTAGTAGATTACACAAGCTGGATAAGTATGGTAGAGAGAGATAATTCAAAGCTTAAGGTTCCGGCTTGCCTCAGCGTGTAACGACGGCGTCTGACGGGTTTTATTCAGGAGAACACGGTGCTGGAATGAATGCCGTTTTGGACTCAGCAGCTCTGGCTCACCTGAAATCTTGGGGAACCGGGAAGACGCGTTGCAGGCTAGCGCCCCTGGCCAGCCCCACTCGCATGGAGACGAGGCATCCCGCCGGAGTCATTAGCGGTACCACAGTTTATCCGAGTGATGAGTAACATGTTACAACAAGCTCGATGCTACGTCTACGTCTACGTACGTACGAAAGAGTTTGAAGGAACGACAATCCATTCGAGAACGTCAAGGTGGAAACCAATGCTTATAATATACATGAAAAAGGGTTGCCATGCATGGACAAAGGAATTCTTTTTGTAATAACTAAACCCCATGAGCACGTGGCAGCAAAAAAAAGCAGTCGGAAAAACATGCAAAAGATCCATCAATGATCTGGCGTATTACCCACGTTACAACAGGAAAGGGACCGAGCTTCCGGACACTAGGAGGATATCATGCGGGAGGGAAGGAGGGTAGGGATGCGCGATAGTGCAAGCACGTATGGCTCTCGTGCAAGTATCGGCGCTCTATGCCTTTTATATTTTTCTTTTTCTTTTTGTTTCGTTTACAATTCATCGTGAGTCTCGGCAGCGGCCTCAGTCGATGTGGAGGACTCCTTCTTCTCAGCAGACTTGCTGGCAGTCTCCTCAGCAGCATCGGTGGCAGCCGGAGCAGCCTCGCCGAGAGTCTCAGCAGACGCGGCGGGCTCATCCTTCTTCTCAACGCTGGCATCGACGTGGTGGCTGCCGTTCTCCTTGATGAACTTGACGAAGTCCTCGACGGTCCGGCCGCCCTGGTAGTCAATGGGAGTCGACTTCTTGCCAGCAGGGAAGAGCTTGATGGTGGGGAAGCCCTGGATCTCATCGGGAACGTCGTTGAGGGTCGCATCAACCTTGGCGATGACGACCTTCTTGGCGAACTCGGGGTTGTCAAAGTACAGCTTTCCGAGCTCCTCGTACTTGGGTGCGAGGGCCTTGCAATGGCCGCACCAGTGGGCGTAGAACTCGACGAGAACGTCCTTCTCCTCGTCCAGAACGATCTCGTTGTAGTTGTGGGCAACGACGACGTGGACGGGGCCCTCCTGCTTCTCGGGCTTGGGCTCGGACTTGATCGAGGGCTCGATCTTGCCGGCAGCGAAGTCCTCAACGAAGCTGGTGATGGACTCAATGGTGAGCTCCTTGGTCTGGTCGAATGGGAACTTGGTGTTCTTGACCGTCTCCTGGATGGCAAAGGCGGGCCACTTCTGCTCCAGGTTCAGGTTCTGGGCGTGGGCGCCAAAGGCAACGGCGTCAATGGTAGCAAAGTTGATCTTGCCCTTGTGCTTCTTGGCAAGCTCCTTGAGGCCGTCGGAGTACTTGGCCTTGTCGTCGGCGCCCTCGACGAAGATGTACGCCAGCGGCAGGCCAGCGGACATGTAGCCGGAGTATGTCTCCGGTCCGACCTCACCGATCAGCGGAACGGCGGAGGTCTTGGCGAAGGCGGTGATGGCATCGGCCTCGAAGGCACCATCATAGACAACGACGGGCTCATCGAATTTCCGGTAGACAACGACACCGGGGGCGGTGACACCAGCAGCCTCGGCGAGAGCTGGGTCCGATGTGGCACCGAAGAGGTAGTTATCGCGGAGGGGCTCGGCGACGGCAGCGAAGGTCTCATTAGACTTCTTGTCGTCAGCCTTGAAGTAGGCGACCACGACAACCTGGTCGGCGGTCTTGAACTCCTCAAGAGTGTCCTTGGTCAGGACAGAGACGGCGGGCAGGGACTGCTTAACCATGTACGAGACGATGCTGCAAGGAACAGAAGTGGCCAATTAGCTTGGAGCTCAGGAGGGATGTCCGAATGTCAGGGGAGGGAAAAAAAACTTACGCGTCGGCTTTCCGCTGTCCGCTGTACGCGGAGGGGTTGTCGGTTGTGCCCTTGAAGACCTTAAGGGTGGGGTATCCCTCAACGCCATGCTTCTGGCAGAGACCGCTCTCCTCACTGTACACGATGATATTAGCTTCTCGCCCTTAGTATATATCCAGGGACCGAGATGATACGTACGTGCAGTCAACCTTTACCAGCGAGATTCCCTTGGCCTTCAGCTCAGTGGCGGCCGTCTCGTACTCTGGGGCAAGAGCCTTGCCTGCGGGGTAGTTAGCATCCACGTCGACATCAACATCAATTGGCAGTAGCGGGGTATCGTACAGTGTCCGCACCACGGTGCGTAGCTATTGTGAAAGGCAAGTCAGCAAATCAGTCCTACGAGGCTGTCCGTGAGGAGAACGTGGCCAAAACACGTGGCGATAGCGAGCGTGGAAGCTAAGGCTGAGGGCTGGCTGGATATCGCTACTTACAATTCCGCAAGAACAAGAGGGTTCTTCGCGATAAAGTCATCAAAGCTGTCCTCCTTGAGCTGGTGGACGTCGGAAGCAGAGACGACGCCAGCGGCGACCATCAAAGAGATCAGCACCTGTTTCGGGAGCATCTTGAACGGTGTCTATCGAAGAAACCTGTGTATGAAGATGTGGAAAACAACAATGAGGTATCCTTGAGGGGATCTGGTGCAAGAGGCTTCGTGCCTGGGGAATACAATTGATGAATTGACTAGGAGAAGGAGAGGATGAGGATCGAGAGAAGAGGAGAAGAGAGGAGAAAGCAGGAAGGGTGGAGGAGGGCGAAATATTTATCTGGGTGTAGCCACAAGGTTTCGTTCTGGAGCTTGGAGCTTGGGAGAAGAGGTTTATGTGTTCACTTCTCGTGCTAGCCCGCCGACAATGCCAATTAATCCATGCTCGCCGGCCAGACACGCCTGTCCGCACAGCCTAATTCAATCCGACGGCCTGCTTCCTTCTTCCTCCAGCCCTGGTGCAGGCTGGCAAGCATCTTGTACGGGTACGAGTGCATGACAGCCTCTTTAGCTCTGCGGTGGCGGGGCTGCATCCAGTGCGCTGGCGTGCGTACAGGTACAGGTACATCCATCCGGCATCCATCCATACTACATACATCCACCCTTCCACATCCATCGTACAGGTATGTGCAGACCGCTACAGGCACCGTTCAGTCGCGCAAATGCTGACCGGATCTTGCATATCGTGGCCGGACGGTCCCTGACGCCAAATACAATACGCTTGTTCCCATTGAAACGTCCCTCGAAGAGCTCGGGAGCACAGTCCAAGCAACATCGGATCTCGAGACGTCAACGGTTCGCATGCTGTTGGACTCTGGGGTGCCGGCCTTCACGATCAGATGGCAGCAACCGCGCCGCTGCCGCCAAACTAGCCTGGCCGCAGTTTAGGCCCTGTTGGCCCATCTATAGATGGAAATCCAACTTCGAGGGCATGAAATAAAGCCAATCGTGCGACGGGTATGCGGCCGCTGCTTGCAGTTTAATTCTGGCCATGTCGCGGGCTCCGGATCAAGACGCCCTCCATTCCGTACACCCTCCCCGTCTATTTTCACACCTGTTAGATCGCATCGGTTTCCATCTATTCATATTCCCCTCTGAAACATCAACCGGCGCTATCTGATAGCCTCAGAAGGGCTTTGTGGCCAAGCGAGCCCGAACTTGCATGTTTGCATTAAAGCGTCGCTCGATTAATTAACGTTAATGGCGTGTGACGGCAAAGCCGGCGGGCGAGGGACCGCCAAACTTGACACAGTTGCATCTTAGAAATCAAGGTTCCTCGCCAAACTCGCACCCGCAGAGGCAACTGCAAGACGTGCCTCAGATCTTATTATATCAGATACGAGACTCGCAAGATATAGTGCGACCGCGCTGCTGACAAGATGTTCTGGAATGCGCAAGTGATTGCCCGCGGGTCGGATCTGGCTAAGCTGGTTCGAGCCTGTGCCCAATCTCGCCACATGCTGCCCTGACATTCTAGGGAAGGCGGTCGCCAGCTCTGCTACCTGATGAGAATGCGATTCCGAGCTCCAGTCCTCTGCGACTTAATGTCTTCTTGCACTGTCTGGAATCAGATCTGAAATAGGTGGCTGCGTCGCAGGTCGAAGATATTGCTTACATATAACGTATCTACGTTGCATCGCTGGCCAATCGAGCTGTGATTAGTATACAGTCCAAACTGTGGTGATATTGCCACATTTCGTTTTTTTTCTGTCAGCGAAGCTGTGCTGTCGGCTTCTATCATGGGGCTTCCGAGACAGCGTGGATTCTATGCAAGGGTTCGGCGAGGGTGCATCGCAATTCATCTCCCAGCCGAGAGGATGGCTAACAGGCTGGCCACAAACCTATGCTCGTGCGCCAAAGCTGCCGGAGAATCAACATCGGAGTCTGAGCTGAGCGAAGCCTTCTAGAACAATAAATCTAGGATCCAGCATCGCAAGTGCGAGATGGATAAAAAGATATTTTGGACTACCAGTACGTTAAATAGCCGGCGAGCCGGGGATCCCAGCTCTTGGTCTCCGCGTCCAAGCAGCCGCGGAAGACACTGCCACGAAGTCTGGAGAAAAGAGTCTCGTTCACCATGGAGCTGCAGCCGCGTCGCTTGTCAGCCGATTGATTAATTGACATATGCGGGTGCTGATCCATCGGGATGCGCCGAACCCGCTCTGTTAGTGATAAGGAAGAGGTCGGAGTTTATGCGTCCCGAGATCTCTATATAAACGGCAGCTTGGGGCGCACGCTGCCTGCGCGATATATTCAGCGATCTCTCCGGTTCTATCTCGCACGACACACAAATCAATCAGCATATTTCAATCTCGAAAAAAAAAAACTAACGTCTAGAAACCCGTGCAGGTGTCAGGTTGAGTCTTCCGAACAGTCCGATCGAAAGATTGTCGTGCCACATGTGAAGACAGATGCTGGCGGTGCTCCTCACAACTCAGGCAAACACGACGCCGTTCTGACCTGTTCGGATTTGTCATTCTGTATGGTAGGAGCTGAAGAGGCGGCAGATGCAGATTCGATAGTTTCACGGTTGAAACTTACCTTGCATTGCATTCGCATTGCAGCAGCACCTGTGCCTTTCCTGTATGCACATGTAATGTAGGGGGAGGGCAAACATCATGCCAGGGAACGGCAGGCAATGAATGCACTGAGTTCGAGTCGGACCGTCGAGCTAGCAGCGTGGTATTAAGCGTCGACGCTGCGCGAATAGTGGGGTAACATCTCCACCCATCCTTAATATATCAATAAATCGGCCTGCAATATGCAGTAGCCGGCTGGCGTTTCTGCATGTTCCTCCGTGAAAGCAGGAGAGCGCCGCGCTGCAGTATGCAGGCGGACAGGCCTGCTTATCGATAAAGGCAGTTTCTTGATCCCGCGATTCGATGGATCCGAACGGATACCAGCCTCGTACTACTGCATTAACGAATGGTATGCACATTTTGAGAGCCAGGCCAAGAGAGCTTGAGCTCGAGCGCTCGCGAGCTCGCAATGCCGAGTCCAAGCGAGGAAGTTCAGCGAGCTGTGCTTGTGGACGGCCAGGAAGGATCGGTGTCATCCGGGCAATCGATAGACCCGCGTGGGGATCGCAGGGACTCGAGCATGTGTAACCGGCCTTTCGGGCAGTCCATTGGTGGGCGGCATTCCTCAAAGTGCCCCGACCCGAAGCTCGTGGGAGAGCCGTAGCGAGTGGCTGCTCCCTTCCTTTCAAGCCGTCGTCGATTCGGCGCTCCGGTTCATCTCAAATGCCGTCTGCCGGTGCCCCGCTTCAAAGTTACAGCTCGCTCGTCAATCTGGTCGATCACTTAGGCCTTTTTAAAACTTGATGTTAGTATTCGATGTAAAAAAGTAATTAGGCCATTTACACAGCCCATGTCAGTTCGAGCTAAAAAGTCCGAATGCACGAGGCCTCGTTGTGGTCCGTATCATCCAACCAAGCTGCGCGACTTTCAAATTCGGGGATGGAATTCGATCGAGCACTGTAATATGAGACGCGGGGACCCACCGACACGTCGAGGTGTGCTTCCGTTAAGCCTGTAGGCCCAATAGCCAAGCCAAATGCTTCTTCTAGCTGCATCCGTGCTTCCTTCTCGCCGAGGGTATTGTCCGACCTCGAGCAAAAAGGACTCTTTCTGCAGGTAGCGTGACTTTCGCGGACCCAGCTGCAGTCCTAAAACTAGCCGAACTGCAGCCCACAGGCGGTGGCCTGGACAAATGGCAGGTATGGGGTACGTCGTAGTCGTGTATATTGGCCGGCAACCTGGCTATAATATCGCAGTGTGTCCTGAACTGATACTTACTTAATCTGCCGTTTGTTGGAATGAACGTCCGGATGGGGCCAAAATCGTTCAACTTTCGTAGTTTTGGGCTCCTCTCCAAACCTTCTTCCTCGAAGAACTCCTCCGTCGCCGTTGCCCACGCCTAGCGATTTTTTTTTTCGGGCTTCCTCCCGCCCACCGCAAATGTCAATTCGATTGACGTGCTATCTAAAGTTTGCATAGCATTGCCCCATTGCCCTCCTCCTGCTCGATCCAATGGCTGCCCCACGCGCCAATCGAGAGAGGGAATTCCGCAATCGCCGGCCTAGTGAACGAGCTAGTCGGACGACGGACTCCAGAAGACCCGTCGACCCTGCTCTACCCGTCCCTAGCCAATGCTAAATGCAGCGATAGTTAGCCACAAAAGATGTTCTGTTTTTCAAATCTTTCGAAGCCTTTTTCCAATGCATCGATCAGCCGGCCGAATCACCGTGAAATACCTCGCGCAGCGCCCAGGCAAGATTCGGCCTTGCATACGACCAGTCTGCTGCCGCTCCTCCTCGATACGTGCCTTCTGCATTGACAAACCTGGCGTCGACTTGGCTTACCTGGCTACCATATACAGCTGCATCCTCGCTCGATCTCCGCTCTGCTGCTTCTTGCATGCAGTACTGTCATTAGTAATTTTGCTTTTTTGTGCGTGTATGCCCGCCTTTTGCGAATCTGATGCTCCTCGTCACCGTTGACGTCGGGCTCGCCAGCTAGCTAGCTATACTATCGCCCCGCAGCACTCGAAGTTGACGTAGAGGTCTCCGTACATCCCTCCACCCTGAGTGTAGACCTGGGAGTGCACTAGCCTGAGTGTTTCCTCGTCGTGTGTGTCTGTCTGTATCTGGGCCAACTGCAACTTGCGTATGCGTCCCTGCCATGTCTAGCTCGCTGGGACGTCAACAAAGCTAGCCTGAACTTCTCGATTAGTCGTTTCTGCCCCATGCGTGACTATTGGGAGCGGCTCACGACCTGACTAGGCGCAGAGGGTGTCGACTATATGTTATAAAAATACCGATTTCCTCTGTCTCCTCCTCTCGGTATGCCTTGGAACCGTCCGTCCGATCTTGCCTGACTGCCAGCCCGCCAGCCTCTATATCACTTGCTTGCTTGCTATTTCATCACGGCCTTTTGTTCTGACCTGCGTGCACTGCTTGACGTAATCGAGTTTTCTAACACCTGCATTGCCTGTTATCCCGTCACATCCCATTGCATCTGCATCTCTCAGCCGGATATTATACATACCTCTTGCTTAACTGTGTTTGCGGTGCTGCAGGCTGGGCCCCGCCTGATTTCTAATTCGACAGTTTGTACGTACCCACCAGCTGTGGAGGTTAGCTGTTCTGGCTCGTGCCGGCGTCACTGCCCGCCAGGTAAATTGCAACCCCTCAACACATTGCTAACTCCCCATGCGAGACCCCACCCCGCCGCGTGTATAAGAAGCTTCACAGCGGGCGGACATCGTAACCAGAGCTTGCAACTGCATCGAAACTACTCTTTCAGCCAAGCTGATCAATTGGATTATTCACTTGCGTGGACAGCTGTAGCCTTTTACAACTGACATTCGCTAATCGAGTGCCGCATCCAGATTCAGTCGATACCAAGCTTCGTACTAGAGACGACCCTCGAACCTTGCTGGTTCTGACCATCACTATCTTATCGTTTCCCCCCAAACTCAACTTTTATGTACTACCGAACAGAATCCGAGCGTTCGCAAAACCACCTCTCGAACGAAATCTTCCCGGGCTTAGACAGACACCCGCAATCTCGAATGGCAAGAGGCATAAGAATCGCCATCGACGTACGAGTCCCCACTTCTCGCATGTCTTGATATCAACCCCTGCAAGCTACCCCGGACTCCGCCATTATGTAATCACGACATGATATCATCCGGACGCATACGCTGACTACAACGTTTTATATCCGTGTATAGCGTGGAGGGACCTTCACGGACTGTGTCGGGAACCCAGGGACGGGTAAGCTTTGCGACGATGTAGTCATCAAGTTGCTGTCCGTCGATCCGGGCAACTACGACGATGCGCCGCTGGAAGGCATCAGACGACTGCTCGAGAAGTTCACCGGCAGAGAAATCCCGAGAGGCCAGCCACTAGATACATCGTGTATCGAGAGTATCCGGATGGGGACGACGGTGGCTACAAATGCCTTGCTCGAGAGGAAAGGGGAGCGGTGCGCCTTGTTCGTAACAAAAGGCCACGGCGACTGCTTGGTGATCGGTTGGTATCCCGGCTACTGTTCTTCTATGCTCTTCATACGACACAAATGTATCTAATAGACCTCTTCTGACATTTACTAGGCAACCAATCCAGACCTCGAATCTTCGACCTCGCGATACATAAACCCGATGTACTCTACCAGAAGGTCGTGGAGGTTGACGAGCGTGTCACCCTCGAAGATTACGCCGAGGATCCGGAGCAGCACGTCACACAGGTTCCCCAGGAAGGCGAGAGCACGAACGGCGAAAGCAAGGACGGTGATCTGGTCAGGGGAATGACTAGCGAGGCTGTTAGAATCCTCAAGCGACTGGATGAAGATGCTGTGCGTCGAGATCTACAGGCCGTCTACGACGAAGGATTCAGAAGCATAGCTGTTTGTCTGATGCACTCATACACCTACCCGGAACACGAGATGACCATCGGCAAGCTCGCCGAGGAAGTTGGATTTACGCACATCTCGTTATCCGCGGTGCTGATGCCAATGATCAAATATGTTCCCAGGGCTACGTCCGCCACTGCGGATGCGTATCTGACTCCGGAGATCAAAAAGTACATTAGTGGCTTCGAGGCTGGATTCGAGGGAGGACTAGGATCTGAATCCGCGATGAAGGGCGAGAAAGGAGCTAGATGCGAGTTCATGCAGAGCGATGGCGGGTTGGTCGATGTCAAGAGCTTCTCCGGATTGAAAGCTATATTGTCCGGGCCTGCAGGAGGTGTTGTTGGCTACGCTTTGACGAGCTACGACGACAAAGTTGGCATTCCGGTGATTGGATTCGATATGGTAAGTTTTCTGCAGAAAAGCAATGTAAAACCACACGTTATGCTGAACATTGTCGTCTAGGGAGGCACGAGTACAGATGTATCGCGCTATGGCTCCGGACGGTACGAGCACGTCTTCGAGACAACTACCGCCGGTGTTACAATCCAGTCTCCACAACTGGATATCAACACCGTCGCAGCAGGCGGTGGCTCGAGACTCTTCTTCAAGAACGGGCTGTTCGTTGTCGGCCCAGAGTCCGCTGGAGCTCACCCGGGGCCCGCTTGCTATCGCAAAGGCGGTCCTCTAACCGTCACAGACGCCAACCTGTACCTTGGCCGCCTGCTCCCCGAGTTCTTCCCTAGGATATTCGGTCCTAATGAGAACGAGCCGCTTGACGCCGAAGTATCCGCCAAGCTATTCGAGGAGCTTAAGGATAACATCAACAATGAACTCGGGCAGAACATGACTACGGATGAGGTTGCTTATGGTTTCCTGAAGATCGCGAACGAGACGATGACAAGGCCGATACGCTCTCTGACGGAGGCCAAAGGGCACGACACGTCTCATCACAGGTTGGCTACTTTTGGAGGCGCCGGCGGGCAGCATGCTGTAGCGATCGCTCAGAGCCTGGGTATAAAGATGATCTTGATACACAGGTACAGCAGTGTCCTCAGCGCGTACGGCATGGCCCTAGCCGATGTCGTCCAGGAAGCCCAGGAGCCCACATCTGCAAAATGGGGAGACGAGGAAGTCGCAAAGGAGATGGAAGAGCGTCTGGAAAAGCTCCGCAACAGAGCTGTTGAAGGACTCCAAGCTCAGGGATTCCATAACGACGGCGAGGAAATCGTCTTCGAAGAGTACCTGAACATGCGGTACCGCGGTACGGAGTCGGCTCTGATGGTTATTAAGCCAGACGATGACGACTTTGGCACGGCGTTCGTCAAGCAACACGAGCAGGAGTTTGGGTTTACTTTGCCCGACCGAGATATATTCGTGGACGACGTCAGAGTCCGTGGTATCGGCAAGTCCTTCCAGGGAATGGAAAAGACTGTCGACCAGCAGCTGAAAGAATGGCCGTCGAGCAAACATAAGTCTGTGGATAAAGCTACCGCGCATGATACCCGAAAAGTATACTTTGAAGAAGGTAGACTTGATACTCCGATATACAGGATTGATAAACTTGAAGTTGGTTGCAAGATTCCCGGCCCCGCAATCCTCGCCGACGACACGCAGACGATCATTGTACCGCCGAGCAGTTGGGCTCTGATTCTCGATACGCATGTCGTTATAAACGTCGGGGTAGAAGAGCAGGAGAGCCATTTGCAGGAGGCGAAGAAACGCGAGGTCGACCCTATTCTCCTAAGTATCTTCTCCCATAGGTTCATGGCAATCGCCGAGCAGATGGGACGGGCGTTACAAAAGACCAGTGTTTCGACAAACGTCAAAGAACGGTTAGACTACTCGTGCGCTTTATTCGATTCCGATGGCGGGCTGGTGGCGAATGCTCCACATCTCCCAGTCCATCTGGGCAGCATGAGCACCTGTGTCAAATCCCAGGCGAAGATGTGGTCGGGGAAGTTGAAGAGAGGCGATGTGATTGTATCGAATCACCCAGAGGCTGGTGGCACGCATCTGCCCGACATCACGGTCATAACACCAGCGTTCAATGGCGAGGAGATTATTTTCTATGTTGCCTCTCGAGCACATCACGCTGACATTGGTGGAATTCTGCCTGGCTCCATGCCGCCGCAGTCTCGTGAGCTGTACGAGGAAGGCGCGGCAATCATGTCGGAGAAGCTGGTCTCCCAGGGCCGATTCAATGAGGAACGGATCACGCAGCTACTCCTCGACGAGCCGGCGCAGTACCCGGGCTGCAGTGGTACGCGGTGTCTCGCAGACAATATCAATGATCTCAAAGCGCAGGTTGCGGCCAACAACAAGGGGATCAATCTCATCCAGGCCTTAATCGAAGACTACACGCAGGAAGTCGTGCAGTTTTACATGACGGCGATCCAGAATAATGCAGAACTAAGCGTTCGGAATCTGCTCAAGGAGGTTGCAGGGCGGTTTGGCGGCAAGGATCTTATCGCTGAGGATTTCATGGACGAGGGCAGCCCGATCAGACTCAAGATCGAGATCGATGCAGACAAAGGAGAAGCGGTATTCGACTTCGACGGCACGGGGCCGGAGATGTACGGTGAGTGATTTATCTGACAAATCTTCACTCCGGCGACGGCGCAAATGGGCTAATAGAATGAATGAACTTTCTAGGAAACATGAACGCACCGGAAGCAGTGACGTTTTCCGCAATAATATACTGCCTGCGATGCCTGATATCAGATGACATCCCGCTGAACCAAGGCTGCTTAAAGCCTATCCACGTCAAGATACCTAAGGATTCTTTCTTGAGCCCGTCGGAAAATGCAGCCGTGGTTGGCGGGAACGTCCTAACAGTATGACACCCACCTATACCACCACTATCGCATAAAGTTGGATGCTAATACACCGATTCAACATAGAGCCAGCGAGTTACAGACGTAATATTCAAGGCGTTTGAAGCTTGCGCAGCCTCGCAAGGTGACTGCAACAATCTGACTTTCGGATACGGTGGGAACACCGGCGAAGACGGCAAGTACGTAAAGGGCTTCGGCTACTACGAGACCATCGCTGGTGGAAGCGGCGCAGTAAGTCCCCACGATAGCCAAATATCTCCAAAATACCACATGGCCCCACAGGTGCAATGACATGCTAACACGAACCACTACCCACTCTCAGGGCCCAGACTGGGAGGGCACCTCTGGTGTCCACACACACATGACAAACACCCGTATCACCGACGCCGAGGTCTTCGAACGCCGCTACCCCGTCATCCTCCGCGAATTCTCCATCCGCAAAGGCTCCCGTGGGGACGGCGAGCACCCCGGCGGTGACGGGGTAATCCGAGACATCGAGTTCCGCATACCAGTCCAAGTCTCCATCCTGTCTGAACGCCGCGTCTTCAAACCCTACGGCATGGCAGGCGGCGAACCCGCCTCCCGCGGCGTAAACTACTGGATGCGCAAGGATACCAAATCCGCCAAGGCGGCAGCCGCATCAGCGGATGCGAAGCCAAAATATAAACGAATCAGCCTGGGTGGGAAAAACACGGCGAATATGAAGCCTGGTGACCGTATCGTCATCCATACGCCTGGCGGTGGCGGCTATGGTCTGAAGAGAGAGGGCGAGCCGCGTGAGCGGGATGTGAACAAGAAGCCGAGAAAGATTGATCCGACGTTGATGTGGCGCGGACGTGGCACGTTGGCGAACAGGATGGCGACTGAGGAGTCGAGTTACTAGCGTGAATGCATGTGTTGCTTGATGGCCGTTGCACGACTTGTTGCTTTATCTTCGATAGCGGACCTTTGTGTGCTTGTATATGCGAGTGATCCTTCGCGGACCTGCCGCGGTCTATTCTTATTACGATTATCGATATCTACGTCCAATGCAATGTCGAACAGCATTATTCTTCCAACGTCAACCCGATAAGAATATCTCTGCTCTTGATAGCAGATAGGACAGAACAGACTACCCAATCAGCCCCGATATCGATGGTCCCCTATACTTAAAATGAAGGAGCTTCATAGATGATTGCGCGCCACGGAGACTCACCGGGCATAGACACGACAAATGGGGTTGATGCGATATCACGTGAAGATGCGATGAGAATGTTATCAAGAGGGAGAAACTCCTTTGGGCAAAAGTGTGTACGGATTTTGACGGCGCCTTTCCAGAAATGGTAATTGTGCCTGCCATAATTAATGAACTTATTGCCCTTTTTGGTAATACAAGCTGGGCGGACTGGCTTCGAGACGAATACAAGTTGCTGATACTCTGGTTGTTTTTCCTCTCTGTGTAAAGTCGACGGGTCTGCTTCGTAGACGTACCAGACGACGAAGACATTAAGTTATGTAATAATTTGACTGTGAATGTTTTCTATCTTGGCTATCGCGCTTTTTAGTAGTCTACTAGTGATAATTGTCACTCGATTCAAGCGACGTGCTTGTCGTGCTACGCAGACATCTTGTAATAAATACAGCTTCTCGGTACTAGAAGCTTTCGCGGAGCCAGACGTGCACAGGAAGATACTGGAATTCTTATATCGCTATATACTCATGTTATTGGGTTATTTTCGCATTTCAATAAGTAGTATAAAGCAAAAATCTTATAATAGGGTTCCAAAGGACATCATGTGTCGAATATATAAAATCGAGAGTCCATGCATGCGAGATTGATACCGCAGACGGCCCGAGAGATGCTTCTAAACTCGTGGTGATCAAGATCATATTCTTTTGGGTTGCATAAGTAGCTAGTAGACATACTGTCTGATGCTCTGATAGTAGCGTGAGGGCCAGGTTCGAATCCGACGCACTTTCGTAGCATGCACGCTATCAAGACCGATGTCACCACGTCCTTACAATCGCCAAATGCACAGCACGAATATCATCCGATACAAATGAACAGGTAGGTCTACAATTCTCAGCTTTCTCCCCTCTTTGGCGGCGGTGGCCGACCACCTCCAGGAGGCGGAGGCGGGCTCTTCGCTGCCACAGGTCCGTCGACTACATAGTCCTCCTTCTTGCTCTTACTCTCCTCTTCCTGCATGTATGCGTCCATCAAGTTGACTCTATTACCTCTCGTTCCGCCTTTCTTTCCCCTCGTCGTCCGTGCAGGTGGTGGGCCTGCCGCGGCCACACTCGACCCTTGTTCCCCGGAGTATGGAGAGCTAATCGGTTGCAATTGCGGCGGTGTTGATGGCGTTTGTCGGCCGGCTTGTAACGCTGCTATTGCGGCCGGATCCATCATTACGGGTGGAGTGTCTGAAGCTGGCGGAGGGCTCCACGTCGGTGCGTGCGAAGGAGGAGGGCTCGTCGTCGATGCTGCAGCAGCAGCTGTAGGTGAGAGAACGTTCGGTTGCGAGCCAGCCTGGTTTAATGCGAATGCGGGAGTGATGAACGACGATGCATCCTGACCAGTTGCTACAGCTGGGCCAGGCTCACCGCCGGCACCTGTTTCAGAAGGATACTCGAACATTGCCTGGCCGGGTTCGCTGAGTGGCTCCTCGAGAGGAGCTGGCAGACGGTGGAGGGCGCCGTAGCCAAGAACGCAACCGAGGGCGCCATCGCCGCCCCAATTCTTGCGTGGGAGGATGGTGACTTCGCGGGTGACGTTGAATTCGTGGTTGTAGACATAGAGCGGGAGGGGTCGGTCGATGTGCTGTTATGACGGCAATATCAGTATCAAATGACCCTGCTTCGCGCAACCATCCTGCGACTACTCTTCGATATTCGGTGAACCCGGAGGTGGATATCGAACGCAAGGTGGTCATGAGATTGAAGAATGTAAAAGGAAGTCTTACATCTTCAACCAGTTCTCCCAGCCCGCTCTCTCCGCGGACGACGCCCAATGGCGTCCCGATGATGTAATCGTTGTATGGAAATAGCCCCGCCATCTCAGCTGGACTGCCAGCAGATATATTAAGCACATGCCAGACGTCTTCTGATGCGGCGAGACCCGTCCATTTCAGCGACACACCGAGCGGGGTCGGATCGTCCGCCGGTAGTGGGACGACGATAGTACGCAACGTCTGGCCCTTCGCGCTCCAGACATTTAGGCTGACAGACTTGCCGGTGCAATTGTGTACTTCTTCTTGAAAGAGGCGAGAGTCGCCGTCGTCCTATTCGACCGCGGCGTTAGCAGCCCGCACGAACCTGCGCTGCAGGATATCCTGTCGAGCCGTCGTCGGAGAGCGGAAGGAGCAACGTACGATCTCCCGGCCGTTGATGCCACAGATGAAATCGAACCATGGCTCGAGCGGTGTTTCGTCCTTGGAGCGCTTTAGGACCTATTGATTAAGAACAGAAGAGGTGGCACGGGGCGTTAGACGACCTGGTGTGGGGTTGGAATGAGCTATGGATATTTCACGGGTACATTTGTATTATCGAGAGGTCGGTAGATATGTGGTGACTGCTACTTACTCGAAAACCGAAGCGAGTTTGGGTACCGGATATCTGCGACTGCTCGTTACCCATGGTGGTGGAGAAGGTTGTAGAGGATGGAGGTTTGGAGATAGTGTCGTGTCGCGGATTTATTTGATAGTGGCATGTTTTGCTGACAGTGTGGCTTTACAGCTGCAGCAACGCGTATGAGTACCATATGTAGAAGACGTAAAGACGTACTAAAGAGGGATAGTATACGGATAACAATTTGGACGTTTCTAAGGCTAGTGTAGTCATGGCATATAATTTATTCATCTATCATGCGAGTAATTATACTTGTGGCGCTGTACGATAATGGCGTAAAATGCACTCTCGCGATGCAGGGAGTCAATATGCCCTACATAAATCGACCGAGATCCCAACGGAAGAGAACACCCAGAACACCACCGTGGAAGAATCCTTTATTTAAGAGATAAAAGAGCAAAAGAAAAATCTGTGCGTCTCAGACGAACGAGGAACAAAACGTACTGTGCGATCCGGCATTCAGAAACGCGCCTAATCATCGTAGTCCGGTCGCATGTCGTCATCCGCTGGATCGTACAAGTAGTCTCCAGCGGGCATGTATGCTGCGGTTTCTCCAGCGGTAACCATATCGATTATGGCGCGCCCTGACATCGGATAATCGTCCATCTCTTCGTACCCTTGGTCTACATGCTCAGCAGGTCCTCCAACACTACCTCCACGACCTTTGGACTTCCCGGTATAGTTAATCCACTCCTTGCTGATTCCGAGTTTCTTGTCGAGCTGCCGGGCTTGGGTAGTTATCTGGACGGTTCGAGTGATCTGGGCTTCGAGATCCTCCAGAATATCGGTTTCGAGGGACGGAAGATCGTGGAATGATACCATGCAAGATGTCGAACCTTGACTATTCGCAGGAGCTGGGATATGCGATAATGAAGCTTTGATCTCTTTGCGGTCAATCTACATAGAGGGCAACAGTTAGTCGATATCCCATTAGACTCGGGTCGTTACTGTCAGATCTCACCATATCGAGTATGTACCGCTCCAAGTCCTCAGTTGAGATGGAACTGCGAGAGCCCAAGACATCGAAATCCCGACTGGCAATTGTCTCAACGCTCAGTGTGGAATATGTATGGGTCAGCGCTTTGATTCCTAACCGACGGAAATTCTCTAAGCACTGCTCCGCTAGACCCCAGTTCCCGTCCTGCTGGAAAATCTCCTTGACTAGGGCCGCCTCTCGTCTGAGAATATCGGGATTTCCGCTACAATATGCGGTAGCAAAGGCTTCATAGGGTTTGGCGAGAATGCGAAAGGTTTTGAGACTGTAAACCGATGCTGTCTTGGGTAATTGGAAATCCTGCAGATGGTTAGTCCCACGAGAAAAATGTGCCTCTAAGAACTTGCAAACTTACCCTCCCTTCAAGCAGCAAGGTGACTAGAACGTATTTCCTAAAGGCATCGACTTGGATCTGGCTGACGCCTGTTCCAGGGTAAGACAGGACAAACTGCAGAAAATCGCTCGCCCTCCTCCATTTCTTCATAGCCATGTAGACCATTGCTCCGTAGATGTAGTATTGAAGAACATCCCGGTATGTGACTTCCTTGTCGCCTTTGGGAGGGAATTCTTCGATATCCACGTCTAGTATCGGTAGGGCGGCACGGAAGCATCTCGCATCCAGGCATTTCTTGACAAATTTGGGATGTAACGAGGAGAAAACTTTGGAACCAGCTGGATAGTTGATTTGGGAGATGGTATGTTCGAGAGGTTTGATGGCAAGAATCGGCTAGTTGTCGTCACCCGACAATGTGAGCATCGAGCATAACGAAGTCACTGAAGGAGAGGGGAGGGCATTGCCAACCTTGTTGCAGGCGTCGCAAAAGTGAAGAAACGTCTTGAGTATATTCAGCAACTGTTCCCTCGCAAATTTGGTTTGCCGGCCATCAAATTCCGAGAAGAAATCGATCAATTTCGGCCACAAGGCTTGTATTTCGTTCTTGTCCAGCGAGAGGCGGGTAAAGCTATCATATGTCCTCTTAGTAACGCAGCTGCGGATAGTGCGGTCCGGTCTTCAGGTCCTTACAAGCAGAAGAGGACCCCCAAGCTATTCGCCCAGTTATCCAAAAGGTCCAACGGATCGTTGTCTCTAGTTCCAACGACTGTATGGGCAGGAAGCTTTACTAGAAAGTCATTGAGGGATTTGAGATCCTTGTTGTATTCTTGAGTCGTCAGATCTGCTGAGGATGGGAAGGCAAGAACCGTCCCAATGAAGCGCTCCATCTCGCCGAAATGCCCGACGCCTATCGATGTGCGCGAGAGGAACGTGGGAAATTAGGCTAGGAAGTTCGGGTGCACAGTATCGCGAAAGATCTCGTGTTTTATGGATGGACCCCCTCCTAAAGAGCTCGAAATGCCGCTTAGTATGTATCCTTCCAGCAAGCGGCATCTAGACTGATAGGAGAAGATTGGACCTACCCTTTCCCGTGAATAGCTCGGCTGTGATGAATCAGCAGCGGTACCTGGTCTATCGAAAGGCTGTTGGCTGCTGTAGCGATGAGGATGGTGGAGGGTAGGTGATCGTGAGCGTCGAACCAAAGTAAGGCGGGGAGCTTGACGGAGCTGCGCTTGTTGCTCGGCCCCAAAGCGCAGACGCGCCACGGATGTGTTGTGGCTCGGGGTGGCTTAAACGCGGTGACAACGCACAAGCTGGATTCTACCACACAACCCGCAACTTCGATTGGACAGACGCAGCTATCGTTACATCCATGAGCCCCAGCTGGGGCCACACGCTTCGGGCCACATAGACAAGGCAACACAAGGCTCTGTGGGAGAAAGAGCGCTAGAGCTCGAACCAATGGCGCTGGAATTGATGCTGCGGACAGAGCTCCGCAATTCGTATGCGGCAGCATCTGCGAAAGGATATCAATATAGCCTTGCATAGTACACACGAACATGGTACAGATGACTCCATAGGCCCAGCGTATAGCTTTATTGTCGATTCGTGTGATCGCCGCAAGCGCTGGCCTTATGCATGCCAAACTCTCCAGCCATTATCTCTCGACTAATCGCGAAGCAATGAAGCATGAGACCATGAAAAGTAGATTTTGTATGGCTAAGGTCATAGTGCTCTCGGCGATCATTTTGCTGTCGAGTCTAATGTGGTTGTACATTTTCACGCGCGGCAGTGCTTGATAGACTACTAGGAGTCTTAAGTAAGAAATGTATGCCCAAGAAAAAGAAAGGTAGGTCTGATAGCATAGGTATTTGATCGTAAACCATCTTTTCTCTAGGTGCTTTTGTGCCGGATGGAGCATCTTAGCCGAAAAGCAATCAGCTCCACTATACCAGCCTAGATACCTAACGCGAGATATTCTCATCTGAGCTTAGTCAATTTACGCTAATGGATGGGTATGAAACGTCGATCACAGTTATCGTTCAGTGTCTTGTGTGTGAGTCTGTCCGTTGGTTCAAATGTAAAGAACATACCTACTGGCTGATGCCGCCCAGTCCCTGCGGCATCGCAGGAAGCCGCGAATATAAAAGCGAAATTAAACAAATGGGCGAGTGCCGCCGTCTACTCGAGCGTAATGTCAGGCCCACTCTAGGCCTGGGTCCCCGTATCAAGTAGCGACTCTCACTCTCATAGGCTTGATCTATAGGATTGTGTACTTTTACGTCTTTGGCAAAATGAACTATCGGCATGATATCTTTTTTAATCGATAAATGACCTACGATGTTGAGCTGACGGCCTGAAACTTGGCGATTCCTGTATGTTTAATTATCAAAAAGTGTAGTCATCCATCCATCCGCGAAGATTGGGCGGTTGATCTATAGATCCTTGGCTCGGTGGTTCCTCCTTATCGGGCTGCTTTACACAAGCTAGCGTCTAGAGGACAGCTACCAAAGAAATGCAGCGTAGACGGTTTCTACATTCATCAATTTTGTTGAAAGCTTGAAGCAGTTTGATGCATATAAATATTGAGCCAAATCCCAGCGTAGAAGACTCTCAGAGCGTACAATCACAGATCATAATCTTCCGCAATTCACTGCTAGATCGAACGAGTTCGCCTTCTCCACCCCAGAACACCCCTTTACCCTGCCAACAACTTTGCAAGTTTTTCTATCTTGCATCTCTCGGTTATTGTACTACCGTTGTAGGTACTTTGTTCTCATTTCCTTATATCAATATCTCCCGTACATGTTTGGTATCCAATTCAAATTCCAGCTAGCAGCTAATTTTATGATACACTGTATCTAGCCATAACCCACATATATACACGCCAGTGCACTCGAGGGCATCTCAGCTCTGATCAGTCTTTCACAACTCGTCTCACACCATCCCTCTATTCACCATGACCCCAACCAAGCCCACTCAGTCTGTAAGTTCAGTTGTCTGCAGATATGTTGTCCCTTCAGCGGCCTATATGCAATGAACATAGATCTAGCTACCTCGCAGATGCTGAACGCCTATTTCATGATTGCTAACGGGGCAAACCAAGACCTTCGTGCTCTCCAAGAACGTCGCAAACATGCCAGAACCCGTTCATGGAGTTGGCCCCGGTCCCAAAGATGGCAGGTGCTCCTGTGGCGGGAAAATCGTGAATGGCGTCTGCCAGAAATGTAACACGAATTACAATGATCAATGTCATTAGAAACTTGACATCGCCCGCGGAATTACGATCCGCCGCCTTTTACAAGGCCCCATCCCCTTTTTTCACAACGTCACTCTCTCAGTTCATCAGTTGCCTTCCCTCACTGCCCTAATGCTCCTGCGAATCCTCCTCTGAGCTTCATTCGTTCCAACATCATGTTGCCCTAATACTGCCCCGACCTGTCTGCCTTTCCTGTTACCTATTCACTCGCTTCCTGACATCGTTACATCTTGTTTTCACCATTGCCCTTAATAGTTTCCCGCTGCACCCGTTGACTCCTTCTCCTACTTCGAGCTCGATTCCTTATTGCATCCTGATAGCCTTTGGTGCATGTATACTATATTTCTTAGATCTTGCTTCGTTGTCCGACGTCGGACCAATTAACAAACCCCTAATAACCCCCGATACTCTATCATTCAATAGTTAAATCATTGACTCGTGTGATTATTGCATTGCCGATATCATCATTTTTAATTCGTAGCGTTGCGGCGCATTATGTTTCTCGGCACGCCCAGTTAGATAAATATTCCCTTCCTTGAAGTCATGTAGAGTCAAGATATAGTCCAATCCCATCATGTAAACCTCCTCGCCATCCTCTTCTTTCTCTGTCAGACTTTTAGATTTGGTCGCTACACTGATGGCCATGGCTGACCCTCGCTTGCACGTCATCACAATTGCCGGATGTGTTGTCGCTAAGTTTTGCAACGCTCATGGCGCAGAGCTGCAAACTTAACTATTTTGAGCAGCTTGATCGTTCCCCGCCAAATTTTTGACCAAGCTAAACGCTGACTCCAGGTACAAAGCCGCATGCTCAAGTTACCATAAGCAGAGTGTGGGGGACGACGGTGGAGGACTTTACCCTATGACTCTTCTCACTGGTCCGGTTCTCCGTGTACCATAGCTTCTTCCTTCCGACCCAAACCTTATCATCCGATACGTCCAAGGACCATTGTTCGACATGGTCGATACCGAAGCTCTTGCGATAGCGCTAGCGAGCAGCTCGGTCAAGGTGCGGACCGCTGCCCTACGCGACATCAAGGCGAAGATTGATGGCCAAGGTGTGTCTAGCTATGCATGGGTCACAATTGGCCATACTGTTGATGATACCTGTTCTAACGAGTACACTCCGTGTCCAGAGCTATCTGCCAAGGATGTCGAACCGATTGTCAACTTCCTGGTCCAGACGCACAGCTACTATGCTGACCGAAAGTCTCGCGATGCAGTCCGAGACTGCCTTCTATCGCTCTACAAGAATGTGCACCTCTCCAAGACAACGCAAGACCTGATCAAAACGACCATCAGGACCGAAAGCGTAAAGCCTGGCGTCGCGGCTTCCAATCGGTTCGTGATGCTAGAATGGAGCATCCAGCTACTGCGGCAGATTGCGTTGGATCAGGATCAGTTCCTCAGTTATGTCGACGTGCTTCTAGCAGCGGTAGCGTTGCTCATCGATGAACTTTCGCAGCCTGAGGTACGACCGGGCATCAGAAAGAGCGCGAGGAGCAACATCCATATTGGATTCCAATTCATAACAGGGTCACCCGAGATACCAGCGGAACACAAGCCGACATACATACAGCACATAGTGAAGGCGCTAACGGCCAAAGCACCGACTCCAAATCGACACAATGGCCTTCTCCTGGGGATCCTGCTCGACGTGCTTTCAAAGTCGTCTTCTCTAAGAAAGATGGTTGAGGACGAGTTGAAGGCTGATGTATATAACTTCTATATCAGAGAATTCATCAACTCTCGAACTGCCGTGCCTCATTACCAGGCCAGTTCGCTCGCAAGTTTCTTCAAGGAATTCTGCACGCTTGAAGACTTTGAGACTCAGATCATTCCAGCCGTTGACAAAAGCTTGCTGCGTTCGCCTGAGATTGTTCTAAACGGTGTCTTTGACCCTCTCGTTGAATCGCTTGATAAGAGCATTGATCTTGCAAAGTCCTTCAAGGAGAAGCTACTCAAACGGCTGTTAGATTCAGCCAAATCGACCAATGCGACAATACGAGCGGGAGCCCTTTCCGCGTTCCAGACAGTTGCGAAGAGGTGTCAGGACGAAGCAGAGCTTTCCTCGATAGCAGGAGAGGTCTTGGCTCCCTTGGTTTCTGGCAAGACCACCTCAGTGGACCAAAAAGTCGCACACGCTAAAATGTTGGCTGCCCTGCCCAATAAGAAATCACTGTCTGAGAAGATTCCAAAGGACATGGTTCAGCTTATCTCGAAAGAGAAGAATGATTCTGCCGTAGAAGCATTCTACGAAGTCATGCTAGAGCACTTCCTCGACGGTTTGCTCAACGGTTACACGACTTCGGATACTACAGTGGTCAAGAAAGTTCAAGACGGATTGTCCGACAAGAAACCTAACATCAAAAAGAGCACGGCATTCAAAGTCGGGGAGCTCCTGCTAAAGTCGAAGTTTGGCGAAATTAATGACGACGTAGCGAAATTTGGATCTGACATAGAACCGCAGCTAGTCAATATTTACAACGAAGTCGCCGCAAACCCAATGCCCGCAGCCCAGAGCGGTCTGCTAGGCAGCGCATACGTCTTTCCGAGCTTACTATTCAATGGTATTCTGCCAGGCAAAGCGCTGAGCAAGACGGAGGTTGTGAAACAGAGCTTCGCAGTCCCACCGAAGCTATCGCTACTGCTGACGCCACGGGTCTACACAAAACTGGTATCTGAGGAAGACCACCGATGGGCTCTCAGAGCACTGGTGGGAATTTCGCCTTTCGTCCTCAAAGAGAAAGATGCAGGCGACTCATGGGCACAAACATTCATCTACTTCATCTGTGGTGGCGCTCAGCCATCCCACTTCAGACGGGAAGCAGCTACAGCTCTCTCGAAGACATTTGCTCAAGACCCAGAAAATGTCGGCCCAGCAATCGTGCTTGGGCTTCGCGATTGGATCAAGTCCGTCGAGGAACCTGAGAAAGATTCTCCGAGTGTAGGCTCGAAGGGAAGCATCAACGATATCGGAAGAACGTTGAAGGCTACTCTCATTCCCTCCACAGACTCGATAGACATCCCATCGGACGCCAGAGAAATACAACTCATCAATGCGCTAGTGCTCTCCCATCACGGGTTACTCTACCAAAGCGTCGATTGGATCTATATGTGTCAGCGATTATCGGTAGACCCCCAAACACTAGTCGAGAAGCATCCAGAGGCATTGCTGGCTGAAATCAAGGATAGCTTCGACTACCCTCTCCAAACCATCCACCTCGCTGCCGCGGAGGCAGCCGCAAAGCTTGCTTTTATTGCGCCCGACTATTTTACTCATCGACTGATCAATCTGTTTACTTCGGACCTCTCACACGAAACCGTCGCCGGCATCACCTCTCTCAACGTCGCGATCTGGCGCGCACCGGACAACGTACCCTATGTTGACGTGCTAGGAAGCAAATCCGCTGCTCCCGTTACTCACAACAAGAATAGTGACGTTGCGAAATGGGAAGCTGAGGTTCGAAAGGAAATCGCAAAGAAGAGAGGACCCATAGAAAAGAAACTCACGCCGGAAGAACAAGCTAAAGTCAATGCTCAGCTGAAGAAAGAGGCCGAAATCAGGTCGAACGTGACCGAAGTGCGAAAGAAGCTATTGCGCGGCATCGCCATCATCTCGAGCCTTGCGCGGGGTGTCAACAATGGGGCAGAGCAATGGTTAGGCCCTGCTACTCAGGCCCTGCTGGAAGTATTCAGCTCTAGCGCCAAAGAGATCGTTGGCTCTGAAGCCAATGACGCTTATCTTTACAATGCCAATCTGATATCGTCGCGGTTGGGGCCCTTCCGGTATTTCGTGGGGGTTGCAACGTTACGAGCGTACGGCGCCGAAGGCTTGACCGGTGAGATCATGAAAGAAGATCTGGGGAGCCTGTGCACTCGTGTCCTCTACCGCATCAGGTTCTTGGGAGAGCAGCGGCCTCTTGACGCCATATCACTGCACTATATCCTTCCGCTCGTCCTCAAGGTGTTGGAAGACGGCGGTGTTGCAACAAAGTCGCCGGAAGGGATCGAAGAACAGTTAGTGCTCGCCTTAGAAATCCTGGCAGCTCATACTGGGACTTGTAAGTCGCTGGAAGCTCCATATTCGAAGCCGCTCTCTGAGCTAACTTGCATAATTTCAAGGCACCGACCCGAACATTGCGCGAAAGAAGATCCTCGAGGTTCTTATCTTGTGCATCAGGAAATACACGCAGCACTACAAAGTCGTCAAGGATTGCCTGATCGATCTCTGCCGTTGCATATCTGATAATATCACGCAGGAAGAGATCCAAGTCCTCGTATCCGCTGTTGTTCAACCAGAAGCCAACTTAAGAACGGCGGTTCTACAGGCTATCGAGGCGGAGATCGATTTGTCCGACCTAGGAACCTTGGATCTCATCTGGCTAGCTTGCCACGATGAAGTCGAAGAGAACGCGGATCTCGCTCGCACAATATGGGAAGTCCACGACATGGCCATTACGCAGGACAGAGTCGCAAACTACCTTCCGTTCCTCGAAAGTCAGGATCGCCAACTTCGTGGAGCTGCTTCCAGGTCCCTGGCCGAGGCCGTTAAGGAATATCCTGACACTCTTGCAAGCGTCCTTTCCAGTCTTCGAGAAGAATACGTCCGCAAAGCCAAGCCGATAGGACCGGTGTATGACGAGTTTGGTATTCTCAAAAAGAACCTTCAGCAGGCGGATCCATGGGAGGCGAGGAGTGGAGTTGCCCTGGCTTATAAGGAGCTTGCGCCTTATTTTGATGGCGAGCAGGTTCAGCCATTTGTGGAATCCATCATCAAAGACGGTTGCCTCTCTGATAAGAACAGTGTTGTGCGACGCGAGATGATCGATGCCTCGTCAGCAGTCATCAGTCTACATGGCAAGCCGCATGTGGAAGACCTGATGGTCGTATTCGAGAACACACTGGAGGAACCAGACCGCAAGAGTCAAGAACAAGACGACCGCAACGAGGCGATTATCATACTTTATGGCGCCCTCGCAAAGCATCTTGAGACGGGTAACAAGAAGATCCCCTCGATTGTGCAACGCCTATTTACCACACTATCAACACCATCCGAGAGTGTTCAGTATGCGGTTGCAGAATGTCTGCCCCCGCTTGTCCGCGCGTCGAGAGATAAGACGGGAGAGTACGCTGAGAAGATGACCAGCCTCCTTTTCACATCTTCCAAGTACGCTATCCGCCGTGGCGCAGCTTACGGGCTCGCGGGCATCGTCAGAGGATATGGTATCTCCGCCTTGAAGGACTTTCGAATCCTGACAACTCTCCGAGCCGCGCAGGAGAACAAGAAAGACCAGAACGCCAGACAAGGTGCTCTATTCGCCTATGAGCTGCTTTCGCTCTTCCTCGGTCCCCTCTTTGAGCCATACTTTATACAAATCCTGCCGTTGCTACTGACATCCTTCGGCGATGCCTCTAACGACGTTCGCGAAGCATGTGCTGATGCAACCAGGATTTGTTTCTCGAATCTATCCTCGTATGGCGTTACAGTCATCCTACCGACGCTGCTTGAAGGACTTGACGAGTCTGCTTGGCGATCGAAGAAGGGCGCCTGCGAGATGCTGGGCAACATGGCCTACCTTGCACCGAGTCAACTTGCAGTCAACTTGCCGACTATCATCCCGCCATTGACTAATGTTCTGACGGATACGCATAAGGAGGTCAGATCTGCTGCAAACAGGAGCTTGCTCAAGTTCGGAGACGTCATTTCGAACCCGGAGATCAAAGAACTCGTCGGTGTACTGCTGAAGGCATTGAGCGATCCTACAAAGTATACAAACGACGCATTGGACTCTTTGCTCAAGGTTTCGTTTGTGCACTATCTGGATGCGCCATCACTTGCTTTGGTTGTGAGAATTCTGGAACGCGGGCTGAGTGACCGATCACAGACGAAGAAGAAAGCATCGCAGATCATTGGCAGTTTGGCACATCTCACGGAGAGGAAGGACCTTATGGTTCATCTGACGATTTTGATCAATGGTCTCAAGACTGCAGTTGTGGACCCGGTTCCCCAGACGCGGTCGACAGCGTCAAAGGCGCTTGGTATCCTTGTCGAGAAGCTTGGAGAGGATGCCATGCCAGAGCTCATCCCAGGCCTTATGTACACCCTTAAGTCGGAAACTGGAGCTGGAGACCGTCTTGGTTCCGCTCAAGCTTTGTCGGAAGTTCTCGCCGGCCTTGGCACCGAGCGTCTCGAGGAAGTTCTTCCAACAATCCTTACGAATGCGTCCAGCAACAAGCCGCATGTCAGGGAAGGCTTTATGTCCTTGTTCATCTTCTTGCCCGCATGCTTTGGCAATGCGTTCAGCAACTACCTCACGAAAATCATTCCACCAATCCTTGCTGGTCTTGCGGACGACATTGACTCTATTAGAGAAACTGCCCTCCGAGCAGGTCGATTGCTGGTCAAGAATTTCGCCGCACGGGCTGTGGACTTGCTGCTTCCCGAGCTCGAAAGGGGTCTGGCTGACGACGCCTACAGGATTCGTCTCAGCTCCGTTGAACTTGTCGGTGATCTCCTCTTCAATCTCACCGGCGTTACTGGAAGCGTCGACGACGTGCACGCCGAAGCCAGCGGCGAGATCAGCACCGCCTTGCTCGATGCCCTCGGTGCGGAGAAGAGGGATAGAGTCCTCTCCGCCATCTACATTTGCCGATGCGATACCTCTGGCCTTGTCCGTAATGCGGCAATCAACGTCTGGAAAGCACTGGTTCCTTCGCCTCGCATCCTGAAGGAGATGATCCCGACCTTGACCCAGTTCATCATCCGTCGGTTGGCGAATCCAAATCCCGAGCAGAAGGAAATTGCCGGCCAAGCGCTTAGTGAGCTTGTCCGCAAGGCCGGCGAAGGAGTTCTGGCCTCGCTGCTACCGACGATGGAGGAGAGCTTGCTGACGACGACGGATTCGGATGCTAAGCAGGGTATCTGCATTGCTTTGAAGGAGCTGATCACGTCTACCCCAGAAGAGTCTCTTGAAGACTATGAGAAGACATTGATTTCTGTCCTCAGAATAGCAATGGTGGATAGCGACTCTGATGTTCGAGATTCTGCCGCTGATGCGTTCGACAGCATTCAGCGTGTGTTCGGGAGGAGGGCTGTCGACCAGGTTCTTCCGTACCTTCTCAACCAACTACGTGACGAGGACGCAGCGTCGAGCGCTCTTGCCGGTCTCCTTACGCTTCTTCGAGACCATGGAAGGGCAAATCAGATATTGCCAGTTCTCATTCCAAATCTGCTCACATCTCCAATGTCAGCTTTCAATGCGTCTGCTTTGGCAAATCTCGCGGAGGTTGCATCCAGCGCTGTCAACAGGCGGTTGCCACAAATCATCAACACCTTTATGGACAATTTGGTGGAAACGGAAGACGAAGAACTTCGAGAGGAGCTAGGCGAATCGTTCGACCAGGTCTTGTTGGCTGTTGACGAGTTCGATGGCCTCAATACAAGCATGAGCATCATCCTTGGATTGCTGAAGCACGATGACGAGATGAAGCGGGCGACAATGGCAACGCATATGGCTGTGTTCTTCGAGAAGAGTGAAGTCGATTATTCACGATACACACCCGACTGCATCCGCGTTCTCCTACAGCTGTTTGACGATCGAGACATGGTTGTTGTCAAGGCGGCATGGGAGGCACTGAATGCTTTGGTCAAGAATATGCGGAAGGAAGAGATGGAGAGCCTTGTCATGTCGACACGGCAGGTTCTTCAACAGGTCGGCATGCCTGGACGCGATCTCCCCGGCTTTACGATACCGAAGGGCATCAATGCTATCCTCCCGATTTTCCTCCAGGGTCTCATGTACGGCACTCCAGAACAGCGGACGCAGTCGGCGCTTGCGATTGCGGATATCGTTGATCGAACCAACGGTGACTCTTTGCGGCCGTTTGTTACGCAGATTACGGGACCGCTCATCCGTGTCGTATCAGAGAAATCGGTGGAAGTCAAATGTATGTGATGTCGGACTTCGAGATTTTGTCTGCTGCACGGTGGCAGTTACTGACTAGTAGATGTGTGAACCTAGCCGCGATATTGTTGACGCTCAACGGGCTGTTGGAGAAGATCCCGACGTTCCTGAAGCCGTTCTTGCCGCAGCTGCAGCGTACCTTCGCAAAGGCGCTGGCGGATACATCGAGCGAGGTGCTACGATCTCGTGCTGCAAAGGCGTTAGGTACACTGATCACACTGACGCCGAGGATTGACCCGCTCATAGCAGGTAAGTGTACTGCAATCGACCTCTCACGAAATATCGAGACATCAACGCTAACGTAAATGTTCGTGCTAGAGCTTGTCAGTGGTTCCAAGACGCCAGATACCGGTGTTCGCGTGGCAATGTTGAAGGCACTGTACGAGGTTGTCAGCAAGGCTGGCGCCAACATGGGAGATACATCCCGCGCTTCACTGATCACACTCATTGAAGAAGAGCTTGAGGAGGAAGACGATGCCTTGCTAGTAGCGAAGGCTCGACTGCTGGGTGCGATGGCTATGAGCATATATCTGGACCACGTTGGTAGGATTATCAAGGCACAGGCTTTGACGACGCACTTTACCAAGTATTCCATACTTGCACTGAACGCGGTCCTATTGGACGCCGCTGGTGTCTTATCGGAAGGCGGGTTTGCGGACGATGCAGCCAAGGTTATTTGTCGCGGTCTGGCAGATCGAGAGGTGCGTACATTCTAGCCGTCAACCCCCCGCGATTTCAGATGGCAGAAAAGTTAATCAAGTTGAGATATATCTGACGATCCGATGTACTGCAGCCGTTTATTTCGGATAACAGCGCACTGGCAGCGGGAAAGTTTCTCCTCTCGGATGAGATGCACAAGTCGTTCGAGACGTCTAAGACGCTATTCGAGAATCTCGCGTCTGCGATCAAGGCGCCCAATAGCAACTCGACAGACTGCAAGCGTCTCTCTCTCGTCGTCCTGCGAACCGTCGGTCGACTACATTATGAAATGGTGAAACCACACCTTGCGCTGCTCGCGCCGGTCGTATTCGGCAACGTGAGGGACTCGATCATCCCTGTCAAGTTGAGCGCAGAGCAGGCGTTCTTGTCGATATTCCGAACAGTCGACGAAGGCGATGCGATTTTTGAAGTATGTCCCACCATCCATCCTTCCATATATCGTCTTTATCCTCCTCTTTCTCGGGGGTTCAGTGTGTGTGTGTATGCGCGTACATGCTAATATGTTCCCCGCTTTATAAAGAAATACATCACAACAGTCGAGGGTGGCCAGAAGCGCCTGATGCAAGACTGGTACAAGCGGGTTGCGATGAAACTAGCAGCAGCAGAAAGAGAGCGTAACGACGCCGGTGGAAGCTCGTTAGGGTTGAACAGTGACGAGGAGGACGACTATAAGGAGATCATGAGCGTTGGGAAGGGTGATTTGGAAGAGTGGGTTAGTGCTGACTAGAGGGTGGAGGGGAAAGAGGGGTCTCAGACCCCCGCCATTACAACCAATCATGGCGGCGTGCAGGCTATATCTCGTTTGCTAGCCGGGCCGCACTGTCTGGTTTAGATTAAGTGGTGCCGTCTACTGTTACTTCTTTCTTTGTACTTATCTTATCTGCGCTGATCGATAAATATCATAAAAAGGTGGTGAGGGTTGGTGTGGTACATATTTTGTCATAATGAATCGAAGTCACTTTTTGGAAGATATATAGTGTATAAGTCTAGCTGTAGCCAAAGGAAAATGTCTATGGATGATATACCGTATCAGTAATCGACAGGATTCGATGACCTACAATGCACGCGCCCTCACCCATAATCTAAACCAGGCCATGCGATATTATACACAAGACAAGAACGCCTAACATGCCGAATGTAATACAGTTGAATCAACACACGAAGAGTACCCCAAGTATCATACAATAACCCGCACTACCCTGTCACAAGTACCATCTACTGCTTCTTCATCATATCCACCAATGACAACTGAGTAGCTGCCGACTTGACGCTCTTACAGCCCGCCAAGGTCCCCTGCCTCGCCTCACGCAGCGGAGCCACGGGGAACTTTGTCTCCGCTAGTCTCCGGCCGTTTTTCATCGACGCAAGCGCCCAGTCGACGCTTACATAGTGGATTTTCGACCTTACCCGCCCCTTCATCTCTAGCTCGACCTTTCTGCTCGCGAGAATCGCAGGACCGGATGAGGTTATCGTAGCTTTCGAGACGGAGGTTTGTCCAACGCTAGTGCTCGAAGTGCTAGCGGACGTCGTGCTGCTGGTGCCTACGGAGGATGGAGGCGTAGATGTAAAGGGAGGTTGGGACTGCGAGGAGGCGAGGAGCGACGGGGCGGAGGGATCGGTGAGGATGACATGAGTGACTTGGCGCCGGGCGAGGTGGTAGGAGACTTTGGCGCCGTGAGCTGTGAGAAGGCGCTTGAGTTCGACGTCTGAGATGCCGGAGAGGGCGGTGTTTCCGTTGATGTAGACTGTGCAGTTGCTGAAGATTTGTTTGGCCGGTGAGCTACCGCTGCTGATGCTGGCGATATTGAAGGCTGGCACTTGCGTTGCTGCTGTTGGGACGTTAGTCTGGGTAGGTGTAGACGGTATACATGGGCTGCCGATTGAGGGTAAGGTTGATAAGTATGGAGACTGTGAGGGTTCAACATACCAGAGCTAGGAATGCTGGAGCTGGAGCTAGAGCTGCCGGCGATACTTGAGACTGCAGCGTGATTGGCAGCCATCTCACCTAGCTTCCGCTTCGTGCCAATCACAGAGCCCGTGTTCGCGAACTGGGCTTTCAGCTTGCGGTTCCGGTCGTCCCTCCAGCCGGTCGTTCCGGAGCCGCCATCCTCGCGGATCTGGTGGCCTGTTGCAGAGCTGACGTAGACATCTGTGGGTCTATCGGATCGGGTGGAGGCTATCTCGATGAGCTTTCTCTTGAGTGTAGCGCCTTTGAGGGATGTTGGTGGAGGCATCGAACGATCGCGATAGCACGTGCCGTCGCGACTCTGCTATGCCGCTTAGTAGACTTTTACAGAACACTCGGTCGGCGCGATACAAGTGGCCGGCAATATGTAAGTATTTCAGGATCCAAAAGTCGTTGATGGTGTTTAAGATTCTTAGTACTGCATTCGGAGATTGTATGTATGTAGGTACGCAGGCTGTGACTCGGCGGTGCTCGCGTTCAGCGGTAGATGTTGGGAGTCACGATTCCGAGCTGGCGAAGGAGGAAGGCCTGCGGACGGATTTTGTCTCAGCACGCGTCAGGATTACGCATTTGCGAACGGCACATGCTTGCTAGATGCGGTGAGTTTTTTGTTACCATGCTCGCTATTATAAATATTAGTGTATATTTTGTTCATGGAGACGTAAACTTTATGCGTAGAAATCGCCGGAACGGGTTGCATTTCTTCGCTTTCGTTTCCCAAGTAACGTTCTTTGATAATTAGGGTTTCAACTCCATATAATTTCGAGAATGGTACACTATATAGATATGAATTTCATATGTTTAAATGATATTTAAATTTATAATCCACGACCGGGTCGGATGTCATGTCGGGTCGCGATCGGTCGGTGCCATGATGCTCAAGCCAGTATACCGTCGACGGATCCGGATATAAGCATGCGTACGTGCAGGTGCCGTATTGTGCCAGGTTAGACCTCCGCAACCGACTCGACTCCAGTCGAATGGAAGACAGTATATCTCTTATCCCCGATGCATAAGTATGTATAGCACGCTGTCGTATATACGCAGTGATTGTAGATGCATATGTGCATATGCGCACGCAAGCAGCAAGTGCATGTAACGTACGTACGTACGCTGGCATCGGAGAATATTTTGGCTATAGATGCCGACCGGGTTTTCCATCGACAGACAGTTGTCGAGCGTCTACATACATACGTCGACATACATGTACATTACATTGCATTTTGTTGCATGGTCTAGAGGCATAGCCTGTCTACGTATTTTACGTAGAGCTATTTTTTTATCTATCATCCTTGTATAGAGGCAATTTTTATCTATCGCTGTACTACCTGACTTCACGACGGCGTAGAGCGTGCGGTGTCAACGCAGAGGCTATGTGTTGCACCAGCTACCAATTCCACTTCCACAGTGTATTTTTGGCTGTCAGCTACTCTATCTATCTATCTTTACCTTCTATCGATATATATTGGCATCTATACATCGCGAGCACTTTGGCCGCGGAGGCGACGGAATCCATTGTCCTAGTAGCGTTTCGGGTGCTGTCAGCTCAGCGTGCCGTGCCGGTCGCTCCCCGCTTATGGGATTTCTTAGGTAAGACGAGCTGGCGGACGCTGGTTTAATTGGTGCTACAGCTATATGAGTCTGAACATTGAATATCGATATACATAAATATCCCATCGACGGACATACATATATTGATACATCGCGAGCTCCTCGTCTGGCGTCCCCATGGGGTATAGACCACCGCTTACAAATTTAGACAGTAATCTATCGTGCATGCAGCGACGGTATATTATTAACTTGGCTGCGATATAATATCAGTACATACAGATATCTGCTGCGCAGCGCACACAGCTGACTTATCACAAGGTTAACCGACGGGCGATGCAGCACGCAGTACCACAGCCACAAAAATAGATGTAAGCACACACACTCTCTCTTCGCGACGATAAACAAGAAAACAAGAAAAGAAAACTCTAAAGCTTAGCCATGCAGCGCAGATGCAGCGCGGGTTGCACATACATACCCACATACAAGCCATACGTACACTCAGTCCTGGGTTTACTATTATAATTTATATTACAATGCAGCAATGTAATGCAGGCAGCGCGGAACCGATATCGATAACGTACGCTACGCGCACCTAGCTGCAGAATCTGAAGCCGACATGGAATCCCGCTGTTTCGACGCTGCATGAGGCAGCGCACTACGGATGGGATGGGACGCCGTGCGCACATCCGGGCTTCCCTTCCTTACCTCGCGCGAAGGCCCTGACCTTACTGTTGGAGGTAGGTCGGCTCGCTCGCCTAAGCAATATACTAGCTAGTGAGTACACACGCACATACATACGCACGCACTTATGTATGTACGAAGCACATCTGAGGGTTGAGCTAGCTGGAAGCAACATGCAGTGTCTTACGCCGCAGCCGTGGGATGAGTAAACTTGTACTTGCGCTGGCTCGTACAGTACTTGTACCTGTACCTGTACTCGTACCGTAGCTGCACAGCGTCCTGCATGGCGTTCGGAGAAAAATACATCCACCATATCGGCCGATGGGCTTACGGTACCTGCGTCGCCATGAAACAGCGATGATGCATGCACCGCGCATATCGAATTTTAGTCCATGGTGTTTTGAAACTTTGCCGTATTCTTTTCTAGCTTCCAAGTATACTAAGAAATAGACGCAGACGGGAAGACGCATGCAGCAGCGCTGAGTGAGTGAGTATGTACCAGGGTGCATCGCGCAGCATTCACGCCTTCGAGGCGCACTCGATGCGTTATCATATTCGTGGAAAAGTCCGTGATATGATCTGCAAAATGTTGTTCGGATTCACGACGATTGGATCAATCTTCGCCATGAAACAAAACCTTCGTGGTGGCCTACGCCCCCGGACCCGAATACGGCTGACTAAGTGCATCAGACAAAGCGGCTGACACCGTTGCGCGCTATTGATAGAAAATGTTGAAACACAAGCCGTCCGGGCCAGAACTTGCCGTCCCGTCGATATACATCTCGACTGTACACACACACTCACTCACACACATTCCGCGCACATTCTCTGCGATGCGTGTTCATGTTGTCTATCCACCCATCCATCCCAAGGCTGACGGTACGGAATTGAATCAAATCGCAGCACGTGGACATGTCGTCCGTTGTCCACCCCCCGTCTGTAACAGTTAACCCCTGGCAATGGGACGTCGTTCCAATCGCAGGACGGGATTCTGGAAATGACATCGCCAGGAAGCGCTGCCTAGTGTTTGCTCTTTCCCCAGCGGGTCGTTGGAACGCAAGGCACAGTACTGCCATCCATCCACCCATCCATCCCGTCATCAATACCCGGTCAGCGAGCGCGAACAGCTCGAAGAACCTGGTCCCTCTGCGCTATCACATCACCTCACATGCACGTACTGAAAAGGTTAATAGTTATAGGCTGATATAGTGGCAAAAGGAAGGAAGGGATGAAGGAAGGGAGGGTTGGGCAGCGATGCACGGACGGAGATTGGATCCGGGTCCCGGACCCTGGATCTTCCCACGATTTGAATACTACACACACCACCAAGAAAGTCAGAATTGCACTAAGCGCAGTGAGTAAGAAGCATGCAATTGTGATATCTTTTCCGGTACCTGCGTCAACTGACGCAGGATGCAATATTTGCGAGGGAAGGGGAGAGGTTAATCTCAAGCCGAGTCTCAACCGAATTGACTAATCCTTATGAAAAAATTGCTAATTGATGGTGCGGTACGGCGGTCTGGGCCTGAGACAGACAGACATGCGCACAGAAAGGCGGACTGCGACCCGGGGCCGCAGTCGGACATGCTGCAGCCAGCTGGAAAGTACGAGGATGCAGCACTAAGAAGAAGAATTTTTCTGAACTTTCCATCGGTCCCTGAAGTAGTGGGCCCGCGATCATCACAAGACCGAAACGAGCCGACGGGGTGGTGCGCTGCGGTGCATGTGCATGCAGCGCTGTAGGTCTCGCCTCTCGCGCCAGTTCCTCCTTCCAGATGCAATTTAGAGAAAGCATAAACCGCGCGTTAAGGCTGCCTTGGCTCGCCCTCAGTCGATATGTACTGTATATGTATGCGGGACCCCTGGTATAAAGTCGTGATTGCATATATGCATACATCTTGTACCTGCGCCGACCTCGAAGTTCGAAGGAAGGAAGGAATTCGGAAGGAAGCATAGAACTTCTGCGGTTGTGCGTCGAAGTTAGGAACCAGCTGGCAATGCGATGGATTGGCACGGCATGCCATCCACAGCACAGATGGCGCGCCGGCTGGAAATTAGACTATGTAATGGCAGCAAGGGTCCGTTAGTACATTATAGCTCTCCAGTGACCGACCCAGCTCATGCAAGGGCGGGAATGCGGGATTGTATCATCTCATCATAATTCGAGGCCAAGTGCGGTTGAAAAGGGCTCGAACGAAACCGTTCGTTCAGCTCCAACGCCCAGCGCCGTCCGCCAGCGGAGGATACACAACACATCCTCCCGCCATCCGGGGCGCCTCTTCGGGCTATCGCGGAGGTTTTTGTATCGAAATCTCGACGGCGCCTCCGAGGTATTATACTGCTAATATAGTCGGTATACTTGTACTAACCGCATAGTGCGAGTAGCAGGAGGAGTACGAGTAGAGTATGAGTGCGGTTCAGATGTGTTGCCGATTAAGTAATATAATATTTGTGTATATGTGCGGTAGACGTATCAATATATACATACATTATCGATATCGGTATATCGTGGATACTGCTGGTGATATTAATCTATTACAGATAACGTCTGTACATATGTATAGCGGCTGCAGTATACATACATACCGTTTGATAGCGATAATGGCTGCAATCAATTCGATTCGACGTCGACACATGAGGGGCTTCAGAGGCTGCACATCGTATTCGAGTCTCTTAATTCTCCTTCCGACCACTGCATGTATGTATGTACGTGCGTGTAAGTACGTTCATGTACTGCATGCATGTGTACATGTCCAGCACACCGTCGGATGGTATTTCCGCGGATTGAATTGACAGGAAACCACCCTCACGAAAATTAAACGCAGAAACACCTTAGAAGGAAGTCCCAGTCTGCTGCCTCAGAATTATTTTCCTTCGCAGAAATATACTAGTAGGTACTAGTCTGGAGCTTGAATTGACGGAGCTTTTGGCCTCCGTTGCGCAAGGCTGGGGCTCGCTAGCGACGTTCGCCATCTGTTGCCTAAATGAAGCTACTGCCGAGCCGTCTTTTTTTCTTTTCTAAATTTTGCCCAGCGTCAGCTGCGTGGGACATAGCAAGACAATTAGCCGGGTTCGGTGGCCAATCACCTCGACGCTCCGGCTCGACGCTGCTGGCGAGAGGGAAACGACTGGCTGGACGATAAACGTCGAGTCTGAGTTTCGTACAAGTGTTTTACGGGGATCCTAACCTCCTTCACGTTGCGCATGGCGAAAAGAATATTAATTTCTTCACAGCAAGTTGCTCATGTCGTCTGTGGATGGATTTCTGAATCCCGGTCGGCTGACAGCAAACGTGCCCCCCCTTTACGAAATACATCCCGCTTGTTTCTTTTTTGATAATCAAGTTGGCTGCGCTGGCTGGCTGGCTGGCTAGCTGGCGGGTGAGGGAAAAAAACTTGCGTGCATGTTCCCCCCGCCATTTGATTTGCAGGATGCAAGTCTCTGAGCGGTCCGCTGTTGCATAAGTCTCTGATCGCGTATGCAGCAAGGTACAATGCGCATACATGTCTGTCATGTCCGGTGCTGTGTACATGTATGTCATGTAATGTACAGACCGTTGTACCCCTCCCTTACATACATCGAGCTACAGCCTGCACCACCGCTGCTACCAGTGCTACAAAGAATAAACTGGTACACACCGATAGACAGACAGCAGAAGGATAAGCTGGCTGGAGCTGCTTTATCGGCCGGTTGGACGGTAGGGAGCAAGGATGCGGTACGTGGAGGTACATGGCGTGTACCTACCTCTTACCCTTGTCGATACAACGTGAAGGTACCGTTTATGTGCACCACATCCTGTGGAAGATGTCTGGCCGAGCTAGCTAGCTATCCGGATGTGTGCACGCGGATGTACCTACGTATTGTATTGTACATTATCCTGATGTTTGTATCCTGACGTTTGTTTGGATGTGTGTATGTACGTTTCCTTTGACTGGCCGTCCGTCCAACCTCCACTACATGCTTCCGGCTGGAGGATAGGTGTTTTACATGAGCCTTGATGTATGTGTAAACATGTCGGTAGGTTAACGACGGAAATGTTGTGTCGTAGGATTCTTGATTCCGATTTTGTTAGAGCATGATCCATGATGCCGCCGCCCACATGATGGACGGGAATTAAGGTTGCTTGCACACGCATCCACGCACGCACGCACGCACAGAATCACAGCGCGGGTGCGTGGACGGGAGCAAACAGATGGATGGGTGGAAGGATGGAAGGATGGATGGATGGACGGGAAAAAGAAAAATGCATATCACAAAGTGTACAAGCAGTTGGCATGGATCAATCCAATGGTTTTGTTGGAGAGTACATACATTTGTACGTACGAGTGTGTGGTAACACACTCTTATATCATATATCCGTTAACCACAGAATGCAATGACCGAGCGACCTACCGAAGAACAGATAGATGAACCTGCTCGAGCTCAGAGCTACTTAGCACAAGCAACAAGCTATACGAATGAAAATGAACAAACTGAAGCCTCGAAAAGTTTAATACCCTCGCCAGATTTATCTCGAATGGGACAAAAAAGACAAGGCCGGCCGGGGTAAAGGCAGGCGTTGGAGGCTGGAACAAGGAAGGGCAAGGCCAGGCTCGCAAGCATGCGAACGCACATCGCCGCGGGTCTTAGCTTTGTGGCACCGCTGGCCGCCGGCCGTCGTTCCCTGGCTGGGGGTCCTGTCTTGACGATAGCAATACCGTGAATCGAAGAAGAGGGGATTGATATCAAAGATGACAAATGGGTTCGACAAAGGGTGACAATATAATCGCTCAATCGAAAGGATACGGAAGGGCATCGTGTCCTACCACAGGCTTGTGTCACTCGGCTAGCTGGCTGCGAGGGGACTAGCTGGCCTCTTTGTCCTGTCCGTTGTTCCTTTCCTCGTCCTTCCGATGGAGTGCACAATACGGAGGACTTACCAAGTACTCTATACTACATGTAGAGAGAGAGAGCCCTTGGTCGAGTGCATCCGCCCGCGGGATGGTATATCTGCTATCCATTCATGGGTGGTTTCGCTCTTTCGCAATGTAAGCAGAATCGCGTCAGCCCTTACACTTTTTTCCCTCTTAATTGCCAGATGCTATCGTCTTTTCTTATTCTTGGACCTTCAAGGGAACAGAATTGGGAAAGAAGAAAGTAAAAAAAAAGATTCCAGCTGGTCAGTTCTGAAACGTAGAAGGCCCCTGAATGGGTGCCACCGAGCAAAAACGCTCCTCAGGTGACTACTTCCTTCTGGAAGATCTCACTCATCGCGACTGAGGTGTCCACAATTGTCGTCCAAGTCGTCGCTGGGAAGAAGAAAAGAGAGCATCGTGAAAGACGATGGCGGGAAAAAGAAACCATGCGAGAGTGTGTGGACTTAGATACAAAAGTAGCTAGCCAGGCCCCATGAGCTGCATAGACGTGGTCGCAGCTCATTGGCCACGCCAGCCGAACCTTCTTCGGTGCGGCGTTGCTTTTGCCGGTTGTGTTGTTTTGCTTGCTTTTTCCCCTTCCATCGGATCGTAGGAGGAAGAGGAATAGCACTTCGTAGCAGCATGGGGGCCAAGCCGATTGACTCCAGACACCCTCACTCAGCAAAGACACCACCCATCACGATAAGAATAGCACCCCGTTCGGGCAAGCGGCAGACAAAGACGTATCCTGAGGGAACTCTGTTCTGTCACCGAGTAAACATCCAGTCAAGAATGACGAGGTTGACGTTAATGCTCGTGTTAATATCGGGAAGCCCGCCGGGCTGGGACGACGATATTGGATAAGATGGCCCTCGAGCTCGCCGATTGGATTGGTTTCAACAAACGAACCGGCCGTCAGTTCACGCCCGGATATACCGCGCTGTTGAAAACAGATGGCAGGGTCATCATGCTGCTGCCAATTGCCTGGTTGATCACTCGCATTCACACATGGCGGACGACGACGTTCGTCCAAAGAATGGAGACCGGACGACAAACCGCTTTCCCAGTACCTCGTGAGTGAAAGAACGAAAGAAAACAGCCGCCTGAAAGCAAGCACAAAGTACTTCGTACCGATAGCTCACATTACCTAGGTACACGTTCTCCAGGTATGTAGTTGGAGTGCCATTTTGACATCGGAGCAAACCACGTCCGAGGCAAAACATTAAAATAGCATCCGCCATGCCCGCCCCGATCGCAGGCCGTTTCGTCATTGGCGGGCGATGCTGCAGCAGTGCGCTGGCAGGATGGGGCTTCTTATCCCCGCCCCTGCCTGCCTTGCATGCACTCCTCCATCTTGATCTCATTAACCTCCATTACCTTTGTGTGTCCGGCCCATGCTTACTTTTGTTCGTCTGCTCAAACGAGCTAGCAGCCTGTCTCCCGGGTCTTCCTGCCTCTGCTGGGTGGGTGCGCTGGAGGTGCTCCCTTCCTTCTCCGCTGTCTCTGGCTGGCTGGCTGCTCGGGCTAGCGAACAAGCTTGGTCCTTGCTGTTCCTTACCGAACAATGCACGATAACTCGCAGAAAAAGGTACATCGCACATACATCATGTATGGATGGAGCTCGATGACATTGCTTCCGTCGACGCACCACATTATACATACATACAAACACTTGGTTGGTACGCTCATCCGTTCAATTAGTCTGTGCAGTAGGTATGTGCGTCCGGTATACTTATACATTCTGGATGGAGCCAACAAACAAGACATCAAAAGACACACCATCGACAAGCAAACAGACGACGGACAGGGTACTTGGGGTACTAAACACAAGTATCGTCGGCTTTGCTCCCCGCTAGTGCTGGTGTGGACCGACCGACCGACCGACTTGCCTACCCGCTGCACATTCATGCGTGGCTCAAGCTAGACTAGACAGACCCTCCTCTCCGTCCAAGCGACGATGATCAAACGAACGAGCAGAAAACAAATGGCTTCTTCTTCTGCTTCTTCTCCATCGAACTAGTATACGAAGTACGTACATCCGTCTTGAGCTTGTCGCCAGCCTGCTCGTTGCAGCTGGTCGACGAACGAACGAGCGACCGTGCAGGCGTTGATACGTTTTGAGCAAGTCTGCCTCTCGCAGCTCCGTCGGACGGTGTGAAACGTCCGCAACGGAGTGTTTTAGACGCGCGCACAGATGTAACTTGCACCAGCGTATTCCTCGCTCCCTCACTCGCTGCTCTTGCTCTCTCGCAATTGTCGGGTGTAAGTGGGGCCCTCGTGCGACCACGCCCGCCTCCGGCTTCCCTGCTCTGTCTGTCCGTCTGCTTGCTCCAGACTTGTACTAAATACTCGGCGGAGGGCGACCAGCCGACTCTTGCAGCAGACAGTAGGAAAGAATAAGCTGAGCGGCTAATAATGGAGGACGACGACAGACGGACAGCACACCGAAGAGGTCGGTCGGTCGTAAGAATAGAAACTGTCCAGCACTGGAAGCTTTTGCCTGATTGGGTCGGACGGCGGTCAGGCCTTGACACAGGCTAACGAACTTGCCTTGATGAGAAAGCATCGAAAGAATAAGTAAAAATAAGAAAGAAGTGGACGCGTGCTTGCGTGCACGCTAGCGAGGGAACAAAAAAAGTGGATTATATCATTCGTATGATCATCCTAACTTTTTCGTTCATTTTTATTATTTTATTTTTCCCGTTATGAAAAAATGTTGGCGCGTGGGTCAATGCCAGCCAGCCAGCCAGCCGGCAATAGTGAATTCAATTCGCAAGCTGGGTGCGTGGGGAAGCAATAAACTAGCTGTGCAGCTAGTCGAGCTACTTGCAGCTAGCCTGGCAGCTTGCCTGGGCGCGAGCTCGCGAACGAAGCAGGGCAGCAGCAGCAGCGCGGTTTGACAGATTCCTCTTAGTTTTAGATTTCGTTTTTTTTACAGCTCGTTGTTTTTTTATCGATATCGCTATCAAAATCAATATGCATCCGATCCTGATCCATGTCCTAGGACACGAAATTAAGAAGACGAAAAGAAGAAACCCAAGCCGGGCGATACCTCTGTCGGTATGTTGGAAGGTCGGTCAAGTAATGTGAACAATTCGGCACCGAGACGGTTACCGGCTTGGCCGGCCGGCCGGCTAGCAGGGCCTCGGCCTGACTTAATAATATCTTAGACTATGAACTATCGCAAATTTGCAGAGTCGAAGGAGAACGACTGAACGCGAAGGCAAAATCCCTATAACTGCTATTCGCCTGCCGTATTTGTCCGAGGGATCGAGCGAGCGCTTGCCCCCAGACTAGCTGGGCCCGAATCCTACTTGCTTGCACTATACCTGATTTCCGCAATTTCGAAATTTGCGTACGCGGAACATTCATCAATTCTCGGTCGACGGCGACGGCGACAGCAGATGGACGATTGATTGATTGATTGATAGATTGATCCATTGATTAACTTTGCAATGATATAATTCCAGAATTAATTAATTGACCAGGAGGTTGACTGATCAAGGCAAGCAAGCTAGCGCGATATGAGATAATAATAACGTTTCGAAAGATTGATTGATCATACGGGTTATTAATATTATTTTTTGATTCCATTCCATTGCAACCCTTCCGGAAGCCTGCAAGCTGCAACTTTTGCTGCTGTGCCGCCGCCGTGCACCCGTCAGCAAACACCAACTGCACATCCTTCCAAGTAGCTTGGTACATTACTTGCTGTAAAGTTGTTTATCGATCCACACCTCGAGCTCTGCCTCGCTCCCTGCAATTCGGTTGGAATCCCAAGGAGAAGGTAGCAAGTTTCTGTGCGGAGGTATGGGGTACCGGCGGTCAGGTTCATTTTTGGCAATGCAGGCCGCCCGGCCGACGCGACCCGCTCAGCTCAGATGTTAAACTGGGGAAAGCAAGGCATGTGTGCACATGTGTTCAGACAGATGGTACTTGTAGATAAACTTATGTGCTAAAGAAAGAAAAGAGTATGTGCGATTGTTTCGCGATGGTTTGATGCGCATCTTACCTCATTTTTCAGAAGGACGGATGTATGTCTGTATATGCGATGTAGTGTACCTACATTTGATAGATGTGCCGTACGTACATACAGACACACATGCGTCCACAGATGCGATGCCGTGTTAGAAATTCTCCTAGGATTGTATCTATCTATCTATCGGACCGTGTCGGTAACTAACGTTACTAGCCAACTTGCCTAGCTACTAGACGTAACTCGGCTTAGTACACATACAGTCTAGACTCGACTGCGTTATCGTAGATCGTCTGTTTTATTTCGTGGAGCTACGGGTACTGTACTATACTGTACTTCCCTTTTTGTTTTTTTATTTTTTCCCCGTAGGAGGTATACTAACGTATGTACCGGACGGTGAAGGCAGTCCCTTACTCCTACATATATCGTAGCTTGCCCGATCCGCGTTTCGCTGGGCTGCAGGATGGCTTAAACGATGCTGCATGCAGGAAGTAAGGATGGCCAGGCGGATTTTCTCTCTCCCAGCCTTTCTCATTGCGATCGCTCGTTACGACCAGCGGACGGACGTGATGCCATGCGGCTTTGCAGGCACTGCACTGAAGTCTTGTTCACGCAGTACTTTTTACTGGGCACCAAGCCCAAAAAGAAACCCACCCAAGAAGGCAAGGGAAGAAAAAGAAATACAAGTAAAAGAAAGAGAGGGAAAAGTAAAAAAGTAGGAAAAAGGAATTGACCAGCCTCCTCTGTTCGTGCGCCGCCCTTTGCATAATAATTGAGTGAATCGTCGAAGCAGCAGCCGGTACGGTGGGCAAAAAGCAACGATGCGGTGAGGGTACTTGTGACGCTACTGTGCAAAAAGGCTGGCCGACTGCAAGATCAGTTGCTCGCCATCAGTGTTTTACTTTTTTCTGGTTTATTTTTTTCTTTTACTTTTTTGGGGGACTTTTTCTTTTGCTGAGAATCCCAATGCTGGCCAATCCAATCCCAGGTCGCTGAAGGCAGGCCTTGGGGAGCTTTCGGAGGTTGTTTCTGTTGTTTTGAGTGAGCGGTGTGTGTGGGTGCGTTAGTGCAAAAAGCAAAGAACGCAGGTTTACGACTTTACTTTAGTTACAGTAGAGGCTGGCTGGCGGCCGCCCAGGATGGACATGGGGGGGAGGGCAGCATGTCAATATCGCAGGATGAACGAAAAGTCACCAATTTTGAATTTTATATTCAAGAAGAAAAAAAGTCATCGGGCACGTAGCACGAGGAGGCATGTAGCAAGGCGGGTGAGTAGGGTGTAAAAAAAAATCTCGAAGGAGACAACTGATTGATTGCATGGCCTCAAATTTCATTTTACAGTCAAGCCAGAGGTTACAGAAGGATGTCGTTAATTATTGTAAAATGATGTGAAGGAGCTGGTTATTTTATTTTTCAAGCCGCAAGATGAGATCGCGAGGAGGCAAAAAAACAAAAATTATATGAGGATTTCATCAGTTCATCTAGATAAAAAATTTAAAAGATTCACAACATGTAAAGAATAATTTCGTTACGATTACGATGACAGCGAGGGAGGGCTAGAGAGTGCAAGAGAAGGCTTTCAAAGGGTGACTCTATCAGGCGAGGGCGAGGCGGAGAGACTCTGCGAGAGATAGGTAATCAAAATCCGAAATATATCCTCTAACCGTAGAGCGGCTCCAACCAGCCGTATCAAATTTTGGGTCCCCAATCAGACGGAGCCTTTCTGGTAATGGACCATCCTCCTCTGGAAGAGTGAGCCTTTTTGAACTGTCCTGAATTTGCTGGGTACTTGTGCGAGTACAAAAGGCACCTGGGAGTTTTATACTAGCCTAAAGTTTCGAAAACTGGCAGGTCTCAGTCTATTCAAATTCGTCTTAAAGCCTTTTGGCGAGCGTGAGCGCGAGCACACTTTTAACAGAGAGCGAGTGAATGAACGAGTGAACGAGAGAGCTAAGCAAGCAGTTAGTATTAGTTCAAGTCCGAAGTCCGTACGGTTAGCCAGCGCAACTACTACCACCAGCTGGTTATTATTATTATATCGAGGGCCAATTAATTCCTCTTTTACCTTTTTTTCCTTTTCCTACTCTTTACTTTACTTATTTTTTCCCCATCACCGTCCCCGTCATTTATGCTGGCCGGTGATGCTTTTCTGCTGGAGAGAAGCTAAACAGAAATCCTTCAAAGCAACCAAGCTCTCGAAAACTAGCTTCTGTTCTCTTGATCTTTCTTTCTTTTCCCGTTAGGATTAACACTTATTTGCTTCGACGGCGGCGAATTCGAAGAAGCAAAGCAGGAATATCGCCAGACGCAAAAGCAAAAGCAAAGGCAGAGCCCAGAGCCCGAACCTCGAAGGGGAAGCGGGCAGGCAGCTTCCTGCACTCTGCTAGCCCAGCTAACTGCTTACATCCAGACATACATAGACGAGAAGTGGACGTCCTGCAGCAGCACTGCGCATACATTTGCATTCGCATTCATAAGTACGTACATATTAGTACATATTGCTAGCACCCGTACCCTTAATTGATCCTCCCTCCTCCCTCCCTCCCTCGAACAACCTTCCAAGGACCCCTCCTCGCTCCTCACTGCGACTGCTGCTGCTGCTTCTATCACATAACGGCACACACTACTTCTCGCACTTTTCCTCCCGGCTTGCTTGCTGCGTGCTGCTCGTCATTATACTTACTTCCAGACAGCCGCTACTGTACGAACCACGGCCGGTGCAGGGGACTTGTACCTGTACCTTTTTTTTCCACTTTCGATTCGGTTCTCAGTGATCTAGCCGGATTCCCTCCAGCTTCCCGTCTTTCGAGGTCGTCTTCGTCGGTTTTCTCGTCCTCTCTTACTCTCTCTCTCTCTTACACTCCATCTCTCCATCTCATTCTTCTCTTGGGGGAACATTTCTTTTTCCGGAGCACGACCATCTATCCTTTTTACTTTTTTGTATTTTATTATTTTTATTTCTGCGTGTCCCTCGTGTGTGGGCGGAAGCGACGCACCTACACGCACATATCCCATCCATCCATCCATCCAGCAGGTAAGTCGAACAAACTACGCCCGCTTCGAGTCCAGCACCACCAGCACTCACTTCACCTCCTCCACCTTTTACCTCCACCGTCCATCCATCTCGCCCAACTGCGCGGCGCTGCTGCAACTGCGCTGCACTGCACTGCACTGCGCCCTACCCTCCTCCCTCCTCCACCTCCACTTCCTTTTTTTTTTTTTTTTTTTTTTTCCTCATCCACCGCCGCCGCCATATATATAAAAGTATTTAATATTATAGAGGCTGCCGTCTTCAACCTTGCGTGCATGTATCGAGCCCAGCGTTTTCCCTGCGCCTGCATGCTGCTGCCGTTGCTGCTGCTGCTGCTCTCCTCCTCCACCTCCACCTACATCTTCACTCCCTCCGCCGTGTAGTCGCTTTTTCTTTTACTATACCGCTTAGCATCATATTCTTATATGGCATGCACGCCGCCCTGCCCTGCTCCGGTTTAAACACTTTTGTTTTTTAGGCCTTTCCTCTTTTTTCGCTTTGATACCGTTGTTTTATCATTGTAGTTGGCTGCGATATCAATCTCGCGGGCTCTCGTTCCACTCTTTCATCTCTTCCCCTCTGCACATCTATCTCTCCACCATCACCACTACCACCGCCCAGGGAAGCTATCGTCAAGTCGACGGATTAAGACCCGCGTCTTTCCCACTCGCTTGATCGATCGAACGTGTGTCCCTTATCCTTTTTTCCCCCATCTTTATTTTTATACATTACTATTATTCTATTTTATTTGTCCACTTCTCTTCTCCAAACCTGTAATTTTGTATCATTGGACATTTTTTTCTTTTCTTTCCTGTTACCTCTTGGACAAATCATCCCTGTAGATTCGCCCCAGCTGTACGCTTGACTTTCTTCCTCCCTAACAGCGCTTGCTGGTCTGTCTCTCTCTCTCTCTTATTCTCGCTCTCCAGCTAGCTGACCACGGTCCTTTCCTCTGTCATCTGCGTCTGTCTGTCTGCAGTCTTCCCCTCCCCGCCATCTTAATTTAATCCCCCCCAAAGGCCCTTGAACCCTCGATCTTGGAATAGCCTCCCCCTCCATCCTCCGTCCGTCCATTCACCCCATCCATCCTCGGCGCCTCGGATCCTGAATAGTCGCTGTAGTCTTTTTTCTTGCATGGTTAGCTGTGGCTTACGTTTGCGCCTTGTCCAACGGTATTCAGCCCGAGCTGTATCAGTAACTTAGTCCTTCCCTCTCGTCAAACAGCAAACAGAAAAAAAACGAACGAACGAACGAACGAACGAACAAGGTCCCCGTCGGAACCACTCGGCGCCAGAACTAAAGAAAGAAAAAAAACTTCTGATCCGCCAACGAGTCGACCTCCTTCACTCTCCACCCCATCGACAGACAGAACACCCATCGCGATCCTCTGCGAGCGAGCGACGAATCTGTCAAGTCCAGCTGTCCTGCCTGGATTTGACTTCCCGGAGGCGGGTACGTGCGTTTTTCCATCCTTCCCTTCTGGGGCCTTCTGATGCTGGAGGAAAGCTGGGACCCTAGCGCCTTGCATGCAGCTTTCGAGCTAACATGGCAAACTGCTTGTTCCCGCCAGCTTCATCAATCCTGAGATCGAAGGTCTTTCTGTGAAAGCCCCGCTGCTAATTGGCCAGAACAGCAGTTCTTCTGTGCAGGTTTCTTTGTCCAGTCCGTTCAGGTGAACATCTAGGTTTCCCTCGGTGTCGGCAACTCGCGTCCGCTACCTTGCACGACAACCTGTTTTCTTAAACGACTTGCTCTTTAGGGGAAACGGATCTCTCTCTCTGTCTCTCCCTCTCTCTCTTTTGCTTCGGCTCGGAAGAGTGCCGCGCGATTGCGATTCACCTGGGATCCGGCCCAATCGACGTGTCACTGTTCTTTGGGACGAATACAAGACCTTCATTTTTCTTAGCGATACAGCATTTGCTCGGCGGAACGTGCTATTATCATCTTCCATCTTGATCTCTCCCTCTCTTTCTTCCGTCTTCTCGCCGTACCATACTTTTACTTTTTAACTTCTCTCCATATTTCTTGGTTGGATATTTTTTCTTAGCCCAATTGTTACTCGAGCGTCGGCATCTCACGAACTAAAAAACGGGATTACGGATTCTTCTTTTATACCCTGGCTCATTTTCTTTTTTAACGATACACGAAGGAAACGAGAAAAATACGGCAGGTTTGTTTCCCCCATTTTCGAATCCCTTTTTCTGCGTGGTGTCTTCTTTTCTTTCTCGCACATGATGTGAGGAATTGCGCCTCTCAGATGTGACAGCAGGTGACGGGCAAGGGTAGCTTGCCCCCAGCCACCGACTATCGTCCTTCAAACTCGACGCTTTGAACTCAATATCGCAGTTCGCTGACCATCGTGACAAAAATTGGAACAGGAGTTGGCAGCTAGAAAGTTGTCCATACCCCGAATATCATAGGCCCCGGTAATCTGATTGAGCGTAAGCGCTTTTCAACAGATTTTTTACGACCTTAACTCGCAGGCATCGGTTAGGCTTGCGGCAATCTGTAACATAATCGAACAGCCGGTCGTCTTTCGCATTCGAAAGGCCCCGTTCGCAACCATCTAGACATTTGATTTCGAAGCATCGTCGATTCTTCTTTTTTTCTTTTCCATTATCATTATTATTACTCGGTTCTTTAGCAAGCGAGCGTCCTTTGCTTTGATCTCTGGAATTTTTTTGGTTTTTCTCAAAACTTCTCCTTTACATTCTGCGGGTTTATTTCTTTATATCTCGCCCACCGGATTCAGATCGCGTATCGAGACATCCGGGGCTTGAGACAGGCAGCACACAGCACTACTCTTTCATCGAGAGATCTCTCTAGGACTTTGGAGGATCCTTCAAATACCGGTCGATCTTCACTCCTCGGGTCAATTGTCTGTAAGCAGCATCTCGGGAACACCAGGCTTCACACACGCAAGTCACGATATATGGAACTTCTGGCCATCTAAAGGTTTCACCATTTCCTTTGTGGCCTCGAAATTCCCCCAGATTCCGCCTTACCTACAGGCTCTAGGTCCTTGAGCTCAACCATTTTCTCAAAGACGACGACGACGTTTGGTCTGAAACCAACGGCAGCTTCTTTGGTTCGTACGGATAGTTTCGGCCAGCACCACCCAGGGCAGCAAATGTCTACTACGAGCAGCAAGCTCCCACTTCCTGTACCGGGTCACAGTGCACAATCTGCCCCTGGATCTGTGAGCGGTAAGTCCTAGTATACTATCCAGTGCCTGACACTTTTCTGCTTGTCGAAAAAAAAATACGACGTTCCATTCCATGGCGGCCCGGCTGACAGAATTCTTACTTGTATCCAGCATATTCCACGACGCAGCCTTCGGGATCGCATTACTCGGCTCACCCAGTCACTTCGACACCATTGGCTTCGCAGCCCTACTACTCCCACGACACTTCTGTCGCGCCACAATACCTCGGGATGGATTCCTACAGCCACCAGAGCTACTCGCAGCCGCAGTCGGCGGCTAGCGGACACACTCCCACGTCTGCCGGCGCGCTATCCTACAGCTCGTCGCACATGCCGCCTCCCTACGAGCCGCAGCATACAAGTCAGAGTGCATACGGCCAATTCCCGTACCCGACAACGAGCATGCCGTCCACGCTCTCCTCGAGTGTTTCCACACAGGGCCCCTTCCGGGGTGTCATGACGCCAGGCGCGGGGCCGCTGGTCAGCTCTCGAACGGAATCCAACATGCTTGACACATACAACAAGGCCATCTACCCAGCCACGCCGGACACAACCGGCCAGGTTTGCCCACCCGGCGCTAAGCCGCGGGTTACTGCCACGCTTTGGGAAGACGAGGGCAGCTTGTGCTTCCAGGTTGAGGCCAAGGGCGTTTGTGTTGCACGTCGGGAAGGTACGTCGTCGAGATGCTTTCTTGGGGGGCATGTAGATAGACGATGAACCTTGTGGCCGAGCTGACATTCTTGCACGACAGACAACCACATGATCAACGGCACCAAGCTGCTGAATGTTGCGGGCATGACCCGTGGCCGGCGAGACGGCATTCTTAAGTCCGAGAAGGTCAGGCACGTTGTCAAGATCGGGCCGATGCACCTGAAAGGCGTGTGGTAGGTGCACCATCTTCAGCCTCGTTGGCAATGGTAGCTTTTCTTCAGTGAGTTTATCAAAAAAACTGACAACTGTACAGGATCCCCTTCCAACGAGCACTCGACTTTGCCAACAAGGAAAAGATCACCGAGCTTCTGTATCCTTTGTTCGTGCATAACATTGGCGCTCTGTTGTACCACCCCACCAACTCCACTCGCACTTCCGCCGTGATTCACGCGGCTCGGAGAGAAGGAGGCAATCCGTGGACATCCGTCCCGCCCGCGCTGCCGTCGTCGCTGCCCACTCAGGGTCCCGGCGGGTCTGCGGCCCAGCCCGGCGCTCCCAATGCCCCGACACCGCAGCGACGGTCGACGGATAGCCTTGTCTCCCCTCAGTCTGTATCCAGCGCGGGAACGACGATGGCCAACCAGACCACCACCGCTCTTGTGCCGTCGCATCCCCTCCAGACGCACCGCCCAAGCCTCGAGCGCAGTATCACGTTCCCAACTCCTCCGTCGAGTGCTTCAAGCATCATGATCCCCAATGCTGACTCGCAGTTCTGGCCATCTTCAAACATCGTGCCCGCTAATCAGCCATTGGCACTTGACACTGCCACAATGGCTTCGAGTAGATCGATGCCGGCCACGCCTGCCACTACCCCTCCTGGCGGCGGTCAGCTCCAATCGTACTCTTCGTCGTCCGGTACTTACGGCGATGCCTACAGAAACGTTCCCTCGCAGTCCAACATGGGACGATATCCTGGCGTCTCGCAACAGCCGCAGTATCTCCCCAACGGTAGACCGGCGACAGATATGGGCCCGCCGCAGACGGCCAGGCCCGGGCAGCAGAACCCGTCTTCCCGGCCTTCTTCTAGCCAGAATGATGGTAGAATATCCAATTTAGGTGAATCATCCTCTCTTAGTCATGATGGCGGCAATAGTGCTGAACATGGCGAAGAAGAAGCCGACCACGAAGAGGAGTACACCCACGACAGCAATCTGCAGGGCTACAACGCCTCACGCAGCTCGTACTACCCATCCTCGACGATCCTGCCCAGCGACCATTCCGCCCACCACTCGCCCGAGATCAACGGCGGCACTACGATCAGCGGCACCGATGTTCCGCGGTCCACGTACGACGCATCGAATGTCGCCGTTCCGCGCACCGTTGACACGCCTGGCGCTCGAGCCGCCCCGGATACCGCCGGTCACTGGAACTCCGGCTCCACGTACACCACTTCCCCTCACCTCACTCGTTACGACTCGTATGCCTCCAACGGTGACCGCACATCGGACACACAGTCGAACAGCGGCTCCTACCAAGTTCCGTCGGGAATCGTCTCGCTTCCGACGACGTATGGTGAGCAAGCGCCCAGCATGACCAGCTCGCTCGCTGGCACCAAGCGCGGCCGTGAAGACGATGACGGCCCATCTCGTCCGTCCAGCCGGGCTGGAGACAGCACGGACCCGGACGGGATGGGTATCAAGCGAAGGAAGACCGGTATGCCATCTCCAGCCAGCTCGTTCAACGGCACGAATAACATTCCCCGACGAACAGCGATCCCAACTGGAGTGCAGCAGCGCCGCAGGTAGTCCCTGACGCCTTCCTCCTCTCTCTCCACGCTGAGTCTTGATAGACCGCCATGGCGACATGTGTTCACGACCATCTTTTTCCTTGGGAATCTAATACATACACTCTGGTTCCATCTGCAACGTTCAGCCCAACGTTTTAGATTTGTTTCTTTAATGTCGGATCTCTCGGATTTCCTTGCCTAGTGCTTTTTCTTATGTTTGTGTTTTCGGTGGAACTTATGGGATAACGGTCTTGGTTCTTTGAGTATCTTTACGCAGCGAATGTTTTTGCCTGCATTGCATGTTTGTATTCTTTTGTCTTTTTGCTCTTCCCTTTTCATCTTTCTCTTTCCTTTCTACACTTCTACTTTTCTTGGACGGCACGCTTATCGTGGCGTTCTGATATTGTTAATCATCTCCTTTATCCATACAGGCGTTCTTGACGGTCTTCCATTTCGGGAATTTCTTCGATATGATACCAAAAAGCTCACGCCACAGGTCACTCGCTATTATATATACCCCGCCCACCGAAGCGGAAAAGTCGTCTGCTTCCCCTCGATTCTCAAGCAAGCTTCTCTGCACGCGATTGTACGAATTCTTTCCTGCTTGTTACCAACTCACCGCCTCTCCTCCGCTATATTTATGCGGCATGCATGCGCTCTTTCTTTCTGCACACCGGGAAGAAGGGGGGCGGCAACCGCCATGATGATGACCTGTGCTTTTACAATTCCCGTTGTGTTTCTGCTTGCTTGCTGTTCATTTTTTCCATCCGACATAATCATCCTTACCGAAAACACGTACGGCCGCTGCGAACGAACCGAAACAAAAGTTCCTCCCGCTGGCTCTCTGGACATGCTTGTGCTTCTAGCTCTTTTTCTTTACTGTTGGAAATGTTTAGCGGAATTGATTGTGCTTTGCTTTTTCTTATTCTTCTTTTTTATCGCTACTGTTCTGTTGATACTTTATCGAATCGCATGCATGCATGACTTGTTGCCTCTCTACCTGCCAGCGCAAACACACATACACATCTTCTCGAACGAAAGATCGAAAGACGGAAAGAAAGAAAGAAAGAAAGAAAGAAAGAAAAAAGAAACCCCTCGACAAAAAAAATTATTAACGAATTTTTTTTTATACTATCAAACGCTCGTGTTAGCTTTGCTACTACTGTCTGTCTGTCTGTTTACGCTTGCAAATGAAATCCGAAAGCCATTGCCGCATGTTGAGACGTACGCTTATCCTTCCCATTTTTCTACAACTTACTACTACTTTATATCCTTCTTTTTTCTTTTACTATCATTCTTCTACGTTTTTTATTTTTTATCATTCTGTTAAAACGCATGCAGCTGATTTTGATGATTATGATGATGACGAATTCAAATGACATTTGCTGCGCTCATTGCGATCAAAAAAAAGTACACGATCGATTATCACTGCCTCACGCATCTGCAATTAACGTCGACCACGAAATCAACCAACCAACAAATCCAGCCGATACGAACCACCCAGCCAGCGCTCCATATACCCATCCATTCACTTCATGCTGACATGACTTCGACGACGACACGCACGACCTCGAAAAACTACCACGTCACGCACAAACTCAAACGTCAACACAATCTAGCCATTCACCTTATATCCTTACACACTTACACTTACACATACATATACACACACTTCATCCATCCACTCATCCATCCATCCGTCTGCGATATATATCGCCACTATGCTCGTGCTACCTGCCCCTCTTCCCGTCCGTTATCTCTATCGACGAGTCGACCACGTTCGACTTGCATTTAACTTTTTTGGCCACACAAAAGCTGTAGGTGACGAATCGACGGCCTGGCGAATCGGTGCATGTTGCTACGTTTTTCGATGTCTGAGGGAGGGGTGGTTCGGGCTTGATTCCGTTGCATGGTTACGTGCATTTGCATGCATGCATGGTTCTACGTACGTGCGTCGGTATACGTTGTTCTTGCCTACATTTGTATTAATTATTGCATGGGGTTTTTTAAAGGGCGGGCGGCGGTAGGGCGGGAAGATGCGAAAAGTCCTGCGATGGTATGGTGATTTTTACGACATTTCTACCTTCTTTTTAATTTTCCTTTTCTTTCTTCGTCGTTATGGTTATGGTTATACAGTGGTTTTAATGGCGGATATCTACTTTTCTCGATTGTTTTACTAGTCATTTTTTATTTTATTTTCAAGAGTTCGAGCGATGCATGCGGTTTTGTTTTGCGTGTAGCATAGCTATATTAACGATCGTGATAGTGTAATGAATGACATGATAGATTCAAATAAAATATGGAGATGCCTATTCTGTAGACGAGACGAGACGATGTCTCATGTCACGGTCACGGCTATCGATAGCTAGCGAATTGCAACATCCGCGCAACTCGCGCTTGTACCAGTACGCTACATCGAGCTCGAGCTCAGTGCACCGGTTCGCGAATTCGAGCTCGCCAATCGAATCGCAACATCGTTTTCCTCAAACCGAGTCGACCGGAACTCGTAGCGAATACGAATGGCATTAAAATCGTTACCCCCAGCTGCATATCCTATTTAGGTACCGACCTACATACATACAGTAATGTACCTAGCTGCCTCCGAGCTAGGTAAGTGCCCAAGCTGGACAGCTAGCTCGAGCTGCATTGTCCGCGGGGATGCATTTCGAATATTCTCGCAATCGAAACGAGTAATAATTGACAAAAACGACGTTAGCTTTAGGCAAAAGCAGCAGACCCCGCGAAGGAAACCTATTCGACAGAGCTACCTAGTACGATTGTACATACGCTGTAAGTATGTACGTACAGACGTACAGCGGGCGAGCGAGCGCTGCAGCGTATTATATGCATGCATGCACGCCTGCATGCATTGCATGATCGAGCAAGCAGCTAGGGAGGAAGCAAGCAAGCAAGCAGGCAGGCAAGGCAAGGCAGCAAGCGGCCGCGGGCTCGGCTGTAATGTAATGTATGTTGGATGTATGTATGTAACAGACAAGGCTACGTACATGTACAGTTAGGATGTATGTATACTAGTATGTTCGTCCAATATTACATACAGGAATTAATGCCCTGGAGCGAGCTTGCTAGCCTGGAAGAGTAGGGACGGAGGATTTTGGCTAGCTTGAGTAAGGATGTACAGACAGTGCTCTCCGGGTGGAGTTTTTGGGGTTGCTGTACTTGCCGGCATAATTACACGCCACCAGATGCGTTATGGACATATCTATCCGGACCATGCCCTGAACCTTCTGTAGAAGCACGTTATGTAGGTGTGTACTTCGTACATACAGGCTGGCTGGCAGTCCGTATGCACGCCGTGACCCAACATGCTGGGAATCGAATCACTGCGTCCACGTAGATCTGCAGGAATAGCTGGCAAGCTATAGGATGGCACAGGCGGTGGGAGAATAGACAGTCAGACAGCAAGCAAGCCAGCCTTTTCTCCTCAGTGCGCTGCAGATAGACACCGTTTCGGCGCGCTCGCGGATGCAACTGCCGGATGCGTCCACGCACCGGCGGCGGCGGCGGCGAGACTGATCATGAGATATGGTCACCGCTAGTAGAGCGGTGGGGTGGGGGAAACGGGAAGATTCACCGCCCAAGGGTGAGGCAATTGACTCTTTGTAGACGGTGGTGACCAGTAATGTTGGGAGAAGCATCGACAGTGCGGGCAAGCGACGGTGGTGGGCCTTTGAGACTGTTTTCCTGCCTGCAGGTCGACAGACGACTTCTTGCCGGATCACCTGCCAGTCATAATACAGAGAAAGAATAGAAACTGGAATGGGAAAGATGATGTACAGGCGACGCGTCCCCTCTGCCAGTAGTGGGTGCAGGAGGTGGGAAGAGCGGAGCTTGCGTGCAGTAGTGGAAGCTTAAGAAAGTGAACGTACCCGACGACCCCTCATTCGGTTGCGATGAAAGAAACAAAACAGAAAAATGAAATATGAATACAACATCGAAAAGAAAAATGATAATCTAGTTTGGTTAGTGATGCATTTGACTTTGCCACCGCGACTCCGATTATGAACTCCGAGATGAGGCGAGAAATGGATGTAGATAGACTAGTGCGTCGATGTAGACGGTGGTCTGCAGGGAAGGATGAGAAGCCGATTGGACTTCGAAAGGACTACTAGTCTTCTTCCGACTCTTCTGCCTCTTCCTCTTCCTCTTCCTCTTCCTCCTCGTCTTCGCTTTCCTCCTGTCGCTTTTTGGATTTGGACTTTTTGTCACCCTTGGATTCTGATTTGGGCGCTTTGGACTTTTTCGGAGCGGGGATATCCTCGGCATCGCTATCCTCCTCCTCGTATTTCTGTTTCTCGTCTGCCTCGTCCTCGTCTTCGTCCTCGGCTCCGCTCTCCGCATCTGCGGATTTAGGAGCATCGTGCTTGGCTGCCGTAGTGTAGTTGGGTCTGACGACGCCGGCCGTCGACTTTTGCCCAATGGCCTGCTCGATCGATGGGAGAACCTTGATGAGCTGGTTAAACTGGTCCAGACTCATCGATATTCCCTAGATGATATCCGTCGCTTAAGTTAGCACGCCAGTTTCACCAATAGCAAGCCGTTTATTTGTAGAGTCGTAGTCCCTTCGTAGACGAGGTGTATTTGGGGGGACGAACCTTCTTTCCAGGAAAGTACTTGCCGTCCTTCTCGTAGTACTCGCGGACCGAGACGAGGACGTTGCCTTTGAATTCGGAGACGGTAACGCGCCGTGCCTTGCCGCCGAGCTCCCAGTAGGCGTTACCTTCTTCGTCGGTGTGTCTTGTGCCATCTGGTGCTTTGGTAGTAGCGTTCGACGAGGATGCCGTGGACGGCTTGAAGCGCTTGTGGGTGGAGTCGTCGCCGTCATCGTTGTTGTTATAGGAGCGCTTGAAGGGCTTCTTGGTAAACTTGCCCGTGAATTGACGTTTCGGCGGCATCGCTGAGAGTGTATTAGGGGGCTATATTGTACAGTGTATGCTGTTGGTCGATGTGCTCGGTGATGTGGGTCGCGATGGGAGCGTGGTGGAGCAGTTGAGCGCGCTGCGGACACGCGGACGACACGCGACGAGCAGCGTGGAACGCGCTGACTAAGACACGGCCAAAGACAATGAACGGCGGGCAGGGCGATGAATGGACGCCGACACCGCGACAATCGCAACCAACAGTGCTAGTTCTTCCGTCAGTAGACCATGGTAAACCAAGGCAGGCAAATCTCAGGGATGCCCTTCGTATCATCTCGTACTGGTACTAACATTGCACTGCTTAGGAGGAGAGCGACCATGTGCAGGTTCATCGTCGACCGAGCAAACATCTGCGGTAACCACCATGTCTCGGTCTGCTATGGAAAGAGGCCAATTGCAACCAGCTTGGTGCAGTGTGCTCCTTGCATGCTATTGCATTCTCGCGTGGCCATGATCGATCGGGTACCATTCGCGGTACATTGCTCGGGCTAGCCGGGATTCGTGCTGCTACTTTGGCCTGCCGTCTTGGGCCCAGCCATGCGAGGTTGTTCGTACGGCAGTCAGTTCGGCCACCAGCTCTCGAAGCCTGCTCTGCATCGAGTCCAGATCAGGTCTTCGCAGCTCCAAGGACATGCAATTGGGTTACACCGGCCGGATGTTCGCCGGTTGCAAAAGTTTTCCAGTCGAGATAACGGGCCGTTGGACATCTGCATCTCGCAGAAACTTTCACCCGACGCAAGGTACAAGTGCGACCTGCATTTTGTGTCCGTTGCAACCATCTGCATTTATATCCACAACTCCAGGGTGGCGAAGGGGGCTGAAATGAACAACTAGCTAAGGATTTTAGTCTTAGGGCTGCGCCGGGTTTGAAACAGCTTCAGGCCCCGCTGGACGACGGGAGCAGTCCTGTTCCGTCTGCTGTGTGCTGTACCGAGTCACATAGCCCTCTCTCCCTTGCATATTTAATATGTCTGTGGGCGGACGCACGCCCGCAGGCACAATAATGTAGAGACGGCTATGTAATGTATGTCTGCGGACGTGCATGTGGGTGTATGTACGAAGCATGCACAGAGGAGCAGACTACCATGGCCACCCGCACGGCAATCTTTTTATCAGGGCAAGCGCATACAGCTGCGAGGCTAGTGTTTGGGGCTGGTTTGTCTGAAGCTGCCCAATCCGGCATGCGAACGGCGTACCTACGGTGTACCTACGGCGTACCTGACAGCAAATGCAATGGAACTGCAGTGCAGTGCAGTGGTGATATGACATGATCTGGAGGCCCGCATCGACGGTGCCGGCACCGTCAAAAGGGAGCAGAGCTGTTTCAGGGTCTCTATACCGCTGGATTGCTCGCAATCGCAGTCGCCGAGACGCCGCCCCCTTTTGCGGCCCTGAGTCGACGGGCAGAGTCTTTCGAGATGAGCCCGGGGGATGCGATTACCACTTAGCCGCCGCGGCCGCGAAGCTGCAATTACGATTCTGCTCGCCCGGGTTGACAGAAGTGGACGGAATTGGCCAAGTCGTGGGCTAGCGATGGAGAATATTTGCGCTGTGATATGTAGCAATGTAGTTAGCGGTCCCTGCCTTCAGGAGTTTGATGAAGACAAGCTGCCAGCACGGGCGCTGCATCCCTGGCTGGCTGGTTGGCTCTGTTGGATAAAGATGCCGAAAGGATGCGTCGGGATGCAATCGGATTTCGATTCAGGGACAGCGAATAAATAAAAAAGAACGGCCTCCTGATGATGAAGCTTCTCAGCCCCTTCTAGAAGAACCAGCCCGGACGATATCATACTTATACAATTAACCTGCCTTCATCTCGGACATCCGACCCTCCGCACAGACTCACTTTGCTTGCCTGTTCCTGTTCCCGACCCTCGAACACCAATTACAATCGCCAGCAGCCAGCTCCTGCATGCTGTATGATATTCGAGCAAGCATCATCTGCATCTCTCCATCGACCAGCCTCCTTTCGCCAGGCCTCGTGCTTCGAATTTGACCTCACAGACTCCGCGACGACGCTACTACGGAGGAAGAAGGGCTTTGTACCTGGACGCTACTGAATTTCCTGCTTTTCGGCTTCGATCTCGACCTCGAATCCGACGACCGGCCCTTCGAATTCGAGTCATCGCCGTCAAAGCACATACACGCACGCTGCCCTCGCTTTGTCCTCTCGGTTCGCCACGAGGGCTCACTCCACGGCCGCATCTCTTCAGTTTCGAGGCCAGCAAGGGCAATCGACAGACCGGCCTCTCCCAGCGACTGCAATATTAGTACTGCTGCTATTAAAATTATATGTTTCCTTATTAACGGCTTAGTTATATTGCTGTTATTCGGCTGCTGCCTCCTGCGCAGGAGCGCCATTTCAAACGGGCTGCCCCCAAACATTGTTACTCTTATTATTCGCATCCGAAAACCCAGATTAACGCTAGCTTGGCTCCGTCTTCTCCCCCCGCGCGCCGGCTGGCTGCTCTCGCCTCTCCTCCTACTCCATCTTACTTACATGTCGTCCACCGCGACGGACCTCCACCACCGACACAAGCCAGCATCATCGGGCACTGGCTCTAAAAGCAAGGCGATGCTGTCTTCCGCCCTGCAGAAGGCCAATACGGCCGTCTTACTCGACAATGCGAACAACATTGAAGGTGCGATGGAGGCTTACAAGGACGCTTGTGCGTTGCTGGGCCATGTCATGATGCGAGCCGGCGTGGACGAGGACCGCAGGAAGCTCATGCAGATTGTAAGAGAATCACTCGACTTTGCTTTGATTTTTATTCTGGGGAATGAAGAAGATGATGTTGCGCTTGGGATGAGGGGCTTCATGCTGTTTTATAACTCTATATGCGCTTGGCGCTTGGTCCATAGCACAACTTGCTGACTGATACTTGCTACTCTGCTTACCTATATAGAGAGAAACGTACGCCCGACGAATAGAAGAGCTCAGGGAGCTTTCGCCCTTATATAGAGTCGATGAAAAGGAGCTACCAGCCCGCCCTATCCAAGACGACACTCTGAGCTTTGAAAGCGACGAAACCGCATCCATTGTATCGCAACCCATGTCTCCACCACACGCCGTCCAGGTCCCTCCGCGCAGGGAATCGCTGCTCCCGGAGTCGATTAACGGTGGAAGCAATGGCGGCAGGGGGCATTCATCGAATGGTAGTATCAGTGCTGGTGGCAGCGGTGGGCCGCGACAGTTTCGGAGAGAGTTCTCTCAGGATGCGCTGATGGAGGAAGAGGAATACATACCTAATTTAAGACCCGTCGAGAGTTATGACGACTTTAGAGGCGCTAGCATGAAGAATGGCTCGCGGACGAGCTACATTATGGGAAGGACGCAGTCGCCGCAGCTGGTCCAAAGGCCGCCTGTGCGGACGTCCGTAGCCATGATGGCACAGCCTAACCTCATCCATATCGAGGCGCGACCAAGATATACCCACAGGAGAGATAGCAGCTTAGGCCGAATCCCGCCGCAGAACTATACACCTCAGGGCCCACCCTCACGCCCGTCTACCGCTCAGGCACATATATATGTGCCTCCTCAGATGCCACCGCCATCCATGCCACCGCCGTCTATGCCACCTCCACAAATCCCAATATCGGCTTCGGTGCACTCCCCTCCGCATGCTCCACCTCCCTCAGCACCACCTCCAGCGATACCCCCAGCGTACCCTCCTCAACAACGAGATGCAGTCCGTCCATCGGTCATCATTCCCTCGAAAACTCCGACGACCCCCTACGTACCTGTGCGGCCGGCGCCGGAACCTCAGCTTAAGGTTATGCAAACTCCGTCGCCGCAGAGACACAGGATGGGGCACTCCAGGGACCCTAGCGAGGCGTCGACATCCTGGTTACACAACTTTGATGACGATGACGGAACGGACTCTCCTACCTCGTCGTTTGGTGCAACGTCACCCGGGAAGTCAGGGATTCCTGTACCTTACCAAAGCAGCGCATACGACAGCGGCTCGGATATGATTGGCGCTGATATCGACGCCGCTGTGGATATGGCGTGGGACGGGTTTAGCTCTGATGCTGATAGCGATTTCGAGGAAGGGGTTGTTATGAGCTACGGGATCAAGAGGCTCACCCAGCAGCCTACGAAATTGACGCATGCGCAGAGCGTGCCCTTGCTGAGACGGAAGTCGATGCTGCAGCAGGAAGAAGAGGAAGAAGCAAGAAGAAGACGAAGACTGGAGGAGGAGGGCTTTGATGCCCGGGACATTCGGAAGACGGTTGTGCTGGCCAGTCAACGGCTGTCAAAGCTGGGCTTGGATATTGATATCGGGCCGAGCTTCGAGGAAAGCTTTGACACAGATTCGCCGCTCGGGAGGGAAAGAGCGCGACGGCAGACTGCTCTCCTGGACCAGGAGTTTAGCCACGACATTGACGATGCGTACATGACTGATGACACCAACAGATCCCAAGGACCTCCTCCGCTGAATTTGGATATCTCGAGAATGATTATTATTGAAGATGCCGAACCGACGCCCGCTCCGAGGGATACTCGACGAAGAAGCTCGAATATCATTCCGACCCTGGACCCGGCTTTCCAACCCATTGTTTCTTCGAAGAGGCTATCGGCTCAGGTGGAAGTGGATTCTAGTGTGAATGGCAATCACGCCTACTATGAGGCAGATGCAGAGGGAGAGCAGATTCGTAGCGACATGACCCGAGTTGCTCAGCTTGGAGAGTTCAAGTTTGACCTGGATGATGCTCACGCAGAAGCTCCGAACGACAAAGAGAATACTGAGCTTTCGCCAACCTCATGGGATGATGAAGGAGATACACTGCCCTTGGAAGACGACACTATCGTTATGATCCCGCCGTCGCTCCCGATAAACCGCAACACCCAAAGGTTCTCTGGTGTATTGGACCGAAGAATGTCTGGCAGACCTTTGTCCGGCCTGGGCCCGTTGACGATCGAAACGAACAACCGACAATCGCGCTTGATAGCCACTTCCTCCGCCCAGGATGAGAAGGATGAAGTGCAGACTGCTTCGACCTTGGCCAATACCGAGGAAGGGAAAGATACCGCGACGCTCGAGACTCCTGCCTGGACTGCATCGCTCCCAACATCAGATCTGTCACCTAGGACGACGGAGCAGAGACTGACGGCCGCAAAGTTGGAGAGAAACCGAAACAGTAGCACGGACGATGGATCGAGCGACCATACTCACATCGAAACCCTTTCGCCGAAGACGAGACAGACCCTCCGAGGAACAGGTGCAGGCGGAATCCTAAGGCAGACTCAGTCTCATGTCAACTTGAAATCCGGGCGGATGGGCAGCTTTCCAGAGAGCGAGCCGTCTCCAGTCAACCATGCACTGCATTCCTCCGCCAGTTCTCAGAACCTGCGCTCCGCAAAATTCCCACCCCGAACACCGATTTCAGGCAATATTACATCTGCCGCTGGTATTCCGACTGGAGGATTCCATCTTTTCGACAACCGTATCCATTCTCCAAGCTCAAGGTCCAATGAAGCCGACTCGTCTCACCCTGCCCCGCTGGATCCTATGCCGACCGAACAACTAGCGAAGACATCTTGGTTGATGCGGAATCTGAACAATACGATCTCGAATCCGCACGGCGGATACCTCTCTGCCAAGCTCTTCGTTCCACGCGAAATCTGGATGATGAAGGGTGTTAAGTTAAAGTGCGTGGATGAGAAAGTTGCCGCCAGCGACAATTTGACACTTGCGCTCAAGAAACTCTCATTGGTGGACAAATCCGATGCCGATCTTTTGCTCAAGGAACTGCAGGAGCTCGAAGCGGTGATGGCAAAGACGGAGGCTCTGCTTTCGAAGAAGCTCGGTAGCGATGTTGGCGCCTCGGGCGCTTCCGCGATGTTCAAGGGAACAGACGTCGATGGCGACTCCATGGGCAACGGCTTCGACTCGAGTACCAGCATGAAGGCGAGCGGCAGTTCGAGTGGCGGCAAGAGTTACTGGAAGAAACTGAGGAGCAAGAACACATCGTCCATCATCTCTAGCAGCAGCAGCTCGTACAATGCGTTACCTAGTGCGAGAAGCCTGGAGAGCTATGCTGAAAACGGTGCTGCAGCCGGCTTCACTGGTGTCGAGGCGGAGAACGGAGAGTATTTCGGATTCGGTGGTTTCATGGGACCGTTTGCCGGGTACATGTATGCGCTGTCGAAGCTGTTCGAGGCAGCTCAGATTCTAGGTATGTTTTTATCTGATCCCTTCCATTTTACCGGTGCGGATTGCTAACAGCGAAAAATTAGATCAACTTGCGGTACATATCGAATCCCACAATATCCATATCAAGACTCAGATCGGACTGGACCTGTCGCTGAATCGGGCGAGCGAGTTCTTCGGACTGGTTGTGTGCCGGTTCGTTCTGGCGGACATCACAATCCTGCTCGACAAGTATTTAAAGCGAGCGAGCGAGTGGGTGGTTATGTAAACGTGGAAAGAGGATACACGCACGCATGCAATGCACGGTCTGTTCCTTGCGAATTATTTCAGCCTTCTTTCATCCTTATCTCTTCTTTTTATTTCCTGCGAGATACCTATACTTCTTGCACATACTACTTTTTTACTTTCCATTTTTTCCTGTGCGTACGAGCGAGCGAGCGAGCGGATGAATGATTTCTTGGTTCGCATTCTGCATGCATTGAGGCCTCGGTTTTGAATTCCCGGGATGCTCCTCTGATTACCCTTTTAGTTGCTTCTAGCTTGTATTGTATAATGCACGCATGCATGTGTCCATGTACCATAGAAATGCGCGAGAGCTATTTGCCTCTGAGATGTCTATATGTTATACTTATCAATACCCTTGGTCAGCGAATTCAATAATCCTGATGAAGGGTCTATATGCTATTGCGTCTATTGCATTATTATAATTTGACCGCACGTATGCATTTTCTGTATGAATACGTGATGATATGTGCATTGTATTGTCGGCATGTGGAGTTTGTGCTGGTGTGACGTATGTCGGTCATCGGGTAGCTTTGCCTTCCGACGCCTAGCTTCCTTCCACCAACTGACATATGATGCCTAACAGCTGATTAAGTCGTTTTCACCACATCGCTACTTCTCTGCACTCCCCTCGATATATGTACGTTATAGTTTAGTTGTACGGACTGGCTTTCACACAAATATACCAAACTCGGTGCGAATCGGTGAAGACGAAACGGCCGCTCGATTTGCAATCCCACGTTGTTCCGCCAGACCTTCTCCCAAGCGCAACGCCGCGCCGCGCCGACCGCCTATCCGCAAACCGGCACTCGGACGCTAGTCACTCGCAGGGTACTTGAGGATATGGACAAGCTGCTGGGCTCCGGCGACGGCAGCGGAGGCGGCGTCTCGGCAGCTGCAGCTGGCGCGGGAGGCGACGGGTCTAGCGCTGCCAGAGCCAAGTCTCCGCTGCGGGGTGTGGGAGCGACGGGACGGTCGAATACTGTGGCTAAGGCGGTGACAGATCATGTTGTCAGTTCGACGAAGAGGATATCGCCGAAGGATTACCCTGAGGATTGTCCGCCGGTCGTGGCGAGGTGGCATTACGCTGTTGATGTGCGTTTCTTCTTCCTCATTCCTACATCTTTCCTTCCTACAGCTATGCTAGCTCGAGCTTTCTAGCTATGTTTTCGGAGCTGGTCGAGGCAGTTTAAGTGAAGCTTGCTAATGAATTATCGTCGAGCAGAACCCGAAGCGGAAGCCGTTTCAGAAGGAAATAGACCTCAAGAACCCACCGAAACCCGCCGTTAAATTCGTCCCATTCGGCGAACAGGACTCACGTAACATCGAAGCTGCATTCTTGGAACTTTCAGAACGAGACGACGCTCGGACTGCGCTGGAGGCCGAGAAGCCGTGGACGTCGCGGCGGAAGGACGGCGGTGACGGCGATGCAGGCTCAACGGCAGACCGGAAGGAGGAAGAGGATGTGACGGTGCCTGTGAATGAGGATTATCTGTTCGATGTGCATATTAGGAAGCGGGAGCTGGCAACGGCGTATTGGGAAGGACCTGTGTATAGCGTCCTACGCGGGACGTGGTTTCGTGATGGTGAGTGTGGCGTTTGGATGCTGCGCGAAAGATAGCGACGTCGAAGAGCTAGAGCTGGTGATAGTTAACCAGGTGGTTTTGCGGTAGGAAAGAGGGGAGCAGTTTACGGCCGCTTGAAGAGAAGCTGAGCGATCAGATTGAACGAGGTATGTTTATTATCGCCCAGGCTGATCCTGATCCGGGGTTATAGCTACTGACGGATGGTGGGTATCTGTAGGGTATATCAAGTTCAAGCCGTATCGACAGAAATCGGCAACTGCGGCTGTCGCTGCTGCCGTGTCGGCCGCTACGGATGCCAGTAAAAAGCCGGATGTCCCAGCCTCGGAGCCGGCTACCGCGCCATCGGAGCCGCCAGTGCAAGGCCCCTCTTTGAGTCAACAGAGTTGGCCGCTGTTAGGGCCATGGTTGAACTCGTTCGTAATATACGTCGATGCGACTACGGCGTGGCTTATGACAGACGATATCTACGGCAAGATCAGCTCGACCCTCTTTCAAAGGATAACATCCGGCCAGAATCTTGGCGGCGTGAAGTTGGTACGAGGATGGGTGGACAAGTCTCCTGCTACTGCTGCGAAGGATAAAATTGCCACTGCGACTACGACTGGCTCTCGTCCAGTTACGCCCACACCCGGTAAGGGAGGTAGTGGGTCCAAACGGTCTTCTACGATTATCGATCCGAAGAAAGGAACGAGTCCAAAGGCTGGAGGGAAAGAAGAAGTGCAGGAGACGCCTGCCCAGGCAGGGCGGATGGCATTGGAGAGGAAGATGTCGAATCTGCTAGGAATGGGAGATGACGACGATCCTGAAAAGGTCATGGAAGATGAGATGAAGCAAGATTATAAAAATAGTGACGAGAATGAGAACGACCGGGTCGTCGAACATCTGTACGTGGATATATCTCAGGTTTTCTCAACCGAGAGGATATATATGAGGAACGGTGGCTGACGATTGCATACGACAGGATACTGGTCACGCATGGTATTGGTCAGCGGCTATCGTTGCGGATGGAGTCTATCAACTTTATCCATGACGTGAACGTGTTCCGCAAGACGTTGAAGGACGTCTATGGCGCCTCATCAGATATACAGCATCTTAATTCGCAGCTGGAGAATGCGCCTAAGAACTGCAGGATACAAGTTCTTCCTGTCTGCTGGAGGGTAAAAATCAGTTTTGTTGAAGTTATGAGCGAATGCAACGGTGCGTATAGCTGACGAGTCCGACTTTATAGCACCTACTCAATTTCCCGAAGGAGGCACTACGCGCGAACCGCCTGAACTCTGGGTATGCGACTAGCATGGCTCAGGCCGAGCATGATCTAGGGAACCCAGACGACGACAGTGTCTACGATTCCTATCCTGCGCTGGATGATATCACCGTCGAGGGAGTCCCCGCTGTACGCAGTCTGATAACAGATCTAGCGCTCGATATCCTTCTTTATCAAAGCGCATACCGGGAGCATATCGCGCGGATTGTTGTGCGTGAATCCAATCGCATCTACGAGCTGTGGAAGAAGCGCAATCCGGGATGGAATGGCCGGGTGTCGCTATGCGGTCATTCGCTGGGCTCTGCAATCTACTTTGACATTCTTTGTCGGGAAGGGTTTAAGGGGAAGCAGGTTGGAGACGGGCTCAAGTTTCGGTGCGACAGCTTCTTCGCGTTTGGGAGCCCCATCGGCTTATTCCAGATGCTCGAAGGCAAGTCCATTGCGGCGCGGACGCCGATGTCCAAGGTCATCATGATGGATAACGACCTGTATGAATCCGTGACCACGCCTCCCGAGACGCGGACGGACTACTTTGGTCCAGTCGAGCCTCCCAGCGGCGGTGTGCTGGATATCAACATCTCCTCGCCGCTTTGCGGGCAGCTGTATAATATCTTCCACCCAACGGACCCTATCAGCTATCGGATGGAGCCGCTGGTAACGAAAGCGATGAGCGAGATCAAGCCGCAGAACTTGCCGTACACTAAAAAGACACTGCTAGGCAACCAACTTGCGGGGCTGACGGGGATCGGTCAGAGTATCACTAGCTTGTGGAGCAATTTCTCGGCTGGAGTTGCGAGCAGTATACTTAACCGCAGCTTAGGGTTTACGGACGTGCAGGCTGCCGCGAGCGATAAGAGGAAGAGTGCGAGCTCGCTGGACATCCAGACGTGGTATGACGAGGGGGAGGAGATGGAGCATCAGCCGACGCAGATCGATGGGGAGTTGGAGACTTTGTACGCAGGCTTTCAGAAACGGCGGTACAGCAAGGTTGAGGAAGGAGGGCCAGGTGCTACTGGAGAGGGTAGCAAGAAGGTTAAGGCGGAAGGGGAAGAGAAAACAGAGGGCGAAAGGCGGGCAGAGGAGAAGGCGAGGAGGTTGAAGGTCGAGGAGCGGAAAGTGAGGGCGTTGAATCGCACGGGGAGGATTGACTTCGCTGTGCAGGAGGGAACGTTTGATATCAGCTTGATTGCATCGATTGCCTCGTGAGTATATAACCCATGGTTCGTTTAAGCTGCCCTTGTTGCTAGATTACTGACGTTTACGTGTATACAGGCACTTGAGCTACTGGTCTGATGAGGACGTTAATAGCTTTATCTTGTCACAGCTGCTGTCGAATAGGAAAAAGTCGGGGGCGGTGCAGAAGACGCCACAGAGCGGGGCTTGATCGCTAGACTTGCATTGACAACAAATGACTAGAGGCGGAGTAGATGGTTGCTCAGTTAGATTTGGTCTCGTAAGCCGGGCCGCACGTCAGGTTAGCTTCATTGCGGTGTTCAGGTTGTAGCTATAGGCATATTTGGCGATCGGGCAATTGGCCAATTGGTGGAATAGATTAACAGTGGATCCAAAGCTTGTGCTGTTGCTATGAATAGAGTTGGGATCGTATCTGTGGGTGTTCCTCCGTGCATTGCATCATCCTGTAGCTGCTCAGTATTCGATTATTGGCTTTCCTCGGCATCGTTTACGAAATGATGATCTTTAACTTTCGAGGGACTCCGTCGCTTGGGAGACCGATCGAAAGTAGCGTGGAGGTATGTGATACCCGGTTTATGACGTTAAGAAGTCTTTATTTCTCGGAATACAATGTGCCGTCCAAGCGCATACTCGTGAAAAGGTGCGGAGTTATCGATTGGTTAGCGTCCTCGGTTGCAGCCGAAGCCTCTTTTCGAATAGTGACGCCACAATTCGATCACGGAATTGAGGGGGCTGGGGAAGAGGAGCCTGGAGTTAATTCCCAGGAATCCCATCGACTGGGGTCGCCGTCCACGAGACTACCAATTGAAGAGACCCGAGCTGTGTTTTCCTTGTCTGCAGACGCATGCGGAGAAATAGAAATCCAAGATATCAAGCGAATAATCGATTCGCTGGCAAGACAGGGGGTGACGTAGAGGAGGCGGGAGCGATCGATCAATGTGAACTAGGCCGTTGATTGGCTTTCGGCCAGCTGGGATGGAGTCGATGGGCTGGCTAACGCTAGCGTCGGCAGCATCATTGCTATTTTCGTATAGCTACCACACGCGGCTGGCGTTGGCTTCCCCATCACGATTGCAGCCTTCTGCAAGCTATTTGTTTTGCTGCTTTCTTTCTTTATTCCGTTGTTTGCGTCGTAAGTCGCGATGGTACTTTGTCCTTGCCCCTGGGCGGGCGCAGCATCTGGGAACACGCCGAGGCTATGACGACGGTATTACTGTGCGACTATGGGAGAGGAATGTGAAGTCTACCCGTACGTGACTGACTACTAGGTACGACAGCGGGGTGTCGGAAAAGCCGAACTCGAGGCATACGCAAAGCAGCCGTCATTGTTGCATTTTCCATCGCCTGTTCTCGCGGATGCCTGGATTGGTGTTTGCCAATGATATCAGGAAGTACGATATCGTGAACCAGCTAGCTTCGCTAGCGTGTGCCTTGCCATGCATGCATGCAAGACCGGCCATTTTTGCTTGAGCGGCCGCAGACAACTTGGTACGGAGAAGCGTCTCGACGACAGGTTTCCTGTCATACGCCGAGTGCGGCGGGTGTACATACTCAAGTCAGTGCTGAGGTACTTATGTCACACCTGAAGACGCACCGTCATCTATTGATGCGTACCTAACATAGTCCTGTGAGGTTGCTGCAGCAATTTAAATCCGATTGGGATTCTCCTCTTTTCCTCTTTAACGGGTCTTCTCCTCCTCTTTCGGCGGTCCTCATGTTCGTTGGTAATTTGTCGTCAATCGGCTCGTGTCGTTTCTTTACTGAAGTCGTCAGTGGATGTGAATTGTGTCGTTGAAGGCAGTTTGAAGTCACGACAACAACGCTTTCCTCCCGCCGCATTCAGCAGACGTTGCAGCGCGCTGCCTCAACACATTTCCAGGCAAACAGACAAGCTCGGCCGGGTTGAACGGACGGCTTCATCAGAATTCCCCTCGGCAAGATAAAGCAGAGAGCTTCCCCACGGCCATCTGGACTCTTTTCTTTCTTTCTCCCCCACCTCTATTCCTTCTCTCCGAACAATCGCCATCTCGAACCGCCAGATTCTCGCTTCTACCTCCATCGAATTAGCGTATCATCTGCAGACCGCCTGCACATATACACGTTCGCTCTACCTCTGCTACATACTTCTCTCTTGTCCAAGATGCAACTTCAAACTATCGTAATCTTCGCCGCGGGGCTTGTGGCTACCGCCTCTGCCATCCCCGGGCCGATTGCAGCAAACCCTGCCGTCAAGCATATCGCAGCTCGTGCGATTAACGTCGCTGATGGTTCTTTTGCCGGCCTGATCTTCAAGCGTCAGAACGCTTGTCCTGAAGGGTTCAACTCCTGTGGTAGTGGCTGCACTCCCGGACCGTGCTGTGATAACGACAGCGGTCTGGCGTGCAGAGCGGGCGAAGTTTGCACACAGGTCAACGGGGAAACCGGATGTTGTGCTGATGGTAAGTTATCCTTCTTCCATGCCAAATACGGACCTCAGCATTCGTCGTCTGTGTACCTTGCATTTGTAGGTTTCATGTGACTAACTCGTCAATTAGGATACGTCTGTGGCGCGATCCGCGGATGTCAAGATGCCGGGGCCAACTCTTGCACCCCGGGAGATGTCGACGGCAACGGCGTTATGTGCTGTGACGACGGCGCTCCGGTCTGTAGCACCAGCGCTGGCCTCCCAATCTGTGCTGCCACCCCATCCACCACTATCTACACGGTCTTCTCGACTGCCACCGATGCAGCAGCTGCCACCGACGCAGCTCCAACCGATGCGGCTCCCACCGATGCAGCACCCACCGACGCAACTGCCACCGACGATTTCGACACGACTTCTACGACCTCGACCACGATGACTTCCACTATCACGCTCACGCTGGATTCCAATAGCAATGTGATTCCACCGGCGACAGATGTTACTGGAACCGATGGTTCGGCACCGGCACCCACGTCACCCTCTGATGAGCCACCAGTTGGCGGCGCCGAGCCGACCACCACTGAGACCGACGTCACCATCCAGACAACTGATGTCTCAGCTGCACCGACCCAAACTCTTGGCGCAGGTAGTGGAGAGGATACGACATCGACGGAAGAGGCTGTCTCGACTACTACATCTGTCCTTGTGCTCCCGTACCCGACCCCTATCGGAAACGGTACTGGAAATGCCACTGCAACCTCTACACCCAGTCCGCCTGAGGCTACTGGCGCAGCCGGAAAGCTTGGTGTGAGCGGGTTCGCGCTGACGATTGCCATGGGACTCCTTGCTCTTGTTATGTGAATGTAGGCGCCTGGTGCCCGATTTCCGCCTCGTTTGTTTGTTATTTCTCTTTTTAAGTTTCTCTTTTTTATGAGAAAGTAATACGTTTTTCCTTTGTAGCGATACGCAAGCAAATTAATCATGAATGGCAATGCATCGTCTTTTTTTTGAGATAATGAATAATACTCTCCATCGTCCCCTTCCTGTTTGGGAATGATTGCTCTTTTTGAGAACACGGGACTTAGTCTTTATGCTAGCGCGAAGGTCATGTACGCCTTAACCATCAATTCTAATAATTAAACACATGCAATCAATGAACAACATCATACTTTAGGAATGAATAAGCCGAAATCCCATCTTTCCGTGTCATGCAGGGGTCACTGTTGGACCTCGCTAGCAGTTTATGACCAATTAAAATCAAATATAGGTCATGAATGCCTACAGTTGCACAATGACCCGACGTGTAGAAACGAGGCGGTTCTCCCAGTTCCTAGTGGTCATCTGGGCTGTGCTACTTATAGTCCAGCTGGCCAGCCGCAAGTATCAAGTATGCATCTGAGTTTGTAATTTCTTTGCTACGCGCCAGCTTGTCAGCGAGTTCCGATGTTAATGTTGAATCGACTCTTGTCTTAGATACTTGGTTGTACTGAGCTCATGAGCCGCTCGGGATTTCCGTCGTGTCAGATATGACTCGGGAGTGTACGGCAGGCGGCAAGTTGAGATGCCGAAGTATTTTGTACTACCAACGATTTTACAACAATGCAATGCCGTGGCGGCTGCCTTGTGCATGCGGTTGCGCAGTTGTCCAAATGGCATAATTTCCAATGAGAGGAGACCCTGCCCAGCCGGGCGCGGGATGCAAGCATTGTTGTAATCCTAGTATACCGCATACGTTACACCCGACCCGACCGACCCTGTATAGTGAGAGATATCGAGATTCCGCGGCCCGTATTCCGTTGCATTATCTCATTACAGTATCATAATAACTAAATCCGCAGGCTCTAAACGCAAACCCGGTTAGCCTTGTACGACGCTTATCAGTATTAATTTATGTTTCGGCGGGAGCCGCGCATATACCATGGCATGCATGCGGCAGGAGCGCTCGAGCTCTATGTCGGATATACTGCATCGCGCAGACGATCAAAATTAGATTAACAGAATATATAATATAGATTACACACGCTCGCCGACATTTAACTGGGCCCTGAAAACGTCGAATACTTGCATTTATAGAGGAGCTCTCTTACCCCGTAAACCAGGCGGTTGGTCTTGGTGCCAGGATGCTCTCTAAGATTAATACTACGACCTACCCGCCCGCGACCAACCTGCCCGCACATATGTGTGTAACAACCTAGTCTGAGCGCGCAGTGCTAGCATGTCCCGCTCTGCTCTCGCATTTTCAGCTCGCACAGGTTGCGTGCGCGGGTAGTTAAGTGCAAGGCGGAAGGGAGTGTAAATATCCTGCACCATGGATGCATGTGTCGACCCAAGGGTTTCGCATTTGCGGCCCTAGGCCTAGCTTTAGATATTCAAAATATACGTATATACAGACGTGCAATGGGCTGGGCTAGTCCGGACTGTGCTGCAGACTAACATAGTCTACTAGTACGCAGGATGTAAGAGAAGATGCACACTGCAGATTTTAATGGGAATTAATGGTTGAAGCAATTGATTGTGTTCGCTGGGCCTGGGAGAGCCTGTCTATAATCCATGTCTTCTAGCTATGGCATTGCAACTGGGCAATCATTATTCTGATGAGTACGGACCGCGAGTACACTGGCAGATTGACGGAATGCACGTTGCCGAGCTGCGGATATCGATATATGGAATCGCACACGGGTGTAACACGGGCCGGAACCTCGTCTATCGGCGTTCTGCGAGACAGTGTTCCGGGAACAAGGCTACCACAGCTTTCCCGAAACACAACGGCTCACTCCGCATTCCGGATGCGAGATTCTAGCCGTGTATATGCTACATATATAAGAGATAATCCTCTGCTGCTATTAGGAGCAATTAGGATGTTTATGAGGTCCAATAGCTGTTGGATGCGAACATGGCTGAATGAATAATCACCAAATCGAGCACCGTTGGTCAGCGTCTGCAAAACATGGTGAGTGTTCAGTAGCCAGCTGGAGCCGACTGAGAGGCCTTGCCGGTGTTCAGGCTGCTTGACAACATGAAACGAAGAGTAGAGGCCCTGAGGATTTCTACCTCCGACAAGGGAACCCAGTTGTAGGATAATTTATTATTATATATGCGGTGCGAGCCTGAATGAACTAGCGCTATGACCCTTAGACAGCCATACTTTCAAAAAAAACATTCAGCTCTACTAGACTGCTCAGCCAAGATCTAAAGTCCACTTGGTCGTCTCAACGCGTTCATTGATCTAACGCATATATTCATCCCTTCATTGAAAACTCCTTCGTACTATATGGTGAGTTCGTCAATGCCGCCTTGCCGCTCTGCCGCTCAAAGTTCGAGTTCTATGGTTATATATTCAGATTATAGAGATGGAGTACAATCGAGAGATCACATGCACAGAGCTCCTCGAGATCCATTCATTCCTACCATAGAATTCAACCGAGAGCGGGATCAACCGGGCCGTATTAGCTTTCACAATCTGCTAACTTGCGGCTTAAGGCCACGCTTGGTTGTCTCTGGAAGGAATGGCGTCCACATCCATGGTATCGGGTACCGGTGCAATCTCTGCGGATTATGATATACTTTTGGCGGAACTCTTAATTCCCTTGTACGGAGACGACGACGACGTAGGCCCCGAGAAGGAGAACAGTCTCACCGGAAGTGTAGCCCCGGAGGCCGCAGCGCAGGTGTTTCCCACAAGCGAGGAACAGGCGGTACCTGGGATTGAGGGACTGGAACCCCTCGAGACTAGCGGCCTGGATTTCCCAGATTCGCTGAGCCCTTCGCTCGAGCCTACAGTAGTTCTAGCAGAACCACTTTTGGACCATCTGAGCCACGGACCCCCTTCTGGAATCTTAGTCCTTGTCACTAGTATGTCGGTAAGTAGAGATCCCATTACTCGGTGCGCCTTCGTCTGGAGTAGCCTAAGCTGCTACAGAATACAAGGATTATGCGGTGTCGTTCGCGTTGAACTCAAATGCCGTTTTATACAGGCTAATATGTGTTTTGGAGGATAGAACGCAATGATATCCGAAGAGTCTGGCCAGCACAGCTCCGCAACGGCCAACCCGGTGGAGATGCTTGCACCACAATACCCATCAGACTCGACATGTCGGCCCGACCCTCTCGAAGAGAGTCCGGTCTGTATGCATGGCCGTACCCCGACCCAAGATCCGGATACCGGTCAGAGAGGATCGGAAAACCATACACAGCGTTTAAGCAAATCTGTGTCATCGGGAGTAATACGTTCTGTACCCCGATGGAACACAAGCTCAACAAGTGCACCGTATCCCCTTCGAACTGAATACAGCTGCACAAAAGATGGCTGCACAGGAAAGTTTAAGAAAAAACAGAGCTTGGATCGACATATTTCTGCTCGCCATGACCCAGACGCCGTGTATCTAGTATTGGTCTGCGGATTCTACGGGTGCAACAGCCAGAGAAGCGGATCCCGGGCTTCTGACAACATGCAGACGCATAAACGTGTGCACAATCATTGGAGGGAGGATGAACCTAGAAGGGGTAGGCTGGAATTTATTTCTCTACCGCCAACCGTCCGACGGCGACGTGGCTCTGCCTAGTTACGGATATTAATTCGTGGCACAAATTCTTGAACCTAGATAGTGTTTAGTTAGATAAGTCAAACTCTGGAAATAAAAAACTTTTCACCCGCTATCGTTGACATTCTTGCACGTATGATTTTTGATAGATGTTGCAGTTGTCGCGATATCTATCTCAACGTTGCAAAGTGCACCCGCATGACATCGACCTATCAATATCATGAAATATATTTTTTTTCATTCCTCTATTCCTCGAAGATCTGGCTGTGGTAGCTAGTTGCCGTGTTCTGAATAATTTCGGACCTTATAATCTCGAATATCATCTGCGAAATTTGAAACATGCGGTCAAGTGCGAACTACAAAGGTTGAAAACAACATGTCTGTTTTTTCCGTTCTTGGGATTTCAGGCATGGAGTCATGTCGTGCTAGATACCAAGCTTCACGCGATATTTACGTGAATTAACAATTTCGTATGTACCGCTGTGTTTTCAGCCTATAGACAGTCGACTATACGCTGCTCCGATAACTATAGACAGCATAGTATTTGACCAGTGTGATGAGCGTGGGCTCACATCCAAGCACTACCTGTGACTCTGAGCCTCAGACGTCGACGTCAGTCCGGCATTCTGAAGTTGTTGGAAATTGTGTGTTGTCCTCTGCAAGCTACGTGTGTAACAGTCAAACCAATCGGGGCAGTCCAAAAGGTCATCCCATTCTAATACTCTGACGACATCGACCGACGCTCCAGTTCGCGATACATACACACGACCGATGCACCACACATCGTATATCCCGACGCCATCGTAACGAGGCAAACAAGTCCTTGCGACAGCAGGTCACATACTATGGGCGCCGCGGCCTCGACTCGGCGATTGCCGACCACTGCGAGACGGGTGCAGCAGCTGAGGCCCAGCGGCAGAACTCCGACGCAGTCGTCGCCGTCGCCATCGATCTCGAATACGCAGGCTTCAGGCACCAAGTCTGAGGGTAGGTCGGCCTACGCCTACCCCACCTCGAGGACCTACACTCTCGATCTATCATTGTTATATATGACACAGCTAACTAGCTTAAACACTTGTCTAGAGATCCTCAAAGACGCCCAAGACCCGCACTTCTCCTCCATGCTACGCAGCCTCGGCTCCGTCGCCCACGATAATACACCACAGACCCCGTCACCCTCATCGCCGCCCCCGCCAACATCAACCCTGCGGCCACCGTTGTTTCCTCTCCCACCCCGCTCGTCACATCCTTCCTCGGCCGCGGCTTCCCGGAATCATGCAGGCGGATTTGTACCACGTATTCCGGATAGCGTGCGGATCCTGCAGGCTCGTGAGACGCTCAACGAGCATATGGGCGTCCATCCGGAAGAGTACATTGATATCTTCCGGGTGCGCGAAATCGTCATGATGCGGCAGGAGGGTGGATCGCGGATGCGTGATGAGGAGATCGAGCGGCGGTTACGGGTGAAGAGAAGCGTGCTGGCGCGGTTAGGGAGGAGGATAGGGCATACTGGGGTTCAGGTACGGAAGGACCCAAGGGAGTCGACGGCTACGGAGGCGAATAGGGCGGCGGAGGTCGAGAGGGATCATTTTGTCTCGCGAGCGCACGGGATGGAGTTCGCGAAACAGGGGTGAAGGCGGTATATCATTTCCTTCTGTCTGAGGACTTTGGCTCGACAGTGGGTCAGCTAGAATGAAGTAGTGCTAGACTCTAAGGGTCTTTTGTATATATTTTGTATATTATGAGCATACGATTCTGTAGATGTAGTAACAAATCGGGCTAATTACCAAACTACACTAGCTCCCTATCCGAACCCGTGAGCCTTCCCCGCTGAATGCTGACTGCAAAGCGGAGGCCATGGCCTCAAACTAGTGACAACCGCCATGATACGGACGTGTATAATAGGGCTAAGCATGCACAAGTCTGGCCAGCTGGATCGAACCCTCCTTCACAGACTTCCTACTATTATCATCTGAAATGGTGAGGATGAAAAGAATGTTATACACAAATGAGTCGAGTGGGAGCATCGTAATCAGTAGCAGAAAGCATACAGCCTCCGCCATACGTATACGGGAGCCTGAGCGAACCTGAAACCGCCGTCAATCGATCAAACTGAACCATGATTTGTGTGCGTCCCCCCCCCCGGGGATCCTGTACAATGCCGTCGACCAGAACTTCAACAGACCAAAACACGCACGTCGCATTAAGCACCTAGTGAACCAGTATTTACACTCGGGAGCGCTCGAGCCGCGAGCCCGACACACCCTCATCTCATGACATCGCCCGCCTATTTCTTCTGGCTCTTCGCAATCTGGTCTTCGAGTATCCGGAACCTCGCCTCGACGCGCTGGCACGTGGCTCTTAAGGTCTGGATTGACGCGAAAATTAGCGGTCAACGATCCGGATGGCCTGCGCTTCAGAGATATCGACATAGCGAGTGAACGTACCGCGAAGTCCTCCATTAAGATGTCGTCTCTGATCTTCCATTCGTTCCGGAGGTAGGTAAAGCTCGTTGCGAACGCTACGTCGTTCATTTCATTCGTCAGCGTAGCGAAACAACCAGAGAGAGCCTGGGGTTCAGGTGGATGGTTTTCGAGTAAGATTTGGGCTGAGAAGCATACCGAGTGAGCTGCCTAGCAGGAATCCGATAACCCTATACCCGTGATCATCTACATTAGCTGTTTGCTGTCCATTATCGCTAACTAGAGCGCCGCAATGTCGCAAGATCGACGACATACCCGCCGCGGAATCCACCACTGCTCTTCTTGACCGTCACTGTGCCCGCTGGTGGGGCAGTCACAGTCTCCGCGAATCTCTTGGATGACGCGGAGAACGTTCTTCTCGAAGCCATCGAGGCATGCGCGAGCACCGGACGTAAGGCGGTTCGGGATAACATTTTTATCAGTATAGTGCGTATCGCAGTGCCGCTCCTCAGCAAGCACAGTAATCAAAGAGGGAGTATCGGTCTTATGTCGTGAGAAATGACTGGTTCGCGATCGGATGGAGAGCCGTTGTACGATGCGTATGAGGGCGGTGACGTGAACGTTTTTCGCCTTAAACGGGGGCCGCGAATTAAGCGTTGTGGGGAAGTCTGGGACAACCGACGGACGGCTAAAACAGGAATGAGGGGCATTCTACCGACGCTGCGATTGGCGGGCTAGACGTCCTTCGAGCGCAGACACGCGACTGTTGGATGATACGATAGGTGCATAAGCTAGACGATAGATGTCGACCGTGAGAGGTAAAGAGCGGACTTTTTGGATATCGATGCTACGATTATAGTACAGTTATGCAAAGGTATATACAACAGGAGCGAAGAGCGACAAGCCGAACAATATGCATATGCAGTACTCGAACTCCAATCCGTAACAGAATTGATAAAGCAAAGCGCTTTCGAACCTCTATCTCTATGCTCATTAAAAGTGATATATCCTTAGGATATTAGTGGGGATCAGTTAGTAAAGTGCTGTTGCTGAATATTACCGCCCAGCTGTATATACGTATACAGCACCTCAACAAAAAGGAGTAAAATAGTCGCTGGAAATTATGGTGCTGATAGAAGTTTTTGCTGTCGTCGAAGTGATTAATAGTTTTCGGGACAGTATTAGTGAATCAGAGGTGGTCCGAAGAACCGTATACGTTACTCTTCTCTTTCTTTCTTCTCAGAGTTCATCCTCATCGCCGCCTTCTTCCCAATCTCGTAGCTCGAGATCATGATGGCACAGGCTGGTGCGACCTTCAACATTCTCGGAACGCATCCTCTGAACAGGCCTGCCAGCCCTTCTTTCTGGTATATTTCTTTCAAAACTGCTGGCATGCTTCCTTGGCTTGTCATCGTCGCTGCTGCGCTGGTCTCTCCAGCAGTTTCATGTGCTGCTCTCCAGACTTGTCGCCTCGTCTTCCCGACGTCGAATGGCGTCGTCACAAAAGCCGCAACAGCGCCGCTAGTCGCACCGGCGAGAAATGAATCCGTGAAGGTTGCCTTATCTTCTTCTTTGGATACGATTTCGCTATCGATCCGGTGCCTCTCTAACGGTCCAAGATGGTGCTTCCGTCCATACCGCTCCTGCGCCAGAAACCCTCTCACAGTCTCATACCCCCACCAATAGATGCCAGAGAATGGCACATCCCTCCAAAGTGTCAGCATCAGACCTCTCCAAAGCGATGCTAAACCATCCTGCGCAACCATGTTACGGACACTGTAGATTGTCTGCCGAAATGCCGATATCTGTCTTGTCTCCGCGGTATTTGTGCCTTTTGGGTGCGCAGCCGCCTGCAGTCTCGTCTTGAACAACTCTAACGGCGCGATCACGGTCGCTGCGATCGTCCTAGCCAAGCTGCCAGCCACCAGCGGTGCCATGTTGTCCGACAGCTTGGATAGCGGTGACTTGCTCGAATACCGGAGAGATTCATACCCTGTAAAGTAGATCACATTTGCAGGGATAGACATCAACAGCGTCGGCGAGAGCCCTCGATATAAACTGGATAGCCCTTCATGTCGTGCGATCTTTACCAGGCCCTCCCATGTTCCGCTGAATCTGTGACTAGCTGTCGACTCTATCGCACAGGTTTCCGCAGACTTCAGTAATGAGGAAGAGCTGGTTACGGCCGATCCAATGCTAGGATATGCGAGACACAGCTCGTTCGTGGAGGAGACCCAGAAAACTTCCCGGCAGCAGGAAGTGACACCTAGATCGGCTGATATCGGTCGGGATATGTGTGCGGCGGCGGCAGGAAGTGTGAAAGGACGATAGGTACGGACTAGATTTGCCGGACTGGGCGTAGGAGGCGCATGGGACTGGGCTTGCAGCCGAACTCGGACAACGTCCAACGGAGTGACTACGGAGGCAAATTTCGTCAGTTAGCGCCTACTTCAATGAACAGTATGAATTTCAGCTGTCCACTTCAGCGGAACTCTGCAGACGCATAGCGAGATGATAAATACCTATTAGAGAGGTCAATAAACTGCCACTGCAGGCCGCCAACATCCTCTGCTTAGGGGAGACCTCGATAGTCCCCGATCTTCGGCCAGGCATATCGGGTAGAATGCTTTGGTCGGCGCCAACCTGCTCATTGTCTGGATGAAAATGGTATCCGTCGTCCGGATGGTGGCTATGTTGGAAGGACTCGAGCAGCGGCGTCGAATAGTTTGCGGATGTAGGATTGCTGTCAATGTGATGTCTGTTGTCTGTGAAGCCGCTCATTGCCTCCAGCAAAGGCAGTGTCGGCGAGTCAAGAGCAGAGCGTGGAAATGGTTTTCCGAATATAACCTGGCCGAACCGTGCAGGCGCCTTGCAGAACACTCCAGAATCGGTCGCTCGACACTCAAATGTTGAATCGATGGATCGTCGTTGTTTCTTTGGCGTCGGACAGGCAAGAAAGGTAGAAAGTTACGATGAGCAGTGGATTGAAGGGGAAAGAGATCGTGGGGAGGTCAGGCAAGTTGAATATGGCGCCCGAAGTTGCTGGAACTAGCCCACCCGCCGGAACTCACAGTGACGTACGGCCGGACGTGTGGAAGCCTGTCGACGAAGATTATCTTGCCGCTTATCAGATCATCGCTAAAACCCGGCGAGAATTTTTCTGCCCGAAAGTGGCGGATGGGCCGGCGTGTTGCGCCGGTCGGTTCTTTATGGCCGACTATATCCGGTTGCCGGATATAGCCACCGCTGTTAATGCGACACATATTAGGACACTGCGTGCACTGCTTTTTGAACATATTTACTGTAAGGAAAGTACTATATGCCGCTCGTATTATCATGCACTCTATTCTCAGTACAAGAAGGCTGAATGAGAGGATTTATCGCTTGCTATAGCAAAGCATCAAGCAATTCTACTTCCATGCGCTTGGTCTGGACGCATATATACTGATAAGTGTATATAAATATCATGGCAATGATGCCGAGATACATATGGTAGATGTGGGTCCACTTGAACGCCGCCGTGACGCTTCTCAATGAGTCGCCCGGGTCGTGATCTTCTTCTCTTCCGCTGCTTTCATTATATCTTCAACTTCCTTCCCGCCCACCTCCTTGATCTTTGCCCAGGCCTCCGGCGAAGCCTCCCGCGCCCAGACCATGTACCCGATAATCGCCACGTCTCCAAAAGAGAGCTTCTCCCCAAGCAAAAAGGGGCCTCCATTTCTTCTCAACAGTTCTCGCAATTTCTCTATACCGGTTTCCAAGTTCTCCCAGGCGCCTTCTGCAATCTTCTTTTTCTTGAAATCCGCAATGGGCATACCCATCCAAATTGGCCTCGTTTCGTGCACATACGCCGCGCTACGTTCCGGCAAGATATCGGGTATTTCGCAGAGAACCACGCCACAGTAAGGGTCCCGAAGGGTATTTGTCAGGAAATCTACAGCCTCTGTATTGATGTCACTGTCAAAATCCATAAACGGCTCCGGGTGCTCGTCATTGATGTATTTCGCGATATCTGCGCTGTCGGTTAGATACTTGACTTCTGGTTCCGAGCCGTCTGCGGAAGTTGTCGTGACTCGTAGCATTGGCAGGGTATAAGGCATCAATCCACCCTTGGAGGGGAGCCTGATGTCAAGCGGGGTATGGGGGTTTCGTCAGTCAATGCGCCAGATGAATGGAATGCAAGATCCTTGGAATGCGGAATGTCATGCTCACCCCATTGCAGCGAGCCGGACCCGGATGTCGGGGTATTCAACCCATTCGGTCTCGTAGGGAACGCCCTTGTAGTTTAGAACGCCTCGGGCCTTCCAGGTGTTTGGAGACCTGAAAACAGCGGTTAGCAGGTGATTGTCTCAGAATATTGATTCAATGCTGGGTAGCATACCAGCATTTCGGCGGATTAGTGTTTGTAGGGATATCGAATAGGGTGTACGTTTTCGACATGGTGCTAGGAGTCGACGTATACGCGTAGACGGTGCCTCTATCTCTTCAAAAGCTGGTTGAAGGTGATATCGATACGTGTTGGGGAAGATAGTGTGTTGTCGACGTTGTACTCAGTGTATCGGCGATGGCCGAGATGCCTAAACTTTAGGCTCTGCGCGGAAGGGTAGAGGACGCTTTTATAGCTCTGTCACTCGAGCTTATTCTCATAGCGTCTACATCCTAGCTTCATTTTCTATCCTAGAGCACAATTATCGGTGCTTGCATGACGTCCCGACTTTCCCTGCCTAGGAAGTTTGGCACCTTGATTAGCTATGGCCTAACCGACCTCAGCGCGGGGACTCCAACAGATTTGCAATCGAAGTCGGACAATCGGATCAAGAGGTTGCACCTAGCTATCTGCTGTGTCTAGCGTGGAGCCACCACTTTCAATTTAGGATCGTCTTCAATCTTTGCAATGTACCTCCGTCTATGGAAATCATTCGTTTATCCATTGACGTTCGTTTAAGTCAGCTCTTGCGTTGTCCTACGTTGTTTTGCATATGCAACTCGATAACGATGATTCATTATGACCCGGGCTTGGCTTGGGAACCGTGAGATGTGGTCGATATTCATCAGACTTGGAGGCGAATTCACGAAAGAGGATCTGGGCTTACGGATTACCTGCAGGTATAACGTTAGCGATTATCACAGCCTGTGTAGGAAAGGTGCTGTAAAGTAGCCGAGGAGAAGGCCGGATATATGCACACATATCATCAAGCATCCTGGCATGTACATATACAGTGAGTTTTGACTGAGAAGCATTTAAAACTCACCCAGAAACCCGGAATACCGAGACGGAACATTCAACAATCAAATCAATCCGATGAAAGTTACGTGCAATGCAAAAATCAGACCATCTTTCTTACTGATGCTGCAAGGAAATATACTTGGTGGAACTTTGCTCAGAAAATTATTCTCGGATTTAAATCAGAATAGTGAACAGTAATGAGTATTCTTTGTCGGAAATTAATAGGATAGTGAGACCATTTCAATGAGCGGAATCATGCAAATCGACGGAATCACACAATGCGAGCGAAGAAAGAAATAATCCGAAATTCATGATAGCCGTAAGCCATATACGCGTAACAATTATAGAATCTCGCTTGGTAAAACAAAAGCATGGTAGTGATGAGAGTCGATCACAGAAAGGTTAATCCCGTATCCATATGAAAGAAAATCCGCGGCTGTAGAAGAGCAAGCTTGATCAAAACATTCGGAAGAATTTTTTGAACTTGCCAATCTTTTTCTCACTACTCTGGTCGCCGTTGTGGTGACCAGAAGGCTGAGTAGATATCGAGGCCATAGAAGTTTCTGGTCGAGCTGCGAGAGGCATGTCCGACCATTGGCCGAGAGAAGTTGTGGGCCTTGATGCAATTGGAGCCGAGATGTCGGGACGGCCACTGAAAGATGTTCTTGGCCTCGAGCTCGATCGAGGACCGTAACTGGCACGGCGGAGATCATGTTGGGGGCGGTGAGGGACGGTTAGATAGTCTCCGAACCTGGCCTGTCGATGAGACGTGCTATGTTCTGGGAGCTTCGTGAGTTTGTTGGTAGTGTTTCCCTGCTGTTGCCGGCCAATTGCAAGAGTAGGCGTAGGCGACGATGGCCTTCCGGTTTGGAAGTAATTGGTGGCGAGGTAGCTCGGTGGGTTCATTGGAGGCAAGTGGTACTGGGGAACTGTAGCCGGAGAATTTGGGGGCGGAAGTGCTTTTCCTGTTCTCATGTCTGTTGGTGGGACTTGTAACAAATTCCCGGATGTTGGATTGCGACGACTGTCGGGCATTGAAACCGATCTGTGGTTACCGGAATAGGCTGTGAAGTTTCCTCCTTTGTTCTCTTTGTCAATGGGGCTTATTCCATGCTTCAAGCTTTGGCCATGTGCTCGGGTAGTCTGGCCTTGATTCTTTTGCATCGGCTCGTCTCGCGAATCTCCCGTGCGGCTATCCTCCTTTTGTATTTGACTCTGTTCTCTTGAATATTTGTAGTTCTGACCCGGTTCCTTCTTTGTGTAGCCCGACTCTGCTCTTTCTTTCCCTTTGTCTTTCGTAGCCTTCGCATACTTTTTGTCTTCTTCCTCGTCATAGCTTATAGGAATGTATTGAAGTACTTCGATATCATCCAGCTCGATCTTCTTGATAGTCATAGCCGTAGCGGTCAATATAGTGGTAGAAGAAGGCGAAGGCAGAGAAGTCAATGAGGGAGTAGGAGAGATTGTTCGCTTTTCCGGCGTGCAAGGGACTCGTCCATTGCTTGGTCCCTTGTCACCGCTTCTTGCCGCTTGTGCCTGCACGTGTGCGGCATTTTGAACATCGATATTCTCTTTGTTCTCCTGGTTTTCGTAGATTGACTCGGATGTCTGAAATTCTTCGAGGGGTTTCAGGACAGAAAGGCTAGGCTTTGGAGTTATCGGCAGCGGCTTGTGGATGCGGTCGCGCTCCCTGAGGTTGGCGGCACGTAGAACTTCCCTGGCTTCCGGCGGCCAGTCGGATGGCTTTATGACGACGCCATCGGGAATCACTTCGCAGATTTCACATTCGAGGTTTGGGTCTGCATGGGTCTCATTGCACGGCCAGCGTTTGATTTTGAGCATTGTGAATGATTCAAGAAGATAGAGGAGGTTGCTTGAAGGTGATGAAGGATGATGATTGTAGAGGATGTCATCATATGCGGTATCGACACTGGTGTATAGCATAGGTTGTTGAGTTTTTGTGACCTAGGCGTGCGCAACTACTGCTGAGTGTTCGTGTGCTAGATCTCCGATGAAGCTAGCCAAAATCTTTTTCAACATTTGTCCTAGATGCAACGTTCACGGATCTGAAGCAGGGAAAGGATTTCTGGAGTCTAACATATATTATTCATCGGCACATCAACTGAGTATCGGGCTTTCAGCCGATGCAGTTAACTACGATTGGCTCAGTAGACCATTTTCGGCATCTGCTTACAAGATATGTGTGCTAAAGTCGACAATCTGTATAAGTTGGTACCATGGTCTCATAGCTTAGCGCTATAAGGTGAAAAATTCTCTTGGTCAAATCAGACCTGGTCTTGCATCAGACCCACAGCTACAAATATCATGATCATTGCAACGGCTTCTTATTTACGGTTCCTATAGCTAGCGAGGTCGATCTAAAGGTAGCAATGTGTCTATGCATATATGGTTCGGTGAAACAAGCGTCCGGGCGTTCTGGTTTATCAAGGCAGGACACTAGCGTCCAATTCATGTATGCTGATATATATACCCGTAGTCTGTACATGATATTGATAATCACGAGACTATAGATTAAATAATATTTATCCCACGAACCGGCGATAAGCTACATGCCGGGCCCGCACACACCACCGTTGCGCTTGAAACTTGAGGTACCGCTGTCGCTCCGATGCGTTGTTAGTGTGTTATTTCTCGATTAAGCAGTTTATTTGCTTAATTGGGAATTCTGGTATCCCATCAAGGAATTTGATTAATTTCGTCGACAATGCAATGCAAGTGGTAATAATAGCGGGGCATGCTGTAACGGCGTTCAGTTTGGAGTGCACCTTCCAACTGTCAGAGACACAAGGAGAGTGATGGTGTGCGTTATGAGTTGGTGCAGTCTGGGGCGCAAGGGTCCTTGTTTCTTTGTTGTAAATTTGCAAAGAACTATTTCCAGATAATTAGGGATCTTTGAGAGCTCTCCAAAACTACCTGTTTTCTAGGGATATCATTGTCATATTAGGATTTTGTGCGACACTCGTATGTTGTACTAGAGTGATCAGTGAAATTGTATTTGCGTAAACATCTCTGAGACTTCTAGGCAAGTTGGCGTCAAAGCTGTTTACAAGTCTCTCGGCGGATACTTCGAAGAAAGGGATGGGATATTAAATTTAAATACCGAGAAATAGGATCATTACTCCTCTGAAAGAACTCTGCTGTGCCGACTTCCGAATACAACCAATTCAAGCGGTGTTCAATCCATTCGGCTTCTGGAACCCTTGAAACCGAAAATCCCGGGTGACAAGTCGAGTCGAGTCAGCCCCAGAATGATTTCCTGTTGGTGCAACATACAACGCAGACACATGATTTACATTCCACGGACAGAATAATACTCTTAGGTGCCTCCAGGTTGTCGCGATGCAACGTCAGGCATGTAACTATCCGGCATGAGAGATTTCTCTCATAATATACATGCATGTGTACCCACGATTGCAATTCTGCCTTGAGCAACTAATAGGTTTGGCTAGCATTTCGATGGGAGGCCCTGCGAACGGAGCGCTGCATATACATATTCTGCGAAAATGTTTCCTGGGGTCGAGTGATCAACGACCGGGTTCCGTTAGTTGGATCCGGGGCCTTTTTTTTAGATAAAGATAGACACAGAGCCCGCTAAGTTGCTACGCGCGGTAGACCTAAAAGTGCCCCTGGAATGTCATTCCGGTTCTGAGTATATATAGATCACATATTGACGGCACGTTAACGGCCGCGCCGCGTTCAAGAGCCCACGCCAACTAGGGTTTAAATTCGTATGCCGAGGAAGCAAAAAAACATGCGAGCATACCAGAGCCCAATGCGCACGGTTGTTGTTCCAAACAAGTTCCGAAGCCTCCAAACGTTAGACGATGATTCCAAGAAAACGTGGTGGGACAGATCCATAGACCATTTCAATGAGGTCACGCCAGGCGCATGCATGTAACGTTATCGCATGCATGCAAGGCTTCCAATTGTCCCATGCCCTTTAAATTTCCCAAGCTGGTACCCGGGCAGTGGTCTGCTAGATCTTCATTCCGACGGTCATCAGCTCTAACATTGGTCAATTGAGAGGGGGTTGCCTGTAAATATAATACCGCCGTTAAATCTTCCCCCTTCTCCACTTTGTATTACGCCCATAGATCTATGACGTTTTCTGGCCTTGTTTTCAGCCCCCGTTGCTTTCTTTCTGCCGAGATCCGCCAAGTTTACTGTGCTGCATTGTTAGCATTGACACTATAGTCGCAGTTGTATATCTAGTTCTGTGGCGAGGTGTATCGCGAGCGAAGTGGGAAGGCGTTTTACTGTCCCAGCTCGGTGGTACACAGCGCTGCAGCGTTACCAACACCATTTTCGGCGTGCTGTGGTCGACCGTCTCGCGCCCCAATCAACGCTAGCTGAGGGTGCATCAACGCTTCATCACCGCCCCCTGGGAGCCCCCTTTGGTCACCCCTTATAAACCCCTTCGGCTGGCCGATGACACCCTGCTCCGGCGTTCGGATTCAATCGTATTCCCGTCTCCACTCTTTGGCGTTTGCTGCTTCCTTTGGCTCTTCGGTTTCGTTTCGGTCTATATAAGCCGCCTCTCGTTTTGGGTTACCCGCTGCGAACGCACTCCGATATGGACGCCAAAATTCTCGGTCGAGAGCCGAAACTCCAATTCTCGGCCAGACGATGGGTCTCAGCCGTTTGTGTCTCCCTGAGCACTTTGATTATAGTTATAGGATTCGCGAAGCTGCTTCTTTCGGCAGCAGTACTCCCAGGTGACCGTCTAGGGGATCATCTATACCAGTGGCCAGCCGATACAGAGACTCTGCTTAACAGTGGCAGTGTTACGAATTCAGAGACCGAAGACATCAATCCAATCGAAAAACGGCAAAATAGCAGGCGTCAAAATGGAAAATTCATCGTTACTGGCATCAATTGGAACGGAATCAAGCAGAGGCAGAACTTTCTTACGTTCATCCGGGATACAGACCTGCTCAATCTCTTTCTTTACGCACTTGAGATTATGCAAGGCATGAATCAGAATACTCGCGAATCATATTTCCAGATAGCAGGTGAAGGCCCATTAATTCATATCTGCGAGCAATTCGTCTATTCGGGATGCTAACTGAGCTCGCAGGCATCCATGGGGCTCCATACACATCATGGGAGTATGAACATCTTCTGGCAGCAGCTGTGGACGGAGATATCACAGTGCTAACATAGGCCCAGCAATGAAAACGGAATAAACACTGGATCTGGATATTGCACGCACGTACGCTGATTCCCAGAAACCAGAGCTATGAGTTTGGAAGATTTACTCATGATCCATCGATAGGCATCTATCCTGTTCCCAACATGGCATAGACCATACCTTGCTGCATACGAAGTAATATTCATTACCTGTCCCAATTATCCATATGTCAATACCGAATCCTGCTAAGCAATACTTCTCGATAGCAAATTCTCGGAAATATTATGCGAGACCTGGCCAACACATACCCCGCTGCCAGCCGAGCCAGATACCAAGCGGCAGCTAACAGATTCAGACTTCCGTGAGTCGCCGTCGAATAATTTGCATCCGTCGCCAGTAGAGATCTGACGTACAACAGGTATTGGGATTGGGCGAGCAATGCGCAGGTTCCCGATATAATAGGGGGCCAGACAACGGTCACTCTCGAGAAACCACAAGGATTCGTGCGAGTCGCCAATCCACTATTTACCTACAACTTCAATCCGTTCAGTCCCTCTTTCTTTCCCTATGCGCCAGTAGGTTCTGCCCTTTCCAGCTCCACATGCTTCAAACTAAGGCGTATCTAGTTCAACGGCTGGCCTCGGACTCTGCGGCAACCAAACGGCAACGGAAACTCTCAGCCAGCTGTAGTCAACCAACAACTCGGAGCAAATCAAGCCTCGTGAGTCTTATGAGCCTTACTGGTCTTCTGAATATCAGAGCAACTAACGAGGATCTAGTCTCCGTAACCGTGTTTATAATCTGTTGATGTTTCAACACGAATACAGAGTATTTTCAAATAAGGCTTGGAATAATGGAGGCTCAGGGAACCAGGACTCAATTGAGTCCGTCCATGATTTGATCCACGTAAGAGATTGTTCTCCCTTATCGTTATTTCGCGATCTAATTTGAAACTCCAACTATAGGGTGTTGTTGGTGGCGCTGGTCGTAAGAAGCCTACTATCCGGATCAGAAATTGAGATAAGATACTAAGAGCAAATAGACATGGCTGTTGTCGATACTTCTGCCCACGATCCCGTTTTCATGCTCCACCATTGCGTGAGTTTTGACCCTACAACGTTCATTTACGGAATCGTGATAACTAACTTCTATTTAGAATGTGTAGGTATCTACAGCTCGGTCTGATTGAAAATCCGCTAACAAAACGTTCAGTGATCGTCTTACTGCAATGTGGCAGGCACTTGTAAGTTATGATAACAGCCAATTCAAGCCACAGATTTGCAATTAGAATCCTAGCGGCATTTCGAATAAGCGACGCTGATACTGACCGCGGCTAGAATCCGAATAGTTACACGAGTGACCAGAGATCGAGCTTCCCTACTCGGACAACCTCACCGGGTACGGTAGAGGGTGCCAACAGTCCTCTGAGCCCATTCCATCAATATCAAAACACCTATTGGACGTCAGCCAAGGTCAGGGACACACGGACATTCTACTACACATACCCGGAGCTTGCCGATGCGGGAACGGTGCCAGACTATCGACTACGGTCTCGACTACGTATTCGGATTGATATGCTGTATGGGGCTAATGCTCCACGGAATCAGCTCCGTGCAGATGGTAAGTGTCAGCCCTTGATATGACGTAGGACCGTTAAGTACTAAGTGGGAGCCGCAGCTGCAAAACGCTCGTTGGAAGGGCGGGCGAACACCCCTCAGCTCGTCAAAGATCACAAATACCATGAATGGGCCAGCAACATTCGCCTCAACAAATACGTTGCGGGTGGCCCTTACTTAGTCAACATCTACGTCGGCGAGCCAACAAAGGGAGTTGAATGGACCGACGACCCGAATTTCGCTGGCAGTTACTACCTCTTTTCGAAGAATGGGACTTGCATGAGCTGCACGCCCGACGCTGTTGTCACAGGCTCCGTGCCGTTGACTGACACTTTGATCAAATGTGCCAAAAACGGCCACATCAAAGACTTGGTAACGAACCTTCCTAGATATTGAAGATCTCGTATAGAAACTAACCTGTATCTATGTAGACTCCCGGCAGCGTCATCCCATACCTGACACAAAAGCTAACGTGGCGAATTCAGCTGGTGAGTATTCAAGCTGATATCTAAATTCGATACGATCAGACCACAGAACTAACATTGTGCAGCCGGATGGTGGATCTTTGAATCCGTCGGACGTTCAATCCCTCAAGGTTTCCGTCTCTGCTGCTGAAGTTACGATACCAAATTCAGAGGGCGCCAAGCCAGATATCACTGGATGGAAAACATTTTATGATGCGACGAACCGAAAGCCTGGTGGGCTGTGCTATGGCGACCCTGTATAAACATGTTCATGCAAACGATGGTGGTTCGTGAAAATTTGTGTTTTGCTATTCGTCGCATCTTTAATCCGGTTTAATGAAACCGGAGCATCAGCGGATAGTATCCTTTCTGTCTTATCCGTTTTTCTCATATGGCTACAGGCCTGTAATTTGCGTTGTTTCTTTAACCTGTGTGATATTTGCAAGCGCAAGTCCATCCTCTACATGCATACATGGGCTTATGTACATTATTTTCATTCTGCGGACTTTTATTTCCTTTGTTTATGCATCGGTACATCCTTGGAACGTAATCATTGTCGCAACCAATCGCGAGATACTACTCATCTTTAGTAGGCATCATGACGCTCATAACATTTCGAAAACTTACGTACCCGATGAATCGTGAAAACAGTCATGGTAACCAATGATTCCAATTTCAAAGAGTAAGGTTCAACTTTCTACCTGCTTGCTCGCTTGGATAAACGGTATGTTCATAGATTCACAAGACGATATGATCGACGAACTGGCTTAGTAGTTAGTTGTCGTGCGTGCTGATACGAGGTAGTCAAGCAGAGATCAGGACTTACCAGATTGCTAAACCAGCTTCAGGTGTTCGCCGGGAGAAATAGTTGGTGGGGAAGGGAGGGAGGGGAAGGAGGGGGGTTGGTGGAGAAGAAAGATGGAACATGCTCAGCAGAATGGAGAGTAACAGAGAAGTATTTCAAGGGATACGACTGGCACGAATAGTATAAATGAGGAACGAAGTCTCCAAGCGGAGTCTGTACTGGAAAGAAGTTGCGGGCATCAAAAATGTGAGAGGGGGGGGGGGGGGGAAGGCGGACGTACCTCTCGAAATTTGTAAGATTGGTAGGGTAACAATACAACGAGCATGCCAGATGGAAACCAGAAACCACAAGTGTAGTGTACAGTAAATTGAAGGGTGTCAAAGAAAAAGGTATACCTACAAGTGTTCTTATCGCAGTCGCGATAGTGAAGAAAATGTTTGTTGCAAATTGTAGGGACCTCTCTAGCCAGTCGGCTGTCGTTCCCTCACAACTTGCAACTCTCGCCAAAGCCTTGTGCATGCACAGTGGGACACCATTAGCATGTACTCTTAGAAGAACAGCTTCGTGTGGATGGAAGGATGGGGTAAACAGAAACAAGGATGGAAGGGGGAATACTCACAGACTCCGCCAAGTCCATGTTCCCAACTGAAGCATGGCCCTAACGGGTGAAGAAAAGCAAGAGGGCAAAAAAACCAAAAATGCCCAAAAGCGACCGGGTGACCAAAATTATGGTACCAGGGATCTAGGAATCCTGATAGAGGAAGTCAGGTCGACAGCCTCTAGGGAAATACCACTTGAGGGGTTAAACTCACCTTTGTTTCCGCCCTCCAATGGGGGAGTAGAAAGAGTAGTCTCAAAGTCTCCAAGTGATACTTTGGGTGGGAAAGGGGGAATCGGAATGATGGCAATGCCGCAGAATCTTCCACAGACACTACACATCAGAGTGCAATACCATACGACCAGATGCACTGAGTTGAGTGGCAACAGTACAACTAGAAGGCAATCCAAGGATGAAAAGTGATAGGCGATCAGACCCAAGTCTAGATCAGGGGGATAGTACGCACTCTTCGAGCCCGAGCCGGCGAAGCTTTCTCGAAGCCGTCATCCAATTGACAGACTCCGGCAGCGTCATTCTGAAGATAGACTATAGATTTGTAAATGGCAAAGTTAGTCCTGTAATCACGAGAAGAGTATAGTAATAAAAGAATATCATGAGGCTTCCGGGTCCCATCTGGCATGGAAGAGGTATGAGTGGGGAATAGAACAAAAGCTTAATGGGGTGTAGCTGTGGTATAGATAGGGTTGTGAATATGGTCAGAAGGATGAAAGGGGAAGAAAGAAAAGTTTGGAGCCTCTGGTGCTTTGATTCCCTTTAAATAGTCGGAAAACTTTCCCCCACAGAGGGGAAAGCCCTAAGACCGAGCGTTTAATGGGTCGTATATCCAGGAGTAGACTTTATACGCATTGATGCTTTGCCGCAGCACGATTGTGACTGTCGAATCTAGCTGGAGCGCTCGAACTTATAGGATGATTTGATATTGGAAATGTGGATCCGTGGAGTCACAAGAAACAAATTTGCACCTCTCCATATCAGTGGTATACCTGGAGTTTAGTCATTTAGATGGCTTGCTAGGAGATATAGTATAGCATATTGATTTAGATACAGTCCAGAACCTGCACTATGCCCCGGAAACTGCATCGAGGTCACCGTATGAGGTCTTTTACAGGTACTACGTGAGCCGCAGCATAGGGTTGCGCGATGTTCGCTTTGATAGTCGGGCAGCCCTCCGATCTGATAATCAACCGCTGCTGCTAGATATATAATCGATATATATTCTTTAACGACACCCAACATCAAACATACACCCCAGACGCCCGTCTGCCGCACAAATGAGAAGTATCACCACCTTTCAAGGTCCCGTTAACACTCATCGTACCAGCTTCACATGACTGCTAGAACCCACCAAGCAGTTCCCCACGTTCCATTGAGTCAAGATGGCATCGAACCTGATTTACAATAAGACAAGATATTTTGGGAGTACTCCGAGGGATTTCCATTTCATCAACGGCAGGAATCAAGAGATCGGCCGTGCTGAGCAGAATGGAAATGTTACCTGGGCGGAGATTATGGAGTGGTTCTCAATAGTCTACCCGACTCTCCGATGGGGAACTTTCCGTGTTCATGAATGCCTTGATAGGGACCCTGAGGATCCCTTGGTCAGGCGTGGCCCGGCTATCGATATGCCGACGTCCGGAAACCATCTGATCCTCCCAAATACGTGGTACGTCATACTCGGGCCGGATGGTAAGTTCCAATTTGCCTTCTATCATATGATTCGTATCATGCAGGCTAGTATTCACACGTGCCATTATGACAATGCCAGGGAGGTATATCAGAATCGAAACGACGACCGACATTCCCGCTCCACGTGTCCCGCCTTTACGTTATCCCAATAGGGATTATAGAGTATGTTGGATTGAGAGGGCTTTTCCCTTTAGGTGAATGGAAAAACTGACGCTGGGCTACCTCTAGCTCCACTTCTTCTGGCAATCTGTTGAATTAAGAGACGGCATTTGCGTCTTCAGTGACCCTCATGTCAACCAAACACTCGTCCCGCCACAACCTGGTACAAGAGGGTGGATACCCGGGCGGACAGTCTCCTGCCATATCTTCCCTCTCGAGCTTCTAGAAGAGGTAAGTCGTCCCATTCACCGATAATATTGGCACGAGTTATGGCTAATCCAAAGCAATTTGCAGTGGAATCGGAGGAACTTAAGCCATTATGTGACAGATAGAAGAAACAAATCGATTATTGGAGAGACAAAGATCAACTCTCCTCAAAACGGAATTCTTATAGACTATGATCTTTATGAATCCTTCGCGACAAACAAGATTGCTATTAACCCCAGGGCATGTAGAAGCCGTTCCCATTATTCCGATCAATAAAAAGGGGCGGTTTGCTAATCTTGTCCTTGAGCATCACACAGAGGGGGTACAAGATGACGACGTTCAAGACCGGCGATAATATACTTCAGAATGATGGTAAAGGCGCTATCATCAACACAGATTGCGGCCAAGATGATCGCGTCTCCGATGACTTGTTATACAATCACTATCGTGAGACAGTGATCATCAACATGACTGGCAGGAGAAACTTTGATGTGATCGATTTTGGTACTACAGAGTCTTGGTCCCATATGGGTATACCTTCTCCGAGTCTCCATCAGAAAATCGCAGTTGAGTTGTATTTCAAAAAAGTATTCGCTTTGGGCGTTAGTCTGAAGCATTTATACGGCGACGACATCGACAACTAGCTTTGATGTGGCCCTTCCCGCAGGTCTTTGTTACATACGTGTATATCGCTCATGATGTTGAGTACGCGTGTTATATCCTTATGTTACTCGCAGAACTCGCAGGAACTCTGTAGTATGACGATTGCATGTAGAATTATATCTTTTAAATAGTTATGATACGGAAATGCACTGAAAAGTGTGCTGACTATAACTAGTCTGTCGGATATCTATTGACATCAAAAATTTTCGTAAAAGGACGAGGCAATCTACCAAGCAGACTGATATTTCAATCGACGCCACAGCGGAGCTTTCGAAAGAGTCTTCTGGCAGTCAAGAATATATTAATACTGTAAGAGCCACATGTGGGTCTTATTAACATCCTTTGCTAAGAGGCAAATTTAGCCAATTTCGCCAGAAGAGGCAAGAGGACATGGGTTCCGATTTGGCGATAAAAGAGTCTTGGGTTTGAGGGATCAGGGGAACCCGGGAGCGCCGGAGCACATGAAGACATCTTGCGGCTGAAAATTAACTGAGAATCGTATGGAAACCAGCCCCTTCAGTGATTACAATTATCAGCAATTCTGCTTGTGTATTTCTCTCGCAGCGTTTTCTTCAAATTGCAAAGTTATCATCAATCCCTGAGTCGTGGCCATGGGCGTGCAGAGTTGGAAGAGGTAATCTAGGCGAAAATGGCGACGGGACAAATGCAACATCAACAACGCAGAGTCTTTGGCTTCGCCCTGTGGATTCTTCTGCTCATTTGCTCGGAATTTGTGGGAGCCGAATCGCTGGCGGAATGGAAAACTAGACGCCGCCGTATCGAGCAACAAGAGGCAGAATTAGAACAAATCAATCGGCGAGCGGCAACGACAGTTGGTACCCCGACAACTCCGACACCAATACAGTCCGGACAAGTTAGCGGCTGTATTGGATGGAGATATATTCAATCAGGGGATACATGCGACAATTTGGTTACTCGGTTCGCTTCGATCAATCTCACAAAACCGAATCTACTTGCCTGGAACCCGGCTCTCAAGAATGACTGCAGCGGCTTAACTTCGAAGACTTATGTTTGTGTACAAAGGTCAACGGCTGTGCCTTCAACGACTATAAGGACAACAACCAGTATCACGATATCGATTTCGACTCCATCGCCGATTCAGGCTGGCCAGGTCAGTGGGTGTATTGGGTGGAGATATGTTGCATCAACAGACACCTGTGACAACATTGTTTCTCGCTTTGCTGCCGCCCCGATCGGTTTAACGAAGCCAAACTTGCTTACTTGGAATCCGGCTCTAAAAAGCGACTGCAGCGGCCTAACGATCAAGACGTTCATTTGCGTGCAGAGAGGGGCGTCACCGCCATCCACAACATTGAAGACTACCACAACCACCTCGACGGTGCCAACACCATCTCCAGTTCAGTCCGGCCAGGCGAGCGGCTGTATAGGCTGGAGATATGTACAATCCGGCGACACTTGCGACAACATTGTCTCCCGTTTCGTCGTCGCCCCTGTGAGCCTGACGAAATTAAATCTACTCGCGTGGAACCCAGCCCTTGGGAGCGACTGCAGCGGCTTGACACTGAAGACATTTGTGTGTGTTCAAAGAGCTCCTGGTTCTCCTACCGTGACGACGACAATGTCAACTCTGACCGCGGATTGTGTCCCATATGCGCCTACGGGAAGCCCACAGATGCACGCTGTTGTTGGCCAAACATATGATGATATCCCTCCATCTTTCCTAGGGTATATCGATGGATACAACGAGACTGCAAAATTAACTGGCATGACGATGAACATTACTAGCAATTCGACAGGAGAGACGTATACAGTCCTCTATGATTTCCGGGGCTTCCCAAACTATATATCGGCTGTTTTCAAGAACGGGACCAATATCATCATTCACGATGAGACGGCCCCTGCCAAATTACGCTCAACTTGTGGTGGAACTCAGAAACGAAATTTGGAATCTAGAGCTCTTGGAACTGCATGGATCGAGCCGCCAACGTTCGACGTCAAAGTTGCCGTTGTTGACCGCTGTAACAGCAAACTTTCTGGGTTGAATCCCGTAGTTGCCTGCACATATGATCCGACTCAATATTTCGGAGGTAACTTAGTTGGCAATTCTTTCTACTGGTATCAAGGCTAACCAACAATGCATTGAAGGGTTGGTTCGTATAAGCCCAGAGAGGCAATATTTAAACGAATGGACCGAATCCATTTACACCGGAAGCTGCACATTCCCACGTATCGCAAATGTTGCCAACAGCTACGGTTGTACCACTGTAGCGGCCAGTCACATTGTTGAGATATGCGCTCAAGTAACCAAGTGGTCTACAGTGGAAAAGATTTCTTGCTTTGTTGCCTTTATTACCCAGCCTGAGTTCATCCCAGTATGTCTGGAGGTCGTCGTGGCTATGGGAAAATTCTGTAACGGGATCAACAAGCTTAAGAAAATTGACGATAACACAAACGGTGCGATCTCAAAAGCGTTTTGCTCACCACCGCCAAATGTGATCGATTTGTCAGTCAGCGTCGGAAATTTCCTTCCCGGTGACCTCACTTTGGCGCTTTCTTGGATACAGTGGAACCCTTACACGGGTGAGGTCCCATCAGAAGTTAGCCTTCAAGCGACTATTTCCGCTCTCCCGGAAGACCCCTGTCCTACATCCACAACGACACGGACGACGACCAGCTCCAGATCCACCACTAGAAGCAGCTCCATGAGCACGACCTCGGCTTCGAACACCGTCTCGGTCTCTCCCACTACTCCCACATACAGCCACGTCATCCCAACTCAATCAACTGGGCCTTTCAAGGGCATGCCCTTGTGTGTACCTCCAGGCAAGGAGATTGACTTCACTACCAGCCAATACTCCAACTGCGGCATCAATGCAACAGACCCAAGCATCTACTCCTGCACCAACCTGTACGATTACTATACTCCTGCATACCCAGGCTCCGGCCAAGGTTCCTTCTACATTACATGGATCGAATATAAAAGCCCGCCTTTTCCCGGCGTCGTTAGCACATTTTGGCAATATCTCGCCGCTCCACCATATCCTAGCTATGGAAACTACTGGAGTTGCGGAATAACAATGCAGTGTCCAACACCAGGTTGCGGGAAATGGGGTGGCGATACAGTGAGCAGCCAGGTGACATTGGGATGGTCAACGGACTTTGACGGCACCGTTGTGGGGACGTTTCCGAATCCATGGCCGCAGCAGATTATACAGCCTTGCGATAAGATAAATTGCCCGGGGAGGTGTCCGTTTGGGCAATTTTTGAAGACCCCAGAGATGGAATGTTCGGTTTGAGTACGGATGGTTAGATTTTATATGTGGTATCTCTATAAGTTCATGTCCTGACTCTTTGCACATTTTTCAATTTATGAACAAGTGCCTAGCATAAGGCTATTCTGCTATCGGGTACCGTGCACATCCCTGCCCAAGTTATATACATCCGGATCCATTATTCCCACCCTTCTACCCGTTTACAACTCCGACCACCCTTTAATTATCCAACTCACGCACAACAACCACGCCATAACTCCAGCCTATCGCTAAACGATACATACCTCACCCTATATTGCCTTACCTCTAGGCTTATTGCCATCATCCAAGTCATCCGCAACATCAACATACTCAACCGATGGGTTTTCCAAGCCCTCGATAACATCTTCCCCAAACTTGAGCGCAATTTCCTCCAACTTCAGGCCCTTAGTCTCCACGAAGAATAGATATACAAGGGCGAGGAAGATCAGATTCCAGGAGGCGTTGATGAGGTAGAACTTCCATCTTAGGTCTGACAAAGCGAACGACATTGTGAATGACGCAAGTAGCCTAGCACAAATTTCAATAAAAATTAGCAAGAATATGTTTCCGACATTGTCTATAGTTGCACTACATACCCGAATCCAGAGTCGAAAAATCTAAAGACTGCGGTACCAGCCGCTCGAAGTTTATATTGGCAGATTTCAGTTGGATATAAACTGGTCATTGGCGTGATTGAGAAAGCGTAGAATCCCTGGAACAGAAATATGACGGAGATCGTCCCGTACACCGCAGATGTATTGCTACTGTCGCCATACACTGTCATTGATAACATTGTTAGTACAATGACTCTCTAGATCCGATATTAATTTGTAGTACTTACGTTTGATGAGACCTCCAAGAATATACAATGTCGTAGTCATTCCAGCGACGCCAATGAGAGTCTGGACGCGGCGACCCATTGTATCGAGCATGAAACTTCCAAATATCGCGATAGCAAATGACCAACATTGCATAATGACATTGATTTGGTTCTGCTTATTGGGATCCGTAATTCCGGCTTGTGACAAAAAGCGGCCAAGGTAATACCTGTAGATTGTTAGCAATACAATATCGATATAGTTGTAAAAAATGCTCGGGAATGCTCGGTGAAACTTACGAAACGATAAAATTTCCCAGCATCTCAACCATTATACCAAATAAGACCAGCAAAAATACTCGTTTCCGATTTGCAGGGGTGGATAGAAGCTCTTTCCATGGGTTTTTCGGATACCTCTCTTCTTCTTTCGCCATTATAAATTTTATCTCCTGCATGGACTCCTCTGCCGCTTGTAGTGGGCTATCCTGTTTACCAGCCATGATGGCCAGGACTTCTGTAGCATGCTCTTCATGTCCATTGGCAATAAGCCACCGTGGCGACTCTGGGATAAACGGGAGGAAAGCAATAGAAATAAGACTTGGTATGAATTGCAACAATGAAGGGAGTCTCCATGCCCAGGTGGACTGGATATTCTGACTGCCGTAGTTGATTATTGCGGAGAGTAGGCCTCCGACGTAAAAGCAAGAGAAGAAAATTCCCAGGACGAAACTTCGACTGCGTGGTGGCAAGAGTTCCGCGAGTAATGGCGGCGCAGACATGTTGCTGAGAATTGTCCCAGCCCCAATTATTATCCGTCCGATAACGAACATGGCAATATTCTGCGCAGCAGCTTGTAGGATAATCCCTATCACGGTGGCCGCAGTTGCGATTAAGATGCCATTTTTGCGACCAAGTCGATCAGGAATCGGCTGGACGAAACCTGTCCCGAGGATAGAGCCGATCCATACTGCGGCATTGTTCAAGCCGGTGGTCGCATCGTTGAGGTGGAAGTATTCAGTATATGACGGTAAAATGCTCAACCCGTTCATTACGCTGGCATCGTAGCCAAGAGTCTTTGCCGGATGGAACTTGAAAGTCAGCTCGTCTTCATGAATTCAAACAAACCTCTATAGATTTACTGGGCGAACATACCGCTGAATTAACGATAGCAACCGCAACGAGAATAACGGTGAGGACCTTCGGATTCGCTGGAACCAGCGCCGAGACATACTTCCTTTCAAAATGCGCCATTTCGCCCAGCCTGCCGTACGGTGTGAACGTTAATGCGTTCAAACGACCTAAGGTCTAGATCGTAGTAAAATATCTAAAGAAAACTACAACAGTCACTGATAGAAAGCAACCATGATCGACTAGGCTGGGCGCTCTTGAGACTTTATTCACAGTATTGTAGCACACATGACTCCCAGATAGGCTAGAGGAATATCGAGATGTCTACAAGGATAAATCATGAACGCTGCAGATAAATCACTGTTCTTTCAAAGCAAAGTGCCGAAAACGGAAGCTGCTGAGTGGCGGCGACATGATAAGATTGGTGATAAGAATTCAGGCGATCATATGCAAGTCTAGCCTCGAATTCTAAGGTCTTTGGACATGGACAATAGAGATTCGCAATTGTTTGCACAATAAGCACCCTTGTATCTCTTCTGTCGTGAGTTCGGAAAGTCTCCACCTCCTTGATGGCGAAATCACATGCACTACGACACATCCATGCACGCCAGATCCGCGTTAAGACAAGCTAGCTTCCGCTTGTATAGCTATCGCAGCGGACCGAATGTTGAGACCGCAACAACGGAGGTCCCCATGGAGAAACTATAGCCGGTGAAGCAGGGAAGCTGCCTAGCACCCAGTGGCAACCGTTTCCTCGGTTCGTAGTTTCGGATGGATATTTCCATTTTTGTTGGACCGCTCCTTTGGTCCAATTATTCCCAATCGATTAATCCTAGAGAACTTGATTGTCGAGGGTATCATGGATATGTATAGATTCTGTTTTATAGGTTACAGCTATTCGAAATTCCCATGCTTGCAAGTAGCTATAGCTGCATTATATATATATATATACCACGAGGTAGCACTCCACCCTCTTAGCTTGCATGTAGCTTACTAGTTCTGGAGCTTGAAAGTCACCGAAGCACAAGACCTCACTCTGAGACCCCCATTATTGTCATTTCGAAGTTTATTACCCCTCTCATAGCTCTCCAGGCTATAGTTCTATACACTACTGCAGGATTTCTATTCAATAATTGCGCTTTGTCGCTTTCGTCTGGATAATATATCATTATGGCTGGGAGAATTTACCAATGGCCTTCTTGGAATGAGTACGGCCGAAACGGCGATTCATCTCAAGATGAGGATGTTATCAATGCAAAGAAGGCAGTGATTGATCAATACGGATCGGAAAGAATCAAAGAGGGATGGGTCAAGGTTTGCAAACAACTTGAAATTATCACGGACAGCATTGCCCGCCGAGGAAACGAGATCATCCCAGTTTGCTCTGCGACAGACGTTTTAAAAGGTGGTTTTTCCGCACAGCAAAAGGAAAGAATCAGAGAAACTGGTTGTGCCGTCATCCGAGGGGTTATACCAGAAACCTCAGCCCAGGCTGTCTACAAGGAATTGCACAAATTTATAGCCGACAACATTGAAAAAATAGATGCATGGCCAGCTGAAAGCCCATCGATGTATGCGATATTTGACTCGCCGATGCAGAATGCTATTCGCTCCCATCCAGACCATCTCAAGATCCAGAGGTCATTGAATGCACTCTGGCACGACGAGACCGGTGAAACCTCTCCTGACCCACTGATATACTACGACGGGGTTCGAGATCGTCCACCGAACCAGGTTTTCCTGGGTTTGGGGCCTCATATTGACGCCGGCAGCTTGAGTCGCTGGGCTGAACCGACTTACCGGAAGGTTTACGAGGCAGTTTTCTCCGGGAACCCAGAGAAGCATGACGCATGGGATCTTGGAGTGCGCAAAGACGCCGTGCAGGATCTATTCAAGGCACAATCCCATTCTAGTGTGTTCAGAGCTTTCCAGGGATGGACAGCCTTGACTCCGGCACGTGCAAGGGAAGGCTCGATTTTATTATATCCAAACGTCCAAGCAACTGTCGCGTATATGCTGCTTCGTCCGTTTTTCAGACCGCCAGAGAACGAAGCAGACACCATGGATGCTACGAAATGGACATTTGATGAGAGTGGATGCTTTTTCCCCGGCACGTGGAAGGAGCAGAGTCAATATCTCAGTCGCTCCTCGCATCCCCATTTGCGCTTCGAAGAATGTCTTGTCCACGTTCCTGACATCAATCCTGGTGACACTGTTTGGTGGCATAGCGATGTGAGTATTGCCAGGAATACTTCGCGTTATACTGAAAATGAATAACTAATGAGGATTTAATATAGTTGTGTCACGCAGTCGATCCTGAACACCAGGGTTCACAAAGTTCCTCAGTTGTTTTCATACCTGCTTGCCCGACGACGAAACTTACAAGCTCGTATGTAAAACAACAATTGGCAGATGCTCTTGCTGGACGTCAGCCACACGATTCGCAGGGGACGTTAAATGAAACGTTGCTTAAAGGCTATAGAGGACACGAAGGGTTCAGCGAAGAAGCTCGCAAGGCGTTCGGTTACTATCTGTAAATGAGAACCCTCATGTTGCAAGACAATTTGTCATCACGGCTACCCCCTCAAATGTAAATGTATAATATATTATTGTTGTCTCGAGATCTCGCGAAGCCAGTCCGCCGCCCTTTAATAGATCGTCGTCAGGTCATTCAAACGGACCTGCAATTGTAGATACTAGTATACTATCATCTTCAGGTCTAGACTTCCTCACACCAATTTTTCCCAGAAAATATCTGGATCTCCGTGCCTTAATATGTTCGATTGGAGGTTGAAATACTTGTGGGAGGCATAGAAGAGGATGTTTAATTGGTATCCTCATTCATACCCCCGGAATTATCATCACTGTCCTCGTCTTTCACCTCTTCCCAAACCCGATAGTCACCAAGTCCTCCCGTAGTATCAACCATACGGGTTCTGCTCTGGCCGAATAAATTTCCTTGGCTTACAGGTTGATACTGAAAGTCTTCTATTTCTTCGATCAAATCTCGAACTCTTTGGAAGTCGTTCTGTGTTTCTGGATACGCGTTTCCGTGCTCACCAAGGCCAAGGTCAATAGCAAATTGTTGCAAAGAAGTGGGATTTCCCAGAGCTTGGGCTCTGTTCATATCTCCCATTCCAAACCCTAGCTGCCGAGTGTCCGTAGGCGGGTTCAACATGCTTCCAAGGGAAATTCGCCCCTCCTCTTCGTTCTGAGCTTCTGAGTCTGCCGTCTCATAGAATGGAATCGGCGCATCAAAGAAATTCCTCATGTTCTGGCGACCTCGACGGCCGGTAGGTCGGCTTTGTGAAGGGCTTTCGAAGAATGCAGGGTCAATGCCCCCAAAAAGTCCTATGTATCGGCTTCGACGGTTCTGCGGCGGGGAACTTCTACTCTCCCGACTTCTGTTATCGCTACCTTGCATTTCTTCTTCAATTGCACTTCGAGGTGCGGGTGACTCGAACATGGACGTTCGACGATTTTGTATGACGTTGCGCGGATCCGGACTTTGAAATCCAGGAAGCAGAAACTCCCGCTGTTGTTGGGTTATTGTAACGCGTGGTTCGGGATTCTGTTGAGTTCCTAGGTTTATGCTGATATCTTCTGAGCTTTCTGAGCTTGGTGATTGTATCTGGAAATTTTGGTTTCCCAAGTTGGCTTGGGTCACTGGAACGGGTAGATTGTTCGCTGGCACCTGGCCTTGAGCCACGCCTTGCGGACCCTGCGTGAGGTCAATTTGAATATCACCCAGGGCATTTTGAATGACGTTCTGGAGCGCGGTATCTTCGGTTTGCATCTCAAAGTCTCTACTGCCGGGTCGGTCGTCCTCGTCATCGGGTTCTCGCGCGTCCCGTGGTCTTTGTGGCGCCGGCTCCCGCTTATGGATCCGACGGCGATCCGAAGATGAAGCAGATGGTTCGAAATCTGAGATCGTGGTGGAGCCATCATGATCGGATAAGGTCGCCGGTATTGCAAGGGCGAGGGCAAGGTTCAGGAGGAGAGATAGGCATAGTATTATACTGGAAATGGAGCAATCTCGCCTCGATAGCTTTCCACCTTGAGCTCCGCGGCGCACCGCCAAATCCATTTTAGCTGCGATTACAGCTTATGATAATATACATCTCAAATAAATGATAACAATGGGTATATTCACTATAAAGGGCAAAGCATATATATCTACTATATCAATGTCCGAAAACTTAATTTATCTTCTTGCCGCAGTCTATTGGCCGGCAAGTACTTGGCCGATAACGTCAAGGATGTTGTTGGATGCGACAATATTCTAATTTAAACTATCGACTTGCGTGGTTTTCATGCGCACGCGTCTTGACCTAGAGCAAGAACGAGCAATTTTATGTACAAATTAAATTGACATAGTCGGTAGAGCTTGCAGCGCTGGAATATCAGGCAATTGATTCCATCTGATGATACATCAGGACATTATTGTGTATGATTCAGAGTAGACAACTTTGAAATAAAGCCTGACGAAACCGCCATCAGTATATGTTGGCAATGTTGATTTTACAGATAAACTATTTGATGTTTTCCAAAACTGGCCAGACAAATTCCTTAGTTATCCGATGAGGGATTGAGAGATCCGGTTGATACTTTTCGAAACGGCTAGTCCAGTAGTTCCCAGCCTTCCTTTGTCTCGTAAAGCCTTCCTTGGATTTTTCAAGGCGGGTTCCAATAACTCCAACCCGCTTTGATATTGGTATACTAAATGACTTGACTATCAGAATCATAGCCGCACCAGAAAAAGGATCAACTGTGTTGTCCCAACCAGTATTACTTTTAAGGCGGACCACTATATCGGAGACGAACATATTATTGGTGTTATGTCGACAGGACATGGCGCGCCCACTTGCCAGTACACTTACTGGTAGCCGATGTATCTGGTGAGTTTTAAAACACTACATCTTTAATCGTTGGAAACATGTTCCTATGTGGACGAGTCAGCCGCTGTTCGCATGTCGACTGTGTAACCACCAGCCAACGCAGGCTCCCGGCCGAGGATACCGCACAATTTTCGCAGTATCTTCTTTTGATGTCCAGCTTCATTCCCGGTGCTACCACCTCTTCCTTGGAGGCATACTCGAATTCTCTATTAGCTCAAGTTTTCGTTCTCTCGCATTGCGCAATAGCTTGCTCGGGTGTCACGACCTTGTTGAGGAACTGCAGCGTTTTCTTAGCAAGGCTGCCTTCTTCCCTCTGGAATTTTCTCGAAAGGGAATATGCTAGCGCCATTTATGATTTCGAACACTTTAGTGATAATTTCGCCGCCGTCACCACGCTTGATATCATGGTTTTCATCCGCCATCGGAAGCAAAGATCCCTTGTGGACCTTCTTGATATGCTCCCACTCGCATAAAATATCATCGTGATCAAGCGCTGAAATATAAGATCCACTTAGCTTGTCAGTTCGAGAGAATTTACAGGGTCCAAGTCTTTGTAGTGCAGCGAACTGGAACTACCCCCGGCCCCATGCTCTGAGCAGCCAACCACAGAAATGCTTCGTTTCTTGGCGGAAGCACTAAAATAGATGCCGTATCCACGCCGCACGTGCCGCATGATGCTCACATTCGAATAAATTGAAATTCTCATTGTCTCATAGCTGACTAGTATTGGGGACGCTTTTTAAAATTTGGCAAAGGACGATACCAGCTCAGCCCGGCCTAGGTCCGACATTTGCTCGAGCGTCTGGTTTACGAGATGAGGTCCGGCTTTGATAGGATAGCTTGGTCAGGCTCCCGAAAAATCGCTATCTCAAGGCCATGAAACGGGAACACGAAGGCAATGCAATGTTTGTCGAACCGGAGCCGCTTGCCAAGTCGGATTCGACATGCCAATGGTGGTGGCCACGGGAGGCGCGCCGAACAACGCCCACTGCAGTAGCCTCAATTCCGATATGCTTCCAGGCCAAGCGGTTTAGACCACTCTCAGGTTTTGGTCATTTGATATCGGGAGTTGTGAAGCTTGTGATCATTTGAGAGTAAGCAACCAACCCCAAATATAGAAGTGTAGAGAGGATTCGGCCCAAATTACGAATCGGATGCTGGTCCGATGAGTGAACAGCTGCATCCTGGGCAGGGGCCGGACTCTCCCGCCTGGGCAGGCGGTAAGACACTTTTGGAGTATCCGAAGTGCTACCCAGAAGGTCTGTCAAAACCGTTATAGAGGCCCACTCTCGGGGTGATTCCTTTTTCGAGCGCCTGCATGAGCTTGCGCATGCTGGCAGGTCACTTCCAGGTTGTGACTTGAGGGGCAAGCCGTCTTGGATAAATGTGACTCCAAGCTGGCAGCATATTGGCTTATAAAACCGGTATTCTGCAGTGCCGCACGAGCTCTTTCCGATCTTGCTGCCAGCATGAGATTTGGAAGTCCCTAACGGCTCGTATTATTATTAGTAAAGAGGAGAGAGGTCAGTAGTACAAAAAGCGGAGTAGTGGGAAAAGAGAGCCCTCTCAACTTACCCATCATTCTCAATTCCGATTTTTCAGATCAATCATGGCGATGTTCTCCCATTCAATGAAAGCTTCGGTTGCGCGAACGTCGGCGTATTTGATCACGGCAGCGGGTGCGGCGGGCGTGGTTTCCAACTCTCAATACAAGTCGTTGAAATCTCTGTTCGGCAGCAACACACCCGGCTTCACAGCTACAACCCCAACTCCAGCGTCGGTCTTCGAACACCATTCATCTTCGTCGACTGTCCCGACTCATACCCGAACAGGCCACAGCCATCTTCACAAACGTAAAAAGTTTATCGCATCTACGGAGCATGGATCCCAGGACAATAGGCATCCTCGGCGGCGGTCAGGTATGTAACAGCTTGTTACCCCTCCTCGCAGGTCTGAAATAAAGTTAATAGGTTTTCTCGCATAGCTGGGCCGCATGCTAGTCGAAGCCGCACACAGACTAAACCTCCGCACCACCATTCTCGACGCGGACAAGTCTCCGGCGAAACAGATAAACGCTCTGTCTTCCCACGTTACGGGGTCGTTTAGCTCCTCGACAGACATCCTGGAGCTTTCGAAAGCATGCGATATTTTAACGACGGAGATTGAACATGTTGATACCAACATTCTTGAAACGATAGAGAAAGAGGGCAAAGTCGACGTACAGCCATCGAGTCAAACAATCAGAACTATCCAAGACAAATACTTGCAGAAGGAGTTTCTCATAAAGCATGGCGTTGCTGTGGCTGAGAGCAGGAGTATCGACAGTCCGAGTGTGGAAGCTCTGGAGAAAATAGGAGAGGACTTTGGATACCCGTTCATGCTAAAATCAAGGACATTAGCATACGATGGGAGGGGCAATTATGTCGTCTGGTCTAAAGAAAAGATACCTAATGCGCTGGAAACACTATCGAACCGACCACTCTACGCCGAAAAATGGGCATCATTCAGCATGGAGCTTGCGGTCATGGTCGTCAAGACAAGGGGTGGAAAGACGCTGCCGTATCCAGCTGTGGAAACCATCCATGAGAACAACATCTGCAAATTGGTATATATGCCTGCAAGAACGACATTATCAGTGAGAACCAGAGCTCAGAAACTAGCCGAGGAAGCTGTGAAGCACTTCCCCGGAGCCGGCATCTTCGGAGTGGAAATGTTCCTACTGAAAGACGACACCATCCTCGTCAATGAGATTGCCCCTCGGCCACATAATTCGGGCCACCACACCATCGAGACCCACTCAACATCTCAGTTCGAGGCACACATTCGCGCCATCATCGATCTTCCATTACCGCCTGCCATAACATTACCTCGAACACCATCTACTAGTTCCATCATGCTCAATATCCTTGGAGGCCCACAACCAGATTCACACCAGACCGTCTGCAAATTAGCATTAGAAACACCAGGTGCAACTCTCCACCTCTACGGCAAAGCCGAGGCTCGCCCGGGCCGCAAAATGGGCCATATCACTGTCGTATCCGACAGCATCACCAACTGCGAAACCCTGATAGCACCACTAGTTGCTGCCGCCTCATACGCATCCCCGACAACATCTCTCATCCCCGCCACCTTACCAACACCAACTTCGCCAGTAGCTGTAATCATGGGCTCCATCTCTGACTTACCCATCATGTCTGCTGCTCTGAAGACTCTCGAAGACTTCAATCTCCCAACACAACCACGCATCGTGTCTGCGCACCGCATGACGCAAGAACTATACGACTTCTCCAGAACCGCCGAGCAGCGGGGCATCCGTGTTATAATTGCAGGTGCGGGGGGTGCCGCTCACCTTCCGGGAATGTGCGCTAGCATGACTTCGCTACCGGTTATTGGCGTGCCCGTTAAGGGATCGAGTTTAGAGGGAATGGACAGTCTATTATCGATTGTGCAAATGCCGAACGGTATCCCCGTCGCAACTGTCGGCGTCAACCGCTCGGACAATGCGGCATTGCTGGCCGTGAGAATACTAGGCGCCGGTGATGGGATGCATAGGGATGCGATGAGAACCTTCATGAGAAAGATGAGAGATAACGTTGTATTGACGGATGACATGCTACTGGAAGTCGGGTGGAAGAAGTATCTGGAGGACAAAGACAAGGAGAAGAAATGAAGATTCTCCACGGATGAGGGCTTTAATCGGTGCATCTCGGAAATATTGCAAAAGTTTTTGTTTCATATACTATATGTATAGGTTCAGTCATAAGATATCCCAATATACGCAATGAATTTAACAATATAAATGTCATACTTTGCATGGCACAAAGTAACTGCACAAACAAGCATGAAGCGGCTTTCAAGCTAGTGTCATCTAGTATCATTAGGCAGTTTTATAATACAGCACAGCATGGTACAGGAGTAAAACGCAGCGTGCGCCTATCTGTAACGCCGTTTTGTCTACTAGCCCCAGGAATAGAAATATATCTGTACACGCATCAATAAAAAGAATTGAGATAGGCATATAAAATAGTGATATCTCGTGTATGAGGAAAGGTAGAAGGTACAACATGTCTAGGAGGATCTACTTGGCTCTCCGTTCTATGATATTCGCACCAATCTCATCATATTCCTGCTTGCTAATCCACAGCTGATGGAAGGCACCACAGCTCGCAAGGATACTGCCGCCCAGCCAGGCAGAATATTTTCGCTCCGGTGTCTGACCGGATGACTGCAGCTTGACGCGGGGTCCAGGGAACATCGTGGTCAGCTCTTGGCTAAGACGCTCGTTGAAACGATAGAGCAAGCTTGTAGCACCGACGACAACGATGTTATTCAACATGTTGGCACGGATATCGGCGTCCAGGTGGTCTACGGAGTCTTTGATCATCTCGGCAATGCCCTTGGGAGTGTCGCCCGTGAATGGCTTGGGAGAAAGAGAAGGGTTGAATAGTGATTCCGGGGCCAAGCAGCGATCGATGCCAAACCGGCGTTGATAACCATCCGGGAACTCGTAAGACTTATCTGCGAACGGGCGGAAGTTATCGCCAACATTGTTGATATCTGTCGGGAAAGTTCGAGGCTCCGGCCATGTTTCAGAGAGACTTTCCTTGAATTCATGGATGAAGCGGTCTTGTTGGTATTCGATGAATGAGGCATGAGGTTGGAAGCCGTAGTCCCGGGATCTGAGAGCAGGCATATTTGTAAGGTCGGTGTAAGTGGTTTTAGCTTTTAGCATGAGCCATGGGGTCATGCGGATGCCCATTTCTGTGAATTGGTGGCGGAGCTGTGTAGTGAGATGTTGCCCAGCCAGGGGTGTTCGTTCAGATCCTTTGTAAAGAATAGATGAGCAAGTCGAAACCTAGCACAATATTGTAGCAGGTTCCTCCTACCTTTCCTGAGTGGGATGCCATCAACTACAGGTGTGACGCTGGTATAAGCGTGGCCGACATCGATAACCAATGACGAAGGTTTGCTGTTCGCAAAGGACTCGCAAACGGCGCTCTTGACGAGGAAATAGGCCGGAACACCGAAATCTTCAAAGACGACCTCCGTAGTTCTCTCTCGGTTTTTCAGAGGATTCCATATCGGCTCTGTGATGAGGAGCGGGTGCTCTTCGACCCTGGAGGATAGCTTGTATTCGATGCAATGGCGCCATATATCCGTCGTGACCTCCCAGTTCTCGACTAAAATCACGTCAGCTCACGCCTCAATTAACAAGGTATGCACCAGTTGAGACGAACCGATGCCCTCGTTCATGGGATTCCGAATCTCCATCCCATCGATGACCGAGTTGACGGCATTTTCGCCAATTTTCAGACTGCCGAAATATTTAGGTGTCTCCGGGTCTGGGATTATGCCGTAATAGGTGGGTACGCAGGTTTTTGGTGTATCTTCGCCCGCGAAGCCACACCGTGTCGTGTTCGTGCCGGGATCGAGGACCAGAGCTGAGATTTCATCTGTAGGGTACAGAAAGCACTGTTAGGAATGGAGAAAGAGCTTGGAAGGTAACAAGAGGACAGAAACTAACCTCCACCATACTCAAGCTCGGCTGGTTTTGTCGTGGAAGGCAAGACCTGGCTTGCTTGGGGTGTGCTCGCCATGATTGCAGCTCGACGCGTCGACGGGAAAAGGTGTCTACGAGAGCGCAAGCTAGGGTAGCCAGCAGAGGGGTACGACTGGGCCGCAGATGAGACCTGCTATTCGCAAAAACCTCAATTGTCGATGATGAAACAGGGTGGCGACGTGAACTGCAGCAAGCAGATAGTGAAAGCTGCGATGAAGGTGGTGGGGTGTCGTGAAGCTGGAGCAACTTTTGCGATGGGTCGCGACGCCGATAGCGCCAAGACCGCGACCAGGGCCCAGCACAGCCGAAGCCAATTAAGACCTGCCCGCTACTCTCCACCCCGTGTCCCACTCGCAGGTCGACCTTAATTTCCCCCCTCATTACGATTAAGTCCTCGCCTCAATTGCTAAATATACATACGCCGTCGGATTGAGGCTCCGGTGGGCGCAAAAGGGGGAATGTAATCGGGATTCTTAAAGGCCGCTGCCATATCGACGTCGAGATCAAGTTCTCCACAAACCCACACGCGAACAAGATGTCGGTCGACTCGTTCAAATACCTATTCACGCCCGAGCTCCTGGACGGCCGGCTTGTATCAGATATATCAACTACTTCCCAGAAAGATGGGGCATTAAAGCGGGATGAGGACTCGGCCCCCGATCCAAGTAGCAAGCCTGCCAGGCGGACGTCGCCTCCGCGGTGGCAGACTATCGAGTACTTTCTTTACTATGCCGTATTCATCATTGTGATACCGCAGATGTTCAAAGCTGCCTACGAAATATCAAAAGGTATGAGGCATCAGAAATAGACGCTTAAGGTGCTATAGAAGATACTAACACATCAATCCGTTGCTAGAGGATCATCCGAATTACCTGAGATACTCAAGCATCCTGTCCAATGGCTGGATTCCTGGCCGGAAAGTTGTACGTTCACCCTTTTACGCTTGCAGTCGCCCGTTGCTGGATACAGATCTAATTGGTGCATATCCCGGTAGTAGGACAATACCGACCTGCAATACAAAGGGTTCAGAGACCATGTGCTCATCCTCTTCGTGGTCGTCGCTGCCCACACGGGTCTACGGAAACTGTGCACCAATGTCCTACGAAGCGCGGATCTCCAAACTCGTTCGGTCTTCGACAATATATTTGCCGTTATATTCCTCCTAGTTCTACATGGCATCAGCTATTTCAAGATCTTGGCTCTGCTGGCTACCAACTACGGGATCCTGAAAGCTCTGGGGCCGTCGAAAGCCACGCCGTTCGTCACATGGGGATTCAATCTCATGATGCTCCTCCTGAACGAGTGGAAGCGGGGATACATGTTTGGTAGACTCCTCGGTCCAGATTACGCGTATATCGACAGCCAATACGGAGGGTTGATGCCACGGTGGGAGGTCCATTTCAACCTCACCATGCTCCGAGTGATCAGCTTCAACATGGACTACTACTGGGCGCTTACAACAGGCCCCGACCTCGAGGTAGGTTCTCCTAGCAATTTCATATAGCCCTACTAGTCTCGAAACCCAGTACTGAAATCAAAGCTAAACACTCTTAGCGGAGAAAGCGGCCGCCGCCATCTCATCAATCGGACAAAGATCGTGTAGCGACTGCCCACCCATTGGACCTGTACAAATTCTCCATATACCACGCCTACTGTCTCTATTCACCTCTCTATCTCGCAGGACCAATCATTACCTTCAACGATTTTGTCGCGCAAAACATTCATGCAGCATTCAAACCCTTGTCCTCGACTGCTTTCAAGCCCGTATTACTCTACGGCATCCGCTTCCTCCTGTCTCTGCTGTGTATGGAGCTAGTCCTCCACTTCTGTTACGTCCAGGCCATATCAAAGGCCTCCCACGCGCCGTACCTCGCATGGATCAACGACACTCCCTTCCAAATCATGATGATTGGTTACTTCAACCTCCACATCATCTGGCTGAAGTTGCTAATCCCATGGCGCTTCTTCAGACTGTGGTCGCTCATCGATTCGATCGACCCGCCGGAGAACATGCTCAGATGCATGAGCGACAACTATTCCGCCGTCGGTTTCTGGAGAGGCTGGCATCGAAGCTTCAACCGCTGGAACATTCGATACATCTACATCCCCCTCGGTGGATCAAAGAAACGGGCCGTCTTTAACACCCTAGTGGTCTTCACATTCGTCGCGCTCTGGCATGATCTCTCGTTCACTTTACTGACATGGGGATGGCTGATTGTGCTCTTCATCCTCCCCGAGCTGACTGCGCGAGCGTTGCTACCGTATAGCAAGTATGGTGGGAACTGGTGGTACCGCCCGCTAGCCGCAATGGGCGGCACGCTAACAGTATTGACAATGTGCGTTGCGAATCTGATCGGATTCGCACTAGGCTTGGATGGGATCAAGATGTTGATATACGATGGAATCATCAATGCTGGGTGGGCCGGTGCTGCATTCTTGGGAGGGACGATAGGATGCCTCTTTGTCGGTATAAATGTCATGTTCGAACTCAGAGAAGAGGAAGCTAGGCGTGGGCTGTTCTTGGGATGTTGAGGAGCATGCAGTCATGCTGTATATATGATCGATGTTGCTTTTGTGTAGTAGGGTTACCAGGCAAAAATGTATATTTGTTACCTAATTGTCCTGACATATACCAAGATCGATGTTATCAAAAGCGTTTGATGCCTGATACCAAGATTATCATCTCATGATGCATTGCCAACACCGACCGAGTCCTCAAATTCAAAGAAGTGATGAAATTTAAGTACTTCTGAAACTATAGAGTCAAGCAATAGCTCATATACATGCACATGTGCCGCATTGCAATGAAGTCTAGAGTTCCATGTATGCATGTCTATACACACGAAGTCGATAGGTCAAGCCGGATAGCTATATATATAGCTACCGGAACAATAATGATCAGCACTCTACATGCCTCAAATTTATGTAATCCACCCGCCATCATATCAAATCCCGAAAGCGATGCCGCCGAAATCAAAATCAGAGAAATGCAAAACATTAAAACGCCAATCTCGCCAAAATATATGAACCGCCGCTGTGCGTATGCAAAGTATCATGCTAACCTCAGCGCGCCGAACACCGCTAGAATGAATAACAAGAACCACATCGCCAACATGCACAAAACACCACATATGCTATGTACATACATACGATATATATCATCTTTAAGGAGCCTGGTGCCATCGAAGCGTCACCATGATCGCTACATCATCGGACGGACGACAGAGTACCCGGACCCAGCACTCCCACCTCCACGGCTGCTCTTCGCGCCGCCACCAGCACCACCTCTCCCGCCGCCCCGTCCACCTCGTTGACAGCTTCTGCCAGCAGCGGACGCTCTCTTCGCGAACATCTTCTTCCCGCCCCGTCCCCTACCACTGGCACCGCCGCGTCCCCGCGATCTGCCAGTCGCCTTTTTCGACGTCGTCGACTTGGCCTGAGATGCAGCAGCCACTGCAACGTATAATCAGCACACCATCTGTCAGTTGCCGGCGCAGAGGTACTCACTCCTTGCGCTAAAGTCCATGGCACTTTGGCTTTGTGCCGCGGTATTACTAAAGAACCGCGACCGTTCGCCCTCCCCGCCGTCATCTTCGTCCTCATAGTCGTCGTCAAAGTCTTCCTCCAAGAAACCTAGCATTTCAGGAGCCTGTGTATCCGTGCCGCCTCCGCCACCTCCCGGCGTGTACTGCGTACCCTCGTAATTCTCCAGTTTTTCGTTGCTGTATTTTTGAGTCATTGGAAGGAATTTGGATCCATAGAGTCGGACGCGCTCCTTATCGACGAGCTGTGGCATGCCCATCATCTCGTTCATACCTAAAACAAACAAACAAACAGACGATATCAACATCCTGCTCTCTGTGTCTCTGGGGAGAAAGTAAACTTACTGCAGGGAAGCCGCACGCCCATCCAGCTTAGTTCGGTATCCGTGAAGACAGATTCCACTCGCAAGCCTTTCTCGTTCATGAGCTATAGTATGACAATCAGTAACGTTGATTCATTCTCAATTGTAGGTGGGCTATACTCACGTCGCCACGGATCCGCTTCGCATCCCTGAGGAACCGCTCCAACACGTCCAGATCGTAGTCATTAAGGCCGGCACGGATAGTATCGGCTTCAATCCTGATGGGTTGGGCAGCGACCTTCTTCCGCCGCGGCCCACCAAGGTCGTCTCCGACGCCGTCGCTCTTGCGCTTCTTCGCTGTCGTCGAGGATCCATCGCGGATCGGCATAAATCCATGTTCATCCGGCTGCGTGTTGGATATCGCTGGGGGCTGCCGTGGCTTCCCCCGGCTCGGCCCTATGGGCGACGAGATACAAGTCGACTCGAAGTCTTCTTCGCTCGCCGGCACACCCTTTTTAGGCTTCTTCGACGGGGCAGTCGGCGAAGTCTCAAAGAGCATGTCCAGCTTACGGAGGCCTTGCATGAACGAATTGGCCTTTCGGCCGAGCTATCAAACGAAACATGCAATGTCAGCTATCACCACCCGAATGGCACCAAGGTAAACGCAGAAATGACTTACGGTGAGATATGAGGTGGTGAACCCCATCCCATTTGTGACATGCGCCTGATCCAAGATCTCCTCGGTGAAAAGATGCGCGATAAGTCTCTGCACAGCATCTTTATCCCAGCTCTTCCCCTGTCCGTACCCGGGCAACTTATCCCACCCGTTATCCAGAATGGCTCTAGCTTTCGACCCACGATAGACATCCGTAAGCATGGCAGTCGTCAAACTGCGATCCCGCGCACCCGTAACAATCTGCATGATCGCCTTCGCCTCGGTGGTAACGGGGCGATGTGTATACGTCTTGTTCGAGCTGCAGTTATCGCACGTCTTGTTGCAGTCGGCCTTGCTGAACTTCTCGCCAAAGTACTTGAGCACTGCGACTCGGCGGCAGTCGATCTTGTTCTCGCAGTACAGCTGGACCTGGCTGAGCATCCACTTGCCGTGTTCGATGGTCTCCTTGGTAGCACCGTCGCCCTGCTCGATCATGCGTGCGAGCTTGATCGCATCTCCGCCATTGTAAAAGAGGAAGCAGCCGGAGAGTTTGCCGTCGCGGCCAGCCCGCCCGGTTTCCTGGTAGTAGCCTTCCAAGGACTTTGGAATGCTATGGTGGATTACAAATCGCACGTCCGGCTTATCGATACCCATTCCGAAAGCTATGGTCGCAACAATGACTTTGACCTCTCCTTTCTGCCACCGCTTCTGAATAATCTTCCGGTCCGCAGGTTCTAATCCAGCGTGGTAGTGGTCCGCTTGGATTCTCGCACTCCTGAGGTCCGCAGCAACCTTCTCACAGTTATTCCGTGAAAGGCAGTAGACGATACCGCATTTGCCTTTGTATTTCGGCGACTGGATGATCTTAATGATTTCCTGGATCATCTCCTTCTCCTTTCCTTTCTTACGAACTTCGTACGTAAGATTCGGGCGGTTGAAACTCTGCTTGAAAATCTTGCATTTCTCGATCGACAGGTTGTGCATCGTGTCCTTCTGCGTCAGTGGGGTAGCCGTAGCGGTGAGTGCGATGAGCGGAACCCCGCTGAATTTCTCTCGCAATCTCCCCAGCTCTTTATAGTCCTTGCGGAAGTCATGACCCCATTGGCTCACGCAGTGCGCTTCATCGATTACCACACGCGCAATCAGGCCTCTTGAGTGTAGTGACATCATGACTTTCTCCAGTGTAGCGCTATTTGCCAACATTTCAGGCGTAACATAGAGCAACTGGATCGAGTCTGCTGCATTCGGCGACCTCAGCTCTTTCAGGATCTCCCTCTTCTCTTCAGGAGATACGGAGGAATTGAACATATATGCCCTGATCCCAAGTGCTGTAAGATGCTCGACTTGGTCTTCCATCAGCGACAGAAGCGGTGATATGACAAATGTGATCCCACGGGTGCGTCCAGAGGTAACCACGGCAGGCAGCTGATAACACAGCGACTTGCCGCCACCGGTTGGCATTAGAACGAACACATCGTGTCTTGCCAATGTAGCATTGATCGCCTCCAGCTGATTCGTTCGAAATCCCTTCAACTTGAACACCGTTCTCAGAGCATTCACGACATCACTGGACCACGGGTGCTTCATGCTTGGTGCCGTCATATCCAGCTCCATCGCTTTCTGGGTGCCGATATCCATGATGTCGTCGTCGAGTTCTTCTACGTCGCCGGTCTTCGCGAGTTGGCTGATGTGTCTTGCGCGAGCTTCGAAGATGTTTGGCGGTGGCTGATCAAGGACTTCAAAGTCCGGAGATGGGGAGCGTGGTCGTGTGGTAGAGGGCTGGCCGTGAATCTCAGCCAAGTCTTCAGGACTTAGTTCGAAATCATCGTCATCCTCGAGTTCCATGCTGAAAGGGTTGCCGCCTGTCGGGTCTTCTTCCTGCTCTTGTATTCGATCAAAGGCCTCGTTTTCGACATCGAAGAACTCGTCTGGCATTCCGTCGCTGTTCAGATCTCCATCGAGTTCCTCCATCAGATCTTCTGTCGTCGCCCGCCCTTTGCCTTTATCCAGAGGGCGCGAAGAGCTAGGCGACATAGGGGCAGCATCAGGTGGACTTGATATCTGCAGATCAAAGTCGTCGCCCTCGTCTTCGTCATCCACATCCATCGGATCCTTGTCGTTCGCCGCTGGTATCGTTGAGCTGACCCTTTCGTCTGTCGCAAGCTCAGACTTGGACCCATTCGGGTATTGTGTCTGCTTAACGAGCTGGGTCTGTCCGTCTGCTAACCGAGCAATGAACGGCTTGCGAATAGGCGTATTCTTTACGATATGCTGCGTCGCATATACGTCAATCCCAGCGATATGTTCAGGTGTCTGAAGCACCGGGCTGTCCTGCGTCTGTTGGACCGCTATAGTTTCAGCAAGGACGCGGTGAGCAGGCCTTTCAAGCTCGGCAAGCGCCCTTTGAAGCTCTTCATACTTCATTGCCATCTGAACAAGCGTAAGATTGCCTTCGTACTTCTTGGCCATGTAAGCTTGCATCATGGCGTTGACATCCGCCATCTCTTCCTCGATTTGTTTCTTCCGGACGAGCGATTCATCCAGGTCGAAAGACGGCACCGATGCCACCCCTCGCAACGGCGACTGGACATTGTCCTTCCCCGAAGCTGGCGGGAGGATCCTGCCCAAGTTCTTCGACAGCTCTCTTGGGTCAGGACTGGCCTTTCTCGCCAGCATACGTTTCGTCCGCGACGGACTGCGATGAAACGGACTGGATTTCAATGTCATTGCATCCTCGAATGACACTTTGGGGCTGTGGTCCCTATGAGGCGCGCTAAACGCCCTCATGGGGCTAGGGCTTTTGAACGCCGATGTGGTCCGCGACCGCTCATTATCAGGTATTGCCGTAGACCGCTGGATATCGACGTTGAAAAGCGGATTGTTATCACCGGTGGCGCTCCCAGCAGCTATCGTCATGCTATGGTCCGATAGATCGCCGTCGTCGCCATCGTCCGAATCGAAGACGATTGTACGTTGTTTACGCGCCCTTATAGGCACCACTGTAGAACCTGTCGACGAACTGACATTGTGCGAAACGGATCTTGCCTGGTTGGCAGCCATCTGAGTGACTTGGATCGCAGGTGGCTGAGTATCGGCCTGCGGATCGCGAGCCACTATCCTCCGGGTGGCCTTTGTCGACTTCCGCACAGCAACAGGAGCTTCCTCCGCCTCTGCAATGTCCTCCATCCCGCTAACCTCCCTTGACACTGATCTGTGAACCGACGGCCGCGCATCCCGGGGTACTGGAAGGTCCTGACTAGAGTACGGGGGTGGCGGATCCGATGGGCCTATAGGTAGCGTCGTTCTCTCCGTTGCTGCAATTCGTGAGGGTGTAGCCGAGTCGGATCTAAGGTTAGATGATTCCCGCTGCTTGAGGCGCGAGGTGGGCAGGTTCGGTATCTCTTCGTCGTCCGAGATTGTGAGATCTATAGATTCGACAGGACCTGTAGGAAGCACAATCTTCTTCGTTACTAGATCGCAAGCATTACCGTTAGCATTTCCATCATGGCAGGTTATATAAGAGACAGTACACAGCATACCAGCAGGTGTTTTTGTTCCTTTTCCATCAGCGCAGTGTTGCGTATACTTGTCCAGTAAGCTTCCACCAGCCTTTTTTCCCGTGCCCACTGGATCTTCACTTCGTCTCTTCGCCGCAGGTTCAAAGGGATCCGAATCTCCATCTTCATCTGAAGACGCCTTCCGCTGTACGCTTGTGAGTTTCCGGCGATTGCTCGGCGTCTTTGCCAGCTGTAGAATCGGCATTACCGCAGTACTGTCAGAGGCGACAACAGGAAGCTTTTGTGGTGCCTGATGAGCAAGAGCTGCCGACAGCCCTGGATCCCCAGCAAAACTGACGGACCTGACCGTGGCAGCCGGAGGGGCAATAGGAGCAGGAGGGTCTTTATTCTGCGAAACCTCCGAAGCGCCTGTTGCCGAGCTTGTCCTTGCTACACTTGGCTTTGCAGCTATAGCAGCACGACTTTGCGCCTCAATCGCAGCTAATGTCGCAGTCGATATTGTCGATTTCGTAGGCTTGTCGCTCCTTGGTGCTGGTACGGTGGGTTTCTCCCGAATCAACCAAGCAAGGTGACTGCTCAGGTTGTTCTTCGGTGCCCGCGACTTGGTCGTCATATCCGGCCGTTTTGTTCTCGTAGTAGCAGTGACATATCCGTTCCGTTCGCTCGTTCGGTGCGGTGTCAATAGCGAGGAGGGAGTCCGTGGAATCCTGGAAACACAGCTTGCGGGCTATCATAACCGCATCGTCGTCCGATGATAGGAATGTTGATAAGTAGGATCTAAATATTAGGCTTCTCCTGAAGCTGGTACCCCGCTGTTGGTTGTCGTAAGTTTGTGAGGGAGGGCTGTTGGAAGCAAGAAAGATACATAGACCGCGGTGGGTATCGAATTCAAGAGGTTCCCAATCCAGCAGAACGCGTTCGTCGGCTGCCGCTTTGTTTGTACCGCGACCCGCGTTGAGTTTGCCGACTAATTACGTGCCAAGACGGGCCTGCTGCTGCATGCTGCTGCGATTCTCGGGCATCCAACAGCAGCCATCCAATCCCATCTGCATCTGCATCCTCGTTCACCAACCGCCTCCCACACCTTCAACCATGGTACGTTTCCCCCGGCTCGCAGGTCATCGCTTCCACGAATTCGAATCTTGCTAATAGCTTGCAGGCAGACAAACTTCGTACCCAACAGCAGCTCGAGCAGCTTCAGGCCCGCTTCGTGGGCACTGGTCATGCAGACACGACGAAGTTTGAGTGGACTTCGAACATCCATCGCGACAGCTATGCCTCCTACGTCGGCCACCCGCCGCTGCTGTCGTACATGGCGCTGGGGTTGAACGAGCCGGCGGCGAAGCTGCGCACACGGCTGATAGAGGTATGCATACGGCCATTTTATCTCTTGAGTGTATCGAATTAGCAACTGACGTTCTGTCGTAGAAAATGATACAACCGGTCGGCCCACCACCTGAAAAAGAAGATTAGCGTCGCTTGCAAAACTATATAGGACGGTCAGGTGGACATTTCCCAGCTTTGATGGACTAAATGCCAGCTTCGCGAGACGAATACCGGCGATCACCTCACTGGGAAGCAGATTCAGCGCGAGTCAGACAGCCTAGAGGTCACTGATACATGGCTTTGGGGCTGGGTCGAGGATCAGGACCCAGACGATGCCATGGTCGGAAATCGGGCACCATCAGGCTCATGATTTAGGAGTTTATAGGTCTCTCAGGAACGCTCACGTTTTCGTCCAAGTTGAGGCGTTGCTGTGCTGGCTCTCTCGCAATTATAGACGTCAATGAATACCATATAGACAGAAAGATCTAGCATCTACGCGCCGAATCGTTAAAACCGTCCACGACATCTTCAATTTGTATTACTATAGTACTTTTAAGATATATTTGACAATTCAAAGTAACGCAGCCGATCCATCCACCTGAACTCCATATCCAAATTCACAGTATAAACCCCTCTAAAATTCTGAAGAATCGAGCACATCACCATCGTCATTATCATGACCATCATCATCAGCGACCTCCTCTCCATCAGCATCATCGTCTGCACCCATAAGGCCATCATTAAAATCAAACTCTCTCCGTTGCCTGTGCTGCTCTCTCGGGGTCGCCTGTGCCACAAATTCGTCCTGGTGCCTAACATCCCTCGTCATCCCGTTCACCACTTTCACAGCCGCCCCGCTAGGCCTGTGTCCTACCGTCCATGTAACGCCAGGTTCCTCGGTTTCCGCCAGCACAACTAGCTCCTTGAACGTATCCCCCTCAACACAGATCCCCCGTAGCACATGCAATTTCCGCGTCCATCGCTCCCTCTCAATCTTCGCTCTACGCGTCCGTAAAGCACGCTCCTTGTCGATGCTCGCTGCGTCCTCCTCGGCGGTCTTCCCATCGGTTGCTGTTCGCGGCGGACCGCTATCCGTCTCTCTGCTCTGACGAAGTCGGTTAATGGTGGTGGTGACAAGAACAGCGTCTAGATACCCGCTGACGATTTCGCCAGTTGGATCACCCTCGAGGACACCAGGGTGCCCTGCTTCAGATAGCTTCATGACTTCGTAACCATCCACGAAGATGTCGCGGCAAATGTAGGGTGCCGAGAACTCGCAGTGCTTGAGGTTTCGACCGGAGCGGCGGAAGTGTGGGCATAGATGTGGATTATTCACTGGTGGTTTTCGGATATTCATCTGGTGTCTGACAATTTCCGCATGCTCGGACTTGGGCGAAACGCGGAGGACAAGCCTCTCAAGAACAGGGAGGGCATGCAGAAGTAGCTTGTCCAGTGCTATATTCATGGTCCTACATCAGTTACCCAAACTTTGAAAGTTTTTGTCACAAAACTCATACCTTCATAGCTAACAGAACAGTCCTCGATGTGCAAGTCAGTCAGCAGCGGTGCATGCTGCAACCCTGCCATCAACACGGCGTCATTGAATTCCGGTACCGAGTTCATTACCAGGCGTTCAATTTTCGCCAAACCGACAGTATCCATTTCTGTAAAGAGTATGGCTTCTCTCCCAAACCCGTAGGCATTAGATGGATGGCGTCTCGAGCGATGGTGCAGCTCCAGTTTCTGCAGGTCGGGGAAACATTGACCATTAAAAAACCGCGTCCAGAAGGCAGTGTTGGGGACACATGTCCCCCCACTTGTGCCGTAGGAGTATCCAGCAGCTATATGTCGACGTCTTGGGATGACGGTGTCCATAGAGCTTGAGCCTCCGCGAGATGATCGAGCTGGAGCATCGCCACTGAGATCGAGGATAAGGTTGGTGACACGAGGAAACCGTTCGCTTTGGAAAGATCGGACTGGCTGAGATTGACATGACGAGTGCGAGATTATCATCGAGATTGTGACAGCAGGGTTGTACCTTCTTCCATCAGTTTCAACTTCATATTGATTGAATGGGAGAGACAAAGATACGCACCTCACAATGACATTTATCAACCTCGCCAGGAGGACCGCAATCAGCGGTCTCCCATTGGTGATCTCCTCCACCGCCGGATCAATCAGTAGGGTTAGGTGCACAATCCATTTGCTCCTTGCGTCGCCGGTTTTGTCCCAGCTCGCAACTTTGTTCAGCGTCTGCACGAACAGTTGCAGCTTCCGAAAGCTGTTGATGACGGGCCGCCGATAGAGCGGTCCCTGGACAGCAGCATATATGCTCTTGGACACCCGAGCGAGGCGGGCCAGCGTGCCTGGGGTGAGGGAGTGGTAGATGGCATCACTGTGCATACAAGCAGCTGGTTAGCTTCCTTCTGCATTGGGTCGCGCCAAGGTGGACTGGAAACGCGGGGCAAAAGCACGTACGCTATCTCAGTTGGTAGGCTTGCCAGCGATGCCCCCGGCGGGCTGGACGATTCGGACATACTCGTAGTGAGCATGGGGATAAATTCGTGAAATCAAGGAGAATAGCTTGCGTCAGGGAAAGTGAGCTTTCCGCGATGATGATGGAGAACTTGAGAAGGTTAATTCGAATCGAGCTGCGCAGCTCAGAAGCTACGTTATGCGGGAGTTATTTGGTCGACCACATTCCCACAGTCGTGCTACCCAACGCACACGCACGACGAAGAACCACAGCAAGTTGTAGACATCAGCAATCTCGAAGATGTCAGATATAACATTAGCCGCCAACAAGTACCGACAAGAGATATGATCCTTCGGCTTCAGATGCTTAAGCTCCTGCTATGAGGGCTGCAGACCTTCCTCGATAGCTTAGCTCTCCCAAAGTGCACGCTGCCACAAGTGCAGCCAAGACCCGGGTCGCGTCGCATTTCGCCGACCATTCGCGAGAACACCCTTCGCGATGCTGCGGATAGACTGATCTGGAGACGCGAATGTAGGGAAGACAGGCCGATTGGACGGCCAGTCCCTGTCGGTCACCCGCTGCGGATTTCTCAGGCCGTCTTCAAGGCCAATTAGCTAGGCTGCCGCGGTTTACGCGACGAGACCATGTGTGCATCTCTTGAACGCAAAGCCGCAGTCGATATAGCAAGATATCGATATTTATATTCGGGTCTCCGGTGAGCTTAATGGACAATCACTAAATTCCATCAGCTCTTGCTTACTCACTAGTGTTACCGCAAACACAGTATATCACATCATAATCTTCAGCTTTAAGTGCAAGATGCCGCCGAAGACTGCCCAACAACTGGCGCCCTTCAAAGTCTACGTCCGCTGGCGTCCTCTCCCAGACGAGCCAGATACTACCTCGATCGAAAAGTCCACCACTGAGACCGGCGACTACCAGTCCGTCAGCATCTCTCAGCCAGCCTCCAGTTCCTCCTCCTCCAGAGGCACACGTTCCTGGTCCAGCGCCGCCTCGTTCACGCGCATCTTTGAGCCCACAGACGATAACAAGGCCGTTTTCGACAACGTCGTAGCCCAAGCCTTCCCACGTATTCTCGCCGGGAAGACCTGTAACTTCTTCGCCTACGGGCACACAGGCAGTGGCAAGACGCATACAATCGTCGGCTACGACCACTCTGACCCCTCTCAAACGGGCGTTTCCCTAGCAGCTGCCAAAGCTCTCTTCAAGGAGCTCGCAAAATTAAACGACTCCCTACCACCTGACGCAGGCAAAGACTCTGAGAAGCTAGCAGTCGGCCTACGTATGTACGAGGTCCGCAAGAAAAGCGCATTCGACCTCCTCAACGGCCGTACAGAATGCCATGTCCGCGAAGGGCCCGACGGCAAAGTCAACGTTCGCGGGGAAACCGAGCTTCTCGAAGACGGGAAGGTCCGCGTTCGACCGATCCTAGTAAAGCCCTGCTACACCTACAACTCTCTCCTCGAGTCGCTGGAAGCCAGCCTTGCCCTCCGTGCAACGGGCACATCTACCGTCCACGATAAAAGCTCACGCACACATGCTGTCTTCGAGCTGGAAATTGTGAATAACGCACTTATTGCTGCACGCGATGCCGTGATCGAGCGTCAGTCCGAACTCGTCCCGCACGGTAAGCATGCAACGGACATCTACCTGGAGGAAAACTCGAAGGGGTACATCCAGGGACCAGACGGGAAGTACATGGTCAATCCAGACTACATCATCGACCAAGCCCGTATCGACGCCGCTGAAGCCATCAAGCGTCAATACGAAGAACGTTTGGAGGCTGCGGAAGCGCACGTCCAGGAAATCTTCACGAACAGCCGTTACCCGTGTCTTGGTGGTAAATTCGTGTTTGTAGATCTCGCAGGGTCTGAATATTACGACCAGAAGGCAGTTTCGTCCGCCGCAGGGAGCAAGCAGACGGCTGAAGAACGGCAGGAAGGAAGACAGATCAACTCGGACTTGTTCGCGTTGAAAGAAGTCATTCGTGCCCGCTCATCGGGCCAGGCGCGCATACCTTTCCGGTCGTCTCCGCTGACTATGATCCTGCGCGAGCATTTCCTGAGGAGTGACGGTGGCCTTTCGGCGATGATTCTGACCGTGTCGCCTGCTGCCGAGCAGTATGCTGCGACTATGAACACAGTCAAGTATGGAAATCTTGTCGGCATGGCAGGCGGAGAGAAATAGCAAGGGTAGAGTCAACTTTGTTCCGCCGGAATGCATCCGTTACATGTTCTGTACCATCCATAAATATTCCGCCAGATGCCTAAATTCGGTCGGGCTATGTGGTAGGCTATTGGGGTGGTCAGTATTACAGCTGGTATGACTCAGTCACTTGGTACGACGTTCAACAAGCAACAGCTGGCAGGGGCTGAGCGAGCTTCAGATCTAGAAATACACTGCATCTGCAATGCATAGGATGCATGCAACAATTCACGCGGCTGAAGGGTTTTCCCCAAGCAATAACATCCTGCAGGCTACAGACAAGACTTCCATATATGTTTCTACATCACGTCGTATGATAGCACATACTCTTCGAACCGCGTGGTATTTCCATTTATTGCTGAATCGTACATATAGATATATACACGAATATAAACTAAATATGTTACATGAATCGGAGACCATGAATCAGCAATAGTCAATCGCCTCAACCGATGTATTACGTGCATTCGTATTGAAATACACCATCGAACACACCCGTCCCTCCGGGAAGATCTCAGCAGTCGTTAACGTCAGATAGTCCGGATAGCTCTGGACACCATACGTCGCCTGAATATCCTGACTCCCCATGTCCATCAGGTACTCAAACATAAATACTCCCGGATTCTCCTGCCAGAACGTCATCCTGACATAGCGAGAAGCCTTGCCGCAACGTGTGTCTTTGACAGGTGTCATATCAACCGCTTTATCGCACAGAGCCCAGTAGATGTGGTAGTGTGGCGTCACGTTCCCGGGATGGTATGTGTACTGCATTGTAACGACTGTGCCGTAAAACCCTGTGTTCGAAAGCTGTAAGTCTCTCCAGAACGCAGCAATCGCTGTTCCCGGGAGACATCCGGCGCCCGGAGTAGTGCCGCACTTCGCGGGATCGACGGGCAGCGGCTGTTCGGGCACGCTTGGCTGATCCGCAACGGGCTCGTCGATGGAAAAGATGCCGTTGACAGAGATATAGGCGACTTTGCTTGTCTTGTCAAAGATTTTGATGGGGAAAAGGAGGTCGAGTTTGATCCAGGTGTCGTCGTTTTCCTTGACATAAGCATCCGGTGTGCTTTCGTTGGCGAACAGAAGGTCCTTTTTCCAAGGCTTTGCTAGAGGCATACGATTCAAGGGTTAGCTTCGCGCAAAGGACAGTGGGCTGGCTTTGTGACACAACTGCGAGACAAATCAACCATAACATCAACTTACGCCAACTGGGGTCAGGATGGAAAGGAGGGTCCTCATCACGGCGGACAGTCGGTAAGACAGCACTCGCCACGGAAGCCACGAGCATGGAAGCGAAAATTATGGTTTTAAGCAGCATCTTGACTCGAGTACTCGTGCTACACCCTCAAGATATATCTGCTCCCTACGTAGCTAACGTGAATATATGTACAGAGGAGTAATTTGAATTCAAATATAAAAGGAGATGAGAAGTGATGAGATTAACGAATCGATATGGATTCGGACCATTTTATATCCAGTTTCAGGCGGTCTTCATTATCATAAAATTTGATATTCACCTCTGCTTTTTCCGCTCTCACGGCCTACCGAGAGATATCATCCATTATTGATATATCGTCACGAGGCTCCCTCGGATATGCAGCTCTTGTCTGCAAGCCCTGTTATATATCTCTAGAGTTTCTGGTTTAAGTTTAAATTACCGTGACGAATCACAAGCACGCATATGGTGCTTGCGCCTTGCAACCTTAAGGAGCGAAGGAGTTCATGGGATCTCATATTACCTGGCTTCAATGTCACTTTGCTCGTTTGATATGGTCAAGTAGATGCACGTTCCGTATATATTATGACGGCCATGATGTGAGCCCTTGTGCATGTATCCTAGTATATCTGCTTAGCTCGACTCGAGATGCCACACAATTGCTCGATCGGGTTATAAGTAACGAGATAACGTACCATCAGACCGTGCTGCCATGCTTAATATACTTGCTATATAGGCTCAGGTATTCATGGATTGATATATATCAACCCATGCGCGGAATTGAAGCCTGCCCTGCGCAGCTGATGCCCGCGCAGCTCAGCGAGAGGTACATGTATATACTCTTTGACCTACAGTTCTATCGGCCTGGATATCTCCGAGGATTCCTATTATACTTGAAAAACGTTGGAGTATACCGGCGGCTACTTGCTGGCCAGTCCCAAGATATAAGTGGGTAACATTTCTCCTCCCGTCTACGCTTGCTGGGTTTCCGAGAACGAATTTTATTCAGGCTTTAGACAAGCATCAACAATATATATAGCACGATCCTTGTACTTTCAGTTAATAACTGTGATTCTCATGAGGCATTTACACTTGGACGGCATCTTCCATGCTGTAGTTAGAAATGAGGTCTTCTGTAACTATCAGACACCTAAGCTGCAAGAGGTTAGTGATAAGAGTGGCGGATTGGCGAATGCAGGGGAAGTTTAGGACAATAAATTGGCTTATAGATTACGATTCTGTGTCGCTTAAATTTTATGAAGCGATAATGATTCTTCCTTCCCAGTTTTCCTCTCTTCCTTGGGCTTCCTTTTCCGAGCTAGGCTTCCTGTTATAACGAGCTTTGGCTTTAAAGCTTTGCAATGTTTCCGGACGTCCGCAAACTGGCCCATTCCCTTAGGCTTGTACCCTAGTTGTAATTGCAATTTTGTATGTGCAGAGTCCAGTTGACCCTCGTGCGGAATCTATCGTGACGTTGGATATAGATCTGTAGACGTTGTATTGTCGATTCAGATGCTAGCTTGAACTCTGATTGATAGAGTTTCGGTTCGGCCCGTCCTCGCTAGGTCATCGATGTGCTTAGCATAGTGATTGCAATTCCATAGGGCTTAACTTGGAGAAAGTCTGTTCTGCATTCTCGTAAATCCCAACCGTTTAAACGGCCTCGGTAATATCGTATCTAGTATGATATTGGCATCAGCCGAGCGAGACTCCGAGGCGAGTTGCCCCATCGAGATGGGAAGGTGTGGATTCATGATAAAGGATACAGGAAGGTGACGTTTTGATAGAGCGCGGTCTCGTATCGAAGGTCTAGCTTAACTTGCCGTTTGAATATCCGGATATGTATTCGTATGCACTTGTTGGCATGGAATTTTTTTGACCGATGAATTAGCTATCGGGTTGGGGAAGAAGGAGAGGGTTACCTATGTAGCCGTTTTGTACTAGCTGCAGGAACGATATATATATGTGTCGATCGATGCGCAAGTATTGCCTTGTGGAATATCTTAGCTATAGTTCGGCCTGCGGCCAATGATTTGCGTCTAGTGCTATCTCTGGTTTACCAAACTGCAAGGCGAAAATCGGTAATCGGAAAGAGTTCCCGGAACGGTTCCACGCGCCGTCTGCAGAGTATATCGATCTATCTGCAGGTACAGGTTTTCATTCACAAAGATGTCGAAAGTTTTCTGTTAAATTTTGGATACCGATCAGCTGAGAGTGCCTGTATAGAACCCAGGTGTATGTATATACGCGCAGGCAGGCCGCCCAGCTTCGCTGTGCCCCAGCGCCTGGCTTCAGACTAGCCGTGTCCTATGGACCAGCTGTCTGTTTCCCGAGACAACTATATGCATGACATCGGACACGGCTTGATATTGTCCACGAAAATGTCATCACCCGCATGTGGCTGTAAATTTTTGCCTCACTGTGTGTTATGTAATCTATCGTAAGTTCAGTTGGAGCAACTGACAAAGACATCCAAAAGAGCTGGTAAAGCGCTTACATCTTAGATTCTGCCTCGTGCGTCCACGATCGCCAGGCACCTTGATCGAGAGAAAACGGAATACGAGAAATTAGGTTCGGTGCTCCATGGCACCATCTCAGCTCGGCTCTTGGCCCCTCAGTGCAATTTCTGGCACGGCACATGGCAGAAAAAGCTTACAACAGCCACCCGCTTTTTCGGCGCTATTCAGCCTGGCAGGCGGATAGTTTTTACATTTTGCTGCGAAGAGACTCAGCTAGCCCAAATGCCTATAGATGGCGACCTTAATGCGTCTATGTCGATGGCCACCTGCAGGAATTCAAATACGGGCCCGAAGCAGGGTAAGATTTTCAATCTAGAAGACTTTCGTGTTGCCCACTAAAAATAAAACCTCACCACCAACAGTTGCACGCCGCACTTCCTTTGATACTTACACCACCATGCATCTCAGACACCATTTCTGCTTGGGGCAGGCAGTGTGCCGTGGCTCTGAGCACGCCGTGCGAGCTTGCTCCGCCTCCGCTATCGATAAGAAGGCACTTGAGGCGCTCCTCCGTTCCGATTGGACATCGGCCGAGGATCTCCGTCCTTGCGTCGCGAATAGGATGAAAGGGCCCGCTAGTGGAGTGGTCTTCGATCTGCCGGCCGTCAGCAATTAATTGAACAGGAACACAGCGCGGTGTTTCAAGACGGGGCTCTGCACCTTCGCTGGGTCCGGCTCGGTTTAGTTCTCTCAGGTGGAGGCTGGACGCAAGGATTTGGACCTTGTTTTTGTAATTTTGGTATGGAAATCTATGGTTGGCAACGGTCGTTTCCCATTGTCCCGTGTCAAGTGGATTTTATCTCTGACATTGTGCGCAGCTTGCGTGTTTCCTAATATATGCAGTGGTGCCGCCGGATTCTCGGCTCAGGAACTGTGGTTTTTTGATTCTCGAGTCTTGGACTCCGGTTTTGGTCAGTTGGCCCTGTGTCACGGCGGGATTACGTCGAAAGGGGAAGAATTTCAGCTACGACTATTCGAATTCGATTCACGGGATCGAGGATAATCGACATCTATTAGTCTCGGAACATCTATAGAATATCCAGGCTTCTTCAGCTGGCTTGCATAGAGGCAAAACATCGACATGTCGAGGTTTGCGAATCCTGTTCGCGACACATGTTCGCTAACTGGCCATGCAGGTGAGTCGCGACGCAACTTCATTCGACGGCGGCGGGCTTGAACTGAAGACTGACTAAATTCGTACGGTGTCCCAGGGCTAGTAGTAGGAGACTCGCTTTACGTCCAGGGTGGTCGAATGATATACAGAGGCTTCGACGGCTTTGCTCAGAGTATGTATATTTCGATATCTCTTCAATTCAGATGTATACCGTCGAGGTGCTATGCGAATGCGCCTGATTCGGATATGCATGGATATTCGCAGACGAGAAATATGGAAAACTTCAACTGACAACTCCAACCTACCGTTAGATCCATACCTTCGAGTCCTCAACCTAACGGGTGTCGTCCGCGCCCAAGATGTACCCAACCGCATCACCACCCTCACGGACAACAGCCAGCCTTTTCGCTGGGATGTCCGCGCGCAGGACACTCGAGCGCCCATGTTCTGGCTCGACGAGGCCGGCAGGAAAGCATATCTCGCCATGGGATCTAGGGTCACCGTCGGAAATGCCTCGTATGTCCCGGAGGGGAACTTCAACCCCGGGCGCCCGGGCAGAATGTGGACGGCCGACCTACTCGACGGCGGCATCCTCACAAACTGGGAGGAAACCGACCTCAGAATCGGCAATAGAAACGCCAGCCTCGTCGGTACGCAGGCGAACTGGTTCGACCAACAGACACGTACGGGGTACGCCTGGGGAGGTAGCTTTATCGACGGCGCCGAGACAGACGACGGCGTCAACCAGCTCATCACGTTCAATGCTTCTTCAGGCAGATGGACGAACGACACCACGCCATTCACCGAAACCGTCGGCGGCTTCATGGAGGGCATTATACTCGACAACCGGCCTGTGCTCATCACTGGCCTCGGCGTGACGAATGGCCAACAAGGCGTAATGGACACTATGCGCGTCTACGACACCCGCTCGAAACAATGGTATAGCCAGCGCACAAACGGTCCGTTACCGCCCAACCGCTTCTGGACCGGCTGCAGCACCATCGTCGCCGCGCAAGACCAGTCCAGCTACCAGATAATATACTACGGCGGCGCGAACAGTAGTGTGACATTTGGAGACGTATGGTCGCTGAGTATACCGTCTTTCACATGGGCGCAGCTATCCGATAGCGTCGATTCGAGCGTCTCCGCGGGCGCGCGGTACGCGCCAATATGCGACCTTATGAAAAGTCATTATATGGTCGTATTTGGCGGTAACCGTGTGCAGGACGCGTATACGTATGCGTTCCCGGAGTGCGATACGAGCAGCAATCTGGCGTGGTTCTTCGATTTGAATCTACTCGAATGGACGAGCCAAGTAAATGGCGGTACGCCGGATACGTACCGGGTACCACAGCCGGTCTACCAAGCCATTGGCGGCGGGTAAGAACTCAGACCCTATTGTACCTTCATAACCGTGTTCCCAATGATGCTGACTATATGGTGTACAGTGCCGAAGGCGGAGCGACCCTCATACAACCGCCTGGCGGATTCGACCAACCCGCCCTCGCCACCGTCTTCGCGCCATTTGCGGACCGCGCGACAGCAAGTCCAACAAGCACAGGACCAGGCGGAACAACCGCCCCAAACCCACCCAGCTCCGACTCCTCGATATCTGGTGGTGCAATCGGCGGTATCGTCGTCGGCGTCATCGCGCTCATTGGCATAATCGGCGGTGGCGTCTGGTTCTTACTACGGAAACGACGGCGGCAGCCGCGAGACCTCGCCACCCCTCTCCCTCCTCCGCCGCCGTCGAGCAACGGTGCTGCACAGGCTGACAAGGGGTACATGGGTTACGCGGCGTGCGGCACCGAGACAGCAGAGCTGCAGGCCCCGCCATCGCATCACGTCGCGTTACGGCCGGAGCTGCAGGGCGATAGTGCTTACAATGCGGAGTTACCCGGCAGCACGCCGGAGCATTATACGAACAACAATGCACCGCTGTTACAAGAAGTCCCTGTATGAGAATGGGATATACCATCTTTACCATATTTGAAGTCGGTTCTCGTAGAAGGCGCGGTTATTATAATGTTGGACTAGTTTCCTTGCTTTGGTGTTTTAGCGTGTGAATGATTATCTACGTTTTTATCGATTCAGTTCTACTATATAGGCTTTCCTTCTTGTATTATATCTTGTTCCCCGACGGCATATATACCTGGTATTTGTACAACAGGCGCGTATTTACCATGGCAATCCACCATACTTGAATTCATGAATATTGCATTTTTCAATCATCTGGTTATATAATTATCAATAGCATGGCTACTATATTAATTAAATTTGGTAAAACGTAAGCACAAGCATCGGTCGATATTAACTTACTGGATTTTTCCAGTCGGCTAAGATGTTGCATCTTGTCGACTTACGAGTTGGCTGACGTCCACGCATGTTGTACGAACCGACAGCTTACGAGATCCTTATAAATCTTTGACAAATGACTTGGAGCCTCAACTGCCTCATTACGGATCGTAATCGATTCTGTCAAACTCGGAGCGGCGGGACGAGGAAGCGGCGCATATGCAAGTGATTTGTTGGCGTGCTGGGGTGCTCGTAATCAAACGCACAGCTCGTTGAGGTGACCGTGTAGAGTTGACAGCGGCAGTTGACATGTATCGTAAGACTAGATTGTGATCGATCGATTATTGATTACTGTGACACTCAAGGTCATGCAAGCAATTGGTATAATATTTTTTGACATTACATTCATGTAGATGTCCACAAAAAGGAGGTATGTATGATGTCATGCATTGTTGAATGTCTTGTCTACGTCCCGTGAGCTACCCGCTGCTCTATAATTTCTTATCAAATCGATTGAATAAGCCTATATTCCAAGGCAGCCTTCCACTGCACAGGGATGAAAACGAAGAGATACTATACTTTGCACCTACTTAGTAGCTACGTATAAATGCACCGTTTCCTTCTGCCAACGCGATCTAGCGCAGGGTCGTATTTCTAAGCGGAGACTTGAAGAAAATACAACATATCGGCCGATAAATAGTTAATATACGCGTGTATAGAAGCGTCCACGAGTCAGGCCGTCGGCATGGCATATCAGACGAATATATAGTGGACGTGCGGGCAGGCTAAATGCAGCCGTAAATTAGCCTGCAGCCAACCGTCTTGGTTAATCAGCTGCAGGTACGGTTAGCGAGTTCTGCTATGCGAACTGTGTATGTCTACTAAATACCTACTAAGCAAGTATATTAATGAAAGCGATATCCGACCCATGCTACTCTATGCTTCGGCCTGGCCGTTTGAGCTGTGGCGCAAGTAACGCTGCGATTCCGCGAATGTAGAGACGGAATTCTTGAAATCCGAGACTAACGAGGCACAACTAGTACTTCGCGAATTCGGCAAATCCAACCGGTTCCTTGAATTCAGCGGAATTACAGATGCGGAAACTAATCTAATTGTCTACTTAGCTGCCCCGCTGTTTCCATAGCTGGTTCAAGTACTTGAAATCTTGCATAAACATATTACGATATGTATCCATGTGTATAGATAGTCAAGGGCAGTGAGAGAGCATGGCCGGGTGCCGGTCAATGGCCAAGCTATGTTGCGGTATATAAAGCTCTGACGCTGGTCAAGTTCCAACGGCCTTGACCTGGCCAGCTTGAGAGGATACATAACGCAGAGGTATCCTTAGGGAGACAGCTATCGTCCTTTTCAACCTCAAGGTTCGACTAATACCTAAAGTTTGCAACTTAGGGTATGGTTCTTGCATAATGCGCGACTTCATATTTCGGGTTCTTCTTTGGGCCGGACTCGGCTTCGCGGCCGTGCAAGCAAGCGTCAGCAGCCAATGCACCAATATCCGACTTCAAGGCCGATGGCTGGTGGCCGACTGCCTGCCGAATTCCGGGACGAAGAGAATCCAGAGTTCGGTGTATCTTCAAACCAGGATCACTAATCACGAAGGCGTCCTCGAGGTATTGCAATATAATCCCGTTCCTCGACCGTGAGCCTTCGAACCGAATGTAGGCTGATACTTGATGTTCTCTGTTATATACATTTAGTGGCAAGTAAACGGAAACTATGGCGCCAGCTGCAATAGCTGCAGCATCGTCGCGCCAGCCAAACTTTCATGTCTATGTAAACCGACCTGGGGCCAGCCAATCCCGGCTGTTATAAACCTCGGTCAGTATAAATATATGACTTCATGCTTACTCACCTACCTATAAACACCCTCACAGGCCGCTGACAAATTCCCACCTAATATTCATATACACATGTATACTGACTACCCCAATGTACTTACGCAGAGGAACACATTGCCGTCTACAACGGCTTCATTCTATCAGACCTAGGCCTCAGCAGCCCCCCAACGCCACCCAGCACGCCCAGCACCCTCACCATCCCCACAGACACCTCCTGGCAACTCTTCTTCGGTAACACCTCCTGCTACAGCACCAATCCAGCCTCTTGCAGCAACCCCGGTGTCGGCAGCGAACAAACCTGCTCGCCGTACGCCTCGGCCTCCACGGACGATGGCGTCGCAAATTGCTTCACCTTCCGCTGGCCGGTGTCTACCCCCATCTGGGCGACGTGGGCGGAACTCAAGATCTCAGCGCCGAGCGGTGCGTTTAGATTCAAGCTGTGGGATAATTTGGACTGCAGTGGCGCGGTGGCAGGGACGCTCGAGGCAAGTGAGTTGGGGACGTGTAAGGAATTTAGGAAGCAGATGTACGCCCTTACCGCAATTCCTCTGTGGAACGCACAGACGTAAAATGTCGTTTGCAGACTAGCATATTGTATGTAGTATATATATATCTTAGCAGTTTTGTATATAAACGCGAATCTATAGCTTCATTGATCCAATTGATAGGTCACCTTTTAAGTGTGCGTGCAACGAGTTTTCGAAAGCAAGACATTTGGGACATGAGTGCGACTCTCACTTGCCGCAAGACTAACGGAGGTTAATCAATTAAGCCTCATCAAGCTTAAGATTCTATTAATGTGTGTTCATCGAACGATATATACAAAAATGACACAAAAGAGCTGTCCTGCAATCCAGGCTGCCAGCCGACGACGAAGGCCCTGTCGTATCCTTAGGGCCAACCGTTGCTGATATTATAATTCTTCCATCAAACGGAGACAGTGATTTGACACTGGACTCAACTGCGCCTATGCAGCCATATATATATATATTTGCCATTTTCGGGACATATCCCTCGTGCAGAATTACCTGCAGGTGTATAGATGTGCTTTGACACCATTCCGAAGCTCAACTTCTCGAGATCTCTCAGTGCAATGAACTTGCCAGCTCAAGGACAGACGGAAATCAACAGTTAAATCAGTTTTGGGACAGCTTCATCTCTCGCTCGAGATGTAGTAGTAACCAAATAAATTGGTGCGCATATGGCCGTCCAGCCCCGCCTATACTAAAGTTATTGCTATACTAAACATGCTTTAATAACGCAACCTGCAACCCATAAACGAACGAAGAGACTAGAGCTGCATCCCGTTTACCTGCATTTAACAAAGGTCTTCCTCCTTCAGTGCGTCCGCCTTTTCCGACCACTTGTGGGCTTCCTTCAGGGACGCCTGCATTCTCGAGAGGGCGTTGGGGACCTCCATATCCCTTCCTTTGCGGTATCTAATCACCAGTCTAGGCCAATACTGGCTCAAGAAAGATAACCGTTTCTGGTGATTTAAATTCGCTCTACCCGGGGATGTCGTCTTGACATGCTTGATCTTCGAAAGGTCGACTCCCGGATTGCGGAATGGTCCGTGCGTGGTACCTCTGGAGTTACCTCCAGCTCGCCTGAGCCGGAGGAGCCCCATCATCAATACACCTTCCATAATATATTACTCCCTAGTATACTATAATTGGTAGCATCGATTGACCCGGCGATTCCCATCGGCGTTACTTCCGTCGTATCGGCTCCGCGGTGCGATATAACGGTCAGTTTCCAGTGGTCGGCAGGACTTACCCCGACATAGAAGGAATACGTCAGATCGTAACAGGACGTCGCAAAGCATTCCTTCAGCCATCCAGTGATCCTATCAAGCTGCGTTAACGTCAGCTGGTCTGGCCTGGCATTCGAATTAGCATGCAGACATCAACGAGTATACCACACGGTGTTTTTTTCTGATGAAATACTTACGGGCATATGTTGCTTGTTGATACAACAGACCCGCGTTCGATGCTACCAATGTAATGTAGGTATTGTATATATATAGAACAGATATATTCTAGATGGGGCTGGAAGTTACGTTAGCGTCATGCAAAATCTCTAGCTATCGGATGACGAACATCTAGATTTATAATGTCCTGGAGCGAACTCACTGAGTATTGGTTACACATCAATTCGCCCTTTTCGACGGGGTACCCCTTCCACTTCACGAAGTATTTTACGGCGGGATCCTGACTTGCGCGGTAATCCCCACGCGCCAGAAGCTGGGGGACGGTAAGAGTGGAAGATATAGTTTCGAGAACTCTCTGCTGTGGATATAGATCCTGTGGACCCCACAAGAAAGATGATGGAGGATGGTTCTGGAGATGTCAAGGAGAGAGTGGAACAAAGCAGGAAGCCAGGGTATTTATAAGAGGTACCAAGGCACCTGCTTCAGCAACGTATTTATGCATATTTTTATCTGGTTGTAATTCTGGGGGAATTAACTACTGGACATAGCAAGGCCTGATCGACCCAGAGATCATCGATGTTTTTCATATGATATATAATATATTCAGTATATCGGAAAAGATACCAATAAATGCATCAAGATATATATCGCAATATACTGAAACAGTCCAAGCACATCGAATTTTCGACGCCGCCGATGAAGATCTACATCTTTAAAACAACTTCATGTAAAAAATACCACAACAACGAGGTAGATCATTGATCTGATCTTCTGGAATATATATCTAACAATATTAAAATATATAACGTCATCAAATGGCAGTATAAATATATGAGACAAGTTCACGGCCGAAATAATGGTAATATACCTAAGTAGGTATACGATAATCACAGCACGCAACGTAGCAGCGTGCAAGAGCCGAAAAACTATAAATTGGCCATGCCCTTCCACCCGCTGAAGACATTATTCTCTTCCTCAAATACATCCACCTGTCACTCGTCGATCGCATCCGACCCGTCTTTCTACTCCAAGAATACTCTATCTCCCAAATCTATCTTTATCGACGCTGTCCGTTGAATGCCAAGAATAGACGCATGATCCACATCGTTCCTATGATATATCTCACTGTCAGAATCGATCCATATTCAATATATTCGCCTCACGATAAAGATCAGCAGATCACAGAAGCAACTGCTGCTGTTAGCCCCAACGGCATCAAAGAGCACACACGAAAAGAAGCAGATTTCTGCTGCGGCTCGTAACATGGGGCGTTACCAACAGCAACATCCGGAAGATTATGCTCGTCAGAAAGCACAGGACGATTCAGGTTAGCATCTCATTGCAAGAAATCTTCCATCGAGAAAATCCAAGCTATAGAATTCAAACACTAATCAATGATATCATACACAGGTCGAGGCCATAGACGCCATGGTCATCATGCAGCACCATCACTGCCATGACTACCAACATGCTCGCGCTCGCCAGTCAGCTGCAGCGTCCAAAGTTGACGAGTCCGCGAATAACGGTCTCAGTTTTGAGAATGTGGTCTCCATCACGATCGAGCCTTCGCCAAGCTCTCTGGCCGATGGCGTCCTCGAGAATACGAATTCGAATGAGCCTGGTCCTCAGGGAACCAATACGGCAACGACGGCGTGGATGGTTGTGCTGGTCTCCGTGCTCGTCATGGCGACGTGCCGAATATCTGCCTCGTCTACAAGATTTTCAGAGTACTAGTGGGGTCTGAGGTGTCAAGATCCTTACTAGACAATATACCGGCATGGAACCATTAGCCGATGTTCAATCCAATGCCGAAGGCAATGAGGGCAATATTTATGAAGTTTGGGAAGGCAGTTAGAACAAAGTTGCCAACCATCACATATCTTCGGGTTGATATCGATAGCGATGGATGAGTGCATGCGGAAGATGTGAGTTGATACACTTTGTCCTAGAATTGAAGGCGGTATGGCGGAATATAATCTTACTGTGGGATATATTAGGGGAACCACAGATATCTGGGGACGGATGGACTGGCAAGTGTGAACGATGCAAACGGTTTTATACAGATTTCAATGATGTAGACAGTCAATTAATCATCCTTTCTTTTATTTTTCAGGCTTGAGAGCTGGATATATGGCGTCTCTAAAATATTTGTCCATTGGCATGTACTGTAGATATCCCCATGGCGAAAGACTATGAATATAAATCGATATCATAGAAAGTACCAGCCTTTAGAATGAACCCGTCCTCTCATAGTATTCCCAAGAGATCATGCATATAATTGGCTAGATTGTCGTGCCACGCGGCTCTTCTTTCACTGGATGGATCCTTTAGACAAACAGCTTCGCCGAGGAATGCGGCTCTTAAGTCTCGCAGAGCTTGTTCTCACCGCATGCACCTAGTCAGAATATTATACCGGTACTTGTATTATACACCCCGTGCATGACAATATATTATTATATTATCTCTCATCCATATTATAGCATCCGTCGATATGATCCCGGCCGGCTGTCTAGCTCTGACACCGCCCGTCAGACGACGACGCTAGCGCCAGCAGCTGAAGCTGGAGACAGGCATGGCGGCCGTCCAAGGTCTTAATAATCCCGCCAAGTTTGGCTGGGGCCGCGTAAGATAATTTGCCTTCTACCACCACTCGCACCAAGCAGAACTTGTCCGCTGGGCGCAGGGCCGTTTCCCGGTGCGGTAGGCACAGGCTCGCGGTGGAGCACTTGGAGTTCTGCAGCTGCTCAGCCCGCGGCCTCAACCTGCTTCAATTGCCGCCTCGCATCCAAAATCCTGCTTCCAACTAATGGCGAGTGTCAACGGTGACCTTTTGCCTCTCCCATCTACTTCTACAGTACCTTCCCTTCTTATCTGCTACGAAGTTTCTTTCCCTTCTAGAATCAATAGAATTAGAATTCTGCTCGATGGCTGCTCGTGTTTGCGGTTGAGCTAGCATCCGTTCTAGCTACGCGAGCTCGTCGTCGCGGTCTTCGGAGCCCGTCTCGAAACAGCACCACGCTCCCCCTATTACCACTCCCTCGACGGAATCAATCGCCCCGGTCGTCCATCGACACTCGCCCGTTCGAGTCGTAGACGGATACCTAGGTGCCTAGGTAGATAGACAGTCGCCATGGACAAGGACTCGCAGCGGCCCGCGGCCCGCGCCCTCCAAATCGTCCGCAACCTGCTCGTCGCCATCGCCGTCTACATCCTCATCACCGTCACCCTGCAAACCCTCTTCTACGGCTCCCCGACCTCCACCCGCCCGCCGCCACCACCACCCGGCCACCCGCAATCGCCAGCACCGCCATCCGACCCTCCCTCCCCGACCCCGTCGCACACCCTCAATGGCGAGTTCTCCGCCTGGGCCTCACGGCCGGACTCGCTCGTCGTCGCCAACGACGCATACATGGGCACCCGGCCGCACGCCGACACCTTTGCCAACTTCACCCGGCTGCTCGAAGTCTGCCGCGGCTCGTTCGAGGGGCTGGAGCGGATGAAGTACGTTTATGAGTGCATGGAATACCTGTCCAACTCCCGCGCGGACTACAATTACATCCCCACCGGCGAGGACGCCCCCTCGACCGGCCACCCGGCCTTCGTGGCCGCCTCGGAAACGGACATCGGCGTGTGCAACGGCCCCATCATCCCCTACCACATCTGGTGGAGCGGCAAGTGCACGTGGCGGGTGGAGCTGTTTATCAAAAGCTATTTACATTCGCAGAACCTGCCGTGCTCGCGGCTGCATCTATGGCTGGATGTGGATGCGAATCCCGATGCCGTGGCGCAGATGCTCCAGGATCCCGGGTTTGCGATGCTCCTGCCGCTGGTGAAGCGTGGGGATATCAAGCTGCGGGAATGGCGGTTTCCCAGCCGCGTGCTGTTGAGGAAGGCGGTGGATGGGGATGGCAATGGCAAGATCATCAAGCTTGGAGATGGGGTTTATATCGACGAGAAGGGGGATGAGTGGCTGGAGTTTTCGACGCGGCGGATGACGTTTCTGCCGGTTGCGGTGTCGGATGCGGTGCGGTTCGTGGTGCTGCACTACGAGGGCGGCGTCTACTGCGACGTGGACAATGTTCTCTTAAGAGGTGCGTCCTATACCATCATATCCAATTCATCTTCCTTGCATGGGATATCGAGCTAATATTTCTATCTATATGGTGAACAGATCTCAGACCGCTGCTGTTGCCGCCAAACCATGGCTTCGCCGAACGGTGGGGCTGGCAGCGCGGCCCATGGGACTACAACACCGCGATAATGTCCCTGCACGCCAACTCGTCCCTCTCCCAGCACTTCCTCAAGGGCGCCGTCAAAATGGGCATCAACTTCCACCCCTTCATCATCGGCCGGCTAGTGTACAAAGACGGGCGCGGCGACGAATTCACAATGTTCGAAGACGGCTTCTTCGATCCGATATGGGGACAGTTCAACACGCCGGGAGTAACGCGATGCACCGTCCCCTGTCTTGAGAACTACGGACAGGCGTTTATCGGAAAGAGGGGCGGGATACCGCGGGATTGGATGGCGTATAGTGGGCCGCAGATGCCGGTTGTCGAGGGCGGGGTTAGCGGTGATGAGGCGGGGAGGAACGCGAGGAGTCCGGCTATGAGGATTGTGAAGAGGTGGTGGGGTGCCGCTAAGGGGAGTGGTGGGGGCAAGGGGTTCGCGGCGGACTATGACTTTGAGGGTGATCCGTTTCCGCCGACGAATCGGACGTTGGAGAATTTCTTCCGCGGCGCGTATGCCTACCATATCCACAATCAGGTATTTTCCATCCTTCTTATCCTTTTATCCATCCTTCTTATATCGTGTCGGAGTATGGCTGGTGGAAATTGGGAGTGAATGCTAATGTAATGGGGGTGTAGTGGGCAAAGCATCCGGAACCGAATTCGTGGCTGGACATGGTGCGCAAGACGCACGATGGATTCCTGGCCGGCAGTCGTGTTAATATGTACGGCGAGCGGTGGACGGGGCCGAAGATTACCCGCTACGAGCCGTTTCCGGAGTTTCTATGATGATGTTTGCGATAAGCATTGCATTGCATGAGTAGCATATATTGTTCTGATTGTTAAATTTTGCCTGCGGAAGCGGGTATACATATTTTATGTATCGTTATATATTATAGATGGTGGTTACTTAGTTATATCAGATGTGGTTGTCAGATTACAGGTCTTATACCTATCAGATAGGCGGATGCATGATGACGGTATCTGCATGTGGTATTTAGATATTTATAATTTAAAAGGGGCTGCGTTATGGCGGTCTTATATTTTATTGAATAGCGGTGGATTGTTCGATCGTGGCTCGTTCAAATTTGAGATTTCGTTCTATAGTCGTGATGTGATGTACATGTACATTGGTATCGATATATAAGTAGATATTGATATTGATAAAAGACACCTGAACGCCCCAACGCTGTCTATAGACACATCCTGCCAACTTGATATATATACGCGTCTTTTTAAAATGCTAAAACCGCCTTGTGCATCGCGCCTCGCGGTGCGTAACCCCGCATTCCGCCGAACATAGCCTGACGCCGCACCGCAGACAGCCGATAGTACCCCAATACCCGCAGATTTCGCAGAACGTCCGGCGACACCGCTCCGCAGTACCCGCTGGCGGCTCCGCAGCGCACTTCACATAGCCGAGCGGTGTGGCCGCGGGATCTGTGTGTGCGTGTTTGTGGGCGGATGAATTCTGGAGGTGTAGTTCCTGCGAGGCGATGTCGTCGGAGAGGTGATTGTGAAAGGTTTTGGCGGAGGCGAGGATGCGCCGGACGTTTGGCGATTTCGGCTTCGGTTTTGCCAGTTTCGGCTTGCCTTTGTCGGTGGAGGAAGCAGCGGAGGTAGTGGCTGTGATGGAGATGTCGGGGACTGTGGTGGAGTCGAGCTTGATGTGGGTGTCCCGCCAGTTGACCTTTTCGAGCTCGGCGATGTGCCGTGCGGTCTGCGGATCGAGCTTGTAGGAGGCGGCGGGCCCGTGCATGCCCATCGCGCCGGCTGCGAGAGATGACAGCTGCGGGAGGGTGGAAGTGGAGGAGGCGGTGAGGGCGATGGGGGTGTCGATGTCAGTCGTGATGGCGGAGGAGGTGGCGGTTGAGATCGCGAGGGCGGCGACTTTGGCCTTGCGGGCGCGCAGGTCGTCGGGCTTTGGGAGGGCGGAGACGGACTGTGCTGGCGGGGCGGAGGAGTAGTACCACGAGGACCCGCCGGAGCTGCCGCGGCCGGCGGCCGTGTTGGGCAGCAGCTCGACCGACATTTTGAGTTTGAGTTGATTTGAGTTTGGAGACGTGTAGGCGAGATGTTGGATGTGTCGTCGGTCTGCACGCTCTGTCCAGGATAGACTGATTATGTAATCTGGACGCTCGAGTTGATTATGTAATCGAGTCTAGTCCATCCTGGTGGCCGCCAAGACTTGGCGTAGGAGTTAGTAGGATTCTGGCTCGGGTGCGGCATCTGATCTGATCTGATATGATATGCTGGCGATGTATTGTTCCGTTGACGCCGCGCGTGCATTAATTGAGCGACGACACGGGCGGTGAAATCCTACCCACCGCTAATTACTCCACCCACTGAGATACGAGGACCGTGCTGCTAAGCGCCGGGCTCTCCGTTTATATATCGCCATCTTCTTGTTCAAGTTCGCCTTCAACTAGTTAACTTCCCTCCTGCATGATGGACGTCCGCCGGTTGCCCGGCTACCCAGCCAGGCTGCAGCTGCTCGCCTGTAATTATCTCTGCGCTGGACGGCGGCGCCGCGGCCTCGCTCGCTCGTCGGTACGTGAAACTGGTGGACTATTTATTTTTATTCCCAGTTCCCCATACCAACTATCTTTCTGTGTCCGCGATAGGCAATGGGCGGATTATACAGCGTGCTAATCTGGATGGCGTCGTTTCAATTAGCCTTATCGCAGGTGCCCTCGAACATCTGATTTCTATTTCTCGCCCATGCCGTTTATAGCAGCATTCTGATATTTGCCCATCATATCCTACTGCGACTCTATCTTACACCCCAAATTACAGCCACGCTAGCACATGTGCGAAAAACGTCGCTCGTTCCCTGTGACATCGCGAACCCTCCCTCCAAGCGCCCGTCACTTCCCAGTACGGTAAGCTGTGGCAATTGGCAATACGTACGATATATTATAATACGATTCTGACATATATTGGATCTTCCAATGCGGTAGGATGTCGCGGGAGGCTGGTGCAGTGCAGCCCTGATTGCAAGTGACCGCACTGTACACATGTTTCCCTTCTCGTGCGCGCGCTCGGCCAGCGCTGCAGCAACGACTGAACGTAACGCTCCGAAGTCCATGGCGCCCGGCAGCCAGGCACGCCCGTCCGGACCCCTGCGACGGGCCTGCCAGCGGAAGGCGGGGTCTTTGCACTGGTCAAATCTCTCGCCCGTAGTTACACTTACAATACCACCCGAGTACTCGGTGTCTGCAGGCACTGTACACACTCCTCGGCCAATTGCAGGGCACGGTATTATTCCGCTTCCGCTCTGGGATATCTGTTATATCGCCAGTGGCGACAGCGACCTTCACCTCTGCTACGCGGTACGGTGCAACCGTTGTCATGGATCCGGATGATATGTCGGAGTCGAGTGGCGGTCGTTACATTTGACTCCCTCTGTGATTGACTGACTTCCTATAGGCAATATTCGATATCACCCCGTCGCGCGTCGTTATGCTACGGCGGGCGCGGCGGTGCTGTACGTACGTATGTATGTATGTTTTCTGAAGTGCGTGATTTTGCTTCGACTGCAGATTGATTTCAGAAAATTAATGGCGAAGGTCATGCGCCAGTGCGCGCATGATGCGACGAGGGATAGCGATATATATAAACAAGGCTGGCGGCCCTGAAAGAAGTTTTTTCGTTCCTGGTTTTTTTTGTTACAGTCAAATTCAAATTCTATATCTTTACGAACGAGCTCGAGCCAGAGGGGTACCCAGTACATTGCGAATATATAATAGACCGATAACCTTACGCATTGGCTGTGGTCGAGTTTACGACATTGACGCTTTACGACAGACAGACAGACAGATATATACTATATTATATTATACTTGCAGCCCTCCATCCTTATAGTCTTGTATCTTGGATATATATCCCACCGCCAGTAATTTCGATCCATTGAATAAATTTATAAAAGATACGATATCGGTTGAAGGCGACTTACGATTTAATAAAATAACCTCGATCGATATCGAAGCATACACGCATTATAATCCATTATAATGTCGCTCAGCAGCTTTCTGAATTTCTTCGCCGCCGTCACTGCGTCCGCGCCCGCGCCCTCGGGGACGGCGGACAGCACCGACGCCCGCACCGAACTCCAGGGTATTTCTAACTCCGTCGCCACTCCGGCGACAGTTGCGAACCTCCAATCGTTCCTCCAGGCATTCACGGCCGCTAACGCTAGAACGTCCGCCGCCGATGCAGCGACGAGTGCGCCTCCAGATACCGCACAGCAGACCCTGAGCGCCGCCGCCGACGCCTCCTCTGCCGCCGACATTAGTAGCGCATTGGGTAATATCCGATTCCCCAGCTCCGCCTCTGCCTCTGATACCCCCGTTACCGTGACCGTCACTGCCACCCCTGCATCTACCCCTTCTCCATCATCGGACCAGCCCGCTACCACTGCTCCCGGGACTACTGCTGCCACGGTGGAAACACAGTCGACTGAAGGTGCGAGTTCTTCTGCAGAATCGATCACGTCGGAGGCCTCCTCAGCCGCCCCCACATCCACGGACGCGCCCAGCACGGCGACGTCGGACCAGCCGTCCTCGACGGATGAGCCTACCTCCACCGATGAGCCGACAACAGCGACGTCCTCGGACGAACCGACGTCCACGTCCGACGCGCTGACGACAACCGATGCCAGCACCAGCGAGGCCACCTCGATTTCCACAGCGGAAAGCACCGCGACGTCCCAGACGGACTCGTCGTCCGCTGCCACAACGACAGACATGACATCGACAGCGTAAGTTAGATATCTATAGAGCTAGCTGCTAGCTATCCCCACCCGCACTATCTGAAACCCTCCGCGTAGCGTCTCGCACTTGCGTTAGTGCCATTTGAAACCCAGATCTCGCACCCGCGCATATGCATGCATTCGTGCTATAGCCTGCAAACTTCATATATTAATAGCCACTAACCGGATTGATATCAGCACGACATTCGTCACCTCCACGCGCACGGGGTCCAGCTCGAGCTTCAACCTCTCCTCCTTCCTCGCCAGCAAACTCTCCTCCCACAGCTCCTCGTCCGAGTCCAGCACCAGCACCAGCTCTTCTTCCTCTTCCTCTTCGTCCTCCTCGTCCTCCGCCTCGACTTCCACCTCCTCCGCCACCACCACATCGGACAGCACGACCACCACCACCGACGCCTCCCAAACCACCACCACAGCCATCGACGCATCCGCCACCGCCAACTCAACCACCACAGACGCCGCGCTACCCGCCATCGCCCACAAATCCCTCAGCGTAGGCCAGGGCGTCGGCATCGCAATCGCGTCCGGCATCCTCTTCGCCATCCTCGCCTTCTTCCTCTTCAGCTTCCTCCGACGGCGATGCGGCGGCAGCAAGAACTCGTCGAAGCGGCATCTGCGCAACGGCCTCGGCTTCAAGATGGGCTATGGATACGACGGCGTGGCGCGAGGCGAAGACTGGCCGGCTGGCGCGTCGGACGAGCAGGGCGTTGCGAAGTTTGGGAAGGGCAAGAAGAATCGCTTGTCGATGCGGCGGTAGAGTGCTCCTCTCTAGTTTGTGATTGTTTGTATGCGCTTTTTCTTTTTTTTTATCTTTGAATCTTTGATCGGTTTTGCGAATTGCGCGCGCTGCGGACATGGGGACTTATGTGCCTTTGTTAGGTATACGATTAAATAGGCCGACGGATGTCATCTCCTAGTCGTCGGGATGCGTGAACGCCGGAGTTTGATCGGTCAGTCAGGTGCCTCGGGAGAGGATGTGGTGGATATCGCTCTTTCATACCATATTGGAAGCGGAGCTGGGCATCAGGGGTAGATGACCGGCGAATGGTGGGATCAGTTCAGGGATGGATGTGGATGGATGGCCATATGGGATAGGAGATATCACTTTACTTTATTTTAGTACTTTCGTTTTGTAATGGGTATACACGGATATGTCATGTAATGTAGTTCAGTTCCTCAGTCTTCTCGATCATAGCTAGCTAGCATAAATACCAGTCTATAGTCACCGTCCAATCTGCCGACCTCATTCAATTCAACTCCTATTTCGCCACAATTTGCATTGTCAGACGAGTCTTACCATCGTGACCTACTCTTCGAGAACTGCCCTCGCATTGACGTTAATTTAATAGCGTCAATGCGTGGAGTGTTATGGTGTGTTGTGAAGTGTGTTGTGGACGTTGTATTTTACGTCTTCCCAATACGGCTAGCGGCGAGCTCCCCGGTGCCCAACGTTACGAAAGCTGGCCGCGTAGCTCCCTCTCCACTACACGACTTCTTATCGAGGTACCGCCGCCACCTCGCTCACGACCACCCCACGCGACATCCATCCATCCATCCATCCATCAATCAGGAAATCCATCCATCTACGCATTCGACGCCGTGCGGATACATTGAACGAGGGATCCTACCGTCTGTCCTGCGGGGAGCTAGCTAGCTGTTACGTAGCGTAGCTTCGATACATACACGATGGACGCTCTTGTGTCTAAATATGCGGCGGAGCCGGAGCTTGATATTGCGGAGGAGGATGATGATGAAGTTGGGACTGGGTTGCCGCAGAGCGTCTCTTTTACGCTCCCGCCCATTGATCACGTATGTCATCTACCTGTTATCTCTATCGAACACCATACCCCTCGTCTGCTGCTCATCCAACTATCTATATGTTCCCCATCCATCTTCGCTTTTGGATGTTTTATCTGCTGCTCCTGCTGTGTGTTATGCTATATGCTTTGTGAGGAGAAGACTAATGGTTATGACAGCCCGCCAAATTTCTGCGCGCGATGACGGACGACCATGCGAACCCGTCGGCACCGATCAAGTTGAAGCATGGCACGACGACGCTGGCGTTCAAGTTCCGGGGCGGTGTAATCGTGTGTACCGATTCGCGGGCGACGCAAGGCTCGTGGATTGCATCGCAGACTGTCAAGAAGGTTATCGAGATTAAGTGCGTACCCTGCTGCCTCTATCAACGGCCGCTTCTACGATGGACTGTGAGAGGGTGATGCTGATTGTGCGATTGTTTTTGTAGCCCGTATCTCCTTGGGACTATGGCTGGTGGTGCTGCGGTAGGTTATTACGCGTGTTATTGTGATGGAGGCATGCTGATATGTGGGGTGTAGGATTGTCAGTACTGGCTCACGTATCTGGGCATGGAATGTCGGCTGCACCAGCTTCGCCACAAGCGACTGATCTCCGTCGCTGCCGCCAGCAAGATCCTCGCCAACGTGCGTACCCATATACACCATATCCACTTTCTTTTATTACGGTACGGCGTCGATAGCTGACATTTGATGATTAATGTGTAGCTGGTCTACTCGTACAAAGGTATGGGTCTATCAATGGGCACAATGCTAACGGGCGTCGGCCACGGCGGCGTCTTCGGACTATACTACGTCGACAGCGACGGCAACCGCGTCGAGGGAAACCTATTCTGCGTGGGGTCCGGCGCGACGTTTGCGTACGGCGTGTTGGACCGTGGGTATCAGTGGGAGTTGACGGATGAGGAGGCGTTGGAGCTTGGGAGGCGGAGTATACTTGCTGCGACGCACCGGGATGCTTATTCTGGTGGGTATATTAATTTGTATCATATTAAGGAGGATGGATGGGTGCATCATGGGTTTAACGTGAGTTCTCCTTTCTTTTTAATCCCGTTGATATCTACTTTGTGGTGGGTATGGGTGGTGGAGAGTGCTTGTGCTAATGGTGGATTGTAGGACACGAATCCGATATTCTGGAAGCAAAAGCTGGAGAAGGGGGAGTTCCAGAACGTGTCTACGACTTTGGATGCGTAGTGTTTTATCAAACGTTGATCTATGAGCTGCTAGAGCACCCCTTGATGTGTATGCAACTAGAGGTTATGCATGCGTGGTTGCAGATAAATCAATTTCAAGTCAAGCATTGGAAGTCCTCGTGATAGGCTGGTGCTGTTCACATAGGATGTTACGAGTAGCGTCTTTAAAGTAGATGACGCCCACGGATACCACAGACATTGCAATATTGTCAATTGGGCGGGTCCGGCACCAAGACTACTAACAAACTATACGCAGGGTTCAGTATTAACATATTAGATTATTAACGGATATAAGGCAGCTCGGTCGCACAAGAGCAGGCAGAGTCGACTGGCTTCGTCGTGAAGCGCTGCCTGTTCGGCAGCCGGGTGGTGGCAGCGGTACGCGGCGCGGTAGTTCGGCACAATCTTTTCAGTGGGATATATATTCTGCGGTCTCGGCGGGCTTGCTTCCAAGACTTTTTGGTCAGTCGTTAGTTCTGGATCGACGCTGTAGTATCCATCTTTTATTCAGTTTTCAACTTGACTTGTTACATTAATGCAGTCGTGGTCGGTCGGTGAGGTATGCATGAATGCGGGTTCCGGCTGGTCGGACGAAGGTGACGGCGATATTTATCAGTCGTGTTGAGTTAAATTTGGCATCCGGCGTCCCGAAGCTAGCCAATTGCACGATACAATCACTCGATACACAACCATCATCACCCACTCGAACATGACTCGATTCGCGGACGACAGATGGCAACATTGGCAGGCAGCCAGATATGCTCGTGCGACATGATCTAACGCGATACCACCGTCCTTCGGTGTGACGAACGAAGCGAAACGGATGCTTCGTCCAGGATTGCCAGAGTCATGGCCGGCGGGGCACCCTGCGCGACAGATTCCCCCCCGCTGCAGCATCTGGTTCCGACGGCGGCTATCAGCACCGATACCCGGCTCTCCATGCATCGACGTGGCCTGAGCCCGCGAATTCATCTCTGCATGGCGACGTGCCCGAAGCGGCGGGCTAGCCGACGCGGCGAGTCAGTCCGGGCGTCCCAAAGTTCACCCCAAGCAGCCGAGGGCGCTGTGTGTCTTTTTCGGCTGGCCAACGCAGAAAAACCTAATTTGACGAGACCCTCACTTCGCGCACGGCTGTGGCCTGCAAACCGCGCGGAGCAAATGCACGCGGGCCAGTCGACATGCGCAGCCGGGCTGCGTGGCCGCTGCTCCTGTTCCTGTTTCTGATCTCGGTAGCTTTATCGTCAGGGCTCGCGTGGTGGCCTCCCGAAGCGTCGCTGCTTGTCCAGATGTCCGGCAGCTCAACGCGAGGGAACAGTGCTGGCTATAGCGAGACTGATAGGGGCAATAGCTCGGGATGAAGCTGCGCGGGTGCCATTGCTAGCGGGGTTGGGAGCCCGGCTAGGGGACGTATATGAAGAGGGGTGTAGCCATGCGAGTGCGAGGGTCCTTTATTGTATTGTGTCTGTAAGTATTGTGAGTACTTTATACGCTCTCTTTGTTTTCTGCGGAGGAGGGTTTTTTTTCCCTGTTGGATGGAGGTGTAGGATTTCGAAGCTTCATGACATTCCCTTAAGCTGACGGTTTCGACGCCCTCCTTTTGCTTTTGCAGTGGTTGCTCTTATCATTCCTTTGGAAGAGCATCTACGACTTTCATTTTATTTGTTTGACTTCATTCATTCACTGGTCGACGACACTGGAACTCGACTTCATTCCTTCATTCAATCCCTGACGACATTGATACGAATCACTTATACGATTGAGGAGGCGTACGTTGCGATATCGCAGATATGAGGCTCGATATCGCTGTTGCCTCGCTTCTACTTCTGGGGTACGTATACATGTCGCCGACTTGACATGCATATATATATAATATTATCTGAACAGCACAGCTAACGGGATCATGGAATGTCTGTAGGGTGGCCCCAGAGGTTCTCGCTCTGCCGGCAGTCACGGCACCCTTGCCGGAGACAGCCGTAGTAACCAGATCGACGACGTGCACGAAAACGAGATCCGGAACAGGCGCAGCCGTAGCAGCCGGGTCGACGACGACATGCACGAAAACGAAGACGAAGGGCGGGGCCGGAGCCGGAGCCACACCCGGCGGCGGCATCAAACCGCAAGGTAACACACCGGGCTCTGGTGGCAGCGGTTCTGGTGGCGGTAGCGTGATTGGTCCTCGGCCGGCAAATATCGACGACCTCTGCGCGAAGCCCAAGAACGCCTTCATGAGGAACCCAGACGACTGGCGCGCCATCCCCTTCCCGCTTGGCATGCTCCGGGCCACGAAAGTCTCTTGTGCCAACATGGAGATCAGGCTCAACGTCCCGCCGCAGTCCCCCTGCCGGGCCAAGTACTCGTGCTCGGCTAGGGAGCTGCAGTTTGCTTGCTGGAACGCGTGTATCGAGCAGCACAAGAAGTGTCTCGCCATCGTCGCTAAATACCCCGTCCATCGAACGATCAAGGGCAAGGCTGTCACCATCCAACCTAAGCAGATGAGTTGGCTGTGCACGCAGCAGCTCAACGAGTGCAAGGACGTCAACGAGGAGGACGACCAGAAGCGGCATCATAAGGATTTGTTTGCGAAGAACTGTATGGTTGGCGGCGCTGTTACTGGACCGGGTGTCACCGCACCTGGACCTGGGGATAATGAATCTGATGATGAGGAGGGATCCAATGGTGCTGGTGCTTCAAGTGCAGCCGCTGGCACTTCGCCGGCTGGCACTAAGACTACTCCTGGTGCTGCCTCTGGCGGTGATGATGAGGACAATGATTCATCGCCAACCTCTGCGAAGGCTACTGGTGCAGGTACTACTGGTGCCGCTCCTACTGCCGCTCCTGCTGCAAAGACTGGCCGTTCTGGTGGCGACGATGACGAAGACAAGGACGACACTTCTGGTGGTAAGACCTCTGGTGCTGCTACTACTGGTCCTGCTCGTGCTGGTGGTGCTACCACTGGTGCTGCGCCTGCTGCTAAGACCGGTGGCGCTGGTGGCGACGATGATGATGAGGAAAAGAACGATACCTCTGGTGGCAAGACTTCTGGTCCTGCTTCCACGGGTGGCGCTACCAAGGGCACTGCTCCGGCTGCTAAGACTGGCGGCTCTGGCGGCTCTGGCGACGACGACGATAAGGATGACACCTCTGGTGGTAAGGCCTCTGGTGGCAAGACCTCTGGTCCTGCTTCTTCTGGTCCTGCTTCTACTGGTGGCGCTGGCACTACCGCTACCCCAGTTGCAAAGGCAGCCGGTGGATCTGATGATAACGACAATGATAGCGGCTACGGTGGCTACGGTGATGAAGGTGACAATTCGCCTGTTGCACCCAAGACTACCGCCGCCGCTACATCTGCCCCAGCTGCAAAGGCTGCCGGTTCCAGCAGTGCTGGTGCTGGTTCTCCCGCTGGCAAAGCTTCACCAACCACATCCGCAGCTAATGACGACGAGGAAGAAAAAGAGTCACCATCAGCTTCCTCTGCTCCCTCCAGCTCTGCTGCCGCTCGTGCTACCCCCGCCGCGAAGGCCGTTGGCGGCGGCGGCGATGGCTATGGGTATGGAGGCGACGAGGGTGATAGCAAAGACGATAAGGAAGACAAGAAGAAGGATACCGGTAGCTCAGCCTCCCCTGCGTCCTCGGGCAAAGGTGGAAGCAGCGCTCCTTCCAGTGCCGCACCCACATCTGCACCCGCCGCGAAGGGCGGCAATGCCAGCAGCAAGCCTGCATCTGGCCCACCTGCATCCTCTGCTGCTCCAGGCGCACCTGCCGGTAAGGGTGCTTCTTCATCCGCACCGGCCGCCAAGGGTGCCTCTTCATCTGCACCTGCCGCTAAGGGTGCATCTTCTGCACCAGCTGCTAAGGGCGCTCCTTCATCCGCACCGGCCTCCAAAGCTGCTGCTCCTAAGGGCACACCAGCTCCTAAGGGCACACCAGCTCCTAAGGGCACTCCTCCAGGTCCCGCCGCCCCGGCTCCCGCAGGCGGTAAGACAGTTCCCGCTCCCGCTCCCGGCACCGGCAAGAGTCTCTGCCCCTGCGACAAGAAGACCCCAGTCGGCGGCCATAAGGCACCCGTCGTCGCATACCTCGCCAACCACATCAAGCTCTACGCACTCCCCGGCGCCAAATGCCGTCAAGACTACCACTGCACCATCGGCGAGCTCAGCCAAGCCTGCTCAGCCGCCTGCGGTGAGCAGTCGAAGCTGTGTACCGAAAAATATGCGAACAACGGCAAGGACGCCAACAAGAAGAAGGAGTGCGACGCCCAGCTGGCTGCCTGTCTCGCGCGGAACAAGGAGACTTCGGAAGACCTCAAGAAGGTGTTCGTGCCAATGTGTCCAAACTCCCCTGGTGCCCCCGCTGCTCCTGCACCTGCTGGAGTCAAGTCCTCTACACCGCCTGGCGTTCAGGTCCCACCGGTAATTGGAGGTGTGAAGAACGTGCATGCGGCGACGGTTTCGCATGCGGCTAATATGGCTGATGTGTTCAATCCTCATCCGACGAACGGGCCGAAGGCGTCTGGCAAGCCCGGTCCTCCGGCTACCAAGCCTGGTCCTGCGCCTGTTGCTGTCGCGAAGGTCGAGAAGAAGCCTGAGCCGGGTAAGCCGGGCGACAAGAAGCCGGAGCCGCCTAAGAAGGAGGAAAAGAAACCGGAGCCACCAAAGAAGGACGAGAAGAAGCCGGGACCGCCACCAAAGAAAGAGGACAAGAAGCCTGAGCCGCCCAAGAAAGAGGAAAAGAAGCCGGGTCCCCCGCCGAAGAAGGAGGAGAAGAAGCCTGAGCCGAAGAAAGACGACAAGGGCAAGAAACCCGAACCTCCCAAGAAAGAGGAAAAGAAGCCTGAACCGCCCAAGAAGAACGACAAGAAGCCCGAGCCTCCTAAGAAGGATGAGAAGAAGCCAGGACCTCCGCCCAAGAAAGAAGAGAAGAAGCCTGAGCCAAAGAAACAGGAGCCGCCCAAGAAACCAGAGGCTAAGAAACAGGAGCCACCGAAGAAGGACGACAAAGGCAAGAAGCCCGAGCCTCCCAAGAAGGAAGAGAAGAAACCTGGTCCCCCTCCCAAGAAGGAAGAGAAGAAGCCCGAGCCCAAGAAACAAGAACCGCCCAAGAAGGAAGAGAAGAAACCTGGTCCCCCTCCTAAGAAGGACGAAAAGAAGCCTGGTCCTCCTCCTAAGAAGGACGAGAAGAAGCCTGAGCCGAAGAAACAAGAGCCGCCCAAGAAGCCGGAAGCCAAGAAGCAAGAGCCACCAAAGAAGGACGACAAGGGTAAGAAGCCAGAGCCTCCCAAGAAGGATGATAAGAAACAGCCACCAAAGAAGGACGACAAGAAGCCACCGCCGAAGAAAGATGAGAAGAAGCCAGAGCCCGCGAAGCCCGGCGTGAAGGGAGCCGCACCACCACCAAAGGGCAAGCCTTCCACCACCTGTACCAAGAGCAAGCCAACTACCACTTGCACCAAGAGCAAGCCCACAACTACCTGCACGAAGAGCAAGCCTACCACTACTTGCACCAAGGGCAAGGGTGCTAGCAAGAAGGGGCATAGGCGGCGAGATACTCCTGCCACCTCTACCCCGGTTCCGACAACCCTGGCACGGCACCGTCGTCGCCAGAACTAGTGGCTTTCTGTTCCTGCATTTTGCTTGCCAGTTCTAGGTGGCTAGCTATCACATCGTTGCTTTACATTTTCTTTCTGAGGCATGGGTCTATCTGGTAGCGCTCCGCGTGCTCGATACTCCCAGTGGATGAGGAATTATACCCATGGTCTCGTATATTTTTTTCATGATACCGATGGATGGCTGGATGAACAAGAGTATGTACAGATAGCTAGATAGAGTTAGATGCGGATTTTTTCTTTTTACGTTTCATATTCGAACACTTCACTTCTATATCTCATGCAGTGGGACCATTTACTTTGTTTTTTCACCTTTTTACACATTGATTCCCCCTCCCTCACTGTTCTTTATATTTCTTCTCATTTTCATTTCGTTCGTATGTTGGTTAGTAGCGGATTTTCAAAATTTATTCAGCAGGATTCACGCAGAATTCTAGAACGGTCCATCGTGTGAGCCAGTAGTATTCGTAGAATGCGAGTGGGCTACGTAAGAATGATTGCCGGGTTGTACGAAGCGGTAAAATTACAACATGCTGGGCCTGCTGCCGAGTTGTGTCTAGTGCAGGCTACAAGCGCCTCCAGCGCGTAAACACCTAACCCCGGCAAGCTGGCTTACCTGGAAATTTGTCTGTGCAACCGTCAACGTCGGCAGGAGTTACCTTGGCTTCGAGGCTACAGCTACCTTATAATTGATACTTTGGACAATGCATGCATGTACGGCTTCCAAGTGGCATAACCGATGCTTGCGAGGATATGCATATTCGGAAATGTGCGCACTTGGCTGTGCGGTTGCAGATATTCATGAAGGCACGCTCAAGTTGCTCACCAAACTCCTTCGTCACTAATGTACAGTGATTTGAGATGCTTGTCTCGTAGATCGAATATCGGCCAGCTCTCCGAGATATACCCAAAGTGTATGTGGGAGCTGATATACGCGTCAAACTGGTCCTCGCATTACGCCGAAACAAGCCTTCCAAGCTATGCTGTAACTCCACCTCGTGTTGACGAAAGCTTTACCATGACTCCGATCAAAAGGTCTAGACGAAAATTAGAAATGTCGATTACTCGTCAGGGGACCCCGCTTACTCTCAAAAAGTACATACCGCGCCACCGACGATAAAGAGTCGTTCCTCCTCCCGCTTCACCCAGCCCACAATCGCATTCGCGTGTTTCGCCAGCACGTTTCGCGGCGTGCCTGCGCCGGCTACGCAATATAGTTCGAAAGTTGGCGTTACCCATGCTAGCGACACGGACCGCCGGCGGATGCTATGGTGTACTTTGAGGTGAGCGCCTCTGGCGTGCACGGCTGCGTGAAGGCGCTGGTAGAGAACCATCAATCTGCGACGTTAACGGTAGGTTAGCAGGTTGGTACTCAAGTGTATAGGATGTTAGGGAGATAATATTACCTTCTCCGGGCACGCGGGGTGGAAAAGTGGGGATCGAAAGATGGCATTGTGAACTGTACATTTGCCTTGGATTTGTAGAGGAAGTGCTGGATCACGGTTCCTTCTATCAGGTCTGAGGCTAGGTATCTGCCGCGTTTGACGGCACCTTCGATGATAGGGATGCTGCCGGCCTGATCTAGCTGTTCGATGATGTTGTCTTTCACGGACTTCATATCGAAAAAGGCTTCTCGTGTCGGCGAGATCAGGACCAATGCGATCTCTGGCTGGAAAAAGCAGATGTAGGCGTGTAGGAAGCCCTTGGCATTGAATTTCGGGAGGCAGATCGGGGTCCAATGTTCTCCACCGCCTTTGAAGGTGCTGGCGCTGAACAACATGGATATGAAGAGTTGGAGGTCCGGGGGGTGTAGAGAGTGGCGCTTGGGTCGGATGACGGATACGAGGCGGCCGTCTGCGATGATCAGTCCGTAGAGGAGGTTGTTCGTGCGGCACTTCAAGAGGATGTTGTTAATCTTCTCTCGGACGTGCTTTCGCATCTTGACGCACTCGAGCGAGCCGAGGAGGATGTTAGGCTCGCCTCGCGCCATAGCATCGGAGAGTGCGTCAAGGAAGACTTCTGTTCCACCGAGTAGACGACGTAGGTCAAAGTTCTCTCGCTCACTGAAGACCTTTGTAACTGTTGTGAGGGTCAGCGTTGACAGTACTTGCGTGTAAAGCATGTCTAATTGTGTCCGCAGCTGGGAATCTGTTTCTCCTAGGGAGGAGACTCCACAGAGGTACAGATGACCCTCTTGCAGGATGGTAAACTTGTGCTTTCCGGCAGAGAACGACCGCAAGGGATCCTTTCCTTCTTGGAAGAAGGATATGATCGTTTGTATGACACCCATGAACTGGGATACGATCGCTTCGTCTCCGTAACGGCTGTACACGGGTTTCCCCGCAGATGAGAGGATAAAGAAGTGTTTTTTCCGACACCTCCATTTCTCGATCCTCTCGTTCTCCGACAGGTTTTCGTCGTTGTCGCTCTCGTCCCACTCCTCTTCAGAGTCTTCGACTAGCTCTTCCTCTTCTTCCATTTGTTTTGAGAGGGCCCATGCTTGGCTGTACCCGGGCGCAAATGCGGTGGCGTCCTCGTTTAAGATCTCGCCTAGCATTCCGGCAACGTCGTTGTCCCCGGAGTCGATCGTGGGAACTAGGCTCCGTATGCTGCTTGATTCGGTGTACGGGACGATGATGCTCGCGCCGGATGAGCCGACAGCGCTGTTGGCGTGGACCTGGGATAGCGATAGGGCGGTTGTCGGTTTGCTCTGTAGTCGTTCCAGCGAAGGGGTGACTGGACATGATCCGGGTGCCATGGCTCCGAAATCTGTCCCTCTCAGCGTGCTGGCGTTCGATAAGTCACCTCTTGACGTAGGTCGTGTGAAGTAGTCCTCAGTGATGTAGATAGGACGATCAGAGCTACGACCAGCTCCGGGCGACTGAACTGAGACCAATGGACGGGGCGTCGCACGCCCCTCTTCTTCCTCCTGATCTTCTGCGATGTCCGCCTCTGATTCCGCGGTTACCGGCTCAATGCTGGGTTCTGGTGCATCAGCGATTGTGGCGACGGTCTCGTGCTCGGGCTGCGTGGATGGAATTTCGTCCGAAGTCTCAGGAGGGGGAACGGCTGTCTGGTCGTCCTCGCCCTCGATAGGCGTGCTCCCTGCTGCTTCCTGCGCATCAGACGTGTCTACCGACGTGTCGGCGCCAGTATGCGCTGTACTCTCTGCAGCTGTGTCCGCCGCCGCACTTCCACTCGACGACCCCTCTTCTGCCGGCGGAGGGGCCTCGCCGGTGTCTCCCTTGACCAGCTTCCATGTTCGCTCTGCCGAGTTTGCGATCGTTGTGTTCACACTATCGGAGATATCCTTGAGAGGAGTGACGACCATATCGATGGTCTTGGAGTAGAGATCCATCGCGCCGACTCCTCATGGTTGCACGGGGGGATGTCAGTTTGCTTCGTGAGGGGCCCGTCAACGGCACAGCCTCAGGTCATATGGCGTATTGTAATCCGACTGGAACGGTGCCGGCGGTTGATTGCGGTGGAAGCATCCGTGAGGTCATGGAGATGTGCCTGATCGCGCGACAAACTGCTGGTGACGGCGAGGAGGCCGGTGATTGGCGCAGAGTGATCTCATGCGAGATGGACGGCTTGGCAGCTCGCGCGGCCGACGTGCGGATTCGTGTCCTCCACGCCGCATCCGACTCGCGAAACCACATGCGCAGCCCCGCCGAATGAATTCAAGCCATCGATACCAATGCTTCTCTAGGATCTCGCTTCTCAGCATCACAAAGACGTCGACCGGACGCTTGGTGGATTCGAAATGTCGTTGGAACCAGGACGGCCCGATGTATCGCCGGTGAGCTCGGGCCGATCGTCGCCAGCTCCGAGGTGGACGAATGAGTACGACGGTATGAAGGTACCCTACACCTGAAGCTTGACCTGGCCAATTCGACGATGCAGGCTTGCTAACTGCGTGTATAGACAGCCTGATACAGAAAGATCCACGGCAATTCAAGAAATACGCGACGGGTGTCGAACGAGCGCTGGCACTTTTCGAGAACACCCTGCAAGAATGGGCCGACTACATATCATTCCTCGGCAGACTGCACAAAGTAACGGCCACTATTCCCCGGCGCGTTTCTGCCGGAATCAATTAGCTGACTTTATTCGATAGGCAATCCAATCGAACCATGGTCTCGCCGTCATACCCGCCAAATCCGTCGTGGCGAAGCGACTCGCTCAGTGCCTTAACGCGCGACTACCATCTGGAGTCCACCAAAAAGCCCTCGAAGTCTATTCTAGTGTTTTTTCGATAATTGGTGTATGTTTCCATGGGGGTTCACTACGTTTTTGAAGAAGATGGCTAAGGTCTGTCGGAGTAGCAAGAAGGCTTGGCCCGAGATCTTGCAACATGGACGCCCGGTCTGGCTCCGCTACTCTCCTACGCCGCTATCAGCGTCAGGCCATACCTCCTCACTATACTGGAGACGTACTATCTTCCGCTTGGGAAATCTCTGAGACCCGCTCTGCGAAGCCTGATCTTGGCTATATTACCGGGTATAGATGAGGATGGCAGCGAGTTTTTCGAAAGGACGTTTGCACTGTTGGAATCCATTAGGACCAATATCGGCGAGGAAGCGTATTTCTGGCAGTGCTTTCTCCTCGCCTCGATATCGTCTCCCGGACGGAGGCAAGGTGCTCTAGCATATTTATCGAAAAATATGCCCCATCTGGGGTCCGAAGATACCCTTTCATCGCCGCTGGTAACGCCAGAACCAGGTCTTCTGATCAGATGCTTCGCGACGGGCCTCCTTGACGATCAGCTGTTGGTCCAGCGCGGGTTTCTAGACGTGCTAGTTCTTAAATTACCATTGTCTTCACCAATACTCCAAAAGTAAGCCTCGCGGTTTCCTCATCTACATCACGATCCAAAGCTGACGCCCTATCGTAAAGGCTGGTCACGTCTCAGGACCGTGAAAAGCTACTGGTGTCAGCATGTACCGTTGTCCTTCGACGAGATATGTCCTTGAATAGAAGGCTGTGGGCTTGGCTATTGGGTCCAGATCATTCAGATTCAGTCGGATCTCCCATTAACACCATGGCAGACGAAAACTCGTATTTCAGCCTTCACGGGCTCGATAGTCTATGCAAGGGACTCACAGAAAGGATATTGATACAAAAGTCCGACCCGGTTGAGATGGCAAAACCATACCGAATTCTACTGTCTCTAATGGATCGCTGGGAAATCGGCGGCTCTGTTATCCCTAAATTATTCTTCCCTGCTATGCAATCAGCGCAGCAATATGAAAAACTTGCACCCTCTCCCGAAAAGTATCAGGAAGTTTTGCGGTCAGCAGCTCAGTTTTTCGATGGGGTAGAACCAGGATTGGTATGGTCTGAGTTGGTTGAAATGCTTCTCACATCACTAGGGTCGAAGTACTATCCTTTATTACCGCCATATGAAGCCCCCGAAAGATTGCAAGTGGCACGATACGTTTTGAAAACATTCAATGTTCAAGAAGAAGAAATGGTCATCATATATGCGCCATTGGTTCTGCTGGCAATTATCGCAGAGGCGAAGACAGCAGAGAATCAATCGGCGAGAGGACATCAGGTCATATGGGGCGTCGCTAGCGATCTCATCGATCTTATACCCGAACGGGCCTTCACTTCGACAATGGTCAAGGACGAGTGTGATGAGAACCTAGACGCCGATGCCATCCTGAGTCGGGTCGCTCGCTTCTTTTCTCTGGACTCAAAGAAGAAAACAGCATTCCCACCTTTCTCAACGAAATTATGTGGTCACCTCATTCTACATCAGTTTGCAGACCTGACTGCGGAAGCTATGAAAAGCAATGAGGCGAATATACCATCTGCATCTAGGTTTCTCGCCAGAATCTTGAGCAAAATTTCGTTCGATAGCACCTTTGATCCTCAGGTCTTGCTTGACGGCATTCAGGTCATCTTGAAGAACCCTAAAGCAAGCTTCGGTAGTATTGCCAGCGCTGCAGACTTGTTGGCAGCATTGATTGAAAGGGAATATACCACCGCATCAGCTACGAAAGGTCTAGCCACTCCTTTTGTGACTGCTCTATGGGCAGAGCTATCACCAGACACACCAAGACACCATGTTGAGGCAACTCGAGCTATTTGGAACCTACAGGCATCTTTTAGAGATCGCAGGATAGAGGCTGCTATTTGCAGTCTGATGGTTGAGTCAGGGGTTCATACGTCTGCGGAGCCTGGCCGTCGTTTCGCCGTTCTCTGGAGTCATAGTAGCCACTTCCCAGAGTATAAACTGGTGCTTTCACGGCCGTTATTCTTGCTTTTAGACGCACTCGGCGAAGATGACGAGGAGAGAAATGTACAGAGCCGTGCATGGCTTCAAAATCTTACTTCAACGGACCGGTAAGTTCCAGCGTCTATCAAAAACAGCTCTCCGAATCGTCGCTAACTTTAATAGCTTGTTCGATATTATCCTTTCGAAGATATTGCAATTCCCATTCCTTGGGCTGCCGTCACCCAATAGTGCAAAGGTAGCCGCCAAGGACCAAGATATCACGGATGATACGGACATTGAAATGTGCATCTATTATTTCAGAACGCTGAACAATGTGCTTCGGTATGCCACAGAGGCAGTGCTGGCATCTATCGCGGAAGACCATCTTGCAAGTTTCGCTTGGTTACACGAATACCTTGATGATGGTAAAGTCCCTCTATCCCTCAAATGAGAAACCCATCTGTATTAACGAGAATCTAGCCATCACGGAAGAAACGATTACTCTGCAGCTGGTGTTTGCGGAACTCTCATACATTGTTGTGACGAAATTTCCGGCCGACTCGACCGACGGAGCTCTGGTTAGATCGGTGGCACGTTTACATCGATCGGCTCTGGCCGTTCTTCATCAACTCCTTCTTAGCCCGTATTCTTCTGTCTTAGCGGATTTGGAGCTGGAGCTCAAACTTACGAAACGACTGGACGACTCTTTAAAGGCTGGTGATACTTTTGTTCAAGTAGCAATCTTGGATGTTCTGTTTGCCTCCCTGAAACTGAGTCTTAGACGGTCAGACTCTCAGCTTTCTCTACTTGCCAACCAGTTGAAACCGCCACCTTCAAGAGATAGCAAAGGAAGTTTAAGGTTGTCGAATACTGCAGAAATTGAAAAGGAGATGGCAATGGCGCAGCCGAATCCTCCCCATGAACTAATCCACGTTCTAATTGAGGGGCTCTCCTCTGACAGCACAAGGCCCGTCCTCGATAGCTGGATCAACTTTTTGACGGAGTGTCTGCCGTTCCTATCACCTGTTATCTTCCAAATTCTCTTGCCACTTGTCGAATGCATGTGCAAAGAAATTCGACAGACGTTTGAACTTCTCAAAACCCAATTCCAGGAACCCGGCGTATCGATCAACACTCCTGAAACGACATTGGTGGCAATTTTGAACGGCCTGGAACACCTTATAGCCGCCGCACACGACCAGATCATGGTTGCTGAAGTCCGATCTGCGATTCCTAAGACACCGCATGAGAATACGAGTTTCTTCGGCAACATGGTGTCAAACGTCTTCACGAACGAGACTGCGATTGTGAAGAACGTTAAGGCGAATAACAGATTAACCGTTCTGTTGTGCTTCCAAGATACAGTCCGAATATGCTTCTCGATTTGGTCGTGGGGCGATGTCAGCTCTGGATTCACCAGCGAAGATAGCTGTTCCGCCTCATACGGGTACACTTCCTCCAGATTGAGAGCCCGGGCACGACGGATATTGGAACATCTCTACCAGGTCGAAACGCTGGAGTGTTTGGAAACCTTTATCGAGATGTGGAAGATGAGGCCGGCGGGAAAGAACAATGCGATATTCAAGCTCATCAACGTCTTAGACGCGTCGAGGCCCAAACACACAATTGGTGCTATATTCAACAGCATATTTAGTAGGACTAACGCGGCGGTGCTGGAACAGAGTCGACGGTCGTCCCTGACGTCTGAGTTGACTGATCTGGATGTCGCGGCGTTCCTGGTCGATTATGTCAGGTCATTGGAAGACGATGCTATGGAAGAAATATGGACTGACTGTCTGCTTTTCTTGACGGATGTTCTGAAGAATCCCTTCCCACATCGACAGACAATACCTTTACTGTTGCATTTTACAGCCATCATTGGGGAGAAAGTCGACAACACCATCTTTGGAGAACAGAAGAAAATGCGCAAGGAGCTTGGCGTATGGCTATGTCCTCCCTTTACGATTTTTTCTACGGCTACTGACAATATGATGGTGATATAGGATATCTTTATTCGCATCTTATCATCCGTCTTTACTCTTCGACCAGCAGCTGGTATTCTCCCGGATGCTGCAGCAACATTGATGGGCGACAGGCGGCCGTCGGAGATCGAGCCTGCACCCGACGACATCACTGTTATACTGAACAATATCGTGCCTAAACTTCGCAAGATCCTGGTCGAGCCTGAGCGAACGGTGGCTGTAGTTACAACAATCATCACGTCTCTAGTTTCCCCAGCTCTACGATCAAAATCATTTCCAATTGCCTTGCCAAGAAGTCTTCTGGAAATGGTCTACCACATCACCAAGATACCGAACACACAGAAACTCTGGAGGAAGGAAATATCTGACGCTTTCAATGACTCGAGATTCTTCGCAGCCAGTGTGCCGAGTGTGAAAAACTACTGGAAACCGTTGCTACGACAGTGGATCATCAGCGATAAAGAGCGAATGCTGGATCTATTTGCCAAGATCACGCCTCCAGCTACTGCGGGCGTTTTCGGTGTCGGCGCGGCCAGCGCTCGTGCGGAAGCCGACAAACGGATCGGATCGGTACTCAGGAGGATGACTATTCTGCTTCTCGCGGGTGACAAAGACTATTTTGTGGTCTACCTGCAAGAGTTCGAAGGGAAATTGCTGGAAGTCTTGAGCGCGACGGCGATAACCAGTCCGAGCGCGGCGACTCGCTGCGAGGTTTATCTGTTCCTCCGGGCGCTCGTCCTGCGAACGAGCAGCATACACCTTACGAGCTTCTGGCCGATAATTGTCTCTGAATTGCAGAGCCTGCTGATGTCGCTTACCAACCACCCGTCTGCGAAGGAGAACGGACAGGATAGCTATACGCATGGAAGCTTGCTGGAAGGTTGCAAGCTGCTCGATACGCTGCTAGTCGTTCAGCCGGATGAGTGGCAGCTAAACGAGTGGTTGTTCATTACAGACACCGTCGAGGCAGTGTATAAGCCAGACTACAGCGTCGATGTGCCGTCGATTGCGTTAGCCGACTATGTTAGCCGGGAGCTTTCGGAGAACAAGACGAAGGCTCGGCGAAGCGATAGCGTCGACATTGTGTCTAGCGAGGGCAGTGGTGTCAGGCGACTGATGATACAGGAGCGGGATGGGAGTTTGCTGGGTGGTGCTGGTGGGGGCGGGGCAGAGGTTACGAAGGTTGCGACGCGGTTTCTGCGGTATCTTAGCATTTGGAATTTTGAGAATACGTACGGCATGGGGAAGGTTGATGAGGACGGATTGGAGGAGGCTATACTGGCGGATCTGTTTGATGAGGTTTAGAAACGTAGACGTGTATTCTTGACGCACTTTTTTCGTGGGTTTAGCATTTTATACAAGGCTTCTTTGAGTTGCATTCAACGTCGCTGTACGCGCCTGTTACTTATTTGATATCGATCTTAACCGCTCTCCATTCTGAGACTTTCGATAACCCCACCATCCTACCAACCAACGTCTCCACAATTCTTTGCAAAGTCATAGTAACACTACACCATTGGCAGCTATGGACTCTGATTTCCCATTTTCACCAGCGGTGATTGCTCGCCTGCAAGACCTCGCGAGCACACCGTTCATCCAATCCGCGCAGATAAACAACTATCCGAGACCGACAGAAACGCACCTGGACACCGTCGCTGCCGCCGAAGCGCAGCACCAGTCCTCCGTAGCGCAGGACGTCAAGACGCTCGACGAACTCATCCGGAAGCAGCAGACCGCAATCCGCGACCTCCAACGTCAACTCGACACGTTACGCACCCGCGACGACGCGACGCCGCAGAAAATCGAGGCGGCGAAAACCCGCGCGTTGAAAGATGGCTCGGGCCGCTTCTTCGCGCAACTGCCATGGTTACCTGAGGAAGAGAGCGGGTTGAACACCTTACTGGCCGTCAGGAGCATCCTGCGAGTAATCGAGGAAAGCCGCAAGGAGGTCACAGAAACGGAGCGGCGGGTCGAGGAAGCGAAGCGGACGCTGCGTCGCGAACAGAATTGGGTTGCTACCGCGCGAGAGATCGAGAAGGAACTGCAGAGACGGGCGGCGGAGCTCGAGAAGCTGGGCCGCGTGAACACGAGTCAGGAGGCGAGGGATAAGCGCAACTTGGCAGAGTACGAGAAGGCCAGGAAGGAGATGGCGGCGACGAGCGCGAGGCTGGCGAAGGAGCTTGCGAGGTTTGTCAAGGAGCGGCTGGGGGCTATGATTGCAGTTGAGGAAGCGGGCGGGCCGGTTGTGGGGAGTGAATTGGATGTGGGGAATTTACGACAGTATCTGGAGGTGGATGATGGGACTACGGGGAGGAAGAATAAGGCTGCGAAAGCTCGCGAGAGGGGTCAGAAGCGCCTTGATGAGCTGTGGGGTGGTGGTGGAGAGGGTGGAGAGGAAGCTGAGGAGTCGGTTGATCCTGAGAAGAAGGCTGGCGAGGAGCTGCTGGAACTCATTGAGGTACGTCTATCTTACTTTTAAGATTTCTGGGGACTTGGGCTAATTGTGGCGGGTGTAGACGATGCTCAATAAGATGCTCGAGGACAATCCTCATGCGTATACGAAGCTGTCGCGAGATTCGGCTGCCTCGCGGTTTCTCGTGCGGTCGTTCGTGGCGAGCCTCCACCCCAAGGATGCGATGAAGATCCGGCTGCTTGACTTTGGTGGCAAGATTCAAGAATAAGGCTTCAAGAGCACGATAATCCAATCTCAATTGAAAGCAGACGCGACGATGCATTAAAGAATCGGACTCGCTCAATATACACATTCACAAGCCTGCAACTTCCTTCAAGACATCTCGAACGATAGCTACACCGCCTGGCCCATCCACTTCCAAGCCGACGCGCCAATTTGCAACTGCGATCCTGACAGACTTTTGTCTCCTCCAGACGGTGCCGCTGACCCATATCTTACCCGTCGCGTTTATCTTTTCCGCAAGCTTCTCATTGAGCTCGTCGTCACGCGCCCTGAAGAGTACCACCATGAAGATATCCTCCACGTTTGGGACTGCAAGTTCATACACTTTCGAGAGCTCATCGGAGGCGATGATTTCGTAAATCTTCCGCGCGTGCAGAATCAACCGTCTGATGAGCGAGCTGTATCCTTGGGCGCCGAGGGCGGTCAGGGAGGCGTATAGTGGCAGCGCGCGAAAACGTCGAGAGTTCTCGATCCCGGTGTTCTAGCAGCGGTTAGCTTCGTACAGGGCGCCTTGCCGACTTTCGACGACTTACACATAGCGCCTCGATCTCGCTCTCGCCGGTAGTAAGGTATGCTGCGCCGGGGTTCTTGCAAACCCGGCGCAGAATATCTGCGTGCTTTGTAAAGAAGAGACCGGCGTCATACGGCCTGGTTCTCTTGCATCAGACTGATATCGGGTTCGGCCAAAGTTAGGGATACTCACACGTTCATCAGCTTGTGGCCGTCTGCGGTGATGCTGTCTGCAAGCTCGAGACCATCACACCAGTTATAGACTCTATTCCAGTCCGCCAGACCCTCCGTCGCCTCGTCATGCTCCTTCACACAGCGAGCGAGCAGCCCGAATGCGGCGTCGATATGCAGCCAGCATTGGTATTTGTCACACAGCATTCGCAGATATATCATGTGTCCCATGAACCTACCGGAGTTGACTTCACCAAGCTGACCGACGATAATCCACCGCGGCCCTTTGACTTTCGCCAGAACGCCTTCGAGGGCCTCGATGTCGAAATCCCAGGGTCGCTGCGGGTTGCATAGATCGAACACGTTATCGGAGCCCATCCCGACGATTGACGCCGCCTTCGCAATCGACGAATGCGGCGAACAGCACAGTATCCCGATGCCGTCCGGCGATAGATTGGCTCTGGCGGCCGCCTGCACGTATCCTCGACGCGAGACGCTCAGTTCTGGGTCGACTTGCGACAATGCCCATTCGCGCGCGCATGCTAGACCGAGGATATTGCTCGCCGTCGCGCCAGTGGTTATGACGCTACCCGGGACGAATGATCGCGGTAGCTGGAAGAGGTCACAGAGGAGTTGGATGGTATGGTGTTCTATGGTTGTGTGAATGCTGTCGTTGGGCAGGTGGACCATGACGTTAAGGTCCATGAGGGAGACGAGGAAGTCTGCTAGCAGGGCAGGCGGGAGCACACCGCCAGTGACGAAGCCGTAGAAATGCGGCGAGGACTGTGCGAAGACGCCAGGGAGGACATCTTCGATGAGGTGGTCGATTGTCTTTTGGACGCCTATCGGGTATTGGAGAGCTTGTCTTGGGGGTTCTGATGGCTTGACGGATTGCAGTCTATGCACTGACGGGCGGATATCTGAGGGCGGATTGGAGACGTAGTATTCTGTGACGACCTTGTGGATCTTCTGCAGGAGCGCCGAGAAGTCCGCTTCGGTAATTGCGAACGGATTGGGCATTGGAGCTATAGCGGTGGAGATATAGCTGTATGTAGCCGAGCTAGAAGCTTAAATTTCAATATGGAATGGTAGAAGCTTTGTAAATTTCCCGTATCAAACGATGATTCTAAGAATCTCAAACGTTGTCCTGGGATATTCTGATCCTCCGGAGACGTGTTTCTCGTGTTGAAAAGCAGAGAGGAGTCGTGGTTGCTCCGCTGCCAACTGCTGCTGCAGCACCTCCAACATGCTGTCCATCTGCATGTAATTGGCAGCAGCGTGGTGTGTGACCACGCGCTTCTGTTTGCCCGCCAGACGCGTCTACCTGAACTGCCTTGTTCTTCATTCTTTCCTGCGAAACATCCTCCATGCATCTTCGCCCTCCGGGAATGAAGCCCGCGAGATAGGTTCTATCTTTGTTGTTCCGTTGTCTCCCGATCTTGGAGATAAGATACACAATGCCGCTGGGATTTGAACGTGAGATATACCGTATCCTATCGTTGCGATGTTTTCGCCTTGCTTGAATGTCCGGACTGAATTCCATCTTGCCACAGGCCTTAACGAGAGGGTGCAGCGCCCAAACAAGAATATCAATTTCATCAAGCCGCTCGAGGGCCCCGATAAAGCTGTAGGATACTATTCCCAAAATCTTCAGCTTGTAGCCGGTCTGGCTGGTCATTCGCGAGATTCATGATCTGCGACGGCTAACAATTCATACACTCTACAGATCGCACAAGATATTCTAGAGCGAGTCGCTGCAATCGTATCTCCCGTATGTCTACCATGGTATCGAGACACAGGGCACTAGAGTCACTCGCTCATGATATCTACTCCATACAGATCATGAAGAAGCATTTTCTCTACGTTATGGCGTAAGTTGATGTATACTGGGCCGAACGCCTGCTTCGAAACGGCTAATCATTGGACCACGGATCAGGCTGGAAGAGTTCCCACCAAATCGCGAGTTCTGGGGACGTAACTTCAACGGCGGCGAGGTCATTCAGCTGGTCCTGAAGAGCCCACATAATGGTATGTGGCTGCCGATGCCGATGATACAGTCGGTCATGCTCCACGAGCTGGCACACAAGTAGGCTCTCCCTCCCTATTTTCTACCACGGGTGGTCTGATCACCGGCTAAATCATCTATCAATCGAACAGCAAGGAAATGGTAGGTCTACTATCTCCCAACCGAGAATCATCTAGACTTTACTAACGTCTTCACCCTCTAGAACCATTCTCGTCGTTTTCACAAACACCGACTGGGATACGTTGCTGAGTTGTCGGAGCTGAAATCCAAAGGCTATACTGGTGAAGGATTCTGGGGACGAGGACGCTCGCTCCACCCTTCCTCAGACCTTACGGCAGACCGGCCAATACCCAAGGAAGAGTTACCAGAGGAACTCTGCGGCGGCGTCTACCGCCGGGAGAAGCGACGGAAGAAAGAACCGAAGAAAAAAGTCGATTACCAGGAGCAGAAGCGCAGAAGAATCATCAAAAAGTTCGGAAGCCTGGAAGGAAATACGGTTGGCGCGGACGAGGATCTACGCCAGGAGCTCGAGAAAGGGAAGAAGCCGAAAGGCAAGCCACGGGTCGCAGGAAGTGCCAGAGGACGAGACCTACGTGCCGAAGCCGCCCTGAAGAGATTCGGACAAGCCCAAAAGGAAGATGAAGAAATTAAGAAAGAAGAGCAAGATGCCACGGAGAGCGGGAGCGATGAAGAGGACGGAGAGCTGGTCAAGCTTGCGGACGAGGATGTTGATTTCAATGCTATGATGGACGAAATGAGCGCCTTTGCATGTGGCCGCAGCGAGGCTACGAATTCTTCTACGGACGCGTTCCCCGAGATAAAAGATCAGAAAACCGTCGATACCAAAGCACCCACTAAACGCGAAGGGACGGATTCCGCAGAGAGGGAAGACAAAAATAGCGTCCAATCCGGGCGACGGAAAAGGCAGCCTTCTCCCATCCTGATTTCAGACGACGAAGACAAAGCGACGAAATCGAAAGGTAAAGAAATACTTAAGTCAAAACCATCTGCCCCGTCGGGTGGTAAGCCGGCAGGCCGCCGAGACACGAAGACCAATGAAGGCGCGTCCAGCCGTATCTGTCAGGCCTGCCAGGTCGCCAACGATGCTGGCGCAAAGACCTGCATAGTCTGCGCGAACGTCCTGAGAAACGACGTCGCGTCTTGGAGATGCAAAAGCGACTCATGCCGGAACAGCGATGTTGGATATCGAAATTCCGAAGATGCCACATACTGCGGCGTCTGCGGGTCGAAGAGGTAAATACCTATCGATGGCGTAGTGCTATGACGTCATGAAACTTGCTTCGCGACAGCGCCAACTTTTGGAATGCAAATGCGCCTGCAAACGTGAATATATAACCCGCCACAGAAACCCATCTACTGAACATAATTCTAATGTTAATATCCCCCCAATCCCCTACTATCACCATCGTCGACAGCTGCCTGTTTAAAATTGTATTCATTAAACATGTCGGAAACCAGCACAGCACCTCGGGAGCAGCCTGCCACCAGCAGCTCCCTCCTCACCATCCTCCCAAACGCAGTCGCTCGCACAGCGCGTCTACTCTACCGCACCGTCAGGTTCACCGCCCACTACTCCAAAGACGTCTACCTCGGTTCCAGCATCACCGTGACCCCAAACCTCGCCATCCTCCGCCAGGGCCTTCGCGATCGCTACACGCTAATGCACTCGTCGGTCGACTTCCCCGTCTTCCATGCCGCCGGCGCCGGGCTCCCCGCAACCTTCAAGGTCTATCGCATGCGAAAAGGCTGGCTGGACGGCTTCTTCGGCTGGCAGGCCTCCAGCTGGACTGGCAAGAAGGCCAAGAAGAGCGGCGGCTGGAAGGACGTAACGCCGCAGGTTGAGCTAAAGACATTCTCGCAGGGCGGGAAAATGGTATATGTTTCTGCGGACGGGACGGAGATCGCGCCGGGCAAATCGTTTTGTCGGGATGTCGCGAGCTACGATTTGAATGAGGCGGCGGCAGCGGAGGGGGTTACGAATGCGAATACAAGACGGTTCGATGCCGTGACGCACGTCAGTGTGCATATTCCATTGACGACGCAGGATGGCTTTTACCGGTTTGTCGTGACGGATGAACACGATAAAATACTGGCTGTGGTAAGTTATACTCCCTTATGTCCAATAGCTGTATACAGATACACGTAGTGGAGTAGATGGTTGACTGTGTGTCCAGAGCCCAGAGTATACGATCCATCAATCCTTCACATCCTTCGGCATCCTCCGTGGCTCGTCACTCCCCGCTCTACCCGTGCAGTTTGTCGGTTTTCTCATCAAGAAATCCATCGCGGGCGTCGTCAGCGGCCTGCTGACGGCGTTGTACTTCACCGGTGGGATGCCGTCGAATCTGGCGGTACGGCTATTCATGTGGTATTATCGGAACGAGCTGGGGGATGCGAAGGATAAGGCGCTGGCATTCGCCAGAGACAAGGGGGCGATCAAGCCGTTGGATTACCTGGCATGGGGCGTTGGCGGTAAGTTACACACTCTCATGCAGATTCAGATGCTGTTTGTGGCTTTATGTGGTGCTCGGTTGTATATGAACCTGGGGTGCCTCGTGCTGGCTAAATTACGCGACGGTATATGCTAATGATGTATGTTTGCAGGTGCGTTGCCGGGAAGCCATAGTCGGATACTGCAGTACGAGAAGGAGTGGGATGGGACGAAGGGCAGCTGGTATGTACGGGACGTGAGGAGAGAGCAGTATGCGCTGTGACTTTGGCTACCCCGGGCCCCGCTCGCCTGATCTAGCGAGGGCGTAGGTAGCTATCAGATGGTGCGAACCGGTGGTCAATTCCTTTAACCGTCTAGTTCTTTAGGCATGACTACGTTCTTTACTCTTTGCTGTATCTTTCTCCCAGCGAGGAGTTTAGTTGTCGATATTTCAAAACGTCAAATAAACCAAGATTGTATTCGATGAACCTGCGATATATCAAAGAACAATGTGAACACCCTGATAATGGTTTGAAATCCGCTACCCAATCTCACTGCGACAAGTGAATCAAAATCCGATAACAAAAGAACGCCGTTCAGCATGCACTCGCTGTATACGCCATAGATGAATGAATGCACAGAACTCCCAAAGATACAAAAGAAACACATAAGGAATGACAGATAATTATGAACCACAAATAGCAAAATTAAATCGAAGTAACAGGAAAGAAAGAAAGATCACGAAGTCTTGTCGACCCGCAGGTAGCAAAGATCGTAAGCCCCGTCGCTCAGAAACGCCGGCGGCGGACTATCGCTCTTCCCCCACGCCCAGTCCTTCCTTATCCCCCCCTCCTGCACGCCCTCGACCAGCCACTCCTGCGCAGGGAAATAGTACTCATCGTCCCTGTAGTCCCAGTTCCCATACACCGGCGGGGCATTATACGCGCAGCGGTACTTACTCGTGATCCACGTGAACGGGTCCCAGTGGATCGAATGGTGGAACTTCCCGACATACAGCTTCGGATGATCCCCCTTCGCCGCAGCGTTGTTATGCACGTTGTCGCCGTGGGTGTACGCTTCGGGAATATCGGACCAGCTATACACTGAATTCGTGCCCTCGTTCTGCAATATCAGCTGCTCGCGGTGCCATCGCCAGTCGCCACCCGGTGCGGAGCGCTGCTTGAAGGTTACGACGGCCCATTCCCAGTCGTGTTTGTGGCCGGTGTCCTTGGGGAAATAGAGGTCGTAGAGGATGCGGATCTGGTTTACGTTTGGGCAGTAGCGGAAGAGGTAGTAGGTTGGGAAGGGGCGGGATTTGGTGTATCCGCCGCCGTGGGAGGGGAGTTGGGCGGGGCAGCCGGCGGTGAGGCTGCCGTAGAGTTGGCAGAGGTCTGTTTCTGTGCCGTTGTTCTGGATGCCGTGCGTGACTGCGGCGTCGGGGAGGCAAGTTCCGGCAGGTAGCAGCCATAGTGGGGCAGATTCTCGCACCAGCCGGAGCGGGTTTGTGGTAGCCACATCATCGTCGTAGCCGGCGTCGCTAGCGGCGGGGTGGAGGAGGGATAGAACCGAAAGGGCGGAAAGAGCGGTATGTAGAAAAGAATGTGGAGGTAGACTTGGGAGCGGGATTTTCATTATCAGGGTGTCCGGACGTTGCTGAAGGAGAAGCAGAAGCAGAAGAAGCAGATGCGTGATTATTATTATTATCGTCGCTGGTAGTATTATTAGCGGTAGTCGTGGTATTATTATTCTCGGTATGGTTGACGGAAGTTGAGGAATTCGAGGCGGCGGGTATCGCGTCAAAGTCGGACTGTCGAAGGGAGCGCGCTCGGTGCAGTCGCCGCGGCTTGTCCGGACTGCGGTCGAGAAACTCGGGGAAGCTAAAGTAGGTTACCTCCCGTTTCTTCAACCAGAGGCGGCGGAGCGTGTACCGATCGGGCATGTAGCTTGCTTATCGACCGACGTCCAACTTTATATCGAACTTTATATATAAGGATTAATCGTGGGGTTCGTCTTCCGTGGTGACCTTCTTCCTGATGACGCGACGGTACCAGCGCTTTAGGTACCAGACTTTATCTCTGCAGAATGTTCGAATGCCTTCGCCGATTTTCTTGTCGGATGCCATGATGAAAGATCGATCGAAATCTAGGAAATCTCCGCGGGGTAGTATAAATATATGGTAGTCGTAGGAGTTACGTTACGTAGTTCTGATCATTAACGAGGAAGCAATGTGAGGATGTCGTGTGCGAGACTTACGGTCGACAGGCGGCCTGACCGGTTTATATACCCCTATCATAGCCACCGTGCCCTACCGGTCAGCTAGCACCCGTAACGTGACGTCGACCGCTCTGTGACATCTCCACGTTGGTGGAGGGGTGCGCGGCGGGTGTATGTGATGTTGTATTTTTTGCGTTGTACAGAGGTGGTGTTCTGGTGACCAACCGACGACAGATGACCTCGCTGTCGTGTGAGGGCTGTCCGTGATCGATTACCACGCCTTATTGGTAATACATACTAATATACAAACGAGCTCCCACTATACATTCTGAGTACTGCTCATAAAATGTACGTATAGAAGAACTTGATTTATTATTAATAGAATAGTGGAAGATGTCTCGTAGAAGCGGGATGCAGTTATCAGCAGTCGGCCGCGCCAAGTCAGATCCGGACCTATGCCTACCCGGCATGCATCATGACCTGCAGCTGGGTCCCTGGATCCAGTATAAGCAGGTAAACTAGCAGCTTCCATAAAACCAGTCTGTCGCGTGAGGCTTCGGTAGGTTATATTAATTATGATCACTTGTCATTCAGTCAATAGTAGAGTAGTATACACGCTTTTCCGAACGCCATCGCTGTGCACTGCACACAATAAAATAAACGACACAAACCGCGATACGCAATGCAAGTCGTAATGCAAGAGTAATGAAAAAGAGACAAGGAATTCGCCACCATGCATGTAAAAACAAAGTCCCCAGCGCCGTCATGCATGAATATGTTATAATACAGAATATACAGAACCACACGTCATATGCACATCCCCCTCATGTAAAAAATCGATGGGGATAGAATAGCGGACTGCTGTACTTAGGGATCGTGAACCCAGCAGTCATCCAACCAAGCCACTTTAATCTTGCTCACCACCTTCATATAGGCTTTGCTGGTCCACACGATGTCCTGGTACATCACCGCTTCTCCAAATCCTTCACGGCGACGCTCAACGCTACCGTCTTCCATCTTCGCACGCTTGCTGTCGCTGCCGGCGTGTCGCTCCCACATGAGGCAACTGCTCGGGTGGACGGAGACGTCCATACCCGATTCGGCACTGCCATTTGCCGTCATACCCTTGTATTTCCCGCCAGCGACTCTTCTCGCAACGCTCTGAACACCGAGACCCAGCAGGAAGCATTTTAGGATCTTCTCGGTCTGTTCCTCGCTGACGCGTGGGTAGCTTGCCACCATCGTCTCGCTTTCGTACTTCATCTCGCTTTCACGCGGCAGGTCGCCGACCTTATCGAGGCGACAGTATCCGCGGAGCTGCTTGCGGATGTTCTCAACCTTGCGCATGAGGGGGTAGGAGACTTGATATTCCTCGCAGAAACGCTTCTGCTCGTTGGAGCGCTTGCTGAGGTATCGTCGGAGGATGTTGAGGTAGGTGATGTGGTCGCCGGATGGGTGTATTATTTCCATGCGCTTGGTGTGAACTTTCTCTTCAACCGTCATATCTTCTTCTTCGTCGGATTCGTCGTCTACTGGCCTCTTTCGCTTCTTGTTCTTCTTCATGTTAGGAAGCAGTGGGTCTCTGAGGGGTTTCATTGCCGAGTTGGCAGGTTTCTTCCAGCGGGTCGGCTGCAGGAGGATAGAACCCTCGACGGAAAGGCAGCTGAGGACATCGATTACGTCGACGAGAACGTTTTCTGCGGGATTCGTATTCTTTTCCTCTGCTTCGCTCGCTGCGATTATGACGCGGCTTTGAATCGGTGGCAAGGGGAACTTAGCCATCTTGAGTCCGATCTTGGTGATTTTGCCAGCGTCGTCTAGGGCGTCGAGCAGATTAAGCCCGAGTAGCGCCTTCTCGAAACTGTACCTATTAGGACGGTCGAGGTAGGGGAAATTGAATACGTCGAGCACGCCGCGAGCTTTGAGGGTTAGAACGGCGCTCGAAAGATTGCAGTGGAGGATCTCGGGGTCGCTGTTTTGGGCGAGCTTGTGGTAGCATGGTTCGGTGTAGAGTCTGTAGCAGGTGCCGGGACCTTCGCGGCCCGCGCGGCCTTTGCGCTGCTGGGCGGATGCCTGAGAGATGTCGGTGACGAGAAGTGATTCGATGCCCAGCTGGTGTCGGAACTGCTTGATCTTAACTTTGCCGCAGTCGATGACGTGTCGGACGCCGGGGACGGTGACGGAGGTCTCGGCGATGTTTGTGGCAATGATGACTCGGCGGACGTTGGGGTCGCCTTTTGTGAAGACCTTCTGCTGCTCTGCGGGGTCGAGAGAGGCGTAGAGCTTCAAGACCTGCATTTTTGGTTTGTCTTCTTCCATTTGTAGAGCGAATTCCTGGAGTGTCGATGCCAGATCTTCGATCTCCTCGCTGCCGGTCGAGAAGACGAGAATGTCGCCAGGACATGGGTACTGGTAGTGGACTTGGAAAATTGTTTTCAGAGCGGCGGTTTGGAAGTCGATGATTTCGGTCGGGGTGTAGAATGTTTCGACGGGGTAGAGTTTTCCAGGGATCCGACAGATGGGAGCTGGAACTGGGTCATCTGTTGTGGATCGAAGCGGTGCTGGACTGGCGCCGAGGAAATCTGCCATCCTGTCCACGTCGAGTGTGGCGCTCATGACGATCACCTTCAAAGGAACGTTCTTCTTCTGTCGTTTCGCAATGATCCCCTTGAGCAGACCTAGACCGAGGTCTGTCGAAACACTACGCTCGTGAGCTTCGTCGACAACGACAGCAGAGTAGCGGGAGAGTTCGGGGTCGTGGAGGATTTCGTTGAGCAGCATGCCGTCGGTGAGGTAACGAATTTTGGTGCTAGGCTCGCTGAGATTGTCGAACCGGACGCAGTAACCAACCGCCTTCCCAAGATGCGTGCCCATCTCGCTGGAGACACGCTGTGCGAGGGAGATCGCTGCGACACGACGAGGTTGCGTGATCGCGATGCAGCCCCCAAATTTGTCGCCCAGAGCTGTTGCTCTGCGCTTCACCCAGGGCTCGTTGAGAAGGAACTGTCCGATTTGCGTGGACTTTCCTGAGCCCGTCTCGCCGACAAGAACCATCGTGTCAGAGGTTGACATGATGGACCGGATCTCGTCTTGGAAGTTCCAGATTGGGAGCTTCCTGCGGACCGCCTGGAGTTCCTGGGAGATCTGCTCCCTGGACTTATGTTGAGCTTTGGGCGGGTTCGGCGTCAGAGGGTCGACGAGGCCTGCAGTGGAGTCGTTTCCGACCTCCAACTGCGCCTTCGACCTCGCTTTCAGAGAGACGGCCTTGCGGGCTTTCTGGTGGGTCGCCGGCTTGATGGGCGTCTCGTCTGTGGTGGACGGCGCCGGCTTCGTGTCATGCGAAGCCTTCTCTTCGGAGCCGATGGTGACATTCGAGGTGTCGGAGTTCTGAAGTGGAACTGACGACACCGAGCCCAGGGAGGGTCTAGATGACCCTATGGACTCGTCACCCTCCTGCGCCGGCTTGTCATCGGTCCACAGTGTCTCCCAGACGCCCTCGCTCTTAGTCGAGGCGCTTGGCGACCCCGGGTCGGCCAACGGCTCCTCGGGCGACTCGAAGAGACTGCCCTCATCGAAGACCTCGATGAGCGGTGCCTCCGGCCCCTCCTCCGTCGGCTGGGACTTCGGCGACGGAAACTCGGTCGATGTCGTCTTACCGGACTCGGGCTCTGACTCGGTATCCGTCCGCCGGCGCTTGTTGCCGGCCCGCTTGCGAGCGAGGGAGGGCGAGGCGGAGGGCGAACGGGTGAAGACGTCGATCCCGTTCTCCATCAGGGCCTCGATCGTCGGAGAGTCGAGGGGGGCCTCCTCGTCCTCCTCCATGAGCCTCTCGGCCAGCTTCATGAGGGCCTCAGCTTTTTCCTGGTCCGGAGGCGGGCTGTCGCTTATCCCGCTCCAGGAGGAGTAGCCCCCATCGTCGCCGCCGTCCTGTTGGCCCGCCTCTTGCTCCTTCTCTTGCTGGCGCTTGCGTTTCCGCTCGCGCCTCTTGCGCGCCTTCTCGTTCTTCCTTCGAAGCTTGATGGCTTCGACGTCGCTGATCTCGCCATTGGCGCTGGCCGCTTCGCCGGCAGAGTCGGGGGTTGCCCTCTTGGGGCGCTTCGTCGAGTGCGAGGTTCGGGCGAGGAAGGGCTCCGGCGAGTGGGACTCGAACCGGGTGTGGAAGCCCTGGTCGGTGTCGGATCGCAGACTCGCCTGCAGCGCCTTATGCTGCCGGCGGACGCGAAGGAAATCCGAGGCGGAGGGCGGAGGGACAGTCGGCGGGACCCTCTTCTGCGTCTGCAATTTGCAGCGCTTGCTGGGCGTTTGGGTCATGGTGGCGTGGTGGGCTGTGCGCCGGAGAGTTCGAGGGAGGAAGGATGGATGGGTGCGAGGGAGGGCGGCTGCTAGTCGGACGAGAGAATTGTGTATGCGATGGTGGGATTGGTCGCAATTATCATGACGAGGTGCGGGAGGAGGTGGTCAAGATGGTGAAGATCAATGGAGGAGAGTTCGAGAGCGGCTGTCGAGTGGGGTGTGAAGAAGAGGAAAAGAAGAGCAGGTGGTGATGGCTGGCGGGAGGTCGCCTTTGTCTTCAAAAATTTTGGGCGCTTTTGACGTTTCCGTTTTGTTTGGCGTGGCGGCAGAGACGCAGGGACCATCCCGGCCTGGCACGCAACACGACAACACGCATTTTACAACAGACGAGACGTCTACGATGGTGACACGAAGATGCTACGATGTCTACGGGATGCTCTGGATGGTATAGAAAGACTACAGATCGTAATTCTACGGTCGGCGGAGGCATAAGATGTTCAAATTGACTGGAAAGATAGATGAATTATTATTTTGTGACTGCTTTTGGGCAGTTGCTGGCCGAGCGTGGGCTGCATTGAATCGCAACACTGACTCAGCAACCGTAATTTTTTGACATCAACCACACCACAATCGTAATATATGATCGATCGATAGAAAAAATAAAAAAGGAATAACGTGACGTCACCAATTGAACTAGTGTAGCTTGGTATGACGGCTGGGGGGCCTGAGCACGCTAGCAGCTAGTGACGGGAAGTTGCATATCCGATTCGCGACTCAGCCGTATATTGGTAGGGGGTGGGGGGTCAGTATCGACGTCTACGAGGCTGCTGGGGATCTACTGCTTCAAAGTCGCGATATTCATTGACAATTGAGGCTTGAATGCGACTCAGTGGGATCAGAGAGTTTGTGGGCCTGCCAGCTGGACGTGTGGCTGCCGTGTGGCTGCTGTGACTGCTGTGACTGCTGTGACTGCTGTGACTGCTGTGACTGCTGCTGTGACTGCTTTCTGCCCCGATTGTGGCGGTGGTGATCGAGGCGGCCAATGGCGATGCGACGAAAGACTTCATAAACAGATATCACCAACGGCAACAACGACTGCACGCTTTCCCCCGGTTTGCCAAAAAGATTCCCTCGTCCCCTCCCGGCGAGTATAAAAGGCGGCCCTCCCCCCGCGGTCCTCCTTCCCCTCCTTTCTTTCTTTCTTTCTTTCTTTCCTCCTCACCACCTCCCATCTTTTGTCCACTCGATCCACTGCTGGCAAGGGATTGACGAGAGCCTGATCAACTTGAGTCTCCCTTCGCCATGCCCCCCGGCCGTCCACCGACTTCGACTTCGACTTCGACTTGTAATCTATTAACATCTTCGTAGTTTAGGTGTGGGTGTTGGCTCGTCATACTGGTTGCACTTGGCTGCTTGGGGTTTGTATTTTTATTTTTTGGCTTCCAGTTTACTAACATTTAGGTTTTGGGTGTGCTATGATGACAGACTTTGAGGCTAATGCATGACATCTTTGAATGTTTCTTGCTGGTGCCTACAAGCTGGGGCGACCTGGCTTAAATCCTCAAGCAGCTCTGAGCACAGATTCATCTTTCTTTTGTCTCTTTCTTTTGTTCTTTCCTTTGTTATTTCCTTTGTTATTTCCTTTGTTATTTCCTTTGTTTATTCTTCCTGTTTTCTATCCCCTCCTGTATCTTCATGTTTTCGAGTCCCTCCTGTGTCTCCTTTGTTCTTCCTGTTTTCGAGTCCCTCCTGTGTCTCCTTTGTTCTTCCTGTTTTCGAGTCCCTCCTGTGTCTCTTTTGTTCTTCTTGTTTCCGAGTCCCTCTTGTACTTTCTTTTGTTCTTCCTGTTTTCGAGTCCCTCTTGTATTTTCCTTTGTTCTTTCTGTTTGCGATCCCCTCTTGTACCCCCTCTTGCTATGATGACCATTGTTGAGGTGAGAATTGTTTCGTCAATTCTCTGCAAGTGGGCTTGACTCACTCTTTATATTTTTATAAGGCTTCAACATATCTGAGCTTGTTAGGGGATTTCCTTTTCTCTCCTTTCTTGTTCTTGTTTTTGTTCTTCTGCTTGTTCTTGTTTGTGTTCTGTTTCTTGTTCTGTTTCTTGTTCTGTTTCTTCTTGTCCTTGTCCTTGTTCTTGTCCTTGTGCTTGTTCTGCTTCTTCATTTCTCCCTTCGTCTCTCCCCTTATATCGTCACTCCAATGCACATCTCGGCAGCTTGCAATCTTTCGTGATCTGCTTGCTGACCTGATTATAGATGATCTAGGTCTTCGCGTCTCGCGGGACCCTTCATGAACTTTTTTATTTCTACCCAGCTTTGCTGGAGACTCACTTTTTTGCCGGCCGTGCAAGGCCGAGATTGCGACTGATATATATGACATTTAGCAACATGTTTATATATCAATCATTTAAATAGTTGAGTCTCCCTTTGCTTCCAGCGGTAGTTCGATTTTCTCAGTTATATCATTGTTTAACGTGGTTTACCCCTCCCAGTTTACACCATTCCACGCAATCGTCGCCCATTTTCAACAACATTTCGACATTTTTTTCCGACATTTAACCTCCGATGCAGACCAATTGGTCTTACTCAAGCCGGCTGGTCCGGCGAGAGGATGTCTAACGGCTGCACGGAGAAGGTACGTTTATTTTTTATGCTTTGCGAGTTTGGTACTTTTTTGCTGTCGAGATGTGCATTTCCCCTGGACCCACACTGCATTCTTTCTCTTTCCTTTGGTTTGTTGGGAAAATGATGATCGCTTTATTGTCACACTGAGTTCCGGAGTCTTTTGCGACTGGCCTGGACGTGCACATGTGTGGACATGTTATAAATCTTTCGTCAAGATGCTGATTCCCATCATGCAAACCATCGGATTCTCATCACCTCCATCGCATTGAAGAACATTTTCAATTCTACACCATCTTGTAACTAAGTAAATAAGTACATACCTAGCTAGCGCAGATTGAATCCACACGCTGTTCTCTTTCCTCCCTCAGGAATCCATCGTGACGTTGCTGCCGTTCCTGCGGCATGCGGGCGGCGCCAGCTTGGCGAGGAATGGCGACTGTATGCTGCTGGAAGATTGGCGCAGCCGACTCGACCGCGAACGGAGACTTTGACCGGAATCTGGCTCGCAACCTGCCCCGTTTGGCCGTTGCCGTCATCCGGCAGCAGCTCCTTTCTTTCTTTCTTTCTTCCTGCCTGCCCTTCTTTCCTGCCTTCGCTTCCCGCTGTGCCATTTTGTCTCGCTGGCCGCCGTTCGTCTGCGCGAGCGAGTGTCTTTTCCGGCCTCCGGACGACGTTTACGCTGGTGCTCTTGGCTCCGCATCTTGTCCCACGTCTCAATTCCCCCATCGTAATTACCAACGAAAAGGCCATTAGCCAGGCCCCGAAGACCCCATCGAAAGGCTCGTCGACCCACCTCGGACTTTTACCTTACCGTTACGACCTTACGACCTACTATCCCTTCCACGACCCGAGCCGACACTAGCCCCGGGATTTGTAGTTTTTTTCGGCGAAAGACTTGGACTGTTTACAGCGAACCATTGGCTTCAGCCGCGGGGGTTTCCATCGCTTACTTGCTTCTTCGCTCAAAACCCCGTCCGCTACTTATACAGCTACAGCCGAAAGCCCTCGTTTAAGACGCGGGACCACGACACTCCACCGGGTCTCCGCGTGGCCCGCGTACCATCATCATGGCGGGGCGGTCACCGTCTCTGACGGCTCGGCTGCTGGCGGTGCTGGTCTGGCTGCTCGTCAGCCTCGAGTACTGCGCTGTCGTCGACGCCCAGTCCGAGACCGACGGGTACCGATCAGAAGTGTAAGCAAGGCTCACGTGAATTGGATCGATCCTCTTCGATAGACCTCAACGGCTGACCATCGGGTGCGGTATCCTAGATTCGATCCCAAGTATATTCCCTATCAAGAGCTTCTCGTCACGCCCAAGACGCACGGCGGCCTATTCAGCGTGAGACCCCTTCTACTCTACTGATATCCACGTGCACACGATCATTGACATTGACGTTACAGTTCACCGGCCGATGGCGACGCCGACGAGAGACCTTTACCGCCTCGCGATGGCCCGGCACTTACGTCACCGTCCTGATCTACGGCGACACCTGCATCCTCAAGCTCCGACCGAAGCCCCAAGGCCAGATTGAAGACTACAGCTTCTACGTCTCCGTTGACGGCTCCGAAGACCTGTTGTACACGCTGCCGCCCTTCGATTCCTTCGCCAAGGACCGCGAGATCATCTTCGTCCCCATTACGATACCCAGCGAGAAGCCGAAGGATGAGCAGCAGAAGAAGGATAAGATGCTGGAGCCGCATACCGTCCGGATCATCAGCATCTCGGACTACCCCTTCTCGTTCGAGGGGTTCCTCGTCGCGAACACGCTGATTCGGCAGGGCCACGCTTGGACTGCCGGGCAGGATAATAGGCTCAACGTCGAGTTTATCGGCGAGGGCATCGATGCGGAGACGTATGGAGGACTGCTGGGGTACGACCATGATAATTCTGCGGGCGGCGTGGGCGACGACGGTGGTGCTCGTGCCGTCAGGCAGTTGGTGAGGCATGGCGTGTCGGTCATCAATTCCACGCAGTTCAAGGCTGCCGAGGCACTGCGCATCCGACATTCACATGCGGATTGCGGGACGTGTTTTCTTTCGGATTGCGATAGACGGGATCCGTTGCCGGGACTGTCGGTGCAGTATTTCAACGAGAACCCGCTGCCGATGCTGCTGCGGTCGGAGGCGCTGCACAAGGAGTCGAAGCAGGTGCAGGACCTGCTGCAGAAGCAGCTCCTCTTCTTCCGGGAAGATCAGTGGCTCAAGCAGTCGATGCCGACGGCTGTCGTCGTGGATGTCGGCGTCCGTGATTTCCTGCGGATAGACGAACCTGTTGATCCTGAGAGGTTCAGACGGCAGCTGCTCGTTTTCCTAGGTCGGGTGCGGGAGTCTGCGCGGCCGGAGTCTACGATTGTTGTTATCGGCAGGGATTGGGAGAATGCGCAGTCTGGCGCGTTCAAGACGACCGTTCGGAGCGTGGTGCCGCAGAGTAAGGATATGATGGCGCTGCGGAAGAAGCTGTACCAGGTCACGCAGAACGCGACTGCCATGGTGCAGGAAGAAGGTGAGCGGAAATTACTACCTGTGAACCACTATTGCATACTACGTCCCATGATGAAGCACAATTCACACAGACCTGTTCTGAAGAACACATGTGGAAGCCAAATTGTTACCAACTGCTGTCTGAGGACCATCCGCCTGCCTCCCTCTACATTGCGTCCTATCATTGTCATGAGTAACGCTAACAGACGGGATAAGCAGACAAAAACGTGGTATTCGCAACGATCAAGCCGTCGAATTCGCCGAAACGCGACCTGATCGATGTCCTCTGCACGTACGTCGTGCCCGTCTTCCGCCCACGCCCGAAATCCAACGACCCCGACGCGAAACCCGCCCAACCGAATACGCAGCAATCCATCTGCCTCAGCCTCGGAAACGCGCGCCACAAGTCCCCCGAGAAAGTAGCGCACGACGACCACGATAGCGCGCCGCATCCGACGGGCGTAGACGCCAAGGCTGACGACCACGGCGTCGCGCATGAGACCATCCACGGCGCGCGGTTCATGCTGCTGTACGGCGTTGTTCTCGTCTGTTTTGCGCTGGGATTGATGTATTTGCTCGCGCGGCCGTTCTTGATGGTTTTGACGAACCTGGGGATACTGCAGGGGAATCGACGGGTGTATGGTGTCCGTGATATGGAGACGGGTGGGTTTGGGTTTGGGAGGGTGAATCGGCGGCGGTTCCCGAAGGAGAAGAATAGTATGAGCGTGCCGATGAGCGGGAGTGGGAGTGAGGAGGAGGGGTTTGTGGTGCTGGCGGGGGGTGGAAGTCAGGCTTTGGGAGGGCGGCGGTCGGGGAAGGGGAAGCCGTGATCTGATTTAATGGTGTAGGTTGCTGGCATCTTTGGTGTCCTTAGATTTTGTTTATGATCGATGATTATGCTGCATGCATGAGCGGGCGAGTTTTTGAGCTAGCTTGTATTTTATGGCTGGGATCGATGTATTTTAAATGGCGACGTGGGGCTGCTTTTTTTTCTTTCTTTCCTTTTGTTTCTCAGCATTGTATTGTATTTTTTATAGAACGTTAGCTAGTTTCACGATCACATCGACTTTATGATGAACTGTATCAGTAGTATCTAGTAAGTATCTACGTGCGAATGGGTCGACTGAGGAGATCGCGAGAGGTGATCGGACCGAGGTGAGGTCTCGCTAGCGGTCAGCCTTGGATGGCTGTGGGGCGGTGTTGAGCCGCAACACTGCTAACGTGCTAGGGTCAGGGTGCCTGAAACGATTACTTTGCTCGAGCGCGGTTGAGTCACCGTGCACTGTATTGTATTGCAATATTGCCTGCACCGGAACGAATAACCCATTGCGCATTGACGGTAACATGGCTTTGACGGGCACCATTCGTCCGTGTTTAAGTACTAGTATGAGGGGGCGACGGCGCATCAGGCACGATACGATATCAAGGATACAACATACGCAACATACGGCTCTTGATTGCGTCGATCGACCGGCCGATATCATATGTATCTGCACTATATAATCGACACTCAAACCATATTACCAGTATATAAAAGTCTATATATCTGAAAACTTGTCAATAAAACAGTTACGGTACGTTACTACCTAGTATATAGTCTGAATTAAAGTGTGAGCAGAATGTGTACTCGAGTAAATGCTGACTGAAGCTACGTCGTTAGAGTAGATATTTCCATATATAATACCAAATGGGCGGCTCGGCATTTGCGAGTCTCGGGCTGGCGACGCCCCGAATGTCGCCGGATACCTATCTGACACTCAAGAAGCGATACCACGATATCCTCGCGACGTTGTACGCACACGTTACCACGCCGGCTGAAGCGCCTGAGAAGACATCCTACGGCGACATTGACTTTCTCGTCGCCGAGCCTTTACCACTACAGAAACAAAAATTGGATACGGTATCTAGAGCTAAGCACGGCGCGGCTGGCGATATTGTCACCGCTGCTTTCGGCGCTGAATATACCATTTCTATCGGCGCTACGCGATCCTACGCCGTTCGAATTGACGAGACGTCGGGTGGAAATTGTGGTAGTGATGGCAAGATATACGCGCAGGTAGATGTGCATTTTTGTCCGTCCGTGGAGAACATGCGCTGGATGGCGTTCAAGCATGGCTATGGCGATATGTGGAGCATCCTGGGCATGCTGGCGCGCGCGAAGGGACTGCTGGCGGATGAAGTCGGATTGCACTTGCTCATACCTGAGATCGAGAAGCGGAATAAGGAGGTGGCAAAAGTGGAGCTTACGCGGGACGTTGGAGAGACGTTGGCGTTTTTCGGACTGGATGAGGGGGTATATTGTCAGGGGTTTGACGGGATGGAGGGGCTGTTTGCGTTTATGAGGGGGTGTAGGTTTTTTGAGGGGCGGTATTTTAGGAGACGGGAGTGGAGTACGGCTAGGGACCGGAAGAAGGTTAGGAAGCGGGAGATGATACGGCTTTGGTTGGAGTATGTCGGTGTATCCGTGGAGCAGAATGATGGCGATGGTGAGGAAGTTGAGGCGGAGTATGTGAATGGTGTGGATGAAGAGGAGGAGACGGTTACCAGAGAGCAGGTGCTTGAGGAGGCACTGGAGAAGTTTGGAAAGAGCGCGGTGTATGAAGAGAAGCTGAGGAGCTGGAGGAGGAACGAGCAGATCGATAAGGTGGTCAGGAGGGTTGTCGGAGAGCTGGTGAAGAGCGGCGCGGGGACGAAGTCTGCGAGGAGTAAAGCTGCTGAGCTGAGGAAGCAGCTGCAGGGCGGCGAGATGGATGAGGTTCTGGAGATGGCGGAGGAGCAGATGCAGAGGTTTGTGGATGGGCAGGTGGAGGAGTTTAGGAAGAGCAGGCGGAGTCGAAGATGTGTAGATGCGTCGGATGTGGTGTTGAAGAACAATGGCGTCGATATCGACACCGATGAGGCTGTGGAACAGATGCAGCAAATTAGTCTGTAAAGTCGAGATCCATATTCAATGACCTTTGCACGTTCACTGGTACATATATCGATGCACAATATATCGTGAACTGTGAGTAGAATAAATGTCGAGCTTGGTGTATTGCTAAGCACGATGCTATTCAGGCGTGATCCAGATTGAGTAAGCAATATATATTAGGCAGGCACGCTCTATTTATACACATCAGACGGATTACTCGACATTTATTACGCGTTCAGTATATTCCGACCTCGCGATCGAAACTGAATTTATAAAAGCGCGGTTTCACAGCTTGAAATCATTGTCACCTTCATCACTCTGCGGTACCTATACTACAATCTACCAATCATGGATGCAGTCAATCCCACCAGTGATGGCCCGCAGATTGCTCCTGACGCCGTCGACGAGCAGCTGCCGGACTCGGATTCCAGCTCAATGGTAAGCGACACTCCTGTATGCTTCAGACTACGAGTATACCGAAAGCCGCGGACGACGGAAGAGGAACAGAGGGTGCCAAAGCTGGAGGATGCGCTGGATCCGGACCCACGGCGGGAGGGATATCTCCGTCCCGAGCTTCTCGAAGAGTTCAGAGGTTCGTTCACAGTTCTCGAATACTGAAACTCTCAGATCGGTCTCAGGCCTGCTAACACAATGGTGTAGCCGCGTATTTATTCGTAGAGAAACGGGTCGTGGAGTATGCACGGGACTCCCTCGCGCGCAGCGGATTGCTCATGTGGGAGTTTTCAAGAACACTCGGGGACGCCAAAGGTAGTATACCCATCTGTCACACATACCTGCATACATATTCAATTGGCAGAGCTAACGTGCTGTAATTAGCGTTCATCGTCTCCGGCGGCCGAGATGCACGACGGATGTTTGAAACCGAGGCCTGGCACTTGGTCCTCTATCTCGCGCAGATGCTGCATCCGACGCGATTCACCTGGTACCCGGGTCACCAGCAGGTCACAGTAAAGGGCGAGCAGTTCCACAGCATCGTCCGGTGCCTCGAGCCCGGATTCAGGGTGCTCGATCTTGCGTGCCGGACAGCGACGCCGGGAGCCGTAGGTCTCGCTGAGCAGACGCTCGGATGGGACGAGAACGACGAGGATGTGATGTCCTATTCGAATTGGGTGGACGGCATTGGAATATAGTGTCCGCAAGGCTGACTCCAGCGGCCGGGGATGCAGCTCGATTCGTGGGTTCGAGAACAGGCGGGAAACAGGCGATGCGATGAGATGTGACTCCCGTCGTCAGCATCACGCCGGGAAGTCATGACGCATGTTTGCTGTGTTGTTGTTAGTCATCCGCCGCCGACAGCAGCTGATAAAAGTGCGCCGACAGCCACGACAAACAAGCGCCCCCTCCTCACTCACCACAAGACATCATCATGGCTTTCACATAGACACTTACTCACTTACATACCCGTACGCTCACCTCGATAGCGACTCTACGTACTCTGCTGCCGTCACGATGCTCGTCTTTTGAAGAAACCCCCGGGGAAACCCGTCCACCGCGACCTACTCTACACCTCCGCTTGCCCTGGACCAGGGACAAGTCCAGTCAATACCGTCAAGATGACACGCCGACTCGCGACTCTCTTCAAAATCCACTTACACCAGACAAATTGGAACTCTTTACGAACACGCGCTTGATTTGATTTGCTTCGCTTTGGCCGTGTATCCACTTTAGGAAGCGCTGCTTACCTACCTGCTCTCCTGAGCTAGCTCCAGCACAGACCTGCATCTCCAAGGAGTCTGTCAGTGTCCCTGAGACTAGGAGTCTGTAATATCAATTTATTGGATCGCTGAGGGACAAGGACATCTAGGTTTGTTGGAATCGGTGAATAGGAGAAAATGGAAGCAGGTACCAGCTAACACCTGCTATAATTGGCGTAGAAACATGTCGAGCCTGTTCACATTCAACCATTCCCCTTCTCCACCGTCTTCGCCTTGGAACTCGGCGCTCTCAACGCCCGTTCCGGCGGCTAATTCGGATGGCAGGCCGCGAGCCGCAACTCCCACGCTAGTCCTGTCCGGCCCGAAGCTGCTGAATAAGTCTAAAGAAGACAATACCATTCAGTCCATTGCCAGCGAGCCGCAGGAAGGGTCTACCGAATATAAACTGTCTTTGATACATCCGAGTCCGCTGCGACTACAGCACCTGACGACCCAGCTGCTATGGCGTCTCCAGCAGAGCTGCCCGTCGCATAACACTGCCGGGCTGGTCGCTCCGCCGGTGTCCGTCTTCCAGAATGAAGAGGCCGACGAGCAGACCTCGGGCCGAGCGGCGGACAAAGCCTACTATGCCACATTGCTGCAGGACAGTCAGGGATGCTACTACGAGATCGGTGTCGCGGATAACGGAGAGCTTCGCGGGCTGGCGGAAGAAGATCTCGAGACAAGCTTGGGTACTCTGAGGAAGATGGCGGACGCCTTGGGTTGTGTGGTCGAGGTGGTCCTGAAAATGAGAGTTCCCAATCCGCCTACCGAGGATGGTAACACCCCTTTAGGGCGTTGGGTAGCGGAAGCTCTTGTACGGCCGTGTCAGATCGCGGCCGGCCAGGTTGCCGGAAAGGACGCGCTTCTAGACGCGACGAATAATATCCCGCAGCTCCGAATAACCCTGACGGGGCCGACAAACGTTGGCAAATCTTCGCTCCTGGGGACGCTTACTTCCAGCACGCTTGATAACGGGCGGGGAAAGTCCCGACTCTCGCTGCTCAAGCATCGCCATGAAGTCGCCACCGGCGTGACTTCCAGCATCGCGAGCGAGCTGCTCGGGTTCACTGCAACTGGTGATATGGTGAACTATCATTCTGGAAACGTCGGCAGCTGGATGGACATCCACGCCACGGTTGGATCTAGCACTGCGAGCCTCCAGGATGGCCAGGAGAATTTCGCACGAACCGTCTTCCTGCTCGACTCCGCCGGCTTGTTCAAATATCGCCGCACGGCAATCCGAGGCCTCGTGGGCTGGGCGCCTCACTACACTGCCATCGTCATGGCCAGCGACATTGAGCTCCCCGACACGGCGAGTGGGCCGGCGTTCGAGTATCTCATGCTGTGCCTCAAGCTCAACCTGCGATTCTTCCTGCTCATCACAAAACTCGATCTGGCAAGCAACGCAGGCCTCCGAAAGCTCTGCAAGTTGGCGTTTGAAGTCATCCGAGCGGCAGGGAAAGAACCTAAAGTCGTTCAGGGCGGCGAAGCTGAGATGGCTAGGTTTCTAAAACTGAATCACGACGCCGTCCTGGACGGGTCTGTGGTCCCGATACTACTCGTCAGCTCGGTCACCGGCAAAGGCATCGATACTCTACAAACGCTCATCGGCCGGCTGCCCATCCCGCCCACCGAGCAGCCAGCTGCCGGAGACGATGAGGAATCAACCACCCACTTGAAACCTCTCTTTCACGTCGAGGACGTCTTCGAAACCGCCTCGACACTCGTCGAGACCGTCCTCGGCGGGCACGTGAAATACGGGCAGATAAACATGGGAGATAAACTCCTCCTAGGGCCATTCCCATCGCTGTCGAACTCGCGGCCAACAACGCCAGCATCAAGCTTCGCAGAGCACGGCAAATACCTGAGCCGCTCGCCAAACATGTCACCCGGCAGAGCCATCAACAACCCAACCCCCGAAGAGATCGGTGAATGGAAGGCCGTCAAGGTCGTCAGCATCCGCAAGTGTCGACTGCCCGTTGGCTCGCTGATGGCCGGCGAAGTCGGCACCATAGGTCTGTGCCAGTGGAGCGAAGTGCCCGCGCCGGACGTACCGACGACCGGACCCGGCCCTGGCGCTGGCCCCTCGCACTCTGCGATCACCAGGCTGCTGTCCAGCGAGCGTCTGAGCCCCCCGCCGCCGCCAACAATACATGCGCCGCAACCGACAGCGCCGCACAGGGGGTCGCTTCAGAAGTCTGTTTCGTTTGCGAACACGCTTGATGCGCCGCATGCTGCGCATGTTGGACTCGCGGGAGACCGTCGACTCAGGAAAGGGATGGTGTTGCTGCCGTACGGCGGCGGGAATGCGCAGCCGAAGATATCGACGGGGTTCAGCGCTGAGTTTGATGTTAGCGAGGAGCGCGGTGGGGTGCCGTTGAGCGTGGGTGCGCATGCCATCGTGTACTTTGGCAGCGTGAGGACTTCGGTCAGAGTGCTGGACCGGGTGTTGATTGCTGGTGACGATGCTGATCAGAATGGCGGTGGATCCGCTGAGGAGGACGCCGGTGGGCTGTTTGGATTTGACGAAGAGGTGGAGGAGGAGGAGGTTGTGGATGGTGGGCGGCTGGTGGTTGGTGCTGGCACGGTGAGGTATTCCTTTGGGTTTACTGCGACGGTGGAGTGGATTGAGGAGGGGACGACGGTGTTGGTGACGGACAGTGGGCGGCAGGGTGGTGCGGTTGGCGTTGGGGATGTTGGGTTGGGGTTGGATGCGGCGATGTGTGGCAAGATTGTGAGTCTTGATTGAGGGTGAGGGTTATGCGAATTGGGGACGCCAGAATGGAAGAATCTGCGGGTAGATGTATTGTAGCGTTTATCTGGCTTTCAAGTGTAGTTTTTGCTATGAATTTGTTTTGTTTTTAGATGGTCTTTATAGTTTCCCTTGAGGCATGGGCTTGATAAGATGTTAAGAGTGAACCAACATTTCATGAATGTGTGATAATGCTGGTTTCCCACATTGGCACTGGCACTGAGACTACTGGTTTCTATACTGGTGTACAACAAGTTTCAGTCACCGCCAGAAAGCCTTTGGACTGGTACCGTATAGTTTTGGGGCTATCGCCGCAGTGTATATGGGCTAGTAAGAAATTCAAGATCTTAAGACCTTAAGATCTGTGCAACCCAACTCAGCATCGCATGATACTAAGGTATCGAATTGAAGTGCCAGATATATCTGGAACCCAACAGGCCGTTTCATGTCAAATCGAGATTTTGGTCTGGCAATGTTACTTTGAGGGACGCAGTATGCTCTACTAGTTGGTTTATTCAATGACAGATATAACGTTCACGTCGGCATGAAAACTGCTATTTGCATTTCCTGGCCTCTTCTCTCTAGTATTTCCTGCCGATACTCCCAAGATACCTACTGCTAGGTTCAGCTTCAGCTTCATATCCAATCTTCAGTGCGCACGTGCGAAATTATAGATCTTACATACGACACGAGGCGGATACGTTGAGATATATCGACATCGGATTCACGACTGGAAAGCGGCTATAGGAATTTCGGAAACAACTGAGTATAAATCAGTAATACACAGAGTCGCCGCGGGGTGGACTGGGAAAAAAAGCTTGATGGGGAAAACTTTGGTGGCGATACTGGCCTGTGGGCTGTATCTCCTACACGGCGTCGATGCAAACGTCCTCCCTAGAACACCATGGCCGCCGGTATGGAATAACACCTTACTCTCCATGCATGAGTATCTCATATCATGATGCTATATCCTTCGCTGGCCCTGGTTTACGGGACAACATACTATACTATCGGATTGAGAATCTTGTCTCCTTCAAGTTTGCATTGCTACTGTTCATGGGAAAGGTGCCTGGAATTCTCGTTTCTGACGATGTATGGCTAACATGATATCTTATTGTTCATGCATAGTTTGGAGAGTCGGCACCGTCGCGCGGGGAGCCTAAAATCGTCGAGACTCCAACGGGCTGGAATCGGACGAACATTGGCATAGATGCCAGCAATCCTCTGTACAATCCCGCGAACCTGGTAAGCGCCTTCCCACAATGTCAAGATATATATACACATCTTAGATATATATCAGACTAACCGGCTCATCTACTAACACCACGATGATCATCTCACGCATAGGTCCGCGGTGTCCATAATCTAAAACACTCTAAACGCCACGACTTCCCCGCCCCCCACAACGAAATCATCGTCGAAAGATACTTCCCAACCCCCTACAAGGAAAAACTCTGGGCATTCTACGCCGGCGACGGCAACATCGCACCCGAGCTCGTCTACGGCTGGGTCACCACGAACGGCAGCACCTGCCGCCCCTTCTTCTACAGCTGCGATGGCACAACGTACCTCGAATCCTGCAACTTCACGCCAAAACAAGCCAAGGTCGAGCGCCGGAGGCTCTGGGAGCTCGCCAACATCCTGATGGGCTCGCAGCTGTCGGAAAACGCGGTGGACGGCGCGACGTTCCGCGACCCGGATGTCCAGTATGATACTACGGATTTGGATAAGTATGCGCAGATGAAGGTGTCCGGGTTGGATTGGTATGCGCCGAATTTGATTGGGTATATTGTGAATACGGGGACGCCGGATTATGGAGTTGCGTGGTATTATAATTCGCCGTTGGCAAGGAATGAGCGTTACATGAACCATTTCAAGTTTAAGTGTGAGGATCCGCCGGCGGACGAGTGGGTTGATGTGCCTTGAGTACGTTCGCTGTTGAGTGTGCCGGCTGGTCAGATTGAAGATCGGTGTGAGAGGTTGTATATTTGTTACGTGTACTGTGTTCGAGTATTTTGCATGAGGGTTGGGTTTTGTAGTTCGAGTGTCCTGTAGGTAGCTAGGAGGGTGTGATAATTAATCAAGTGCTTGAGATTCAACGTATTGCATGCATATATTCGCGCCGCTGGTGTGTTTTATGCTTTTGCCGCATCTTTCTAGAACGTCCCGCAATGCATGCATATCGTACCTGCATGCATCATGCTGTGGTACGCGAATGTGTAGCGAGCTTGCAGGGGTTTGTATACGGATGGACGGGTTCTTGCATTGGTGACGTCGCATTGAAGGAGGGACACAAGGTACGCACGGTGTTCTGTGAACTTTTGATACAATCATCGTAGAATATGTACAGTCTGCGGAATATAATATGGTACAACGAATCCGTATACTATATACAGGGATCTCCGGATACGAAGACGGTTGTGGTATTTTTCTGGCGGGTCAAGGTGGGCGTGCGCTCGCGATGATGGCGGGGAATAGCGCGAATTTCGAGTAAAGCCACGCTGGAGGGTGTCTTATATGGTAGTGGTAGACATGTCATCATGCTTCGCTTTCACCGCCTCGCGGTGATCCTGCCACCTCTTGATCTCTTTCCACACCTCAAGCATACACTGCTCCAGGAACTGTTTCTTCGCGTCCATAGCCTGGGCCTTGGTCAGCCCCTTCTTCCAAGTCGGGTCACGATTGGCGTCTTCCAGGAACCGACGCGACGCGTACACTATGCGCCCGTGCTTCCACAGATCGCTGGGTTTTTCGAACTCCGGTCCAGTTTGAATGCGATAAATGCCCGAACGAACCATTGCAGCGACGACTAGTGCTCGCGAAATGCGGATGTCATAACCGAGGCCATGTTTTAAGGCAAGGCGGCGGAGGTGGTTGATGCGGTAGGTAGCCTTGCTGGGAGTCTGTTGGCTGGAGAGAGCGTAGCGCACCGCGAGCTGCGAGAAGAGGTTGCGGGTGGGACGGCCACGTGGCGTGCCGAATCGTATCTGCGGATTGAAGATCGATGTTTGGTAAGGGGCGACGAGGAACCGTCGGAGAACAAAGTGGGTTTCCTTTGGGTACTCTTGCGCTGTGCTGATCAGGACGGAACCCCACGTGGCGCCGTGACGATTGTGGTATTGGGAGAGGAGGCGGAGGGCTTCGAAGGGTTCCGCGCGCCGAAGGCACATTAGCGCCATTTTCATCGCGTGCTTCGGGACTTTGAAGACGACGTCCCCGTTGGTTCTGCGAGAGAAGCGCTGGAGGATGGCGAGGCAGGAAAGCATCTGGCTATATCTGTCGGAGAAGGCGAGTGTGCGTATTATATCGACGATGAAGAGCTCGGCGGGGATGTTGAGGTAGAAAAGCGAGAGGATCGCCTGTGCGAATGGTTGTCCTGGGTATGGATAGTTGCGATTTGTAGAAGCCCGCACCCGCTCTGCGATGTACTTCATGGTGTTCTGGAGCTCGTCGAGCAGTTCCTTGTCGTTGAAATATCGGGTTCCATAGTGGGAGACCCACTGTCGAAGGTGGAATTCGACGATTTGCATGTCATCCATGTTGTAACAGTAGGCGGTCATTGCCTCGTGGCCTTTGGTGGCCAGGATAGCCTCGAATAAGTCTGTGGCATCTCGAAGGACGGTGAGGTGGTCGCCGTCGTTGTACTTTATAGGCAAATCTAGAGATCGACGAACCCACGGTTTGAAGGGTAAAATTTCGTCTAACGTCCAGGCGTCGGTCCAAGGTGTATTGGGGCTATTGGCATTGCCCGCTGCCGGGCTGGCACGGGAGAGGAATAAAGTCGATATGAGTCTTCGACGGTAGTGGCCGGGTAGACAGTCCAGGAACCGTTGGAGACCTGGTATCAGCAGGTTGAATTTCTTTTCGATTCGCTCGGATCCAGTGCTGAGGAGGTGGTGTCGGACTTTCTGGGTCATTATGCGTCTGATCAACTCGGCTTTGAAAGGTGAAGCAGCCTCCGTCGCGTCGGAGGGTTGTGGCTGTGCCGGATCCATGGTACCTAGCGCGGAGTCGTCCCGCGGAGCCGATGGATCTGTCTTCTTGAGCTTGGCCGCGTATTTCTCGTTCTTCCAGTGCGGCATCCATGCCTGGAATAACTCCACAACACGAGGAAACAGCAGGGTCATTGGGCCGTTCATGTTCTTGTAGAAGAAAAATATATCGAGGCAGGTCTCCACATCGACCTTCTTGTAATCGTCCCACTCTCCCTGTTTGATCCTCGCGATTGCCTTGTCCAGAATTCTGTCAACGTGTTCGAACCGTAGAACAAAGCCTGGGTCGTTGAGAGGGTACCATTGCTTGAAGACTGCAGAGAGCTTGATCTTGTTCCAGATAGAATCGAGGAGAGCATCCTCTCTGGTTATTGGCTTTGTGTCGGCGCCTTCTGGTGTGATTTTGGCAACAGCCTCGTTGAATTTCACCATTTTTTTGAAAAGTGCTCGTGGCATGAGATCCGGCTGTCTCAGGATCTTGGTGCTGTCGTGTCGGAATAACCAGACCAGCCACTCGTTCGCCATGCCGCCTAGGCGGGCATATAATGCTTCTCTTAGCTTGGGTAGATCGGAGAAATTTTCTATACCTACCAGCTTATCGAATTGGGCGTACATCAAGACCAAGGTTTGGATGGTGACCCTCTGATCGGAGATGGCTTCGAGCAGCTCTGTTTCGAAATCTTGCTGCGACGGCAGGGGTGAGAGCTGTATCCTTTCATGCTGTTTTAAAACGATCTCATCGATAAAATCTGGGCTCTCGATCTTATCAAAGTCGACGGATTCCAATGCTTCAACAGCCTCGCTGTGCTCGCTATCTGTGAGGAGGGCCCGCATGTCGATGGGAGGTCTGACCGGGATCTTGAATTCGACAGTGTCTGGATGAACTTGTTCTGCTTTCTCAATCGTAGAGGGTTTTTGATCTGCTGCATGTTCTTTGCCCTGGGACACCAACAGAGTTGAAGGTAGTTCTTCCGGAGGTAGTTCTTCTGGCGATATTTTTTCTGAAGATAGTTCTTCTAAAGGTAGTTCTTCTGAAGGTAGCTCCTCTGGAGATAGCTCTGCCGAAGGTAGTTCTTCAGGAGGCAGTTCTTCTAGAGGTAGTTCTTCTAAAGATAGTTCCTCCGAAGATAGTTCTTCAGGAGATGGTTCTTCAGGAGATGGTTCTTCTGGAGGTATTTCTTCTGGAAGCGCAGTAATAGGAAGGGATTTTGTGGATGCTGGTGACGAAAGCTGGTCGGTCGATCTTGTTGACGGTGTGCCTTCGCACATTTCACGCACGAGTTCCCGTATGTCCTCGTAAACTTGCGGGTCTGGCGTTGGCGATTGGTCCTTGGCCTTACTGTCATATACGCAAGTTCCAGATTTGATGAGGTGGTTCAATTGACTCCGAAGCGGCTCCGTGACAACGAACAGACTAGCATGGCTGTCGTCTGTGTCGATGTCCTCGAACCGGGCGGTTGTAGGCGGGCGTAGAGGCAGGCGCTTGGCCTCTATGATGCCTCGAAAATTATCGTTGAAGCTCCAGCTGAACAGCTTTTTGGTAGCTGTGGACGGAGCATCGTCGATGGGGCGGCTGTCAGGTGACGTTGATTCCGCCCTGTTTTGGCGAAGGGGTTGAAACGTGTAGCATTTTCCGGCCTTTGCAGATGGCCGCCTGAGGGTGCTGGCATGCGCCCATCTCAAACAAAAGGTGCGAAAAACATCGCGAACTAGCGATTCCGAGATCCAGAGGTGGTCCGAGACGTGGAGCGGAGTGCCGCGGCGGCGGCAGCCTCGAGCAGCAGCGGCGGCGGGGAGGAAGCGGGAGGCACGCATCAATAATGCATTGAGTGGCAGATGCAGATGCCGCTCCACATGGCCTGTCACTGTTTTACCGATGTTTCTTTTCTTTTGCTTCTCGATCTGGTTTTGTTTCGATGAACATCAATGGGTGTAGGGCACTCAATCGATATCCTATCCTATCGAGAGGCCGTGGTTTCGGTCGAGCTTCGGCGAGGTGGCAGAGCCATCAATGCAGGGCGCGGTCCGTCTACGGCGGATGCATCAGAAACGTGGATGGAACATCTGCCTATCTCGGTCATCCGGCGGTCAGCAGAGAGGGCCAATGCAGAAGTGAGGAGAGGAGAGGGGGTGTCAGGATGGAGGGCGGCACTTACCACAGCGCTATGATATCAGCATCGATAGTAATATTATAGCATGGTATCATATAATGCGTGGTGTCCAGACCGTCGACGCTGTTTTTGGCGGTTGCAAAATTGCTCGCCCGAAGCGAGCTGCTTACATAATCCGCTCTCTTGGCGGGCCAAATTGCAGCCAGAAAATCTCCACACCATCGCCCGAACAATCATCCGCCGCATCATCATTCCATCCTCACCACCAGCCGGAAGTCCACTCCATCGCCCCATCGCCCCGTCGAACAGCCGTCCTCCTCGCAGCGTCGACTCGGCGCCAGTACTTTCCGTCTTGAGCGCAGCCCTGTCTCGTCTCGTCTCATCCGCCGTCTCCTAGACCTTGCCCGGTAGGAGGAGCACTGTGCGTCGAGAGGCTGTGTGCTGTCGCAGATTCTTGCAGCCCGTCGGCCAACTGACTAACTTTCTTAGGCGCTGTCGGCTTGCTGTCGCGTCGTCACCCTGCCGTTATATTATCACCACCATCACCACCACCATCACCGCCTCTGTCTTCTCCATCTCGTCCTCTTCCTCCTCATCCTCATCATCATAATCCTTCATCCCTTGCGCAAATATTCGCCCTCGCCTTTCTCTCGCTTCCTCCCAAACAAGCGCAGTTCCTTCTCCAATAGACTTGGAGAACCCTGCCCTCCTTGCTTTTCACCACCACCACCATCACTTCCGATCACTGCCATCGCAGCCGCATCTCCCTTCTTGCATCGAGGGATTCTCTCGCGAGACTGTACGTACTCGCTGAGACCACTTACCTTGACTCTCTTCCTGCCTGGCTCATCTCGCCGCCCGTTCCTCCGACCCTCACCCTTGCCACAAGCAAAGAAAAAAAAATTACTCTCCAGCATCCGCACCAGCGTCGCACACCTCGCACATCGCCCTTCGCACCTCCTTCCATCACCTGCCTGACTGCCCGCCTACCTGCCTACACCACTCTTTCTCCAGCACCCATTGCCCGTCAAAGGTGTATATCGAGTAGAGCAAAAAAAGCAATTCAATAAAAAAAAAAATTCCGCAGGCGATCAGGTCTTGCGAACGTCTCCAGAAAACAATCTCAGGTTTTGGTATCCAAAACCTCAGCTGCTAGTGCAAAGTGTGAAGTGTGAGCAAGAAACAATTCAGATCATCACCACCGCCGAACCGACAAGATGAGCTCCGGCGACGGAAAGCCCGAATCGACCGCACCAGCTGGGCCGTCGGTCACCCTTACGGCTCTAGCACCCGAAACCACGCCTATCTCGACCTCTACGACTACAAAGCGACCCCTAGAGGACCCTTCTTCGCCAACAGCGCCGAACGAACCGGATGCTAAACGCCCTGCCCTGGACAAAGGCGGACCCGTGAAAGGCGAGCCGAATGATGCACCCGCTGAATCTAAGCCTGAAGCCGATGGTGACACCAAAGTTCCCGATGCCCCCCAGGCTGTGACCTCGAGCATCCAGCCCGTAGATGAGTCGAACTGGATTCACATGCGCGCCATCATCACTAGTGCTGAGGCCGCTACTGTCATCGGAAAAGGCGGTGAGAACGTGACGCAGATTAGAAGGCTTGCTGAGGCCAAGTGCACAGTTTCAGAATACTCCCGAGGTGCCGTTGAGAGAATATTAACAGTTAGTGGCGGAGTCGATGCCGTCGCAAAGGTTAGTAGTTTTGATGAAATATGGCATCCCGACTAACGGTGTCATGCAATAGTAGCTGACAAGTGGGAGATTTCTAGGCATTTGGATTGATAGTGCGTACGATCAATGGCGAGCCGCTTGCCTCTCCTTCCACTCAAACGTCAAAGACCTTCCCCCTTCGTCTTCTGATTCCACACATCCTTATCGGTTCGATAATCGGGAAGGGGGGAATGCGGATCCGGGAGATTCAGGATGCGTCAGGAGCCCGACTGAATGCCTCGGATTCCTGCTTGCCGCTCTCCACCGAAAGGTCCCTTATCGTTCTCGGTGTGGCGGATGCAGTTCACATTGCAACCTACTACGTCGCTACGACGCTCGTCGAACAGCTGACGGAACGGTTTGGCGGACCTGCAGCCTCGGCTTATGCGTCGCGATCTGGTGGACCGGCCGGGGCTATCCCCGGTGGCATGCAGGTTGTGCCATACACACCTCAGCCTGTCTATGGCACCTATGGCCACCCCGACAATTACCGCCGTCACAACAACCAGGCCCAACGGACGCCCGCAAACCCTTACGGAATCCCATACTTGCATGGCCAGGCGCCTGTTCAGCAACCGGCTGCCCCCATTCACTATGCTGACCCTGGTGCTCAACCCGCTTACAGTGGTGCTGGACCTCACCAAGCGAATGTTCCTCATCACAGCGCACACGGTGGACCCGGCGGACAACCGCACAATAATATGGCAGCGATGCTCCCTGGGGCACCACTCACACAGCAAATTTACATTCCTAATGACATGGTTGGCGCGATCATCGGCAAGGGTGGCGCAAAGATCAATGAGATCCGGCAACTCAGCGGCAGTGTCATCAAGATCAACGAACCCCAGGACAATAGCAATGAACGGCTCGTTACGATAACAGGCACGCAGGAGTGTAACCAAATGGCTCTCTATATGCTGTACTCTAGACTAGGTGAGGCTGCTCGTTAAAGTTGTAATGGTGCGCATCTAACATATTTCCTTAGAGAGCGAGAAACATCGTATTTAAACCCCAGGCCGCTACCAGACTCTCTCAAACCCTTTCTACTAAGCGGATTATCTGCTCTCTCTCCCATTTCATCAATATCCGGAGGAAGAAAAGGGAATTCCATAGCCCTTGGAAAAGTCTATCTTTCTTTTTATATCCTTTTTTCCGCGTGTTTCCTTAACGCAATATCCGATGACTGCATTTCAGTCGTCCTCGTTGAAGGCCTCGTTGCGATTTTACTCCAAGTTGTTCTCCGTAGTTTTTTTTTAATTTTCCACGTTCCCTTCTTTATCACTCGTTCCAAGTGTTCGGAAAGCAGGATTTTGTTCCCCATGCAACAACTCTTCTCAAATGTAAAATATATACCTTTTTTTCTCTGTGGTTTTATATCCAAATTGCAGTATGGGAAACTTGGGATTGCATCCCTTCTAGCCGTCATTACGTCAATCAAATTGCGTATATATATATATACATTATCGATGCCTTCGTGAAACATTCTATACAAGCCATACATTGCACCCTGAACGCCACAAAACATCCAAACCAAACTAAAAAATCAAGATGCTGATCAATTAAAACCGTATATAAAAATGCAGATCTATAACCCCCTCAGATACACTCCATGTGTCCACCTATGTCTATCCATAGAAATCGTCAAATCGGTCGCCGCGGACAGGGTATTCAGCATGACTGCCGGTGCCCGAGAACCGCACCATACCCCCCGCTACTTGCAAAGCTCGAAGCACAAGAAGCAACACTTCAGCCATATAAAGCAGTCCGCAACCGCACTGCAGCAATTACCACAGGTCTCGCAGGCATCCATGCATGCCGAATCGTCACGTTCAATATACGTCCCCTTCCGCCGCTTCAAGCACGCGTTCACAGCGTACGTCACGAGGTTCAGAACCGCGAACGCCACCGCAGCACAGAGCGTGTATACTGCTATATCGTAATCTTTGCACGCGTTCGTGTAGCGTATCTCTGGGAAGAGAGAGGGTTCTGGATTCGGGTTTGTGCCGTCGGCTCTTCTGGCGCGGGAGCAGGTGAATTCCCAGAGACTTTTGTCGGGGTTTGGCTTTGTCGTGAAAGCGAGGTAGATGCCTGCTGCGCCTGCTGCTATGAAGGCCAGGTGGCCGGTGAGTTCGAGGAGTTCGGAACGTGAGTAGCGTCTGTTGTAGAAGCGGGTTGGCGACCGGCAGATGGGGATGAAGAGGACGGCGATGTTGAATATTGTCGCGAAGAAGGCGGCAGCGAAGATGATGGTTTCGGGGAGAGTGTTTATTGTCTGTGGGAAGGCGTAGATGCGGGAGTCGGGATTGTTGGTGGGTTCTGAGAAGGTGGTCCTAGAGGGACGGTAGATTGCGAAGATTGCGATTGCGATGGTGGTGCATGAGATTACGGCGAGAGTTGTGGTTATTGGAGATAAGTAGAGGCGGAGGACTAAGAGCCATTGTTTTCCGCGGACGTGGGAGTTCTTGTGGTTCAGTCCGTCGTTGCATTTGTGGGAGCGGGATTGCTGGCTTTCGGGGTCTTTCTCGGATTGTGAGAGCAGGCCTGTTGATGGGGATTCTGTGGATTTGGACTCGTCGGTGACTTTGGAGTAGTGCATTGATTCTGTCTGGTAGCCGGTGTTTGAGGAGTCGGAATATGCGGGAAGAGGTGAGGTCGGGAGGTCGCTGGCCTGATAGTAGCTTTGTGCGAGGCCCGTCGAGGGCGAGGCGTCGTCGGATTGTGTTGTGTGTGTCATTTTGGAAGACGCCATGTCGGTAAAGTTACACAGGCCGATCGGTGACCTGATCAAGAAAAATGCCCCTTGTAGGATTCAACTGTAATCTGGTGCTGTTAAATCGTAGAATGCTAGAATCCTTCTCGAACGTGAATATCAGATAGCTCCACTCTTTCTTGCAGAAAAATTGAAGTCCGGCGAGTATGCCGAATTATATAATCGACCCGCATGCGCAAAGCTGAGGGATCAAAGCCAAGACAAAGCTCTCTCCAAACTTCAGCCGCATCCAGCCCATCGAAATGCGACGCGGCCTTTTTCAGAAGCTTGGAACTACTCGTGAAGGATCAGGCCGTAAGCTAGTGAGTCTTGGATTTCGATTCAATGGGAAGGTTCAAGTTTCCTGCGCCCTGCGCGCCCTGCTGGGCCATCCACGTATCGGATGGCGTCGTGGCGTAGGAGTCTGTTCCCTAATTCGGGTAATTTTTTTTTTCTCTTTGTGCAGAAGGGGCTAGTTTCAGAGATGTGGGATGTGGCAATGCCGTGGAACGTTACAGTTCCTTTCGCAGAAATATCAATAACGCGGTAGGGATTACTTGTGTCATGTCTTGGAAATATCGTGGGATTCATGCATGGATCACTATCAGCATACCGTGGCGGCTCGGTGCGTTTGGCGCATGTGCAAGACTTCTGGCGCGTGTAACCAAGGCTCTCTGAAAGGTTGACAGATGTTGAAATTCCAAGCAAGGCTTAATGGGCCATGTTGCCTTAGGATCTTCTGAATGCACAGTTGATATATATGGCACGGAAACAGCGAGCCGGCGTCTGGTCCCGAGACTATATGGCACGGTCTTATATTCCGGCGACATGTCTGCTTAATTCTCACATGGGCTTTGAAACTTATGCAGACTTAGGGACGCAAAAGCGACAAGCTCATAGGGACTTAATTAATGATTGCAGACCGCTAGCTATTACAACGATAAGTTTCAATAGCGAGCGCCAGCTCGACGACTCGTCTCCTTCACGCGCTTTCCACTGTAAAATCCAACCCTTGCTCCTCGCTCCCGGTAACAAAAAATATATAAGCAAAGCTATGGACGAATAGCTAAGAAAAGTGGAGCAGGCTGGCTCATGCATTGACAAGGTAGAATCGTGCACCGATCGAGCAACGACATAGGTAGATTATGAACATGGTAACAGGCCGAGCGAGAAGTCAAATGGTTTGAAGCACGGGACAGGAACACGCATATACATTAAAGGATGAAGAAAGTCCGACAGAATATCGGAGACTAGAAATGGAACAGAAGAATGACGTAGAGATGTCTCATCACACTGATGTGGGTACCCTGCCCCCATCCCGTATTCCATCAATTGTGGATTCCTCCTAAGTCCGTGACTGGCGTGATGACCCTGCCCTGGGCCCGATAACCAGATTAACGTTGATACCGGGCTGTCGACGATAAACAGCCCCATAGATATCCCAAAGCTGATCGTTAGACTCGACGTCGATAGGACCACCAGCATTGATGCAGTGGACCCGAAAGTGGGAGAACGAGAAACCCCGCAAAACCATCGTTTGCACCCATGATTCAAAATCGACGGCTCCATCTGCGGGATAGTAACTGAATTGACCACGATGAGTTCCCTGCAGCTGCACAACAACTCTGGGCCGCCGGTCATGACTGTGGCTGTGGGCTGGTGGACCCAAGCGGAGTCCGTCATCAATTGGGTGTCGATGGTCTGCACGTGCGAGTGGGGGGGCATCCTCCATCATGTTCCCTGCATGGATGAAGTCTGAGAACGGGTGGCTAGTCGCGTCTCTGGGAGACGATGTAATATTGAGGCCGTGATCGAAGAAGCCGGGAGAACTGGTAACAACGACGTTAACGTGCTCAGAAGCCGACCAGGGAGCACGAGTAACTTCAGGACTGTGCCCAGGGTGGCCGCCGAGGGAGCTTGGAATAGTGTACTGGAAGTTATCGTAGAGACTTTCAAAGTCATCTGCGGTATCATAGGGGGCTGGGAAATGGCCAGGGTCGGATGGCGACGATGAGGGGACGTGTGCCGTCACCATGTACCAGTCGTCTGGCCTTGGATTCGGCGACTCCAAGCCGATGGATTCAAGAGCGGATAGAATTTGCCGCCCAGCTTCAGGGTCGTCCATGCTCCGTCGTATCATTCGGATGATATGAGATCGGAAGTCTGGTTGGCCTGGTCCGGTACCCGCCCGCTCTATAACGTCTAGGGTTTTGTAGTAGTCCTCATCTAGAACGATTAACTCGAACCTAGTCAGCAAAAAATCCAGGACCGGCGCCAGTATATCTACAGTACGTGGCCATGTAGCGTTTCATAAGAAAGGACTGACTTACCACTAGAGGGAACCTCTTGGTTAGGGTACGCGTATCTTTGTATCTCGTCCCACCCATTAGGGTCACGGACTTCATCTGGGAGCTTAGTTGTAGAATTGACTGCAAAGTGCAAGTTGCAAGCAAGATGCTGCCTATTTGATCGTAGCCGCTCGAGTCAGCACCCGTTTGAAGGTCACAAAATACAACAAATCAATTCAGCTCGCAGAGCATCTTACCTTGTCTTTGCAAGATTAGGAAATGAGACTCCAAGACATTCAGGATTGTTAAAGGGGTCTCCTTTAGCTGCTGGACATGCGTATTTCTTCGTGCGAGAGGGCTTGGGACGGGAACTACCTCGCTCTGGTCTTCGGTAATTGTCCTCTTCGTTGGGATCGTCGCCGCTGCGTCCTCGACGTCGTTGACGGCTGATACCCCAGTCATGCGGCGGTCTAACTTGAGGTGGATAACTTGGGGCATCACTTCCGCCGTCGCTACCTGAGCCGCTGCTCATATCGCTGGAAGATGGCCCGTCACTACCATGGTGTCGAAGTTTCAGGTCACATTTCTTGACGTCAAGGGCAGTAGAGTCCGCTTCTAGGCTTGTTGGAGTGGTGACCATAGACGCTGGGTCCAAACCTATAGATTTGTCGGAAGACGGCTTCTCAGCAGAGAGACCAGCGCCTCGGCCGGCGATGAAAGAGGTTGATAGTGGACTCTTCGGAGACATAGGTTGACGAATATCACCGACAGCAGGGCCAGTATCCAAAGCTTTCTTTGGGTCCGTCTGACATTCAACAATCTCTAGATCGTCTTGAAGACTAAGATCGTCGCAGTCGCACATCCCAGAGAAGCTGAGGTTCGTCATTGAGCATGAGAGTTCATCGCTGTCATCATCATAGTCGTCGTTGTTGTCCAAGGTGCTGGATTTTGAAGAAGCATTTGAGAGGAAGGATTGTTTCATGTGATCCCTATTCTCGATAGGACTATAAGTAGAGTAGTAATGAAATTAGTATATCAGGTAATACAATTCCTCGATCAAGCTCCTCCCCAAGCCTTGTGACTGTATACCTGGTATCAAAGGAGAGATCGATGATGTCGCTGGAAATAGATTCATGCTTTATATGCACATGTCTTGGCTTGTACTTAGACTCCGGAAGTGATGTATTTCCGTGATCGTATTGGTCGCTATTCGAAGCCGGAGAGTGAGGACTTAGTAGACCCGCGGTATCCATAGCAAGTATATAAGTAAAGATCGAATTAGTGAGGCTGGTCTGCACTGCACTGTTTCATATAAAGGCCGAAGCTAGATTGTGAACAAAGAGACAAGTTATAAATGGCGGTTGGGTAATGAAACAAGCGGCTCCGAATAGGACACCAAAGTCCGCCAAAGTTCTCCGTGGACCCAAAGGTACTATTATATAAGATAGATAAAACCGGAACTCGCAGGTGGGGTCAAGTATTTATCAGAATATCGAGATCAGACTAGGATTTCACAAAAGATTCCGAAGGTTTGTGCCGCAGGGAGGTCAAACTAGTGTGTGACTAAGCAGTGTCCAGTCTTGAAAGAGGAGCCGACGTTGAAGGGGTGCGTAGCTCTTAAATAGATAACGGCACGCATATGTACAGCTGACATCTTAGGACTAAGACTGGTATGAGAAGCCTCAAAGCTAGTCATCGGTATACGCAAGCTCAAGTGTGCGGATGCAGCGTAAGAAGGAAGGAGCTGTTGTCATGTCGAAAAGCTGCGGCTGGCCGATGGGATGATAGATGACGAAAAGACGGCCGCAGTTGCTGCCACTGGAAGAGCTTGCCACCAGCATAAGCTGCAGGCTGCTACATGTATACAGAGTAGCAGCCTCGCGGAGTCCGCCATACTTCGCGGTCGTTCGACCAAGCACGCACCGTAAGCCCCGTTCACCGAACGCCAGGCGATCTAAGCACCATGTACCGGGTATGATTTGACGGCAGCCGGCAGTCTCTTCTCAAGGATACACACACCAAAAGGCCTATCGATCTTGTGTCCAATATGATTAAAGGGCCGTCCCGACTTGGTGCAGCCAAAGGACATGTGTCTGGTGAGGGATACCCTGCGCAATCCAACATAGCTAGTCCTCGATGCGGTGGGGTAAAGTTCAGACGGCGTCGAAGTTTTCCTGATGAACCCGCAGGTCTGTGCATATGTGCAGGCCAGGAGTCATGTGCAAAATACTGCGGGTCACGGCCGCCCAGCAGCGCACCTATTGTTATGGATGTACATGACTACTTTGTTACGCGGGACTAATCGTCAGAACGAGAAGCTAGCGTGAGATATACCTTGCGGAATGAAGTTATGGTACACGGAAAGGGGATCTTGAACGCGGCAGCCCATTAGCCAGGATATCCAGGGATTCTTTCTATATGTTGTCAATCCAGGGCATGTATAGACGATTACATGGACCATGAGGTCGACTATTGGGTGTATCATGTTTTGCTACACTCCAAAAGCGACGGCTGCTTATGGTAAGGTATGTAACGGGCGGGGTGGGAGGGTGGTGCATGTAATAAATCCGATACCTGATACAAGTGGCATCCGATCCGACGGGCTTGCGATGTGTAATCCTGCATGGAGTTCGAATCGGGTAGGTATAAAAGTACCCACTGCCATTGGACGCTTCTGCTCACCTTACCAGGCTATGCTCTGATAAAACGAACCTTTAAGAATACTCACTGGCGGTATCTACAACTACACTGGACGATATAGAGGCTCCACAGTTGCAACTTGATTTTGACGTGGCGGCAAGATCAGGAGCCTTCTTTTTTTACTGGACTTAGGCAGTTATGATCTCCTGAGTCGCATATCCTCTCAGCGAGTAGTAACGCTGCACGCGCGCCGCAGTGAGGACCTTCTTTCTTTGTAATAGCTCTGGTCTCTATACACGTACAGAGTACGATACTCTAATTCCGGCCTACAGTGCGCACTTCGACCGGTCATGGCCGTTTCTGAACATATTACCGATGGCGCAGATACTCGCCGAGCGCTTCCATGAGACTGGCGGGAATATGCGAAAGTCGCGGATTCCCGTCCTATTTCCCAAGACACTGTTTTTCCGAGCTCGGAACGCAACGGACATTCCGCCGTTCGATTGATTGTTTCTTTACCTAGTTGATAAATTTAGCTCCTGTAAAAGATTGTTGCTGTCTGAGTTTGTCGATACATCGTTTCTCCTTTCTGGGTACAGTCCCACGGCAGACGTGTAGAACAGCCGATGTTATTAATGAGCCAGGATTCCTGTCGCTTGGTGATACCAGTTCGAGATGCGGAACTTCGACGGCGGGCCTTATAATATACGACTGACTCAGATTGCAACCCCAAGTGTCCTCTTCTGGGTTGATCCAGCTTATGCTAAAATCAAGTAGTATACCCGGTGCCATAATTGTTGTCACCATTCTTATGAGTTTCTGGAAATCATAGTATTTTTTTCGAGAATAATGGCCGCAGCGTAATGTACTCTGAGGTAAGTGTATGTTTTCCCCAGACTTCAGTATTAATTTTCGGGCTTTGTCGACATGTAAGGTTTTAGGCCGACTGAGTTTAAGCGACATCTCAAGATTTCTCATGCGTATGGAGATTTCAGGATTGCCTGTATGTGACGGCTCTGTTACCATCGCTGCGGAGCGGATACGGATATCTACAGATTGGGAAATTTATGTCGGCATGGGTCGCCGGGGCTGCTATACGTCCTTCATTATCACTTAACTTCGTTGATTGCTTTGGATTTTATCATATACGTTTTCGTGAGATCCTTTTGAAGCATCTGTCTCCTTTTTTAGGAGCTTTCACCATCATTTGTACCGACATATCCTATCCAGGATATGCTCATGCATGGGAGTATTGGCACCAGGTCAGGAAACCCCTGAACAGCATGATGTTATGCCGACTGCAGCGCTGCAGCGCATGACACGCAAGAGAAATACCCCTGTTTAAACACTTCCGAAAAACTTGGAAATGAACAGAGGCATGCATTCTAGCGCGGATTGAGTCGTGTCTGGCACAGAATGTTTTCGGTGGTTGTGTTTCTTTTGATCGATTGAGTGGAATGGAATAGTGACCGTCGACCCCGATATCTGTCGCCGTATACTTATGTGGACTTACCTCTCCTATACGCTACGAGCTGTACAAGGTCCGAATTTGGCCCTCCGCAAAATTTATCGCTAGTTGCGGAGCGCAGGGGTAAGCGATTCAAGTATTGCAAGAACCGTGTATACCTACCTCTCTTAAACCCACGTGCTAATCGAGTCCCAGCCGCAGCCGTCGAAGTGTTCGATACTCCTGTCGTTCTGTGAACTTCGGACGTCCATATATCCGTAGGCAGATTACCGATATCTCTTAGATATTGATTTGCAACCTACGTAGCCTCTGTTTTCTGCTTTCTGCTTTCTGCTTTCTGCATGACCGCGCGCGGCGATACTGAATACAGGTGGAAGCTCCATTCGGAAAGTCGGACAGAGCCAGTTTGCAACGATGTTGCTGTGATTTACTTTTTCAAAAATAACACGCTCAACGCGTTACCACCTCTTGAGGAGCGGAATCCCGCAAACTGTCAAAAAATCTCGGGAACCCATGTTCAAGCCAACTCTGAATCAGCCATCGGTCCATTTACTATGGTCGGACTATCTCATCAAAAGCTACAAAGCTATTTGATATGTGCAGTGATGCACTTCAATCTGCACCAGACAATTTACGAAGTCATCCTTGCCTGGTTGATTTGTCAATCCTCATTATGAGATGATCCTACGAGGAGCTACTGTTCGAGCGTTCGGCGGCTCGCACAATAAGTTCACCGAGTTCCGTCGCTAGGATATTTGGCTTGGGGGTGGGGAAACTCCGAAGTGTCTTACTCCGAGATTTGACAGCCCGACGGGACGTCAAAGATATTCCACCGGGGGCTCTCTAAGAAATTTCCATGTGCTGTGGGGATATCAACATTAACAGCAGTTCTATATCGATGACAGGCATACACTAGGGATTAGTAAAGAATCTCAGGTGTTAGCAAAATGCGGACGGCGGGATCCCTACTGGTTATGGGTAGATTGATCCGAGCTATCGCTTTCGATATCTATTGGTAAGTTGTTGCTATTGCATATAAATCCAACTTTCCGTAAGTCTTCTAGGTCATTAAATGATTGGCGAAAACTCGGCTAGTCACGGACAAGTAATTTGGCCGAGCCTTATTGCTAGACTAACGCAACTGTTTCGGCGTTTACGGAATTATATGTACCTCACCCACCTGGTCTTAACATCTGTCGCTGGGCTGCCCTAGCCATCCTACTAATTGGATAATAGCAGCCAGGCTGATCTTGCCATGCTTAGTCCATATACATAGCTAATAAGACCGACAGAGTAAACAGTGCCGAAGTCTTTCCAGCGGAGTCATCCGGGGAAGGTTTTCCAGGACAATTAATTTCACCAACTTTCTCGAAACTTGCTTCTCTATTGCTAGGGTACTTTGGAAAATCGTTTATCCGACGCGCACTGTTACGCACGCTTATGCATAAATTGTAAAACTACCGGGTCAATTACAAACGCAGGTCTGAAACGCGAGAAAACGCAGACACCACGCACAGTCGTCAACAAGGTTCATCGATGCAAATGCAGACGTAGCCAGGACGTACGTACGGTATGCGAGGCAATGTGTAATATTTCTAATAGCCCATGCACGTACATAGAGGGGAACGCAACCTGGAAGGAAAGCCGACTATGTATCCACCTGCAATATCAAAGCTCATATAGGAAACGCTTGGACCGTCTTATAGGTTCTCGGAGATGAGTATCAAATGGCGAAATGGTTGACATTGTTAACCGATTGTGGCTTTATCGAGACAATAGTATACGTCAGCCACTATAACTGGGCTCTGTGACACCATGAATGGAAGATGCTCATTGGTAGGGCTAAGATGTGATATGAAATTATTACATTATAATATTATAGAAGAGTATGCCGGCATGTGGACCTCTGCCACGACACCAAGGCAGACTGATTAGATCAGGCGTTCTAAGGACTGCTGAAGCTCCGGCCGACGTACCTTGAAGGGAGAATCTATACTTCAAAATGCAACATTCCGCACGCAATGGCACCCGCCTTAGGTTGAGTAAGTACTTACCAGAGCTAAGTTACCGTGCCACAGTGTTACGTCGCGCCGCGTTGCTACGTTCGCATGCTCGCGTCACTTATGGGCGCTGCTGAAGCGCTGCAATGCATGCACGCCATTATCGCGTCGTCACTTTTCCATGCATCTTCGTGCAGCACTAGCGCTATCTGCAGTCCACGCCGCATCTGCGGCAGGAGGTTTGCGTTATCTATTGCATCATTTGGAGCCGTTTTCCGAGTCCGAGTACACAGTAGCCTATAGCCAAATGTAGCTTCAAGAGACGTAGTTCGGAAAGCGACGGGGGAAGATCGCCTATTGCCGGCCCGTTGTCTCGTTATCTTCGCGCTCAAGCGCCCCGTGGGTCCTGTGACAACGCGTTAACCAGAGCGCTGGGATGTCTGTAAAGGGGATAAAATATTTGTATCATGATAGAGATGGTGTGTAGCTTCTTGAGGATAGATGGCTGCAGTATCTTCGCAGGTTAGCGTTAGTTCAGAGCTGTCTCTCTTAATCCACGTGTAGCAGTCAGTCATACTTGCATAGCGGTGCATACGTTGAGCAGGGCCTTTTGATCGTCTATTCTCGCTCCCTATTGGTGCCATGGACTGTACATACGTGCTTTGACGTTCGGTGCGTATGGGTCCGTTCGTCGGAAAGGCAGCGACGCGGGGAATGTCCGACTACTCCACGAATCAACTCCGAGGATGTGTACGCTAGTATCGAAGACCTGTCGCGGAAAGGCAAGCACGCAGACACGTGTTAACGACGCGAGACCAGATGACAAGTACAAGAATTGCTTTCCTCCTGCCATGCGTGATGCTTGCCACGACGATCGTTTCTGCGGACTGAAAGTATTTCTTTCTAAACTAGAAAGTCCCGGATATTTCCAGAAGTCCAATGTGGGTCTGGTTTACGAGACCAATATGCAATGCAATGTACAAAGTTAGAAATATAGAAACTGGTCACATGGACTTATCGACGAACGCGATTCTGCGGACGGAATCGATGTATCTAATTATAGAACTATGCCGGGAGGTTGGTATAAGAAAGCAGAACTGCGGTTGAAGTCGGATTTTGTGAGATCAGAACTGCGGTAGTTTGCGAAGGTACACTTCCAGAATATTACCCCAAAGCCCAAAGATAATATACCAAATTTGCAACGGGGGGAAGCACTTGTCATGGACGCAGATAGTTTGAGGGCCACGCTAGAATCTGGCGTAGGACCTCCCGGCAGCCTCCAACATGATGTCAAAATAATGTCAAGCTCATCCCGTTGATCGCCTCGTAAGATAGACATCCGTAACTAACACCAGTACATCCTCTGAAGCGACTTAGTAAATCGGAACTATTCCCGGCAATTTAGGATCCAGTATACATAGAAAAAGAAGGGGATAAGAGTCACTATACAATTGTGTGCATGAGTGTTCACGGACGCTAAATTGAGACCGGAACTTTATATATCTGATCACTTGGGGACATTCGTACACCTTTTAAAAAGGTGTAGGGGTCTAGAAAGGTGTAATATTGTATGGAAAGGGGTAAAAAAGGTGTGAAAAAGGTGTGAAAAAGGTGTATGTATGGTGTAATCTACACCTTATAAAGGTGTATGAAAAGGTGTAGTCTCCTTCTTTACACCTTTATTACACTTTTATAAGGTGTACTACACAACTTTCATTTGTAACCCCAGTGATATAATTTATGGATTTGCGTCGGACAGGCCTTCGCAGGCCAGAAGGACGGCATGTTTGATTCAAGAGACAATGGAAAGACCAAATTTTGAATCTAATCGAAGGTTCAAATTTTCTGACATCCTGGGTGTTCGTAACGACTGATCTCGCAGGTAAAACCACGTATTGGTGCGCCGCGGTACATATCTTCGATTATGTCCCCAGATCTGCAGGTCCAGACCATCAGAACGAAGATTCTACGGTATCTGCTAGTATCGCCGGAATATCGATCCCATCTCAGTACTTTAAAACACTCCAAGCCCATATATATGCGTACGTACACATTGGCAACCGGGCGGGTCTAGCACCGAGACTACGTACGCATACACATGCGGCATCACCATTCGAATCAACAGAGCTGATACCAATATAATAGCCATAGCTAATATCAATTAAATTGCCATGCATCTGTATAAATAATATTCTATTATCCTCCGATCCCACAGCCAGCACCTCTCCCGCCATACCATCCCATTGCTCCTCCGTACGCAAAACGAAAACTGAAACACTAAAACAACAACGAAAGGTAATCATAGGTAATAATAAGTCATTGCATCGCTATGCATGCATGCATGTATGCCCAAGCGTACTGACCTACTGGGCCAGCACCCGTACACATGGGCAGAAAGGACGTTCGTATTCCACGTTAGTTGCATTCGTATATACCCAGACCATTCCATGCACTGCAAACAACAATGATAAAAGCACGTAAACGAAAAAACACGAGAAAACGGAGAGTACAGGGCATTAAACTGTAGTCGGGTAAGAGGAGTGAAGAACGAAGCTGCGGGTAGTCACGAACGATAATTCCGGATATTAATCGTTCAGGAACAGCCCACTGAGAAAACAAAACAAGACAAAAGACTGAATATAAGTATGGATGTGTAAACGACCGCTTCTTAAACACGGCGCTGAGAGAAGGACGAAGAACATGAGTGACCTCTAGAGCCTCGCAAACCTGGCTTTAAACACCGCAACTTTGTCATCGTAGAACAAGATCTCCCGCTGCCGTATGCTCACTCGCTTTCGCCGCAGCGAGGAATCTTCCTCTTCCTCGCACACAGGGCTGAATGTGGCAATTGGCGATAGGACAGCGCTGGTGGCCAGAGGCGACCCCTCGGCATCGCTGGCGGCTTCGTCGGCGTCCTCAGTTTCGTTCCCGTCATCGCTTCCGTCATCCTCGTTGCCGTCGTCGGTGCCGTCGTCGTCGTCACTACCGTCGTCGTCATCTTCTTCGTCGGTTCCAGCGCCGTTGTCGTTGTTGCTGTTGTAGTGCTCGTTGCTTGGGCCTTCTTCGCCTTCCAGTAGTTCGAAGCACTTATTTACGATTCCGACGTAGCAGATGGCGCACTCTGGCCGCAGGGTGACGACGTCCACGATCGACATCGCCAGCTCTTCACTCTGTCTCTCAACTTTGTGGAAGTCAATGCCGCCGATGACGTGGGGTATGTAGAGGCTCTTCAGGCTCCGCAGGTCCGGTAGTCGGGTGATCATGTAGTGCCAATCTGAGTAATCGATTCCGAAGGCTAGCTCTCGCAGCTTCGGCATCTCCGTTACGAAGGAGATGGTGTCCTGGTTGAATCGCCATTTCGACTTGCGGTTGTTGATGTTTTGAAGATTGAGCTGCTGTTCTGGGGGGATGTCTGGGTTTTGGACATAAGAATCGATCAGAAGCCGTTGAAGGGAAAGGCGGTGTCGGCGGAGGACGTCAGTGACAATCTGAGATAGATCTACAGAGGAGATGTAGCTGTCACCAGCGGCTTCTTGTAGGAAGAGTGTCTCCAGCGTGTTGGGGGCGAGAGTCTGATGCAGGAATTCGATGAGAGATGAGGAGACCATGTCGGTATGGATTTTCTTCAGGCGGAGTCGGTAGTTCGGTGGCGGGATATGGAATGGAGGCTTGCTTGACGAGCCTGAGGCGGGCGTGAGGGAGAGCTTGCTGAGTTTGGCAAGCACGTTTGCAGGATACGGCGAGTACTTGCGCTTGAGAGCTTTGAACAGCTTGGATTGATTGCCACAGTTCAGGAGCGTTAAATTGACGAGGTAGGAGAAGTCGATTGCCTTGGTGAGCACTCGGGTCGAGATAGGTACCCTTTCAAGCTCCAGAGTCTCGAGTCGAAGCTGCTTGCTGGGCTCAGGGAGGTCCTTCTTCGGTTTCGAGGGTATGGTCACCGTTGTGGGAACAGAAGTGGCAACAGTGGCGACAGTTGCGATTGCCGTACTGACGGTACCGACGCTAGAGGTTGAGGCAGCGTTATCGGCATCCCCCGAAGTTGACTGCTGTGCCTGCTGTTGGCCTTGTAGGATCTGGGCGAGCTGCTCTTGGGTTAGGGCATTGTCGGCTGTCACTTCCTGAGAGGTCGGCAGAGTCGTAGTGGTAGCTCGCTTGTTGAAGTCGCAGATCTTGCCAACGAGTATTCCGACGGCGCCGCCTTCTCCAACTCCATCAGGTGTGTCTGGTGTTATCGTTTCCACGTCGTCGTGCACCCAACGTTTCGACTGAGCGTGCATTGCAATTCCTAGCCGCAGCTCGCGAAGGGTAACGTAGCTCTTCTGAACCGCGATAGCCATCTCTCGTAGATATGTGAGCTCGTCAAGATCAAGCACGCTTAGAGATTTCAGGTTTTTGAACCCGCTGAACGTTGGGCGCTCGATCTTTCGTGCGCCATCTTGCGATCCCACAACCTCTATCTGCGTGTTATCGTGCCATCTGACGTGGATGTTTCGCAAGGTCTTCAGCCGGTGCAGAGCCCTCCATACGTCCCTAAGTATTCCTGTGGGCATATCCCAGCTGAATGTCTCAAGCATTCCCATTTTCCAGACGGCCAGGCCTACAAGAGTCCCCAGCATCTTGCCGCCCTCTTTATTGATAGCGTATTCGCCAACCCATTCCTTCGGCCCGTTTCCAAGAGAAAACTTCCGGACGTATTGAGCGTAGTCGTTTTCGTTGGACACCAAGGTAGCCAATCCATACGTGAGGGCGTCGACGCCGGTTCGATCAGAGGAGACGTTTTGATCGGGCCATACGATATCGAATCTTGAGTATATAAGCGGTATTGCGAGGGCGTGAAGGGAGGAATGTGACAGGCAGAGAGAGCAAAGATCGGTCGTGTTAGTCACCTGCGAAACGCATGTCGTCAGTCCTCTAGATCCGGAAAGGCTGGGTGATTGTGATTGCGGTACCTCTCGGACTATCTCTTTCAACACATCCAGTGGCAAATCTATGAGCTTCAATGATTTGCTCTTCTCCTTCTTCTTATCGGGGCTGCTCGTTCCAGATTTGGCGGCATTGTTCTTGGCGACTAGGTGAACCGGAGACTTGCCCTTGTCGAGCTTGCACTTGTCGGAGAGCCTTTCGTCGAGCGTTTCTGATTCGGAATCGGCGTTTTCAAGGTCGTCAAGGTTGTCCTGCACGTCTTCTTTTGCCATCCCTCCATCCCATTCGGCCGCGGTGATATCGGAGGACGGCCCCGGTTTCTTTCGAGGTGTTGTATTGGGCTCCTTTGGCTCTTCTTCTAGGGTCAAAACGTTAGTGGACCTTCGAAGGAGGCACATGCCTTATGATCGCGGAAAACAGAAAAGAACATACCAGCGTTAGCGTCTTCGGTAGACTTGGATTCGCCATCCTGTTCTACGCTAGAAGGAGGTGCATTCTCGCCGGCAGGTCCTTCGCTCTCTTTAGGAGCTGGCGTTTCAGTAGCTGTTGGCTCAGCAACTTCGTTTGTCGAGGGTTTGACGGGATTGCCATTTGGCAGGCCATTTGGTGACGGCGAGGCATTCGTGTCCTCTCGATGGGAGTCGCCATTGGTCAGGGCGGGTGTGGGCGAAGAAGGAGAGTCGGAGGTTCCATTAGCCAGGTGATTTGGCTGAGAAGGCGGAGGAGGATGAGAGGAGGGAGTGGTGACACCATTCGGGGCCGGGAGTTTGGAATGGGTGGCAGGATTGGGAGAAGAGGAGGCAGCGGATGAGGAGGATGCGGCAGCCGACGATGAGCCTGCTGGCTGATGGTCATCAGCGAGAGATTCCGCCATGGCGGACGGCTGGCAGAGAGCTTGAACAACAGCTGGGCGGGTCTTTTTATCGAGGGCGGAGACGCGCCTTTAGTATTCAAGATTGCGGAGGGCAGGTGTCGCTCGCCTAGATAAGGTGCTTGGTCTAGGTGGAAACGTGCTCCGAGCCGGGGTTTGAGGGCTCACTCGTTCGATGGAGCAGGAGGGAGGGAGGGAACGGTGCGGCACTGCGATGGAGCGGACGAGGGAGTTAGGTGGATGGGTAGATGGACGGATTGGAAGGGTATCGAGAGATGAAGCAGGAGATGGAGAGATCGTGATCTTGATCTCGACGGTGGCTCTGGAAGATTGCGAGGCGGAGAGAAGAGGATTGGCGTATTGTATTTGGGTGATTGGATGGATGGAATGGGAACGGAGGGCGAGGCTGGCAGTCCAGCGGAGAACGTCTTTTTAGGCGGATGTGTTGCGTTTGGCGGGCTGCAGCAACTGCCTTCGAACCCGGTAACAATTGTAACGAGAGACGACACCACGAGATACACGAGATACAAGATACTTGTATCATAATACACAGGCGAGTGGCTGTCGATTGCATTCGGGGTTTTGGATTTTTTAAATGTCACACGCTTGCTGACAAGCTCGTTTCGATGAGACGAGGCAGCTTTGTCGGTTGCGGTAGCAGGTTTCCGGCTCTTGCAGCAGAGCTGGCTGATGCATCGATGCACGGCCGCCCGCCTCGAATCGATCAAAAGCACGGACCCGGAGAACAGACCTCATCTACAATATCACAATCTGATATCGACATTCATCTCTACAGGTATGATACGATACCATCGATGGATCTACTATCCCGATTGTAATTGTATCCCCGCTGACGATGAACGACTAGGACTATAGACATCGACAACCTCCCATCGCATAATGCCAGCTGCATGTCCGTGTCGACACGCCTACATCTCGTGCTAGTTCTCGCGGGGGTATCCTCGCCCTCGTATAGCGTTGACCAGTCTCGGGACCGCTGGTGGTTATAGCTAGCCTTGCGAGCTATAGCATGCTGGCATCCAATATCGGACGCGGCTGTCAGGATTCGTTTCAAGGCGGCCAAACGGGCGGCTTTTGCAGGCAGGCTCGCATGGCTCGGGTGGCTGCCTCTCCCACCTAACGTTACCATCTGTCACCATCAGCCTCTCACTCTCCAACTACATCCCACCGCCCTCCCTTCGCTCGCTCATTCCAGACACTGTTCGCGGAAAATCTCGCCGATTCTCGCCGAGTGTGTGCACTGCCTACTTATAGGTGTCTACGTACACTCTGTCTGTCGTTCACGATTTCAGCTCGCTCGCTCTCGCTTCCGCTAGCCTCTCCCGTCGCGACCCATAAAAAACCCGGCCTGGTCGGTCGTTCAGTCAGCCCGCGGTCCCCGAACAAGCCCGTGAAACCCACATCTCCTTGCACCCGCTCGCGCTTCATCAGGAGACTACAAGCACCAGGGGACAAAAGCAACTACCTACCCATACGTACACCTGTCAGTCCAGATATGGGGGTCCGCCCGTCGCTAGACTAAAGGGCCTTCCGTATCAGGCAGCACCAGGAAGATGGTTGGCGCGTTCTCGAACCGCCACTTTTCCTTGGAGAGTATGTTTCAATACCCGTGTGAATTCGTGCACTCTTTCCTTGGCTTAAACTTCCCTCTCGATCGACATTACCAAAGGAAACTTTTTCAATGAAGCTGACGTTTGAAAATTGCAAAAAGCGGGAGCCACCCAGCAGGCTGGGCCTGCCGCGCCATCCACTAGCCGTCGTCATTCGACATTCGGTCTGGGGTACCGGCGTCCTGTCGACGCGGCCTCTGCACAGCCTCAGTTGCTCCCACATCAAAGAACTTTCTCAATACCAGGCAGGTCAATCGCGTTCCTGAACATATCAATCATCCCATCCATCCATGGTTTCTACATTCCCCAAGGCTCGGCCCCAAGGGTGGAAACATTCCCATTCCCACCAGATCTCGTTCGTTCATTTATATCTACCCATCAACCTGAAACTTACGCACTGCAGTGAAAGAAGAATCGCTAACGCTCGTTTGACATGTCGTCCACAGCTGGACCTTCGAATCCTCAAAACTCTAATTCGCCGTTGACGGAGAATTCTCCCACCTACGCTACTCCTACTAGGTCTTTTACCAGCATCTCAGGCTCGACTGCCTCATACCAGAACAATGATGTGTCGCCTATCGCGACGTCGTCCTCTTACAATGGGGCACCCGTCCCGGCAGCTGCGGCAGCAGCAACGTCCCCGACTCAATCATACGGTCAACCAAATGCGAGCCGGCTGGCAAGTCTTGCTGCCCGTGGTGGCATCTCGAAAGCTAGCTTGGATCCGCTCCTCCAGATGCCGCCCCGACCTTCGTTCGGGTCTCCTGGAACTGCAACAGCAGTCCGCGAAAAGCTGATAGCAATCCGTCGTTCGCAACCAGACTACAAGCCTCCCTCGAGCTCAAGTGCCGGCTTTCTACGGAAGAAGTCCCAAAAAGTATCACCGAAAGATGAGGCCCAGACCGCGACCTTCAAATTCAAGGAGCTTAGCTTCTTGTTGGAGCAGGAAGTCCTCAACTCAACAGATACGGATCAGGACTGCGCTGCGACGGTCGAAGCATTGCTTAACATGGGAGCAGACGTCAACATTTACAAGCGTGCAAAAGATACACTCGTCTCAAAGATGCATCTTGGCAAGAGCGATGCCAACGTCGAGATACCTGCGAGATATATCCAATATGCCGCCGAAAGGGCCAAGGCAAATGTCGTCTGGGTTCTTGCCTCGCGGGGAGCGTCGCAAGCCAACTTGAACGAGGCTTATCACATTGCCATGAATACGGCAAACCTCACCATCATTCGGATACTGCTGCAGCATGGCGCTGATCCGAATGCCTACCAAAAGGATTTCGAGAACTTCCTTCTCGCAGGAAACCTCGATGTCGTTAAACTCGTTCTCCTATCCCCCACTCCAATTGCGAAAGAATGCCTGTCGAGATCCCTCAAGCCTGCCGTAGAGTCTTCCTTTATCGAAATCGTCGAACTATTGGTCGCAAACGGTGCCGATCTAGAATACAACCATGCTGAAGCCCTGACCGTGGCTGTCAATATGGGCAGATGGGACATCCTTCTTAAGATGGTTCTCAATCAAACAGTGCCACCCGGAGGAATATCACAAACTTACCTCCTTGCAGCCGTTAATACCATCATGAACGGGCCTTTCGAGTCGCCCTTGCGGTTCACCCTTCTTGAAATTTTACTATGTGCAGGAGCGAGAGGAGCCGACCTATCCCGCGCCCTCATGCAAGCGGTGTCGGAAGACGATAGTAATTTAATAAAACTACTGATCGATTTCGATGTGGACGTGAACTACGATCAAGCTATTGCATTACGGCACGCAGTCTCAAAGAGCAAGGTCTCCCTGGTAGAAATGCTACTCACCAAGCCGCCCTTGCCAGAATACCTAAACATGTCGTTCGGCGAAATCCCCTTCTCACTAGAGTCCGAACCGACCCTCAAAATCCTTGCTTCGCATTTACTAGCTGCCGGCGCGTCCGGCGACACCGTCGCAAATCTACTTGTCCAAGCCGTCCGAGCGGGCTACAATGACCTCCTGCAGCTCCTCATCGACAGCGGAGCCTCGATTGAATACAACAATGCCGAAGCCCTAGTCCACGCCATCACATCCGTCGACACCTGGAAAGTCACAGCTCTCCTAAAAGCTTCAATCAGCCCAACCTACGCTACCATCGCATTCTCCGCAATCGATATGCATCTCGACGAAGGCATCCTGCACGAACTAATGGGCCTCCTCCTCGCCAGAGGCGCCAGCGGCGAGCCCGTCGATCGCGCTCTCCTAGCCGCCGTCCGCAAGAACCAATGGACAATAATCAATCTACTCCTGTCAAACAACGCCAGCGTTGGATACGCCAATGCAGCGACCTTGGTCCACGCTATCTCGAAATCCGATGAAGCCATGCTGGACACACTGCTGCGAAACCCGGTGCCATCTTCCGTCGCGAACGCGGCGTTTACGCACCTGACCATGGACACTAGAGGCCTGTACCCCATGGCGCAGAAGCTCATTTCCGCAGGGGCCAATGGCGAGCCGCTTTCGAAACTACTGATCCCTGCTGTGGAACGCCAGAACATCACCGTTGTGTCGCTACTTTTAGCTGGTGGCGCATCCGTTCCGTATGATGGCGGGGCGTCGCTGAAAAAGGGAGTTCAGAGTGGAGATGAGAAGCTGCTGGGAATACTGCTACCCGGCTGCACTAATGCCGATGGCGAGGCCGCTATGGAGGCTGCCTTCCCACTGGTCGAACGGCTGGTCGATCCGCCGCGGGGTGCCATGATATCGCTTTTCCTACGGCAGGGACTGCGCGGGCCTGTTATAGCAGATGTTCTCATCAGGGAGGTGGAGAAGACACCTACGAGCTACGGGATCGTGGAGATGTTGGTGAAGATTGGTGAGGCGGACCAAGCTGCTGGTGATGGGGTCGCCTTGAAGACTGCTGTCCGTAGAGCTGATGTCCGGCTGGTCAAGATTCTGCTAGCGGGACGCCCTCATCCCGGCCTTGTGTCTGCTGCATTCCCTCTCGCGATGGACATTAGGAGTCCGGCGACGAGATTCGACGTTCTAGAAGCACTGCTTAGAGCTGGCGCGACGGGTGATGAAGTCTCCATCGCTCTCGTAAAGACGGTTCGGCAGCAGCCAGAAGCTCTCGGCCAGATAGACCTGCTGCTGAACAACGGCGCGGACGTGAATTTTGGGAACGGCGAGGTCATCAAAGTCGCCTTTGCGTCAAAGCAGCTCGGCGTGCTCAAGAAACTAGTGACCTCAAACGCCTCCGAGCAGAATCTCGCAACCGTCTTCCAGGCCGCGTTGGACCATAATGACGCGGAGTGGCAGTACAAGGCGCTCGAAACCATTCTCCAACAGAACCTCAGCGGCCCCGTCGTCGACACCGCGCTCATCAAGCAATCGCAGCAGAATACGAGAGATACGCGTGTTTTCGCTCTGCTGCTCGAGCATAACGCTTCGGTCAACTACGGTTCCGGCGCGGCCGTGCTACAAGCCGTCTCGCACGGGTTCGTTGATAAACTGCGGATGCTGCTCCGGCAGAACCCCTCGCCGAATGTCATTCGAGACGCCCTGCAAGCCGCGATGGAGTTTCCGGAAATGAACACGAAGCGAGAGTTGGTTGACACCATCTTGCAACGAGGTGCAGAACTCGATGACATCCACGAGGCACTCGTCAGGGCGCTGGAAGACCAACCGCCGAGTCGGCGTCTTGTAACGATGCTCCTCGATCGCGGCGCCTCTGTTTTCTACGACGATGGGAAAGCTATCAGACTTGCTGCTATGGGAGGCCATCCGCAGGTTCTTGATATCCTTCTGAAGCAGCATCGACAGGTGTCCTCTGAGCTGTCGGTGATTACTACCACCTTATTCGACGACGCCATGACGGCCGGCGTGTGGAAGACGGAGGAAGGGTTGGCGACAATGCAGAATTTGCTGGCGCACGGTGCCAGCGGGATGTGTGTCGATAAAGCGTTTGCTGTCGCAGCAGAGTCCTACGAGTCTTCACCGACAGCGAAACGGCTTATCGAATCGTTATTACAGTCTCCTAATGCGAACGTCAATCGCGAGGATGGACTTTGTCTACAAATCGCCACGGAGAAGGCGAACGTCGAGCTTGTCGGGCTATTGCTCCAGGGTAACCCGTCAAAGCGGTCACTCTCTATGGCTTTCCCGCATATGATCCATTCGGGAGCGGACGAACCGACATTATTGGCGTTGGCCAGGCTGTTCCTAGAGGGTGGTGCGGAAACCGATTTGAAGTTCCAGCACCCCTCGTATGGACCCGTGCTGTTCAGCACGCTTATGAAGTATCCTAACTTTGTCGAGTTCTACCAACTTTTGATCACGGGAGGCGCAGAGCTAGACGGCCAAGTCAAGGCGAAGTTTCTGAACGTTAGTGAGAATGTCACGCCGTTGCTGTGGGCTCTCCTGCAGCCGAACGGCCAGGTTGAGACTCGCGTCATCAAATGCTTTATTGATAATGGCGGTAAGTTATGCATATTAGAACCATACCAGGGATGTATCTCCGAGAGTCTACTTGTCCCGTGAGTTGAATGCCTATGGAAGAATTGACGCTAATGTTACACCATAATGCGAACTAGCCAACGTCGACTTCAAGTCGGAATATTCTTTCACAACGCCGTTGATGGTGGCGGTGCAGAAGCAGAGGCGTGATGTCGTCTTTGAGCTGCTCAAAGCTGGCTGTTCGGTGGGTATAGAAGATCAGAAGGGGGAGACGGCGCTGCTGAAAGCTTGTAAAGAGGGCGCATATGAGATTGCGGAACTTTTACTCGCGAGGAGTTCGTCTACCAATGACGGCAGTTTACATGAAGCTGCAACGTATGGCCATGCCAGGGTTGTACGACTACTCATTAACCAAGGACATCATGATCCTGACTTCCCGTCCACGCGACATCAAGGACGAAGTGCGCTTGCTCAGCTAGCCCTGAACGCAGATCCGGTCAGAAATCGAGATCGGGTAAAGGAAACAATAGAGGCTTTACTGGCATCCGGAGCAGATCCATCTATACGAACCGACAATCGTTCACCATTATTCTTTGGCCTGGACAATAAGAACCCCGTTGAGATGACAGGACTACTCCTCGGCGCGGGCTTGTACAAGTCTATCAACGCCGAATTCAACATGTACACGGACGCGAATAAAACAGTCTACTCGCCGAGAATGTACGTCCAGAAAGGCATGTGCCAGAACAAGAACCCAGTGGTCCTAGACGAGCTTTACCAGATCCTCAAATTCTACCGCGGCGAGGAACGCTTCTACATTGACGACCCCACCGTCCCACAGCCGGCCGGGTACACCGGGATCCCGCCGTACCTTCGCAACATCGAGGAAGAGCGCCAGGTGATCCAACGCAAGATCGATAACGAGCGGCAGCTCCAACAAGCACGCATACGCATGGAGCAGGAGGAGGCCAAAGAACGCGAGCGCACCAGACAGCACGAATACCAAGCCGAACTCATCCGCCGGGCCGACCTGAAAGCCAAAGAGGAGGCTCGTCTCGCCAAAGCACGCGCCGACGAGATCGCCCACATCCGCATGATTAGTGAGCAGAAGACACGAAACGAAGATCGTGAGCGTAGCCGCCAGCTGTCACACATCCAGCGGATGCATCAGGAGGAGCAGCAGCACCTCGCCATGATGAATGCGCAGGAGCTCAAGATGATCGAATTTAAGGTTGCCACGGAACGGAAGCGGCAGCTGGAGATCGAGGAGGCGAGCACGAGGGACCACTCGCGGCAGCTGGAGTATCTGCAGCATTGGAAGGGCAATATTGACGCGCAGAAACAGTTGACCGGAAGCAGCTCGTATGGCGGTCCGTCGACGCAGAAGCAGTTGCCGTGGCCGTATACGAAGGACGATGTGCCGGATTGAGAGTTCTGATGTGATGGGATTTGAGCGAGATCTTGTTGCATTCTATCTTGAAGTTTTTTTGAACTGCGGCGTTTTCGACCTTACACTTTATACGCATATGGCGAAATAGACTCATGATTGATGTTTCTTGTATATGCATTTTTTACATTATTATAACATATTTGTTTGTATAAAAGTACCATTGATCTCACATTTACGGCCACGATGACGCTTGCACGTGGGATTCTGCTGGCGGCATGGCTTAGCCATCTCGTGGCAGCTGCACCGGTTGCACAACCTCAGATTGGAGGTGAAGACCTTATAAGCTTGTCGGACTACTCGGACGTAGACGAGTCTCGTACTCCACCGTCCCAGAGGTCCCTCCTGCCTCCCGAGGACGACCAGCCTATCATAGCGCTGCCGCTCAGCAATAACAACATCAACGTCAACAGCGCGCAGACTAGTTCCAACCGCCCGTTCAACCCTTACGACAGTGCAGATGTCAAGTTCGACACCAGTCTCGTCCGCGGGCTCCTCGGCTCGAATAGTTCTCCCGCTGGCACCGGCCGCACCGGCGCCGTCGATTCCGGCCAGCCCCGCCGTCTGCTCGCCGCGCCACAGACCAATAATTTCAACTGGGCCTACGATTTTCTCGATCGCCTACCGCAGCTAATACAAGTCGACACGCAAGACCAAGACCTCGATCTCAGTCCGAAGATCGCAATGGCAATCCCGCCCACAGCTAGCACCCAGGTTGGTGGTGACAATGGCCAAGTGAATCTGCCGGCATACCCGGGCTTGCGCGACGCGTACACGTCTGGCATGAACGCGAAGCCGCTGCGGGCTTTCTCGCCCGCGCCGGGTATCGGCAAGCAGCCAGTCAAGCTAGGTAGCATCTTCAGTGGCGCCACGAATGCAAACACTCCCCAACTGCAAAGCCTACGAAGCCCGATCAATGCGCTGGACCAGCAGCAACAGCAGCAGCAAGAAGGCGAGGCGATGAGCGAGACGGTCTCGAGTATACCGCCTGTAAACAACTACGAGGCCATCACGACGCCAGAGAAGGACGTCTGGACTCGACTAGCTGGAGGAGGACGACCGTTCGGGTTCGGCGAGACAGTTACCCCTCCGCTAGCATGGCTCGCAAATGGCGCGGGTGGGCGGCGCCCTCCGCCGGAGAGAGAGCTTCAGCTCTCAGATTTAGAAGAGGTCCTGCAGGGTATCATGACCGACGAGGATGATACAACGTCGGAGCGGGCGAGTCCAAAACTCAGCTGCGAGCTAACGGAGGGGGGTGGATATTGCGACGAGGAGCAGGCAAATTTGCCAGTTGCAAAGCTGGTTAGTAGGTACGACGGCACATTCGAAGTGCGCTATCCCGGGAGGGGGGTGGGGCGGGCGGGGGCTCCGCTAATGCAAATTGACCAGCGGGTTGATGAGCAGGAGGTCGTGCTGAGGCCGCCGCCAAATGCGGCGGGGGGCACGGGGGCTAGCAGGGGATTGGGATATGGATTTGGGCCTGGGAGGCTGGGGGCCGGGCCAAGGATGACGACGATGCAGAATATGTATTCGTAGCAGGAGTCACTCACTGATCGCGTGATGTTTGTGGGTATATGGGGTTACGTTGATGAGGGGCTTTGCTTGGATCTCGTATAATATGCATGCCGATTCGTCATATAAAATTCTTGTAGCAACGGCGTGGCAGGTGGCATACATAATAATATCGATTATCGCAGGTGTGCAGGTGGTATACGCATGCACGTTAACAGCTAGTTACAAAGTGAATTGCTTCTTAGTGGAGCAGTGCTGTTGCAGGGCTGACAGCGCATTTGATGCACGTTGGCAGAATGTTATAGCTATCGATCGATAAAATTACCTGATTATGAAAAGAAATTGTTCGGATCTTATTAGGGTATCTATGGGCCAGTATTCACCGCAAATTAATTGTTACTAGGCGTGCATGTTGGCGGCAGTTTTAGTGTCGCAAACGGTATAATCCGTCAGGTCCTTCGCGATTTCGAATCTTCTCGGGGGCTCGTCGCGTGTCGAATTGTTTTGATTACACGATTCTAATGATGTTCTAGAGAGCGAGATCGATTTATTCTGGTGTGCGTTTACCCGATGCGGCCGAAGCAATTAAACTGATATGACCAGCTTGACTTCCTTTGGCGGTGGCTGCGGCTTAGTGTCGTCTCGTGGGCGTATCCCTCCGGCGTGTGGTATTTTGGTGCTGGCGTGCATTGCAGCTCGCTTGTGGCGAACAAAAAGATACATTAACAATTGGTATGCAGGGTAAAATTTCACAAGCGAATTATAGCGTGCAGCTGGCTCTTACGAACTCTGGTTCACTTGCGTGGGCAACAGCTATCATTTCTGCAGCGCCGATCTCCTGCTGTAAGGCTTAGACGTATGCGTATGTATATATGGCTTTCTGCGTTAACGTTAGTATCGTGAGCTGAAACTATCTATAGCAACAGCCAGATGGTCCAAAGACGACGGGATAATGTTAACTTGTCGCGGAACTCTGCGAAGCGCAGAGGTCCTTTATCATTACTTACGAACTACCCCTTAGGTTTGCACGATTAGCGTCGTAATTACCGACGAGGCTCTAACGGCCGGCTGTGCTACCAGACCAGGTCAATTGCAAGCGCACGCTAGATCTTTGCCTCCAACACGCTAGAGATCCAGTTGATAATCTCATTATCTCGCTCTAGTAGACGTCCTCAAAGTAGGCAAGTCTGGTTGAAGATGGGAATTCTAGGTGCCCCATTCGGCATGCGCAAGGAAGACACTAGGCACATCTGATTTCCACATCTGCACGAAGGATTATGGCATTAGTATGTATCACCGATGAGTTGTGGACTTATATTCCAATTTCGAACCTCTCTAGCCACTTCAGTATATAGTGCGAATAAAGCCGCCAGAATAGAATTACTATCGCAGTATACCTAGGTGACAAGATAGTGCTAGACGTCGAGCTAGTTGTCTGCTATAAACGCCATCCCTTTAACAGACGGGACCTTTATGATTTCTTGGGACTCAATTGGTCTCCCAAGCCAGATCCCACGCCAGGTCCCAATGCGACAGCTAAAAGATACGTAACGTACCTCTGCAGCTGCTGAAGCTGCAGTCCATCATCACTAGATCCACTCGTGAGAACGCGGAGCCGGTATCTTTTGCATAATGTAGAAGTCAACTTGCTGAGTCCCTCTGCAGAATCGCGAAAGCTGCTCCGGCCTAACCGGACGGGATGATGAGCTCCTTAAGCAGCGCACGTCGCAATGAGGGGCCTCGTGGCTTCGGAACCATTGGCAATAATCTGCCAGGAACACAAATCCGCCAGGAACCGCCGGCGCCATCGATGCGTCGCTAGGGAAGTGGCGGCGAATTTCGTGGCCAAGCTAACGGAAAAAGGAAGCAATTTGGGAGCCAATATCTCGCCTTCTGCAACAGACAACGCAACGGGAGAAAGCTAGCGGAACGACACTAGTTCCTCCGGACACTCGACTTCGTGATACCTTCCGTTGAGCAACATCACGTACTAACATCCTAAGGGCTTATTCAGCGGCTAGCGTGATCTTTTGCCAGAAGTCGGGCGGTCTACAGTATGGCCTCGAGAAAGCATTTAATGCCGGGCAATTCCTCCTCAATTCACACTCTTTCTTCTCCATCCACACACCCACCGGCCACCTCCTCATAGGTCTTCGAGTGACACTGTCAAAAGGTCATTCTTTTCTTCATTCTTTCCTTCGTTTTTTGGGCATTTACGCTGCTCTCAAGGATTGTTGGTCGGATCGGATTATCGTTGGAGAGAGCGCCGTGTTTTAAACCCGACAATACATTTTTTCTTCACGTCGTTCGTTAATAATTATCGGCACCATGCTGAGCCCTAAAACGTTCCTTTCGGCGCTTCTCGCCACCTCTCTTCTAGCCATTCCTCAGGTTTCCGGCTATGCCCTCAAATATGGTACTCCTGTCCGGCGGGACGAAGATGCTGCCCTCCAACGCCGGCAAGCATCGACTTCGCTGCCACCGACGGCGCCTTTTAAGACTCCTGAGCCGTCGATGATCCCACCTGGTCAGAACACAGACTGCACTGGATGGGCGTACGTCAATCGGCCCCAAAAGACTTGCTTCTGGATTGTCAAGAATTATGCCAAGGACTTCGGCATCACATTTGAAAATTTTATCGCATGGAACCCGTCGGTAGGGTCAATGCAGGAATGTCACACGGAAGTAGGATTCGCCTACTGCGTGCGGCTCGCATCGCCGATGCAGCCAGTCCAAGCAGACCAAACCGCCCTTTGCGACCAATGGCACCAGGTTAACTCCACAAACACTTGCAACGGTCTCGTCACGCAATACACCAGACAGAACGGCTTAACATTGGCACTACTGCTTCAATGGAATCCAGCTCTGAGGACCATCAGCGGCGGCTGCGAGCTTACGCCGGGATACCAAGTCTGCATTCATACTCGGGTAGCGGATCCCGTGCCCACTCTTCCCGCCCAGGTAGATTCCTGCAACGGTTGGGCCTATGTGAAACCCGGCCGCGACTCATGCCAATCGGTTGTCAACGGCCACTACCAACTAACCGGCGTAACACTTGAGAAGCTCGTCGACTGGAATCCCTTCCTAGGAACAGTAGACAACTGTGTTATGCCTTCGTTCGCCGCTTATGTCTGCGTCAAACTCGAAACCGACCAATCCGGCCCCTTGCCCCGTCTGCCCAACGAGATTGGTATTTGTAATTCGACCACATATGTGCGGCCAGGTGATACTTGCCAGGGTATCGTCGACAGAGTCAATAGGAACGATCCATCGGTTGGCCTCACCCTCGCGAATCTTGTCAAATGGAATCCAGATATTGGGACTGTCGGTAACTGCAACCCGCCGCCAAGAGTCTATCTCTGCGCCACCATCAAGGTCCTACCTCCTCAGAATGCGCAAACCGGCCAGCCAGCCAACTGCGGCGCGTGGAGATACATCAAGCTCCAGGAAGACTGTGCTGCCATAATTGCTCGTTTCAGTACCGACCGTTACGGTACCAATTATGGGTTGACTCCTGCCCAATTTTACGCATGGAATCCAGCTGTGGGACCCGCTCCGGCTTGTAATTTGGTTTATGGAACTAGTGTCTGCGTCCGTCTCGATGAGAGACTGCCAGCTACGACGACACCTTACCGCACCGTTGCCAGGTCGTCATCGACTTCGTCGGCGACATTGAGCACTATCACCACCATTACCACTACAACCATCACCACAACCACTGGTTCCACCTCCACCGGCTCTACCACCTCCACCGGCACTGAGTCCACTTCCACTGGTACAGAGTCCACCTCTTCCACTGGTACCGAGTCCACCACCGCCACTGGTACTGAGTCAACCACATCTACTGGCACCGAGTCCACTACTGCCACTGGCACTGAATCGACCACCTCGACTGGCACCGAATCAACCACCTCCACTGGTACCGAATCAACCACCTCCACTGGTACCGAGTCCACCACTTCTACTGGTACTGAGTCTACAACTACTGGAGCGACTACCACCACTGGTACTGAATCCACCACCAGCACCGAGACCACCAGCACTGAGACCACCAGCACCGAGACCACTAGCACCGAGACTACCTCTACAGAAACCACCTCCACTGAAACTACCACCACTGCTACTACTTCTGAGGCCACCACCACTACTGAGACCACCACTGAGGCCACCACCACTACTGAGACCACCACTGAGGCCACCACCACTACTGAGACCACCACTGAGGCCACCACCACTACTGAGGCTACCACCAGCAGTGAGACCACTACGGCTACCACCACAGAAACCACCACCGAGACCACTACTGAGACCACCACCGCCACTACTACCGAGACAACCACCGAGACCACCACTGCCACTACCACCGAGACAACCACCACCGAGACCACCACGACTGCAGCAGAGGCTGAGAAGCGTCGTCGTCGATACGCTACCATGTACTAAGATGGGAACATTTCTCTGGTCAGGTTTTGTTAATCACGAAACCGGTGTCCCGTTTCGTATAAATTTGTCTTTGGTGGATTGATAAGCCACTAATAAATAATATATATCTGTTAATTTGTTTATGTCTACTCTTTGATATTTGAAGAGCAGGCGTATATCTAGAACTTATAATAATAAAATAGCTAATGCAATCATCAAGAAGCCATCCCATATGACACTGCTTTCGCTCCGATCTTCTTTTGCCGTAAATAATTTGGTGCGTTCATAAATTACATCCTGGTACAAGTGGTATTTGGGTCATCCTTGTAAAAACGTGTGTTGCATATGGTGACACAAGGATTTCCATATTGAGCCGAAAAAGCATTTTCAGTATCCATGCCTCAATTGGCCACAAATTCCAGCCCACCAGCCACCCTGAAGATGTATCGGGATATATACAGTATCATGTGGCGTAACCGTGTCAATGACGTCCTCAATACTTCAGCTAAACCAAACCGCTGACCCTAGGTAATACTAAATAGAACGGAATTTGTATTCACCATGCCGCAACGCAACAATCCAGAGACTACTGCGGTTCTGCATTCTGCGACTCAGCGTACTGCAACCTGGCTGTATTTACCGTCTCACCCTGTCCTCCCGTCGGATTTCCATAGTACATAACAGGCGGCCTCGATTTGAGATACGTTTGCAACCTAGGCGACGTTACCGGTCCCAACCTCGACACTACGTCGTTCGTCGGCGGCAGACTCGACAGATCAACTTCATCATAAACTTCCTTGCTCAGGCCGATCTCCTCATCACTCTCGTCGAGGATATCCTCCACCTCCACATCGTCGCTTTGAAGACTGACGGGGACAGCCGAAGGATTCCGGTTCTGCGTCGGCCCGAAATTGAATACCATTGGGGTCGTCGTCATGTCCATACCGGTGTTGGCGTCGACTTCGGTGTTTCTATTCACATTAAGTCTGTGCATCCCACCCCAGCGAGCCAACACTGGCGGTTTGCGGACACCCATATTTGGCTCTCTTTCTTGTATCTCGAGAAGATCTTTCCACTGGACGTTTCCGACCTTCTCTGGGCGGAAGGGCGATTTGCCGCTCTTTCTGTCCTGGGGCGATAGGTACCGTGCTTGCTTGCGGTAAATGCTTCGTGGAGTGTTGTTTTGCGAGCCCGTGCCGCCTAAAACTGAGAGGTTGCTGGTGTTTGATAGTTCCATCTCTCGGGATTCAGATGGGCTGTTGTTCGAGGAGACTTCTGGGGTCCAATTGTTGAGGTTTCCAAGCAGCGGACCCGAATTCTTCAATTGTTCTGGGGTTGCTGGTAGGATGTTGGTATTTGGCGGCTGAAAGACACCGCCTATGTTGGTGTTGGCACGCCCGAGGGGTGTACCACTGGTAGGTGTGCCAGATGGATCAGGCGGCGGAGGCGCGACGACCGCTACGGCGGCCGATAATATGGCGGCGATCCTCAGCAGAGACATGACTGCTGGACTGGCTATCCGATCGTTGGAGGCAATAGAGATGTCATTGCCCGTAAATTTACGTAGATACACAGCTCAAGGAAATCGATATTCTATAGGACGCGTGCAACTATCAATTCTCTCGTTGTGGAGGGTTCAAGAGATTCTTTGAGAAGATATCCGACGAGTGCATTCACGCGATGCGTGCAGCGCACGACATAAAGTATAAAGCTGTATAGGGCATGATCTTTCTAATCCGCTGTAGTCAACTGCGCACGCGAAACGCAAATATCCTGGTCTCATAAATAAGCCCCGGTCGTTCTAATGCGTTGACAGTTGGGAATTGTGGAAGAATACGCTCAAGTAGAATCCGAAACCCATGGGATAAATTATCCTCAAAATCTTTGTCACGTAATCGCAGGTCTATATAGCTATAATCAGAAACTTCAAGCGATTTGAGATATTAATATAATATGACAAATGAAGCTATCTAGTCGTTCCAGACGTCTCTCATCAACCCAAACGCAGTTTCATTCTAGCTCAACTGGAAAACAGCGGCCCAAGGACCCAAGCACAAAACTCCCTATATCAAATTCAATATACAACCATCTACTTCCTAGCACGAGCCTGCACAGCCCTCTTCATCTGAACAACCATCTCCGACTTCCTCCTCAGCGTCTTCGTCTTCGCCATACCACGTGCCTTAATCTTAGGAGCAGCGCCGGCAAGTTTGGCGTTGGAAAAGTCCCGGCAGCTGTTAACCTTGGGATCCCAGATACCGTTATTGCATTGTGGAGCGGGGATAGCCGCCGCTAGGATCTGCTGCGCAAAGGCAAAGAAGATGAGGGCGAAGGTTATGAAAATGTTGTCGAAGGGTTTTAGTTGCATTTTGCTGATGAATTTAATACCTCTCTGGAGTAGCGCGATAACGCTAAGTTGACGGTATTATATTAGTCACATGTAAAGCATACTTAACAGTTAACTTACCCGTGCAGTAGATCTAATAATAGGTACTTCCGAGGCGACTTACTTTGGTTGAAATAGCTTACATATAAGATAATATCATTTACATATAAGATAATATCAATTGTGGGAAAATGTGGTTCTGTGGTGCTGACAAGTTCGTGGTTACCGACCTCGTGGTAGCCATATGGCTTTATATCTCCTTTTACAGAAACACTGGGTATCGAGCTTCGTCGGTTTCATAAGGCTGAAGTTAAAACCCGCTCTTATCAGAGCACAGTCCAGCCGCCTCCATGTGCATCAACTTAATTAAGAAATGTGCTCAAACTTTGAGTTTGGAAAGCTGCGCAGATTTGAGCTGAAGTTGTGGATGCCCGCGATAATCGTAGCTATATTGGCAGCAGCTTAGCAAGGTATATGCGCCTGGCCTCGCAAGCTAGACTGCACCACAGTGGACAATCGGTCAAACGCTCTTCGTGGCTGCTGTCACCAAGCTTAGTAGAAACAGCTAGATCATCGCACAAGGTAGCTATTGAAAAGTACATGCGCAGGCAGTACATAAACAGTATTAAAACTTAAAATGAAAAGGTAAGCTGCGTAAAGCGACGAGGCACTTTTCGAGATCAGGGTACGCCTTGCCCAGGTAATTTTTGCGGGGAAAAAGACAAGAAAATACGACAAAAGAACACCATTCCACCGCGAGCTCCAGACGCACTATATTACACTACCTCAAGATCAATCATAAATCAACACCAACATCATTATATAAATCAATGCTTAAAACGTCGACAAACTCGAAGGATTTCCACCGCTGTCCAGATATGCGTTTCCTATTTCCTGGAAGCCCGGATTTCCGAAAAGATTGTCGTCGAAAAGCGCGTTCGTCATCATCTGATCCCAACTCGACTATTGCGTGGGAGACACCAATTAGCATATCGCAACGAGTAGAAGAAGAATGTGCTCCACATACAATATAACTTACCCAATCGATATCCGGAGTCCACCCTTCCTGCTTCATCTGGCGTCCAGAAGTAGGCAGCGGAATGGTGTTCCCATCGCTGCTGGTCATGGTAATTGTACCTGGGTTGTCTACGTTCCAAGTTCGTGTAGCGCACGCTTTCTCGTATAAACCCCGACATAGCTTCCAGTCCATTGTGTGCGTTGTGCCTTTCGCCCAGGCTAGCTCGGGAGAGCTGCTGAGGGCAAACATCTCGTCGAGACATGCCCAGGCACGCTCTTTGTATTTACTGTCAGGATTTGCTATGAGTTCGGAGAGGATTATGGCGGCAGCGTGGTATTGTGTATACGAGCTGAAGAACCAGACGAACGGACCCACTCCTGGGTCGGTTTCCATTGAATTGGACATTTCGACCACCGCGAAGGCAGCATGGATAGCACTGGATTGGGAATGTCAGCAAACGACTTGGGATGTATTGTAGGTCTGCTGCGAAGATAGCTTACTGGTCTCGAACATTTGGTGGCAAAAGAGCTCGATGTTTCGGCTTGCTGACGGGATAGTAGAGGACGAGGATAGCCTTGTGAACGAGAAGGATAGCTGTTTTCTTGGCCAGCCTCTCCTTCGGGGCCTCGTTGTTGAATTTCGGGAGCCATTCTGATTCCAATTTCTTTCCCCAAATCTGCATCTCTCGTATGAGATTGTGGAATTCATCCTTCTTGATCTTGCGTAGACTGCTCGTGACTTTCAGACTGGAAAGGTAATATTTTCCGGCTAGACATCGGAATAGAAAGTGAGACATCTCCGTATAGCCTTCATAGTCTTGGGGGAGCGGCTGGCCATCGATAATAACATCGTCTGGGATATTCCGTGGCAACCGGACATCGTAACTTTCTTCACTCAATGCTGGAACTGCAGTTGCAGGCCCAATCGCGTAAATTTCGAGCTGGAAGATGTAGTACCATAGCCTCCGTCGAACCTCGCCTTCGACAGTGCCGATATTGGGAAAGATCGACGGCTCACGATGGAGGCCCATGGATCTTGCCAGACGGAAAGCAACGGCTACTAAGGTCCATGTAGCATTGCATTGCGACTGGCCGGAACCTTGCAGCAGCATTGACTGGCGATGTCATAGTATTAGGACTGACACTAGAAATGTGGATGTAATGCATGTACTCACGATAAGCAATGTAAGCGCCTGCAGTGAAGCGAGCTCCTCTGACTCCATGAACCGTGCATTTACGAGCGCATGCTGAGTTGCATCTTTATATATCCTTAGTTGTTCGGTGCGCTCCATACCACAGACCCTCAGCACCATGGGCGGGTCCATGCTGGCGACACTAGCGTGAAATACCGAGAACATCAAAGCTACGAAAGATTTGACGTTCTCGGAAGGCATTTGGCCCATCCAGAAAGCCTCGTAGTTACGGTCAAAAGACGGTTGATGCAGTATATGCACCAGTGGACTGACTCGTTCACGGTATGTGTGCAACAGGAGATCCGAGTGGGCTTTCGTAGGAAGATAGGACGTCAGGTTATTCGTGTTCATAAACGAGATGGCTGATGGGAACATCATGCTCGACGCCCATGCAGTTCCCTGGGTAGGGTCCGCAGGTTCATGGAGCGTATCATCAGTATTAATCGCCTGCTTGATGTCGTCGATCTATTCAATGCCGAGCGTTGTCAGCGAATTGCTATCAAAAATATATAGTTTGGTAGTCACAATCACGGGGCTACCTACTTCGGTTTCGACAGCTGAGATCCACGACAGTGGACCGATGTATCTCGTCTTCCCGCCATCTCGGACCTTGAGCTGCGAATCCGCGACAGGCAAATCATCTTGCATCCCCGGATGTCCAAAATTTTGACCGCTCGGTTCAGGGGAGCCCATCGCAAGATTGACAGCCACGTTTCCCGATTTGAGCTGCTCCACGCTAGCGGCTAAAAGACCTTCGAGCCGCGTAATACGCTGCTGAAGGTCGACTCTGGACTTAGTTCCGCCATGGCCATGGCCGTGGTGGCCATGAGTGTGACCGTGAGTGTGACCGTGGTGAGTTTTCCCAGGACCCGCAGCCGGGGAGATCCCGTGCAGGACATGCGCGTGCCCGTGCTTCGTTACACCGGCGCCGGTAGACATCGACCGCGGGACGGGATGACTGCTGGAGGTACTGTTGGCGGCAGAGCTTGGAGTACTGCCGCCAGCACTGGCGCTGCCAGTAGCAACCTGAGCATGCGCGGCGACAGCACCCGGAGCGGACTTGTCATACTTGCATTCTCGGCCGGACTTGCTGCACGGGCCACAGAGGGGATAGATCTTATCGCACTTGACTTTCCTATTCCGACAGGTCAGGCATGCAGTGATCGGACGAGCCTTCGACGACGTGGTGCTGGCATTTGGGTTTCCAGCGCCAGGCGAGTCGGATTCCGACCCTCGCGGCGTCGCATGGTCTGAGAGGTAGGAGTCCACCGAGGACATGGACAGAAGCGGTAAGCAGCCAGGGCACCAACCAAGGAGCTATATTATCCGGCTGTTATACATGTACCTTCATGTAATGTACGTCAGGCAAGCGCGGAATGTCCCACAATCTCGTGAGCTGGGGGATAAGCGGGCGTGCATGCCCCTCTCGTACGGAACGATGGCGGGCGGCGGATTCGTACGAGAGAGAGAGCAGGACAAAGTCAGTCGATGTGGAGGGGCGAGGTCGATTCGAGGGGGATATAAATTTGGCGGTTGATTAGCCCGCTTATTCTTCCTTTTTAAAAGGAAAGAGCACAGCTAGTGCAGGTTAGCATTCAAGCCTGGCTGCAAGATTGGGCTGAGGCAGCAGCGCTGGCGTGAGCATCACTGCCGAATAGCCGGCGCCCGTCTCCACTTGGCGGTGAGGTTTGGGCCGAAAACGGGCGTGTTGCTGCTGCGTGCGTGTGGGCGTTGGTGTGTTGTAAAGTTTGCACGAAGGTTGTCGAAAAGGGTGTTTGCCCGTTTGCCAGCTGCGCCACATGCGGGACCTCTGTGGCTTGTGAAGTACAAGTGGCGTCAGGCCTCTCCAACAACGACGCCGCCGCCGGAACGCGCTGACGACGACAAGCTTCGTTGTCCACCACCACCATTGCATCCGATCTCCATTGCCCGGCCTCGTAGCATCGGAACGACTCTCCCACCGGATTGACCGAATCTCAGCATACCACCTTCCTCCATCTCCGCTATCGAATCTGCACTTGGTCACGATGGGCGGCTTCGACTTCTCCAACCACACGCGTAATGCCGCCCTCATGGCAGCTGGCATGCCAGCTCCAAAGGTACCCACACAGCCCACCTGGCATCGATACCGCGTGGAGACCAGCTGCAGTCAGCTAACACACAGCTCATCCCTAGGCAACAAGCACGGGTACAACCATCGTTGGATGTCTGTTCGACGGCGGCGTCGTTGTACGTCCCCGCATTCCCCGCTACAGTACTCCCAGGGCCTGCTCTCATATCTAACCGACCATCCCACCATCCTAGATTGCAGCAGATACCCGTGCCACCTCCGGCTCCATAGTCGCCGACAAGAACTGCGAGAAGCTCCACTACATCTCCCCTCAGATCTGGTGCGCAGGTGCTGGAACAGCTGCAGACACCGAGTTCACCACCGCCATCGTCTCTTCCAATCTCGAGCTCCACGCTCTCTCCACCGGCCGGAAACCACGCGTCGTAACATGCATGACGATGCTGAAGCAGCATCTCTTCAAATACCAGGGCCACATCGGCGCCTACCTTGTTGTAGCGGGATGCGATCCCACCGGCTCGCATCTCTACACCGTCCACGCTCACGGATCAACCGATAGACTACCATATGTAACTATGGGGTCCGGTAGCTTGGCTGCTATGTCTGTATTTGAAACGCAGTGGAAGAAGGGTCTAGACCGAGAAGCCGCTGTCAAGTTGTGCTCCGAAGCGATCTTGTCCGGTATCTTCAACGATCTGGGCTCCGGTTCGAACGTCGATGTGTGTGTTATTACACCGGACAAGGCTACGTTGATGAGAAATTATATAACTCCGAATGTTCGTGCGCCAAAGGAGCTGCAGTACAAGTTTGAGAAGGGAACGACAGCGGTACTGCAGGAAAAGCTGATCTCGAAGGACGAGCTGAGGAGATATATCACGGTGACGGAACTTGATGCTCAGGGAGATAGCTCCCTGACTACAGATGTCATGCAAGTCGATGCCTAAGCTTTATGGGAAACAGTCAGCGATTGGACGGCGACATCTAGATTTCTGTATCATTATACAAACCTAGCAAGCGAATATACATGCTTGAGCGCCATGCTACCACTAGTGCCCGATCCGGGGCCTTCTAAGCACTCAAATATATCACCCCTGGTGCCTGTAACTGTCGCAGCAGACTCCATACCACGCATTCAGCAGCAAACCCGCTGCGGTGATACCAAAATACCACACTCAACACATCGACATCTGCCTCGTCTCTTCTCCAAATTGGTCGTTTTTCCCAAATAATTTAAGCCCTCAAAACAAACGGCCTCAGGACAGATATCTCAATTATCGTACCGCTTCAGGAATGAGAAGAGGTACACGTGTAATTAGTTCTAGGTGCCTGAAGGGTATGGTGGTAGAGCGGCAATTGGCCAGTTGGGCCCAGAAATATCCACGTTACAGCCTCATTCCGCTCCTCAGGCACGACCACGTTTCAACCATCTACCTACGCCTTACCACAACGTGCCTGCATAAAGCCAGCTAAGCATCTTTGGATATATACGCCAAGCATGGGTTTCTCAAAACCTCAATCGCCTATCAGAGGCATCGTGCTAATAGCGACGGTCCTATCAGCAGTTCATTTAGCAACTGCTGCACCCACAATTGAAGTCGGGACATCTGTCAGCAGCGCGCCGAACCCTCTCCCAAATCTTGGCCCAGGCAATAACAAAACATATATCGACCCAGAGGCTCTTTTGCCAGTGGGACTCACTGAGAATGAGATCAAGAAACGCGGACTGGACGCTTCTAAACAACATGCAGCCTCTACGAGTCTGAACGCCCAGCTCGAGAACGAGGTTAAGAGCGACAATGTTCTTTCAAAGCGTCAAACGGGGTTCGATTTGGATTTCACTCGACCAAGAAGTAATTCTGCACCCGCCAGGATCGGATTGGATCCTCCCAACCTGCAGGACGAGCAAAACGCCATTGCGGATGCCGCAAATAATTTCGTCAATGTAGCGGAACAGGCGATTCAAAATGCCGCCAACGAGCAGCAACAGGGATTCAATAATCCAAACTTCGCACCGTCCCCCGTTCAGGGTTTCAATGGAGCTTTCAGCCCCATTGCATCTTTCGCCCCAGCATTGGCTACGCCATGGTCGCCCCCAGCGGCGTCACTACAGGCAGTTGCTAATACAGCCTTCCAACAACCTGCTGCTGTTATTGACCCTGCGGGTTTCCAGGTTCTGGACGGCACATTGTCCGGCCCATTGGAAAATAACGCTCAGCAACCTGCAAGCATTTTAGAGGGTCTAGGACCTGCTAATAACCCGCTGGATGAAACCGTTGTCCTCGATGGAACACTACAAGGTCCTCTCCAGGGCAATGCTCAGCAACCAGCAGCTGTAATACCGCTGGAAACGCAACTGGATACTTCGAATCCTATCTCGGACTTCCAAGTGCTCGATGGAACACTATCTGGCCCTCTACAAGACAACGCTCAACAGCCGGAAAATATACTTGCCGGTCTGGATAATTTCGCTAATCCTGCTCTAGACGATTCGACAGTAATACTGGATGGGACTTTATCTGGTCCATTGCAAGGAGGCGCTCAGCAACCGGAGGCGGTGGTACCGGGCCTGGATTTGACAGGAGCCCCGAATATTCCTCCGCCGGCCGATTTCAGTGTTCTCGACGGGACCTTGGATAACCTGTTGGAAGGAGATGCTCAACAGCCAGAGAGTATACTTGGGGGACTGGACATATCGAGTATCCCCAATAATCCACCACCAGCTGACTTCAGCGTCCTCGACGGAACTTTACAAGGTCCATTGGAAGGAAACGCCCAGCAGCCAGTATCCACCATTCCATCTCTCGACGATTCTGGCTTGTTCGGCTTCGAAGTCCTGGATGGAACCAGGCAACCACTGCAGAATGGTGCCCTACAGCCAGCAGCCGTCATACCCACCGAGGACGAAGTTATCAACCAGCTCAGCCAGTCACTTCCAGGGCAGATCATCCAGAACGCCGACAACGGCGCTCTTCCCGCCATCGTCAATGCTCCCGATCTCTGGCAGCAGGTCCTCAACACTCCCAACGTCCAAGAGCTCCTCCAGAACAATAACCCCACCGATCTCCAACCGTTCCTCCAGCCGGAAACCCGATTGGCGATAGAGCAAGATCCTAATTCTGCCAGTAGCTTCCTACCCGGCCTCACAAACGCCACGCCAGACCAAATCTCCGACTTTGCCAACTTTGTCGACGCCCTCCCACCTACCCAACAAACCAACCTCGTCACCAACGGCCCCGCAATCGCAGACCTGATCCAAACCCAGCCAGCCGAGCTCTCCGACGTCCTCAACCAAGTCGCCAACCTCGAAACCCCGCAGCCCTTCCTCTCATCCCTCAACGACAACATCCCGGCCGCATTCCCAGACCCAACAGTCTTCAACGACGGCACAACCTTCACCCCGAACGGCTTTGAGCAGAATGCCATCGGACCAGACGCCCTCCCACCCTTCGCCTTCCCCGACCCTCAAGCCTTCTCCGGCACCGGCGGCGAATTCATCCCCAACGGCTTCGCAGGTTCCCCCACAGGTGCAGACGCATTCTCACCATTTTCACCAAACGCCCAGTCGGTAAACTACTCCCCCGGTGAGCCGGGCGTCCCCACCAACCTGCTGCTTCAAAACGGCGGGGTCCTCCACTTCAACTGCGTACCCGTCTACACCGGCTCAAACGGCGTCAAATACCCCGCCGCAGAAGTCCAAGCACAGGCCCTCAACTCGCTGAACCTCGCCTCCTTCGGTGCGATGGGCAATGCACCCCCGCCGCCGGACCCGAACTTCATCAACGACGTAATCTCGCAGGACGACGACAGCAACATTGTCACTGCGTCACAGATCGACGGGAATACAGTTTTGGTGAATACAGACCAGCAGAACGATGCTGAGGAGGTGTACAAGCAGCTTCAAGACGGCTGGATGATGAAGGCGGAGGATACAGATGGCGTTAGCGGATTCGACCGGGAGACGTTGTCGAACGGTGGTGTTAACTTTATCATCGATAATCCGGACGGGATACCAACGGATAGCATCCTCGGAGCGAATACCGTTGGTGGCGCCCTGGATGCATCGTTAGGATCGGACGCGAGGATTTTCGTAGAGAGTGCGCAGTAGTGTGAGCCTTTTCAGTCGCTGCTGTTATGCATCGATTTCATCGATAATTTGGGTTGCGTATACGTTGGCGTTTACCAAATCCTCTTGAGTATATCTATCTGATTTATATATGTAAAAAAAAATCGTATTTAGCAACTTGTCTTGAAGTTTCGACTCTTATTACTAGAGTTATCATGATTTTTTCTATCCATAACCCGCCCTATATATCTATGACGGACGTAGCAGCAAAACACCTATGGCAAAGCTGCAAGAACGCACAAGCTAGGCAGGTACCAATTACGCTACAGCCCAAATATGCCACCAAACCATCATTATAAACCCATGAAAACGTCACGCGTCACTAAAAGAAAGGTGGAAACGAGAAAAACGAGAGAGGAAAGAATGAAAGAAAGAAAGAGAGTAGCACACCCGTGACGTCTCGGCTACATATCACAGCACAATGTCGTACTGTTTACTTCCTCATCTTCCACCCAGCCGGAGTCTTATCGACCCTGCCGTTCTCCTCAATCTTCATCATGAACTGATCCAACTCGGCCGCGTCAAACTGGAGCCCTCCCATCGGGATAAGGAATAAACTAAGAGTATTAAATATTCGATCCGTAGTCATGGGCCCCTGGTTCGTCAACATGCCAGAGATGTAGTTCCACGCCATCATAAACTTGGGATTCGTAACCGGATCCTCCTCATCTGCGTCTGGCTTCGCAGGTGTCGGCTCTTCCTTTCTCGTGCCGGCTTCTTCGCCATCTGTGTCCGTTGAGGACTCGGAGACGAAGCTGAGCGCACGCCGCCGCCGGGGTGTCATGTAGGTGCTTTGTTGCTCGTCTCGTTTCATCGGTGTTGTGTGCGGCGTGGTGCGACGCGACGCGGGGATGTCGTTCCGTGGGAGCGTCTCCATTACGTAGTAGATGTTGCGGTCGAGGGGGTACTCGGTGAGGATGTTTCGCTCGATCCAGTAGTCGAGAGATTTGCGGAGCAGCTCAGCGTTCATTGAGAGCTTTTCGGTGAGCTGGTCCTTCGACCAGGCGTTGCCTACTTGGCCGCCGTTGAGTTCCTTGGGGATATCGGCAGGTGGCCGGTCCGGTGGTTCCCCGAATGTGTGTATCAGAGTTGCTGCGTACGTGGGTACCTGTTTGTATCGGTATGCTCTGTCGCTGAGCTCTAGTTCTACTACGGCAAATCCCTCTTCGTTCAACCAGTTCAGTTTTCGCGACTTCTTGTACGTTTCAAACTCGTGGTTGAAAAGCTCCACAGTATCAGCAATGTTGGGCGGTAACTTAAAATCGCCCTCAGAGATCATGTGCTGGGGCCAGAAAAGACGGCTGATAACTTTGAGGTGAATTTCAGTCAAGTCGTCAAGGATTCCGTTCGAAGCCAGGGTCCTGGCAATCTGCTTGCTGTAGGTCGTATCGCGCAGGTGCGCGTCGGTCTTTCTTGACTCGCTAAGGTCTTTGAGCATGACTGCTGCATTCTGCATTTCGTTTTCGCCGAACCTGACTTTGAGCAATTCGATAGTTGCCTTCTCTCTTAAAAATTCAGAAGTCGGCTGGAGAAGCAACCTCTTGCCAAGCTGATTTTGGAACTCGTTGATAAACTTTGTGCTCTCGAGCATGGTGAAAAGGTGTGAGATAATATCCGTGCCCTTGTCCCTGCGATACTCGGGTCCCGCATCAGATGGGTCTGGCTGCCATTCCATATCGTCAAAGTCAAGGTCTTCTAAACTTGCGGCAGCCGCGGCACCCAAGGTTTCATTCTTTTTATCCGCCCCCATTTGTGCACAAGCTTGGAGCTCAGTGCTTATTTCCTTCAGGATGTCCTCTTCGTCTTCCTCGTCTACTTCCGCATCGATCACTTTGCGTCGTCGGATGTGTTCTTTGAAAGTCGAAGCACTATCCATAGAATCCGACTTTTCCGCGGAAATCGCCGAGTTGTCGTTTCGCTCATCGGCTTCCTCTTCATCGTATTCATAGCAAAGAATTCCCTTGACGATTTCAACGACGGTATCCTCCCGTGTAGCAAGATATCGGCGCACCCTGGCACCGACTCTATCCAGGAGGACACCCTTCGCGTCCAGAATCTGAAAGCACTTGATCATGTTGATGTAGGCACGCAGGATATTAACCGTGCTCGCCCCCTGATGCAAGAGCCGTCTATGAAGCGTATACGCAAATGTGCTTGTCAGAACCAGCCGGGCTATGGGCGTATTAAGCGTAGGTATAAGGTCCATGATGCCGGGCATGGAAGCTGGGAAGTCAACAATGATGTCAAACATTTCTTTGATTCGTACGCGTGCCAGTCGATGCGCAAGACGGCTGAGTAGAGGGGGTAGCTCGTCGTCTGGATCACCGGGATGAATAATTTTCATGATCGATCGGACAAGAGGCGATAGCGAACCGTCTAGCCACTCTTTCATAATCTCCGCCGAAGCAGCTGAGGCCGAGAGTTTCGCCATACTAGTATCGCCATCCGCATCTGCCACATCGAGATCCGAGTCCGTATATCTGCCGCAGAACCGATGAGAGACCCATTCACCAGCGACTCGATCGATGACTACGGCAAACTCGCGTTCGCCGACGCCATTGGCCATCAGCCCTATAGCATTGAGGCTTTCCACGAGTTTGAAGACAGCGTTGCGAGCTTCTTCACGACGACGGTTTGCTTCTTCCTGGTCTACGGCGGCTTTTTCATCGTCTTCCAGTTCAAGGTCGACGTCCGTGCTATGGACAGTCTCGTCTGCTCCCGGAATATGCGGCGATGTGAATAGCCCGACATCTGTGACAGCAGAATGAGAGCTCGGCAGCGACAGTATGATAGTGAAGTAGGCGTAAAAGGTCTTTCGCAGCAGCGACGGGAAACTTGACGGCAGACAGTATGCGATTATCGATGCGAGGGACCTGTGGAATGGCTCAACGGAGGCAATGGGATCAACCTTGGCGATGTACGGCAGGAGGTAGGTAGAGTAGACGGAGTAGTAGATCTTGCAGGTGACACGTAATTGCGAGATGATGTCGCTGAGCTGGTGTTCCGGCCGGACCTTTGTTGCGATGTCCCTCTGCAAGATTGACACGGTTAGTGAAAGCTGTCAAAATCGTATTTTTAGAACGGTTCCTGCAAGTACTTCGGCCTCATCCAGCATTGGTCGGATATATTCGAGGAAATGCCGGCGAACTTCGCACGTGTACCACTCTACCAGGTTTTCGCCGGGAACCGCGTTCGCGCCAGAAGTCATGAGATAAGCAATGGCCTCCCGCGTTTCCGACCTGCATAGATCCGCTTTCCTTCGCAGATAAATGCCATCTTTCTGGACACCGAGCACGGTGCTTTCCTCTTCAGATACGTCGAAGGGTGAGTCTGGGAAGGACAGAAAGCTCGTAGCGAGATGCCACGCCCGACTGTGAGTGACGAACGCTTCGCCCTCAGCGTTGGAGAATGCCTGGCCGTGGGGGAAGGGCGAGGCTTGGGCGCTTGGGGGATATAGCGGGGTGTTCTCGTTGAAGGACCCTACAGGCGTGACGACCGGAGTGGGCAGGGAGGCCGATGCCGCTGGCGGGAAGATGCCATGGAAGATGCGGCGCTTCTTGACCTGCCGATGAGGCTCCTGGGGAATGTGGAAGCCTGACAATAACATGGCGAATGGTGGACAGGTCGGGAAGCGTGCTTAGTGCATGGTCGCCAGAGCCGTCTGGGATGTCGCTACCGTGGCATCGGGAAGAGGCTATGATGGTCGATTGACGATGGACGTGCTTTGGAGGCGTCCAATTGTTGGCTGGCTGGCCGGCCGGTGTTGACGTTTATCGCCGTCCCCGCCAAAACAACACGTCGGTACCACCGAGCTGGATCTCGACACCATCATCAACATCATCACCACCCCCGGCACCCTCGCTCAGCTGCAGCACGTCAGAACGTCAAAGCTGGACGACAAGAGGCGCCAATTTCGTCATGGCAGAGCTTAACTCGAGCCTCTTTTGCACGGCGGAAGAAAGAAATTTTCGAGAAGCATGCGCCTGCCACTCGGCTAGCGGTTCTGCGGGCAGCACGGCTCGATCTGACAGACTGGACCATGGACATGCCTCAGCCACCGCAAAAGATAAGCCCAGCAGCATATCAGCAACCGTCGGAGGCTGGCGCTCGTCATCGGAGCTACCTTTTGATCGCGCAGGAGGCTGATCGCCCATATTTTTAGCAGCTCCAGCAGCTCCGAAAAAATTTCGATCCCACACCGGTGGAACTTGGGAAAAAAGTCGGGTGATGTCTGGTGGATGCAATATGCACGGTTTGCCAGCAAAGTGGAGAGCTGGCTGGCAAACTCGCATGCAAAAGTACCGAATGGCGCAGGATACTTTGGCTCCGCCGACGTCGGGTATGCATCGAGAAGTAGCCAGAATTCCAAGTTACTTTCGGCAGTAAACCCGGATCCTTGCGACCAGCATGCAGCTTTGTCCTTGCACAGCTCCGAACGTCATGCCCTCTATGCGAAGCTAGCATTCTTGCAGGAGGATCTATCTGGCAAGGCGAGCGTAAGCTCGCCTCGGTATATATGAGCAAGGCGGGAAGCTCTCCAGCGACCTTTTGCTGCCACCGGCTCACCAGCATCCACGCCTACCGCCATCGTGACTATCTCTCAACCCAGAGAAGTTCCCAGTCTCCGCAGACGATGAGATTTCCATCTTCTGCTTGAGCGCCGACTTGCTCGATATCATATCCTCAAGACTTTTCCAACTTGTCTTGCGAAATACAGTTGCTCGGATCATCCAGCTTGGCTTCAGCGACAAACATGTGTCGGGTTCACGTGTACCGAGCTTCCTGCGGCCATCTCGCCCCGCTCGAGACAGCCTCCTCGGAAAGAGGATCAACCATCTACTGCGAGAAAAATCCTCCTTGCAAAAAGCCAACCTACGAGGTCGCCAGTTTGCTCAGCAGGTGTGCAGAATGTCACGCCAAAGCCGCCGCAGTATCAGCTATCCCCAACATGCATCGGGTCGACGTCTCGAAGTTCAAAAATCTCCGCAAATCCAAAGTCATCCAAACAACCCTCCCTCCCAAGAAGTGCTCCGACACCCTCGACGAACAACCACACTTCAATCTGGGGACAAAGTTCTGGCGCAAACTTAGAGGAGAAAAAACCGGTTCTGTCCGGTCGAGAAGTCGTCAGTCGATCCAGAGCTCCCAGTTTCGGAGATACGACAATGCCTCCAGCCTTGGCTTCTACGACAACGCGTGGGCAGGCTGCCAGAATGGCTTCTACGATCTTATCTAAAATAGCCGATAGGGCTTGTTTACCTGTTTATCTTTTTCATGCATGGCTTCTCATGTGACTTTTACGACTTTTTATCCGATGGTTGGGCTTTCTTTTGTTTTTCCGGCGTATAAAGGAGGGATGATACAGGAGAGGCACCTCACGGCCCAACTTACATTATTGACATTCGGAATGATGCTATGATACCCAAGGGAGTTATTTTTCGGTTCATTTTTTTACATTTTCTTTCCTCCACTTCATATTTCGGTGGAGTTTTTGGTACAATTCTTCAGCCACCGTTTTAAATTTTTACCACATACATGTTTATAATTCTTGTTACATACGCAAACGCTCAAGTAACCAGTACATAGACAGCGCAAATTCAACGCCGCTTAATTCTCCCTACATGTTCCATCGAAGAGTCTCTCCAACCTCCATCGCACCCCCGAGTGAGGTGATCCACTTCCATCTTCTAGACCGCTTCCATCCAATCAATCCTGCCTCGTCGCTCATAGCCCACAGGAAGCTCTGGGTAAACCACTGTTCGATCAGATAGAGCGTAGCAACACTCATCAATATCATCCCGGGAACGATACCGAGAATGTAGTAATTGATGATGTCGAAGTACTTACTATAGAACGCTCCGTCGTTCAAGATGATCAGGCCACCACCAGGCCCACCTCGATTGACAACCTGGCCGGCACAGAAGTTGAAGAGTCCTGCCGCCATCGCTATGACCAACAGGCACAGCGTAAGCGTGTTGATGATTTCCAGGCAAATGAGGACCACGTGTGCCACGTGGCGAAACCGCACACTCTTGCAGAAGTTGTAGACAGCACCATGCTTGACCTGGTCGTTTGTTGTCATGAATGGATGCCGCACAATCTTGAACAGGATAATGTCGATAAGGAAGATGACAACGGCGATGCAGAGACACGTAAGATACGCCGCAGACCTCCAGGCGAAGCCAACGGGTGGTGTGAAATACGCCAGGATGAAAGATCCGGAGCTGATTCCACAGACGATAACGAAAGCCGATAAAAGCGGTTCAATGATCCTCCAGTGTGCAAGCTCGATTCTCCGCGTCGGCGGAGGTGCGTTTTTGCGCATAACGTCCCAGTCGACGACGGCGTCCGCCTCTCTTCCCACGAGTAACTCGTCTTCAATCCGCGACATGATGGTTTGACCGATACCATAGTGCCATCTTCCGCGTCCTTGGCCCTTCCCTTCTCCTAAAATTTCGATGAAGTCGCCATTCTTGTGACATGCTGATATCAGTCTGTTGAATCGCTCCGCAAATTCAGGTTTGTTATCGTGGTCGTTGTCAACCACGGCTGCGAGGTACAGAACGGGTAGCCAGCCGACTAGCAGCCCGAGTCCAACGTTGAAAGCCGTTGCGCGTTCATTGTCTCCGATATCGAACGCTTTCTTGATAGCAACAGCCATGGCGAAGAAGAAGCCGCCAAGACCTAGGAAGATGGGGATGATGCCTCGTTTCCGTCTATCCCTCAGTGAATACGCTATCTCTTTTCGCTCCTGCAATAGATCGACACCGTTGACGACCTCGTGGCTGAACAACGCTCTTTCAACCGCTAAAACCAGCTCTTCAGGCGTCAATTCCTGCTCCGCTGACTTTAGCAGTTGAAACTGATTCATCACCAGCAGGATATAGCTTGTATCTCGCGCTGCCGAGAATACCCGTAGCTCATCCTCAGCATCTGACTGCTGCCCGATGACCCCGGAGTCGGCCATGCGACGTCGATGGTTGGTAGTTAGATTCGCTAGCTTAGCGCATTTACTCGCAATCCTGACGTCCCACAGGCAGAACGTGAGCGCAGCAATCGGCGAACCAATCCATCTCGCCAGCCAGACGACCGTCACAGAGTTTCTGTTCGACTCCCATGGCATGTTCCCGATCAACCCTATCGCTGGCAAAATCCAGTCAAGTAGTAGATCTAGTGTCGTCTGTGCGTCATTTCGCCAATAGTTGCCGCAGACCTTAAGGCAGCCATTGTAAGTTATCGCAACCAGTTGGACGTCCGCCTCGGGACTGCCGTAGTAATTTGTTATATGTCCCTTATACTGGATCTCGCTGTACAGCGTACGGTTATGTTGAAGAAGTTCTCCGCAGTTCCGATTCCTGTAGTCAATCATGGATGAACTGGTGTCATCCGCATTACTCAACTCTGCCTTGACAAGCTCCCAGAGCACTGAAAGACCGACCAACGCCGGCACGGATAGGAACTAGTCGAGTTAGCAGCCGGCGGTATGTCTCGTCTGCACAAGATAGAACTTACCATGTGTCTGTGGCCTGACATCCTGTCGACTGATGGTGGCAATACATCGGCCTATGGGTCCTTCTATTTCACTGGTACGATGCGTCCTGCATAGCTTGGCAGTAATTTGAAAGCCTTGTCTGGCAAATTTTTGCGGGATGTGTAAGCTTACCATACTTCCAAGCGTGTCGACGCATCCGCACATGAGCAAATAAATGTAAGTACGACGTTTGTGGAATTGAGCACATTTAAGCAAAATGGCATTTGGGTGGTTTACGAGACTACACTTGGGCAGCTCGCGACGGACAAACCAGCGCATGCATACACAGAGGTCAACGCACAGAATACCACACGCTACAATGCGTTGCGGTGCTTGCATTCCTCAGTTTAACTCAATCCGGCGGCGGTGGCTTCATTCAGTCATTTCCCATTCTATCGAATCCCTTCGCTTTCTAAAACGCGCTTGATTATCTTCCACGTGTATTCAGGTACTTTACATACAATCAGTCGTCATCCTTGATAAATTCCGCCGCTCTCTCCGCGACTGCATACACCAAACTCTGGATGTTAGCTCTGACAAGCAGCGGGAAAACACTCGCGTCAACAACCCTCAGCCCCTGAACCCCATATACTCGGAACTTCGCGTCTACAACACCTCCTTTCGCCCTGGGTAGCATGGAGCACGTCCCGGATGGGTGGAATTCGCTCTGCAACGCAGTTTTGATCCATGCTTCCACATTCGCTGGCGTTATCTCATGGTACCCCGGCTGATATTTCCGCCCACCATTCTTGAGCAAGTTGCTCAGAGGGGCCGTCCTAGCGACTTTCTGTACGTGCAGGACAATCTTGGAGAGAATCTCAATGTCAAGAGGATGCGAAAGGTACTTCGGATCGATAATCGGGTATGCAGCAGGATCAGCGGAGGCTATGTGCACTGAACCCCGAGAGAATGGGTGCTCCAGCACTCCTAGGATAGAGAGAAAATTGCCTGTGGGAAGCCCGCTGTTGAACAGTTTCGAAGTATCATTCTGCCAAATCGGGTTGATACCGGCGCCGAGAGTGAGTTCCTGGACGACTGCCTCTTTGAAGATATCCTCGAGTTGAAGAGCATACTGCTCCGCCAGTCCAGGATTCGGGCGTGCTGGAGTTTTGTATCGTGGTAGCTTATAGCCACTTCCAGCAATCTGGGGGAGAGATAAGAGAGCAGAGCTGGCGCCACTGACGGAGATCGGACCCGTTTTCGCGGTAAGGTATTCCTGGAGGGCGGCGTTGAATACAGCTTCGTCTCTAAAGCTATCCAGAGTGAAGATCCCGTCGTTGACTTCAAATCCGAGCGGGACGTAATTATGATCTTGCAGATTCTCGCCGACGTTGGGATTATCCACCACGACTGGGATACCATGTTTTCGAAGGAGATTCGCTTTCCCGATCCCTGAGAGCTCTAGAATCTGGGGTGACCCATACGACCCTGCAGACAGGATGACCTCCTTCGCAGCATGGATCGTAGTCACAACGCCATCTTTGCTGAATTCGACTCCAGTCGCGACATTGACTCCTTGTCGCTTTGTCAACACGATCTTTCTGACCAAAGATCCAGTGAAGACATGAAGGTTGGGCCTGTCTGCATTCGGCTCATAATAATCTGTGGCAGCATAGCTTCTTGTATGGGAGGATAGATCGAGGTTCAATAGGTTCGTATAGCCACCGAGTGCCACTCCGTCTGCCGGATCGCCTTCGACCGCCAGCCCAAGTTTGGCGAATGTGCGCGGCCACGCTTCTGAAATCTCGGTATACCAGTCTGGAAACCCAGCCTTTATCGCACCTGACGCCCCATGGGTCTGAGGAATGACGTATTGAGTCTTCAAGTCAGACTGGACTTTCCAACTCGGTGCCGTGTAGTCTTCTGACTTCTTGAAAAATGGCTTCAACGCATTCCACGACCAACCCTCATTCCCTAGCTTTCCCCAGTTGTCGATATCTTTCCGCGAAGGATGTGTCCAGAACAGAAAATTGATGGCGCTTGAGCCGCCGAGGACCTTGCCACGAGGATGCGCGTATATCTTATTGTCGACGTCCGCCTGTGGGACTGTGTGGAAGTTCCAGTCGTACCTGGGGTTCGAATATAACGCGGTCAGGAGGCCGGGAGCAAGAATGTTGAGGTCATCGACTCGATTCTCGCCCGCCTCAATGACGGCGACTGTGACGGCTGGGTCTTCAGATAACCGGGCTGCGATTGTGAGACCGGCGGTCCCACCACCAGCAATTCTTCGGCGGGGGTCATGGTTAGCGTTTATATTCGTGATGTTGGAGGTCGTGAATCGGATGTGACGTGTTATAGGGGGACCTACATATAGTCGAAAGTGGCTGGTTGAGGTGCAACACAAACCTCTGGAAGCAGCAGAGCCGTCAAGACCCTCGCGCAATAGCCCGCTGGCCTCATATTTAGTTATTTTCGAAAGCTACACTTTCAGTCGATCAAGAGAATACTGTATAGCAAATTATCGAAGTGATTCCAGAAGCATGAAGAGTTAGAGGGATTTTATACTACAGCATCTGGAGCTGTATGTTCTTTCTTGCTCTCGAGAATCCAATACAGCGGAAACATCTTACGCCAAGCTCACGCCAAGCTCGCAATCACGACAACGAGCACTGTTCATTGTTTCTACACGACGCACGCCATGCGCAAATATTGCAAATATCATATGCGCAAAGTGAACGTTTAGGCGCGGTAACCAGCGGTCCGGCAAATCGGAGCGAGTCGCGAATATGGGATTAAGCTTTCGAAGTCGAGAATATGGACTTTAGCGGCGCGGGACAATTAAGCATCCTGATTAATAATCTCGGCGTTGCATGTTATCTCTAAGCTTGCGGGCTGTGCCGGTCCCTAGCACTTCCGAATCGCTGGTGCCACAAAATATTTCAGAGGGAAATCCCTGTCATGCTGACTCCCCTGCGTTGCTTACTCAGGTCTGAATACTCGATTGCATGCAGTGCCAAGCAATATAAGACCCTCGAGCCTCCTGAAGGAATATATCGTAGCCGATAACTTTAGACAGACGTCTGAATTATTTGACAGCATCCGAAGCTTCCGGACTGTGATGGTAGCCTTGAAAGTGGCCAATTATCTCCATCTTCGATACATCTTGATTACACGAGGGAGCATTCGAGTGTTAGATGGACGGTTCCGGCCGCCTGCATTCAAAGTTAGCCCTACTAAGAATCTCTCTAAGATAATTAATATGCGTACAAGCTACAAGAAAGAGCTGGATATGCGAAGGGGACACGTTCCCTTCACTTTGGAGGGTGATTCCGCCCACATAATTGGAATTGTAATACCACCGAACAGCGATAAGCATATGCACCAGTCTACAGGACACTATGACTACATGGTTTGATCTCTTCAGAAGTTGCATGACATCAATATGTGAGTGACTGCAGAGATGATCGAACATGTCCCCATCTTGTCCTTGATTGGATTGCACGGCCATCAACCCATGGCTAAATTGATCAGCCAAATAGCACGTGAGCCCACGTGCCGATGGCTAGAGTAATTAGCTTTGCAGCTCTATCTCTGCTCATTATAAGACTTGTACGGCTCTTAAATCTTCATACGACAGAGACACGATACGACACCCGCCGCCGGCAAACTTTGATCAATATGCTGTGCAAGCGAGGTTACAGTGAGGCCGAAAATTCGCCTGAAATCCGCCGGGCCGCATTCGGTTGCGGTAATGCACAAAAGATTGAAAATGTCGGTATTTTGGCGACGCAGTTGTTTGATTTCTGGGAAGTGTAGTATTATAGCTCCAGCTTTCGTATTCAGACGCCATTTCAACACTTCGAGATACGAAATCTCGAGCTGTCGTGCTATGTTTCAGCCGAAGAGACGCTAACGCGAAGCTACAATGCGTTGAGTGCGTGGTATTTTATCGACGGGGTTTTAACCGAGGCATTGAACAGGCATCGCGACCGAACCGAAAGGTCAGAACTTATGCATGCATATGATACATTCCTGCGCGCTCGTCCGTCGCCATTCTCTCGCTCCTAACATTATATATAGTCATTTTATCGTCGACCGTCGCCTTGTTGTCTCATCGCATCGGTACCATAGCAGAAGCGTCCCTCCATACTTTCATATCCGCTGTTGGACCCCTTTCTTTCTAGAGTCGCCAACATGACCGAACACGGCGCCTTCCAAACCGAGATATACGGCCAGTTCAACCCGCCGCGGTACCCAACGGACCCAACACAATGGGAAGCCCTCGCACGCCGCCTCGTTCCCAACGGCAACTTCATGTACGTCTACGGTTCTGCGACGACTGGCCAGACGTATCGTAACAACCTCAAGGCGTTCAAGTCGCGCAGGATCGTCCCGCGGATGCTGGTGGATGCTACCACAAAGTCAACCGCGGTCGAGATTCTTGGCAAGAAGTATTCGTCGCCGTTGATATGCGCGCCCGTTGGCGTGCAGAGTATCATGCATACTGAAGGCGAGGAGGCGACTGCGAAGGCTTGCGCCAACTTGGGAATACCCTATATTCTTAGTACAGCGTCGACTAGGTCAATCGAGCAGGCTGCTGAAGCATCAGGCGATGGCGAGAGGTGGTATCAACTTTACTGGCCTAGAACGGACGAAATCACTATTAGCTTGCTGGACAGAGCGTGGAAAAGTGGATATACGACACTTGTTGTTACACTTGATACATTTCAGCTTGGTTATAGACCTGCAGATCTAGACAACTGTAAGAATGAGATATTTTGGTCTCGCGATATTCTGGCGAGAACCGTATATGTGTAGGCACGATTTTGACTCTGAGTATCGTCTAGGCTATCTCCCATTCATTTTCGGCGAAGGTATGTACCAGGCATATATATATATATATATATGAATCACAGGTCCATCGGGACGATGGTTTTGACTAGAAAGATGGCTGATTAGATTGCTGCACAGGATGCCAGGTTGGGTTCTCGGATCCTGTTTTCCAACGGTTATATGCAGAAGGGTACTATAACGACCCGAATGTACCGAAACGCGGCCTTCTGGATTTACTCGGCAGAGCCTCGAACCCCTTCCAAGCATGCAAACTTCTATACAATGCTCTCACAATCAAGAAATCGCTAGCCTGGGTGACAGAAATGTCGAACGCAAAATACCGAACCTGGGAAGACCTTCCTTTTCTGAAGAAGTACTGGCCTGGAAAGATTCTGCTGAAAGGAATTCAAAGTGTGGAAGACGCAAAGATGGCTGCCAGCATGACTGGTGTTCTAGACGGTATCATTGTCAGTAACCACGGTGGTAGACAAGTTGACGGCGCGATTGCCAGCCTCGACGCTCTGGAAAATATCATGGCGAGTGACATGGTCAGGAATAGCCACTTGACCATCTTATTTGACAGCGGCATACGCACTGGGAGCGATATCTTGAAAGCTATGGCCCTCGGAGCGAAAGGTGTTTTGATAGGAAGGTATGCGAAAATAGTTCCTCTCCATCCCTATTATATCTTCATGCAAAGCTAAGATCACCGCGACTTTATAGGCCAATGATGTGGGGACTAGCGATGGGCGGCGAGGCTGGCGTCGAACACGTATTCAAGTGTCTTCGGGCAGATCTCGAGATCAACATGGCACTTGCAGGCATCAAGAATCTGCCAGACATATCTCGGGACATTCTCGCCTTAGATCCCGTGTCTAAGCTGTGACCCGGGTATGTTAATACCTAGGTCCGGCTAGAGGCTATATATCCTCCATCTGTGTAATATCATCAATATACCTGGGGACATATATATATATAGATGCATATTGCTTTCGTAAAGCCAGGCTCATAGAATGAGGCGCAACCACCGGACTTAGTTGTGTGGTGTTCTCTTCACGTACCATCGATAGTAGACTCGATCATATAATATCAACTCGTAGCGAGCTACCGCCTCATATCTGAAACTGGGCCTCTGCGCCTCATGTGGCTGAGCATCAATTCGAAACTTATCCTGAAAAGGTAAAACTCGACTGGCCGATCCATTTGTAGAAAAGATTTCCTTTCAAGCAGAATAGCGATCGCTGCCAATGCATGATTGGCTTGTCAGATTCCGTTCCCTGGCACCGGACTTAACCGTCCGCTTTCAGGCATGCGTTACACCGATTGTTGTAGCCGATTGACTTCGCGATGTCTTCGTAGGTCGAGTGAATCTGTATCTGTAGCGTGAAGTCTTTCAAACTGTGTTACGAGCGTGGCGGATTTTGTGTTGCAGGATCACATCACAATGACATCAACACTTTTCCAAATGCTCCGCTTGTCGACGTTTCTCGAATGTTCTCCACCGCATACCAGCTATCCAGAAGATAGTTCAATTCCTCCAAAGCTTCTGTTATCGCCGGCTTCAGTCGGCGTGGCAACAGAGGTATCCTTCAACATATTTAAAGCCGTCTGAGCCGTCTGACATCCTTATCCTTATCACTTGTCTCGCGATCTCGACGCGCCACGCTGATTGGGTCGGCCGCATCCGAATTAGAAATCGACTGCAACATGGGTCCTCCGACCCCAAAGCTTCACCGCACCAGGACATCCGATCCTGACGACGAACCGATAATACGCCTTGCATGTCAAATCCAGGATTACTCTTTCGGCAAGAAGGGTTCACGATCGTTAGCTGCGAGGTACGCACTCGCCAATGAAGCGGAGGGCCATTTCAAAATCGATGAGGAGCAGCAATATGGCGAGGTAAGCTCCATCCGACGATCTAAGCCTCTCCAGGTTGTTACTAACAAAATGTGTGAAATGTCCGGTAGATCTGGATAGGTGATCATCAAAATGGCCCCTCGCGGTCTCTAAAAACCTCAGTTCATTTGAGGACTCTGATTGAACAGTCGCCCGCCGCGTATCTGACCACCAGCATTACTGAAAAATTCCCGGGACCCGATAACAGCTCGCAATTGCCGTTTCTGGTCAAAGTGGTTTCCTTCGACAGGGCTTTGCCGCTGGGAGCTCATCCGCATAAACCTCTGGCGGAGCAGCTCCAGCAAGAAAACCAGGGCAAGAATGAGAAATTCAAAAATCCAAACCACAAGCCCGAGGCTGCAATCGCGCTTTCGCCACGGTTTGAGTCATTTGTGGGATTCCGACCAGCTGAAGAAATCAAGTCTTTCCTAAGAGACGTGGAAGAGCTGCGGGAGCTGCTCGAGGAGGAACAGGCGATAATTGCCAACCTAGATGATGCAAATTTGGACCCACAGCTAAGGGCGATACTCGGCAGGTTCCTCAAAAAGGATAAGCTGCAAGTCGAAAAGACGGCAAAAAAACTTCTCAATCGAATCCAGAAGCAAGGAAACAAAGCTCTGGGTGAAATTGGCGAACGGGACGACTTGGCTGATGTGGCGCAGAAGGTCTGGAAATACGCCCCGGGTGACCCCGGTCTCTTTGGAGCAGTCTTCTTCTTGAACTTTCTTACCTTGAAACGGGGCGAGGCGTTAGTTGTGCCACCAGGTTGCATTCACACTTATATCGAGGGCGATATCATTGAGGTAAGTTATGCAGTCTAAACGCAGGTTCCAAAATAATGCACTGTCGAGACAATCGCTGACTTCACAAACCCGCAGTGTATGGCGAATGCGGACAAGTTGTTGCCCCGCAGTTTCCCCGTAGACGAATCAAGCGAACCATCGGATCTCATAGTCAAATTGCTGCTACAAAATTCGGGATCTGAGAAGCATCAAGTTCTCCCACAGAAGCCCTTCGTGAGATCCCGAAACTCGCATACAACAAAGTACGAAACTCCGGTAGACGAGTTCTCGCTGCTCAAGATTTCTCTCAACCGTGCAGAAGAAGAATTCCTTTCAATCGACGGACCAGCAATCTATGTCGTCACGGCTGGCGAGGTGGAAGTTTCCGCAAGGGCGCGCCCACTGCGCCAACCGCGAGGAATTGATAGGGATGTCGACACTCCAGGACCTAAGGAAACGGTTGCAAGTGAAGGTGGACATGTGCCCTTGCTTAGGCGCGGGAGCGAGTGTTCTAGGACTGGTGATGAAGGGCAAAGAGAACATCTGACGGAGGGCACGAGTGTCTTTGTGAAGCCTGGGTATGAGATTGGTTTCTGGAACAGAGGCGGTGGAAGGGCGGAAATCCACTGTGTGTACTGTGAAGTGGACGAATAATGTCAGCAGCTCGAGGACTGTATTCCGTATGTATCCAATTAACGTTTCAAATGTGTCATTATTCCCGATATCCATCAGTTCAATTCAATTCAATTCCAAGTTAAAGCTTGTACGACGCGTTGACGCGTCAGAGCGACAGGCTGTGGTAGCGACACAATAAACGTACTTAAGTATCCTAATTTTGCCAAGTCTGCACGAGTACGCGGAAGGTCTGCTCCGGCATTCCGTGGGTCTACTCTGAATCCCTGTCTTTCCAACCCCACAGTCGTCACGGGCTCTCGAGAAACCCTCAAGCACTCGAGTTCTGGAAACTGTTCCAGCATCTCTTTTAACTTGACTGTCTTGGCCGTGGACTCGGCAGTCCCTGAATTGTCGCGATCACTCAACATCCGCGATGTCTCGCAGATCATTATCCAGAGGGAGAGCAAATATGCTTCATCGAGGATTTCGGATCTTACTCCCACTCGCCATCCTCCTCCGGAGCACAGACGCTGTAGACAATGGCCTTGCGCTCACTCCTCAGATGGGTACGTTCGACCTCGTGAACCAATTCACCATCCCGAGCCTCGCTACCCGATTTGAAAATAACACATTTTCAACTCCCCCTCCTAGGCTGGAACACGTGGAATACGTTCGCTTGCAACATCAATGAAGGAACAATAATTGGCGCCGCAAAGGCCCTCAAGAAACTAAAGCTCGATGAATACGGCTACCACTACGTCGTCATGGACGACTGTTGGTCCCTTCACGAGCGTAACGCCACCGGCTACCTACAATATGATCCGGCCAAGTTCCCCAAGGGCATTAAGCGCCTCGCTGACGAGATCCATGCTATGGGGCTCGGATTCGGCATGTATTCCTCGGCAGGGAAGATGACCTGCGGCCGATACCCTGGTAGCTTGCACTTCGAGGAGAAAGACGCCGACCTTTTTGCAGAATGGGGTGTGGATTATCTCAAGTACGACAACTGCTTCAACGAGGGACAAAGCGGCACGCCCTTGATCAGTTTTGAACGGTATGAACGCATGAGCAAGGCGTTGAATAAAACCGGCAGGCCGATTCTGTATAGCATGTGTAACTGGGGCGAAGACTCGCCGTGGGACTGGGCCCCAACGATTGCGAATAGCTGGCGAATGAGCGGCGATATCGTGAACGTATTCGACCGATACGACGACCGCTGTCCCTGCGAGGACTATATCTGTCGACTGCCAGGTCACCATTGCTCGATTATGAACATCATCAATAAGGCTGCGCCGTTGGGCCAGAAAGCGCATACGGGAGCGTGGAACGACCTGGACATGCTGGAGGTTGGAAACGACAATCTAGACTACGAGGAGCAGAAGCTGCATTTCACAATCTGGGCGATGGTCAAGAGCCCGCTGATTATGGGGCACGACATCATGCACACATCCGACCAGACGTTGGAGATATTGACGAATAAAGACATCATAGATCTGAGTCAGGGCAAGTGGGGTGTAGGGTTCAGGTCCTATAAGAGGGGCAAGTCACAACTGTGGCTGCAGGATTCGAAAGACGGCAGCGGGGATATGGTCGTTGCTGTGATCAACAACGGTGACCAGGAGAGAGGATTAATGATCGATTTTGCCGATATCTTCCTTGACGAGTGGGACAGAAGAAAGGTAGAATACCAAGTGACAGATCTGTGGACGAAGGAGGACCTAGGATTAGTCAAGGATGAACTCAAGGTCAAGGTGAAACCGCACGGTGTATTCGTCGGCCGGCTGAAGTTCACTGGGTGAGTCTCGTTTGTGCAACGCTGTATTGATTTGGTTCTGGTAGAGCTTGAATGCTAACATACGTGTCATAGCGACCCTAAAATGAAACCGAAGACGAAGAAGTTCCACGGAGGCCCTGACGAGTTATGATGTATATAACACATGCATGTATGCGAGCCCTCGAAATCAGATTCCGTCGTTGAACAACTTAAGAGAGTCTTTGGAAACACGTATACGCGAACCAGTATTGTATGAGGCGTTTCGAGGAGCAAGAAAATAAAGACCAGCCTCAATTGATTGACCGCTCATGCTTTTGACATAATTGAGAACAACAGGAACGATCGCGATGCAGTTGGAAAGGAATAGAAACCCAGAGCACAACAGACGTATCATTGGAAGTAATGTTGTGCACCTCATTCTTCGCCATCATCTTCGTCATGGAACTTAGCGCGTGCCGAAGCTGCGAGGTTGAGACGCTTGTTATTGGCTTCCAGATTCTGAATGGTCTTTCGCATGACCTCAGCTTGGAGGTTGCGGCGGTGGACGTTGATCGCGTTGCTTATTTCCGTGTTCTGCGCTGCGCCTCGAACTCGAAGCTCCTCGAGATCTCTCTGGAGCATGTAATTTTGTTTTTCGACCTTAGCTTTCTCCTGCTTCATGGCCACCAATTCCACTTGAACGGCCTTAATCTCCGCCTCTAATTTGTCGTTCTCCACCTTCAGAAGGATAAGATCTTGCGCCTGAATGAGACGGTCTTCAGCCATAGCTTCACATGCTGCGAGTTGCTTCTTCAAAGTTTCGTTCATATGTTCCAAGTCTATCATTTCTGCCTCGACATTCTTGAGTTGTATTCTGAGTCCCTCCAATTCTTCCTTGAGGTTATTGATTTTCGCTTTGTCCCGAAGGGACTTCTCCGTCAGAATGTCCATGGCCATATTGTAGAGGGTGATTTCTTGTCGAAGTTTCAAGCATGTGTCCTCCTCGGATGAGCCATCCTGGCTAGGTTGCTCTGGCTGTCGTAAAGGTCAATGAGGGGACATTGCTTGAAGCTAGTAAGAGAGTGTGTCTTTTCAACGAAGCTTACATTGGACTCGGAGGTGACCATCTTGATAGGAGCTAGGCTTGATCGAAACAGATTATATCAGCTATCAGCTGCTAGAACGGTTTGGACTGCACTTACTTGTAGAGATAGACAAGTGAGAGTCGAGTGTCGAGTAGATGGTGCGGATGTGAAGGGACAGTTGATGACAAGTGGGTGATGTGATTATGCAAAGGTGATGAAAGCGACAAAATATCCTATCCCGCGTCAACAGTTTTGTTAGCAGTGGAAACGCTCAAGGCATCTCAATTACCTCTGCCCGTCTTGTACGCAGTATTGCATACCTACAAAAGAAACAACCCCTACCCCCCTCCCCTTCCCGCCTTTTCAGGCGGACGTCTCCGCCTCTACCTTTGCCTCTGCAGCTTGCAACTCCTGCTGCTGTTTGGCCTTGCGTTCTGCTCTCCTCGCAAGGCCACGCTGACGGCGCTCTTCAGCGGCCGCGGCCCAGGGAGAGATCATATGGGGAGGCCAGACGACTTCTTCGTCGGGCTCAAGAGCGGACCTGATGCCATATCTCTGCCGCATCAACTGTTCGTTTGTAAGCTGCTGGGTCTCAAAGTGAGCCTTAGCCTCAGGCTCGGGGGCTGGCGGGGCGTGTAGTGGCCAGCCCTCCCACCCGGTCCACTCTGGCTCTGGTTCATCTTCTTCCAATGGCTGCTTCGGCTTTTCTGCCTCCTCGCGAGCCTTTCGCTCGCGCTCCGCGCGGCGGTCCTCTCTCCTCTTCTGCTGTCTTTCAATTTTCTCCAAGCGACGCTGTTCTCGCTCATGTCTACGTTCATTTTAGTTCGTTAGCCAAATTCTGTAGGAAGACCCGTTGATGTTTCCTTGAACCAAGTCGCGAGGTGCGGCTTACCGGATCCTCTCGAGCCCCTGCTTATGCGTCGAATCGTGGAGACAGTGTTCTTTATACTCCTTTGAGCTTGTGAAGAACAGGCCTCGGCACAGGCCGTCGGCAACGGCCTGGCAGCGCTTCGCGTGCTCGATGATTTTCGAGCCGTCGCGATCGAGGGTTCTATCGAACGCCATTCCGCAGTCCCCACACTTTGAGGCGTGGAGGCCTAGGCAAGGGGCATGTCCGCGGAACTCGGCCATCCCGTAGAACTGCTCGCCTTCACATTGCTGGCAGACAATTGAAATGTGTCGATCAATGTGGTGTTCTTGTAATAGGAAAACCCCAACAAAGCTAGCGAAGTCAGATAGCAACGGTTAGCTGGTAGTTATCTAACGGAAAGAATAGAATATCTACGAACATGTAGTCGCACGGCGTACAACAGATCACCCTCGATTGGGCGGCCATGTTGGCTGTGGTTATTATTCTGTACCGCAGAGGCGTGACGTTAGCTAGTAAATCGGAGACGATGCTAGGTATCTTTAATGATGAAAAATGGGGAATGCAGTCATTATCAGACAAGCCAAATGATGTTATGGCTGGGTGGTGCATAGATTCATGACCAGAGAAGCGAGAAGGGTCTATCGGAGGTCCAGTACTTACATTAATATGTGGCCCTCTTTTATTTTGCGTGGTCAATAGAGATAGCTGCTGGTCTGGATGATTCTTTAGTGCTGGCCATCGACTACTTGTGGTGGGGATGGAAAGAGAGGGAACTAAAAAGGGAAAAGGTTGTGAGGTACCGCTCTTTAAATAGATGTTATGGGCTCACGGGAGGCTTGCTGTTAGTCTCGGGCCGGTCCGCCCAGGCTTTCTGTCACGCGTACACACCGCGCAGGGTCACAACATCACATCTCTATCTTTGAGAACCTTATCAAGACTGTATTAACACGACTACAGTAACATTGAGAGCTTATGCTGTCCTTCACCCTACAGGCTGGTATTTGGCCGGGTTGAAATGGCGGCCTATATTATGCGGACGAGGCTCGACGGAGTGATCCTTCGTGAGAGTCAAAGCTATATTCCTCTGTGCATATGACCAACCAACACCTGTACACCTCTTGATTTTACCCTCCAGCTTCGAATCTCGATTCCCTTCTACGCATCGCTCGAGAAAACCCATGCTTTTCAACGACTAATTGAATGAACAGGAACTATGTCTACGAGGCACAAGACTGACGCTAAATGTGTTGAGCATGTTGCACTTCGCCAGTACCCCCAGTGAAGGTGAACGGAGACCGCTGCTGAAAGTTATAGCATAGCAAAGCCAGATAAGCATGATGCTTCACTATCACAGAATTGTACGACCTCTATGCGGCGCCATCTTCCGCATATGACCGACTAACAGGACACAATACAGCACAAAATACCTCAGCTCACAATCATTCTCTCTCTATCTAGCTAGGTATAATATATATGGCCTCAAGAATAGTTGTCATCTCTAACTAGCTCAGACCACGTACCCTCCACGAGGTTAAAATGTAGCGTGCCTCCCTCGTTCTCCGGTGACTATGCATACCAACTACTTATTCGGCCCTCGAATCCGCACCCCGTCGAAGCCTTCAAGTCCGTTGTCGTTCAAACCTGGGTAGATCACGCGCGGATTAACGCAAATCTACCATGAGAGGGACAAGGAAATTTCAGCTGCCAGTTCCATGGCTCCCGGTATTTTTGGCCTTGGGAGTCATTGTTGAAGCAACTGAAGCTGGGGCAGCAATTACATTGAGTCAGGCAAACGAGACCTATATCGCTAAAGAGTTCTCCAAGGCAGCTGTAGAGGCACGCCAGATCTCGGGTATCCCTTCGCCAGGGCCGATTTTTACGTCGTTCATTACGACTGTCGAGATAATCACTGCTCCTACAGTGACAATTACCTCGTTTTTCGACGGACTAGCATCAGCGTCGATTTGTGCTGTCGCAGCGTCTACGGCTGCCACATCACCTACGCCCACAGGTAAACAAAAAACATTGATAATTCGAAATCCGCTGCTTGGTTTCATAGCAATTGCTAACATCACGAAAAACATAGGAGTATGTAGTATGCCAGCGGATGTAGCTGCACCCTGCGCCTTGAGCAGCGACGGGACATGCGTGAGGGAATATTATGACGCCCTGCAAAACTGCTACAAAGCTGGGACTTTATCGACCGCAAGGAATGTAGCGCAGTACTTCATCGACTGTCAAACGGAGCTTGGGGAAGAGGGATCTTACGACAGCTTCCGTTCTTGCTCACTGGAAGGCGCACAACAGCAGTTGGATGACTCGGGGGTCATCCAACGGCGGAGTACTTTACAACTTGATGGTGCGGTCGTCATAACTGACGATGAATTCTCGGACGCATTGGATTCGGCGGGAATTGTCATGATGGATGAGAGTGAGCTTTGGGATATGGAATATGGAACCGATGACGAATGGCGTCGTCCTCGTCGCCCGGAGTCTGTTCAACTATGATGCTATCCCGGATCGATGGCCTTCCAAGTGTTTAGTCTCCTGTTTTTTCATATTCTATTTTCTATTTTTTGATGTGTAGATATGAATTTGAGGACTCAAATTTGTATTCTCCTCAGGGGCCGTGCTACCCACGTGCCATATAGCTCATGCCCACGCAGGCTCCCAATATAACAGATATAACTAGACCGACACGCGATAGATTGACAGATCGAGAGCACATTATTTCCCGCCTTAATATATCTCTTGCCCGCCCTCTTTTCCCCTCCATCCCCTCCTTGTCCTACAAATTATCTCCATCGCACAAGCCTTACCAACCATCCTCAGTTCTTTCCACTTACTATTACCTCTCCCATCTATTTTTATCGCACAACAGCAACCATGGCCAGCCCTATGGTTATGTACCCCGAGGGTACGATAGAGTATCAGCGCGCGGTTAAAAAAATCAAGAGGTGGGGCTTTTTGTCCCTCTCTATCCTTGTTTTCTGTGTTATATCTGTCGTGGTCGGCGTAGTCGTCGTCAAAAAGATCCAAGCCGATGAGAAACAGGCTGAGAGGGAGGCCTTCCGGGGCCCCAAAATTTCGACACTCTCTCATGCACCTCTTGGTCCCCAGAACACTACTCTCACCTCGCCTTCTACGGTCGTGGTGGTCAAGGCTCCCAGCCTTCAAACCAGCTACGCTTTGAGGTTTCGGAGAGACGCTGCCGACGCTCACACCGAAAGTAAGTCCTGAACCAAAAGTCCAACATCCAACCGTGTTGCCACCAGCAGTGGCTGACAAGCGGATTTTCTGATCCTATAGACGCGATTAACGAACGACAACTTGTTCCGCTCACGGCATACGAGACAAATGGGGCAGTTGCCACTGCCCGAGTCAGTCATGTTCATGCGCAGCCTATTCCTATCACCGTTGGCGGGCGCGACGTATTCGGACAGGGCTTGTAGATAGCCTGTTATACATAGTTTCTATGTATATTCATACTATAGATCACAGAAAGCTTGAAAAGAAGATCGCGCGCAACCGATATGGAGAAAACAATCGTGTAACTAGATCTATAGATAGATACGATTATAATAGAAATCCCACATCCCCCCTGCTTCTTGCGCGCTTTATAACAATGAATAGTTTGTAGCCTTGATATGCGGGGGCGCCGGAAGCATAATTTCAGGCGCTCCTTGAGACCTATGAAAACACACATGCATATGTATCCTCGATACCGAAATCGGTCATATGCACGGACTCCTCAATATCGTTCTGTAGCTTTTCGCATGCCATAGATGTAGACTTAAGCTGTGCTTCCGCAACCAATTTCAGATATATTCAAACCTGAGTACAAACTGGCAAAGAATGGACAAATCTCGCCGAGTATCATTGTGGAGAAAAAAAGATAAAAAATAGAAAAAAAGATAAAAAATAGAAAAACCGCGAAAACTGCCGTCCTATAATCCGCTCTTTCGTAGCCAATCGAAAAACAAAGTCAAGTACTACCAAACCAAAATATTCGTCGCTAGAAATTACCACACAGATTCTCCTTAAGCCCCAAGCAACTTAGCAGATGGCTTCAACTCCTGAAAGTCTCTCTCAAAGGCCTCCACGATACCCAAAACACTCTTGATAATATCCACTGTAAGTGTCTGTCCCATGTTCTCCGCCAAGCTGAAACCTGTCCTTGCTGCGTTCTTGATCTGCCGGCCGTTAAGTGGCACGGAGCCCAAGAACTCATAATCAGACTCTCTGATCGCGGTCTTGTTTCCGCCATCCTCGATCTTCTGGATGAAGTTGCGCCAAACTTGCTCGCGGGCCGATTTGTCAAGATCGCGGTATCGAAGGGCGACGTGGATACGGGACTGGAAGGCCTCGTCGAAGGTCTTAACACGGTTGGTAGTCAAGAAGAGGATACCGGAGTCTAATAGAGCCATGTCCGTTAGCCAACGTTCAAATTCTGGGGCGTGCAATGTATTGGGTTCAACGTACAGTACTCCAACATGCGGAGGAAGATGGATACAAGTGCGTTGCGGTTCAAGTCATGTAGAGACCGCTCCTCGAGGAACACATCTGCTTCATCGAGAAGCAGCACCGCATTCCAGATCGTGCAAAGTCGCAAGATCTTAGAGAGTGTCTTCTCCATCTCCGCTGCATCAGCGCCGAGGTCGCCTGCAGAGATCATGTACAGTGGTGACCTGGTGAACTCTGCGACGGACTCAGCCGTCATGGTTTTACCACAGCCAGGCGACCCGTGCAGACAGCAGATCAGACCGCGGCCTTTACCGGCGATGAAGTCGTCGAAGTTAGAGTTGGAGTTCTGGTGGGATTCCACCAAGGCTTTGACAAGGTGCTTTTGAGAGATTGGCAGCACGAGCTGGTCGAAGGATTTGGTATTCCATGCCACCGGCTGGATAAACTCGACGAATAGTTGCACTGCCAAAGCAAAGATATTAGCACAACAGATATATCCGTCAGATGATTGTGGATTCAGGAGTATGTAAGCGTACCCCATTGCTTCTCGTTCAGCGCAAACCCGTAGATAAGACTGGAGCACATGAGTAGTTGGTCGTCTGTCAATGCGGCCACAGCCTTCATCTTCTCCTTCTTACTGCGTTTCGCGTGTTTCATGTCCTGCCCGGTACCATCCGTGGGCAACGTCACGTTCATGGTAACCGTATTCGTTCCCTGCGATGCCACTTCCTCATAATAGGCGCCATCGACGTAGCCGCCAGTGGTGAATTGAGGCTTTTGTGAGTCTGCAAACTCTTTCATCTTGTCTGCATTGAATGATGTGATCGGAACCTGTTTGCCTGGATTATAGTGGTTGTGGGTTTTGACGTCAACCATAACCCTCCCGCTGACCTAAAAATTTTGCCGAAAAGCCATGAGCCGAAGTTCAATGATACCAAATGTATTGGATGGAGATGCGCAACTTACAAAGAGCTTTGAGCCCCAATGTCCAGCACCAGAGATAGTGGGTCCCTCGTAATCCATGCAATGGATCCCAGCCAAGCTCTCGAACTTGCGCCCTCGGGCCAACAGCTGCATTCTCATTTCCTTCTCGCGAGGGTGGTACTTCAGAGGGAAGGCATCCAAATCCGCAATCTTGCGAGGTCCTTCAAACTCGTAGTTGATCACGTATTTCTGCGCCCATCCGAATTCATCGCCGTTGTAATCAATGTAGGTGCCATCGATGACGCCACACATACTGCCACACACCGTCTGCTCCTTGTAGCCTTTTGTCTCGAAAACGCGCGGGTGGCCGTCGAAGCTCGTGAAAACAAGCTCACCAGGTTTGAAGAGAGTCCACATGCTAGAGAATAGAATATGTGAGTACTAGTTGTCTAAGAAACATAGTCGCACAGCGAAATAGTTTGCTACTCACAGCTCAGAGGTCGTCATCTCCTGGTCCATGAAGTTATGATATTCCTTGTCCAAGGTAGCAAATTCCGCATCCAAAAAATCAAGGAAGAGCTTCAAGTGCCGCCCCTTCTCGGACTTCTGGTCCTCCTTTGCGATGTACCTGATCTCATCCCGGTAATGCCACAGGCACCTCAACGGATACTCGAGTACGACATCCTTGGTGGTGAAACTGATCCCCGGATAGCTATCGCCAATGATTTCCTTCAAGACTTTCTTGAGCATCAAACTCTTGATGTCAAGAGTCTGGCGATGCAGGAAACCGAGTTGATTGTAGTACTTGCAGTGGACAAGCACATAGGCGCCGTTGGGATCACGCTCGTTGACCTCGACAGTTGGAACAGTGCCGGAGTCAACAATGATCTGGCGGCCTCGCCAGTTGTATCGCGAGTCCAAGCGCTTGACCTTGATGATCATCTCATCGTTGCCCTGAGGAGCCTCCTCGGTGAGCTTCTTAACTGCGCCTTTGATTGACCGAAACATTTTGCCGACTTTGGTTGAAGGACTGTGTGTAGAGTAAATGCGGATATATTGGAAAAAGAGCGAGGTAGACTGATTTCAGTTCGACACGGCTACGGTGTGGCTATATATATAAGATGTATCGATGGATGGCAAGGACGGCTGCACGGCAGATGCTGGACACTAGCCACGGATGCATCTTCAAGTGGGGGACACCCCTCCCTTATATGCATTTTGTCCACTCGAGAGTGAATACATTTCCTTTCAATGGATACGTCAACTCGAGATAGTCCAAAATTGGTCGTTGCACAGTTGGTTAGTCAGTAGGATCCAGTTCCGTGGACGCGCGGATTGAAGTCCTGCCAAAAGAGCAACATCGAAACTTAGGCATGCCTAGGCTATAGCACCAACCATTAGTAACTTAAACTATTGACTCATGTGTGGAAGTGAATGTACTTTTCGTCACGCAAGAATAACTGTACGGCTGACTGGTTTCGATTCATGATGCAAACGCGCTCTGCCCAAAACGCGGATTGGTGAGAGGAAGCGGCATGATGGCTTGGGTCGGGAAGCGATTGGCGTGAACGCGTCCAGCCCGAGACGCTCGGACAGGGGAACAAGGCAACTTTCAAGGCCTTGCGGAGACAGCAAACCGCACGTGCATGCGCCCCACTTACGAATCTGCGCTTTCGACATCTCGCGTCAATGCATATATAATATTTTTGAATTTAGGAGCTGTGCATACTCTGTGCTTGGACTTTTCTGTGATGGGCGGTTGTTTGGTTCACACAAGCGCACGTGCACGTCGTGGAGTTGTGATTGTAACCGATGTTCTCTGTTTCGCCTCGCTAGAATACATGACCAGGTAATGCCCTTGTAAGATGCATGATAAAGAATAAGAACGACCCACATACATATCCATTGACCGGGGCACAGCGAGATGCAGCCCTCCCATCCGCCTCACGGAAAGGAGGGGCTGCGTGGCTTGCTGGCCCGTCCCATAGATGAAGAGTAAAACATGTAAAGAAAAAAGAACATAGAAACACAATCATTGATAGTTTACACATCCCGGCTTTCATAACACGCCCTCTAAGCCAGATCAACTCTGGTCGTCTTAACACCTACTCGCCTGACAACTTTCGCCATCCGTCTGCCCACTTCCTTTCTGAGCTTCTTGTCCTCTGCGTAGTCATCCGCATCAGTCCATGCCTGGCGCGCCCCCCTGCCGCCAGTGAACTCTTCCAGCTCATCTTTCAGGAGGCGATTAACTTGTCTGCTAGCAGGCGTGTCCGGAATTTCGGCACGACTATCACCTTTCTTCGGCGTCGTCAGAATTTCTTTTCTCCGCTCCGCCATGCCCCTATCGTAGCTGGTACCAATTGGCACGTTGCTTGTGGCTGATGCCGTGCCTTCATTGAAGTATTCGTCGTCTCCCAACTCCTCAATTAGCCCAAACATGCCGGGAACACTCTTGGGGGCTTTGCGACCCTGCTTGTGGGCAGTCGATCGAGATACTGGGCTGTCAACGGTGTTTTCATAGTAATCGAGTTTGTCTGGACCAGGCATATTTCTTTGCGGGGTTGTGAGAATGCCATCTTTGCCTCTCGTGGATTTCCAGCCAAATGTGCCTGGCGTGCTACCTCGCTCGCGATCGCCCCGACCACCGCCAGCCAAGCTCACGCTACTAGCTCTGAAGCTGGGAGTAGTTCCACGACTGATAGCGGGACTAACGCTACGGATCCGTAACTTGCGCAGGGTATCCTCCAAGCTGTCGAGCCTCTCGGCTTTTTCCTTGGCAACCTCGGTGAGCCTGGCAACAGTTTCTCGAACTTGCTGAACGGTGGGTGGCCGGACGTCGCCATAATTGGCTTTCTGATTCTTGTTGATAGCGGCAACGTGCGCCTGGAGGACGCGGAATTCGTCTTCGGCACGCTTGAATTTGCGTCGCAAGAGCGGCACCTTTCTTCTCAGACTGGACTGTTGCATCCGTTGCTGTGCCGCCAATGGGCGTTTGCGAATGTGTGCACGAAGTTCGGGGTGGCTATGGAGAAGGATAATATTCGGTATATCGGCCGCACGAGCACAAACTAAAGAATATAACAAGTTAGAACTTCACTCTCCATGATGTATCTCAACGACTGGGTCTACTTACGATAGTCGACATCACTAATGAGCGACATGACACTTGCTTTCAGCGCGTCCAGATCGACGGTTTTGTTCAGTTCCTGAGCCTTCTCAATGAGATCCTTTGCCATCAGGGATAAATCGGGAGCAGCAGTCATCCGTATTTCTTCCACAGGGCGCTTGTCATCCAGAGTGAAATGGTCGGACTTTTGACTGTATTTAATGAAGGACTCTAGATTGCGCATGTTCAAACCATAGTTATCGATACGGCGCTCAGTCACAATGACAATATGCTCCATGATAGCATCGTAACCCTATTTCAGCCAAACGAAGTCAGAAACAACAACATTCCACTATGGCCTGAACAATGATATTCAAGTTCGCCACATACCTTATAATGAGTAAGCGGACCATCCTCGCGATACGGGATCAGTTGCTTCAGCACCGGACTTGGCTCGAAAGGCTTCTGCAACAACTCCCGACGAGCATCTTCGGTCTCTCTCATTTTCAGCTCATTCGTGTTCATATCACGGGTCTCCTCCGCGCGCATTCGTCGAAGCATCTCAAGTTGAGCTTCAGCATTCGCTACAATGCGCTCCTTCTCGCGACCTTCATGACGTATCAATTCCCTTTCACGTTCGACCCTCCTCTTTTCTTCCTCCGCAAGACGCTTGTCCTCCTCTTCTTGCTTCTGGCGTGCAAGTGCCCGTGGCGACAACGGCTCCTTGGGCTGTGTAGCTTTGACTGGGGCTTTCGAAACTTCTAGTGGACTGGGCGTTTTCTTAAATGATTTTGGCTCTACCAAAGTCTCAGCCGGTTTGAGGGGCTTCTGCTTAGTTGACCCGACGACCGCTGTTTTCGAAGGCCCGATACGATCAAAGAGAGTTGAAGACTTCTTTCTGTCCAAGGGAGGAGGTGAATCTTGGACAGGGGATTCCTCATCGCCGGTGTCCCCAGTTTCAACCCAGCTCTCTCCTCCCAATTCACTAGATCGGTCAGAGGGACCGGTTGCCTTGCTCTCACCAACAGGGCTTTCACCACCGCTGACGTCTTCGCTCTCGGCGTTGCTAACGTCGTCGCTAACGTCGTCGCTATCGCTATCACTGTCGTCTACAGGTAGCAGGGTGCTAGCGGCGCTAAAATCGATAGGTTTGGAAGCTGAACCGCCAATGTTATCGAAAACACTGCCGCCCTTGCTGGGAGATGGTGTTGTCTTGTCAAGTTTGGGCATAAATGAGAAGCCGCTATTTTCGTCCACAGAGTCTCGCTCGACATGTTTCCCATATTTCGCAGCTGTACCGGCTTTCTGAGACGGCAAGCGGCCGGATGATTTGAGGCTGTCCAACGTCGACCTGACGCCTCCCTTGCGCGCGGCGAGTGGATTTGCAGCCTTCATACCAGGTGCTCTATGATTAGGCGACGATGGCAAGTCGCCCACAGCTCCGGGCTTCGATGGGGATTCGGCTGGCGATAGTACTGTGTTCGTCGATTTCGCTTGCTCTTTCGGTTCGGGCGGGGTGACTAAGTTTGATAGTGCGGTCTTGGAGTCTGACTTTGTGAGAATGGATGGAAGTGGGACTGATGCCGAAGGCGGAGACTTTGCTGCAGCTGGCGTAGCCTTTTTCAAGCTGAAATCTGGGGGCAATGGCGCGTCGGTAGCCACCGGCGCTGGTTTCTTGGCTTGCGCAGTGAAGTCTGGAGGTAATGGAGCCTCTTCTTCTACTGGAGAGTGAGTCGTTTCGGCATCCGAACTATCATCCGGGAGACCTTTGCTCGCGGCCACTCCGACTTCGACCTTAGGCGTCGTCTTTTCAGGGCTAGCAGCAGGTGTCACATTTTGACCGAAAGCAGGCACTGTCGATTTCGAGGTTGAGGGCGCCCCCGCAGCAAATGCAGAGGGCTGAGCAGTCGGTTTCTTAAACGTCGATGCTGCGGGTGAACTGGCAGCCCCGAATGCCGATGCTGGCTGAGAGCCAGATGCTGTCCTTTGGAGCGCATTTCCGAATAGACCCCCTCCTAATGGTGCTGGCGGTTTTTCCGGTGATGTTGATGAGCCGAATGCACTTACAGGCGCTGCCGGCTTCATTTCCTGAGCACCAAATGCTGGCGCAAGTGTAGCAGGTTTAGTTGATGAACTGAACGCTCCCTTAGGCTGTTCCTTGTTCACAGCTGAACCAAACAGCCCAGTCCCAAAGGCAGAAGGTTTCGGAGCGTCCGCGGATGGCTGATCCGCCTGAGCAGGCTGACCGAATGCTGGTGCGAGGGTCTTTGGTGGGTCCTTTGCCGGAGTTGTTGAAGCATTCCCTCCTCCTAAAGCTGATGAAACATCAAACATGTTACCTCCACGAACGCCCTGTCTTGGCTGTTCAACCTCATCGTCGCTATCTTGCATCTCATCGTCCTTAATGTTAGCTGAGGCAGCCGGCTGAGAAAGAGCGGTTCCGAGGGAGCTGCCAAAGGCACTTCCAAATGCCCCTGCCGCTGGAGCAGTAGTACCAGGCGGTTTATTCGAGTCGGCGGCGGCTGTTGAGCCAAAGGCACTTGTCAACGAGAAGCCACCAGTAGGAGCGTTGTTCTTCAGGTTCGAGAAGGTGTCGGACTGATTTTGAGCAAAAGGATTACTCTGTCCGCTTGATTGTAGAAAAGCCGGTGGGGCATTTGTATTCGAGCCAGTAGCAAGGAAGCCGGCACCACCCGAGAACTTGGCAAATCCACCACCGCTAGACGCTGGTGCCGTGGAGCCAAAGGCGGAGAGCTTTGATCCCAGTTGCGATGGCTGACCGAAACCTGAACCAGAAGGCTGTGAAGACCCAAAAGCAGGCTGCCCAAATGCCGGGCGATTCGCTCCGAGTGCTGTAGAACTACCAAATGCTGGGGTCGAACTTCCCAACGCCGATGTTGTACCAAAGGCTGGTGTAGCAGAGCTTTGGCCGAACGTAGATGTTCCTGATTGACCTCCAAAAGCGGAGGTTCCAAATGCCGAGCCGGAACTTCCACTCGAAGCGCCACCAAAGGCGCTGCCGCTCGTTAGTCCAGGGCGTCCAAGCGTCGATGTCGATCCAAAAGCAGGTTGTCCGAAGGTTGATTGGGGTGCGGAAGGTTGACCAAAAGCAGGTTGGGAGGTAGAGCTTTGCCCAAACGTCGACTGCGGGGCCGAAGATTGTCCAAAGACTGGCTGGATAGTCGACGACTGTCCGAATGCCGAGGCGGGCTTCGAAGACTGACCAAAAACGGCGTTTGACGGCTGTCCAAAACTGCTCGTTGGCTGAGAAGGCTGGCCAAATGCTGCTGTTGACGGTTGACCGAAAGCCGATGGTTTCGAGGGCTGTCCGAAAGTAGAGGTAGGAGTGGAAGGTTGTCCAAACGTTGGCTTCGGGGTTCCAAAGGCGGATGTTTGGGATGCGAATGAAGTTGTCGATGCCTGAGCCCCAAATCCCGGTTGCCCAAAGCCGCTTCTCTGGGGTGTCTGAGGGGGTTGCTGGCCCTCGTATGCTATAAGTTCCGGGTATGCGGCAGATGCGTTCTCAACTTTAATGGCGTCAGAATAAACTACCCAATAGGCAGATATTATGCCCTCATTAGTGAGAATCCACATGCATGGCAATGCTGTAGCAGAACGTTCGACATTCGGATACGGGTTGTCAACACGTTCTTTGTCAGTAGCGGTAAGATCAAGGGCCAATCCAATTGGTGTCATATCTCCGCCGCTAGCGGCAAGAGGTAGAGTCGCACGACGACCATCACTAAGGATCGATGTAGGAGTAAAAGGAGTGTTGCTAACTCTCAAGATTGTGCCAATGTCCGTGGAGCAAGTGTTGGAGAGGACAAGGCAGTCCTTGAGATTAGGGGCCCATGATTTAAGGTGAATGAAGGAATGATATGTAGGCCGAGATGCCATGCCGAAAGGAGGAGACATATCATTTACCCGGTAAAAGGTATGCTTCTTTCCTTCGCGTATCAGCACAAAATGCACTGACTCATTGTCGTGATTCTGTGGGCCAGGTTGCGGTTTTGGAGTGACTATCACAAAGACAATCTCGGTTTCTATCCAGAAGATCGATGAGACAAAATGGTTGGGATGGTTGGGCACTCCGGGGACAACGTCTGCTTCTGTGCCGTCGGGCTTTATCCAAGCAAGACCCCCTCCCGAGCCACCGCATATGATCTGTTTCCCTTTCGGACTCCAGCAAATTGTTGTAACGCCAGCTTTCAGATTCCCTTGTACCTGTTGCGTCTTGACGTCCACGATCCCGACAGTCCCGCCCTGGCCCCAGCCGGACCCAACCAGGATGCAGACTTTCTCTGCGCCAGTTGCCGTCGGGATAGGCTTCATTTCGAGTAGGGGACCAGTTGTAATTTGTGACAGAGGTTGCACTCCATTCCCTTTGCTCAGAATATCATCTACCGAGTAGATTGCTATTCCACCCAGCTGAGCCCCGAGAAGGAGGTAACTACCGTCCGATGTAAAAGCGACATGTGAGAGGCGGACTGTCATCGGGATCGTGCATTCCGGCTGGAATGGTAGGATATTGTTGTTGACGGCCGACTTGTTCTGAAAGGCTGTCCGCAGCGTGGAAGTGCGCGCGACGATGACACCTAATACATACTCCATGTGAGACAGGACTCAGACAAGGGCGGATCTAGAAGATAGGCGACCTACCTTGCGGGCCACCTGCAGCGAACAACTGTCGTTTCTGCGATATCGAGAGCAGATGCGAAGAAGGTATTGGAAGATCATTTTCGGGATATTGCCCGTCAAAGACTTTGACTTTCGATTCCCCGGCCAGGGCTACATAGCCGATTACCTAGAAATAGAGTGAGCAAACTGGAAGTTACGCCGAGGGAGGGTTTGACCAACATCTGATTCACTTTCTTGAACCTCATCACCCAGGAGTACTTCCGCCGGCCCTTGCGGGACAGCGATGCTGTTAGAGCGTGAGAATGCTCCAGAGGGAGCACTTTGGGAGTTGTTCAGGACTCCGAATTGGCTTGGTTGTCCGAACGACATCTTGGAGATGTCGCCGGTTTGCGCGACGATGGGAAACTATCGCAAGCGTGGTAGCGGTATATCGTGCGGAGAGCCAGTCCTAAATCGCCAGAGAGGAGGAGAGATACAATGTCGCGTGGGAGTGTCGTGACAGAGTGCTGTTTGAGGTCGCCAGCGTGGTGGTGATTGCCGCGATGTTTGAGGGAGGCGAGGTATTGCGACGTTCTGGGGCAAAGGTCTGAACGATCGAATACGATAGCGACAACCGGATATGTAGGAATAAAGAGGTGTCGAAGTGGCTAGAATGCCGGGCTGCCGCTAGAAGTGAGGAGAAGTTGTGGGGCGATGATGGCGATGAGTTCTGGTGATGAGTTAAGGCGGCCTTGGTCGTAGGATTGCGGTCCGAGTTTGACGCGCCTGGCATCTCCACAAAAAGCAAGCAAACAGGCACCGTCGCCAGGCGCAACACTCCAGCAGCGCAACGCACCTTCTCCCACATGGCCAATGTTAGAAACCTTCGAACATGATCCTCGAAACCAATCTTCAACAAGGACAAGGACAAGGACCGACAAGGACCCGAGCTAGACGGCCACACACGTCTACTCGATTATACCGTATGTTTTACGGGTACGAACATTCTATGATCGATTTTGCATGACAATAGGTCCAGAAAGTGTCTAAACAGATAAGATTTTGCGACCTCTTGCACTCTTGCATGCAATGTCAGTCTAGAAAATTTGAAATATATTCAACTTACGATGAAGCTGGGCTATATAGATATTCTGTATAGAGCACCGATATATCCGCCCATTGTATATATCTGCTCGAGTGGGCATATATCAGGCTGCCCGATTTTGCAGGGATGTGCAAGAAATAAGAGGGTTCTATCATTGATTTTATACCTGTGCGACGGATAACACACCTTCCGCACAATAGAGCCTGTCTTTTGCTCCTGGATCCCGGATTTGACTGGCTGTCCGCATGGTTGCAATCTCCCATAAACTTGGGATCATGGTGACAGTCGGAAATCTTCGTAGAAACCCCGCAGCTCCTGAATCGTTATTTATCTGCTTGAACTTTCAATCGATTCATAAGGTCACTCCTGTGTTGAATTTGAAGTAGATTTTCACCCCCAATATCTGCGAGTCCACAGCGTTATCTCCATTGCACTCTACATGAGAAGAAGATCGAGATATTGATCTGATAGTGTCAGTCTAAGAACTCTTCCTTCCATTCTGAGCTCAGCTTACGGACAGGCTCTACAACTGTCCAGATGCTTCATTTCCCGCAACTTAGCTAGCTGGTGAATAAGTCAAGTCAATCACACTTGAGAACTTGCTTATCGAGGGGCAGCTTCACCTCCCAGAGCTCGGATTCGACACAGTCAGAGCCAGAATATCACGGAGCGTATATTGGACCCTCAACTAAGGTGGTTGGTTTATCAGCATGGCCACAAATCCCGCTATGACGCCACCGCCAGCATCTTCTGTGATTTTCGGCCGGCCGGAAGAAACACCCAGCGGATTCGCTACGACCATGACCCATTTCGTCACGGTCGGGAAGGTATGAGCTATAGGCACATCGCCTAAGTCCTCCAGCCAAACACCGACCTAAATACAATCGGTATCACCGAAAACTTACTGTGCTTTTTCAATATCTAGAAAGCCGATAGATTTGATCCTGAGATTGTCGTAGCCAATGCTGGCGACAAGATACGTGGGTTGCCCTGATAATACATCCATATTGATTCTTTATATATATTTCGTTCAGCATTATACCCTAGCTTCGTGGCAATACGATACAGCTCCATGTCGAAAGGCGTAACTTACAGATAGTATTCACTGCAGTATTCCGATTCTATCCTACGAATCATTCCATTATTCGAGGGACTTTTGAGCGTCCATGTATCCCTTATGAAATGCTCAATCCACGGGTAGACAAGAACGGAGCCATCTGGTCCGACTGGGCGTTCGTCCCCACGATAAAATTAGAGGTATTCATATAGCGACGCTACGTGCCCCTGTTTTACATTTTCGTATCTTACCGACGCGTATGCATCAAAACATTTCGGCATGATTGACATCTCATATGGGACGTAATATAGGACGAAATGCCCTCGTTTACCTGGACAGTTCGCACTGCCGACCAGCTTTTCGTCTATTGTGGAGCACCGGGCTCTTGCAACAGAGCGGGGATGGTAATGATGATAAACCCGTAAGCTCACACAAATTCAATTTACAAAGATTATGACCATCATCTGCCTCGAGTTCCTTAATCGATATTCCTCACGCTTCGTGATAGCATGATGACATTTTCAAACTCTTAGAAACGGCTCCGTCGCCTTCGAGTTGTACCGCCAAGCTGCCCTTGCGGCCCCTTACGCCTTAACTCCTGGCGAGCCGTTCCCTAGCGATGAAGACCACAGTTCTGTTTCTGAAGGCGTCGATCCAGCTGCGACAACAGCTACGCCTTCACCACCAACTACGCACACTATTTCAGCGGTACCAGTACCAGAATCGAAGAACTTGACCGCGATAGCTGGGATCGTAATCGGCGGTGTCGGCGCTCTTGCACTGGTCGCGCTCCTCTCTTTTCTATTCCTTCGCCACCGCCGATGTCGTCGCTCCGTCCCTCATCTCGGTCCTCATCAGCGGGACTTTCAGTATTTTCCCCCCGTGGATGCTTTAGGCAGCCCCTCCTCCGCAGGAAACCCATACTTCCAGGGCGATAAATCGGCAAATCTGCAATACACATCGGAATTGGCACCAACAAGCCCCATGCTTCAACCTCGCGGCTTATCCATCCACAACTCCAATATGAGGGAACCGGCAACCCGGGAAACCGTGATAATCTCAGTCACAGAAGAAGAGAAGGCAACGTACCTCGAACGATTACATGCACTACAGACAGGCATCAATGGTAGCGGTGGTGCGAGCCCCACGTCAACCACAGGCGCTGGTGTCGGCCAAAGTACGGTGCAGAGACCAGCCGGATCACAAAACATATTCGGTATTCCCAGTGTCGTCAGGACTCAGAGTATCAATCAACAAAATGTGCAAGGTGCACAGAGTCATCCCATGCAACATGAATATGGGGCGATGCATGCACAACAATCCCCGGAGATCCATGAGATGGCGGCTAGCAAATTTGATGAGGAGAAAGGTGGTATCGACGAGGAGCTAACAGTAATAGATCCGGGCGAGGGCAACGGTGGGGAGCGGTATGGGCAAGTTTATCCACAATAGGGTACCTTGGACGACTTGTGTCACTTGAGCAACAGCAATCTCAATAAGAACAGAGCCTTCGCACTGTCTTTGAGGTTTTATCAGCTGTTGGAGGACCTTATTGCACATTGTGAAAAGTCCTCTATACAACTCTTGATCTGAGATATTTCTCCAGCTGTACCTTTTTGTTTTCTAGGGCTTTCCGCTCATAATTCCACGGTCGAAAATACTCGAGGCCCATAGAGTCAATGAAGGCTACCCTCCAGCTTCTGATTCCTAGACCCACGTTGCATCCCGCACAAGTGGTATCGATGAAACGTTGTTCGTGATACCATCCAACCTCATACTAAGCTATCGGTGTGCTCTAGTTACATATCACACTCTGGAACGTGCTCTTCGCCCGACTACATCAAGGAGCGCTAAACCCTACGAAAAAACAAATAGCCAACACTTCGCCTCGAGTTCTTGCTAGGAGCCTTGCCTCTTGCCTCTAAGTCTTGAAACACAGTGTCGTACAAGTCGTCAACTATGCACGCTCCCGACCGTATCACATAAACTCGACTGTGAAAAGACGTTTATCCATGTATGTTAATTTTTAGTGACAACTCTGTAACCCTCGTGGGTGGAGCTCCGCGCGCATTGATCCATGACCTGACTTGCTAGAGGGAATAAACGGTTTGTTATAGCATTAATCAAACAACCGATGCCATTATACATAGTGCTTTGTAACGCTGTATTTCGCCTTGATAATCTACTACGACTCGGACGTACCCCTGCTCTATAGGGCCACTTCTGCTTCGGACCGACAGTTGGCATCGCAAAACATGTTGCATTTTATGCGTTGCTATGACGCCACGCGTGCTTGGATACAGATCCATTGGGAATGTAGATTTACGATAAGATACGATTTCAATGGGGACTTTTCTGTATAATATATAATAATATATTAACCAGCGCATGAGTATGCGCGATCGTTTATATTCATTTTCATGTATATATTGGCAACATTAATATGTCTATGACTAAAGCAAGATCAAGGAAATCCAACCGCGCTTATGCAATACATTCTAGTCGATACTTTTTGAGGAACACTCAGTGAGTATGCATTAATGCTATAGCGAATAGGCCACCGGCGCACCTCGAACAACCACCTTCAAGTATCCCTTGATAAACTTTATATAGTTTGTTATACCACAGGGAACTTAATCATGTCGAACATCCTTCGATGCTCGATTTAGTATTGCCAAGCACCGAAACGCTCGCCGGTGAACTCAACACCCTCAGCGGCGAAGGGAATGCAGTCAGAGGCCTTTCCGCTGGGGACAGCGGCATCAGTCGGCTGGCCGACGAAGATCTGGTATGGTCCAGCACCCTGCTTGGTAGGGCAGGCGAGGAAGGCATCACTGCCGTGGCTGATGGGAGTCAAAGTGTTCTCCTGCTTCTCGCCACGGGTGAAGCCATCAGTGATGGAGCCGTCGGGGATGAAAGCGCTGTGAGCCTGGGTGTAGCTCAGGGAACGGTCGGGAGCAATGTAGAGTCTCTGGCCACCAGGGACCATGACGTTCATATAAGGGCCGGATTCACCCCAGGCGATGGAGGTGGCCTTGCCAGATGGGCAGGCCTTGGGGTCGACTGGTGGGGATGGGCAGTAAGAGCTTGGCTTGTCAAGGCCGATGTAGAACTTCTGGCCAGAAGCCTGGAGGCTGCCGTAGTGGATGGGAGAGGCGGAGCGGATCGCCATCAATGTGTAGGCTTGCGCCTCAGGGGCTGGGGTTGGGGCCGCAGAGACGGCGGCGATAGTAGCAAGGATGGTAGCGATTGTGAACTGCATTTTGAAAGATGTGATGATAGATATATCAAGTAAGGACGAAAAGTCGTTGTTTTAGTGTAGCGAACTAAGTTGGCTTGAGATTGTTGGAGCGAGTGTATGATTTGAAGACTGAAGCTTGATGATGATGAGATGAGGACCTTGGGACGTCGTCCCGCTGGCTTTATATATTCATTCTCGATCGGATTTTTCGCGAAGAGAAACGTGGAGATACTAGACGCCGACTCGCTCGTGGAGATCGCGAAACAATTTGGGAACTAACTACTAAAGTCTAAGACAATGGCTGGGCAAGGCCTTGACATCATCACTTGCCTTTCAATGCAACATCAACCCCAGAATGCAGCGCATATCCTAGTTGAGCTGTTAGATAATTTTGCAGAGTGCGTCAAGTGCCTAAGCCTATAGAAGGTGACGAGCCTGCAGGGTTCACCCAGGTATCGAGATACCGATTCAAGGTACCGTTTTCTCGCTTCTAACCCAAACTTGTATACCGCTAGTTATAATTATAGCTTTAGGTCAAGAAAGTAAGGAACGTTACATGACCGCAATTCTTGGTACTTGTTGGCAGGTGATGATGTTTTTTGGACACGCGTCAATTGAAATCGACATTCGGAAGCATTTAGAGAAGGTGCGATAAATTTAAACCTCACTATTGAACGTCGGAGACCGGCTAATGATCAGGCCATGTCCGATCACTCGGGTGGTCGGGTGAACGGCTCAGAAGTTACCGACTCCAAAAATTTTTGCCCTTGTATGAGATGATTGCTCACGTGGATGAATCTAGATCAAACATGCACTGCTCACGGGTTAGCAGCTGCACAGAATCTTTGCAGAGATCAATGTTAACAACGTGAAGTTACGCGCAACTCAGCAGATGATCTTCTCAAATGGAACTTAGACGAAGCCTTAAACGGCTAAAGCAGTCCTGTCTGTAGTTCTCCTGCCTCAGCGGGAGGCGAGCAGTCTTGGACGGCAGTTCCTGCAGGGACAGGGTTTCACCAGCGTGCGAGTGTGGTATTCGGAACCGACACTGTGTTGTAACGTTCACATTTTATAATTTATGCGACTCTAAATTTATCGCGGGCCTTGCAATAAGCCTTCGGGGGGCTTCTCGAAAGCTCCAGCACCTGCGTAGTGTGAATTTCTTCAAGAATGATGTAAATGTCTGTAAATTTAGCATCATAACGTTGTCTCGACGCCCAAGCCAATGCTCTCCACGAATCTGGTCGATGTCATTCATCTTCCTTCCAATCTCCGCCTAGTTAGGATGTGTTGCATGAGGTGGCTGGGCTCTCTGCCTTAGACATTCACAGCTCCAACTCCAACTTCATGGTAGCAAATGCATTGCATTGTAAATTTTTCGGACCGACCGTAATCTACCTATTTTGAATATACGTATATTCTTCGCAAACGCCTGCATCTGCAGTTTCTATCATGTCAAGCCATATGATCATATACTTACCCATAGAGTACCAATTGAACGGTCTCAAGATTAGGGAGGGCTTCGGCGCAGTTACAAGGTCCCTGTGGATGGAGAGATATCATTTGTGGTTTAATCATATAATCATGTATATCTTTGCTCATATGGGCGCTGGACCGATGGCAATTTGACCAATGAGGCATATATGCCTATATGCACATACAGATACATAGTCTGAAAGCGTATACACATAACTTTGGAAGAAATATCCAGGACCGGATGTACTCCGATCGCGAGCTCATGGGTCGCAATTTTGGAAGAATAGAGTTTATACTTATTAAACCATGTTTAGCTACCTGGGCCGGCCTTACGTAGCCCGAAAATATTTCCTTCATTGATATCATTTCCTTGGTCTCCTTCTTCTTCTTCTTCCTCCATTATGATCGAAGGAGACTTTAGATTTCCAAATTTCAGTGGACTGCTCTTGGTGCTAGATATCTGGCCCATCCGTGCTGTAGGAGCCCATTCATCGACAGTCTCCATATGAAACGGATTCTTCTGAATCTTTGGTGTTAAAAGTTGTTCCGTAACGCTTTCGAAGCTCCATTGCGAGTTCTGTGAAGCTTCTAGCGGCTCCTTGATCATCATGAACTCGCTCCTCGGTGAGCAAGCGTATTCTTCGTCGGACTCATGTTCTTGTTCGGAAGTAGCAGCAGGGAAGTTATAATTTGCACCATAGTAGGTAAGGTACAGCCAAACTTCGTGGCATTCTTGATCAGGAACGTCGGCGCTGCCGAATAGTCGCGGATACACATTCAGGTCCACCGCTGCTTTAGACATCTGAATTTCGTTCGGGCCATCGCCAGCAGCGTAGGGCCAGCAAGCTTTGGCAAGAAATGTTTCAGCATTTATTCCCACTAATTCATAAGAGTTCGGTTGCAATGGTGTAGAGTCTTACCAAAAAAATCTCCATCAAGAGCATTGTCAAAGCCTTCTGGCGTTTTTAACTGAAACACGACTTCAAATCTTGTATCAGGCTTGCCGTAGTGTACATTAAAGCTCATATGTCGGCAATTTGCTTGTATCGCCACGAATCTATCGAGTTAGGGAAAAGATACAACGAAAATTAGTTCTTATATGTTTATTCAATACAATTAAAAGCCAAAAAATCTCAAAATTAACGGGGACCAAACTGGTGGTCTTTTGAATCAGAGAGCGCGCAGCGCACTAGCGCATTACGTACGCCGATACCAAGGGATCGTCGATCATCGTCAGTTGATATGGTTGTATCGGTATATCTCTGGGATTGCCTTGGATCAATGTTTTTGTGACAGCGACGTCACTGCCGCTGAGAGCCAACTAAGCCAAAATACTCAAATCGATTAGAGAGATTCCATATATCAGTGTTTTAATTCGCTCTGTATTCCACGATTTTGACACTACAGAGTGCATATGTCCGTCATCTGGTCAATATGAATACTAACTTCGACGTACGTTGTCCGCGACAACATCCAAGGCTGTACCTTCGGTTCTAACAGCGTCCATACTCCATTTGCTATCGACAACCCGTTCGCATTTTCCCACGGGTGCACTCGTAGGACTGATGATCCATACTGGGGCGTTCCATCATCATCAATGGGAATATCGGCATGTACTATATCAACGATATGAGCTCGCAACAGATTTCAACGTCAGTCCAAAATATCTTTTTAAAGATGATGCGTGCGCTGTGATCTCGTAAACCCTGCCACACTTCATGATTGCTGCGATGATCGTAAATTTCCGCCTGAATTTCAGTTGCTGTTCGGTCACTTACACCACAGCGGTTCTTCAGTCTTCCAGGGAAACTTTCCTGGGTCACTGGGTTGTACGCCAATTCGAAAGCGGTCGTACGCATCGCTGAAGAAAGCGAAACAGACGATGCTGAAGATACTGGCAGAGTTAGGCATCGCGCACGTGTCGAGCACTCTTTCTAAAAATTTGATGGACTTCAAGTACCAGCTGCCGTCCACAAGTCATGTCTCATCGATTTGAGAGGTATTTTAATTAACTTCTTGACTAATTTGAGCTAATAATTTGCATTATCAACCTTATGTGCGACTGCAGTTGATAGCGGACCTGCAACACATCTCGGATGTTGTATTTTCTTGGCCATGCCCACCAGCGCCGTTCTACGTTGAAGCTCATGATCAGGCTACTACAGACTTGTTGCAACCCTGTAGTTTTTGTTTACATGTAGTTGGTATGGGCCAGTACACTAGATAGCACGTGTCTGAGGCTTATATATGAAAATGCAGATATAGCTACACATGTACATGGGAGTTCACTTCAGCGGACAGATCACAACATCTGGAAGGCCGTCGAGGTCTAGCACTGCGGCTAGAATGGCGATATTCGCTGGCAATATTAGGGTGATGCCATCACTGAGGAAATGTGTCTACCCCGCTGGAACTTTGCCTGTAGAGCCAGCCTGCGGCTCCACGAGCGAGCCGTGCAATTCAATCAACTGATGAGCAAGGCCAGTTGAACATGACAATGCCGTAAGTAGAGCGAGTCAGCGGTCGGTCATCAAGGTAATGAATAATTTGCGATAGAAGCGCATGTGCATATGCGCCTCACGAGGTTTCTTCCAACTGTCGTGGAAATTGGCTCCGTCGGCCGAAGAGAGATATTCATCACAAAACATTCGGTTTCTGATTCAAGTTTCCACGGCAGGCATTTCCAAAATCGGGAACTTTGCTACGCAATGGTTCATTACATGCATCTCTCACGAATCACAACAGACGATATTTTAATTTGAGCCGGTAGACTTATCAGATTGCCAGAAATAATCGGTCTTAGGCGATACTTTTCCCGTAAATCAGACGCTGAACGCAAAGAGCAATAGTGACAGTGAGTTAGGCAAAGAAATCAAGTTTCTGTATTCCTATCCGGCTTGGAATCAGTCGTGGTCACGTAAACTAGGCCGCACGTCAGTGACTCGGATGTTTCTAGTTGCCCCTCACCCGTGACTCCAATAGAGGGGCAAAGTTTTCCAGGATGTCGAATGTTCAGTGACCACGCCACTGCTTGCCTCAAACCGACCGGCCGCGGGTCGATATCACATGTCTGCGAAACTGATGTGATGCTAGCCGAATTGGTTGTTTACAAGTCGACTCGTTACAGTCCTCGGTGGCCACGGCTCAAGATCGACCGCCCATGCCTATAGTATCGACCCGTGTTTGTTGTTGTCCCGCGTGGAAGCCTTGCGGGGTTTTACAAATGCGATATTATTGCGTGCGCACCCGGATCCAAATATAATTTAAACATCTCGACCCGTGCAATCGAAATTTAAAACTAGCCGACTCGTAATTTCCAGACGACTGATTGATTTCATGCAGGCACCCGTCCTGTACCTCAGAATGGCGATAAGCTATCGTACATCTAGACCCCTCACGCGGCACAGCCCTTACCTATGCACGCGTCACGGCGTGTGCTTCCGGATTCCGAGCTAAGGAACCAATCGACCGCATTTCCGATCGCGCGCGGTCACGTTTATTCTTTGGACGCGACCCGTCGGCCCACCTTTGACGGTTCGACTCCGCCCAAGTGCTACGCCCCTTAAGCGCGAAAATTCTTCACATACGGCGAACTCGGCGTGTTCGGTTATCGGTACTGCTTTGCAGGTTCTGAAGTTGCCATTCGTCTCAGGAATGTGCTGTAGGCATCGCACTTCGGGTTAAGCGACTGTAGGATTTCCGCTCCATTGCGGGCAGAAGTTTTATTTTATCTCCGCTGCAACGTCTCTGCCGATATATGTACCGAGTAGAGTCAAGCCGGCTTGTATGTAGGTTGCATGTAGGTGAATGTACCTGCATAGGTACTTGTTAGGAGGTAGCCCGCAAATTCTCACTTCGGTACGTGTGCAGCAAGAATACGACCCGTCTTGCATGCAGATTCCTCGACAGTTAACCTGTTTTTCTACGCCCTCCATGTGCATGTAGCGCTAAGGTCGCGGGTAGATTGGTAGGTTCCGAGGCGTACTTGATCGATGTACATGTACGTAGCGTACGTATACGTTCAGTATGTAGCTGTACACACGTCCAACCTGTAACCTAATGTCTGATCGACGAGGTGAAGTGTCGACGTTAAACCGAATCTGTCGAAGCTCCAATTGCTTCCGCAAACTCAACGTCTCATTCAACGTGATTCTTTGTTGAAAAGTAGCCTGAATGGAATCGTTTCAATGAAAAGAGGGGTATGATGGTGGATGAATCCAGGATACCGGCTCACCCGTTGGAAATCGTTACCCGGGCGGAGTCTATCGTCGACTGTGAGAAACCTGTTACGTTTGGGCTTCGTCAAACATTAGTATTTCGTTTCCTAGGCAGGCGTGTTTAGTATGTACCTCTACAGATCTACGGTGTATCTATGCCTCGTACGTTGACCGAGTAACATTATTGCCTTCAATTACACACATGAACTATAGCAGTAAGATTAGAGCGAGAATATTCTAGCTTCCAGGCAACAGATGCGCCGGCGTCATTTGATTAGAATTGCGCGCGGACAAAAGATTAAATATTAATGAGATGTGCTTCTCGTCAGCCCCGTCAATTCTATCGGTACGACGGCCGACGGAATAAGCTTGTGCAAGTGAAAGCCGATTTTCCTGATCCAGGGCTATAACCTTTCCTAAACGAGGAATTTCCTCGCCGGAAGAATAAGCTATATGCATACACGATTCATTTTCCTAAATAGGTCAAGAAACGGTTGCTCTGCTGCATGCAAGGTAACCGGCTTTCGCCAGGGAATTCCAAGTGGATACACTGCTATACCTCGTAAACGTATACTCACCGTTGGCTAGCGAGCTTGTGGACCCAGAGGCAAGCCAGAAAGCAAACAAGCAATTAAACTATACGGCACTCAGGGTCTAGCTCAAGCTCTGTAGCTGGTGGACCAGTTGCACTGCACCGCAGAAACACAGATAATCCGGCCGACACGAGCAAGTGCTAGCAGGATCAATAGGCCAATATCAGACTGGGGCATATATCTTTCAGCTACGTAGGTTCTATCCCTAGCTAGGAAAAGAAGGCTTCGAAGATCATCCCACAATTACCATCGTCGCAAGCGCCAGCTTCTAGTCTCTCCACTATGTTCGTATTGTGGGTTCGCCCCGCTAGCGAAGAACAGTGGTTTGTGCGGTTGTGAGGCACTTGAGCCTTCGCGTGCATGCGGCCAAAGCGGTCATGTAACCGATCTCGAACCAAGTGTTGGGCGGCGGGCAAGTTGACCTTGCATCCTGGAACTTCGTCCGCGCACGCGGGTCCCCACCTCGCCCATGGTATGCAGATGCAGGCCTTGCCGTCACAGCACACATCCACATAAGCCATCCACATACACGTGTACCTACAGGTCATCAGCTCAGCCCGATAGCTATATTGCGTTCAAGATATCGGTACAAGATACACCAAGCACCATATCAAAAGGAATTAATGCCAGACATTACGAAATGTTCTCAGTTTTACGTACTTGAAATTATTCGTCTCGAGACCGATTGCGAGGCTGGCCAGCTGCGGTGTACTATAGAGATATTCAGTCAATTCCTGCTTGAGACTCTGACGTGCTAATGCTGTTCCAAAAGCTTTGCCTCATTCAAGATCAGACCGGCCGCGGTCTCGTTGCCTCATCAGATGGACGGCACCAGCAGACGTTTTCCCCTGCATTATCATGGATACCCAGGTAATTGGCCTTTTCAATCGAAGCGGGAACTGGAGCATTTTTCGAAACGCCTAAGATCGATGTAAGGTACCTACATGTACAGTCAAATAAATGGCGGTGGCTAACATGAACATGAAGTAAGCAAGTCAAGCATGCGCAAGTGAAGCGTCTGACGCCGTTCTATTCCGCTTATGGTAGTTCCCCTTCATTTTTCATTTTACTTTTTTACGATAGCGAGCAATAATTTCTGAAGACGCGACCAACGATTATGCCGAAAAGAAAATCGCCAAAAGAGGAAACTACGTGTTTTTTACGCGCTTGATCAGCCGATTGCGGCCGCTGGGGCAGTGGAAAGCCTCGTGTGCCGTACCAATTGCTTACGAACAGAGAGAGATATAGAATGAACGAGCGGAGTTCTATAGCCACATGGCGTCCCTTTAAACCCGGATTCAAGACTGAGCCCTGCCCCTCTCATAATCACCGAGCAGAAACGCTAAGTAGGATCTCTATTTCGTTGCCGGCATTGTATATTACCATTCTATAGCGGATAGTTCTTTTCAAGTTTAGTAAAGCTATCTATAGAGGCTTTCGTAATACCGAGATGGGATCAGGTGAGGTCAAGGCTCCATCATACGCTCGGACCTACGCCTTCAGCGAGAATTATTAGAGTTCGGTTCGCCACTGGCTGATATCATGATAAAACATTGAAATTCGCGATATTCTCAGTGGAGTTTTGCCCAATCCTCGGAGAAAACCAGTAGGATGTCTTGAATGGATAACATACTTGCTTTCGAAACTCTTCCTCAAAAAAGCTGCTCAGGTGAGGCCGAGTCCGAAACCGAAGATACCTAACGTGGTCGATTATATTAAAAATTTCCCGATAAAGTAATAAATCTCCTAGAGCAGGGTCGAACGTAGCGCGATTGCCGACTCAACCAGACTCAATTCGAGGCCAGTGCGATGGTGTGGCCCAAACTTGCAGCATCGACATGGGCAGGAAAAGGCATGGCGGTGACCGCGATCGACCCAACAGCAGGCTGGCAAGCACAATAACGATTCTCTTACCATTATTCCTTAAACGCACGGATTGATCAATCGATCGGAAAGAGGGGTAGAATCCTCACCGGGGTCTCAACCAAGGCTTAGACACGCAGCAGCACTTCGGTGTACGCAAAGTGTGACAGGCGCAGGTCGTCGGTGCATGGCGCACTCGGGATGCAAGTAAGCGAAGTAGGAAGTTGAATGGCGACACCGGTGGCGTAAGGACTCGAACGGTTCTGCTTGGCAATCCCGCATCGCCGGTTGTACCAGATTCCGCTGAATACTTTCTTTGGTTCGCATTCTGGTTCTTGCACCTGCGGGTTATCCACACCCAGAGCTTGAGCTTCGCGGACTGTGGACAAGAGGTGAGCGGTAAGAAATATTCGGAATGCCGCAGAAGCGGCCGACTAATCGAATGCAAGTAATAAGCTCGTGCAACGCAATTCTTACTTTACGGGTATCAGAAATACATGAATTCAAACCCGTCTGACTACGATAGGACATCCTACAGTCAGAGACAATGCGCTCGCGTATTTTAGGCCAGGCGACAGCGAACCGCCAGACTGCGTGAGTCCTTGTTCACCGTGTCATTATGTGCTGGCTGGCTCGCCATCAGCCGATTTCGATTTACGTCATGTAGAGGGTCTCGCCAGCTGAGTCGTTTCGCTAACAACCTGCTTAAAGTAGGAATCGATCTGGTCGCCAGTGTCCTAACTCCTGCAGGCAAACAGCGACACAAAATCTATCGCAGACGAACAGACAGACAGCTTGGCAGCACTGCAATTTTGTTACCGGCATCTGCGCCGTTGGTACGCAGCTAGTATACGCTGTATACATGCAGCAGTGTAGCAGAGGCATGCCTCACAAGCTGCCGATTCGATGTCGGAACGGCTTAGGTTGGGAAGCCGGCAGGCAGATATCAATTGATCAAGGTACGTTGCTGCATCAGCGCCAGTAGACAGATAACCTCCGCTACCCGTGAGGAGGATTTCTTGGTGCATGCACGCCAAAACAAAGGCTTTCTTTTTTCGGATTCACATAATCGCAATATTCTTAATAATCTCTGCATGAGAAGATACATCGCCATTTTGTTCCCTGCATGAGGAGAAATTAGTGGTACCGCAGCACAGCCGTGGCCATGTAATGTATTTCGAACGCCTTTTGCCTTCTCAAAACATGGCTATAATAAACATTTTAACAGAGAGTAAACACTTGGCTACACAAACAAATAAATAGATAAATCCGTCAGCTCTACGCGGCGGGTTTTACGCCACGCTATCGAGGTGCTCGCAGTGCGGACTCGCCCTATTACCGCTAAGAATATCTTCTTCCATCTTTGCTGAATGGGAGCAACCCTAGCGCTCGTGAATTCAATACGGCCAGCGTGCATGATGAGCGACTGTCGATCTCGCAGGAACCACTATCGACCTTTTCGCCCAAGCTCAAGGATAAGAAGCGACGGTCGAGGAGGGCAAAATGCAAGGGGTGGGGGCCGCACCGCATTATCCAGGTAGAGTACATGCACAGCAAGAACAAAACCTGGGAACCATCCTGCGTAGGTACTAAGCATGCACATGTACACTGTACTCGGTACGTACATTAGCTGCCCCAGCCATCTGCAGTGCGGGTGGGGTACCACGTTGGAACTAGTACGATAAGCAACCAAACTTTACTTTCTCCCAAGATGTGCTTTTTGTGAGACCGGCAGGGGTTCGGACACCCACACACCGCAACTGCTCGGATGTGAGAGCGAACCTACGGTTATCATAAATTCGGCCCTCATCCGTTTTGAAAGTATTCGTTCTGCAGCGGTATCTGTTTCTTGCGGTTGCTGTTTGTTGCTTTCTTTCTTATACGTATATCTCTGGGAGCTCGTGGTTGTCAATTGTCTATAATTCGACGCAGGCCGCTGCATGCATATATCTTTCCAGTCGCCCAGGCCTCACAGAATTTGAAATCCAGCGGATCGCTTTCGCCTGCAACCCTCTGGACAGACTCTTCTATCTACGGGACCGGTCTATCACGATATCGCACCGTTCCGTCGAATATCACGATACAAGCCTCGGATCCTCACCAATTTTATGGACTTTGGATTCAGCCGGTTCAAGCTATCATACTTCTTCAGGTAAGTCGACATGGATACCCCAAGTAACACAACAACAACACAAGCGCTCAAGCTCATCCTCATTCTCTCTTCGCTCTAGACCCACAATAGCAGCGTATACATCCGTCGCAGAGGTGAATGAGTGGCCGCACTCAATCTTCGGCGCCAACATGCCTACTCGGTTCTTCAAGAAGAAGGTCTTCCGCATCCGCAGCGAGAGCCCGGACTTTGGCTTCTCCGCAGAAAATGGCGATGCCTACAAGAGCGAAAGGTCGTACTCCTCGGCCTCAGATAGCACGAGCTCCGAGTCGGAATCTTCCCAGCCTGCGCCGCCCAGCGTTCTCGAGCATCCAGTGGCCTCGATGCAAGGCCCGTTCTTGGAGTCTATGAGATGCTCTGACGTCGACGTGGAAAACGCCACCAACCCTAAAGGTCTGGACCTAAAACACCATCCGCTGGTCAAGGTGTTCTCACAGATCGCTTTTGGCATCCATTTGCTGCACAAGAAGCTGGCAAAGTCGGAGACAGAAGTGGTCAAGATATTGCAGCGCCATGTCGATGACATCAACAAGTTCTTGAACAAGGCGACGACTACCATCGACTCGTCGATTACTGATATCGAAGACAGACACAAGAGCCTCAAGGCAGCGATCGACAACTCGGCTGTCTTCGAGAAGATGCTAGCTACAGATCTCGCTTTCAGAAAGCAGATATCAGAGGGTAACCAGAAGGTAGATGCCGTTGTCAAGACCACATCCTCCGTTCTAGAGAAGAATTTGAAAGACGTCGCCGAGGGCACGCGGGGCCTCGCGGAACTCTCTAAATATATGACCTCGATAAAGAAGGGCTGGAAGAACACTGGCCTCGTTCGCAACTACCGCACCATGCTTAACAACATTGAAGTTTGGGGCCGTTGCTTCGAGAGTCTCAGGAAGTCCAGTGCACACCTCGAAATGAGTGTGGACAAATTAAAGCATGTTGTCGGACAGGTCGATAAGAGAGTCCGGAAGGCGAACAAAATCCCACCGCGACCTCCCAGGGCCAAGTCGCCAGCCCCGCAGCCGGTGAAAGAAGTCCTCAAGTCGCTCAAGCATGTAAAGTCGCTACCGGGACTACCAGTCATTCCAAAGAGGACATCATCGCTGAGAATCAGAGACTCCGCTTTGGCGCCTCTTGGGCTCCGGTCCATGTTCCTCCCCGACTCCGAGGTCTCTCTCCTCTCTCCCCCCACCTCACCAAAACCACCAACTTCACCAAAGTCGCCGAGCCCGAGAAAGTCATCTTCCTCCAGACCACCTCCCTCGCCAAAGTTTTCCACTACGCCCAGACCTCCCCCCTCACCAAAGATGCCTCCTTCGCCAAGACTTCCACTTCGGATTCGCCCGGACAAGCCTGGCCATCGCTCAAGCATGCCTCCGCTGAACCCTGGGAAATCTACCTTCCTCAGCGTTGAAGACTTTGACTTCGACGATACCGATCCTGACTCTGCCGTCTCTGTTACTTCCTTGTCTCCTCGCCCACGGCGCGCAAACCAATGGAAGCCTCTTCCTCCCACCCCCAGAACACCACCTGCCGACGCTCTTCTCATCCACAGCTTCCCACGACCAAGTTCCGCGGGCTCTCCTGACAAGAAGCACAAGTCTGGGTCGCCAAGCGACGAGAAGGGATACTCCCCCCTCACCATCGAGCTGTGCCTCGAAGGATGTCTGGATGACTATACCAGCATGTTCCAACTTCGTCCCGTTTTTGGTAAGAACGGCCTCCCGAGCCCACGTCTCGGATGTTCCCCCATGTCGACTGCTCGCCCGCCGCTGGCACTTCGATCCGCAGCAGCTAAATAAAGTTACTTTCACTTCTTTGCATGATAAATTGGTTATCTTCCCTTCGCTCTATATTATATTTCACAACTACGGCTTTTAATGATACCCGGCGTTATCTGGTCGTTTACATATGCGATGCATATACGGTTTATATGTCTTTACTACAAAACTCAAGAGTTTACATGTGCATGTGTTCTACGTTATATGTTATATCCCTCTCTTTTCCTTCTTAATGCCGCTTCTAATCTCATCCATTCTTTTCTCGATATCCTTTCCTTTGTCATTCCTCTTTCTTCAGGGTCTGGGTTTCGATCGTTCAGGTTACGTATGTACAAAATCATCGGTTGTTCTGCACATTACCATTGGCGTTATTACTGGAATTTGTCATTTTTCTATCGCGTTCGTTTCGATACCATCGGCGTATCTCAAAATATTCTATTTCAACGGTCATTCATCCATCCATTTCCTTTGTCGATATTCCATTCCCGTGTCCATGCACATTTCCCGGTTCGAAAGTTCCCTTCGACGCATCTCTAGCGCTTAGAGATCAAGAAAATTTTCTGTTACACTCATGCAGGCTTTGAGAATCATTTCCTTTCTTTGTCTATCGCATCATCGATCAGCACATAGTTTCCATGCCGCGTCGCGCTATACATACACACACGGGCCCTGTATCTGCCGGAAAAAGTACAGCCAAGTACTTGCAATGTAGTATAAAGATCAAAAAATCAAAAGAAGAAATATTAATTAATACAATTCAAATAATATTCATTATCAACTGCAACTCTAAGCTAAGCATCACAAAATCTCGCGATAACAAGAAAGGCGGGTACAGCAAAAGATCAAAACCGGATTTTTCGCAGAAATTATTCCCACAATCAAGAAATCAAAAACGACGCCATACGCTTATAGGAAAGAAGGACCCTGAGTCCGAAAAAATCGCGCGATCTATCCAGAAAACCTTAATGAGCCAGCAGTTAGCGAGTCTTCCGAGGAGAAGAAAACGAAGCCGTTGAAAAAGAAAGGAAGCTCAACCGGCCCCGCACCGACTTCAGAATCCGGGTATACCCACGAGAAAATGAATACGAAGCGACAAAACGGCAACAATGGCAAGCCGACAGCGTGGAGCCGGCCCCCGCCTCCTCCCGTCCATTCTCTCGTCCTCACCTAATCCCAACAGCCTACTGACCCAAGTCCTTACAAATCATGCCATGTCCTGAAGTACCTCTCTCTCTCTCGCACAATAAAAAAACTAACCGATCGTGAAATCTGGGAGGCAAAAAAAAGCTCCGAAAACGACACCGAGAAGCTTAAGCTTCCCATTCGTCACTCGATGCTCAGCGCTGCCAGCTTTTTCATGGCCTCAGTAGCTTCGATGCTGCCACGCTTGACCTTCCCGATTTTCCCAATCTTGCCTTTGACCACACGCTTCTTCTGCTGCTGGGTTCTGGGCCCTCGCGACGGCGAGACCGCTGCAGCCGGCAGCTTTTCCTCCTCCCCGCCGCCGCCTCCTCCGCTGTCGTCCACCTCATCACCACCGTCCATGTAGTCGTCGTGCATTGCGTCTTCTGCCGCATGACCCGTCGCTGCATCTTCAGTACAAGTACCAGCTTTCCCACTCGCAATTGTATCTTTATATGTCTCCGTATCTGCATTCGCGCCGGCATCTGCAACGGCAGCGGCGCTCTTCCTCCTCTTCTTCCTCTGCGGACTTCTACTCAAACTCGTGACGCTCAATCGCATCACGCCGCCGTCATCGCTGCTGCCGCCTCTCGTAACCACATTTGCAAATGTGTGAAACCACACTCGCTCGGCCAGGTACTCCTTCGTCTCCGGTACCCGCTGGCCAGACGACCAGATGCTCGGCGTGGAAGAATAGCTAATCACAACCTCGCTGTCATCCTCAAAGCTGATGTCGACCGCGCCAGAGCTCCACCCAAAGTACCCCAGCTCGTGGCCGGAGACCGTCGAGCAAGTGATCACGACGCGCGGGTGCAGCGTCAGGTTGATAATGATCGTGTTGAACGGCTCGACAGAGTACGACACGGCGGGCACAGACAACTTTGTGAGCATCAGCGTGGGCGCTGCGAATGCGCTCGAGCCCGAGTCGCATTCTGCGACATCTGGCGTCGTAGGCGAATCGGCGGACATGATCAATCACGCGTACGTACGCACGTAACGTTCGTTGTCTCTGTTGGTTCGTCGGTCAGGTGCAGTGCGGTCAATTGTGCCCGCCGGCCAGACTGCAGATGCAGGGCGCTGCTCTGCGCTGGCGGGGTGACCCTCAAGCGAGTATGCGTACCCCTGCGCTGTTGTAGCGAAGGTTGTCGTGGATAGAGGCGAAAGTACCTGAGCTCCGAGTGCGAAACAGTGGATCCAGAGCTTGCAGCCGTAGTTCGACAGGCGTGAAAACGGGTGTTTTGCAGGTCGTGATGATATAGCAAACGAGAATACGATGGTGGTGAAAGGGTGGATGTAGATGTAAATGTGGATGTGGATGTGGATGTGAATTCAAAGCTGCAGTAAAGCCGAGGTGCGTGGATGGAGCTTGCGGTGTTATATGCGCGCTGTCGGCTGGCTGCTGAGGGTTTAACGATATGATGCATACCCCTAATGAAACTTAAAGCCAGGCTGATTCCAAGCTCGCGTCCGGCCCTGGGCAGTCAAAGAAATTTCGAAAGTTGCAAGTATGCGATCATATATTAATATATGAGTTGGCAGCTGGGACTAGAACCAGCGGGCAAATGCCCATGCCTGCAGTGTATCCTGCAATCTTCTGTCAAGCTGAAGCTGCCTCAGGAATGTCCTAGGGATCCTGGCCAGACTGAAGTACGTATAAATTAGAGGTATATGATGGGAATATTTATGAAATAAGGAGGGAGAGCTCAAGCTCGAGCAGACGGAAATATCTTAAATTCAAGAGTGGAGTCATGAAATTATTTTTCGGCTACCTTCGTCAGATTCGTCACTAAACAACCATAGAAGATACACCTAAAAGTACAAAATGAACCAAGAAAGAAAAAGTAATCGATATCGTAGAACAGCAAAATGCCGAGAAACCAATCGCAAATCACGACAAGCATAGAACGACAGTGGTGTATAAAATATAAAACAGACCCTTCGCTATGTGTTCGTAGAGCAAACGTCAGTGAGAAAAGCCTGAACCCCAAGCAAAAAGTTCAGAAGTATTGGAACAGAAGGCATAGGCCTGCGCGATGCGTGCGCTAAACAGGGCGGAAGACAGATGCTCGCTAATATTTCACAAGTAAGGCAAAAAATCAAAAAGCCCCATCCTTCCTGCTAGCAAAAAGCTTTTCGGCGTACAAATCAGAATCGTATAATAACAGTCGTCAGTAACGTTGAACAACCAATCAGTCAGTCAGTCAAAGCATATGTAGGATATATCGGCGGGGCGACCGCAAAGCGTATTTTCATCAAAAGTTCGTGTCAATATCGTAAAGTCATTCGTGGTAGTGAGCGAGCGTGCATGCATAGATATTGTCCACATGCGGACAGTAGTAGAGTGCATATGGGGAGTTTCGGTGTGGTGTAGAGTAGAATTACAAGGCGGTCGCGTTCCGCTTCAACAGCAATCCGCGGACCTTGCCCCATTTCGATGCACCCGATGCATCTTTCGTTGGGATTTCGGGATACGCCTCCTCTCCAGAGCCACTTGCAGCAGATCCGTCGCCATTCATCATGTACGAGTTGACGCTGGCAATCCGCGGGCTCTGGTATTCATATCCGCCAACCATCAGTCGCGAATGTCGCTGAGACTGGCTGCGCAGGTTCCGTAGTTCAGGACGACGAATGTCGTTGTTCGGGTCGGGACTGGACTCTTCGACTGGTGTAGTCGGAGCTTCATCAGTAACACCCTGTGATAATGTAGGAGTATCCATCAAGCCTCCCCGAGAGCGCTTCTCCTTCTCCTTGTCGCGGCGGCGCGAGTGTCTGTGTTCTCTGTTCTCCTTGTCACGAGTCGCATTCTCCTGCTCGCGTTCTTTCGTCGGAGCCTCCCGTCTGCTTCCACTGCCGCCTAGTGCATTCATTGCAGTGACAGCAGCAGCAGCAGTGAGCAGGCCTCTTCGCGCTTTCTCTCGTCGCTTGCGGCGTTCCTCGTCCTCATCGGCTGGTGCGGCCGGAGTGGGTTCAGCTAGGCGTGGGGCAGATACAGGTTCGGCCTCCGAAGCTCTCCTAGTCCGACGGTGTCGCTCCTTGCCTTCTGTGCTCCCGCGCTCCTTCTCTTCCGCGCGTCTATGGCGCCGCTTCTCTCGCTCTCGCTCTCGAAGCTCGTCTTCAGTCGGAGTAGCGTCTCTGGCGATGGCGATCTCTGGAACCGCACTCTCCTTTCGAGACTTTCGCTCCTCCCTGCGCTGTCTTCTACGTTCCTCCTCATCAGCAGGACGTGCTTCTCGGTCTTTGCTGTGCTTCTCTTCAGTTTCAGCTGTTGCAGTACGATGTCGGCGTCGCCGTTCTTTTCTGGCCGCCTCCGTAGTCCCACCGGCTGCCACGTCAGGAACTGGCAAGAACCCAGGATCGTCGGCAGGGGGGCTAGACCTCATTTCAACCTGAGCGCCCCAACCCCTTCTAGAACCCCGTAGTTTCTCCTCGAAATCAATGGTTTCTGCAGGTGGAGTGTGCGTCTGGCGCTGATAGTCGTTCTTTCCGGACGCGTAGATTGCGGCGCGCTGCTCAGCTTCCAGAGCCCGCTGCTCGGCTTCTATAGCCCGCTGCTCCATCTCTTCGAGTTTCACGCGCAGGGTGATGGACTGTTCGAGTGTCTCGGCAGCACGATTCTGGGCTGCGAGCTTCTGTCTCTCAACCTCCTCGAACCGCTGCTCGTAAGACGCCAGTTCGTCCTGAGTACTCGTGAGTTCGCCGCGGATGATATCCAGACGAATCCGGTCATTTTCAATGCGGTCATTGAGGTTGTAGATCTCATTCTCGTGGTCCCGGCATGCAGCCATTCCTTCGGGAAGGTCTCTGAGCGTAGTGTTTTCGGCTTCAAGGAACTCAACCTTAGCAGTTGCTTCGGTGAGTTGGGCGCGGAGAGACTCGAGTTCAGCTAGGTCTTCGGATGCATCTCTAGTCTCGTTCGCCTTGAGAAGCTCAATTTCGGCAGCCAGGCTGGAACTCTTAGCAATTTCCTCCTCAAGTCTTTCGTTAAAGTCTTTAACACCCATCTCATCCTTCTCCGTGAGTTCGGCTTCAAGCTGACCAATCTTGGCTCGCAGCTCATCGAGCTCTGCCGCCTTGCCCTCCACGTCGGTGGTGAGCTCTGCGACGTTCTCGGTGAGAGAAGCGATTTCTGACGTCTTGGCGTCCAGGTCTGCTTCGAAGCCTGTTAGCTTCTCGTTTGCAGCCTCCAGGTCGGCTTTGGCAGAATCATGGTCGTTTCTAGAGGCTTCAAGGTCGTCGTGGGCAGTGGCAAGCTCGGCCTTAATCGCAGCAAGTGACTCTTTGAGACTATTGATCTCATCGACAAAGACAGAGCTTCCTTCGGACTGGGCGGATAGTTGAGTTTCAAGAGTAGCGTGGGCGTCCCGGGTGCTCTGCAGCGTTGCCTCAACTTCATCTTTCTCAGTTTTGAGGGTGGCAAGGCTAGCCTCCAGTGCGTCCTTCTCCTCTTGAAGAGCGGCGAGGTTGGCTTCGTGTGTTTCATTGGCACTTGTGAGCTCGGCGACTTGGTCGTTCAGTGCTGCCTCAGAATCTTTGGTGGCTTGCAGAGACTCGTTAAGACTGGCAACTTCTTCCTCCAGTGATGCAACCTTTTCGTCAAGTTGCGCCTTGTCGTCGGTAAGAATGAGAACTTGGTCTGCCAATGATGATTTCTTTTCCTCGATGGCGGCGAGTTTTTCGTCAAGTTCTGCCTTCTCAGACTCAAGAGCGGCAAGCTTCTCGTCAACTTCGGCCTTCTCAGCTTCGAGGGCAGAGAACTTGCTTTCGAGCTCGGTCTTCTCAGCCTCGAGATCTGTCAGCTTGCCTTCAATTGAACCCTTATCTGATCCGAGAGTGTCGAGGAGTTCCCGAGCGCTGGTAGCATCTGCCTGGGCTTCGGCTAGCTGAGTCTTGAGATCGTCAATTTCATTGAGGCGCGATTCGGCATCCTCATAAAGCATTCTCAGGTCATCGAGTTCCTTTGTAGCCTCCTCGAGGAGATCCTTGTTAGTCTTGACATCACCCTCGCGGGCTTCAACTTCAGCTTTTAGCTCGTCCACTTGTGCAGCTGCGGTTTCTAGCTCAGTGACCTGTGCTTTCAAGGCGTCAATCTCCTCATTCTTAAGCTCAATCTCCGCGTCTCTGAGATCCATTTCGTCCTGAAGATGTTCCATTTCCCGGAGAGAGCCTTTCTTCTCAAGCAGAGAATTCTCAACTTCCAAAATCTTATTATTAGCCTCCGCAAGTTGAGCTTTGAGCTCTTCAATCTCGGCATCCTTTGCGGCAAGGCTTGCCTTAAGGTCCGTGACTTCGTTTTCTTTGGGAGAAGAATCAACTTGCTGCTGTAGCTCGACAACTCGAGTGTTCAGGTTGTCCCTTTCTTCTTTCGCGGCAAGCTCATCCGCAAGGCGCTGTGCTAGTTGCTCTTCGAGTTGCTTGACCTTTAATTTGACGTTTCCACCTTTGGAAGCTCTGGCGGCAGCGAGTTCCTTCTCCTTCTTAGCTAGAGCCGCTTCCCCGGTTTCTACCTTGTTGCTCAGATCTTCAACCTTTTTCATCAGATCATCGATGGTTTCTTGAAGTTCTGATCGTTCCTGAACAGCCTTGACCTTCTCAGCTAGCACGCCGTCGAAATCTTGTGTGACTTTACTGAGTTCCTCCTGAAGCCTCGCTGCTTCTGCTTCCGCCGCATCGAGCTTTGAAGTCTCGCCATCAGCGTGTTTCTCCTTCTCAGCCTTGAGTTTCTCGAGGAGCTCGTTGACTTCTTTGATTTGGAGTTCTTGTTCCTCAGTCAATTGGACGAGCCTGCCTCGCTCTATCTGAAGCTGTTCCATAGTTTTCTGCATCTCGCGCGACTCTGAAACTTCCTCCTCGAGTTTCTTAACCTGCTCTTCTAACTCTGACTTGTCGTCCTTAAGTTCCGAAACACGGTTCTCCAATCTCGAGAGTGAACGACCAGCTTCAGAAGCAGCATCATTGATCTGGGACTTCAGGCTCTGGTTCTCGGCGACGAGGTTTTGGAATTCACCGGTGGCATCCTCTATAGCCTGAGCTTCCGAAGTAGATGCCGGATCTTCGTCGGTGACGGTGACTTCAGGAGCTGCAGAACTTTCTTCTGCAGGAGACTCACCCGACTCTACATCGGCTTTGACTTCTTCAGGCTGAGATTCAGCAGGGGCATCTGCAGCTGGCATGCTGTCTGCATCTACTGGTGGGGTGTCGGCAAGCAATGGCTCGGGTTTCTCCTCGGCAGGCGTTTGCGGAACGGTATCGGCATCCTGAAAATAGATATTAGCAGGGAAGGATTAATTACTATAAAGCAAAAGAGAGCAAGTACCTTTGTTCCCTTCTTCTTCTTCTTTTTTTTCTTGCCGGCAGTCGCCTCTGCAAATCCTTCGGAGCTCTCTATTGTTGGCGTAGGAGGAACGGTATCAAGCGGTGTCGGAGGGACGGTATCAGCCGGCGTCGGGGGGACGGTCTCGGGCTCCTGTATCGAAGAGTCAGTGATTTCAGAATAACGACAGTAAAGTCATACATTGTAAGATGTGACAAACCTCCTCCTTCGTTTCCGACTCCTCAGGCTTCTTTTCCTCTGCTTCATCCTTCTTGTCCTCTTCTTTCTTATCTCCACCCTTCTTATCCTTATCGTCTCCACCATCGCCACCCTTCTTATCATCGCCCCCACCTGAGCCAGACCCACCGCTACCTCCACCGGACTTGTCGTTACCAGCGGGCGGGTCTACAGGGGTATCTGGCTCTTCGGCTTCCTGCTTCTTTGAAACGTTGTTACTCTTGTTGCCACTATTTCCAACCTTCTTTTTCTTTGTGCTCTTATCCATAGGTTCCCCCATATGTCTGTACAACAATGTTAGTCTACACACATATAATATAAGATGCTTTATGGCTGGAGAGGGGTAACACTCACTCTCCCTTTGGATCAGACTTGATGCCAAGTTGCGTCAAAGGGTTTCTTTCGTTGTTGAGGAAGTCTATCAAGGCGTCATCCGGATCCCGTCGCATGGAATTGGGCGTTGTCGACGTAGGCAGCGGACTATACGGCGGGGGAGGTGCACCAGTATACGACGAGGGTTCAAGGTAATTGTTATATGGTTTGGCCGGTGACGAAGCAGGGATCGGAACGGGGTCACGGTAGGGGGAAGGCGAGGGATTGTAACTGTTGTAAGATTGTTGGCGTGGGTAGGGGTCGGAAGGGGTTGGTCGCGGGGCGTAGGGGTCGTTGATGGCACCGGTCCCGGCGTAGGTTGAATTGAATTGATGGCTTTGGTCTTGAGGGAGCGATTGGCGAAGCTGTTCAGGCGGTCGGCGCTGCTGATTCTGTGGCTGGCGACGACCTGGCGACGGCTGCTGTTGTTGCGGTTGTTGCTGCTGCTGCTGCTGCTGCTGCTGCTGCTGTCCTGGTGGCGTCTACACCACACCCACACCAAGCATATAAAACCAAGCGTTAACGATTGATCGAATCAAAGGGAAAAAACCTGCCGTCAGATTTACGGAAGCAGGTTCGAAAACAGCCACGCGGGAAGAGATAAGAGACGGAAACGTCACAAAAGCCCCGAATGGAGACGGTAGACGAAAGGTATTAATAGCAATGCGAACTATGTCATGTTCATGTTCAGGAATACTGACCTCAAACTCCTTTTGCAGCTTCTGAAGTCCCTCCCTCGCCGACTTGGTGGCATCGCCCCATTTCTTTCCCAAATCACCCCAGAACGACATATCGGCAACTTCTTGATAGGGCGGCGGAGGGGCGCCTTCGGTATCCGCTGGCAGAGATGAGATTATGATGTCGACGGCCCAGAGATGCTGTGCCTGTGCGTCGGATGCTGGCTGCTGCTTCTCAAACCTACCCCTTTCGATGGTGCTGCTGGTGCGGCAGGACCAGTGAGTCCGCCCACCACCCGCGGCGGGCGCCGAAAAGGATGTTGCCACGAATTCGCTCTGCCGCTCTGCAAGGTCTATCGACGAATGATAGGTGTTCGGGTCAGGGGAGGTGTGGATATTCGGGCTCGATGCAATGCAATCGGTCATGTAAGGTCGGTTGGGCGAAGGATGGTGGTGATGATGTGGTGAAGTCCGGATGGAAGAGGATGGACAAGGTGACAAACTAGACCGGGTTCCCGTCAGCAGCGGCTGACCAGCCTCAGAAGCAAAAGCCAGAGCCTGCGCCGCGGGAGGCAAGAATCGGTCTGGAGTGCTTCTGGAAGATTGGAGCAGGTCAATCCGGCTTGTGCCTGATGGTGGTCGAGCTGTCGCTGTCGGTATACGAGAGCCCTTAGCGTCAGCTGGATCCTGGTCTGAGGGCTGCACGGACACAGCCGCAGTAGCAGCATGCGCCAGAAAAGCAAGAGCTAGTTGAAGGTCGACGACGACACTGGCACCGACACCGACACCGACACCAACATCGACGACTGTGTTACCTTCCGCCGAAAGTGCCAGCGAGGCCGGTGTCTCCAGCAGGTCGATTGGGAGCACTGAAGAAGGAACCGCTTCCAAGACCGACGGATTGCGTGTGCAAAGGGCTGTCACATCCCGGTGCCACACGTGAGCGGTCTGGCAAGCTGGCGCCATCCAGCTATGTAATCGAACTTCAAAAAGAATGCGGATGGGCAGGAAACTGCTTCCGGCGACTGTGGATTGGGCGCCTCGTTCACGATGGCGAAATCCGGCCGGCTCAAACCCTACCTCTACTTCCCGTCCTTGACAGTTTCTTCCTGTCCTGCCTTTCTTCTACCCTCCTCCTGGTCGTATGTGGGGATTCAATTGAGTGCGAGTGACTGACTGCCTTTAGACGCTCCACACTTCTGTGGAAGACTGCCCTCACCCTGCAAAAGCCAATCGACTTCCCGAGAGCATTCCCTTCCGTCCAGTCTGTGCCGACGGTCCAGCCAAATGGAGTATGGTTTTGCCCTGTGATTCAGCGTGCATAAACAGCACTCCAAGAAAATCCCGTTACCGATATTCCCGCGATAGCCTTTTACTCCCACATTCCTTGGTCTACCAAGGTCGATGGGGATTAGACTGTACCGTCACCCGCTTCTGCCCGCTATCGTCTGAACCAGGTTTCTGCAAGAAAAAAACAGACTCTGCCCGTCTGCAATGCAGGACGCACGAGCCTGGGAATTTTTTTTACTTGCACACTACCAGATATACGATATCCCGTGGTGGGTGTGTGGGGTGGGCGAATGGCAGAAACCGCGCACGCAAAGAATTTTTTTGGTCACCTTGTGGGAGGGTCGGTCTACACAGGCTTACTTAGTAGAACTACGTACGAGAATACAAAAGAGGAAACTTTTCTCTTCAGAAAAAGTCCCCTGGAAAGTATCACGTTGTTGAGTTCAGGCAAGCTGCACCGAGAGAAAGAGAAACCGAAAGCTCAGAGATATCGATCCGAGTCTCGCAAAGCGGCCGAATCGAATTCAAGCTCTCTCCCACAATTGTGACTGTCTATCGGCGGGTCTTGTGACTGTGATAGCGGCTTGGGAAACTGCAGCCCCAGGTGGGATTTCTCGAGCAATCAGGGTTCTCGAGACGAAAAGGATGGATGAAAAAAAAAGAGATGTTCCAAGGTCGCAGCCGGTATCGTTCCAGGTAGCTATGAGCGCCCGTGACGGGGAAAACAGAAGTCGCAGGTCTCGCGAGAAACCCTACAAGCCCGCCTCGAGCTGAAGAATGTGAAAAAGATCGAAAAATTTTTGGAGAAAAAGAAGGACGAGAGAATGATGCAGAGAAGACGTCGAAAGGAATGCTAATGTTCGATTCAAGCTTTCAAAACATCAAAACCACCCCACTGGCTGGACTGACTCAAGACCCGTAGATAGTATTATTGTTCTGAAATAACCGCAGCCAGGCCCTCGACTCAGGTTTTCTTCCTGCGATCACGCTCTCCGCCTTTCGCTTTTGTTGGCAGGTACTTGGTCGAGATAGAGGTACTTGTACATCTGTCATATCCCCTCGAAAAATTTTTCGTCGAACGCTCATTCGAGGTGCAGCTGCAGCTAGAAACGGAAAAAGCAAATGGCCGCCAGGCCCGCAAATCAAATTGCTCGCAGCCGAAAATTAAAAGGCGGCCCCCTTGGCTAAAGTAGGTGCAACTTTCTGAGTTGTCCAGCGGCTTGGCTCACGCGATGGTCCCCCCCATGCTATCAATTTTGGGCAGCTGGTGGAGCTGTGGTGGAGCGCAATACTAAGCGATTGGGTGGCAATGGCCCTGTCAAGTGGAGAATCCCAGGACTCGTCCACGCCGACGAATGGGCCGTCGATGCATTGTTGAGCGTCGAATGCAAGTCAAAAACGAGATGAGCTCTCGCGGGGGGTTCGAGGCGGGCTCGGAAGGACGCTGACGACTTCTGACGACAACGACCAAGGTAGCCGTGAAGCAGTTGGTGATTTGGCACGGTAAGACAACGGGAGGCGGCACGAGCTTTGTATCAGAAACGAATTGAGCGTAGATAAGCAAGCAGCCAAGTCACCAAGCAACTATACAACTTGACAGCTTTCGAGTCCCGCAATTGCAATTAAAACCTGTGATATAGACGCTGCTCGAGCTTCTAGTCGCTTGGGATACCTCGCACAGCTGCAACCACCAGCGTAAATTTTCGTACACCCAAGACAGCCTGTCGGAACGCAAGTCATGCACTGCAGGTGTCCTCCTGTCTATCTGCAGTTTTTAAAATCTGCAGCGCTCCGGCCTCCCTGACGAGCGAATTGCACCAAACGCAGCTGCTGCACAGCGTCGATGGAGGAGTGCGTGCGTGCATGCATGAAGAGCTGCGAAGAGACATTGCAGACTGCATTTGTGTCAGTTGTATCGGTACTCGTACCATCGACGGAGAACTCTGTGGCAAACGTCTCGTGTTGGAAATTGCCTCTGCGTTGAACTCTGTGCGACCGACAAACGGCGTGAGCACGCCGTCAACGACGACGAGGGTTTCTTTGTCTTCTGTTTGTTAGATTTCCTAATAAGGCTGTTCGCCGCTTTGAGTCTACAATTGCGGCTACGTAGGCGGTCTCTATATAGCCCCGCGAGGCGTGCGAATCAGAATATTTTATCTTATTATCGTTATTATTATCAAGCCACCCGTGATAGGAAACATTAATATACATGCATGTGCAGACGGTAGTTAATCAGACTGGTACACCGCATGTAATCTGTTAATGCAATTATGCGTACTCGCATGTGAGCTCGCACACGTTCCGCACCCGAAGGAAATGATAGGTTGAGACGATAAGCACACAGCTTAAGAATCGTTGCTGAACAACTCTCGTTCCTCGTCCGTCATCCCGTGATCAGCAGGGCCAGCAGGTTGCTCCTGGATTGCCCCTTCAATCCTGAAAGGCGTGATCTAGTCGCACGTGTAGTCGAGTCAGCCAAAACGCGTTTGTTAGATCAATTTGGAATTTAAGCTATTGATAGTTGCTTACCTTTGGGTGTTGACCACTGAAGCAGAATCTGTCTTTGATCAAGGCGACCTCAGGGTTTGGTCTATTGTAAGACCACATAATTTTCTCGTACACCTTCCCATCGATGTCGAGGTTGTAGTACCTGTGTCAGAAATTGGTGAATCAGTTGCGTGTCGATACTAGTTTATAAACTCAACTGCAGATGGAAAAACCTACTGGCCTTCGCCCTTGTACGGGCAGATGATCGTCTTCGAATTCAGGGTTTTCTTTATTCGAATCATTGGCACCTTTTTTCCTGGCAATTTCGGTTTGAGTTTGAAGATGTCCGAGGCAAAGTAGAATCTGGCCGGGAATCCCGGTTGAAACACGACAACAGCCTGGTTAGATTTGAAGACGACTTCATCGATATTGAATTCAATGGTGCGCCAGCACGGATGGACGTCGACGCGTTTGTATGGATCGCGAGGGTAGCCGATTATCTGGTCCTCCTCCTCCTTCCAGGTGTCTGTTAACACGTCAGCTACCCCGTCGATTCCCTTATAGCGCATCCGAGTGCACATTCTTGTAGGGTAACGGAGACACTCACCAATAGCCTTGAAGGGGATACGCAAGAACCCCTTGAGAAGCCCCGAGAGAATATAGTGGACTCGAGCCGTCACTTCACCGTCGACCCTAAGCCACCAGTTGGACTCGACGTCCACAGCAAGTCCATGCACGGTCATGAACTTGATGATTGGCTCTTTGGACACGTCTTCTTTCTCTTCCTCGATGCGCTTGAGATTTTCGCAGGGCTTGAAGAAGTCCTCGTAGCGGATGTAGAGCAACGGGAAGTAGTCATTCTCAAACACATATCTGGCATGCATGGTATCGAACAGTTTGACGTCGTCGTGCCACCCGCGGATTCGCTTACGGCAGCGCTCATTGTGGCCGGCCCTCGGGAAGCGAGGACGGAAGCCGCCCGGGTCCAAGTAATACTTTTGGATAAGCCTCCTCTGCGAGGCTCTCGGAGTATGGTCCGCAACCGTTGCTGGGGGTGTTTGAGATGCTGCTTGAGATACCGCTTGAGGTGCTGCTTGGGGTTCTTCTTCGGGTGCTCCTTGCGATGGCTCTTGGAATGGTTCTTGGAATGGCTCTTGTGATGATTCCTGGAATTTTTCCTGGAATTGCTCGTGGAATTGATCTTGGAACTGTTCTTGGAATAATTCTTGATATGTTTCTTGGGTTATTTCTTGGAAGGGTTCTTGAGGCGGCTCTTTGAATGGTTCTTGAAGTGCTTCTTGAGGCGCTTCTTGAGGCGCTTCGTGAGGCCGTTCTTCAAGCGCCTCTTCAGGCTCTTCTTGAAGTGCTTCTTCAGGCTCTTCCTGAGGCGCTTTTTCAGGCTCTCCTTGTGCTTCTTGAGGTCCTTCCTGAGGTCCTTCTTCGGGTGCTTCCTCGCGTCCTTCTTGAGGTGCTTCTTCAGGTTCTTCTTGTGGTGCTTCAGGCGGCTGAGGGGCTTGCGGCGGTTGATCGTGGTTATTCAAGCCTGGATTCGAAGGTGCACTGTCCGCTGGAACGAGGAAGAGTGTGAGGATGTGTGCTGGAGATCTCCCCGGATCCGCAGCCATATCGATAGCGTGAAGGATTCGGAGCGTATGGCTTCCGGCCCTTCGTCTGTAAAATACTGTCAGTGATCGTGCGATGCGGTTGTAAGTTGGTCTGGCGATGAGTTCTTACGGATAGCTGGTCTTGTTGCGGATAGGCAACCATTGTGGGATCCCATCAATTAGCAGTCTTATGACGCCCGCAAGCCTTGAGGCATAGGAGCGTGTCGAGGATGCGATACAAGCCACAGGGTTTGTGTTGGTTTAAGCGCCACATGTTGTAAAATGTTTGTGCCACCAGCGCCTGCGCCATTCCCTCCAGTTCTAGTTCTCTGGCCGACATCCAATCCAGCCCATACCACAGGAAGGCATCGGCGCTACCCGAATGCTCGCAAGTCTGCAAACGACCAAGGCTATTCGAACCGTTCCGACGGCAAAGAATGCAAACGACGGAGGAAAACGGTATGACTCTGGCTCAGACATAGTGCCGCACGGCTCGTCCCACGATTCAGCCCTCACGATGGACGACGGGTGGAAGCCCGCACCCGCTCGCTTGACGACAAAGTTACTTCTAACAGCATTTAGGAAGCATCTCCCCACGATTGTCATCTATCGTGTCTCCACTCGACCGCTCCCGGAACTCTAACTTGCATTCTGCCCAGCGACGAGGCTTGAGATTCCTCCCGGAACTCCTCAACAGGACCTGCCGGCTCAATGTGCCAGCGACTGCAGCAGGCCAATGGGATCAAGGGTTGGCAGCCCAAGCGAGATCGCCTTACTCGATCTGATATTACTCGGCTCGGAAAGGCAAGGACTGTGCCGCCTGCCGTCTTGATGAAGCTTTTCCCTGTTTTTCGACCCATGTCTCGCCGGCCTCCCTGATTAATTGTGCATGTTGGATGCTTGAACTGCTTCGAATCGATCTCGGCCATTCCAGATTGCCGAACGAAATAACCCCCTCCCGCTTCCGAATTCTAAAATTTTCCGTCACAGGGTGAAGATGCTCCTGCTGCTGCTGAACAGACGGACCACAAAGCAAAGTCGCGATTGCGAATGTGCAGAGACTTGGGGTATCGATCTATCCGCCCGTTTCACATGCCCCGTGGAATGCTTAGCCAGAGGCAAAAACCGCTACGGCACGCCCGAAGCCTTTAACCTTCTTTGTCTAACGTCCCACTGGAATGTGACGTCTTCCTAGCGTTTCTCAATTGGCAAAGCCTTGCATACCCGACTGCGATTTAATCAACGTCGGGCACACCTCCACTTCAAGAACTCCAGTCTGCCTAAACCTGAATCGAAAGACCGACCAGCAGGCATGACGATCTTGGGACATCCACGATTGCCTGAAGTTAGCCCGATTTCATGCGCAGGCGACGGTCGAAATGCCTCTTCTGCCGGAAGGCTGGGCACCATACGGCACCGCAATTGACACATCGCACCCGCACCCTTCAGCTCAGCTCAAGCTCGTGCAGTGCATGCGTCTGTAGCATAGCATCCCCATCCTGTGCGATCTTCAGCTGCTTTGGGGTCTGAGCACCGGTACTTAACTGCCGAATCGAGAATGTTGAACCAAAATATATCGAGGTGTAGGTAGCCACGATCCGCCTGATCACTCGCAGGCACGATAGATGGTCCACTTGTGATTCGCCAGAAAAGATATTTTCCGACCTGGCCAGGGTGAGTGACGATGGACGTGCAGTATGTATGCGAGTGCCGCCCGACCCAGCTATGCCTCTGCCCATTCCTTCGTCGACGATCTGCCAGGCTGATACCTATTCGAGCCTGGTGCATCTGCAATGGCGCATTCAAGGTGAGGAGAATAAGAGTCCATTGGGATTAATATAAAGAGGCAATCTCCCGTGTACAGAGCGCGATGCGACATACAGTGGAGGAAAGAAGTTGAGGCTGCCTATTCTGGTGTCGTTTTTCTTGACATACTATCTTCTTCGCATTTTGGACTTTTTTTTTCTAGCTCGTCGGAGAAATACACGCTCGAGTGAATCTTGCATGCAGTCGTTAGGAGCACCCCTACCGTGGAACACATAAATCGACGAGACCTGCCAGATCTGAGATATAACATATCCCTATCCTTACCGCCTTGCAGAGATCGATTGCCGATCCGTGTCCGAAGACCGGCTGGACATCCCAATCATTTAAAACTCGATAGCGCAAGGGAAATCTCATGAAAAATGGCAGAACCAGATACTGCCCAGCCAGGAGTTTGGTCTCAAGACCCAGACGCGTATCCTACAGCAGGCAGAGACCCGACGGTAGAGAAAGCATCAGCACCAATGTCACCCAGAACCGAGAACTCGCTGCCACCGATACCAGAAGCGAAGGCGACGCCACCGCGGCCTCATATCGACACTTCTGTTGTGGATGGCGCGGAGTTCAATGAAAAGTCGCCATTGAGTGGCGGTACCGAGCGCGATAGCCCTCCGGGTCTAGGCAGAATGCGCAAGTCGTCGACAATGATGTCTGCAGTTACGAAGGATAGTTTCGATCTGGAGATGGACCCGCTGCCGTATAAAGATGCTGGGATTACTGAGATCCAGGTCCGGCCGAAGAAGCTCGTTTTGTTCTTCGACGGAACGGGGAATAAGTTCAAAGGCAACACTTCCGTAAGTTCACCAGGACGGATCGTTATAGTATGCGGCTCTACTAACGCTGATATCTGATGCAGGATACAAACATTATCAAAATGTAAGAGTCGCGAATTGGTTGGGAAAGTAGATCATCAATTTGTGAAAGATACTAACTTTGATCAAGGTACCAAATGCTTGACAAGCACGACCCTCAAATGTATCTGTACTACCAACGTAAGCATCTTCTGATCCTCCTTATTCGATATCTCGGACTAATACAGTTATAATTCTTAGCCGGTATTGGAACATATGTTGCGGGCGAGCACGACTTTGCGCCGGGTCCATTCTCTAAACTGAAGCGATTCATCGACCAGTCCGTTGATCAGGCCGTCGGGACCAGCTTTGACCACCATGTCATCCAAGGGTACCAGTTCATTATGCGCTACTATAGCCCTGGCGACAAGATCTACATCTTTGGTGAGTCCTTGACAATTAGGTATCAACGGAGCAAGTATATGTACTAACATGCTACCGTGTCAATTGCAACCAGGCTTCTCTCGTGGCGCGTACACCGCCCGTTTCCTCACCCAAATGGTCATGTATGTCGGCCTGCTTTCTCGCGGCAACGAAGAGATGGTCCCATTCGCGTACAAATCGTTCGCGAAATTCGAGCGTCTGCGCCGCCTGAAAACCCATAATGCGAACGCAATCCGCAAGCACATGACCCACTTCAAGGAAACATTCTGCCGGACAGGCGTCAAAGTGCACGTCCTGGGTCTCTACGACACCGTCAACTCCGTCGGCCGCTTCGAGCTCCCATTGCTGCGCCGCAGTTTCCCTGAGACGCAGCAGCCGGCAGCAGATCACGTCCGGCACGCGGTCGCGATTGACGAGCGGCGGCTCAAGTTCAAACCGAGCTTGTACGCCCAGATGCAGGGATGGCGGCCCGAGGAGCACGATGTGAAGGAGGTGTGGTTCCCCGGTAATCACGCGGATATCGGCGGCGGGTGGACGCCCGAGGAAGGCGTCCCGAACATCAGTGATATTGCGCTGGCGTGGATGCTGGAGGAGGTGCTTGAGATTGAAGATAAGTGCGTCGGGCGGACGAGCCCCGATCGATTGCCGTGGAAGATGGAAGAGGTCGAGAAGGTGTTCCAAGCGGCGAATAATCAGGTCGGAGTCGCAAAGATCCACGATGCTCTCAAGTTCAACCAGGGATGGACGCGAATCGGCGTCGTCAGCTGGTGGGTTCTGGGTACGTATAACATGCACCATGCTTGATACACAACCATTATATCTATGGATCAGCTAACAATATATGCGGGATGCTTAGAGGTTCTACCAGTGTTCACGCGCCTGGAGCTCGAATTCGGCCGCTGGGTGCCGCGGCATTGGCCGCCAAATCTCGGTTTCACGCGCGATATACCCGAGGGCGCCGTCTTCCATGAAAGTGTACATCGCCGCGAGCGCGCAGGCTGCGGGTACTCCCCCATCAATGACGGCTACAAACCTTGCAAGAAATCGAAGCCGGAGACCGCGCACGAGGAATGCATACATTGCGATCACAGGAAACGAAGCGTGGAGGTTGGCCGAGGCCACCATCACCACCACGGCCATTTTCATCTATAGAATGCATACGTTTGGACGACGGTGTGTTCGTGTGCGGGTACCGGGTGATGTTGCGATGAAAGTATGTCTGGGCGGCGGCGGCCCATAGCAAGAGGGTTCAGGGTTGTGAGGAGATAATACTAATAACGGCCTTCATGCTGTGGACTGATGCATCGATGTTGTCTGCGTTATCTAGCCTGGCTGTGTAAGTTGATAATATTAGCTAATTTCTTTGTCGTACGTGGAAGACTCCGCGTTTTTTTATCTGCCTTGTAAATATAATATATATCATATGGGAACGACTGGCCTGCATTTCGTAGACATTACTTGCAAAGGTATGCGCATATGCATTATCGCTAACTGGCTGCAGGCAGCCGTTTACGTGATTGTTCTCATATTACTTCATGCAAGTGGCATACCACAGCCACTCTAGCCACTATATTCGACTCGTAAACGAGACTGCAACACCTTGCTCAGCGTCCTTGAGACTACGCCTTGCTCTAGTTTCGCGACACAAAGTTACAATTTGCATCTTCACATTTTCTCAGTCAGCTTCTATTCGATATTCTTGTATTCGAAACTGCTGCAAATTGCGTTCCGATGTTACAACTAAGCTAAGCCTTAACACTTACTAGGTGCCTTCGTATCGTCTCCATAGTTTCGACATTTTGGTCATGACTAATGGCGATATCAAACCCTCGCTCCACCATACAAGAGGTCCGAAAAACCGACGGCTTGGCTATCCATGCAATAGGTCATGCAGTATGCTCATCACACGCCCATCCGGACTAGACATCACGCAGGCGAAACGTTAACCCGGGCTTGTGCCTGGTTCCAGTCTCTAAAGTTTACCATTTCCACCGATAAGCTTCCCGGATCCCGGGTGATACATATTAAATATATAGGCGAGTACTTACTGACTTATATATTATATTACATTAGTCAGGGACGAGTCGGAGTGAACCGGTGCGCCGTGGCGCGATCTATAGCGCCCCATATGTGTGGCAGAGCGCAATGCCATTGATCGTGATAAGATGCAGACTGTCGATCAGTTCCCGTGCAGCTCGGTTTACAAATTTGCACCGCTTCCCTAGGGTCCCTTGAATTTATTTCTGTAACCTTTTGGCCAAATTTGGATGCTCATGCGGCCTTTAAGGGCAATTTCGAGTCAGTGTATCGTATCTGCGAAGGGTACGTAATACAAGAAGGAGTTTTTAGCTAGTCGCCGTCATCATCTGAGTATGCGGACTGATAAATCATCTTGGCTCATCTTGGCGATCAAATACAACGAGATGTACCTAAGTAGCAATTTTATGTAATGGTGTCGTACGAAGGGTGTATACAGCCTAGTAGCTGACAGATCTATAGAGCTATAGCAAGTAAATATGCGAGTGCGATAGAAAAATATTAAACGTGTAATATATCTCACGATCTACCAGATACTAGTATACTATATCCGCGATAAAATGCAGGTTTGAGTTTATCTGTGACATGAATTAGGTAATTTGTCCACCACTTTTGACTCCAAGAACACCCAGCTGATATCGATATATTCTCTTCAGCTCTATATCTATGGATTACCTGATAACCGTCTAAGCACTTGGCGGTGAATCAGAGGCTTGATAGACGCATCATGCAATGCGTGTGACAACTTTTACCTGTGAGTTAACGAGTTCAGAGAACTCGTGTTGCTGCGTGGGCGCCGACAGATAGCCATGAGACGACATCAGATCTTGCGAATCCCTGCCTCATGAGTACGCATGCGCAACCACCACATGCAGCAGTATCAGCAGACGCCAACCCGCCGGTAAAACCGGCAGCTTGGCGATAGTTCTTCAGGCACCGGCAGGGCCTGACAAAGGCGGCTATTGTTTGGTATACCAGCGCCAGGTATGTCGATCGCGGCCCGTAATTATATGGATGTTGCCTGTTGCAGCTAGCGTAATTAAATACATTAAGGAGAGAGTCCTCGCTTTCGCTTGAGCAACAGAACAAGCAGTTGGTAGTAGTGAATGGGAATCGCAAAATATACCCGCAGGAAGTTCGAAGAGCGCTGTCGGGTTTCATTTCGATTTTTCAATATATCACCGTACGCGGGGCCTACGGGATAGATATAAATATACCTCGGCACCCGCTCGCCTTTATCTATCTATAAGGCTTTATATTTAACGCGTGGTTTCGATGCATGTTGCAGTCTGAGTTTCGGCACTTCCCCCCGCTTGTACAGTTGCAGTTCTAGTTTTCGAATCGATCGACTTTCGCGTTAAACTTTTTCAACATGCGACTGCTCAACGTCGTGTCCGCGCTCGCCTGTGTCGCTACGACGGTCGCCACAATATGGGAGAACGGACAGACTCGCCTCAACCCTTATCCTGCGGTCGGGCAGGCGGCTTTGATCCCCAGCATTCCCGCAAACAGCTTGAGTTGGAGGACCTATCCTGCGAACTCTCCAGAAATCGGGTATAAGGGGCGGTGGTGCAGCCGGTATATCTCGTGGTGGGCAGCGCCTGGCTTAAAGTTTCGGTACACCGGAAGTAACGTCGCGATATCGTTTGGGGAGTACACATCCGATAAAGTTCTGCTAGCCTGGAGTAAGCTACCTAAAATATCCCTGAAAAATGGATTTTGGCATCGATTATCTAGAATCGATCAGCCATAATGATATCCAAAAGAAGTTGGAAAATGGATATGCCAACACGTGCACACTCTGCTGGTGGTAGCAGATATACTGACACGTGCGCCTCCAAATACGCATTGGAATGCTCATATATATTCAACTGTTTCGAATAGGAATATCGGGTCTGCCATGGAATTTCTCGAACGTGACCGCCAATAGCACCTACCAATTCGTCAGTTCGTCTACTCCTGGAATAGCTTCCGGACAGACCATCTTCGAGTTCCGGTAAGTCGCGCCACAGAAGTGCATCTTTCTCAACTTTCCGAAAACGGCGCAGGTACATTGTACACGCGGACCACGTTACACCGATTTGCGTTCCAGTACCATGTCCGCCAGAGAGCCGCTTTCTGACTAACGGTGGACAGTGTCACAAACTGGGCGCTCGGTGTGCAAATCAAGGCCGTCCACGTCGCCGCCGGTCAGGCAATCTACAGCGTCCCGCTCTACCCCCGCAAAATCGAGATGATTGGCGATTCCCTTACGGTCGGGTATACCAGCACCTATGAAGCGATAAGCGGCATTGGATGGAGTCTCTGTGAGGGACTTGGGAACGTCGAATATTCACTTGTTGCATGTAAGGATTCATATCAATGCTACACTGAAATATGCTTCTGAGCAATTATTACAAAAAATACGTATATACTAATGCACAGTTTTTCATATCCGCACAGACACGGGGATCTGTCTGACAGATAAGGAATGCTATGGCAGCCCCCGCGGGCAGTCATTCCAGTGGATGCAAGCCAGCGACAGTGGCAAGCGAGCGCTGCAAGTCTACGGATCGAATCCGGCTCCGTGGAATTTTTCTGCACACCAGCCCGCCGACCTTGTGGTGCGTATACATCGTCTGAAATGAGCTGAATAGGCCACATTGGATTTGGCTTCTCACTGGAGTCTTGAACGCAGATCATCAACTTGGGTACGAACGATATCAACTACAAGCAGGGAACGACGGCAGTTCCAGAAGCCGACTTCCAGCGGAATTACATCAACCTCATAAATTCTGTCAGAAGCAAATATCCGAACGCGCAAGTGATCGCAGTCCAGTTCTGGAACGGTTACTATAGGTCTGGTAAGTGATTCAAAAGGATTTGCTCGGAAAGTTTTATATATTTCACAGCCTCAAAAGACGAGCAAAAAGAAGCTCATGTCGGGAGGCTGGGGGGAGATGCTACTTCACGAGTACCTCCTCAATAAAGCAGCTAAGTACCTATAGATGTTAGGCTGACAAGTATGGGCTACTAGGGAACACGTATGTCCAAAATCCCAACAGATACAAGAACGCAATCCCAAATGCCGTCAACAACTTCCGCGCCGCCGACGGCAGCAATTTTGTCCACTACTTCGACACAACCGGCATTCTGCAGTTTAGCGACATCAACCCCAAGGGTCACCCCACGGACATTGGCTACATCAAGGTATGTTGCGCCCCACGCATCACATCTATATCACATTGTATAAGATCGATTGTTAGATTCGCAAGCGAGTTGGTCGCTAACGTGTCCACTTACTATGCAGGTTGCAGCACATTTGATGGAGTACATCAAGCTCGAACTCGGCTGGGATATGGGGAATACCGGCCAGGAAGTACATTCCCACACGCAGTACTACAACGATGAGACAACGTACTGAGCAAGCAGTCTTGGTGGCGTTGCTCTGATTAGAAATCTGGTGACAAGAAATGCGCCGTGCAGTGCACTGTATATATGCGGTCTTGCAAACCGCACCCTTTAATTCCCCCATGTTAATATATAAGCACTTCGGTTTTACCAGCCTAGCGGAGTGGCTAGGAGCATATATTTAATTCTTGATGTTACATTCTTTGACTCTGGAGCTTGTATGTATATATTATATTACCTCGGTGGCGTGGGTTTTCTTGCAATTGAGTTTTGTTCAGCATTTCATGCCCTCCCTGTCATGCCATTTAACGATTACCTATCGAATGGTATTTCGGACCTCGCTCATTACATAACTTACTTGCCTATTCGCCTGCTTGGTCAAGTACCGAGCTACTAGCTGGTGGCCGCCGGACATCCCGCGCGGGATTTATTAGTCTGGTGGAATGGATGTAACATAACTAGGAACTTCAGACAATAAAATTCCCGTCGAGCAGAGGGGCGGCCTGGCTTGCATGAAGTGGGTCACAGTAGCCAGCGGTAGCATTCTGTCTACTGATAGCGTCGATTCGGAGTATGAACTCAGGACTCGGGTTGTGGTTCCAGCGCTTGCTTCGAGTTAGTGTTATGTTCTGAGGACAGAGAAGCATGCGCTTGTGACCGACTAAATCGTTTGAAGTGCGTTGTCGGTCCGCCTTGCGGTCTACGAAACTGCTACCCGCCGAGACTACAAACCGTCTGCATCGAGCGGTTCTCAAATTAGTACACGCAAGCCCGTCGCATCGCAAAAATCCAACAGCCGATACCATCACCCAACAGGAAGGAACGAAGAGTCGGCCGTTGGATCGAGTCCAAAGACAGCCCGGCGGGATACGAGTCCGGCAATAATTGCTTCACGCGAAGACCCTTGAATTCCAGCACTGCCGTTGACATGCCACGCAGCCTTTTTAAGGCACGCCACTACGACGTAGCGAGGATGGCCTGGTCAAGCACCGAAGCTTAGGACTGCGATGGAACCTTCTGCGATGGGAACAACATCTTATGTATGTACCCCCTACATGCGCCTAATGTAGAGGACATGCCCATACCAGTACATACATGCATACATCCTACGAGCCATTCCTTCCACACGGGAGCAGAAGGATTCCCACGTCTCCCCGGACGGGTCTAAAGCTTGTTATTCTTAGTTCCCCGCTAACACTTCCGGATTTTACAAAACAGACGAGAGACAAAGACAAGGGAAAGACAAGACAAAAAGTACTGATATAGCACTGGTCGATCGAGGAAAATGGAAGCCTCCAATCGAAGCGTTGAACATCAGCGTGCGATGTGCGGCGTGCATGTCACCCGTGGTCGGTGTTCTGGCATGCTCAAAGCAGAAGTCGGAAACGGGGAGAGCATCTGGAGACAAACATCTGCAATCCAAGAAGATCCTCAATGTGGCGACCTGCCTCAACGTCCGCCCGCTATCGGGCATTGGAGGTTCAGACACAAGGTCATACAAGCCTATCCATTGTGCTCAGGGCCTGCTCCAACGTCCCCTTCTTCCGCGCGGACATTTCTTGCGACCTCGAGCTAACACGTTAGTGTTACGATCCATGGCTTTTCCGTCCTCAATGCCGAAAGCTTGAATGCTCCTTTGCAGGATGCCGAGAAGAGAAGAATGTCTGGCGGATAAGGTGAATGAAGGGGCGCGCTCCGCGTTCATTGTTGGGTCCAGGATCGGCCAGGGCCAGCTGAACGAAAATCGCTGCTGGATTGAAATTTGAGAGTTCATTCCTGTCCTCAAAGTCGCGGAAGAGGCTGGCGTCCTGGGCGCACAATCTGCCCGAAAAGTTAGTTATATAGGAACCGCCATGGCGGTCCCCGTTCGGCCTTTTTTCGCGCAAGCACCAGACGGTCTTGACGATTGATGACGATATATTAACATTAACGGCCTGAAGCGCTCGGATATCTCGTCGAGTTGGAATAGTTGGCGAGCAGGAAAGACTAACTAAAAGGTTGCAAAGGCTGCAGCCTTACCTGCTAGCCAGCGGGGCCGAAACAATCCTCAGCCCCAGTACCGGATTGAGCTCTGAGAGACACGAGACAAGGGGAGCAGTACCGAATACTTTTGTCATCCGTTCCTTTTTTTTCTTCTACGCTCGAGACCGGCCCCCCTGCCACAAGGGCGTCCTGCAGGGAACAGGATTTTGCACCACCAGTGCGTTTTGGTCGAGAGCAGTTTCGGCCATTGGACCTGGCAGTTCTCTCGCTCAGCCGGCAAGCGGTGTGCAGAAGTGAAAGGTGACCCCTCGGGCTCGAGACCGTGGCGATTTAGTGTCCGCGGGGTGCTGGCTTTGAAGGCGAGGCAGCCGAAGAAGCCCAGACTGCGGTTGCCATAAAAACGGTGCCCTCCCTCCTTGGTATCGTGAGTTCCTTCCTCCACCAGCTGCGTGCTTCCCTCTCTTATCGAGCAAAGGCCCTCACTCTGCCTTCAAGAGATAGCGGAGTCCACTTTCGATTCATTTCAGACGGTCCTTTTCTTTTTTATTTCTATTGCACAGTCGGCTTTTAATTGCAGCTGTGCTTCTTCTTTCTTCATCGTCGCCAATTCGACCGTCCTTTTGTTTTTTTATTTTTCCAGTTGTGCTTTCCCAACATGCTGCTGCTGCTTCCGACCAGCCGAGCGGCCTTCTTCGTGCTCGCCAACACGCTCCTTTCGCTATCCCTGTCCGTACACGCCTTCCCGCTGGCGCAGATATACAATGAATATCGCGGCATCGTGTCGTCGACGTCGACGAGGCCGCTGCGGCCGCGAGTCACCCACATCGAGATCAGAACGGCAGGACCGACACAAGCTGGCATCATAACTCACCCGCCTGCCAAGCAGGCAGTCCTCAAGGCGGAGAGACCGGAGCCCGTGCTGCTGCCGCACAGGTACGCTGAAACATCATCCCGCTCCCTGCATCATATAATTTCCTTTACAAATGGGGGCTTGTTTAAATTGGCCCACGCAAATCTCCCCGCAATTATCGTAGCATTGAACAAACCCGCTGACAAAAACCTTTTTCGCATGACGTAGTGGTCTGTGGACCCGCGGCGGCCTTGCACCGAGCACATATGCTGCTCTCGATGAGTTCCTAGTCGCCAACAATCAGCGCACAGCATACTACTACAAACTGTCGATCCTGGGCCTCGGCCTGCACGAGCATCCGGACGGTCTGTGGAAGTTCTTCCTGCACATCGACCTCGCCGTCACGTCGGAGAAGGAAGCGAAGGGCCACACCAAGCTGCCGCAGATGACCGCGTCGTTCGAGCAGCCGCACCCGAAAGAGGCCGGCGCGTACATCATCGGCGATCTGATGGACTTTTACGAGTTGACGGAAAAGGACATACTCGAGATGATCGCTAAGGACGAGCCGGCCGAGGGCGTCATGCGCTTTCTGAGCAGCCGTGTGAGCAAGATGCCCGGGTTCTCGCACAAGCACGTCGGCGCGGAGGAATTCGACATGGTCCAGCCGCGGACAACGACGCCACTGTCCGCTGGGCCCAAATGAGCGGCGGCGCGTCGGTGTCACACCATTACGCACGCGTGCACGCGCGTGCTTCTATCCATCTATTTTCACTTCATGACTTCTCTACGATAAATACTTTGGTCGGTTGGTCGGTCGATTGGTTACCGGTTCATTACACTGTCATCTCACGCGGCGTTCACTTTGTTTCCTATCGCCATGTTGCTTTTATTTTCTTTATCTGCTGGATCTTTGTGCTCGATACCATTTGAACGCCTCTTTTTCTTTTCTTTTCTTTGTTTTATTTATCAATGTTAGGTACTGCAGGAGTACAGCGTTCGTGTTCGCTGGAGGGACAATATGAAAAGGAGGGATACAACATGGCATATATGCGTATATAATGTATCGATTCGATTCCATGTATAGGTGTACTTGCCTGCGGCTGGTCATATACACATAATTTGAACAATCTATTCATGAACATTATGTTATACTGTTCTGTAAATCTGGTGATGAGACGATATATCATTGGTTTATGTAAATCCATTATAAGCCGTATTGATGATCATGTGAACTGTACATGTATACAGCTGTAATAGAGGATCGATCGATAGATGTGTCGCATACTGCGTTCTATATTCATACCTTAAGGATATCTGATAGCATAGATATCAATGTGGAGATAGCACGGATCGACGAATATTGTCCGAACGAGGCTTATCAAGGAGACCAGGCTTATCTGAGGAGAAGAAACCTCCAATGTTTCATCCGTCCATTCGTCCGTAGCCGATCGATTCGGCGTCCAAGAAAGCCCAGATAACACCCCGGTATACTTTATTGTAACAACATTCGAACAGCAGGAACCGTCCCACTGACCCACCCTTGATATATAGATAATTCCAGTATGCATACACGCACATATACACAAATCGTCGTAGATGATCCGTTCCCAAGTGACCCGTTCCGTCTATCTATCTATTCGTACCGTATGGCAAGCTGAAGTAGCGTAACGTAACGTGCGTGCCTGAGATCATGCAAATGTCGTGCGACGTATATTCACATACAGATACATCGGTTCTTTGTGCGCCCGCCATCGAATCCGTCTATTTCGTCTTCCTGCCCCGTCCCTCAGTCTCATACCCGTCCTCCTTCTCAACCTTCTCAAAGTCGTCTTCCTCCTCCTCCCCGTCGTCCGCCTCCGCCCGCCGTCTGCTCGTCGCGGATGCCTCGCCCACGTGCACAGACGTACTCTGCGCGGTGTTTGTGTCGTCTAGTAGGGCGTCCGTTCCGCTCCCTTCGCTCTCGTCGGTGTCGTCCAGCTGTTCGGAGCGGTTCGTCTCCTTGTCGAGCTCGGCTTGGACGCGGCGGATTTCGTCGGCTTGGCGCTCGATGCGCTGGAGGGCGTTGACTTCGCGGACGAACCAGTTGATGCCGCCCCAGACGCCGGCGCACAGGAGCGAGAGGAAGAAGAAGTGGAAGGAGGCGGTGGCGAAGAGGAGGACGAGGAGGGTGAGTTGCAGGCAAGCGAAGGAGACGTTGGTGGCGAGGAGGAGGGCTGGTGGAGCGCCGGGCGTGAAGATGGCGCGGAAGAGGTCTGAGGGGTATGACATTTTATTGTCGTCGTTTGTTCGTTCGTTCGGTCGTTCGCAGTCGCGCGAGCTCGCTGGAGGTGGGGTGTAGATAAGGCAGATAGCAGTAGATATGTATCTATATATGTATGAGCTGGCTCTGGTCCCCGTGCGGGGTTTATGCGAAGAGTGAAGAGCTAGAGCACGGCGGGACCCGGTGTTTGGATGTCTCTTGAAGTCTGAGCTCGACGGAGAGCTTGGGGACCTGGTGATGCGAGGGGTATGAGAGGGGTTATCTCGTTCGGCCTCGGTAAGATGTATTGGTGGCAGTTGTTCGTCTGACGGTATCTGCCGCAGGCTGGGCAGCGACAATAGCGGTAGTACGTTCAAGTATGTCGTTGAATATTCAGGTATACGAATATGAAGGAAGGGGAAGGAGGAAGGAATGATGAAAAGAAAGAGGGTTAGAGAGAACTGGAAGTCGCAGGAGAGAAGGAAGAGGCGGAGGCAGCTGCAGGCGGGCGGATGCGCTGGCTGGCTGGCTGGCTGCGTTGGGCTACGCTGCTCCACTTGGCTGGGACATCTCCATCAATCACACCGCCATTGCATCACCATCACCAGGAATGCGAGACCGTAAGCATCACAGATCCAGGCGTCTAGCAGCCTATAGCACCAAGTGAGTCGCTGCTGCACCCATCCCCATCACGATCTCCGTCGCATGCTAACATCATCGTCGTGAGCAGCTGCGGTCAGAGGTCGTGCGGCAGGTCGCTTGATCGGGCTGCATGCCCGTTTTGCTTTTCCGTCGGCTAGCGCACACTCGGCACATGTCACCATAAAGTCTTCGCCGTGAGCCTCCATCTCGAGTGTACTGGATAGAGTAGGACGCAGCTATCGATACGGATACAAACGCGGTGCTCGAGCACATCGATACACACGAAGCTGGGAGGGAATCGAGGCAATCATGCGGCCCGCTGTGCGCCTGCTGTCGACACACGTTACGCAGCCGACGATTCTTGCGAAGAACGCACTGGCGCTGCTGCCACCGATTCCGCTTTATCGACGTATTCTGCGCGCCCATCGGCGGCATCTACCGCCAGAAGCGCGCGCTCTGGGCGACCATTATGTCCGGGACGAATGGCGGCGGCACAAGGATGTCGAGAACCCACTGCACATCGTATGTCGTTGTCCTCAACCGCTTCCTCACTTTGCTGGGTCCGAGATACATCACAAATACACTTTGTTGAATGTTTTATGGATGGCGGCAGGGATGCTAATATGTGCGTATGAGTTGATCAGATCGCATTCCTGACGGAATGGCAGCTGTACGCGCAGCATCTAGAAGGCGACACATGGCGCGATGCAAAGCTTGATAAAGCCAAATTGGAGAAGATGAGCGGTATGTCAGCTTATCATCCAGTCATATTCACCCTACGCAACGAATGAATGAATGAACTAGTCGAGTGGAGACTGATGTAATGTGAATGAACTGGCTTAGACGACCAGATTGGACAACTGTATGAGCTGATGCGTAAGGCGAAGGACACGGGCGAGGGTGATGGCGAGAGCTAGATATGGGTATGACTGTACATATATGGTGGATATTGTGAGTGATGCAGATATAAGGATATTGGTGGCCTCGTTTATAGGCCAAAGTACGGCAGTCTGGTTTCACGAGATAAGGTAATTTCGGAAGCCGGACCGCACGTCAGGATACAGGCAGCAGCAGCTATATTGCTGGCTCTGATGCAGCAAGATGTCTAGAATTGCACTGTTATGAGTGTTTAGCCTTGCGCGGCATGGTGTGAATGACACCAATGAGGCATCGTCAGGATATGATGATATAATTTGCATGCTCGTCACAATACAGCAGGACAGGAAACGCCCACCATCCATTCTTGTAGAAATATATAGCATTTATAGCTAAACCACCGCCTCCACTAGCTTCAATAGACATAGATGCTGCCAGTCCGTCCATCCCTGGTACGAATCTAACGTCTACCCCCTCTTCGTCCACCTCTATCGCCCCGCCCTCTACCCCGCCCACGTCCTCTGCCGCCACGGTCCTTCTCTCCCTCTTTCCGAGCCTTGTTCTTCGCCTTGACGCTGTCATCGATCAGCAGGGTGTCGAGGGGTAGCGCGTCCGGGAGGATGAAGTAGCGGATCGTGCTGCCGCGGATATTGATCGTATCGAGGGTTTGCGGCTCGCGGTTGCGGACTGTCATGCGCACGGTACGTAGGGAGGTGTTCATTGTCGGCGTTACAGTTGTGATTGTGCCGTGGATTATTGTGCCTGTAGATGAAGAAGAGAGTCAGTCAGGATTCTGAGCTGGTTGGCGCACGTGTGTCGGTACGCACCATTCTTGAGCTCGACGGTGACCGTCTCGTTCGCGCACTTCATGAGGAATCTAGCAGCAGATACGGGTGTTAGCTTGGCGCGTGAAGGGGACGATTCGATGCGGACAGCTCGTGATTGGTGTGCGATGGCTGAGTATGTACTCACCTGACTAGCTTCATTGTGACGGTTGGTAGCAATCAAAGACTGCCGAGAGGAAGGAAGGGAAGTGCGACGGCTCCGATGACGCGGTGGTGCCCGATCGGTCGCTAGATAGCTTGTGCGGAGAAGGAATGGATGGATGGGGTAGGTGGATTGATTGGTGAAGCTGAAGACGTGGAACGGTGATGAATGATAGCGGCGGCTTAGGCTTGCGTGAGTGACTGGGAAACTTTTCGCGTGCGCGAGGGAAACGAAAGTTGCTATATCGGGTAATTTTGGCGGCAAGGTGAAATTGCCGGGTTGGGCAAGTTCGACGACTGGTTACAGAATGCAACAGTCTCAACGCGTTTTGTTCGGTTGCTAGGGCGTGGTGGCAGCCGAGTGCCGCCTCATTGAGGATGGATGGTATATTTCTACGAGATATTCAGCATCTAGTTGGCCGTGATGGGGGGTGAACGTCTATGTAGTCATCAGTAGTGTAGGACGAGGCGTCTCACGGGCGAGTCGAGGCGCCATCATCAACGTAGACGCCAATCGAATGTTATGATCCTAAGAAATGGTTTTCTTCATCACCATGGGGAGCGACTTGTGCGTCGCTATCCAATGGGAATCTTTGGGGGAATCTTTTGCGTGCGTGTTGCCCAATTGCGGCGCCTCGTCGATGGTGCTATAAATATTTTTTCCTCACGGTTCCTCTCCCTCTCCTCTTTCTTTCCCCTCCATCGGCAGCTTCCTCGAAATCACAATCACAATCCCAAGCAATCCAACGAGAAAGCGAACGATAAAAACTTGCGAACACGTTCAGTACTAGGTAAGTGCGCTTCAATTATCTTGAGATACATGTCCACCTCTCCTTCGAGCTCGGTGTTGGGAATCTACCCGGTAGCTTGAGCTTGCTGGCATACGATTCCCATCATCCCACTTCCCCCCCTGCTGTCACTGTCATCGCAAACTCTTCCCACAATCACAAATCTCGAACAAAAAAATATTCTCCCACCGCTTCCATCAATAATTCCTTCCCATAATCTTGTACTCGATTACACGTCTGTTCTCCCATAGCCCCCATCCCTACTTCGTCTTGCCATCTTACAATCGGAGCGAACCACTTTCCTATCGGGTTGTATCGTATCCCAAGTCTGTCGCGACTTCCTGTTCACCGAATCTTTCCCAGCTAACCCAGTACCTTCTCCCATCTAGTTACTGAGCAAAATGCCAGCAAAGAGAGGCAACAACCGTCCATCGGGCTCGAGCCAAGAAGCCCCGGCGGCAAAGCGAAAGCGGGTTCCTGAACCCTCCTCGCCCAGCGATGCACCAGTTGCAAAGCGGGCAAGGTCGGAGACGGACCCAGCCGGAGCTGCGTCGACGGGAGGCCCTGCGGACACCTCTCTTAAAGTCGGCATGCAAACCCGCTCGATGAGTCGACGGGTTCATGCCGCCATCCAGGGTGCCAAAGACCCCAGCCCACCAACCACCCACCCGGCCGTCCCTTCCGCTGCGAAGAGCGAAGGGCGGCCGCTCCATCCGGAGACTCAGGCCTCGTGTGTGTCGACACACACGAGAGCCTACGACCCACTTCTCGACAAGCCACGTCGTCGACGCCCGCAGCAGCGTAATCCGCACCGTGCTGGCCTGTATGAGACATACAGGGACCGACGGGGCACCGCTCTGCGTGGCTACCGTCTCAAGCCAGCCAATCTGGACCCGTCCGTGCCGTCCTGGAGAGGCGTTGTTAGGGCAGGCTTCGCCTCAGGACACACGGCGGCCAGGGAGGCGGTACCAGCCGGTGGAAGCAGCGAGCGCGGTGAGCCGTCGCCGTCCGTTCCGACTGCCTTTGAGCAGTCCCGACCGACAGGCACGCGGGGAGCCCGCGAAACTGCAACTGCCGGTGGTAAGACTCGTGGCAATGGGTCGTCCGGGGATGTGACGATCACAGTAGCTTCGGCTTCGTCCGCAGCCGTTCAACACGGCGACAGCATCCCCGGGAGTCTCAGTGTTCCAGATGAACCCCTTGTTGTCTCCCGCCTGAAGAAGCGCAAGTACGGCGCAAACTTCGGGGAGCAAGACGCCCAGCAGCAGCAGCCTGCTAAGCGTCGACAACAGCAACAGCAGGGAACGTCCACTGGAGCACAAACGGACGCTACCGACGGGACGTCGATTCAACTCGACGCTCCCGAGTCTACGATCACGCCTCAAGCGCAAGTGCAGGGGGAAGCCCGAGAGGCACAGCAGACGCAGACGCAAGCATCGTCCAGTCGTCCAGTCCCTTCGGGGAGGAAGGCGGTTGGGCGTGGTGCGCAGACGCGTACGCGCGAGGCGGGCTCCGATATGCCTGTCCAGGCATCCGGGGTCGTGGCGTCAGACCGACCGGCTCCTGTCGAGCCCTCGCGACGCAGCCAACGGCTTCTTGCGAAGTCCCGCGGCTGCCACAGGTGAGGGTGGAGTTGCGTGTTCGAATAGTCGTCATTTGATGGTAGGACGTTCTGGTAGCAGAGACTGGACTTGTTTAACAGCCTTGCATCCATTCGGTGTGGTGATACTGACCTTTTTGGGGGGTGCAGCAGAAAGGCGGTAGCTGTTGGATGGGTTGGGGACGTGGAATTCTTGCAGGGAGCAGTGTACCAGGGCGCATTGTATCCCCACGTACTTTGGGCTCTGGATGTTTTTACGATCACGGACCGGAACGGGGAGAGGGGAGGGGGGAGAGGAGAGTGGTGGTGGTGGTGGTGTGTGGTGGTGTGTGGGAGAGAGGGAGAGTGTGCGTTGAGGGTGTGGTAAGTTTCGCCTTCACTTTTATACAGATTGCATGATAGAACGATGCTGATTACGAATAAAATATAGGGGGAGGAGTGGCTTGCTGCTGGGGCTCGTTTCGCGAGGTACGTGGGCTGTGATTGTACATCATAGTGTATAAAAAGAATTCCAATACACTAGTGGCACTTGTCTCCTGAACCATATGCAGACGTGCCTTTCTTTTGGCCTGCGAAGTATACTGGCATATTATATATCTTGCATGATCATTTGAGCTTCTCCCTAATATAATGTCCAACTGCACTCTTCAATCTTCTGCTGCCTTCTCAAAATACAACAAAGTGACTATGCACATGCTAACATATACATATAGCCTACGGGCATCCAGGCTTCATGGGCATACAGGCAATGTGGGTGCCCGAGGAGTCAATGAGTCCACGGCTACCAGGGCCATTGGCTCCAGAGCAAGCCTGGTCCGCGTTCTGGGAGGCAGTGTTGAGGTTGGGGCCCGATGGTTGCTGCTGTCCCGGGGGCTGCGGGACGGCAGTTGGCTGCCGGATGATGACTGGGAAGTAGGCCAGGGTCGTATATCCGTCCTGGTTCGACTTTGGGAGGCCGGCGAGGACGCCTCCCAAGGGCTTGAAGGTAAGCCAGCCCATTGCTTGCCCATTGAGCGATGCGAGGGCCGTGAGCGCGAGGATGCTCTTGATATGCATCTTTGGGTTCGTGATCTGATCTGGAGGAATAATAGGTCAGTCACAAAGGCTACCAAGGGGGTCCAGTAGAGGTGAGTTTCAAATTTCCTAAGGAAGCGCAAGATTACATACCTGGGCACAATGGCAGGAATATGAAGATGTATTGTGGCAAGATCTGGCGGGCTAACTTTACTTGCGATATTCGTGCCAACGTACAGGTTGATGGACCCTCACGGATTATATAGCTGGCTGCTACCAAAGAGCAGGATCCAGAGACTGGTGTGACACTCGGGTTTCCCGTAGTGGATCCCGATGTCACCGGCGTCCACATTCAGCAGGGGACGCCAGCCGTCTTATGCATGCATCATCACAATATGATGCCATGATGGCGACGCGACGGAGAGCTGCCGACAGCTTGCTGTCGATCAGCCAGTGGCAGCCTGGCGATATCTTCGTAAGTTCTCTCCTATATTGCGGGGTAATTGCATACACGGTAGCACGGAATCTGCCAGCTAACTCAATGCAAGGTTGCAGACCAACATTCCAGGCTCTGCAAGCAGGCGTCGACGGGTCGGAAAGTCAATCTTGCAACGGGCAAGGTCTTTCCGTCCGTCCCGTTTTGCCTAATTTCCCTCCAGGAGCATCTGTCACCGCCAAGTGCAGCCTTTTTGGGGTGGATGTTTCCGAGGAATGTGAAAGAGTGAAAGACTTCCCGCCTGTATCACAACTCGGAAACCATTCCAAATGCATCCTATCCAATTGTCGCTCATTGCTTGGATGTCGCGTCAAGGTTCGGAATCACGATCGGAGATTTGTGGGACACTTAATTACGCCTACAACGCCAACATGGTGGACGAAGACGGAGCAGCAACTTCACCGCCTCAAGTCAAGACAGCATTCCTCGGCTGCACAACTATCGATCCAGAGTTTGTGCATTCAACACTAGCGCACGGGAGGACTCCGCGACGACGACACTTTGATGGCACATATCAAAATTCTGCTGTCTGAGCTGGGATACATCGGCTTTGTCGCGAGCGAGGTTGACGGAAACAAGGGCTTCCAATGCCGGGGAATTCACACAAATTCACATCCCCAGATGCAATCTCATACAGTGCAGCAAGAACCTTCTGCCTGCTTCCGACTTGGGGCCGCTTCACGATTCTAGCCTGATCAATTCTGACACTCGACCACTCGTCAAACGATCATACAGACAGTATCTATAAGTACGCTCTGTCGGCCAGTTAGATATTCGTCTTCTTTCTCCATCCCACAAGACAAGCTCTCCCACCAGCCGCACCCTTCACAGTCTGTGCTTGCACATTCTCCCGACTTGCTGAGGTCAATTGAACTGCCATGGCGATCTTTAGTTCTTTATCGCCCGCCAGGGCTTTCCTGGTGCTCTCGTTGATGTCGTCTACGATTGCACAACCTCGTGCCCAAAACATTTGGCAGCCCGGCGCTGCCTCTGGAGCAACTGGAGGTCAAGGTGCGATCTGGCAGCCGGGACAGCCCCCTAGCCAGGGAGGAACAGGTGGAGGAAGTGTCTGGCAGCCCGGTCAGCAACAGCCTCCACCTCAGCAGCAGCCATGGCAGCCGGGTCAACAGCAACAGCAGCAACCACCACCACAGCAGCAACAGCAACAGCAGCAGCCATGGCAGCCGGGTCAACAGCAACAGCAGCAACCACCACCACAGCAGCAACAGCAACAGCAGCAGCCGCCTGTTCAACCTCCTCCTCAGCAGCAGCAGCAACCATGGCAGCCAGGCCAGCAGCAACCGCCTCAACAACAGCAACCACCTCAACAGCAGCAGCCACCTCAGCAACAGCAGCCTTGGCAGCCTGGTCAGCAGCAGCCTATTGGTGGGCAGCCGCAGCAACCTCCTGTCCAACAGCCATGGCAGCCCGGTCAGCAGCCTGGTCAGCAACAGCCGGGTCAGCAACAGCCTGGTCAACAGCAGCCGGGTCAGCAACAGCAAGGCCAACAGCCTGGTCAACAGCAGCCCGGTCAGCAACAGCAAGGTCAACAGCCTGGCCAGCAGCAGCAGCCTCCGGCCCAGGGACAGCCTCAGACTCTTCCTGGTATCTACAACCCGAATGCCAATGCCCAAAATACTGCTATCTGCCCCACCAACAATGTTCAAACATACAATGCTCCGGACGGCAGCTTTTTCATGATTCGATGTGAATATCATCACTGGCATGGTCCTACTCTCGAGAAGACACAAGCTCCTACTCTGCAAGGATGTCTTGATAAGTGTGCTGCTAAGGCTGGTTGTAAGGCGGTCAACTACGACGCTCCCAACGGCCAGGGATGCTACCTCATGGGCGAGGGTGGATTCACCAACAAAGCTGTGGTATGCGCCAATCACCACTACGCCTTTTTGGTCGATCCTCCAACCCAGCCTGCTGCCAATGACATGACCATCCTCTGCTCGACCGACTGTCCATATGCCAATCACAATACTTACAATACAATCTTTGGCACCTCTTTCCGGATCACTTGCGGCCGTCGCCATGGAACTCCACACATACTTTCCGAAGGCCAAGCTTCCTTCAAGGATTGTATGGACGCTTGCGCTGGTATGAATGGCTGTGACAGTGTTGACTATCATGAGAGAAGCAAGACTTGCTACTACTCTGACCACAAGGGCTACCCCCCAATGGACGCGGCCGGCTACAGCAGCGCCTGGAACGTCGGCTGCTCTGGCGCTTGTGGCGGCTGCAGTTGCGGCGCGAACCTGGCTCCCGGCCAAGTTCCAACCATTCCACAAATGCAAGGTCCCCCGCTGCCGGATACTTCCTGCGGAAACCTCGGAATGGAACATTACGCTTCCCCCAACACCGATCTGAACGGCAACAAAGTTACCAACATTGCCCTCTTCGATCCTACAGTCTTGAAGCGCCGCAATCCTGCCACAGCCGGCCAGACCCTTGACAATCCGTCCTATTACAGATGGGGAACAAACATCCAGATCGGTCTGAAATCCGCCCAGACCAACCCGGTAGACATCTACGGCGTTTCTCATGACTTCGGTCAATACGCCGACCTGCTCGCAATCAACCACCGTGCATACATCTTTGCACCACAAGACGGCAAGTACACATTCAGCCTGCCGCATAGCGATGACATCACGCTCTTGTGGGTTGGGCAGAAGGCATACTCCGGCTGGAATCGTCAGAATGCCGATATTGTCCAGGAATATGTCACCACGGGCGGCACACCCGTCACGTTCACGATGGATCTCAAGAAGGGCACATACACACCTATCCGTATCGTTTGGGCGAACCGCGGTGGCGCTGGTAACTTCAAGATGAGGATTACGGCGCCGGATGGTAGCGCGATTCTAGATGAGAACAGCGAGTCGAATGATTACATTGTGCAGTACTCGTGCGACGGAACCAGCGCGCCTAAGTTCCCGCAGTGGGGCTTTGAGACTTAGAGTTGAATGAGGGAAGATGGGTGGTTGACGGACATGTAGTATTAGTATGTGGGATATGGATATGATCGTTTTTGAGAGAGATCTTGCGGAAAAGTTCGAAGCCATAGGTGGAGGATCATGTAGCTAAGACATTTGTATCGCGCGTTTTTATGGCATGTTTAGCAGTTGCAGGGCTTTTACGAAATCAATAATTCATCTCGACGTTTTCTCAATGAATGCAGTGGTTAGATTCTGATTGCGGCACAATATATTAATAATTGCGATTCCCTGGCGTGCAATCTAGTTGTCGGGACCAGTAGAGTTCCAGAAGCGTAACTCGTAATTTCCAAGAGGTTGCAAGATGCAACAATGCTTGTATTCTGTGTAGCGTAACACAAATGTTCCTGGACCAGGAGTCCATGCATAGATCCACCCAACAAAGTGCCGTCCTGTGTAACCTGACGTGCGGTCTGGATTGCGAAACCGTGTGTAACCAACCGTAGATACCGGGCATGGCGCCGGGGTGAACCTGCAACATGCAACAATTGCAGTTAACGATATATAATGTGCTATAGTCATCTAAGTGGCTATGTCCAGTCCAAGAAGGATAGACTTGTAGCGTGAAGCACGTGCACGTCTTCGACAATCAATTTCGAAATGTTAAATCCGTATAAGCAGCCTCCCCGCGCATTTAGCTACGTATATATGCATAATATATGCATGTGCGGCCCGGTCCCGGGCCCCGTAACCAGGTATGCAACGGCACAGGTACCAGAACGCCATGCAACACCGGAATCGCGGGACCGGCAACGACGCCACGTCGTCTACACGGACGTAGATGATAGATGCATGGCCACAGGCGGATTTACGCCATAAACTTCAACTTAGGACTCGTTTTGAGTTCTGAGCACGACCGATAGTCTACCAGGTTAACTTTGCTAGGTGCTGTTTGAAAATATGCAATACGTGGCTACGTGCATATCGATTTTGGATAATTCCGAGTTTCGCGTTTTATTTCTCCTTTAGATGCGGAAGCTAGTAAATCGCGCATGCATATGTGCAGCCGACGTCGAATGCGATTGTATTCTCGGGACTTTTTCATTGGATCTGCAGAGCTCGGTAGACAAGGCTGACACGGCCGCCGTACGGAAATACTCGATGTGCCTCGCCACGCGCACGGGCAAGCCACAGTGGCTCCGCACCATTGCATCACATATGCAGTAGGGAAAAAATTTAAGCGGTGGCGGAAATAGAGTTGAAACGCATGACATCGCCGAAACGTACAGCTGTCGGCGTTTAGTTATCCCTCAGCGCGACGTGGATGGTCGGCTACCGTCACCCCGCTTGATTCGCATGACTAATCGGCCAAACCCGATTTGATGCGTGTCGACGTATATGGCTCGATCTACGCGTACAGCTTTTCGGACCTACCGACTCGATATATGAGCCCTCAACACTCACGCCTACGTAGCTATGTAGTATTTGAACAACATCGTGAAATATTTTCCATTGAGAATCATCGAGTTTCAGTACCCGAATTTGCGAATATCACCTCGTATTTGCTGATTACCGTACATGCACGATAGCCTTTACAAAGTTACATGTATTGTTTCTCCGATGTCGCATGAACCGAGCGAGATGACGCAGCAATCCACAAACGCCTTTCAACTTTTGTAATTCTCCAAAGTCAGAGCTAAGTGCGAGGACCGTAGACGCCACCGGCTTTACCATACTCGATGCCCTTCTTCGTGCAAGCGTCCAGGTCCTCCTTGGGAAGCCCGAGGACCTCGTTCTGTAGATTCGGCATAGATGCCGGGCTGTTTGGGAAGAACGCACAGGTGTACATCCCCATCCCGAATCCCTTCATAGCCTTCGATACCGTCGGTCCCAGGTGGAAGTCATTGGCAGCCATCAACCCCATGGCACGGGCATACCGCTCCTTCGTTGGCTCGTGAGTGATGGTCCAATCGGCGTCCGTGGTGCCTGTAACTCGCTTGATGGACTCGAACATGTCTTTCTGGCTGAGATTGAACGACTCAACACAGACGGACTTGTTGTAATAGCTGCTGATAGTGGGACTCTTGTCGTCCGGGCCGTCTGGGTTAATCGGAAGGCTGAGGACACCAGCGACGCCGCGGGCGACCTGCTCCCATGTTGATGTGCTGATCTTGATATCGCCTTCGTCGAAGAGTGTGAGAGTGTTCTTGTTGAAGTCGAAGCCGTAGCGAATTTCGCTGCCACCAAGGCTGAACTCGTACCAGAAACCACCATTGACACCGACGAATGGAATACCCTTGGATCTTATGTATTCTCTGTTCTTGACGCCCTTCTCGCCAACAAGCATATTCTTGGTAAACTCGGGGTCTCGCTCCACGTCGTAACCCCATTCGTTCGGGATGATGAATTTGACACCCGCATCGGCTGCGGCATCGATAAGCTTCTGCTGTGTGTCTGGCGGAGCAGTCACGGATAGGGTGATTATGATAACATCTTGGCCGCGCAAAGCTGCGACGATAGACGCATGGTCATTGTAGTCGATGACTGCAGGGGTGATTCCGGCTGGTATAGCAGTGCTTTCAGAGCGAGTAAGAGCAGTGATGTTGAACTTCCCACGCTTGAGAAGCTCTGCGGCGATGTGTTTGCCTTGCCAGCCAGTGACCTGTACGCAGTAAATACGCAGTAAAACGGGTTAGCTTCTACAACTTGACTAGCATAATCACAGAGGGTAGTAGTCATGACTTACTCCGACGAGGGCGACGTTCTTTACGTAATTGGACGACATGTTGTATTTTGGAGCTCAAATGCGTTGTATTGTCAATTCCAATATAATGCTTTATTGAGAATAATTTCTGGTTGATTTGAAGATGTTTAGTGCTTTGAAAAAGATATTTGAGATGGATGTCTAAGAAATCTAGTATCTCTGTCCCTGCTTAGGACGTATTTATAGCCTTGTAATCAAAGCTCGAGCGCACGTCGGCGGTCGGGTTCATCATTATCGAAGCTTTGAAGCTCACGCGGGGGCCCGGGGAGATCGAGTTCCGCGCCGTTTTCGCTTGAATCTGGAAAGTCAGTATCTAAAGTCCGCGTTCTTCTCCGCTTCCCCTCATCCAAATCGGGTAATTTTTATCGGCCGACCATTACTAGTTAGTCAGCACGTCACAAAACGCCCACTTTACCATTTTCGGTGGTCAAGAAATAGCTTCGGAGGGCATTGTCACCGACGTGCTGCCGACCCGGCCCGACATTTGTAAGCGCATAAATGAGTCTAACTGCTGTGTTCCCAATCAAGCTCTATTATCGATCAAACAATATTAAGATCTGGATGACCAATATCTTGTACTACGTGGATCTTTACACTATATTACTCGCTCGCTAAACTGGTAGGTCCGCGTTCGAGTCACTCAAGATCGGACAAACCAGCTATCACCGACTCTAGCTACTTGTACGCATACGTACGTCTCTACCTGTACGAGCTTTCCCAGCGGACTCGGAGGGATTCGATACTCCGCTGACAAACAAAACGCCGCGTCCTCACGATAAATACGCGTCGAATATCATGTCATGTTGAGGCACGTTTGCCAACGGTATCTCTCGGCCGGAATGACATGCTCTGACTTGACAGCAGTTGATTGCATTTAGAATAAGTAAGATGCAAAAGGCTTCGTATATTCACACTTTAGTTCGGTCTCAAGAGTAAACTAGTAAAATCAGTTTGACCTAGGGGAATTCCCAATAACTGAGCTTTCGAGCATCTCATAGTCAACGCAAGTCTCCCACAAGCCGGGATAGCATCGTGTACAAACGTTCGCATTTTGTTCAGCTTTTCTTGGTAAATTAAACTTTAATCTCACGGCATCAAGCTCCTGAGATAGCAGCTGGCCTGAGAATCCACATCTAACTAGCTAGCCAAGTGCACCGGGTTGTTCAATAGCGGCCCGGGAAGATACATCTGTAGCTGTACCTTTCCAATGCAGGTACGTACTGAAATTCAGGTCTGGTACACCAGGAGCGGCTGCAGTTAGAACCCCTTCGCAATTTACTTTCGGTGCAGATATATGCATGTAGGCCTGTAGGCTCTATCATTCCAGCTCGGTTGCTGGGCGCCATTTATCCGCCAGGTGGAATATCTCACATGCTCATGAGCTTGCAGCTTGTCCCTTCGAACTGCAAGGGTATGCCGCTAAAGTTCTCAATCTCGTCAGACTGCTTGGGCGGGTGGATTAATTTACCAGGAGCTATTCAGCTAACTAGCTAACATGCATCACAAGCTTTTCGTTTATCGGCATCTAGGCATACTTTCAAACTCTAGGCTTCAATATCCGTCGAATATTTGATTGGTCTATCAGGCTAGGGCAGCTGACTACATGACCCGCTCAGTCAACCTACAGGGCTAGACACGTTATACCAATATACATGATATCATATATGTATACCTGAGGTCCTAAGGCTATAGAGAGGCATGTTAAGTTTCGGATTATCACCTCTCTGCAGCGGATTCATCTTCTAAACAGTGGTCATTACCCTCGACCTGCTGGGTATTCACCGGATATAACAGATTGCACTTGACACGGCATCATGAAACCTACCGGAAGCTCAGCCGTAAAGGTAGTTGATGGTCCTGCAGTCGCTGCATCACGATATGGATTTGTCAGATAATCATTTCGAAGTCAAAGTTCCGGGCTAGAGGAAGTCGACTCGAGAACCTCATTGAGCTAACCGAGCCGGTATATGAACGCCAGCTAACGATATCATATCATGTATATTGATATTGGCCCCATAGGTCTGGCGACTTGCATGCAAGAACATGCACATTCGCTAGATGGCTACCATCAATGGCTAGGCTGGCTTGCTGGCCGTAATATACAATGTACGCATGCAGGGTGTGCAGGTGGATCTGATATCGTGGGAATTATTATGCGCATATAATTTATGTCGACGACACTTCATGACAACTCCTACACTCGTACGATCGTACGCGCTTGGGCGCATTCATCCTGGATAGCATTGCTGAATCTATACAATATTCTGCAACAGGCTTAAAGTTAATTTCACACTGACCAGGCATACGGCCAATCATGACGTAAAGCGAACGAGAGGCATCGTGTGCAATTCCGCGTACCGGGGCCGTTGCGGGGACTTCCTGCCTGGAGACAATTGTTATGCCGCAGACAACAGAGTGGAGTAGGAATATACCCCGGTAACTATGACGGTGTGTGTATCCTCAGTGCACAGCATACTGACGTCGCAGCAAGTTGAGTTAATGCGAGGCGGCATCTCCAATACAATCGTAAAGTTAATTTGATCGCAAATTCGATATCAAAAGGTCATGTTGCATATGTTGCAGTTGAATTCAAATCCTTGGTAGCTTAGGCGCTACAGGCTACACAACGCGACCGTCGCCGATGCAGCTTTACTTGCCGTGCCCCATTCTAATTCAACATCAATCGCGTGGCCCCAGCCCCAATAGAGTATCCACCGCCAACTAATAAGTCTAAAACTGTTCCTGCAGCACAGACCTTGCGTCAAAGACGCCATTTACAAGAATGCCAGACTGGCCGTTTCAATTGAGCCCTACCATCATCCCAACCCGCGGGGAGGTGCAGCAGTGTCCGTCAGGCGACCCATGGCAGTGCCGCTGACCCGCCAGGTGTGGGCCGGTGGCGGCCGCGCCCGTTTGATCTGGGCGAAGCTGCTGCTGGCTGTATCGCCGGATTGTGCCGCTAAAGGGCTAGTTGCTGTGTGACCTCGCCGGCCTGTTCGCCGATGGCTGGCTTGCGGCCGACAGTTTGTTCCAGATTAGGATATTTCTGTGGGGTCGCCAGGCCGAACAGTGCATGCAATGATACTATATTTCGCAGTTGCGCCATTATCACGGCTAGTATATGTTTCCTAGATGGGTAAGTTCGGTTTTTCTGGTTGCGTCCCAAAAATAAAGTAAAAGCGAGCTGCTGCGCTAAGTCCATGCAGTGCGGTTTCGGATTCGCGAAGTTCGAAGCTACCCTGCCGTCTGGTGTTTGACCTTCAAATTCGCGACTGCGGTTCGACAGAGCTTAGCATCTTTGTGGAGTCTTAATTTAGCTTCACCGACTTGTGAACATGGATTCAATACATGGATAATCTGTTTCTGATTACCATCCCGAGTACGCCGTCTTTGAGCCGTCTTCAACGTTTGTCTTGATACATGGGTGCTTGGATCAATTGATGACAATTTTAAACTTGGTCTCACGCTAAATTCGAAGTTTCTATAACAAATCCTATCTTCAAGACGTGAGGAGCAAGGTAGGCGGAGCGTATGACTGAAACTAGCGCGACGATGCATATTACAATGACGATGATGCTGTAGTGGAGTTTACCTATATGACGTCTTGAAATATGCAGAAGATAGAACAGGGAGCTGTTGAGGTTGACTTCGACAATATCAGCGATACAATATGCATGTATGCATCCGGATATCCATAACAAGCATTGGTAATTGACTCGGTGTGGATCCACCACAGCTGTAGCATGTAGTTGAAACTTCGAAGCCATCACATAGAAGCATAATACCGATGATAATGTTTGTTCTTGTAAGGCGAGATGCATGTCTGCAGCTTGGACATCGAATGCAGGGGAACCACCTAACGAGGGATGGGCCCCACGCAGTCTTGGCTCTGATTCAAATGTCGGGTCGGGAGAGCCAAGCGTCATTGACAACTTATTTTTCCCAGCTTGAGTGTTGAAATGCAAAAGCGACAGGCATGATACCGTTTATTCCATAGCGTATCTTTCGAAATTCGCTGTCGCCTGAAAGGCGGCCGCAGGCAGGAAGTCCGCTCACAAGGCCTCCTAACATTATACGTGATGGCATCCTGTGCGGCGCTTTGACGCCGAAAAAGGAACTTTTACTAACTGCACACGGTCAGAAGTGAAGCAGGGCACGCCAGGAACGCCGTAATTCTGCAGGCCACGGCCCGAAGAACGTCTGTGACGTTATGCAGGCGGGCTGCACAGGTGGTCCGGTGTCGCGCGCAGTCTGGATTTGCGCTCTCCTACCCTTTGAGGGAGCTTTCGCCTGAGCATTTCGGAAACCGTAATCAAACACCGCCAAAGATGCAACTGAATGGCTGCCAAATTACTAAAATTCCCCAGATTGTAGGATTTTCTTTGCAGAATTTTGACGTTCAACGTCGGCTAGTGAAATATCAAGTGCGTTCCCGACTCTTGCCAGAAATGTTGTGTCCCCGGTACACGCCCAGAGAGCAAGAATACCCGACATGATTTCGAACTATCTGCAGAGATGTACACGTACCCGGGGATAACGTTATTCCTCCCCTGTCCTGCATGCTCTATCTGATACTGGCGGGTTTTCTTTTTGACGCCTGCCTCCGACGTCCGAGTTTTGTCACTGCGCCCGAGTGGTGTGCCCGCCGGCTCTTAGTCTGGTGAGTGCCGAGTCAGCCATACCGGTCCAGATGATGAGTAAGTACGGAGCATTTTACTACTTGACTGAGCATGATAAACTTGCGGATCCGTCGGAAAGCTCTTGTTGGCGGATAAGGCTTTGCTCAGTGTAATCCGGTTGCAGGGAGATCCGTGGCCGAGCTTCGGATCCCTGGCTGATTCCGTATCCACTCTCTATATACGCAGAGATTATTCGTGATTGCCACGCGCTTAATGATTTGCCGAAGTGTATCAATGTAATCCTTTGATCATTCGCTATAGGATTCGAACTCGATATGAGATGTGGGTTTGTAAAGGATTATGAATCAGAATCAGACTCCTCTAGTAGGTAATCTGAGCAGCCTTCTTGGAGGCTCAAAGAACAATAGCCTCAGCCTCCGGAGGCGTGACGTAGCAACAGATAAAAGCTGTGCCAACGGGACAAATACAGTGTCGACAGGGTATGTACAGGTACAAGAAAACGAGAGAATCGTAAAGAGGGAAAGGAAAGCTGTATCATATCAAAAGTACAATCAAAGGAACCTCGCGCGTCTCCAGGAGTATCCATACAAAATCAACGTGCCAAAGCCATTAAACATCAAGCAATCAAGATGCCGAACGCCCATCCTTGCCGAACCCAAATGCATTACTGCCTGTACTGGCTTTCCTCCAGCTTTTGCACCCAGTCTCCATATTCGTAACGTGTCTGTTCCGGCGTATTCGCCAGAACATTGTCAATGGACATGATATCTGTGATCTGTGACCTCGACCGCGGTGGGGCTTCGAGGTTTGTAGCACTCTGGCTTGAAACGCTGGAGAAAGCTGGGTAGTTTGCTTGCCCTGGAGGGCTCGGCGACGTCACAGTGGGGTTTAAGCTGGGGAAGTAAAGCGAGCTGGCGAGAGCGCGACCGGCGGCGGACTGCGCAAATGGTGGAGAGCAGGCGCGATTCCTCTTGACACAGCGATCGCATCTATCCGGCCACTGCCGATCGATGGGTAAGCACTAGGAGCAAGGGTGTCAGCACTGTGGAACGGCGAAGACTGAAAATACGAGGTGTCGTTTGCGGGGCATACCACTTGGTGATGCTTCCGACAAGCGTCGCAGCGATGTCTGTTCAGGACCCGTCTAGTGCTCTCCGCTTGGGATGGCTGGGTCGCGGCACAGATGTAGCCATACTTGGCGCAGCGTTCACAAATTTCAGGCTCGCCCTTCGGAGTCTCCCGTAGGCACTATTAGAAACCGCCGAGTTAGCAGACCCATTACATCGGGTTATATTGGGATGTATTATGCGTGAGAAATGAAGCTCTAGACCGCAAGCTGCGCGCGTGGGTGTACGCTATCGTAGCTGGTCTGGAGGGTCAACCACGGTTGTGGTTATATCGCACCTTCTTCTTGTCCCGTCGACAATAGAAACAAGTGCCCTCGTCCTTTACACCTCTCGGCATCGATCCGGTAGAGCTGGCGTGCCGTTATCCAATTTCGTGCCTGGATCCGCTCCGAGCTGTTCTCGAAATCATAACCGGAGCCGTAGGCGTCTGTCTCGTCGCTGTCGCCGCCTCGTTCTGTCGTCTGGGCTTTTTGCTGCCTGGCAATTAATGCTGGCTGGAGAGTTTTTTTTGCGGAAGTTCAAGGGATTTAAATATTCTCGGTTGTGCATCGCTCGCTCGTTTGGACCGCTTGGTCCTTTGGGGGACGGCGGCCAGCCAGCGCCGACTCTTGGCGCCCAAATAGCCCGTAGGCAGTTTAACTTGGTTGACTTGGGTTAAACTTTCAACGTCAACTTGTAACCTGCCGCTGTGGTGCCAGCATATTGCAGCATCGTCCGGTGTCTGCTCGAGGATGCCCCCCGGGGGCTGCTCTCCGGAGTATCGGTTTCGCCATGGCCGAACGAAGCCGCGACTTGTGCACCACGCTGGCCCTGGATGCCGTAGCCATGCACGGCAACGCTGATACTGGGGCCCACTTTCCCCAACCATGCCCATCCGGGATACGTTCGGCATCTGGTTATGACTGACTGCATAACTGAGTTACATTAATGATCGAATCGTGCTGCAGCTGCAGGGCCGGTCGGCGGCACGCAGAGGAACCGCAAAAACGCATGCGAAAGGCATACAACCACAATCAGGTCGGCGTTTTCGCTCCCCGGGGAGCCATATCTGACGGGACATGAGCAGCCTAACGATCCCCAAAGCAGGAGCAGTTTGGAGGCCCGTCGCATTGAGTCCTGCCGCCTTCTTGCTGCCAACAGGTGCTCATCACGTCAGAGATGGCGATGGGGTTCCCGGTACGCTTCAGCCGTCTGAACCCGACGTGAAACTCAGCCTCGCGCTGGAACCCCTATCGCTAATCGCAGTTCGGATTTCTCGAGGAATGACAAATTCACCCTACCCTCGGGGATCGATCTGGCTTAGTCAAGCAGGAGACTGAGTGACACACTGGGAGAGACGCCTACCGCCCGCCTCCACCACCACACCCCGAAGCGACATGCGATCCAAAGGAGCAAAAGAATACCGGAAGGAGGTCGTGTAGATGCAGTCTGCGCATTCCACTGCCAATTTCGTGAGGCTGTGGGGACGGATGCATGCTCGAGGTTTAGCAGAATGTCGTCTGATTTGTGCCTTGGCATTTGTAAGGGATTCAATCCGCAGATGGATGGATGCGTTAACGTGAATCGAATGCGAATGGGCGGGATGCCCGCAACACAACGTGCCCGGCGCGGAGCGACGTTGGCCGCACCGACATCGCGACAAGCGCAACCTTCTCATCAGGATCATGCACGAGCGAAAATCATCGTCCCCATCTTCCCCATCGTCCTCCACCTCCTCTTGAAGATTACCCGAAGCGTCAACAGACCCACCGTGGGACGACGCCGTCCGGGGGCTGATTTTCAGGTACCTGGCTGCGCTGCAGCGCTGTCGCGAATTACGTTAGCCATGCGGACAGCCATGTCCGCTGTTGCTCAGCCCCGTTAAGGGATCTTTGGCTGCATTTCCACAATTAATCCTCTTATCACCCACTCACTACCTGCGGCTCGACTGACTTGACACTTTCTCTGGATTGGTTCCCTTTGAATCGATGTCAGTCAGCCTATTTTCTGGCTGAAAGGGCATTTCCGTCCCTGAAAGTTGTGATTCGACGGTTCATTTACTCATCACTGACGCACGGGACGCACGTAATGTGCGTATGTCCGCGCGGTGGCATGCCTAGCCATCCAGATTGATTGAAGCGACTCAACCTTTCTGCCCCTTGCAGAAAGCCACACATCCGGTACCTACCTGTAGGTAATATCGACCTTAGCGACAGGCATATGCTAAGATCAGATGGGATGAGACGGACTCGCCATATTGCATTTCGCACTCATCATTGTTCCCCATGGGAAAGTGCAAACTATCCAACCTCGGGTAGCTTCCTTCAGCCAAAATTCGCCTATTTCGCAGCAGCTGGTTGACCGCGAAGCTCTCAGAGTGTAAGCTAATTTTACCATCTCTGCTTCGCCCCCGGCTTGTGCGCGCGTGAACACATTCGGGATTCGAATACTATATGCCGCTGAGTCAGGCCGGCGAGCAATATAGCCTGGCATGACAGGTTAGGGATATCATTGCCATTGGGCGGTCTGCGTAGATGGCGGATCTCGATGGACGAAGAGAGATCGAGCAGTGAATGCCTGCAAGTATGCTCTACCCCAGGCTTCGTTTTGCGAACCACCCCACCGATGTGCGTGTGCGCTACGGCCTTGCATACTGGCATGCAGACATGCGTCTTTTTTGCAGCAGCGGACTCTGAAACGAGCCGTCCTGCTCTATTTGTCATAGCTATGCATGCACGATGGCCTGGCTTGTCAGACATCGATGGGGCTGATATAATGTCGACAGCCGCGGCGGAACGTGCATTGCCTATCGCATGCATACATTTTATATGACCTCCTGGCTACATTACGCTTCCTACACACTCGCATGCTCGAGCATGCATGGATATGTTCACAATCTTTCCGAATGCGCCAGTTACCCAATAGAGTTTCCGATTCCATCACTCTGCGGGTAAGAGAATTGAGCCGTATCACTGCTCACATTGTCCGGACGATGTGTGAGCTTTACGCTTAAGATGGTGCGCGTACGTATCTTGGAAAAGTAGCCGCAACTGCATACATGGCTTGCAGAGGATCAAATGAGATCTTGTTGCGAATATTCAAGAGACGAGATTACGCCTTGCGGTGAGACTGATATCTCAGCTTTATCCGACGGGTGCTTACTTCCTCAAGCTATTCACGGGAGTAGGAACGCATACACGCATACGTACTCTGCGTTCCGTGAGACCCGGCCGAGGCGAGATCTTGTCCCTGAGAGCTGCTGATTTCCAATGATGGGATCTTGGGGATAGCAGTAATTGCGAATGGGGCCCGGAGTGTGCAATGTCTCTGCAGATTACTATTCGGATGCCCGTTTGGGACTTTATGACTAAGTCGATGTCGGGCCGTTGCACTGCGCCGACGGTGGAGCACTCGAATGGAGCCATGGAGATTATCTGATGCACTGGTGAATCAATACTACCTTAATTCCTGTCTGATATTACATCCGCACGGGAGCGTTGTCTCAATCTCACAGAACAAGCTTTGGTTCCTGTGAGAATCAATATGAGAGACATCATCATCTTGTGTCTCGATCTCGATATTATATTACCCTCACGCCGAGTTGTCCCGAATCGCGAGCGAGCGGCGCTGACATTTGATATGCACCTTCCGGCAGAAAAACATTCTTATGACCTGTTTCATTCATGCACACATGATACTTTCCCGTTCACGATAACTACCATCTATCTCTAATTGCTGTCTACATTGAGGAGGTATTCGGGCATTGTCCAGAGCTAGCCAACGCCCAAATGCAAGCCCTGGATTCGGCTCTTGAGCGTTCGCTTGATAGCTCGCACGTCCTCAGCCCTGACACAGACACTGATCACCGCCCCACTTCCTTAAGCTCGAATATGCTATTATACCACACAACATGCGGAAGCAGCACGCAAATACATCCGATTCGCTTTCGCAATGTGATCTACACGACCGAGCGAGAGAGCTCTACTTTGTCCATGCACCGCGCACAAAAGCTGGCGAGTCGGGAAATTACTAGCAAACTAGCCCAATCACGCCGCAGACAGCTTCCGACAGACACGTATAGCTCGGTTTGCATATATGTCCGGACCATCTGATTTTGGCTCGTACGGACCCACATCGACGAGCTAACTTCACTTGCATCTCGTCCGAACACGCAGACGGTACATACATACATGACAACATACAAGCTTCGGGTTTGTGCGGGTCGAATATGCATTCGATATCTTTATGCGCACGTACGATACTCTGGCGAGCTGCCTCTTTCTTGTCGATTCGCACGCTGAGTGGACGTCTGGACGTGCCAGCTGGCAGACTGTGCCGGTGCTGGCTGCCGGTCTGCATATACGTTATCAGTCTGCGGATATCACGAGGTGCTATAGTCGATGCGAGTACCCATGCTCGGTCGAACGCGGCCATAACGTTAACGCCTGGTTAGGGATCTAGTATATGTTTTGAACCCCACGGCGCATCAACATGGGGTAGCTTAGTCACACACCTGATATAGTCTGGTCATTTTTGATAAGTATCTGATGCATACTGGGATATTGCTATGATACTGGGCACCGGGTCGCCGAAACTCGAAACCACATTTCCCGGGCTCGAGTGGGGTTCAACCACAGGGTCTTGAGAAGGTATACACATGGCCACCGACCCCCCAGGCTACTCGATATCATACGACCGTCTTTGGTAAGAAAGGATGATGCAAGATGACCTAAGGGCTGAAGGCCAAACTCTCCCGTCTACCTGCCGACTTACTATCGTCCAGCCGGCTTACCCACTCTTGCATTCGTCGCTGAGCGGACCCCGACTTTGATCTATTTACCCATGTTTTTCCAGAGAGCCTTAAAGGATTACACTTAAGGCCCACACACGCATATGACACGGCAGCCCGCAGCTATTTACCAGCAGGCTATACGAGTTATCATCCTGGCTTAGGCCAAGTGATATGCTGTATGCTGTACCATCGTGCAAGCGATACAAATCAGATGGTATACGTAGCATAATAGGGGTTTCAGCCCCTCTAGCTCTCGAGTATGAATGCGGCGGCGAGGAAGGAGTAGTGAGAGGTAACGATATAATTCGTCCGATGGGTCCTATGGTCCGTCAATAGTATGAGCTGCAGGCTGAGTAGCCGGTCTTGTTTGCTCGCGTTAACTGGACATATCAGGCCCATTAACGCGAGCAATCATGAAATACCAAACTTCGTAATTCTGGAATCCTACGAAGTGAAAAATTGGCTGATACAAAGAGATCGTTTATTGGCCATAAAGAAATTATATAAGCTCGCATATCTGATTCCATCAATATTAAGCATAAATTATTATTCATGGGAACAGTCTTATTGGTTCAGATGTGCTCATGTAAAAGAGTATTCTGCCCTAAGCTGTATAGTGGCTATGGATTTTGCTGCGTCAGAACGCTCGGTTGAGCTAGCGGCCCAGCTTTGCCGCTAGCCGCAGCTGAGTTTTGAACACTTGGCTGACAAGGGAAATTATACCACTGTGAGGATATCTCTCGTAAGCTAGTCATTGGTGCACGAGTAAGTCTGTCACAAGGTGGTATCAGGGCCCGTCGAATACAGGCCTGCCCATTTCACAGGGTGCGTAAGAGCACAAGCTCGGTTCGAAGTTAGCTTTAGGCACAACAATGTATGTGGCTTGTCGGCTACCGTGTGCCTATATCGCCCTCGGGCGATCATATACACAATTTTGCTTGCATCATGGAATGTAGACAGATGCTGGCTGTGTTGAATAGATTTCATGCTGTGATCCTCAAGATGAACAGGCAGGCAGCCACAGAATATTGTTCCCTGATCAGTGCATTTTTACGAATTTCCATCCGCCTGTCAATCGAAGCATTTCCGCGGAACGACACACCAATTTGGCAAGGTAAAGTGTTGTGCGGTGAACATTGCAACAGCGCCATGCAGCGGGGCTGGGTTTTCATCTAAAACTGCGGGCGGGGCTATAATGGCAATTAATAGCATTCACTAACTAGAAGACGGGGAACCCCGGTCCACATATCTATGCGTTTGAAATATCCAGGTCATAATGGCAAAGTCCTTAGGCTCAGAAAGTTCAGACATGTGGAGGTATTGGCGCCGAATTTTGATCATATCTATTCCTAAAAGGCGTGTATACATGTGATAGTGCAACAAGCCGTCCAAGATAAATCCAAAACTAACTGTAGTAATGCACCGAGGTTCTCCGAAGCAGGCTATGGAAAATGCGAAAATAACAAACTTGGCCCGTTAGTGCAGAATCCCCCAAAACTAGTAAAATCATAAACGATTGCGGAAGTTCCAACATTGACGACCTAAAAGAAGCCTTGAGTGAAACCGAGAAAGATGTATCTAGATCATATTGATCATGTTCTTGTTGGTAGCATCCGGATGAGGAGAGACTTTCGAGGCTAGATTTCCAGTCTTGTCAATCGCAATCGTCCAGCCAACTGACTCACATGCACTTCAGGCAGTATGGAAGACTCACAGCTCAGTAACGCATTCGGGTTCTTAGTCAGTTCCGCGATCGTCTCGTTGATTTCCTTTTCGATCTTCTTGTCTCCATAATCCCGGCCCTTCATGTATCCTTCATCATAGCCCTCACGATATCCTTCCTTCCAACCCTCTTCGCGGCCCTCGATTTGACCGTCCTTGAAGCCTTGGCGGTAACCTTCCTCCCTGATTTTCTTGCGTTCGTCCACCATGCCGTCCTTCCTACCCTTTTCGTAGGCAATTTTGCATAGACGGACAAGGTTGGCGCGGCTGTTGTCATTTGGATCGATCAATTCGCCGGGGATGCCGTTGATCTCACCACGAAATGGAGCTTCTTCGTAGAGTGCCAAGAGGCTTTCCGACTGGTTTGAATGCAAGAAGTTGGGCCCTGGTAGCAAAGGCGCGGGCTTCTTGACGTTCTCCTTTCCAGCAAAAATAGGCTTGTGGTTGGAAAGTGGATTTGTGGAGCTCTGTCGATCTTTAAGCTGTTTCTCGAAGATTTCGAGCCTGTGCTTGAACTGGCGATCGCCTTTCTTTTCCGGGGTCGGCGGGCATGCCGATAGTGTGGTATATGTAGGCGGGAGCTTGTGGTCATGGTGCTTCGAAGTCATCTTGGGCGGCGGTTGAGGCTATCCATAAGCGATCATTATGGGTTTCTGGTTAGCATTCTCCAGTTGGTCTACGACTCATGCACGAATGCGTGCATGACTAGTAACAAATGCGATTTAAAGTTCAACCGGACGGTCTAGAATTGAGAAACAGTACCTGTTGACTTGTCTTTTGCAAGGTCTTTGGGACGCAGTGGAGTTTGTATGCCGGCGCTTGCTCGCGTTCGCGAGCTGCCCTCGAGCTGGATGGAGAGTGGCTCGAACCTGATCCTACCTTGGTACGGACGGAACTCTTCTTGATTGGAGACGACATTGTTGACTGAGGCTTTAAGCTGATTGGAATGCTAGAGCAATAAGCTCTATCGAGTCACAGCTGCGATGACGATGTTAGAGGCTCAGCGTCTGGAATTTCTCTCTATCGGGAGATTACAAAACAATTGGCCCAGGAATGCGTAAGTGCAAAACAATCTATATATACACTACAGTTGCTATACGTATAGGTATATACTCCTCTCGAGATCCCCTATCCAATTACTAGGCCGACGACATGACGTAGTCTTGTGGCACCGTCGGAACGAAAACTGCACGCTCTCCTTGTTTCACTTCCATCGACATGCCAACACACCTCGCCGCAGATCCTATGCATCCGTTAGCGGCCGTTGCTGATCGATCGTAATCGGGCGCTTTGGATAGTTGTGTGAGTTATCTGTTAATCCATGGCTATCTCGTAACCCTGTAAAGCCTACTTCTACAAGGCTTAATTAATTGCAACTAATACCCCGCGCGAATGCATATGTCGCACAATTTTTCGACATAATCTGGTGTCTGCCCTGGAAAACTCAGATGAATGGACAGGTTGTGTATTTGATTCAATCATAGCATATGGTCTTCAGAAGTCTGTGATAAAGAGAATTATACTGTGTAGAGACGGCGATTACGGGTTGTAAATTAGCATCATCGGTGCTAGTACCAACGTACCAACACCGCCTAATTTACGCCCTTCGCTAGCCTAGAGGATCGGCTGTCTGGCTCACGAGACAAATCCTGAATTATATTTGAGGTCTAGACTCGCTGCCAAGATAATTACCGTAGCCATCTTTGTTGCAATGTACTGGTAGCTAGTTCATCGCTCAATACTTTATCCCCAAGACTATACTGCACCAACAGGAGCAATAATTTCTTCAAGATAAACAGTTGCGTGATTCGGAATTCATGCACAAAACCACCTGATGCATGCTTTCCCAACCGTCCTGGTCTTCCAGAGTGCCCATAACTCATATGCGCGACAAAACACAACAGCGTGGAATGCGTTGTTGCCGCGGCAGACAATCAGCCAATCAACGCGTGGATACACGCCTTAGTTTCCGCTCTCGGCTAGAGGTCTATGCCGTACTCAGATATGTCTTGCAGGTCGGCGTCTTGGTGCAATGTATTGGCGTCGCGTCCAGGCGGCTGTAAGTGTTGTGGAAGCGGTGTGTAAAGCGAGACGGAGTTTGGACAAACGCGGGCTATTGTTAAACCTGCAGTCAACTACTGCTCACTCAATGTTGGCCTTTGAAACAGATCATTCTTTGGATCGGAGAATATCTCGATCCCGATCTCAATATCTTGTTATGTTGCCCTCAGTCTTGGGGATGCTGTATTGGCTTTCAAAATGGACTTACCAGCTCTGCTGTAGTACCGCAGCAGATTCGCTGCTGGGGATAAAAATACGCATCATTGGCATATTACTCATATATATTGCATTATTTGCCAGATTTACAGCAATATAAAGCTCATCAATCTTGTGGGACGAGCAATCGAGCAACAATTTCCATTTCGCGCTTTCTTCTTTTTACGTTTACCATGTCAATCGACGTCGATCCATGCGCCAGCATAATGGCTGGCACGAAAATTGGCGTCTCTGGCCATGCTACTGTCGTCAAGCCTGATTCTATCTCGGAAAATTGCGTCCCACAGAAGGTCCTCGATGCTGCAGATAAGCACAACGATCTCTTCACCCGTCTTTTGAAGATACAGCACGCTCCAACCACTCTAGAATACGAGGAACGTTATATACAAGACCTTAAGAAGCAAATTGCTTCCAGGGAGCCAGAACTCCAGCAGCTGCGTATCTCAAATCCCACTGAAGGAAAGCGATGCGAGAAAGTGCGTACGTCTATCGTCAGCCGATTCGCCCACAAATTTGCCCGCCGGTCCAAAGACTTCGAATTCAACCTTGAAACCAAAGAACGCGAGTACCTGAAAGTTCAGAGCAGGAAAGAGGCACTGGAATGCAGGATAAAATGGTTTGAGGACGCCATAGACACCGCGAAGCGCAGAATCAGTATAGTCACTCCACTAGCAACAGAGTACAAAAAACTCAAAGCGGAACTGGACCAGCTGCATCAGGATGTCTTCGACGGACTTGCCGACGAATACCCCGAAGAAGAGCGAGTGAAGTCTGCGGTCATATATAACGAGGACTGGTACAGAACAGCGCAACTGCAGGAAAGCGTCGACAGACACGCCTTGGTTGCCATGAACGGCGCAATCGTCAAGATTATAATAGCGCTCAAGCATTGCGAGACCGCACAACGGACCTCATTCGGTGAATTCTTTGGCGCCAAAACGATAAGGCAGATTATCAAACGCAATAGTCTCAGTAAAGCACAAGCAAAGTTGTTAGAGGCCCATATATTGCTTGCACAGGCGAGTCGTACTCAGCCTGGAATCAGATCGTTCGCTAGCGATGTGCACACTATTATAAGCGGTCATGCTCTTATGGACATCACGTTTGGAAAGTCTGCCTCCGACACAGGCTGCCAGCAGGAAGTTGACAATATGGCAACTCAAATAAAGAGTTTGGAGAAGGAGATCAGGGCGGAGGCCAAGAAGCAGAAAGACAGGTATGAAGCTGCAAGGAAAACTGTCGGCGAGGCTGCAACTGCACTGGAGGAAACCCGTCGCGAGTTGGAGATACTTCGCGCAGAGATATTTGAGAAAATCTCAGGGAAGTCCTGCGAACAGCCATCACCAGATTTTGAGGACGATGCGCCGCCGCCGCCGCCACCGACTCCATACTCGGAGATATCCTTGGATTCACAGCTAGAATTGGTACCTTAGTATTGGACCGAGGGATAAGAAGCCTTGCCATTCGAACTGCACAATATCTGGCGTTTTGGGATTTTGTATATGATAAGGCGTTCACTGAGTAGTGTTACGAGTCTATATATGCGCTCTGGGTGTTGAAGCCCCAGTTTTGGTCGGATTACGGAGCCAGGCATTAATGTGCGTATCATGTTATCATCCGCCCAGCGGGCCAATGAATTTGGCCTGACAGCGTGTGGGTTGTGCTGCAAGCTCACTGTTCGAAACAGCAAGCCGGCGTCTGGCCCCGAGACTACCCCGAGCCCAGGCGCTAAAGGGGCTGAGCAACTTCAACTGTGGCGGGTCTGTCGAGCTTTGCTAGTGTCGGGGCTGGCTGCAAGGGAGCTGGGTGGTGGGTGTGCAGGTAGGAAGAGAGGCAGCGCTGCTGGTAGACCGTCATGCTGAGCGTGAGCTTGCTGTGCCATACCCCATCAAATAACACGTCTATGGTAGTTCAAAAACAGGTGCAAGAGCGATTCACCTCTAGCTCTTAAGATCTTTGGCTTATGGCAGGAGCCTTCATCTTACACTCATCCTCGCCCTCATCAGTCCGAGTACGACATGGCAGCATTTTTCAGGGATATGCGTAGCCGACCTTGATGCCAGTGTAACATATGTATATCAATGGAGGACCCTGGGATAGGCAATCAGGACAGCACGACAGGCACCAGAATATATTCGAATAGTTTTATCGAGGGGTCGATATTTCTATCCAAATTGGACTTTAGATCTTAGTCGTCCCGGAGCTTGAGGCTCCGAGAGGCCCCACGCCAATGCATATACTCTGTGTTCAAGCGTATACGTATCGGTTCCGCCAATCTGAAACAGCAGGCTGGTTTTCTCCGGCTTCCAGGCCCGCGAAACGGTCCAAAGTGGAGCCAATCCCAACGCAAAAATTACAACATTTCGTGCCACTGGCCAATCGACGCTTGAAAAGCATCACTGTTGATAGCTATTGACAGAGCTTGACCGCTTAGATGGCTACCAGAAAAGACGAATTGGAAGAAAACATCTCGATTCCTTAAGTGATATACCATCCGCCAAGCTCGATCGAATGCATTCGAAACGGATCTTGGGTTTTCCGAGCACGAGCTTCGATCAATTATGTGAGGGCACCTACCAAAGCCACGAGATCCCGCTGATGACAGGGTCCCCAGAACTTAACCCGACACGTATTATAGCGCTCGAGTCATGGTTTCTCACGGAGTGCAATTCCGAGTTTTGGTCAAATCCACCCCCATCCATGGCGCGACAACGACGCACTTACCTGGTAAACCGCTCATTCGATGTCAAGGCCCTTAATATAAGCGGTCCAGCCACGGCCTAAAAGCTGACGTTGCCATACATGATCCCATATACCCCCGGCCTGCCAATATATGCACCGTCTCAGTAATGTGAATATATATACCGTCACGCCCCAACTACAGCTTACAGACTTCGCGACACTCGGCATCGTCAATATTGAAGATACCATCTTTTGTTACCTTGGAGTTGTTGTGAAGTAGTCTGATCGTGTTGAAAGCCTCCTCAGAATGTATCGAAGCAAGATATTATCGTCGGCTGCTTTGCTGGCATTATACCTAGCGACATCAATTGACGCTCTTGTTCCATTATACTCCCGATGTCAGCATCATTGGCTTCCCTAAAGCTTGATACAACTCTCGCTGACAAGCGCATACATACTACAGGCGGCGGAGAGGGCTGGACTGGCGAAACCGAGTGTGTGGAAGGCGCCTACTGCCAAGTCCTGAATCAATGTACGTATATGTACCTCCTGACATTATTATATACACTGACGACTTATTTGTCAAACCCGTAGGGTGGTCATCTTGTCAGGCGGCCCCAGTTACAGAGTGCACGACCTTCGGGCCGTACATCAATCCGAACTCGCAAACAGACGGCTTGAATAATTTCGCTACGCGCAGGGGGAAGTATATTGGTACAGCCGGGGACTGGGTGTATGGGAACGTGATGAACTGTACCTGGTCACGGATTGCAACTGACCCTTCAGAGGCACGTGTTGGTACTATCAAACGGACTGGCTCGCCCTTTCAACCTAAGTAGCGAGAGGGAGTGCACGGAGGAGTCTACAATGTGTGGGCTGACAGTATGTTTCGTGGACAGTTTGGAGTTTTGACAACAGGAAATACGCAAAAGTGGGATACGACAGAGCCAAGTCAAGGGACATTCAATTTTGATGCCGCAGACAACTTTGTCAATTGGGGACGAAAATACGGCAAGAAATTCCGAGGACACACTCTAGGTACATATATGTTCCCTCATCGATGTCAAAATCTTGGATAACTCTCAAATTTTTCAAATTTTATTCCTAACATACGAGTCTACACTCCATGATGCATATAGTCTGGCATTCCCAGCTTCCGAGCTGGGTCACTTCTGGCACCTGGAATACCACCACCCTCACCGCCGCCCTCGTCAACCATGTCACAACTGTCGCAACGCACTTCAAAGGCAAAATGATGCATTGGGACGTCGTCAACGAGGCCTTCAACGAAGACGGCACCTTCCGCTCCTCCATCTTCTACCAAGTTCTTGGCGACAGCTATATTGAAATTGCGTTACGCGCCGCAGCCGCCGCTGACCCCGCCGCGAAACTCTACCTCAACGACTATAACATTGAGGGTGTGAATGCCAAGTCTACGGCGATGCTGAACTTGTTCAAGAGGCTCAAGGCGGCGGGGGTGCCCGTGCATGGTATTGGTGTGCAGGGACACTTGATTAGCGGGCAGGTCCCGACTGATATCGATGTGAATTTCAATCGCATGGTGGCTGCGGGTGCGGATGTGGCTATTACGGAGTTGGACATACGGATGCCCGTCCCGCCGGCGAATCAGACGGCGGCGTACGCGCAGCAGGCGGCGGAATATGCAGCGGTGACGAATGCGTGTAAAGTCACTGGACGGTGCGTCGGGATCACGATTTGGGATATCTCAGACGTAAGTACTACTGTCTATAAAATTCTGTTCTTGCGTCGTAATTTCGTAGTAGAAAGTCTGGCAGGATGTCATGCTGACGGTGAAAATATGACACATTGTAGAAAAACTCGTGGATTCCGTCTGTATTTGCTGGACAAGGAGACGCGCTGCCATGGGATGTGAATTATCAGAAGAAGCCAGCGTACTACGGCATGGCCCGGACTTTGAAGCCGTGATGGGGCCTAGACTCTTTCTACAAGCTATTGTTATGAGTAGATTCAGGAGCTGTGTATATATACCGAGGTTAGTCTCGGTGCCAAACCCGCCCGGTTGCCAATGTGTACCGAGGTGTCTTCCGTAGCTCGCCTTTACCTGTATATATTTCGTTCGCTGCGATAAATCCATTCCAAAATGACATACGAAACTTGACCAGTCTGGAGCTATAATACAGAACACGGCTACACTACAGCCTTGCGGTTATCCCAGGCCCGGCTGACGGCGCAAAATTTACGACCTGTGCGCTCAACATCCCATTCGTGGCCTCAATCTCCTTTAACGCCCCCGATCTAACCTTTCCGCTATCTAACCCGACTATCATCAGCGCGTCTCCCTCACTCTCCTTATGCTTGCCTCTGAATCTCCGCGCCGCAACCGTCATACTCTTGATATTCAGCCCCTCGCCGCCAAGTATCCGCCCTACAACGCCAATCATGCCCGGCCGGTCAAAGTTCCGCGCAATCAGCAGCGTACCGTCGGGCACGAAGCTGGTTTCAAAATCCCCAATACGGACAATCTGCGGGACGCCTTCGCTGCAAAAACCCTGTATCACATCGTCATCGCCACCGCGGATGGTTACTAGGCTGCTATAAGTTGTATCCTCGGGCACTTTGCGCTCGTGGACCACGATGCCGCGTTCTTTCGCCACAAGATGGGCATTTACGACATTGACAGTCGTGCCACGTGCGGATATGGACTTCGTCAGCCCGTTGATGAGTGCCGCGAAGAGTGGCGTCGTGGGTACATTGGCAATTGCGCCGGAGAAGACGAGTTCGTACGCTGGTGGACTGCGCTGGAAGTGCGCGGTATACAGCTGCCCCATGGCCTCGACGAGGCGAGCGTAGGGCGTGATCTTGTCTAGATCGGCGCTGCTTATCGGCGGGGCGTTCACAGCTGACCGCGGGAGTTGGTTCAAGAGGACATCGCGAATTTGCTCCGTTACGTCCACGGCTACGGCGTGCTGGGCTTCCGCGGTGGATGCGCCAAGGTGCGGGGTTGCGATTACGTTTTTATGGGCGAGTAAGGCGATAGAAGCGGCGGACGAGAATGGCGGTTCTTGCGGGAAGACGTCGAGAGCGGCAGAGCGGGTGTGGCCGGACTCGAGGGACTTGAGTAGTGCTCCTTCATCTATCAGGCCGCCGCGGGCGACGTTGATGATGATGTGTCCAGGTTTCATTGAGGCTAGCTGTTTGGTGGAGATCATGTTGCGGGTAGATGGGAGAAGGGGAGTGTGCAGGGTTAGGAAGTCTGCATGTTTCAGAACCTCTGGGAGGGTGGTGAGCTTGACGGAGAGCTGGGTGGCGATGGATGGCGAGGCGTATGGATCCATAGCCAGGACTATGTTGCTCATTGGATCAGTCATATTCATTCTGTAAAGTAGAAGGTTCCAAGATACTCTACTTACCTTTCATGCCCATGCCTATGGCGCCCCTTGCGACATGCTGCCCAACTAATGCAATTGGTCAGACTATGTGCGACACAGTGATATATATCTCGCGATCGAGAAAATGACGGTGTAGTACCTTTCCCAAATCCCACAACCCCCAAGACCTTTCCAGCGACCTGCACACCGACCAGACTCTTCCTCTCCCACTTCCGCTCCTTCATGCCCGCGGCTGCCCGCCCGAGATTTCTTGCAGCAGCAAGAATGAGCCCCAAAGTCAGTTCCGCGGCAGCCACCACATTCCCGTCGGGGCTGTTCACAACCATAACCCCCATCCTTGTCGCAGCGTCAACATCGATATTATCCACGCCGACGCCAGCCCGGCCGATAATTTTGAGGTCCCTCGCCGCGGAAAGGACTTTGGCTGTAACTTTCGTCTCGGACCGGACGACGAGAGCGCTGTAGGAGGGGATTATGCTGCATAGTTGCTGCTCTGACAGGCCTAATTTGACATCGACGGAGAATTTAGGGTTGGAGAGCGGTTCTAAACCGGTCGTAGACAGAGGGTCCGCGATGAGGATCCTGGAGACGGCCATTTTTAAGTCCGCTCCTCGCGTAGCTCTCGACGTATATTATGGGTTCGATTGATTGTATTTTGCGGTCTTGCGCATGGAGAAGTATATCTGAGGATGGCCTTTCAGCTCGTTATATGACCAGCCACCCGGGAAGCAATGTAGCCATCAGCGAGACTTTAGCCTCTCGCGGCTAGCTCACAGCCTTCGCATCCAGCATGGTCATATAGATATGATATCAGCGGGGCTATCCCAGACAAACCAGCATGCATGTGGGTGCGGGAATTCCATGGTGTCTCTTACTTTCCGAGAGACTAGCGCTGGCTAGCTACCTTGCGGTCTGTGGAAAATCCCGGAAATCAAGCGAACAGATTCGGTTCGCGAGTAGCTCGGGCTCGAAATCCCTGAGGGTGCGGTGAGGTTATCTTGGTAAAGATACGGCTGGGATGCGATTCCCCCGCTTTCGGGCGGATTTGTTGCATTTTAGCGTGATGACATGCCGCTGTCTCTCCACAGAGCCATCCCGGGCCGGCAGGTTGCTAGTCTAGATCCGGTTATACGATCTGCATACGCAGTGTATCGAAGGTCGTAAGGAAACGTATCCCGGATACTCGATTAAGCATGGAAGTGTATAATTAAATGTATTTAGAGAGCACTGCTCAGCATCTACCACAAGTTTATCAACGAGCATATCGGCTCCAAGCTGCAGTCTTCACTATCAACACAAACAAAAGTTAGAATTGGACACTGCATTCACTGCGAGAATATATGAGCAATGTGAACGCTCATGCAGCGATCAGTGCCCGTTAATCAACCATTAACTAAGACCAAGGCCGCCAGCAATCGCGATTCAAATCGTTGGAATTAATCGTATAAGCTGCCAGCTAATTGCCTAATCAATAATTATTCCAAAATTATGAAGGTCTCCGTTTGAATGCCGCAAAGGTCAGAGATACCTCATCACTGGGTTATACATTTATATATTTATCTATATACACCGATTCAGAAGCATTCCCCTGCGTCATGCCGGTAATCGCGATCCATTGATCGAGTGAGAGATGAATCTCAAATACGCTCCTATATGTCAGCTGTAGTAGCAGGCGTCTCATATGAAGACTGCCAAAATGCAACATCGCGGACAGTGAGTAGACACTTTACTAATTTACGCAGTTAGGGACTGCTGTCACCTCATATTGTTGTGATTTAATATATGCTCATGAACCACTCTGTCTAATCAGGGCCACTTATAATTACTTGATATGAGGTCTGATTTACAAAGCTTCTACTTACGAAATGAAAATTTATAAAATCAAAGAGCTATTGCATCAATTGATCAGCTTCAGATACCATATTTCGACCACAAGCACCAATCAATCTTTTCCGCCTCATCATATAATTGCGCACAACAACATTAATATATATTGCAATATACTTGCCCAGCAAGCCGATGAATCTTATAATCCATATAATGTTCCCCGATTCCTCGACCTGACGCCACATCCCAAATACGATATCCGCTGGATCAATCTCTGGTCTGAGAGCGTATATCAGCTGCGAATCGCCGATGCGGGGATTGTGTCCGTCGCTGTTATCGTTCCGGCAAATCCGCACATCCTGGACGCCCGGTTCACAACAATCCCAAAAACCTATCGTGACAGCGCGCAGGGGATGGAAGAGGACAGGATCGACCTGCACAGAATGTATAGATTCGCCAGTATCGGCGGTGTACAGGCGTATACACTGTCGATACCGCGTATCTGCGACGCGCTCATCCGGCAGCAAGTCAACTCGGCGATGCCGGAGGCTACGAAGCGTCGGGTAGGTAGACAGTTGAGGAACTTTGTACTCTGTCTTTACCTCGATCGGCCTGTGCAGCGAGATATCATGCTGGCTTTGCTAGCGCCGGAGGGCAGAGAGGTGATGGAGAGGGCGATAAGACGCTGCAGGAGGTCTGGGAAGCCAAAGATTGAGTTGTGGTCGTGGATGTACAAGTTCTGGTAGTCTCCGGTATAGACACGCCTCTAGCTCTCATCTTCGCCGGCATGTTACCATCGTAAAGTGTACGCGAGTAATTTCCTGATATCCAGCCGGTAAGGGAAATATATTGGTCTATCTATGACTCTAGATCTAGATGAAGCCTATAGTAATTCCATTTTTAAAAAGTCCATATCGCGTTAAGAAATCCCATGCCATGCCATACCGTACCATCCATAATCATTCCAATTGCACCATTCACCGTCCCTAGAAATCAATAGAATCGACCACAACGCCCTTATGCCAGTCGAAATGCTGCATGATCCGTGCACTCTCCTCCGCGGCCTCAACCGAGACGTACGCGCTGGCGACGTACAACGCCGCATCGATCCCGCTCATCACTCCGCCGGCGGTGATGACGCGCAGGCCGCCGAGGCGCTTGGAGGCGCGGGCGGTCACGTTCTCGGGGATGGTCATGGACAGACGGTGGCTGACGCTGCCGCGGCGGGCGTTGGACTTGCGTCGTTCCTTGCGCGAGAGGATGTATTGGTCGTAAGTTTGGATGAAGGGGTTTTGTGGGGCGGCTTCGTCTTCTGGGTCGCCGATGTCGAAGCGGGCGTTGTTGACGACGTAGCGGCAGTTCTGGAGGACTTCGGTGCGGTGTTCTTCCGTGTACGCGGAGGCGTACTATTGACTGAGTTAGCATCGTGGGCTTATGGGAGAGTAGTAGGTGGTGGTCTTACCTGGCAGATCATCTCGAGTTGGACATCGTAGTCTGGGTGCGTAGTCGCGTAGAGGCCGCGAAGGACACCAGCTTGCGCGAGGCTTTGGTAATCCGTCAAGTTAGCATGGTTGAATTGTATCCAGAGGTGATTCAACTGTAAGGGCGACGTACAAGAGCGAGCCCGTGCACACGGACATGAGGGTGCGCTCGCGTTTGGGATCATGCTCCTGCAGCTCGGCGAACGCGCGGATGACGGGCACCTGTGCCGGCTCGTCGCGCTTCAGATCAACTTCCTTGGGCGTGCCACCACCAGGGACAATCAGGACTTCGAATCTATATTACAATTCTATCAGCATACGAAGGTGTAGCTACTTGGACAGGTCAAGGAAGGGGTATACGCACTCCTGCAGACGCTCAAGCGCCTCCTTGCGATTGATGTGCGTCTTGATCATGGCGCCCTGGGCGCTCTGCACCTCCAGGTCGTCGGTGAGACTGGCAATGGTGACATCGAAGGCATCGGAGTTCGGGTCGTTCTGGTCCTGCTTCGTGTGGCTCAAAACCTCGAGCGGGCCGGCAAAGTCGAGGAGGTCAAACCCGTCATGAAGGGTGATGAGGACTTTGATGACCTCATCGTCGACAATTGCACTCATTTTGACTGATTGTGGAGTTGGGATTGGGATTTTTAGAATCTACGATTTCTCGGTGTATGGCAATGGAGGATGGATGTTGGTTGGATGGAAAGGAAGCGGGGAAGCCGGGCTGTTGGGAAATGCGGAGGTGAGATTTTGCGGGGGGCGAGAGCTTGGCTGTGGGGGACGGCCAGCTGCCTCCTTCGTACGAGGCCGAAGCCAGCAACTCCAGCCGGCCGCCAAGAGACGTGATGCTACCTCGATTCATGCCGGAAAATGCCATTGCATTCGCGATCCTTGCCCATTGCCCTTGCATTGATTTACAAGTACTTAGCTTTGAATCGTACGCGTTGAATCATGCACTTTGTTCGGTGGCCGACGTCGGCTTCATCATACGGGATAGACGCGTCTGGTTCTCAGCGCGATACATCCTTGCGATATGACATCCTTGATAATTATAATCAATTCGCGGCAGATTTCTCGGGACTCCACTCGAATATCTCGATTACCCGATTGGGATTTCAAGGTAATCGACTCGACGATTGATTATAGGAACTTTATGAAACTGCGCTATCAACTATCCGAGCTTCGTTTCACAGTCGCAATTAAATGCCGGGTTTTCAATTGATCAACCCTGAAGCCTAGGCAGAGCTAGAGCTGCAGAGCTGCAGAGAGACAATGCTATATCCCAAGTCCAAGCATTCGATCGCCAGAAGAGCAGTTGCCTATGCGTATATACGCAGGGATATCTATATCAACTTGGTTTCTACCCGGCTTACATATTGAGATATGGAAAAACGCAGCTATGATGCGCACAAGGATGGTATTGTTATAGGTACTTAAGCTGTCGATCGTGATCGTGGTGTCTCAAAAGTCGAATATGCAGGCATGGATAATCTAGATCGTGATATCCTGACCTCGAATTTTCCACGCAAGCTATCTCGGTCAATCTCGGACCATCTCGGTCTCATCTCGGACCATCTCGGCCATCGTCTATCCCGGTCCATCTCGGCCCGGCCGTCTCGTTCCTGAGACTAGCTTGACAGCTGCAGCTACTTAGTTAATCGGCCAAGGCAATATCAACCTGCCAGATCGACACAAGTCATAGCGCCACACCGACTTCCCGCCGACCTTGCCGCCGACAGTCACTGGGAGGTCTATTTAGCGAGATGGTGATAGCGCGCGGGCTAAACTGGGCTTTCGAGAAGGTTGCTCCTGCTCGATTTGTCAGTGACAGGCATTTGCGACGGCGGGATCGGGATGATCCTGTCTGGTGGAAGTTGATAAGCACAGTCGGGACCAGTTGCTCAGTATGGGAAAGTGCCGGCAGGGACGGTGTAACATGAGTGATAGATGCTCACATATCTATACATTTCGACGATAGTTTGGATGCAGGTTTCGTTTCAAGCCGGTGGAGCACCATCCCCACATTCGATTGCGTATAGAGTGTACCAGGATACTGAAGCAAGCATTCGAATTCGAACATTCTGGAGTGTAACAAGGGTGATCTGGAGACTGCAACGAACCAGGTACTAATTAGAGTGACACTGAAGCTACATAGATAGGATAAATTATACATGCAGCGTTGACTTTGCGGCTGCCTAGAAGGCATTGCGCCGTATCAAGACGATTGATACACCAAAGCATTCTTCCATAGTACCCGTATAATTCACTAACTTTACCTCCCAAGCTGTGTAAGCACATTGGGACAGGGCTGGGCAGGAAGACAATGGAACCACATATTGCATACTTGGGGAACTTGGTTTTATATTTTTCCCCGCTATGACTCTATCTCTAGCTAGTGTTCACCAATAGAATTGAAATATTCGAAATAGCGGGGCGGCTGTCGCCTGGTCAATGATGGCAGGGGTATAGATAATATATTGAAACATATGCATTAGTAGTACCTGCATAAATTCAATTGCGTCGAATTATAGGTACTTACACTGCTATGGTTCATAGACTTTTCGAAAGCTGCTTGGTATCATATGTGGGGAAGTGCTTCCATGGACCTGGTCTTGTGAACCAAGCCCCACCTCATGACAGCTACACTTTGGAAAACTGGGGAGTCGAGCGCCGAGCTCTGCAATTAAGCTTAATGTCATAGGTACTAAGTTTCGATTGCATAATAAAGAGCCGTTCAGATGCGGACGTGACGCTGCGTTTCTATCGTCGAAGCTGGGCGGCCTGTTCGAGAAGCGGACTCGGCGCGTTGGCCTGATTGGGCGCCGCCAAGCATCGTGGAGAAGTGACAGCTTTTGCGGGTGTCCACAAATAAAATAACCATGCACACGTCATGCACGTCAAAATTTTCAGAAGTTCGGTGCCTTGCGGGCCATGTCCGGGTTCGCTTTTCATTCTTCTGACAGGCGGCCGCAAATCTATTAGTCGGACCGGACTTTATGCAATGACAGCTGCATTCCAGCGGAAGAGACGCATAGCTGCATTGGGAGTCGACTTTGCGTTGTCCGAGCGCGAGACCACGCATATGCAAGTTCCACGATAACGCCGACTGGACGGAGCAACATCTCCGCTATCGATACATCGATCGTCGGCCTCAAACCTGCCGGGCAAGACTAAGCCTTCAACAGAAATAATAAGCTTCTAAGGCACAGAAACATCTCCGAGTCATGGTTTTCGCAGAGACACCGACACCTCTCCGATTGGTCAGCCGACAGCTACAGACAGCAGAACCTTAAACCTGCCCAGGAATTTGGGGCCGTCGCGTCATGCATGCACCCCACACTGCCGTCCGGGGAGACAGGCACCGAGCTGCGAACGAGAAAGTCTCGAGAACCGGTTCTGACCTCGAATCGGCACCATGACGGAATGCTGCCTATCGCGCCCCATCGTCCGGATATACGTGTAGCCTCGAGCTGGCCTTTTGCGTGGGTTTTGCGAGCGTCCAGTGAGGCCATGATGGCAGCATCGCGCATCACCGTTACCCCGGATTCGCACTGCAAGGACAAGGCACCGCTGCCGTAAAACCTTGCCCGCAATCTCGTCTCCGCCTGGAAACGTGTGATGACGCGACAGCCACCATCCTTTTCCATCGGCGCCGACCAAGTTAACCTTCCCGTTCGCCATGTCTCACACCGCTTCTCGATTGTTTCGCTGCTTTGGACGCAAAGGGGTCTCGCTCGCCGGCTGCGACAACGGCCATGGCCACACGCGGGGCACATGCTCACCCACATGCTCCAGCCTTGCTCACGCTCCCGCCACGAGCCAGGAAAATTCTTGCCAGCTTGCGAGCATATATAGTCTGCGATGGAGAATTCGGTTTTCCCGATCTCTACTCCTCTGCCTCACTGCGATTCGGGCCCTGCTTCTCCCTTCATTGGTTGCCGGCAGCGAGCAATTGGTGTTCAAGCTTGATTCCTCTCCTTCTACCCCCTCTTCTGCTGTTGAAAAGTTCGACATGAAGGTTCAATACCTTGGGCTGGGGCTCCTGGCTGGAGTCACTACCGCTCAGTCCTCGAAGCCCATGCCGACGCTGTCGCCGGGTATCGACAGCGGCGAGAATATCTTGCCTACGATCATGAACAGCTCTGCGCTCGATCCGCAGGCGTCTTGCCCTGGATACATGTTGAAGGGCCCGCAGAATACTGCCTCAGGTTTCAATGCCAGATTATCGCTTCGAGGGAAGGTACGGCTGCTCGCGGGTAAACTTTTTTTGAGAAAATCAAAATCGAAACTTACAAAAACTCTATATACAGGCCTGCAATTTGTACGGGACGGATATCAAGGATCTGCAGCTTGTCGTTGAATACCAGAGACGAGACCGGCTCAATATCCAGATCTTCCCGGCCAATATCCCGAAGGGTCAGGAATCTTGGTATAAGGTTAATGATGAGCATGTTCCTCGCCCTAACGACCACGGGCTCCACGTGCCCGCCAACGAATCGGATTGGGCATTCACTTACACCGTCAACCCGTTCACTTTCACCGTGACAAGGAAATCCACTGGCGATGTCGTCTTTACCACCAAAGGCTCGAACTTGATCTTTGAGAACCAATTCGTCGAATGGAAGACCACCTTGCCCGCCAATGCGAACATCTACGGCCTCGGAGACATCATCTCGGCAAACTTCCGCCTGCAGGGTGCCAACCGCACCATCTATTCGGCTGACATTGGAGATACGCCCGAAGCCAATCTCTACGGCTCCCATCCGTTCTATCTCGACCACCGCTACGTCAAGGTCAACGGCACAACCAAGGGGTACGCTCACGGTGTCTTCTCCCGCAACTTCCACGGACAGGATGTCCTCGTGCGTGAGGAGGGAATCACCTGGCGCACCATCGGCGGTGGTATCGACCTGTACTTTTTCTCCGGCCCCACTCCGGCCAAGGTTACACAAAGCTATGTCACGGCGATTGGCAAGCCGGCGATGCAACAGTACTGGGTGCTCGGGTTCCACCAGTGCAGGTGGGGATACAAGGACATAGCCGAGCTCGACGATGTCGTGAAGAGCTATCAGAAGTTCCAGATCCCGCTGGAGACGATGTGGTCGGATATCGACTATATGGACCAGTATAGAGATTGGACGGTCGATCCAAAGCTGTACCCGCAGAAGGAGTTCAAAGCCTGGCTCGACAATTTGCACAAGCAAAACCTGCACTGGATACCGATTGTTGACGCCGCCATCTACATTCCGGTTAGCAAAATACCACATCCTTGATTAGACGCATCGATTGGCTGATAGTTTTGTAGAACCCCAAGACGGAGAAGAACAAGTATTTGTCGTACGACCGCGGGCATGAACTCAACGTGTACATGAAGAATCCGGACGGCTCAGAGTACATCGGTGCTGTCTGGCCCGGCTTCACCGTCTTCCCCGACTGGTCTGCGCCGAACGTGCAGAAGTGGTGGGACAACGAGTACAGCCAATGGTACAAGGAGATTCCATACGACGGCATCTGGCTGGACATGAATGAGGTTTCCAGCTTTTGCGTAGGCAGCTGCGGCTCCGGCATGGTTGACCTCAACCCGGTTCATCCGCCGTTCAGGCTGCCCGGCGAGCGAGGCAGCATCATCTACGACTATCCTGAAGGCTTCGACAAGACCAACTCCACCGAGGCTGCGTCCGCTGCTGCTGCCAAGAAGAAGCAGGATAAGTGGAACGCCCAGCAGAACCCACCGTCGACCACTACCACACCTTATTACCGTATCCCAGCCGTTACTCCGGGCGTCAGAAACATCAACCATCCGCCATATGCGATCAACCATGCCCAGGGAAATCACGATCTTGCTGTGCACGCGGTATCCCCGAACGCTACTCACCACGACGGCACCTCTGACTACGACGTGCACAGTCTGTGGGGCCACCTGGAGATCAAGGCGACGTACGAGACCCTCCGCAAGGTCTTCCCGGGCAAACGACCATTCATCCTCGGACGGTCGACCGCCGCGGGTACGGGCAAGTACGCCGCACATTGGGGTGGCGACAACTACAGCAACTTCTACTACATGCGCAAGAGCATCCAGCAGGCGCTGAACTTTGGCCTCTTCGGCATCCCCTTCTTCGGTGTTGATACGTGCGGGTTCAACGGCAACTCGGACCTGGAGCTGTGCTCGCGATGGATGCAGCTCTCCGCCTTCTTCACGTTCTACCGCAACCACAACATCCTCAGTGCGGCGCCGCAGGAAGCCTACGTGTGGGCTGACGTCGCATCCGCCTCCCGCACCGCCATGGCGATCCGCTACTCGCTGCTGCCGTATTTCTACACGCTGCTCTACCACGCCCATAAGACCGGCTCGACGGTCCTCCGCGCACTGGCCTGGGAGTTCCCCGACGACGCTACACTCGCCAACAACGACGCGCAGTTCATGGTTGGCTCTGCGCTGATGGTCCTCCCGGTTCTCGACCAGGGCGTCACGAAAGTCACCGGCGCCTTTCCATCGGACGGCAACACGATCTGGTACGACTGGTATACCGGTGCCGCCGCCTTCTCCGACGGGGGCAACCACACCGTCGACGCTCCGCTAGGCCACATCCCCCTCTTCGTCCGCGGCGGGAACGTCATCCCGCTGCAGCGACCGGCAATGACGACCTACGAGTCTCGCCGGAACCCGATCGAAATTATCGTGGCGCTGGACGCGGCGGGTTGCGCTAGCGGTAATGTCTACATTGACGATGGGGAGTCGGAAGCCGTGCGGGACGCGCTGTACGTTGGGTTCAAGGCGGCGAGAGGCTCGCTGCAGCTCAATGGGAATAAGATTGGTGATGTGGGGCGGCTGGCGGAGTACATTACGGATGTGGCGGCGGTGCATGTTTTCGGTGTGACGAGGCGGCCGGGGAGAGTGACGATTGCTGGACGGGAGGCGTGTCGGTTTGAGTATGATGAGAGGGTGGGGAAGATGACGGTGTATCCGCCGGCGGGATTCAGGTATGGGCGGGGCAAGCAGGAGATCACGTGGAGGTAGATGACCGTCGAGTGGTGACTGGGTTTGGCTGGGGATCATGAGCAGATTACGGTGGTGACATAGTGCGTGCATGATGGAAAAGTTGGGTATTGGCGACATTTCATACACAGGTTTGTTTATGGCGGTAGGATATGTATGGTACGATTATGTTTGCGGAACGCGCGCTGTTGATTTAATGGTTGTTTTGTATCTTTGATCTGTATTACATAGCCATGTATGAGCTAGCTAGTGCTATGCAGGTTCAAAGCTTGGATGATATATAGAAAATCATAGAAATGCCAACGTGTGTGCTCATTTATATATGGAATTCTTAAAATCGATCGTGTTAAATCATAAATTCATTGTGACGATAATTGACATCCACGCGGCCAGCTCGCGTGCCAACTGCTTAACTCCGTACATTTACTTGACATGACATGCATTATTCCCCAAGATACAGGTAAAGTAAACCGAGGTAGGTAAGTACATAAGTATGTATCGAATCGGATGTGGTTTAACAGCAGCAGTCGTCAACGCAATCGATACAGGCGTCGCAAGCACAGCAGACGCATAGAGCAGCGAGACTATCAATAGAAAATACATAAGTAAGTAACTATCGTAAATATGATAATCGGGGAAATTTTGCTTACCACCCGGCGAGGCAGCCGCGATCGTGGCCGCCGCGGAGGCCGAGTTTTACTTTTGGCTGTTCGACGTCGCGCTGGGTGTCTTGCGGGGTGTGGGTGTGCGGTGTCATTTCCATTGACGGGGCGCGGGCGGGTTGGGCCTGTATTCACAGATATATGTATCGTCAGCACTGCTTCTAGGATCTATTTGTCTACGCTGATGTATACCTAGGTATGAATGGAATGGAGTGGAGGGATGGAGGTACTCACGCTAGCGGGCTGTTGGTCTTGCATTCTGACAGTTGTATACGTATAGATCTCCTTTAAAGCGAATGTAAGGTAAAGTATCGCGATATCGACGGACGGATGAATGGATAATGACTGGCAGAAAATACGGTAGTGGTATGCGAGACGGATGGATGAGGAGGAATGAATTCAATTCGGCGGATTACGAAAGAAAGGGACGGCGGGAGGTTTAAATACCCTCTGCTGCAATATGAATACGGGCCAGGGGATGCAGGTGAGTTCATGCAGGATGTGATATCGATCCACTTTATCCCTCAGGCAAGCTCCATCTACAGCGCTAGCTCCTCGAATCGAATTCTCATTCTCGACCTAGACTTCGTACTTGCTGCAGGCATGCAGTACTGTTTGATCGAATCATAGTGGTGTGTCTCCGGATCGCCCAAGTGGACAGTTACATCTCACACCGGGTTCATCAAGTTAACTTTCTCGAGTACTAGTTCTCCCCTGCCTTGCGAGACCAGTTCTCCCCAGCATCCGGCCCACCCATCTCCATTCACTCGATCAAGATAATAGTACCTGCGATATGAATGTCTCTGCTGACCCCCTCCGCAGTTTCTCCTTACTAGTGGTGTACATACTGGGGTCTGACTGCAGCTGACGTGTGCGTGTGTCACCGGCGGGCGGGCGCCAAGGCTCGACAAAAGGCTTGATCGTGCCAAATGCTGGGCACTTTCACCACTTGGGACGCCGGCCTCGGATCCCTCCGCCCTGCTCCGGACACTTTCTGCAGGTTGCAGACTGTCGTACGTAGGGCAATACCCGTTGCGACGGGGACATATAACCCATATACTATCCGATCGCATCAGCTGGGGAAGAAAATGCTATTCTTTCTCACTGCTATTCCAGTCTACTTTCTCCCAACAGCTGCTATTTTCATACGAATTGCTGAACAGAGGAAGAAACTGAAGAGAGGAGAGTGAGTGAATTTGGCGGTCAGCCCCACCGCGTACATACGCCTGTCTCCACTGCCTCACGAGGTGCTCGGTTGCCCGGCATCCATCTACTTGCATGATATCCCTCCAGGATCTCGAATGCACGTCACACCAATCGTATCGATGCCGGTGCAGCGCTAATACGGATTGGTTACCCCAGTTTGTCCATCTCAAACGTATGATGTACCGCTGCATCAATGTCACTGATTACTCCCTTTTTCTAGGATACTGATTACGTAGGCTCGATCTGACAGTAGAATGGAAGGGTTTATAGCATCGGCTAGTCGTATCCTTTAATAGTAAACAACAGGGAAAAGTTCAAAGAAGGCCAAAAACAGAAAGAGAAAACAGGTACGTGCGGAGCTCGAGCGGATACGCCACCGCCGGCCAGCCATCGGTGTTAACGTCAAACAACTGCAGGTAGCATCCCGGGTTTTTTTTCCTCTTCAATAGACTCCCGCTGTCGGTCGACTCGGTTAGATCGAGACAATGGAATCTGCCTCGTCGACGATTGAAATGTAACTCGACTCTTCCACGCTCATCCGCTGCGTTATCGCGCAATCGTGCAGACAACTGATGCAGAATCAATCTGAACCCCTCGCCGGTGCTTCCGTCGCACACACCCACAGCCATGACATCACAACGTGGTAGTAATCAAGCAGTCACTCAGGCTCCTGCTTCTCAACCGCATCGAACCACATCTCAACGCTCTTAACGCTCGCATCGCTCAACCGCTTCAGCGTCGAAAACGCCATCTTGGCGCCCCGCGTGAACCCGCCCGTTCCGCTACTACCCAGATTATGCACCCAAGGCGTCGGTCGGCGGCCCTTGACGGACTTCCATATGGACGGCTTGCCACCTGCGGCTGGCAGGTCCGGCAGCGAGCTCGACCGACGGTGGGTGTATCCCTCCGGTGCGTCGCCCTCATCCTCGACGGTTAGAAAGTCGGACCTCCAGCCTACATGAGCTGCTTGCTTGCCCTTCCCATCACTAGCAGTGTCAATACCAGTAGATGGGAATCCGGCTAGCAGGTTTTTCGCCGCCTCGGCTTTCTTCGCCTTTGCGGCGTCGGTGAACGCATGAGAATGCGGAAGGGCGACCCCGGCCCCTCCACGTACCACTCCGGCGGCTCCGTGACCGCGTACACCGGCGACGGTGGCGACGTCGTCGTCGTCGTCGTCGTCGTCGTCGTTGTGGTTGATCTTGTAGCCGCGGACGGCGTCCGCCGTAGTGACGCCCTGGATTCCCGCCGCCGTCGCCGGCGATGACGTCTGCGACGCCGGGCGCGCTGGATCGATGCTAGGATGGCTACCGCGATGAAGGCGGCTGTCTTCTAGGGCCGCCGCCGCCAGATCGAACGGATTGACATGCTCCGGGCGGATGAGGACCGGTGTTGCGATTGCGGGGTCGATGCGCGTTTGCGGCTGTGGTGTTGGCAGCGGGGTGATGAGCTTTGGCGTGTGTGGTTTTGAGGTGGTGGTACTACTCGTTGAAACTTTGATGCTGCTAGGGGTCGATGGGGCGGTTGAGAAGGGTTCGTCGAGGGGGGAGGCGGCGGGCAGGACAAGGAGGGGGATGGAGTCTGGTGAACCCGACTCTTGCGGCTGTCCGGAGGGCAGGGAGAAGGAAGACGCACGCCGCGAGGAGGGCTGTTCGTTGGTGGTGACGGTAGGCTCGTTCTTGAGGTTGTCGGAGGACCGAGAGCGGTGGAGATTGCGGAGACTGGAGATGCGTGGGGGCACGAACGGCTTCTTGAAGATGCCGCGGAGCAGAGGTGTCGGGCTGCCGTCCGTCGGTCCGTCGACGGCCAGTTTTCCCCGTCTTCCTATAACCATATATCGACGCATCCGTCAGATACACTCAATAGGTGAAACGAGGTGACGTGTGAATAGTGTGTACTGACCTCCTACGGTCAGCCCGTTGGTGTCGCTGATAGAGACATGATCAAAGGGCCATTGACGGACCAAAGAGCTCATGGTCGAGGTTGAAGTGATCGAATGAACGAATGGGATGTTGTTAGTAAAGGTTATGCATGTGCACGCCGCTATGCATATATGGAGTTCTACGCGATAGAATTTGTCTGGTGTATACGTACGGTATATCTACGATACATTTGTTGATAGAAATATATTATGGATAATCCTCGATCTGCTCAGCTTATCATACGTGTATATATATATACCATCGACGTGCATGCGCGCTCCGAGTTGCGTGCAGGTCAATATAAATAATCTATAAAGTGGCAATAAATTACCCGCGTGCAATGTATACTACCCCAGAGTAGGAACAGCTTGATGTTAAAGTCTCCAGGGGGTGAGCATCTTGATAAAGTATCACCTACAAAGTCTTCATCATAGAGAGCCCGTTCCCTCTCACTAATAATGTGCTTATATCTGCTGTTAAACAATATAACCACTCGATCAACTGCAGGGACTCTCCCTGTAAGGCTATAGAAAAATGCAACAATCCACCGCGTTGATCACCTACTATCGCTGCTACACCCCCTGCGCAGAATATCGAAACTGACGCTTTGAGTCTCCCACGATGCAGAATGAGCGCATCATAACTCCTAGTATACCGGCCGATAGACGCACGAGAGCATCACGTCTACAGTTGACAGATGGCGTATACGTATATTACTGGCCACCTACATAGGCCGTATTTTTCACCGACTCACTCATCACACATCGCTACATCAGTACCAAGATATACTATCCAACGTACCAGTCTGATACCGCCCGCCGTATCACAAATATATATACCCAACCAGTATATCTCCTCAGAGGTAAGGATGACCTCAGCATGCCTCCTAGCTCCCGGCTGAGCCCCTTCGTAGACCCTGCCCCATAAGGCCACAGGCTAACTGATCAAATATGTAGACGTCTACCAGATATATATCCAAGATGTATTCCCGCCCGGTACAGCGCGAGAGCTACGCCTGGCCGTATGCCGAGGACCCAGCCCACCAGAACGCCAACCCCACCTGGCAGCAAGCCTACGACGGGACGTTCGCGGAAAACCCCTCGCGGCCAATGTCGCCCGTCTACCAGCAATATCCAAACGTACAGCAGGAACCTCAATACCATCCCCTCTACCAGAACGTCAACGCCCCCATCGAGCTCCGCCAGCTTCGTCAGACAGGTAGACCCGTCTATATGACACCGCAATACGACGGCGAGTCTTTCGAGGGTCCCGCTGCTCCACAGCCAGTCTATACCCGCCGCCGCATCTACCGACAGCCAACACCACAGCCAGCTATCCGCCAGCCCGTTCAGCGACCCCTCCGGCGCGTTATTCAGCAGCAGCCCGTACAGCGCATCGTACAGCAGCCGGTCCAACAGCAGCAAATGCAGCTGGCAAGGACGCAACCACATTACTACGAAACCTTCGAAGAGATGGTCGCGGCCCGCGGCGACCAGTATAAGCCGTACACGGGGTACGATGGTGCCGCGCGGCAAGTGGTGTTCTCGAACGAGAGTTACAAGGGGATGATGCGGCCGGGGGATAGTGCTTTCCGAGCGATATGTGGCTGCTGTACTGGGTTCTGGCGATCCGACCAGTGGTGAGATTATTATATTAATATACTAATGTTTAAATGGAGGACGACCCCGGTATGATTCAGTTTGTGTGCGTTTACCTAATGTCTGCTTTTGATATATACCCCTAATAGAGTAGTTAGTTGAAGACGACAGTGGATGCCCGTATGACGAGGGTATCTTCGATCTATACAGCCATGCAATATAATAATGTACACGAGCCATGCACCACCCAAGCATAATGCAGCTAGAAAACGATGTATACAACATGCTATGATAATGCTACAGCACGGAGATATGGCAGAACCGCGGATCGTGCACCCGCCACAGCCACCCCGGAAACTCCACCCCGCTCATCGCCCAGCTCGCCAGCGCAATCTCAAACCCCCACGCCATCGCCGCCCTCACCCAGCTCCTCCGCCTCCCCCACACCGCCCCCTCCACCACCGTCGCCACGCCGTTCGCGACGAAAAATCCCACAACGACACTCCACCCCCGCACGCTATCCCGCATCACCGCCCACCCGATATACGCATGGAACACACCCATCAGCGCGAACGCCGCTATAACCCCACCACCGGCCGCCACACTCCTCGGCGCTCCCACGGCCGTTAGAGCAGTCTGCACGGGCACCATCGCCACGCTGCGACAGGGGGACTGGAATGCAACATGCCAGACTCGCCCGTTCCAGAACCCCACGAGCGAATCGGCGGTGTACAGCGGTGCGAAGAAGGGTGCGGTGTCCCGCAGCCGCAGGGGGAGGTGCATCCCCGTCCAGATTATGTAGATTTGCAGCAGCAGCTTGAGCGCTTTGACGACGGCCCAGGATTGCGGCAGCGGGCTGAGCGTGAGGGCCGCGTAGAAGAGGAGGTGGTAGACCCATTGCGTCGGTTCGTGGAAGGGTGCCGGGTGGCGGACGCGCACGGGGTTGGGCGTGAAGTGCTCGTAGCGGAGTTCGAGGGTCAGCCAGAAGGCTTGTTGGTATAGTGGGGGCGGGGTGGATGACGGCTTCGGCAACTTCCACGTCAGCGGGGCGTTTTGGAACTGGCGGAACAGCATGTCTAGACACTTCATGAAGCAGCAGAAGACTATTCATCGTTAGCATAGTCTGATGATTATATTGAATATAGGGTGGATGTAGAGTCGTAACGTACTGCCGCAGTTCCGAATGGCCAGCAGCGGTCGACAGTCCACCGTCGCGTAGAAATGCGAGGAAACGACAGCCGCCAGCGTCACGACGCTCCAGAAGACGTGCTGCCGGCCGTTTCGCGCGACGGCATGGTAGTTTGCGATATACAGCAGCGCGAAGCAGCCGAGGATGCACCACAGCGCGCGCGGGACGTCACGGAACGCGATGTCGACGGGGTCTTCCCCGCCGGGCTGCGAGGTCGTCCCCGCGACGGTCATGTCGAGTCCTGGGTCGACGTCTGGTATATTAAAGGTAGTAGATGAGTGTCGACGGCAGGCGAGATATCCGTGAAAGGCATCGTGCCGCGATACGCGAGATGCTTGATCTTGAGGCGGCCTGGATGTAGAGACGACGGTGTAACGTAACCATGGCTAGCCGTAGATTCGTGGCCCAACGCAACGCGCAAAATGCAACAGTGCTGCGGCCGGCTCGAAGCGGCAAGCGCTGAATGAGGTAGGGCTGTCGCTTCGAGTACGTGCGATATTAGATGCAGCACTACGCGATCTCGAACTTGATACGATCAATACGGATTCACGGAAATGTATATCAGTGTTTTAGTCGTTTCACTTCTAGTCACTGGGGTCTCTTATCGATGAGACAATAGGGCGTGAATTTTGAAACTCTGGATCCTGCCGCTGCAGTAAGTGCCCAGATCTCAGCCAAGCTCAGACGATAGCAAAAGTCATGTAAATTTTTTCCAAGCACACAGATCTATATACACTTATGTTCCCTATAATAATCGGTTTGAAAACAACGTATCGCCGTTCATGATATTTTAACTAAAAGATCGAAGAATACCTTGCGGTTCGCGATATGGTCCGCCTTGTATTACTCATAGATATCATATAATAGCACCCCGGCTGGGCAACCCAAACCAATGAATCCTATTGTATTCACGCACTCTCCAGGCTGATCAAACAGCATCGTATTCCGGGATATAGATTTTTCGTAAAAACCTCGCTTCAGGATCCTTGCTGCTGGCCGCGAATGTATGACACAAATGCGGCTCTGCGGGTTGATCTGGACTGCGTCTTTGTCACCAGTCACTCCGCAAGACATTTTCCATCAGAAGTCGAGGTATAGCGTATGGCAATGCTGATGTGGTTGAATCTCAGTGGGGCGTCATATATGGCTGCATACGCATATCAGCCTTGAATTCACAGTTGTTATTGCGTGCAAGGCTGGTGTTTTTATATACTGGCATCACGCGTGGTGAACACGAGTGCCGCGGTTTTGGGCTTATACCCTCGTACTCCACACGTTTGGTATTGGATCTGAGACTGAATATACTACTGGGCTCTCGCAACTTCTTTCTGATTTGGTATGTGTCTACGTAAAATATGTGTGCTGTGGGATCCATGATTTCAGCTTGGAGGGCTGCCTGGTGGTTATCATGGTGTATAGACCGCTCTCGGCTTTGCAGCCTTGTCACCACATGCATGCATCTTCCTAAGCGTGGGGTACGCTGATAGTAAACTTCCATGCTCGTCCAATACTAGGGCGTTCAGGCCAAGGTGTTGCAGTCCGACCCGACAACTATATTGGTATTCGGAGCTGAAGTTCATGCGGCGGCTTTAATAGTCAACCCGTCGCCCCACCCGGTCGTCCATGCGGCGTCCAATGCACGGTCGACTTTCAGGTAAAGTGTCACGAGACCGCAACATAAGCATTCTTAGCAACGGGCGGCGTTTTAGGCTCCACCGCAGGGCTGCTGCGTGGTGACGTCGACAATCTCAGTAGTAACAAATCTAGTTGGCTCGCCTCGTTTTAAGAAGTATACTAGTATAGTACTAAGCTAACAGATTGGCTGGATCTGGCTTTATAGGATTTTTAAGTTGGGTGTATTGCATACCGATTACCTGATGTTAATAGCAGAGGTGGACCGTGCATAGTAGGCAGCCAAGTTAGATAGCACGATGCACGGCATCGACAGGCACAAAAGGTGATTTTACACAATCGGAAAGTATTGCCTGGCCGTACAATACTCGTATACTAAGTAAGTAAATAATGTGTTTTGAAACAGTTGTGTCGGAGGGATTCTTCGCTCGCATAAGCTTAAGCAAGTTGTTCGTTCGGCACGGCTTCCGGATATACATACGTACGCGAGCGCGCAGGGGCCTGCCTAGCTAGCCCGACTGACGGCTCCACTGTCGCTCTCCCGAAATGAACCCAGCATTAGTAAGTTATGTACGCAGTATGGAGGATGCTTGTTGCATTCGGCCGGCTGCGGACGAAGGCTATCTGGTTTTCTGGGTCGCGCTGCGTTGCATGCATTGGGCTGGCTAGCTGGCCAGCCTTAAGCTTCAGATGAGACGCCGATTGCTTGCCTCACAAATGATTTGAATTCGCGGGTAGGCCATTGCCGCTGATAACCTTGCGTGCGAGCGCCGGTCGGCACCCTGTTGCAATTGGAGTTTCGCGGAACAGGCTGCCTAGAAGCCTGGTTGGTGAGCCGGAGTGCATTGTGTTAGCTACCTTGATAGCTTCCCAGGCACTTGGGTTTTTATCAAGGTGAGCTCAAGCTAGGCGGGCGAGCAGTAATGAGATACTGATACAAAGCTCAAGGACAGTGGTGTTTGCAGGGCTGGTAATTGTGGGTCGGTCGCCGTTTGACGATTGGGGAAATATGAGTGCCTAGTTGAACTGCAAGTGGTGCTAAGTTTGTACGCGGGACGGAATAATCGACTGGGTACCTACGGACAATTGTTCACCAACATATCGCAGAGTAGCTACGTAGCCTTCAAGAGCTTGCCGGCTTTAACTTCATACGTAGTGCTGAGCTCAATGGAGATGCTCGGGGAAAGAATTTTTGAACAGAGACCTCGGGGTAATATCCCGGAGTCCACAGTGTATGCCCCGAGGCCACTTACATAATCCAGTGAACTCGTGCTGGAGGTCTCGGATAGGTTTAGTGCACCACGGGGAGTTTCGATCTGATCTGACCAGCCGCCGCAATTTAATTAATTTTCGCACAACGGCTTCATGCATCAGTCGGACAAGTGACTTTGTGAGGCATTTCACCAGTCGATTCGAGAAAGGTCTATAGCAACTGAGAGAGCCCTGATACAAGAACCAGCATAGTGCTTGATTACGGGACATTTGTTAACTTTGTTGGCATGAACGGCCGTCTAAAGTTTCTCCGTATGCAACTTCAATGGAGTGAAATTGAGGGCGCTCCACCCTCATTATAAGGTATTTGTCACGCATGGATCCTAGAAACCCGCCCAACATGAAGCCCCGAGTCTGCGCGCGCCGCACTCCCTCAAAGCGCTCCCTGCAAGCCACGGGAATGGGACAGCGGGTCTCCTTTAAGCTCTTTCGAGGGTGAAGTGGAACTGGGTTGCAGGGAGAAAAGAGACACGCGATGCGGGCTTGGCAGCAAAACTGCCAGTTTCGGCTTGTGCGACCCTCAGGTAAGGCTGACTCAACACGCCGCCAGATCCTCCAGCACACAGCAAGGCTCACCACGACCATTCAGCTGCCACGAATAGATTTCCACTATCACCACCCGGCCGGTGGGGCCAGATATCATATCCACCAGATGCCCAGAAGTCGCGCGGTCCGCTGTGCTCGATCGCTTGGCAGCTTTCGAGACTAGGAGAGGGGCGCGCGAGTCGATGTCGAGGGGACTAGCGTGAGTCCCAGGCTGTCGGGTCGTCGTTGACACCACCAGGGCGCATGCATATATCGCCCGAGCTTTTGACGATGAATGCATGCATGCGCCGACATGCAGCTCAGTTGCGAACTAGCGATGACTAAGATCAAGACTCAGTCAGGGCCACGACTTCTTCACCTTTGTCCCCTCGTCGATGGCGAGGCCGGTACGAAACTTGGCGACGGTGCCGCCGTAACGTTACGGAAGCTGCGACGTACGTCAATACGTACGTACGTCTACATACATCGACTTTCGGATTCCGCATGCAGGTTTCTCGGTTTGATCGATCTTATTCTTCGAATTTTCTTCGCGTTCGTCTATTCCGCCGTTGATTCGATTCTTTGACTCACTTTTCCGCATCACGTTAGAGCCCACGAGTCCGCATCGCTATCCCGAGATTGATCGATTAATTGGGCAGCCAGTGCGGAATGGAAGCTGGTCACACATGGTCATGGCAGTATTTGTCAACCGTTCAGATGCATACGGTGGATCCTTCACTCCGGAGCCTCATGATCGATTCACACTCTCTCCACCATCTCATGTTTTAATTTTGTTTGGGACGTTGTGATGCAAACGTGCGGCCAAGATCCCAAAAAGCCCCGAACAGGGCTTCCACCTGCCTGTCCACCTCGCTCGACCGCGACCGAAATTAGCAGCCCCTGCGTCTTCTCCGTAGCACTCACTATCGAGCTTGCCCGAATAGTGCGACTAATTATCGCAATGTCGACTCTTTCAAGGTTGCTAACCGTGGTGGCAGAGCCGGTCTTGGGCAACGGCGCGGCATGCCGCCAGCCGGCCAATCGCTTGCGATTTCACGGTGAGTTCTCTCACGCCTTCGATGACCTGGCTTAATGAAGCGCCCAAATGCAAAAAAAAGTCAATATCGTCTCACCGCTTGCTCCGTCAAGTCGAGGCTAAACATGCGTCCCGGACGGTTGGCGCTTTCCTTTTTCCATGGGATTATCTAACACGATCTCAGATGGTACAGCCGTAGTTAGCGCAGCTAACAGCTTAGCTAGCTTCGTTAGGCACACGATGCAGCAATGGAACGAGCGAACGAAGGAAAGAATATTTCTTCTTCTCTTTCGTCGTCCACAACTTTCGAACCTGCACACGCACTTGCATCGATCCACCCACGATATAAAATGCGCCTCACTATGAGGCATGATAACAGTCCCGTCGTCGGCGTCATGACGCACAAGGCTCAAATTGGATCACGTCTACCAGATAACTAGAGAGGCTATACCGTAGGAGCTTTAGTTCAGCTTGTTGGGTTAGTACACACATGCATGCACGACCTGCCTCTTCTCGTTCTTTCTTCACCAGCACCCCCCAAGCAAAAAAAATATATCGCGTCAAGCGCTTCAGGTAGTGTCATGGTCAGTGGCACTGCATGTCGTTTCCCATTAAGAGGCCTAGCCAGGCACAATGCTATTCCACTTCGGATGCATGGAGGATCGGGAAAGCCACAAAGGTCATTGTGGAGCCGCGCACTCTATGCTGGCTATATCGTCAAAGGCTCCAGCACCCCGATGTCCCCGCGTGCAGCCTACCCGGGCCCGTCTGTTGTTAAATGACAAGCTTTTTAACGTTTCTTTTCTTTTCTTTTACTTCCTCCCCGAACCCCCATGCCCGCCCTGCCTTGCCCGCATTACATCCCTGCATCCATACTCTCCCTCTTCAAAACCTTGAGAGCCTCTTGCACGCCTGGGCAGAAGCCTACACACACACACACGCACATACATATATACACCTGTTTCTCTATGACTAGTATATTATACGCAAACACCCTTCTGACGAATCAACTAGGCTAGACACTTTGCTCGCGGGAAACACCACTCATGCAGTCATAATATAATCCAGCGAACTCCTTCCATCCCGTCGACCTTGCTTGGCTCCCCGCAGGGCTTGATGATATAATTGATATATTTTCGCCGGCCTGAAACCGTTGAACCGCGACGACATTTCTGCATTTCGCAATATCAGAACCCGAAAGCATACTCGCAATTGAACAGGTTGATATATAAAACCTGCACACGCATAACACTGCGCTTTACCTAAAAGCCTTTTATATATATATATATACCTGCAGCTTCCTGTCTGCTCCGATAGCTAGCGATAAATCTATTACGCCAGAGAATATCGAACAAACATAATCCCAAGTCAGGATTAAATTCAATCGCGATAGCTAGCTACCCGTCGAATTAAGGATAGCTGGTGCGCCCATCCGCCGCCAACTATCAACTTACTCCTGAATCGGATCAATTCCAAGCAATCCCCACCCGTCGATCCCACACCTCGCTCGCCAACTCATCAAAAGACCGATTCAGGCATCGTCAATCGACTTTTTAGCAATCCCTCAACTCCCCCCAACGTTATTATAATCCATCTCGCAACAACTAGCTACAACAGTCTATATATCTCACTCGGACCGCCATGTCTAGCAGCGCCGCTGGAGCCGGTGAGCTCGTCGCGAGGTTCCGCAAGTACGGACCCGCAATCTCAGGCCTGTACAACTGCGTGGCCCGACTGACGATGCACTCCGCCCACGGCGGCTATGAGAAGACGCCGATGGTGCCACGCGAGATAAGGCAGGTGTGTGAAGCAATGCACCGCGTGCGCGGGCTGCTCATCTCGCACGGCTGCATCAGCGCCGCCAGCTGGCTGCCGTCGTTCGCGCACAGCCAGACGAACTGGGTGCATTCGGTGTGGGAGCTGCTGGCGTCCGACACGATTCCAGAATACGTGCTTGTGGACGCGCACTTGCTGTTCTACGTGCTGTATAGTCGCGTCGATGGCGGTAGTCGGCCGGACCCATCGGTGCTGGAGGGGGAGCTGCTGCAGTGGACGCGGTATGCGGAACGGTGGAACCACCAGAGCGTGCTTGCCGTGCTGGCTAGGCTTTGGCCGGATTCAGCGGTCGTGACGAGCGAGCCGGCGGGCCATGTTGGGAGGGAGAATCTACAGCAGGGGTTCTTCCTGGGTATATTCAAGCTGTTTCTGAAGAGTATGTATAGTGTAGATAGCGTGCCGGGGATAACTAGTGCATCGAAGCTAATGAGTCTGGTGTAGGGAATCTCACATTCCTGGAGGCGAACGCGATCTCGAGAGGGGGTCGACCATCAAGCTTCCAGACCATCTCGCGGCCGACGAGCTCTGCGGGTCTCGAAGCACAGATCTGGGGCTCGCCGATAATGAGCATGAACCCGTCTGAGTTCTCGAACTACGACACCAGCATGCTCTCTTCCGAGATGGACCGGCTCATGACGCCCCAGTTCGGCGAATCCGTGAGTATAATCCTCACCATCTTCATCTTCTCACCCCCCTCTATCTATCGATATGCATTGGCTCATGAGAACTCTACATACAGTCGACCTCAGGTGTAGGCTGGACAGTCTCGCCACCTCCTCAAGAATCGTACTTCCCAGAAGGCTACTTCCCCTCAGAGAGCATACCCGGCGTGCGGGACGCGCTCAGCGTTTCCCCGCCGCTCTTCAGCCAGCTCACGCCGGGCCTCTTCGACTCGTCGACGGGCGTCTACGACGACATGTACGCCGCCTCCAGCTCGAACCTGCATCTGGCCCCCGTCACCGGCGACGAACGACCGCAGTCCGCGCTGCTCCGGCGACGCAGCGACCGGTCGCCAGGCCGCCGAGCGCGCCGGCTGAGCCGCTCGGACGAGGAGGAAGGTCACGTTCACGGGTGGGATCCGGAGTCGAAGACGTGCAAGCTGGAGCTGCCGGAGGGTGGCATCTGCAACATCCGAGTGCAGACCTACAATAACTTTCTGCGACATTGCCGCTTCCAGCATGCAGGGAAGGAGCCCAGAGAAGAGTGCACGCTGTGCGGACAGTCCTTCGGCCGTCCGGACGCGTTGAGGAACCACAAAGAGAAGAGCAAGAAACATAAGAAGCTGGAGCGGCTGCGGCTCGCTAACTAGCTGGCGACCGAGATACCACGACGATCATATTACAGGCTACGAGAGTACGAGTAGACATATACACGATGCATGGGTGAACGATGCATGGCGATTACGGGGTTTTGGGTAAAGTTGAGGTAGATACTGCATTGCATTGCATTGCTGCTTAAGCTTGTCGTTTTGTTTGGGTTGTTGGTTTAATTTGCTTTGCCCAGACTGGTTTTGGAGCGATTCTCGCCGCAAATTTACACGATCTTTTAGTTTGGTGTTTTCTGGAAGTATCTCCCTCTTTCTTCTCGGTACAGCGGTGTTTTTTTCTTTGCAGCGTTTTGCGATATAGTATACACGGGCGTTTTTGGTTGGGGTAGAGTTTCAGGAGTATGCGGCTGCCAATATTGCGATTATTTTTTACGTTATTAACTTTTGATTATTTTCTGCAAAGCGTCATGCATATTTTCCTGATTGTTTATTTCATTTGTATCTAAACGGCTCTGTATTTTCTATGCATGGTCTAGTTCGTCTTATGACTTGTTCATGTAGGTGTATTTTAATCTTGTGTAGGATCCATCTGGCCGCAGTAGCTGCAGTCTACATTGCAAGGCCTCAATTTTCCGTTCATTCCACGTGCCTCCATATTTATTTAGAACCATGACACCCAAAGCGAAAAATGTTAAATAAAAGCCTCATTATTTAGCTAGCTAGGCTTCCTTTGAGCCTTGATCAGCAGTCTGTATATAGATAACCGTCCTTAGCCTGAGATTTTCCTCGCCGTCTATAGTACACAGCACTACGGAACATCTAATAGCTACAGCCTTTCGGCCGGAAAAGTCAAGCCAAGCTAACGAGGCTCGAGCTCATGGCCATGTCAGGGGGTTAGCAGCCAGCCGCGACTGCGACTGCCAGTGAAGCAGTTAACACCTCAGGGCTCAGACCTACCGTCGCCAAGGCCGGCCGGTCTCGCGTCGAAAAACCGGTTTACAATCGACCGAGGAAGCGGCTCTTTCCAGCTCGCGAGATACTCCCGAATTAGCTATTCGTCACACCGACCATCCCATAGCGGTATGTGCTTTAGACATACGTTAGTCGAGTCGTAGCGGAAGCGATAATTAACAAACGAACGAACATACCTAGGGAAGTAATACTACCAACCGCCCTTACACGAGCAGGCAGCGCTGCTGACCTATCAAGCGTACGGCCAGCCACGCCAGCCCAACAGGAACGCGGAACGAGGTGGGTGACCAATGTCCACCCCTGCCGTCGACGTCTCGCGAATCAGCAGTGTCGACGGAGCCCCATCTAGACGAAGATCTTACTCAACCGGAGCGGGGATCGGTGACTAAAACGAGGTCCACGCAAGCTAGCACAAAGGCATGCATAGCAGCGCTAGCCTGCATACATTCCAGCCATATTGCAGACGTAGGAGGTCAACTCCTGCCGGGACGGACGTCATGCGGGTCTGCAGCCGCAACGTGAGGGGCGTATTAGTCATGGCTGGCCTAAACTTGTACGTACATACGAAGGGGGAGTGTGTATGAGCATACATGTGGAACCGATGCCTTTGGCTTGTGGGTGTGTCAGCGTGAGTAACGTCGCTATTACGCTAAGACTCGAATTGGCGTTTCAAGAACGCCATCGAAAGGGCGCTGACGTGCCCGTATTGGATTTCTGGCCTTAGCTTCCGAGCCTCATTCGCATCGCCAGCAGGCGATGTTGGGAGCGTTAACGTAGGTTGTAACGTCGGACAAACGTCGACAGTCATGTCACTTGAGTATGTACTCACCCACCCATCCGGCTACGAGGCGGATTGGACAGCAGACGTTTCCCTCGGCAATCGAAATTCCGCCTTACGCATATTTTGAGTTTGCTTGGGGTTTCCCCTGGCTGGCCGGTTGGATTCTCTTAGCGTGAGGGCTAACCTGCTTGCCTGGCTGGGTTTTGTCTGCAGCTCGTAATCCTTTGATCCCGCGAAAAAACGTGGCGTTGTGGCCGGCGCAGTGTGTTGTTTTTGTTGCGGTGATGTTGGCCGCTGGCTTCCCGTTTGGGACGGGCTTACAGACAGGGGGTCCGATGCTATGTAATTGCGTGGGACATACACACGTTACTACCATTCACGACTCTAAGATATATCTGTAGATGCGACGTGTACGCGTGTATCTACGACTAGCACCGCTGAGAAACGATACCACAGGGTCTAGCTTTACTGTTCGATAACAGCCACGTTTAAAATACGCACTATCGCGCGACGATACAAGCTCAAGCTAAGAAGGCCCAAGAGCAGACCAAGTGTCGGCCGACAAGGGCGACATCCGCGTGCAAGGCGATTAATTAACAGGAAACAAGCCTGGATCTCAAACAAGATGCACTGCATACAATAATCTTCTGCTCTTCTCGGAGATTTCTGCAAGTCGTTCGTTAGAGCCTCTTGCGCATGCAGCCGCGGATGGTATTTGCAATTCCTCGCCCCTGACTCCCTGCCCGCAAGCCATAATGCATGTTCCCAGCCCACAAAGAGCCAGCCCAACCCAGCCCAACTACCCGAGACCACAAACTGACTGTGCAGCCTACGCTCATTCGCTGGCGGGGGCGCTGGCCTCGGCAATCCTCGGACCCGTGTCCAATAGGACGGAACTTAGTAATCACGGGAAAGGGACGTTCGTTGGTTCGTTCGTTCTCGCTTGCAACACCGCGTTCGAGTGGTATTGCATTGTCTCGCCAGGCGTTTTTCCGGCACGCAGTCTGCCTCAGCTGTTGACTTGCTTGATGCCATTGCCGTTTCCCGCGACGGCGTTTGAGGTTCCGGGCGGGTAGGAGTTCGAGAATTCGAATCGCACTGAATCGCACTTGCTAGAATCTTAATCTCCTGCTTCTTTTCCGTTGGCTAGATCCCATTGAATCGCGAGAAAGATGCGATTTTGTCAGCTTGGCAGATCCGATAACCGACGTAAGTGACGACGTTGGATGCCGGAACCGCGTTCGTTCATGCATCGTGAAACTACAGAGCTCGACTTTTCACTTTCGGGCACGCGCGAAAAAGAAACAATCAACTGATTCCCAAGGCGCTTCAGTCGGTCTAGTTGAAATATCTGGTAAATGATTGAGTGGACCTCTGATTGTATAATCCCATCGTCAATTGATTTGTAAAGAGGGAATGTTGAAATGACCACGGGAAGAAAACCCCGCGTGTCATCAACGGCAGAAACCTGATCCTACATGTATACATTCGTCAGGTACATGCGCCTGTATGCAAACTGCCCGGGTACGCGGAACTATCAAAGCTCGCAATCAATCGATTGTGGGCCTTGCGAGTAGTTTCAACCCCAAAACTAAATTCAGCCCAGTATCAATTGAAAGCTAGGCTTTCACCAAATTAATTACCCGACATCAAATTGTGATGTATGACGGCCGACTAGCTTTCAGATCCTTCATAGAAACGGTCCATAGTAATACATGTACAGGCAACTACTATAATGTGTATTATCAATCAAAATGCAACGTGACATTCGATCGATGATATATATCTGTACGCCTTAAATTTTGTATCAGCTCATGAGCTCACCGGCGAGGCTTGAGCTCACATACCTGTACCGCGAGATCAACTAGTACAGAAGTTCACTATACTATCGCATTGTCCTGAAATTTCGAAAATAGGCGGGTAACTGCCTTGCCAGCGAAGTTCTGCATGATATCATATTCGTACAATCCTGACCAAGTCATGGAACTGTTGTTACCCGTCCCGGACCCACCAAGTGAGCTCCACCCATATAGCTCCAATCGAATGGATCTAATTGCAAGCTTGTCCCGACCCTGCCGTCCCCTCCGGCACCGGCGGCGGCCTGAATCCCCCCGAAATATTCCCGGCTACGTATACCGACGGGGCTCCCGGCCTGCCACAGTACTCCCAGTGAATCACAGTTAATCCTACTTGGTTAAGGTAATCCACATACGGCTATCTATAGAAATATCGACCAATATCCCGCCAAGTGCAAATACGATAGATAGATAATAATAACATCGAATCACAGCACTTGCAGGCATACTTTCGTCCCACCCATTCTTGGCCACGCGTAGCCCGAGCCGTGTCCATAGATAGGTAGCTCTGGTGGATCCACAGAACGGGAAACCGTAATCGCCGTCCTGTATACAACCTAGTCGTGTTAACGTTTATATGCATTATCACTCGGGATCGGCGAACTATACCATCATCTCTGATGCACGCATGCATGCACACGTACATGGGTCAGTATATCCCCTGACGTCCATGTCATCCTCGTGCGCTCTCTTCATTCGACGATATGATCCCGACATATATATCAATACCTACGATCCGATCGATATTTGGAATAGTTTATGATCAACAATGATACGTGTAACTTTCTCATACATCGCCGCGGCGACGGCTCTATCTGCATGTCCGCCGACGTGCCGTTGCCGTTGAAGGTACGGATAAATACGGGCTCGAGTGTGGGTTTGTGCCAGCTGGCAGCCTGGGCTGAGGCTCTGCGGGTGAGGCTCTGAGCTCCTTGTCCACCCCGAGCTCTCATGTAGGCACCCTCTCTGGGACGAAGTATTTGCTTCTGTGTTATTGTAGCCTTACATGTAGAGTAACGACCCGGTATACTTGCCAGCCACCCTCACGATTGATACCTACAGGTATTAGCATTAATTCTGCGTACGATAATACGGGAAGGGTGGGCGCAATAAGAGATTACATCACCAAATCACAACTCCTATTTGACAAGACTGTCAAGAATAAACAGTATAGGGCGCTATCCCCATTGTCGTTAGCTGCTATTGTACGCAGAATTAATGCTAATACCTGTAGTCTCGGGGACACTGGCCTGCGAGGGCTCACGAGTGATACCATGTTTAGCTACATATCAGGCTAATGACATAGTGCAAAGTCGAGCTCGCCCAACTGTACTAGGGGATGGGTCACAGTTAGTGAGCAGCTTGGTAGTATCCACGAGACCAGCTTGGCCAATTGTTGGCAGACCCGGTCCATGGAATGCTTTAGTCTCGGGGATAGTGTCAGTGTCCCGGGACCCGGATCCATTTTCTGAGTTACCACTTTCATTGCTCTTGAATCTAGGGTACACGATGAGGAAAGGGGGCCGAGAAGGGGGAAGGGGCCGGAATACCAAGATATTCCATGGGAGAAGGTGGGAAAGAGGAGAGAGGGGCAACATTAGAGCAATCCATAAACGTCGTTTCTGTAAACTTGATCAAGAGTGGAGTGAGTGAGTGTAACTTTTGCCACGGGGCCGGGAAGCAAACGTAAGGGATACAGATGTTCGGGAGTCTTGTTGGAAAAATGGATGCAGGGGAAGGATGCATAGTGTATGCTATGCTTGCCTGTCGAAAGAAAAGACGACATAGCGGAGATAGCAGTGAATTAAGAGTGCAGGAATCGAGGCGGGGGAAATATTTCGATGGTGTGCATTCCACTATGTCGGAGATAGAAGTAGGTGATGCGTAAATCCACGTAGGAGGAATCAGGGAAAGGACATAGAATTAAACGTTCGTAATAGTCGTCATGGGTGATGGAACACTCGAAGGTGTCATAAAATGAAAAATGAAATGGAAAGTTGGTTAGAAGCAGAGGGGAAACTGTGCAAAGGCGATGGAAATAAATGAGCATAGAGTAGGACAAACGGTAGTATGCGTAATGATAAGCGACGACGACGTCTGAAGAATAAGGCAAGATGTATCAGCGTTTCCAGCCCCAGCATCCGCACTGAGGGGGATGCTGCCAAAGCGGCTTTGTATCTTCCATCAACTTCCAATATACTGCTTGCTCTTCGTTATTCAGCATGATATTGACAGAGCTGAGCCCCTGGGGGATGGCTTTCTTATCGCTCTTCATGCTTCGGTCATAAATGCGAGGAGCACCGGCGGCCCGTATGTAGTGTTCAGATTTGATGGCACCGGGGATGTTGAGGTACTCGATGACGAGTCTTTGGCCACGCTCGAGGATTTCGGTGACCTTGGTAAAGCAAGTTGCATCAGGGGAGCCCATTGCAACCTTCTTTCTTTCCATGCGGTCTGCGGTAACCAGGTAGTAATAAACAGTTTGTTGAAGGCTAACAACGGCCAAGTTCTTGATGTGTTCTTTGGCGGATTGGTCCATAATCTCAGATTCAAGCGCGATCTGGAAATACTTAGTCAGCGTGATAACAAGTATGGGATGTGCAAAGGCTGGATGAACTTACAGGGTGGCAGCGCGTCTCCTCCTTCAAAGTTCCCCAGGACTTCGCTCCTGGTCCGGTGGTTGGAATATCTCCTGGATCTTCACCGAGAAGGGCAGCAACCAAAATTGGGCGAGTCATATGAGTTGCGAAGAAAGTGCCCGGGGTCTCTGGTATAAGTCTGAAATCGGTTTTGACTGGGATGTCTAAGATGCTCGCCTTCATACCGGATGTTGCTGCTCCCTTTCGGGTGCATTTCGATGTAGATTTATCTTTCGAAAGCATGACCGCTCCGACGACTGTCCCGGAGGAGGATGAGGAGGATTTCCCAGGAGCCGTAGCATCACAGCTGTAGCCATTTCCAGGCAGTTGCGACATCGGAGCTAGTTGGCGAGGGTTCTCTTTCTCGATCATCAATTGCTTGATCTTTGCTTCAATCGCGTCAAGCTCGGCCTTCAGAGCGGGATTTTGATGGACTGTTTTGTCGCCAGTGGTTGCTGCAGCTACTGCATGGGCACAGCACTCGTAATCCGCCAGCTTAATTCGCTGGTTCAACTTCTTCAAAGCGTTGGTGGCCGTGACAGTGGCAGCTGAGGCGGCATCGATTGGTATGTCTGCTCCTCCCATAAACTTAGCAACAAGGTCTGCAGCGAGGTCAAACTCTTCCGTGGTGAGCGTACGCCCTGTGTCCGTAGTCGTCGTATCTGAGGAGGGGTTTTGTTTTTCCTCACCGCGAGTTTCCTTGATGGTTGGAAGGCGAGTGACGGTTGCTCGGGTGACTTGTGTGAAGCTTTCGAGGAAGTCTTCGGTACCCGTGTATTCGCGGTACGAGACTCTGCCAATCTCACGCATGCGCGGGATCCCTTCGACGTCGAACACATCGGGGTCGTTGTGGTGTTCCAGTAGGATCCGGGCGTTATCGTCCGCAAAGCGGACGTACATGATAGGCGACCAGATTGGCTTCCCATCTTTCTTCCGCTCTTTGTTCACGTCACTCAGCTCTTTACGGAGTTGGTGAGTGTTTGGTGGGATGGACAAGTTGTGGAACCCGCCGGGAATGACGCCTGGAAAATCGATGTCGGTGCCTGGGCGGAGGATGTTGACTTCCCAGGTTGGATCATCTTTGGTTGAAATCTCTCTGATGCTTTTGTTGTCCTTATGAATTGCCCAGAAGTGCTTGTAGGCACGAAACTCGAAGAGGGTACGGTGATCCAAACCACGGGTACCGACCAAGGTCTGAACCGGATGCCAGATGAAGCCATCGGGCATACGGCCGAAGATATCGCTGTAGTCCCTTTGCTGGTATGGGAGAGCTTGATGAAAATGGAGGAAGTCGAGAGCTTCGAGCTCCGCCATGGAGATAGCAGGTGGGATAGGACTTCCCGAGATGCCGGGTCTCGGGACGCGGTTGACGTATGCCTTGATGACTGGAATGACATCGTCTTGAAGGTATGTAGGATTGCCATCGGGCAGCTTGTTGGGGTTGCTGGAGCTCATTTTGTCGGCCCAGTTAATCAGGCAGCTTTCGACGAGAACTTGATAGCGATTTGAGTTTTGATCCCCAGCGAGGTCTGCGAACATGTTTTTGGCAGCGGTCGACAAGCTTTCCCAGTTCAACTGAGCAGGCTTGCTGCGGATGACAGTGGCTGGGCCGCCTGCGGGGTCCAACATCAACTCGACGTTGTTGCCATACTGGACCTCCTCATCGGCATGGGGGCGGTGGAGGAGAGGATCGTTTTGATCCAGGGTCTGGGTGGAATCGGATGACATGATGGTGGTAGAAGGAACGTAGCAATGATGCTGATGAGTAGAGGGAACGTACTAGGTGAGCGTGTAGCTTGGAGTCAATTTGAGCGTGGAGGAGGAGGAACGTGGGGAAGGGTTGAGGGATGAGAGAGAAGAAGAGACGGATGTATCCTTATAAGCAGCGCAACACGCATCGCGACGCTGGCCGCATCAACGAGCAACACCACACGCACCCACAATGAAAAAATTCTCGTGTGGCCATTGGCTTCGATCGCGGACCCAGTACAACCTTGTTACTCAGGTGACGAGATAGATGCCCTAAATAAGCCAGATTCCAGCAGTGATTACACCAGCTTATGAATTCCCCTCCATCGATACCAAGACGAGAAGTATTAACGGGCCATGCAAGAGCACAAGCTACGTCGAATTAGATACATCTGGTCGCCGACATATACTATCTACGACTTGAAGTGCAAATCCGTCCACTGAATACAAGTCCCCGACGCGCCCTCACCCGATATCAAGGTTCGCATCTACGGAACTACCACTAAAATGCGTTGTCGACGCGTTGACTCTGTTGCATATCCCAGACGGTAAATTTCGCCCGCAATCAACCGCGGTCGTCGTCCACTCACCTTTACCTTCCATCCCGCCAGGGTATCGCGTCCACATGCTGGTAGCTATGGGGTACACCAGCATGCTTGCCCAGGCGTGGAATTGCCTAGGTTAGCCTCGCCAGCCATCAACAGGCGCCGCCTCGAGAATCTGGGCAACAGCCGTTTATATAAACTTGTTTTCCCGCTCGGCGTCAGCATGTCAGATCGAGTTACACAGGTCCGTTTATACTCTCCTGCATGTATGTGCAGAACATGCTTTCATTCATTACAATACCGCGTACATATTCTAACGGTTGCCCTACAGCCAATAGACTAATCAGACTACAAAATTCGAGACGTCAAAATGGCCATGGAGCAGATTATCAAAACTCCCCTCACCGATCTCCTGGGGATTAAGCACCCCGTCCTGCTGGCAGGTATGTTAATTGATGTAATTCACAGAAACGCCTCTCAATATATCATATCAACTTCATTATCAATGGGTGACTAAAATGCGAAACTGTAGGAATGGCGCGAACCTCTTCATCCGAGCTCGCTGCCGCAGTCTCCAATGCGGGTGGCTTAGGAACCGTCGGTGGCCTAGGCTACACCCCTGAGCAGCTCCTCGAGATTATCACAGATCTCAAGAAAGGACTGGTTTCTCCAGACTTGCCCTTCGGTGTGGATCTCGCCCTCCCGAAAGTCGGCGGTGGCGCACGCAAGACAAACCACGACTACACCAACGGCCAGCTCGACGAGTTGATAACCGTGACCATCGAATCCGGCGCGAAGCTATTCGTCTCTGCTGTCGGCATTCCACCGCCACATATCATCAAGCGGCTGCACGACGCCAAGATCTTAATCATGAACATGGTCGGGCACCCCAAGCATGCTGAGTATGCGTTGAAGGCCGGTGTGGATATTGTCTGCGCTCAGGGTGGCGAAGGTGGCGGGCACACGGGCTCAATCGCCACGAGTATTCTCATACCCGCAGTATGCGATGTCGCGAAGAAGTACAAGTCGCCGCTGACGGGCCAAACGCCACTCGTTGTCGCGGCCGGCGGAATAAGGGATGGCCGATCGCTGGCGAGTTCGCTGATGCAGGGTGCAGCCGGCGTGTGGGTTGGGACTAGGTTCGTGGCATCGGTCGAGGCCGGATGCTCGGAGATGCACAAGCAAGAAGTCAAGACTGCGACATTCGATGACACGGTCCGAACTTTGGTTGTATCTGGAAGACCGCTGAGAGTCAAGATGAACGACTATATCAGGAAATGGGAGGACAAGCCTGAAAGAATCAAGGAGCTATGCGATCAGGGTGTCACGCCCCTGGAATATGACATGAGGGAGGGGAATGATATGGACTTGCCATTCTTGATGGGTCAGGTCGCAGGTGTGATTGACGATATCAAGCCGGCCAAGGAAATCGTCGACGACATGGTCAGAGAAGCGGCAGGAATGCTGCGCAAGGGCAACGGATATCTCGTCTCGAAGCTCTGATGTGCGAGATGATATATTGGGGGCCAAAATCAGCACCAATTACTCATATACGCTGTATAGTATCGTGCAACCAGGTCACCATGTGTAATAGATTATAATTATGATGCTGATGTGGCACCAAGCCACAATAACGAAAACGCTCAGGGGATGCTTGTGATAAGGTCGTCAAAGTCATCAAGTGGACCAGCTGTCCATAACTAGTACTACCTATGCATGTATACGGAAGATGTGGATATAATGGACGTAATAGAAAATCATAACCTGCGAAACTCCTCGATGCTGGTACCTGTTATGCGATCATAACTTGGATCGAATTCTCTGAGAGCGGCCAACCATAACAATGAATCAGTCTCCATCAAACAATACTCATGCAATGCTAATTCACGACGGGGTCAACAGTAATAGAAGCGGAATCGACCGGTTCTTGCTAGAGCCCAGCGCTGGTATCTGAAGGTGTGTCGCTAACCTTGTTGCTGTCGAATGATATTGTGAAATCGTGCAGTACCTCCAGCGAGCCCTGTCAATACCAACGGGAGACACAACCGTCAGTCGCTCGATACCAAAATACGGTCATCTACAATCTAAACTAGCTATATAAGTGGGGTTACGTACCATCTGAAGCTTCCTAGACAACTCGATGTCGCTTTCCGCCTGCTTGATCAACTTGATGAAATCGTCCTTCTCCAGCACCTGTTCCGGATCCTGGTCGTACAGTCTCCGAAAGTTTTCCGTGGAGACAGGATTGATGATGTTCTGATACTTTTCAATTCTAATCCTGCTATACTCATCCAAAATCGCGTCTCCCGTCTTTCCCTCATGGATGCCAATCAGACAGTCTGATAAACCGCCAACGTCGACAATGCCGCCGGACAATCCGAGCCCACCGAATGGATTGCACAAATGTGCAGCGTCGGCCGCTAGAAGATATCGTCCGACCTTGAAAGACGGTGAACACCTCTGGTGGATCTTGTACGGACTTGTCTGGAGGACGGTATATTCTCCCGGTTTCGGGTGACCAGGCAGCATCGTTTCAAATTTCCACGCTTGGCGGGCAAGAATCTCTTCATCCGTCAGACCGGTGACTTCGGTGTACGTAACTCTCCACAGAGGACGCGTCAGACTGATCTTCGCTGCCATGAAAGAATGCTCCGGGTGGATGATAAAGTTTGAGTCTTCCCAGCCAAATTTGCTAAAGTCGTAGAGCGTCTACAGAAAACTCCCAAAGTTAAGATCAGAACCATCCATTTGTTCTAGCTCGCAGCTTCCATCACCATGCAGCAATATATAGACAAGCTCAGAGACGCCCCGAAGGCTGAGGAGGGAAAAGCACTTACATTGGTGGCCACAATCTGATTTTCCCAGGTATATCCAGGAAACACTTTGTCACCAAACATGCTTCTACGGATCTGACTCGAAGCTCCATCACACCCAACCACATAGTCCGCATCGTGCCGTTCGATAACTCCATCAGCCACCCGCTCAACGCTCACCCACGCCCGCTCGCCGTCCTGATCCAGTCCAGGCAGAACTTTACACCCATATCTGACCGTCGCACTCGGCAGCTTGGCCACCATCTCCTCGAGCACCTTGACGACCTTATTCAGCGCAAGCACCGTGATCCGATTCTCGTACGGCGTGCCATCGACGTCCAGGTCCCGGGTGTCGATGCCGGCGAGATACGTCCCGTCTAGCTTCCGCCAGCAGAACTTGTTCAGAACAAAGCAGTCTGGGTCTTTGCGCAATTCCGTCATGACGCCAGCACGCCGCAACTCCACCACTGCTGGTGGCAGATAGTGTGTCGCTCGTGGCAGGCTGGATGCTGCCGGTGCAGCTTCGAAGACTGTGACGGGGATATTCTTCTGCGCGAGGCGAACGGTAAGAAGCATCCCGGCCGGGCCGGCGCCGACGACTATAACCTGTCGAAATGCATTTTAGATCCAGTCAGCCAATCAGATAAACGGCAGCCAGTGCACGTAGATTGGGGCAGCACATGGAAAGAGGATAATGAATGCACGAACCCGTTTCAGTTGACCCGTCATGTTTGCGATATCAATGCCCTCTCGTCCCGATCTTGATATATAACCCTCCTACAGCTATCAAGCTGCTCTGATAGGTAGCTTCGCGCCGTCGGCCTGCTCTACTAACTTATATACCCAACGTCTACGACAGCTGCAGATTTCCCACCGCAATGAGGTATATTTTTCCCTGCCGGCATGCGCATCCACCCTCTTGCTATTATATATACCAAAGCAAACAGACCGCCCGAGATAAGTTATTCAGGCTCCGTACCGGCCCCCACGGCTATTTCTGGGGAAAGTCCGAGCGGTCCCGAGAAGAGTAGCTGTGCCGCCGTCCCGCCGGTCTGGGTTAGGTAATACGAAGGTTAGGGCGTGCACGGAAAATTCCGAGTCCAAGTAGACAGAGGGGAAAACCTCTTAGTAACGTTTAATATAAAAGTAGCCGGGACGATGATAACCGAGCGCGAGAGAGCACAGGCTTCAATCCAGCGCTCAACGTTCAACCTTGCAATCCGCACAACCATGGATATGGGATTCCGACAATTAAGAGACAGGTTAAGTATGCAAAATTGAAACGTTATTGACAGCAACCATGTGCAGCACGGTCCGTCGGCTCGAGACTTGATCCAGATCCGAATACCTATAGCTAGCCGAATTTATCAAATGGAATCGTCCTTCGGCCAGCATGCCTGTCCAGCGGGAAATACCCACTCGCCCAAGGGCCCAAGAGGCGCCAACACATGCGCGTGCAAATTGCAACGAGGTCTGCTTTCGTGCGTTAGATCCGATTAGCGTGATAGGTCGCGTCTGTGCACACATGTTTCACTCGCTCACCCTTTCTCCCATTTAGCCCTAACTGACAGGTGCCGGATATTAGATTCCGAATGCGCTCCGTTCGCCGGCTTACTTCACAAGTATCAGAAAGGACGTTTGCTCCGACCAATTAGAATCCCATATCAGGTTACCCAAAGAAAAGACTAAAAACTACCCCAGTGAGAACATGCAAAGAGAAACCTGGAGCAACTCCGAGTGACGAACTCAAGAAAAGAAAAGAAAAGAACAATCCAAAGCTACCCCAGCCAAATGATCTTGGACTCTCCACTTACAAAAGTAGCTCAATACTGAAAAGAAAACGATCCGAAGAAAGCCGAATACAAACAGGCGAAATGCTAGCACTAGTTTCCGAATCTCTTGCCAAACCTCATCTCCTTGTGCTCAACGTCATATATCGCCAGCACTTCCTGCAAAAATGGCGCTCCTAGTATAATGAAGTCGCTGCCGGCATCGTGTGTGATGAACATGGTAGAACACATAAGTTTACCAGTCTCGCCCGTGGCATCATGATCGTATGCTGTGATCACGGACGGCCGCTGCATCGTTATAACGACTCCATCGATGACGAAGCCGAACTCCGGGAAGGTTTCATTGCAAGGGACGGTCCAAAGCTCCCACGGCTCAGGATAGTCCTTGGCATCTGGGTAAATCCGATTGTACACCTTCTTCGCCAATTTCCGTGGAAACGCGATGATGGGAGAGCCTGTGTCGACTTTAGCGGGGTATCTCTCCGTGACGAAAGCTTCCTGGCCGTCAGCGACGCCATCGATTTCGATACCGTAGCCAATCTGGTTAAAGTCAGACGCGCAGGCGTTATCCTCGTTAATATGCGGGTTCATCTTCGCTCTGGCGAACGGCAAGCCGAGACCTTCAAGACTCGGGATGCCACCCAATGTCAACAAACCACCCTCAGGCGTAAAAACTGTGTCAGTCCAGTTCCCTGGAGTCATGGTTTGGCTTCTATTCAGAGCAATGCTGAAGATCGACTTGTAATTGTAGGTGGCAAGGTTCTCCACGAACGAAGGATAGACCTCATGGCAGTCGAAAGGCATTTTGTGGGTGCCGAGTTGGTCTTGTTGAACCCAGTCGAATGGTGTGTGACCCGGCTCCGACGGAATGGTTCCTGGATATCCTAGGCCGAGGATGCCGCTTGTTTCGCCATCGCCTTGCCATTCAAGCGTCCAGTTTGCGATTCCGATCACCTGGGTGACTACTACCCCGGAGACATCGACGATGTCCTCGCCCAAGTAGCCGGAAACCACGGAATCGTCGAAGTAACGAGTGAGGAACGATGTGTCATTTTCGTTGACGATTTGAAAGGTGTCGGAGGTCCTTGTATCAAAGCCTGGGCCAAAGGCGCAATAGGATGGTGGGTTTTCCACAATGGTATCTGGCTCGAAGATGCTGTAACCGAGGCATCTGTACCATGGTTTCGTGACAACCCAGGTGTCGCTGCTGCCGGTATCGAGAAGAAGTTTGAAATCCTGATCGCCGATTTTCACGGGAACCCAGTAGGTCGCGTCTTCGGTGGCGTTGATGGTTTGAGTATGGGGATGGGACGTAGGATTTCTGCGGGTGATAGATCTTTTGCGTCGGTGGTGGGGGAGAACATTCAGAGCTGGAACGTCCTTGGAAGTTTTGTAGATTGGAATCTGAAAATCAGAGATTTCATCTTGAAGGGCAATAATATCTGCCGGCTCTGCGCGGCGGGGATGTATGAGACCTGTGGCTGGAAGGATGGATGTAAGCAGAACCAGAGGAACGGTCAGCTTAAGGCACCGGCTCCAGCGCATTTTGGCGTGCTAGTGTCTGAGATTTGTGGTATATCGAATACTCTATCACAAAGTTCGACTCGTCAACTATGATGGGACTATTCAAGCTCGAGATGAAAAGGAGAAGTGAGGTAAGGATGGAAGATGGAGGTTGCAAGGGAAGAGAAGTGAAGAGAAATGAGAATGGGGATTTCGGGGTCCTTGGGGGGATTTAAGTCGGCGTCAGGGGTATTTATACAGTATATATCATTTATTGGTGTATTTCGCGATCATTCGATGCACATACATACAGATTTTGCTGCTCTCGTCTACCTAGATATATCGATAAACGACAATTCATCGTAGATCTATAACTATGCATGCATGCAGTTGACGTGGTGATTAGAAATGGAATATCGATGTTTAAATACGTAATACAGTACGAACTGATAGGAAACGTTAAACCCTCAGTGATCACCTCGCACGCTGTATGCGTATATGCGTGCATCTTGCAGTCGATCCCGAGATCTCCAGGTTTAAATGGTACGTATAGCTTGACATAGTTACCGAGCCACGTATCCATTGCAACCTATGATCGCTAGGAGTTCAGGGGCATATATTGATATCTAAATCCGCAAAATTTATAAATTTACTAGAATCGATCCAAAATCAAAACATACTGCTAATCAGATGGGATATCGAGAGCTCGAGAGCAGCTGCAGCTGTGGGCTCACTATAAAATACCACACCCTCAACACAGAATCCGTTGCGTGAGCCCAAGGACTCAGCGCCAAGCACAATGGCGTGCTAACCACTTGCTCTCTAATTGGTCAGGACTCCCACCCAAAGTGGGTACCAAAGTTGGTAGAGGCGCGACCTATTTCACCATGGCCAGAACATGAGACCTCATCTTGATCATTTCATCGTAGTACAAACTACCTTCAATAGACCAACAATGTTGTCATTTCGATCCCCGCCTTTTCATCCCGGGTCGCGAGCCTTGAAGCTTAAAATTTCGGAACGATGGCGGGAATTGGTTCTCGCTAATTGGCATTTAGGCTTCACGGCCTTTGGCGGGCCGCCTGTGCACTTCCAGATTGTATGTAATCCTAGCTGTTTCGATATATAGCCCCTGACTTTTGATACCGAGATAACTGTTCTGACATCGCGCCAATACATTTAGTTTCATACGAAATTTGTAGACAGATTGAAATGGATCGACGAACAGATGGTATACTTCCTGACTCATATTCTGTGCTGTGTATATACAAGTAATCTGCAACTGCTAAGCTGACTGTGATCAATAAAGTATCAAGAGTTGTTCGCCCTATGCCAGGCCCTTCCGGGTCCTGCGAGTACCAAAATGCTGTTTTGTATAAACTCCTACCATGGAGGCGGTATTCCGTACGGATTGCTGGCATTCTGTATGTGGTGGTACGTATATCGTCACTATCATTGCGACAGTTACTTGAGTGGCTCCGGGTTGCTGACGTACTCTAGCCTCCCCGGTGCCCTCGGCATGTACGGACTTTCTATTGGAGTAGCAAATATTGGCGAGCAAATGCCCTCGCCAGTATACGCTCTCCTCTCCGGTCTGAATGCTGCAACGGTTGGCATCATAGCGCTTGCAGCCGTCCAGCTATCTGAGAAAGCGATCACAGACCAGATGTCTCGAGTGCTAGTCTTCCTAGGAGGCGCCGTGGGGATGTTGTATTCTGCGCTCTGGTTCTTTCCGGTGCTGATGGTAGCTGGGGGTATGGCTGCCGTTGTGTGGGACTTCAGATGGCTTCACAAGTTCTTCGGGTCGTTCAAGAAGGCACCGCCGCCAGCTAGCAGCGAGGACGGAGTGAATATTGAAATCGCTCAAACACAAGTGGATGACGCAGCTGATAAGACGGACGTCGGTACTTCTGGCTCCGCAGCCGATTCCGGCCTGCGAAGGCGAGACCAAGATGCTATTTTGCCCGTGTCCAATCAAGATGGCTCAAATTCATCCTCGCCAGCTCCCCCAGCTACCCTAGCTGCGGCATCGAACGAAAAAAAGCTGATAACATGGCGCAAAGGGGTGCTTGTTATCGTGGCATTTTTCGCCACTTTCATAACTGTGGTAGTCCTACGCGGCACTCTTCTCACCCCTCCCCTTGGCTACTCGCTATTCGCAAACCTCTACCTCGCGGGCACGATTATATTTGGCGGTGGGCCCGTCGTCATCCCGCTGCTTCGCGAATATATCGTCAGCGAAGGATGGGTATCCTCCCGGGACTTCCTGCTGGGACTAGCTCTCATCCAGGCGTTTCCCGGGCCGAACTTCAACTTTGCAGTATACCTCGGCTCACTAGCTGTCGCCAACTCTGCACTACCAAAGGAAGCCGGAGCGCTAATTGGCTTCTTTGGGATATTCGCCCCGGGCATCATTCTCGCAGCGGGAGTAATGGGTCTTTGGAAGGTGATGAGGAAGAGGCGATGGGTGATTTCGTTCCTACGCGGCGTCAATGCGCTTGCTACGGGATTGGTATATACCGCTGTCTATAGGCTATTTCAGACGGGTGCGATAGATGAGAATCATAGTACGGGGACTGCACTTGGGATCGATCCGTTCTGGGTTGCTGTTACGGCTACGAGTTTTGTGGGCGGCAGGTGGTTTGGCTTGGAGCCCTTCTTTGCGATTCTACTAGGAGGAGCACTTGGGATGATTTGGTATGCGGTTGCCAGAGCATGAGGATGGCTATATACGCAGTGGAATGTTATATGTCCATGTATGGCACAATTGTTTCCATTGACCGCTAAGACTATGCATACAGATGTTCGATGCATACTTCGTCAAAACTTGGAAGTAAAGAAAGCATTAATATATAATACGATAACCAAATCACAAAATCCATCCCGTATACGACGTAAAATCATGCAATTTGGCCCATGCAAGTTCATAACTTGTTCATTGAAGTTTCAACTTCTTAATACTACTGTGACGCAGAGTGGTTAGCGGAATGTCTCTATATAACTATCAAGCAGCCTACGACGCTACGTAGTACAATGGATACAGATGACAAGGGTTCATACCGGGCCACAGCAGCCTGTGTATGTCGTCTCCGTGGGAATGATACACTCAGTCGTACAGCATGGAGGAGTGAAGGTTATCGTCTTGGTCGGATGCTGGCAAGTGCATGGGATCTGGGTAACCCGGATGATAAGAGGGCACGCGAGAGGTGTAGTAGGACTTGGACAGAGGACTGCGGCGCAAATTGGCGTTTCGGTTACGGTAGCTGGCGGGCATTCGGCTTCCCTCTTGACCGCTGGAGCTGGAGTGATGATAGGGTTTGGAGCGGCTTGGGCGCTATATTTATTAATTACTAGACGTTAGTTTATGGACCATGTTGCTTTAATGGATCGAGATACTGATATCTAGTTTATGAGGTATGATATATAATATGATGAGAACTGGGTTAACGGTTACCGACCCGAGAATTGAGGCGACGAAGACTGCGATGAGAGTGAACTTCATATTGAAAATTTTATGTATCAAATGGTCTGAGTTATGAATAGAGATTGTATAAGCCGCGGTGACTGTATGTGACAAGGTTTTCTGTAAGTTTGCGTAGATTGATGGAGTATGCTCGAAAAAATTCCACGGATTACCATGAGGCGATAGTCACCCTTTTATGCACAATGGTCAGGAAACTTAATGCAGAAGATCGACGTGAGAGCGACCAAAAGGTTACAACAAGGTTCGCCCAGGCACAACGTTATGATTTTTATGTTCAATCAAGTAGTACCGAGAACGGCTGCAGCAACAGCGCCGAACATTTCCCAGATTGCATTACTCATGGAGGTTTTGCCCAGGGGCTGAAGCCAGGAGGGCGACGGGGGCCAGCCTGCTCTGCTGTTCTGGAGAGTTGCACACGATCACATTCCAGGATACCCCGCAAACAGGCACCCGGGAAACTTCTTACGTCCGCCACTAGGAAGTCCCGGACCATTTTCTGGGGTGCGGTACACGGGAAGCAGGAAGGCAGTGCAGAGCATTTGTTCTGACCTGATCTGATCTCATAAGACAGGTGCTGCAATAACTTCATCATAAGTTGAGCGAGAATACTACCTCACTAGCAGGACAAAGCCCAAGTCGGTATAAATATTCCGTTAACGAGTGGTCATAATACTCTTCTTTGCAAATTGTATTCGTTGAGGGATTCCCTGGCATATGTCATAATTTGCGGGTCCATAGAGCGAGGGTGTAAGGGTCTCCTAGCTCTGCCGTTTTCTGACGTTTGCGCGACGATCACGACCTTTGGTATCTCTCACCCGTCAATTCGCGTCGTCTTCATCTTAACGTTATGTCGGCCAGGAGCGTCAGCTACATCCGAATAAAAATAGATCCCGGCATTCGAATGCAACTCAAGACTTTTGGGGCTCTTGTCGTTCGTCGTGGCATTTAATTAGCTGGTGTGCTATCGATCGTGAATGCCGGCCAAAGGAATAATTGCATTTTTCTTATAGGTGCCTATGATGCACTGCTACGGCAGTATTGATACAATTTGCTGTGCAATGTCGACTAGGCATTTGTCCGACCATCAGATAGGTAAAAATGGTGCTGTCGGGGAATCCACTTGATACTGAATGGAGTATTTGGATGGTATTCGGCGTCTGCCATTTTAAATTGTCCGATTGAGAAATTCGAAATCCTTACTCATCACTCATGCACGCGTGAATGCTCGGTCAGACTCTTGCATCCTGGCACGCTGGAAAATACCTCGACTAACGTTAGTCGACAGGGGAGACAGCAGGCCCGTGGGCTGAGACGACGCGGATAGGCGGGACGAAATGGCTGAAATAGCTAGCTGCCATCTGCTGCAGCCGGACGGGCAACTATTGTCCGAATTCGCCTGAGGAGTCGATTGGTCCTAACCTGGAAAAGCAGCGCCAGGCGATAGAACTTGAGCCTCGGAGGGTCAGCATCGCCGAGACTATACAAGAACCGAGAGAATCGGGAGATGTAATTGTCAGCAATCTGCTGCATCAATGTTGCATGCTGGATCGAATCGATGGCCGAGAAGTGCATGCATGAAGTGAAGTAGCATTCACCCTCCATCAGCCCGCCCAAAAGCCGCGCATTCAGGTTGAGGATCTGCCGTCTCGTGAATTTGCCATCTTGCTGGATGGATCGCCGTATGCTTTCAGGAATGAGTCTGAGACAGCAGGCAGGTTGGATGGCCGCCGTGATGTCACCTATAAACTCTGTGGCGTGGTGGCGGTCCCTGTACGGGGTAAATCGCGATCGGTAATCGGTGCCGAAGGTTGGCTCGCTTGGTAGGGCTGCAGTTGCTGCTTCCCCCATCAGCCGAAATTTGCTGCTGCGCCCATCACGACATTCCGACGCGCCGACAACAACGACGGACAGAATGACCCGGAGAGCCTCGCAGTCGCTATTCTCACCCGATTCCAGATCCCGCTCCGCCTATCGGAATGGAGCCGTCGTCGAACGAAGAAGAAGCAAACCGAGTCGATGCCGTCGGCCAGTTCCTTGACGACTTGGCCATCAGCCACCCGCAGCTGGATGGCGGAACGTCGATTCCAGCGCCCATGGCGGTGCAAGCCACAGCTCTCCCCGGCGAGTGGAATGTCGGCGACCCAAATTTCAGCTTCACGGACGCGCTACACTCCGACGGCTTCGAGTTTGCCCTGGACCAGCCATTCCCCAGGCGCCCGCCGGTAGATGGTGCTGGTCACGACTCGGATGAGGATGCAGAGGGCGAAATTGATGATGAATTCGATTATGGCGAGGAGGCCGAGATCAGCGACTATGAAGATGACCAGGAGGATGAAGATGAAGACGATGAATGGGGATCGGAGGAGGAGGAGTATGGCTTATTTACTCCCCCGCAAATTGGCCATTGGAGTTAACATGCTGCTTCTCTAGCTTCTCTGATGACCCAGACCTCGATGCTGGAGAATCAGATGTCGATGACGATGACCCTCGAGCCGAAGGTGAAGCCGCCCTCGGAAACGAAATCAATTCCTTCCATAAAGCCCTACATGCTGGGTCTGGACTGGGTAGACTGGGTAAGGCCGCCAGGAGAGGCCAGGGCAAGAAAGGTCGTCGGGCAGCACAAGAAATCGCCCCCTCAGCTGAAGTTCAGATATTGCTCGGCCAGGCCAATCAACACTACGCCGCCGGAGAATGGCCGGAGACCCTGAAACTCGTACAGAGAGTTATTCAGATCGACAACCAAGTATATTATGCTTGGAAGGTCATGGGTGAGGTGTTTCTGGCGATAAACGAACCACGAAAGTGCCTGTTGTCATGGATTTCAGCCGCCCATCTTCGCCCTCGCGAGGCTGACCTGTGGGTGACTTGTGCTCGGATGACCCTTGATCTTGACACGGAGGAAGGCTTGGATGAAGATAAGATCAAAGAAGAGGCTATCTACCTCTACAGTCAAGCTATCAAGGCTAATCCGAAGGACTGGACATCTATCTTTGAGCGGGGCAATATGCTGCAACAGTTGGAGAAATATGGCCGAGCTGCAATGGACTTCCGGAAGTTGCTGGAGAAGATCCTACCTCACGACACTAGCGTTGTCAAGTCCCTCACACAATGCCTCATCGGCATGGGTAGAGTGGATGAGGCGATAACAACTTTCGAGTCTCACATAGCATTCTGGAACTCCCTGCGAGGTCGCGAGGGCGGTCTTGATTGGAAGCACGTCAACATGCTGGGAGATCTCTGTGCCCTCGGACAGAGGTGGTCTCACGGCATCAGGCAGATCAAGACACTCTGCCGATTGCTGCTGGCTCGAGGCTCTGAGACTTTCTGGGATGAGGTCCGCAATGACTGCGAATGGGATGACAATAATGAGCGACGGAATCAGATTTCTGCGTTCGTCCACGGCGCTCGAAGAGGCCAAGAATCGTATCAACTGCCCCCAGAGTTGCGATTCAAGTTGGGCCAGTTTAGGCTCAAGCTCGGCCACTTTGAAGAGGGAATGGTAAGTCAACCAAAATCTCTTTACAAGATATAAACGGTGTTATCTAACGCATATCTGCAGCGCCACTTCGAAATCCTCAGAAAGGAGGACGTGATGAACATTGGTGACCTTCTGCTTGCCGCCGGTGACGCATGCGTCGAAGTCAACAAGCACGACGAGGCAGTCGATCTGTGGATGCCTCTGATGGAAGTCGACTTCTTCCAAACCGTGGAGTTATGGTTGCGATTGGGTAAATCCTACAAGGTGCTCCGCAACTGGGAGAATGCGCGGAGGTGCCTAGAGTGCGTCGTTGAATGCAAACCGGATGACTTGGAGTCTCGTCTTCTACTGATCGAGATATACGAGGTGCTGGACATGAACGAACGAGCATTAGAGGTAGTCAACGAAGTCATTGAAATCCGCGCACGCAACCGAGAGCAACAGCATGCGAAGGACGGGCAGGAAGATACGCAAGAAGGCACTGGTACGGGCTTGTTCGTTTCCAAAGATGGGAAAAGGAAGCCAAGGGCCAAGAGATACAACCCTAGCGCCAGTGAACGATACCAGGCTGAGAAGCAACGGACCGAGCTCTGTCTGCAAAATTACCAGAAACTCGAACTCTTACGGCCGAAGGTCGAGCAGCAAGATACCGACGCGATTCTGCAATGGCTAGACACCGCCGGAGAGATGTTTGACGACTTTCGATCGTCTCGCGCATTGTACCCTAGCGAGCGAAGGTTTGAGTACGCCGGGTTCCTAGGATACACGACGGCCCGCAGAAGCGGCAAGCGAATCAACCTAGAGAGTCAAATGAACCTGATGAAGCGTCGACTAGAGTCCAACCTAGAATATCAAATGGATCTTGAGGAACACATCGACGACGGCCCACAGCCCGATATCACCCAATACCGCGGCTTGGGCTTCGATATCTGGCTCAACATCATTCTCAACTACGCTATTCTCCTCACCCTACACGAGGAAGGCGGCGAAGTGGAAGCGTACGACGTCTGCAGGGCGGCAAAAGACGCTAATGTCTTCTACCACGACAAAAAGGACCCGGACCCTTCAAAGCGTCCACGCTTCCTAATCTCCCTTGTCCATCTAGCATGTGCCATCTACGCGCAGGACTCAGACCAGACCTCCGAGGTTCTCAGATACTTCACCTCCACGCTCCTCTTCTACGACAACTCGTACCATCTTTACGCCACCGCCGCATCCTTTGTCCGCGGCACCCTGAAAATCTACCCTGGAACCACACTATTCAGCGTCCAGAACAACCAAAAGTACCTAATGCGCCAGCTGAAGGCCCTCGACAAGCACGTTCTCGGCAAGGACGTCATCGGAGTCTACTCGCAGCTGCTCCGCGACGATAACGACGCCGAAATCGTCCCAGAGACAATGAGCATTAACGCTTTGGTGCTATACGCACAAATCATGCTCGACGGCCGCAGCTACACGTCCAGCTTGCACTATCTCTCCCGCGCATACGCTGTGCAGGAGGACCACCCGATGATTCTGTTCCAGATGGCGCTAGCGTATTTCCACCGTGCGATGCAGCGACAGTCTGAGAACCGACAGTACCATATTCTCCAGGGACTCGTATTCCTGCATCGATACTACAAGATCAAGAGCGCGTCGGACGACTGGTTCGATCGTCAGGAGGCGGAGTATAATGTTGGCAGAGCGTATCATCAGATCGGGTTGGAGCACTATGCCGTGCGGTATTATGAGAAAGTGATAGCGATGAGTGAGGAGTGGGTGAATACCGGCGGGGACGAGGAAGCACGGGCGGAGGAGGAGCAGAAGTTTGAGAGCGGGGATTTGAAATGGGAGGCTGCATATAATTTGCAGTTACTGTATAATGCGGTGGGGAGCGTGGAGATGTGTCGAGACGTTGTGGCGAAGGCGTTGGTTGTATGATATTTTTTTCTTTTCCTTGCTTACCTTGTTCTGCATGAATGGCGTTACCACGGTCTGGAGGATTACAGGCGCTATGGGGATTTAATAGAACTTTGTACGATAACTCGTTTGATTGAGGAATAATAATATTGTCGAAGCCCACTGATTTGCTAAACTGTTCTAACGACGAAGTAATGTATGTACCGTCCTCTCCATGCACGTCCGTCCCGTGGAGCAAAGGGTTATGATCCAGACGTGTTTGGTAATGAGGACACCTAGTTTTCAATATCGGCACGAAAAAATGGGTTGTAAAGCCATTTATATCCTTCAGCTTTGAGCATTGGAGAACATCAAGTACTCGAAGCTGTACACACTAATGCCTTTTGTCCATCCCTCAAGATCATTGACGAGGGACTTGATTTGGTTTGATCTCACGCCTAGATGCGGGACTTGCACGGTCGAGTGGATTCAGTAGCTTGGGGACAGACAGCGATATAAGTAGGTCTGCCGCGCCTGTTGACGTAACATTGTCGTGACGAATAGGTGATATGAAAGCGTATCGAAGAGTCGGTGGTATATATTAACAAAGAAGTACAGGAAGAAAGGCAGAACTCGCAAAGGAAGTCGACATCATCTATGCGGTTTCCCGTTCGCCTGCCTTGAATTCTTTCTGTAGGTACCATAGTAGTTAGTAAAGAGGTACTCACACGCCCGCAAGTCGACGTAGCAGACGAGAATGTTGGTTTGGGGGACGCACCAGAGCCTTAGCGGTGCCGTGTAGGGCGTGCTTGTGGTTTCTCCGGAACTTGGGGTCGGTTCCCTTCAGCGAGGGGTACCGGAAGGTCTTTGGCTTCTTGATACCGTTCCGGTGAGCCTTCCGGGACTGGTTATGTTGGGACGAGTTTTTCGACTACGGCACCGTGTTAGATTCGCGTTGAAACGAGTCGATGGGGGATCACAGGTATAGATCCTAGATCTCGATTTTTCGTCGAGGCTTTGGCGATGCTTCGTGGGGAGAATTTACCTCTGCAGAGTGACAGTTAGTATGCGATCCAGAAGGGTTATACGGAGACGATGAGAGCGATGGAGATTCGGCTACTTACTTGCCATTGCGAATATGTGAGTTCGGAGACCGTGACTTCGTGGATAGTTAGGTCGTGATAGGAGGTTCTGATTGATGCCTTTCGCTCAGCGATGCGGATGCAGGAAGACTGGGAAGATTCTGGCGGGTGTTGTGGCTGCTGAGACTGAGCCCTAATCTTCTGGCGTGCCCACACAAAAAGCGGGCGGACTGTCGAAAATTGAACGTCACGTGTTGCGGCCTCGGCGCCAAAATTTGGGTTGCTTTTCTGCTGCCACTACGACTAGTACTGACATTTCTATCTTCAACCCCACGACAACCTCGACTTCATCACTTCATCATCTCTTCCAGCACCCGCCTCAGTTTTGTCTAAGATTGCAATTTTGACAGCTTCGCCATGCGTACGTCCTTCGATGCATTCCTTCCGCCGCCGTCCCAGTGCCGTCGATGCAGACCTCCTTGACCGCTAGCCTCGAGACTACTCGTTGGAAAAATTATATCTACCATGAATACAAAGACAGGAGAGTAAAGCAGACCCGAGATCTGGGCTGTGATTTCCTGTCGGCGAGTGTCTAGAGTGCTAGCTGAGGAGGTGCATCGAGCTGGCGAGACGGCAGGCCGCTGCTTTGATATGGCAGAATGCTGACAAGTTGCATGTGGTCGCATTGGATGAATTATAGCTCCAAAATTCGATCCAAATGAGGTGAAGGTCATGTAAGTTACTCCATTATATCATATCCATCCTTTTTATTTGTATTCAGAAGGGAGTCGAGAGCTGCCCGATGTGAGGCGGTGGATACTAATATAAATCTCGTATAGCTACCTCCGGGCCACCGGTGGTGAAGTCGGTGCCTCTTCCGCCCTCGCTCCCAAGATCGGTCCTCTGGGTCTCTCGCCCAAGAAGGTCGGTGAAGATATCGCCAAGGCCACCGCCGACTGGAAGGGCTTGAAGGTCACCTGCAAGCTCACCATCCAGAACCGTCAAGCGGCCGTCTCCGTCGTGCCCACCGCCTCGTCGCTGGTCATCCGGGCCCTCAAGGAGCCACCCCGCGACCGCAAGAAGGAGAAGAACATCAAGCACTCCAAGTCCATCCCGTTGGATGAGATCATTGAGATCGCCCGGACGATGAGGCACAAGTCGCTGGCCAAGGAGCTCAAGGGCACCGTCAAGGAGATCCTCGGAACTGCCTTCAGCGTTGGCTGCAAGGTCGACGGCCAGAGCCCCAAGGACATCCAGGAGCAGATTGACAACGGAGAGATCGAGAGTGAGTAAACCCCACAGACACAGACGTCCTTATCAGCACCCATTCTAACAATCCATAGTCCCCGACGAGTAAACGACACGACCAACTTGAGAAAAGTTCATGTGTTCACGATCCTTCGTTCTCCGTTTCTCTGTATATATTACGACCTTTTAATGAACGGGCTTCTTAACCGTCGTCACGCTGTGGGTTTTTATTCTTGCACAGGGGGTTTTATCAACGGCCGGCGCACGCATGGTCTGCTTTACACTATAATTGCTCAACCTGCCATCGATGGTACCAGTGTCATATATTTCCGCAATATATACTGTCCACGATACACCGTGCAGTACATACACACGCCTGGGTACACCGTTACCGGGCACTTCGCCAACACTCTGGTCCCTGCTATCCCACACCCGCGGTAGAGACCTATTTTGGTGCGAAGAAGAATCAAAGTGGGCATCGCCCTCCAAACCCTCTTGCCCCTTGTCCACCCGTCGCTGGGAGGGACGGGGGGTGTACATGGAGGGGAGTAAGAGGAGTGTTCACATAGGGCGCATTACTCACCACGACGTCGCTACAATCTTCGGATTGAGGTGGGCGTAGTGGTCCATTCCATCTCGCGGCCAAATACCTATCTACAGACGTAGACACATTTTGAAGATGCGTATATAGTAGTATAGTAACAAAAATATATCTCATTTGTCCTCATCGATATCAATATAAAGATCCATAAAACCTAAATTCGATAAGAGTCGGTTTCGCGTGGATATGCTTCATCAGGCATATCGCACTAGAAACGTGCAAGCTCCGTGATAAACTTACTGATATAGTAATCGACCTGGACACCCATCTACAGATAGCATATCGAACAATCTACAAAATGCCAGCAAATGATTCACCAGACGTCCTCGTCGCCCGCTTCCTCCTCGCGAACAATTATCACGAAGTAAGCACGCTCCCAAGTAGAATAGTCACTATACACTTATGTTGACCGTCTGTCCCTATCTTAGACCTTCCAAGCGTTCGTCCGCGAGACAAACCTCACGCCGGACAGCATCACAACATCGCCGGACGACCTGACCATCGAGAAGATCCTGGAAGAAAAGAAGCTATACGACTTCGCCGTGCGTTTCGAGAAGCTCAATCTCGCCGCCGGCGCCGTCGACTTCTCCGTTCCATGTACGTCCCATAACATTCTGCTATATCTACCAGAGTCGCTGGCGGTGGCATGGGCAGAATGCAACAGCAACACAGTTAACGCAGACGATGACGACGACGTGTTTACGGATCCACAGATCCCAGCTCTCAAACCACCTTGACGACTTCCTTGACGACTTCGAATATTCTCTCCATTACGCTATCGTCGTTTTTGATACCATCTACGAATAAAGGCGCGGACTTGCCTGCTGCTGGACGTCCACAGACGGTGATCATCTCCACTTCTGCAGACAAGAATCTACGCATCTACGATGCCTGTGCGCCGCATGATCTCCTACATACCTCTCCAGTCGACCTGCATGCCGGCCCGATCCTCTCCGTGGTGGCCGTCTCCAATCGATGGCTGATAACCGGCAGCATGGCCGGCGATATCGCCATATCCGACCTCGCTGGCACCGTTTTTCAGAGATGGGAAGGCCACAAAAAGTTCGTCGTTAAGCTAGCCATCTCCGAGCCAATATCCTCTACTTCACCCGAAGGAGCATCGGATGCATCGGAAACCGCAGAAGTGAGATATCTCGCAGCAGCAAGCTACGACAAGTCGCTCTCAATCCATAAACTCCACATCCCACATTCGAAATCCCACCCGCCACGCCTCGAATTTCTCCACGCTCTCGAATTCCCACAGACCGTCGAAGACGTCCTCTTCTCCAAAGACTTTGCCGATACCTCACCCTCCTCCTCCGCGCCGCTGCTCATCGCCACCATCCGCGACTCCGCATACCTCCACATCTACACCCCCACCCCGCACCCCTCCCAGCCATTCGCACTCTCCACCAAGGCATCGCTAACCGCCACCTCGACAACCTGGCTAACATACACACCCACATCCCTAACCCCGCATCCCCAGCATCCCCACCTCCTAGCCCTGCTGACCTCGTCGCTGCCCGCCCCGAAACTACTGATATACAATCTGCAAACACGCGCTGTCGACAGCGCCATCAGCGTGCCGGTCACCCTTAGCGCCTTCTCGACTGGCATCGTCGCCTGGCGCGGTGATACACCCGCCAGTGGTGTGTGGGTTAACGGTGATGATGGCGTCGTGAAGTGTGTGGAGTTGCGCAGCGGCGAGGTCAAGGCGGAGTTGAAGGCGCATGACGGACGTAAGGTCCGCTGTTTGGTCGGCGGGAGTATACCTGTTGACAGTGGCGACGACGGGGACGAGGAAGAGTTGCTTGTAAGCGGTGGATTCGACGGGACGTTGAAGGTGTGGAAGGTGCCGAAAGAAGTGTAGCTTCACCCACATCATAGATATATATCACACAATACATCGCAGTATATGGAAGACAGTTTAAGAACAATTGACGGATGTATGTATGCTATAGTACCCTTTATCTAGAGATCGGAACAACGATTTACGGGTATACCCCAAAATGCAAACCGATCAGTCAGTGTAGAGACTTCATGCAGACAGAAAAGCCAAATAGCGCTGCACCATGTATAGCACCTCAAACCCGGGCCGGTCCAGCCAGCATGCGCGCAAACGGGCGGGTTTGGCACCGAGCTCGAGACTACGCGCAAAGTACATATATACTACCATGCAGAACTTTCAAAAAAAGAGAATAAAATCCAAAATTCCTCCGCAAACTATATACCTATGCCTGCCTATATACTACCAACCGATATTCGATCCTCGCTCGACCCATCCATGCACATATGCACCCGCCTGCAGACGTACAAACCAAATGTACATGTATAAAATATACAAAATGAAGCTTCATGCAGCGTACGTGATAACAACCCTGCAAAACAAGATGAAAAAAAGGAGAAAAATCTACACAGACACCAGCAGTAGTGCTAACAAAGCTAACAAGAAAAAACTTCGAATCCCAAACGCCGCCGATTGTGTCTCTCGATCGATCAATGATCTGATCGGTTCTTTATACATATATAGGACGTACTCATCTATAGAAGGAAAATCGAAAGAAAAAAAAACCCTCAATGGTCCAAACATCCACATATATAAAGGAACCGAGAAATTGCAGAAGAAATGTGATATAAAAATGAATGCGAAGAGAAATATGAGGTAAAGAGCCGAGGGTATCTATCTTCCTCTCCCAAATGTGATGCGCGCGTGTTCCATTCCGTCCCACCAAAAAAACACCCCGCCACGCAAAAACCAATGCCAAATCGTGCAACCAGCATTTAGTCACTGGTGGATGTCGAACCCTGCGACTAACAGAGACCCTCGATCCGCCGCTCCATGCCCCGGATTACGTCCTCAAACCCGCCGAGTACTTCGCGGCAGACGCCAGCCGCCTCCCGCCGCCCTAACCGGTTCTCCCAGTCCCCTTCGTCAATGTACCGGTGCGCCGTCTCCACCGTTTCAACTTCCTGCTTCCAGTCCCGCATGGCCTCTTTGGCCCCGCGCAGCTTGCGGCTCACCGCGTTCGACTGCTGTCGGAACATGTGTATCGCGTCCGAGAGGCCGGCGAAATGCGAGATTAGCTGCAGCGTCAGCATGTGCAGGCTTTGAATGTCGCGGAGCGGATCGATAGCCGGTGTTGGCATCGAGGATATGAGCGTTGCGATGCCATCGTCCTCTTCCTCCTCGTCGTCTTCATCCTCGTTCTCGGGTTGAGATGTAGCGGCGCCCTTGGAGGATATCGTAACGGGCTGGGTGTTCAGGCGGGGCGTGGACGTCGTGATTGTGGTTCCAGGCGCGTTCAACTGGAGAGAGAGATCGCGAAGTGTCCGTGACTGGTTTTCGACGTGAATAGCGAGCGAGCTGTGCGCCGTGACGAGTCTGCAGAAGTTACCCGTTAGCTTCTTTATTCGCCCGCATGAAAGTAAGTAGAAGACCGGCCGCACTTACCGCTGTGTACCCGTCTCGATGCCGCTCTGGCTGCTCAGTCCCTGCAGTCCGTCCAGCAACCGACAGATCGGATCCTCCTCTTCCTCAACGATCTCCTCGGCCTCAACGACCCCGTTCATGTCGCCCCGCCGCTTGGAAATGCCGGCTCTCTGCCGCCTCGACCACGACTTGACCATCGACAGGCCCCTCAGAGCCTCCGACTCTATCTGACCGATTTTTTCCTCCAGCGACGGCGAGATGCCCGTGTCCACGCCGTTCACATCCACCCTAGCCGAGCTGGACAGCCGTCTGTGATGTCTGATCGGGGGCTTGCTAGCTGATGTCGCGGATGTAGCGGTAGTACCGTTGCTGACGATGCTGCTGGCGGTTTCGTTGGACAGCCGGGCGAACCGTTTCCGATGGCTGCCCGCCGAGCCGACGGACGAGATGGAGGCGTGTCGCCGATGGATGGGCGATCTGGGGGTTGTCGGGGAGCGGGGCATTTCGCCGTGCTCATCGATCTCGTCGCCTTCTTCGTCGGACCAGGCGGCCGCTAGCTCGTCAGCGAGGGAGCCAAGACCGTTGGCTGCGGAGCCGTGGTCGGCCATCATGGGGGAGGAGGGGCCGCCGTCATCGTCGTAGGCGAAGGAGTCCTGCTCGTCGTAGTAGTCCGTCATCGTGACGGCGTGTATGTTGAACGGTGGGTTGGTAGATAGGTAGGCGTGTATTGATTGTATTGTATAGGGCTACGGCTGTCCCCGTTGGTTGCAACTGTTTGCGAGCGGCCGTTGCGATGTGAACGCGCGCGCGGAGCGAGTTATAAAGGTGGTTTGAAATTGGAGAGATCGAAATAGTCCGGAAGCGAGCGGGCTGTAGATGCGGGAAGTCGCCCGATTCAGGAGCGGGAGCGATGGGGACGAACTGTCTGTCCTTGTTGCTGCCGTGGTGGGCTTCGCAGCGGGAGTCCGCGAGGATGGTCGAAGCGGACGTCTAACGCTTTCAGTCGGGGAGGGGATTGAGGGACGGCCGCGTCGAATAGCCCGGCGGGAGCCCCTTGGCCAGGCCTGGGCAGGGAGCCAGCCAGCGTGGGCCAGCGTGGGCGGGCGAGTGGAGAGAGGTCAAAGAGCGGAGGGCGGGCGGGTGAGATTACGAAATGAGACGGGGAGTGAAACGACAGCTGGTTCGAAGGAGGTTGAATTTGGATTGAGGTGAAGTGAATGGGATTGAATGGGATCGAATTGGATTGAAGCCGACGTTGCAAGCTGATTGGCCGCTGACTAAGACGCGAGGTGCAGCACGAACGGAGCGGAGGGAAGGTGCTCGCAGGACGTCGACGGGCTGTGCGACACAATTACAACCACATCACAACAACTGTCCACATCTACACACACGTCTACATATACGTACAGCTACAGCTACAGCTACACGCCATCGACGCCCGGCGGAGAATACCACCCAGCTGCAGACTGCTCGCAGGAAGGAAAAATTGAATTGCCCGCCGCTGCAGCATCCCGCGCACGTGAGGCCGCCTGCAGATTCTGCTGCACGTGCAGGGATGCGGAAACGGGGTTCTCCTGCAGGCGCCCGCCGCCCGGTTTCACGGGCTGAGACTCTCTCTCTACTCGACACCGCGCTCATGCACTCATTCCCCGCCTACGAATTTATCTTTAAATTGTTATATTCATTTAGATGCATTTTACATTATCGATATACTTAGATCCCGCTTTATCACAGACTATGCATATTGTCCTGGCATATCGATACCTAAATTATAGATGCTTCTTAAATAATTAAGTCCCGCCTGGTACGTTTATTTATAGCATCACAACGGCTGCCTGCTAACCTGTTTATATAGATAGATAAATAAATAAATAAGTTTATAATACAGAACGATATCAATATCAATATATATTCAGATAACCCCCCACAAGTTATACGGAGCACGGTCTCAAAAGTCCTCCAGCTCCTTGCCCGCCAATGCCGCCTGTATCGCCGTCTCGAAGTCCTGCTCCAGCGGCCCTCTGCGCGTGAACCACGCCCCAGGGTACTCTGGCACCACGCAGCTCAGGAACAGCACTACCCGAAAATTACTGTTAGCTGGAAATCTCCCCACGATGGAATTTTAATACGATGGACTGATCAAAGACTTACGAAAGACGACGGCCATCTCGCACACCCAGAACGGCCACTCCTGTGTCACCAGAAAGATGTCCCACCCTCGCGCCTCCGCCACAAACTCGTTTAGCCGGTACAACGTCCGTATCTAACCCGCCGCGTATCGTCAGTACAACATTCCCAGAATCAGAAACGACAGATATAAACGTAAACACATCCAGTCAGAATTCAACCCGGAAGACCCACCAGCAACAACAAGGTAGCCATGTGCGCGAAATAAAACCCCACGCCCATAACCCTCTCCCGCTCAACCAAACCCCGCGCCCTAACAACGACTCTCCACTCTCGCGACTTCATATGAAACCGCACAATCACCGCCATGAAAACACACAGCGTGACAATCTGCCCGGCGAAACCGACCACCAGCACGTTCAACGCATGCTGCAACTGCTGTCCGCTTTGGATATCGCCGCTGCTCGCCCCGGCGATCGCGTTGAGCAGCATCCCCACGCCTATAAGCTGCACTGCGAACGAGATGATGTCCTGCGTGAGGAAGGTGGCTGTTAAGTATCGTGGGTTCAGCCATAGCGTGCGGAAGTTTTGGCTCTGGAGTGGTGTCGACCGCCGTATTGTGCGCCCGGCGAGCATGTATACATTCGCCGCCTGGACCGACGGCGCTAGCCTGCATATAAAATACGTCAGACGCCTCCTCTTGGAAGTAGATAGCAGGTAAGTACTCACGTTATAAGGACAGTGCTGACGACATACGCCGCCAAGTTACCAGGACTATTGACCGACACCACCCTCGCACCGAGACCGACAACTTCCACTAACATCAAACTACCATGTTAGCTTGCGAACATATACTATTTCGTGAAGCCTAGGTTATACATACTCAGTAAGGCGACAATGTTGGTGACCATGAACCACGCTCTGGCGGTACACATCCTCCACGCCGAGAACGCCAGCAAGAGGCAGAAGCACGCCACTCCAGCGATAGCAGCGGGCGTCGAGCCATTATATTGATAGAAGCCGGTAAACATGGTGCCGTATATATACTAGATCTTCTATCCTCGTAAGATAGAAGAACAAAGGAAGAACAAAGGAACAAAACGAGAGACGAGAGTGAGTATAGTTATAATTAGAATTAAGTCCAGTAAATACCAAGTAAATATACTAGTAAATACTATACCGGCCCTCAACGTACGATACGATGAAGAAGTGCTCGATCGGACACAAGCAGCGACAATACATCGTCAGCCACGCGAGGCATGCGGGCTCACCTGAAGGCGTACCGAACCGAAAAAACCAGATACTTCCCTATATATAAAAACACCCATACCCCCAATCCACCCCGTACTAGCCCTACCTTCTTCAAATTCCTGTAACCTGGTAAATACATTTTCCTGTCACCAAGTATCTAGAACCTCGAATCTCGAACGTTTCTGTACCGATAAACGGCACACCAACACATGTGGTAAATTTCCCAATACGACACCCCTCGCCAATCACATCGCAAATCCCAACAGAAAACGGCACCGCGCTCAGCCTCGTTAAATTACCTGTCTCGTCTGGCCGTCCGATTCGCCTACGCAGGCACGCCGTTTCCCGCTCGGATGCTCGGCCGTGACGTTCGTTCACATATATTTACGTAGTACCAGTATCTAAGAAGTATACACAAATGCACGTAAGGGGTACTTGTGACTGTGATTACTTATCCGCCAGCCGTATTATATGTAATTTCGATGAATGGCACGGGAAAGGCACCGCCTATAATATGGAAATCGGGCAGCTGCGGTGGCTTGTCCTCACGCTGTCGTGATTGCGACTGGAATATCCACGTGGTGCACGGTACCGGATCTGCAGATATTGGTATGGAGTATATCAATGCAATAGGAGTATTTGTAGTATCGTCATCATCGGCAGTACTTCAATCTGAAGGATTGTCTGGTTAGTTATTTCGTAGATAAGCGACAGGATCGGTTTATGCTATGCTATGCGCACATGCAGGATAGATAGTATACATGTATACAACTGCGGTCTTGATCAATTGAATGGTCGTATCCGGCGGCCTGGCGACTCGATGGCGTAACATGAATGTATGAATGCAATGGGTGAATCCATAGATATATTTAGCTAAGTGAATACAGCATCGGCGCATTTATCCTCGCTCTGTGTGTGTGTCGACTATTTGATTGTGCATATTCATTCTACAGGCAGGAGTACAGAATAGACGGGAGGTAGTAGGACTAGTTTCTGCGCCACGCCAACTATGCCATGCGTATCTTTGAACCAGTGATACTATAAATACAAGATCGAGCGCCAATATATACATCCTGCGACGTGAATAGACAGTCGACTCACCCAGCCGATACCACGTCTACACCGCCAAATCCGTCGAAATCGACAGTGTGGCATTTTCTGCGTTGCACACATCAACCAAACCTGCTCACGCTCGTCTATCATGTCCTCACGGCATCCATCCACAGAACCTCTTCCAATCCCTCCAATGCGCCGACAACCTCCACAACGCTAGCTGAAGCCAAACCCCCCATCTAACAAGGCAAGATGGCCTCAATCCGCCCCTTCACAGCACTAGACCTCCACGCCTTCAACCCCACAAACCTCGACGTCCTAACTGAAAACTACGACACAACCTTCTACCTCTCCTACCTCTCCAAATGGCCCAAACTCTTCCTCGCCGTCGTCTCCCCAACGGGCACGATAATGGCCTACATAATGGGCAAAGCCGAGGGCGAGGGCGTCGAATGGCACGGCCACGTGACCGCGCTGACCGTCGCGCCGGCCTATCGACGACTCGGACTGGCGAAGGTGCTCATGGCGGAACTAGAGCGCGTTAGCGAGGAAGTTTATGATGGGTATTTTGTCGATTTGTTCGTGCGGGTTAGCAATGAGCTCGCGGTGAAGATGTATCGGGGGATGGGGTATAGTGTGTACAGACGGGTGGTGGGGTATTATAGTGCTGGCGGCGGGGCTGAGGCCGAGGATGCCTATGGTGGGTTTTGCATGAGTATTCTTTTCTACGGGTACCTGAGCTGACGATAGAGAGTAGATATGAGGAAGCCGCTGAAGAGGGATGTCAACCGGCAGAGCGTGCGCGAGAACGGCGAGACGTTCCTCGTCAGTCCTGAGGACGTCTATTAGATCTGTTGGTGGTATTTACGACATAACGACCATACGAGCGATAGAATTTGTATCATGTAATATAATATATGTAATAGACCCGACTGCTTTTCATGGTCCTGTCAGGCGCTGCTCTCATATACCCTATTGTACATACTAAACACTCAATTTCATGCCGGACCTGAATATCAAAAGCACCAATCTCACTGTACACACCCCGCCGTCGAAGCATCACAGCTTCGCCTTTACATTCAGCGACCCCTCACCCTCAATAATAACCTTGACCTTCCCTCCAACAATTTCACACTCCTCGCAGTCCTCCACCGCAACCCCATTCTCATTCATCACAACCACAAACTCCACAGGCCCTTCCCCCAGCACCACCATCGGCGCATGCCACGTCCCAACGCCATACGTCACCGCCTGGTCGCCGCGACACACAAACGCCCGAATCCCACTGAGATCCGGCAACCCCCTCCCCTTCTGCTTCACCGTCCCAGACACATCCCGCTCCTTCTCCACCGTCTCCCTCCTCTCGGGCACAGGGTACACCGGCGGTCTGTTCCCCGGATTCGCAACGGCAGTCCTCAACCGACTTTTCAACGGGAACGCCGGCGGCCGCTGCTGCCACAGCCGCCGCACCAGTCCCGCAGCGCCACCGGACGAACTACCCGCAACGCTCGGCGCACTAGGCTCGTCGGCTACCGTGGGCGCCACGATGACGAGATACCGTCTGCTGTCGTCCGAGCTGTCGAGGCCGATGGGTATGAACGTCTGCGTAGTGTACGGATGCCGCTCTAGTATCCCGACCGTGAACGTCCGCCCGCCGTCTGTCAGCGTGCGCGGATTGCATACGAATAGGTTGATGCGGCCGGCGGACGGCTTGCCCGATGGCGGGTGGTAGGATACGAATGGCGAGATGGACGGGTATTTCGCTGCGGTGCCCTGGTTGACGGTCGCGGAGGAGGTGGGGGTGGAGGTGGACCGCGGGTTCTCGATGACGGTGCCGAATGGGGCGAAGGCGGCTGGCGTGAGGGGTGCCAGCGGGATGGAGATTGTCGCCGTGGGCGTGGAGGTGTATTCGGGCATGATGGCGATGATGCTACACCAAAGCCGCCGTTATTCTGTCCTTGTATCCGATTTCACTTATACAGTCAATCGATCGGTCTGGAACCTCCAGCTAGAGATACTGGTATAGTATACGTATATATACGAGGCGTGGTGGTGGTGGTGATGCTAGGTGAGGCGATTGGCATGTGTCGGTGACGACTGAGTGACAGCCAGCGTAGTAGTGGCAAGTCGTTATTTTTAAAAGGCGCACCAATAACCAGCCTCCACCGCAGTTAGCAACAGCGCATTCCGACGTCACGGCGGCCGGCCAATGCAGTGAGTGAATGAATGCGCAGCGGCCGGCATGACATGTGGACCTGCCGCTTGCGTGAACGTCACTCGCGGGCGTCAAGCCGTGTTCTAGTGCCAGTAGACTTATACGTACTAGTCCCCTTGCAGTGGAAGTATGGACGGTACATAGAATGCGCGGCTGCTCCCGCGCGCGGCGCGACGCAGAGCTTATTAATTATTAGCCGCGACGCCTCACAACATGAGCATTATAATTATAACTAACGGGCGTATATAACGAGATTTTACGGTATGCTGCATCTATATAAATCGGTAATTGCAGTATGGGAACCTATATTCATACCGATCGATCAGGCTAAATGCGAGTGTTTCGGCCATAGCCGTTTCTGTTTGGTTGGTATGCAACAAACCCAACGCAGCAAGAATCGAGGATGTATAGCGTCGGTCGTTTTTGTCTCGTATCCCAAACGCTGACCGCGAAATGGGAAGTGATCGTTTACTGCATGTTCCACTTCATCCTCGTCTCACGAGTCAAGTCCTCGGTCTCAAACGTGGATGTCCTCAGACGTCTTCAAGATCTACTCTTTATCAGATCATACCCGTTGCAGACCTTCGCCCAATTCACCAAAGCGACGTCGTATTCACGAGTGCAAGATACTATATACCTATATATAGCCTCGAAGTCAGGCGCTATAGGTGCTGTATACGTTAAACACAAATATTTAAATCGATATCGTAGGTTCTGAAACATACCTACCTACTCTATAGGAAAGGGTGGGCATTCGTGAACGGCTCCAGTGATTGTTAACAGTTAAATCGTTCTTATACAAACTGCTATTAGGAAGAGATGGCTAGTATACCAGGAAATGATGCTAAAATGGTATTATAAATTTATATATAGTAGATGGTATACGTATATATATACGGCTACGAAATTCCCATCCTTCTAGAGTACCCACGGGCTACGTTGATGAATATATACATACAAGGTGCTCCGAAGAGTATACCAGTATCCCAAGGATCCATGCATGATTAAACGACCGATATTAATCTGTTCAAAGAGCTGAGTGTATTGATACGCATACATATACAGAGAAGAGAATCACTCCCGTCTAGCGCGTATATCCCACCACCGCCTGCGTACGCTTATGCCAATCCACCAAGCACATGCATGCCAAACGGCCGTAACGTGCGCCAAAAGCTCAATATCACCCATGAACGCCCGCATTCAAAACAGCTACCTAGTTACCAACCATAGCCAGCCATGAAGACTCTGCCGTCATGCTAGAACTGCGCACCAGTCATGCTAGCGGCATTCGCACCGCCGAAAACACCCATCGCCCACGTCCCCAACAACCCCCACATCCCAACCTTCCACCCACGATACATCCCCTCAACGCCCACCCAGCCACTTTCCTCCGTCTTACACAAACTCCACAGCGTACCGACGGTCCCATAATACGGACCGACAGGCACGACCGTCTTCCGCGGCGCCGCGACAGCAATCTGCCCTCGTCGCAGGCTAGTCTCCAGCGGCAACCGCACGAACAGCTCGACCGTCGACGAAAAGAACGTACACATGGTATACACCGCCGGCCGGACGACAGGGTCTATCCCATAGTTAGCGCGAAGGTAGTACGGCACGCCGTTGGAGATGAAGGCCGGTAAAGCGGCGTGCAGCGCCGTCGGCAGCGCGAGCGACGCGGGGCACAGGTACGACGGGAGGGATTTGAGCAGCGGCAGCATCGTGCGCGGCTTGTCGTCGGCGGGCGCGAGGATTACCCTCGTGCGGACGATGTCTAGCGGTGCGAGAAGCAGTGCTGTGATGGCGGAGGATGCGACGACGATGGCGAGCGCCGTCAGCGGGGTGGGCGAGTCGATGACGTCGGATAGCGAGGGGTCGGGCACGTTGAGGACGGCGGAGAGGAAGGATTGCGTCCACGCTTCGAGTGTGGACGTGAGCACCGTGTAGACGAACGTCGAGTTTGAGCCTGGTCGAATAAAGATATCAGCAGTCTGTCCTTGCTAGATGTTGGGTATAATCAAGGGTGACTACCCTTCCACACGCCCCATATGCCCTCCTTGTTCCATAACGCGCCCAGCATGTCGCCGACGGACCCCACCTTCCGCGGCTTGATCTGCCACGGATGCTCAGCTTTATCACCATGCGGCGCCGCGTTCGTCGCATCAGTGATCATCCGGCCGGCGCGGTCCGTCATTTTGCGTCCACGACTAGGATCCCGCTCGCGTTCCCTCCCGCGCTTCCGCCGCTGACTGCCCGACCACGCGGCCGATTCGTCCAGATTGTCGTTCGACGCAAAGTACGGCGGATCCTCGTCCTCCGAATCCTCGCCCTCACCCTGTCCCTACCACCATCAGCCAAGTCCTCATACAAGATCAAGAACGTGACTACGCGAACTCACATTATACTGCCCACTCCATTCCCCGCCATACTCTGCAAACCCCTCCGGCGAAACCGCACTACCCCTCCTGCTCCCCGCACCAACACTCCCCCCCTCCCCCTCCACTCCTCTAACCCCACTTCTCGACGCCGCCGCCGCCGCACCGGGTGCCCTCCGGGGCACATACTGGCATTGCATCACCGTTTTAGCAACCTTAAACGGCTGCAGTATCAACACGCTAGTATACCGCATCACCGCCGTGTCGAACATATCTCGGACCATCGCCGTCGCACTCGGCGTCTCAAGGTAGTCCGAATAGTCGAGATCGGACAGCATATCGCGTGTCGCGGAGCCCAGCGTCGCGGCATTGCGAGCGGCGGTCGAGCTGAGGACCAAGGGTGCGGTCGTGTGCGACGTCGTCGAGAGCTTGCCCGTGAGGAAGTCGTGCGCGGGGGGGACGTAGTATGGCCGTAGCGGGTTCGGGGTGTATTGGCTGTTGGACATCGTGACGGCACGGCCGCTGACCGGCGGGGCGGACGTGTGCGGATGCTGATACTACTAAGATTGGTATGATCGGGCGTGGCGGACGGGATGGAACTGGATGATGTCTGTAACTGTAGCTGCGGGGATGGTGGGCGCTCAAGCAGAGAGTGGAGGTCGAGCTGGATGTGATTAGATTGTATGTGTGTGTGTATGACGGTGGGAGGTGTACGTTTTTGTGGGTAGCTCGGAAGTAGCATCGAAATATTTTCCTGGGTGCCAACGCACAGACCCCGCAGCTACTTCACACAGCGACCACCTGCCACAAGAGCACGACTACAGCTAAGTATTTCGTAGCTTTTACTTGATGTATTTCATTAGGATAGGATAGACTAAGTGGAAAAGAATTGCTGGCTCTTATTAGCGCTATAGCGTGTGTGAACGAAAAAGTTACCATCGCCTGGCGAGTATGAACGTGTAGTGGAAACTTATAAACATGAAGAGATCGTATCGTCAACTTCGTACAAAGCTTAGCTTGCATGGTGATGCATTACAATGGTGAGAAGAATAAAAAAGTGACGCATAAATTATACAAAGCAACGAGTTGATCTTGAATGAATGTTGCTTTCGTGCCTGGTAATAAACGTTTTTTGGAAGAGTGGAAGAGAGAGAGGGATGAGAAAACAGAGGTTCGGCGTCTCGAAGTCTAGCCTGATCACGGTCGCGGCCTGTCTTGGACACGTGTGTTTCTTATATATGAGTCGTATGCGTGATATACGTTCGCTTAAGGGAGCTTGCCGTCTCCTTTGGCCTCTTTGACTTGATCGAACACCTGTTGTAGCTAGTTAGCATGTTGTGTCTTTATTACATCTTGGATCTAATGAAACTTGCCTTGAGCATCTTGCGCCTGGCGCCAACAGCGGCAACACCACGCTTCTCAAGAGCCTCGTCATCAAGCGTGACGAGCTCCTGCCACTTCAAATCCTTCAAATTGTCGGTATACTTGTGCAGCCGCAAGCTTCGGAGCCAAGCGGGGATATCGTTCAGCAGATTGATGTCGGTTGGGTCCTCTGGTGGCTTGCTGCTTCCCCGACGTCCACGTGGGCTGCGGCCACGGCCGGTGATGTCGGAGTGGTCGCTGTGGTAGCCTTCGCTGCCGCCTCCGACCAGCTGGTTGAGCGAGATCGTTGGGCCGGCGCTGAGCAGAGGAGAACCATAAGGCGTCAAGAAGCCATTATTCTGCGGAGATCCGAGCTCTATCAAATCACCATGTTAGCGTATTGCGAGAGAGACAAAATATACAAAGATAAAACTTACGGGCGAGTCCTGCGCTGGGGAGTCCAGGGGATGATGCAAGATGTTGTTGAGCTGCAGCTACCTGCATTGCAGCGGCTGGGATCTGAACGGCCTGGCCCCTCTCATTGTACATGATCACGTTCTGCGCAATGGACGGGATCTGGGGCTGGCCGGGAGAGAGACCCGGGCTGAGCATGGAGGCCGCATCGGGCTTAGAGCGTCTATACTTGCGGACGTCCGAATCAATCATGAAGCGATTGTTGACAGTGGACATGGCAGCAAGCTTCATAGCGGTAGCGTTGGCCACCATGTCAGCATTGACTTGAGCGGACATGGCGTCGTTTCCAAACATGGGGACAACTGGGGTATTAACCATAGACGCCCAATTGGCCCCAGGAGGGAACGGAGAGAGCTCGGGCATTTCAACATTGCCATTTCCGCCATTAACACTAGTAATCGTGGTGGTCTGAAGGTTGCCGGAGGTCGAGGTGGTCGGGATCCCAGGAGAACGAAGGCCAGCAGAGCGGGGAGGAGCTTGCCAATTGCCCATTGTCTCCTTCGCAGGGGGTCTGTTGTCTTGACCGGACTTTGGTCTACTGTCGCTTCCATTGGCGCCTGGCTGGGGAACGCTCTCATCGCGTCTCCATGGCGAGGAAGGCGGGTTGTTCGCCAAAGACATGGTGGACAGAGAGCTGGAAGGCTTGGTCTCGAAAATGGCACTGTTCCGATTGGACTTTGTGCCTGGGGTTACACCGGAAACCTGGCTGTAGCGGGCTCGCTGAGTAGCTAGGGCAGCTGCAGCTTCCGGGAACATGGCGCTGACGGTGGCCGGATCCAACTGAGAGTTCCGGTTGGTCAAAGTCGTGGGAGACGGTGGAGGCCGAGAAGGGAACGAGTGACGGGATTGCTCGCTGACCATGAGCTCGCTCATCCTGCTCGACAACGGATCTATACATATATGAGACTACGGTCATTTGATTCATAGACAAGAGTTTACACTTACCGGTCACGAGACTGGTTTGAGTCTGGGCCATCTGCTGGAGGATAGCGATGAAGAAGCGAACCTGGACCGGAGTCGTCTGCTGAAGCAAAGCGTACAGAGCAGCTGTCCTCTCAGCCACGCTCAGAACGCGAAACCACTGCTCGATGGCACTCAACTCGTCCTTGAACTCCTGATCCAAGGTCGCAGCTGCCATTTCGTCGAGCGTGTTCTCATAGGACTCCAGGTCAGCGAGCCATTTCTGGGCCGCCTTGTCGTAAGCTTCGGCTTCAGCGTTCTGGGCAGGCGGGGTTCCAGCATTCAAGTAGACCTCGGAAGCGGGACGGATCTGACGTGCGCTGCCGAGAGGAGAGCTGAAGCCGGACATATCCGCAGAAGCGCGAAGATGATGGCCACGGTTGGTTGGAGGGCGGAGGGAGGAGGCCGCGCCGTCCGGAGTGCTGTTGCGGTTTGTTGCCATTTTGTCGAATGAGTCGATTAACGTGCGAAGGTGGCGATTGCGTGTGTTCGGAGATATATAAGGAACCAGGTGTGTGTATATATATTATTACTCGAAAGCTAGACTAGGTAGCTCTTCTAGATGCTATTGTGTGCTTCTTGTTTCTCTCTCTCTCTCTCACTGTCGGAAGGAAAGACGCGCTTATGCTAGCTTGCTGAATGCAGGATTACGGTGGCTTCGGGGCCGAAATATGCTGGACTGAGCGATGCGATCGCGGTTAGCCACGTCTCCGAAGACGACCTGAGGATCAAGAGGCCTCACGGGAGCGTACGTACCTCTGAGAAAACGGATGCTTGCACCGATGAATGGACGAGCGGAGGATGGAGGCAGTAGGTAGCTTTTTAGTTCAAAAGGGTAACGAAGGTCGGCGGACTACCGGAGTCGGTGAAGAAGATTCCAATCTCCTGCAGTTCCTGCTGACCTCAAAGGAGTTTTTTCCTCGCTGGGGGGATTCGCTAGGAAAAGAGCTTGCTCGGGGTCGCAACCATGAAGGCTGAGGTCGGTTCGAGGAGAGTAGATCGGGGTTTTTGATAGGGACGGGCGGTTGGAGGGAAGTTGGGAAGCTGGAAGGGAGCTGACGACGGGAACCGACGACTGGCAACTAGTATATAATTAGCGACAGCGAGGGGAAGCGAGACGGTCGATGATCGATGAGCAGCCGACGACGGAAGAGGCAACAGCGAAGCTGATGTGATTGATGATGAGAGATCTCGAGAGATGGAGCGAGGGAAGGAAGAGAAGGAGAAGGAGAAGAAGAAGGAGAAGAGGGAGAGGAGAGGGAGAGAGGCGATGCAATGCAGGGCCGAAGGACGTTAACCTGAGCTGAGGGCTTGTCGGAATCGACGGCGGGTGCTGATTGGTATGCCGGAGCTTATATATAAACGGACAGCCCCTGGCTATTCAGCACTATAGTATACTACTATACTTGCAGTATGACTGAGCCGGAAAAGCGCCCGGTCGGACTCGAGATATATAAGTAAGACGCAGGTAGGAATTATCAAGAAGCAATAACAGGTATCTTATGAATAACGGCCGGGTGGCATGCCACAGTGCACAGCTGAGAGATGGCTCTTTTTCGAATTCGTCTCTGCTGTATGCAGGGGCAAATTAGTGGGAATGATATAGCAACCTGCTAAGCACTGGACAGGTAACTACCTACTTCTTACTGCTATAAGATAATAGACCTTATAGTGGAATACATGCGGTGACGGGGAAAAGGAGAATATCAATTGCACGGCAGGGCGCGATGTATAAAACTGCGGTTCTGGTGCCTTGGTATTATTCAGGGAGGCCAGCCTGCCGGTGGCGGTATCATGACCCGGGCTTCACCGTGAGGCTGAACGCCGTCGACGATGTCTCCCCGCCCAGCATACTATATAATTTAGCATGCTTCCTTCTTACTTACTTCTTACCTCCGTCCGCAGGCATGCACACCACCTCATTCGAGCCGGACCCGAACGCCCTCATCATTGCAAGCAAGCCCTCCCTTCCCTCTCCTCTGGCTTCTTCTCCTATTCGAGGGCTCACCCCCAGCAACCCTCCCGTCGGCGGCCAATCGCAGCCCGCCGGCCTGTGCGTCTCGAAACGGGAGCAGCGATCCCGAAGAAACAGAGCCTGGAGCTAGCTCTGACCGACTAGCGCGAAGGAGCCCACCGCGAAGGATGCCAATGCCAGGCCATGCCATCGTGTCGACCAGCCGGTATGGATCCTGAGACGCCAGGCAAGCCGTTGCAAACCACGACGGGCCTCCCTCGGGGAACGACCCACCAAGTCGGGCGAATTCTCAGGCACGCGCGTTACAAAGACGCCAGCCAGCTGCTCGATTGAAAAGCTCTGCTCGACACTGAGCAATCGATGACAGAGCAAAAGTTTCACCCGTCCAGCAATTACTTACTTAAACCACGACTTATCTCCTCTCCCTTGAACGACGGCGTTTTGAACCAGCGTATCTGCAACAGTCGCCGTTCGGACAGCCAAGCTCAATATACCTGAGGCGACTCCAGCCGTCAATATCACATATTCATTACTCTCATAGTATACAATACCTCACATTCCACAGGGCATTGACTCGCTCGACTCCCAGCTTCTAGAAGCTCTGGCAGGCAGATCTGCACAAATTCTCACCTGCATATCCGAAGCCGAGATTTGGCCAGAAAGAGCCCGTCCCTCCACGATCCCACGCGGCCTGGGCACCCGTTTGACCAATGGTTTCGTGAAATACTCCGTCTCCGCGCCTGCCCTGCGGTTCCAGCGGGCACGATCGCCATGGTATCACGTTTACGCCCCAGCTTCGGAAATTACTGACCTACCGCTTTCTTAGCAGCTATTAACTGCTGACAATTTTAGAACACCGACACGCGGCTACCTGCAGCCTTGTGGGAACGCTGTGATGCTAGCTAGCAAGCTCATCCCTAGGATCCTCGCCTTGAAACCGGAGATGTCTTGGGCGGATTTATGCGAGCGCATCTAACGACGGTCTCTATCAGAAATCGGGTCGACGGCATCAGTCCATATCCTATCTCTATCATTCCTACCTCCCGTAAAAAATATTTTAGATATATACATCTAAATTTCATCATCTGTTCCATCCTGAAGCTACAGCGTGGCTTGTAGCACAGCGGGCTGGCGCAGCGCTACGAACGGCCGCCGGCATGCACATTCGCTGCAATGCGACGTTAATTTCTCCAGAGGAATCCGGACCACATCACGTTACAACACCAATCCTGCCGGAACTCGGCTCTCGTCTCTGGTATTTAAATCCGTTGGAATGCATGCATTTGTAGTATTCGGTCGGTGTATACCTCGCTTGCTATCAGGCCGGAATTCGGACCCATCCCTGGCTCATTTACGCGGAGTGACACGAAACACATAGCCAACTCGACCGATGATATCATAGAACCCTGCTTGTTGACATTAACTGGGATATAGCTACGTAAGCGTCTAATCTACGATTGATTATATCTACGCGCTGCGGACTGAGTCACGACTATCGATATGGCGAGATTTTATCATTTCAGATATTAATTATAAGACTATTCTAACGCAACTATTGATACATAAAAAGGCCGCCTGCCTTTGTCTCGCAAACCAGGCGCTGGACGCAAGGAGCGTCTGGTCTACGAGACAAGCCTGCCTGGTATCGATATCGATACCAATACCAATTAAATTATAAACTTTGACTTTGACAATATAACCACCGACTGAACGTCATCCCGTACCATTTGTGTCTATCCTCGTGCCTTATGATTGCCATAAGCCCTTCACTCATGATAAAGTCAATATAAGAAACCGCAGTAATGAGGGCCAATTTAGCTATCATAACAAGATTCGATCGTCTCGTGTCTCATAGTATCGAATACCAGAATTAGAGGATATAGGAAGTATTCACCATAATTCGAGTTTGGGACTACGTTGATATAATCATGGTTATTAATGATGTCGAACACGTCATCATGGAATCGTTATAGATCATATATAGGATACCGTTGGTTGTAGCATTTGTCAAGTAGTAATCATCAGCAAGCTCGACGGAATTTTGAACGGTAGCACTATCTCGGCCTCATGAATCCTGGAAGGATACACGTCCATGACAGATTTCTTTAGCCGCATCTTTGACATGTGCATACCGCGCCCTTTGTGGGGTTTCTTGAGATATCGGTGTAGAAGTTGCGACATAGATGCCAAAGGACAATATCGGCTGATCTGTTCAGTCATTCGTCTGATACCTTCCATCCCCTGCGATGATTCCGATGGAGTCGATGGTCTTTCTTCCCATTCGAGCGTCTTCCAGTTTGCGTATAACCGTGGCCGTGATATCGTACATATGCTGTCCTGCGATCTGCATGGAACGTTTGCATTTCCTCTCTGACGATGGGGCCCGACTGATCAACGCCATAACGCGTCTTTGATCTTCAGAGGGAACTTCAAGTCATCCTCAAAGTCCATCCATCCGGCTCTGCCAAAATATATAGATACTCATAAAGCTTCAAATCATCCGCCCGTCGTGTCGACCGAGTGGCTTTATTCATGATCCTGGCACTTCTCCAGCGCGGGTTATACCTTGGTCGACATGCGCGTATCCCATGATACACTCGGTATAGGATAGAAGCTGTCATATCTGGTATTTCGGACGTCACGTCTAGACGCATTTAACGGAAGTAAGTCTGGATCATGTCGTCTGCGGTCTTGGTATTCGCTCGGATCATATCATACAAGCATCGAATTGTAGACCATGACACAGTCGCGTATCGAATATAAATCTGCCCGCAAAGTCAGAAATGCATGCAGTTAATAAGAAATCAATCGCATCGCCAGTTGGGACTTGTTGATTTGTAGCTAGCTGTGTTATATATAATACATCCACGAGTTTCGATGGTTCGATATAAGGCTGAGCTCATGGCAGCACCTCTACGCAGCTATGAAGATGTATATATATCGGACATGCGACGCCGTAAATCGACATGATACCCCCCTGGACTGCAGGAAACGTCGAAACACGCATGCGCACTTTATCTCGAGAGTCGGGATGATCTTGCATATATAGTCTGACTCGCCGTAATATGAGAGTCATGTATTTCTGACTGACTTGTTGCAAAATCATGTCCTGTATGATTTGAGCCTGCGCGACCACGCCCACCATGCCGCATGCATGCTTCATTCGTGATTGACCATCGTCGATGTCACTTGCATTCTGTACCTGCATTGCATAATCTGCGGAGGTGGTCTATGGATGTCATCCGATAGTCTACGCTCTACTTGTTGCATATATATACTGAGCTCATGCATAAACTCGACTGCTAGTCGACCAGTCTGGTGGGTAGCTGCCATGGAGGGTCTGCGGCAATGATGTCAACCGCAACATCTCGGTTACGTTGTTGATGTTTCGTTTTGGTGTTGGTAGTTTGCTATTCCAATGACTTGACGCTGGCTGCCCGCCGCCTATTGGCAAGCCGCCTGATATCTGATCAGTTAGTAGGTAATATCAATCATCGAATGGACCAAGCCAGAGATCAGTGGAATACCGATTGGGTTTCTCATAGGATTCGTGCATGTTATTTACCATGCTCATCAGCTTTATGAAGGATTGGCATTTGTTCTCACATTCTAATTCTGGCAAGGAATTCGTAAGGCCAGGTGATCAAGACGCACCATTTTGTCTCGTGAGCTCTGTTTTCGCATGCCTAGCCCGGTTCTGATCGATGCAATCTTGATATTGCAGTGTATCCGCATATATATATATATGGGCCAATATTCAAGTTCGACTGACAATAGTCGCTTCATGCCGTGGCAAGCGTTCCCCACTGGCGTGTGAATCCTCGGGTTTTCGTTGCTCAACATATGTACATTCTGATTAGGAAAAAACGGATGATGACAAAGCTAGGTTGAACAGCCTGAATCATGAGATGTAGTTACGCTTATATGCTATGATTTAAAAGCTCATCGTATTTGGATTGTTGGTGGGGATTGATAGCCATACGGGATAGCTCGAATTAGATGACTTGACGATAGCCCATCCGCCTGCATAACCTCCATGTTGAAATTGCTTCGGTAGGCAGCAGACCGGCGAACTTATCAATGACATCGCTGTAGGGGAACTGGTCAGAGGATAATACCATGTAAGTTAATCAATAACAGAAGAGTTTCCGAGGAGATCATACCGGCAGGTTTGGAAGGGTCCAGGTCTCGGATATATCTACATGATCCCATGATGATGGTAGGGTATTCGATTTTCATGGCCGCCTTCGTTCGATATCCGAGCTGGAATATTGATCATTACATGTGGTTCCGTCAGAATGGAACAAGGATGTATTCCGAAAATTGCATGACACGCACGGCATCTATCGCGATATTGATTCCATCGGACGTTCTGTCGGAATGATTCTTCGCTGTGGATACCTATAATAAGGCTGCACGCATGAGCTCGGCCAGCACCGCGATTCACCCGATGAAGACTTTAATTAATTCAAGCGGCAAGATGAGAGAAGTTTGAGTGCCATTACTCCCAAAAAGATTGATAAGGCTAGGCCATCAGGTATGCATATGCCTTATGTCATCAATGGCTCGTGATGATTCGCGCAGACTGTAGCAGATCAGGCTATGATCATAGATTGATCGATCCTGCGGAGACTGCGACATGAGTGTACGACGGTCTCTCGGGATGGAAGGGTGCATAGCGCGCATCTAGTAATATGAAATGAACATTGCGTAATATTGATTAATTGCCATGATGCATGGAATTCTCTCGACTACCTGTCAGGCAGTCGTCTTCTCTCATCGATGCATCGTATAATTATGATTATGATTACTTCTTACATTTTCAGAAGTCTCTGCCTAGGATACGAATCTTCGTGGATCTTGAATTCATGAACCATCGCCGATGGTATTCGATATTCATTGTACGTGTACACGTGTACGATTGTACTGGGGCTGCCAGAAATGTAGCTTGGAGTGTTCTATGCAGACCGCACAAGTTGTATTACTTTTGGCGTAGTCATAGATATGATGCTAAAGATTGAGAAGGGAGTTGCCGACTCTCAGCAGGCTGTATATATAGGTGTAAGGCATAACAAGATGGGAGTCGATCCAATGGTAGGACGCACTCACGTACGGTCCGGCTCACGAGACTAGGTGGGACCGAGACCGTGATAATATGAGCATGTACTGATCGCCGCAGGACCTTGGTCTTCCCTTAAAGCTATAAAGTAAGAGAATCTGACGAATTTCGTGTTGACAAAATTCTATACTACATATGAAGTTCTGCTTCCAGAATTCTGGATAAGAATTCCGGATACCTAGCTAGGTAAGCTATGTATACCGTTGTCGTAGGCAGTATACGCGTATACGGCGTACTCAGCATTTATATAACCATAGAACTCCTCGTCATTCCGTGATGCGTAACCATGATGCAGGTACCGTAGGGATGCTGTGGGAATTGGCCGGTCTTCATGCCATCAGCGCAGATGCTCGTCAGCTGCATGCATGCGATCATGGTATAACTCGGAATTTGGCCTCCAAGATCAATTCGTCAGATGAATTCATAATCTGCATCTGATACGTTATGATATGCTGTGAATGTTATTTCTTTCGAGCTTTCGAAATTGTATATACTTATGTGAGCTTTGATAGTGACTCGACGGACTACTTCCATGGATCCAAAGGCTTCTCTCAGAAGTATCACATTGAACTCATGGAAAAAAAAAACATCCATAAATCATCAGTGATAGCTCGTGGATGTCCCCGACACCGGTTCACAGAAAATGACACATAATTCAAGTCTGTTACTATGGATCGGAGGGCGGTGAATCTGGCCGCCTTGATCTATTTTGATGAAAACCAGCCATGATATATGACTTCATATATAAAGCACCCGGGGCCCGTCTGTCTCCGAGGTCTCTTCCTCTTCTTCTTCTTTCAGTCACCCTCTCCCATCTGTTTCAAGACGGTACACGATGACTTCCACGAGTTCTTTCGCATATGCATACCGGCCATATCTCATACGATTCTTGACGTTGTTGGAATATGCTTTTGGTTTTCAGTCAAAAATGCAGAATCGCCTGCTACGATTCCCAAAGAGGCCAAACCACCGTGTATTAAAGCCCCGAATGACTTCTATCAGAGAGAGAAAGCATTAGCAGCATTCATCAATAATATTATGGTGGGTGGGTTTCTCCCCTTGTGGGAGTTTTTCCTTACTGGTTAGCGGCTGATTGCAGCCTCGTGCTGCATGACATAGCATAATATCGATGATGAGCCCAATGATCCTTTCTGAGACTGTTCGCAGTCAGATATGATGGAGAAAATTCTTTACAGATTTGAGAACGCCAACCAGAAAAAATAACCCTTTTATAGTTGCCCGGCCGAGCTCTTTTCCAGGTTTCCCGCTTAGCTCGCCAGCTTGTTCTGAGAGGGTAAGAGTTGATACCCTTTTGTTAACTTGTGGGTGCTAACCTGGTACCCCAAAAATATAACGCCAATTACGGGACTCCGATTCGTATACCTTAAGTATTCAGAAAGAAGAATATACTCGGAAAAAATTATACCGAGGAAGACGGATGTGGAACTGCCGGCTTTTCAATCTTTGATTTGACTCTATACTTCATATATTGAGAGCGTTCCAAACATGTTGGGCCAATATTAGTCAGCTAGTATAGTCATGCATGCGAATTTGAGTCCCGTGAAATTCTTTGCTCAGGAAGACATATACGGCGAACTGGTGGCTCTGAGGAGTACTTTGCCATCATACAACTTGGCTTCGAGCATCTTGTATATAATATCGGGCATATGAGACTTATCCAATAGAGGTTAGATATTGGCGTGTCTTAACTGATGTTGGTCAGATATTTCATTTCAGTAGTGAAACGGGCGCGAGGATTTCTACATAATCTTCCTCCAAGATCGCAAATTTATCTTCGGCTTCATCTTTCGCGTCGTCTGGTGTGTATATTTGGCGGTCTGGAAGCTCATGGTTGCAATTGCATGCAGTTTCCACCATATGGCTCAATGTTTTCAGAATTTTCTCAGATCAAATACCGAATCTTATGTAAACGGCTATGCTTAAAACGTCAATGCGCCATATGAGCCTCGTCGTGATTGGTGCATAGAGGGGTCGCTGAAATTCACTCGCTACTAGAAGTTCGAGAGAATTTAGATTGTTGATCGACACAACATCCTCGATCGTGTATTGCAGACTCGATGGGTATGATCTAGTGAATGCTGCCGCCTTTCGATGCATGCACCTGAGTCCCGTCAGGTTTTTTGGCTATATATATTCGGATTGCTGAAAGTATCATCAAGCATGCCTAGTTGTTTGCTGCCTTTCGCTGATCTCATGACGGGCCCGCGGGTGTGCTGACAAACGTGGTATCCCATAGTAGCGGTATCTTGTATCATGCAAATATGCTCTGACGAGTTACATAGCATAGGTGAAGGAAAAGGTGTTGACGATCAAGCCATCAAACGGGGTTTGGAGTATTACTTAGTATAGTCGTTGAGGAGATTGTTGATATTCATAAAGTTCTGCTAGCGTGATTGTATGCAGCTTCAGGCAGTCATGATATTTGAATTCTGTCTGGTTCCGCTGTAATTCTATTCATCATCAGGGAACTGTAGTGTTCTGTATTAGATTATATGCAAACCGTACAGCGGAATTCGTAAGACTGCCCACATAACATGGCGGCTTAGATATTCCGACTTGGTTATTGCGCTAGAATCTAGATATTTGTGCTAGTTGTTTCAGCAGTAGGTTCGTTCGTAGAGTATATTCATAGATGCTGTCGCTTCGCTGCTTGCTAATGAATAGCGTATTATAACCAGCTCTGAATCCTATTGTAAAGCCATCAACGCTGTCTAATCTTCATGTTTTATTGGAAGCCAAGCCCGATAATCTCATCACACGATCTCGTACACGGTACCATGAACAGACCCGCCTAATCAAGCAGAACAAGTAGCCATATAGATTGACGAGAGTCTGATTTCCCAAGCTTAAAAGCTGTGGGATCAATTCTATACTTCAGATCGGCTGTGGCGGTAAATGTCATTTTTCCGCATCGTAAGTGGAATCGACTCTTCTGAGATTGTCCTTAGCGACACATGTTCGTCGACGTATAAGAGTCAGTCATATGCCAGGGCTGTCGTTTGACTGACCATTAAAAGGGGTTTTCGTCATCGAGATCCCTGTCTTTGCGGTCATCGTACTGCATGAGTTCCAGCGGTAACAACGTTTCGGCATGGCCTAAATGTTGAGCTTTGCTCAGATGAGGAACCAACGTTATATATTATCGTCTAGCGATGATAGGAGCATAAACGCTGATTCTAAGAGGTATCGTGACTGTGGGTCATAGGCTCATAACCTGACAGAACCCTTTGAATCTGATGATGATGTTTGATGATGATTGATTAATTTCCTCTCTCTCCCGAGATTTCTCGATGAGCTTATTTTAATTACATTGCGCTATAAACAAACTCTATTAACGGACGGTCATCTGCAGGGATCTACCTCTACCCAAGAGACGCCGTCTGACAGATTCGAGTTGTAGTGTCGCTGAAGTGTCATCGCTTCCTTGAAATGTGTCCACGGGGTTGCATCAAAAAACGGTAAAGCAAACTGCGGCTTGTAGTCATATATATAGGCCGTTAGATGCTATTCAGGGATGATCATATGTACGTATGCGATATTGCAATATTGGTATTGATGTCAGTGTAAAAAGCACATAGTTTTGGAATGTTATATTGATTAATCAAGCGAATCCCATTTAATTTCGTTTCAGTCGCGTGGTGCCATACCGTTACCTGTTGCGATTGTTGTAGGCACGTAATTTTAGGGTAGCGTCGCTCTCGTCGGCATGTTACGAGTGGTTTCTGCGAATGGTGCCAACTTTCAGAGAAAGTATCATTTGCATTGTTGGCAGACCTCTTTAAAACATGCTTAGCCTCGCCTAGGACAGCCTTTCCTGCATAATGGACTTTCCAACATCCCAGTCAAGGCTGAGGAAGATATATAGATTCCGGTGCATCATGCGTCGTTCACTTGAAAGAGGTAGACTCGCTTTCGAGCTTGGTTATCAACATCGATCATGAGCCGCTGGTTCTGTCCATATCATGCGTCATATATGGCTTGGAGTGGAACGCTACACCGTACGCAGCCATGATGACGTGGCTCTGAGTATTGCGCACCTGCTATTCCTTTCGCGAATTCATACGGGTTGCCTACAGTTGATCAGAGGTGACCACATGTATCCATCGTGCATTGAAGATGAATTTTCATGCGGGTTGTCAGTAGCATAGATACGGGCGGGTTTGGCACCGAGACTAGCATAAATAGTATTTGCATCAAGAATCTTCTAGTCTGTAAGCTGTACATGTGGAAGCACAAGAGGACTTCGTTAGAGATATATATATTGTTTTTTAACATCGTAATTGTCCAACTGGATTTTTATAGAGATCTATATATATATCTAGGAAGACGATGCAGGAGACTAAGTGTCATGAGGTGATGTGTAAGGAAGATGGAGTAAAGACTTAGAAAGGGGGTGGGAGATGGTTGCTTAAATAGGCGTCCGGAAGAGTGAGGGAATCTTTGGATGGCAGAGCCAGAGTACGCTAGAGACTGGCGGAAGCATCCGGAAGATTTTTAGGATAGTGGAGAAGGTGCCGAGCTCTAGCTATGCTCAGCTACCAGTGGTCTGGGCAATTTCTATGTATATATGGAAGGTTGTAGGCCGGGAGGAACAGCTTTGTTCTGGAGGTGCTGAGCATCTAGAAGCTGGTCTTATGGCTCAAAACATGAGACTTATAAAACCTGTCTATAAGAAACTTGAGTCTAAGTTCTCTGCTGTGTCGCCAGAGAGTTTGGCACCCTCGACCAGTCTAAGCTGTAAATTTGCAGTTCAGCCACTTCGCAAGCGAAGCTCTAGTCTACCTTGTTGCAAATTTTGCGTTGTCACCGCGGGACGAACATTGACGTAGGCGACCCAAGCTACCCACATACCCGCTCTGCGACCACCACTGCGCGCTTTACAAACTTGCGCTCCGCGATGTAGACGGGCGCCGGCCCATCATTTATACAGAAGTCGAAATGTCCACCCTCCGCCACGAGGTCCTCGCCATCTACAAAGGTCGGTCCCAACTTCTTACAAATAATACCCCCGTCCGTCACTTCATCCGGGATTACATTCGAATTCAACCTCTCGAATTAGTACTATCGTCGTATCAAAATACGAATGACATCACTAACGACTGTATATATTATATAATAGACCTCCTCTACCTCGGCCGCCGCTACCCACTAGGATACCCCTACTTCCGCACCCGCTGCCACGCAGCCTTCGCCCGCAACAGCGCGCTGACCGACGACGCCGAGATCCGGCGAGGGATCGAGCGAGCTGCCTACGTGAAGCGCGAAATCGAAGCTCTGTACGTACCAGCCTGTCGATATATCCTGCACATATATCGTGGTATATATGACTGTTATCAGGTGATCGGGGTGCTAATATGATCTTGTGTCCCATAGATACTCGTTGACGAAATACCGGGCGATGAAGCAGCGGTACGGCTGATATTATACTTGCCGTGGAACGAACGCCCACGCCCGGCGTGCATGCGGCTTTTATATTCCATAATCAGTATCACGGGTCAAGCAGCATCGATAGACTGTGAAGTGCACTGACGGCTGCTTCGACCACACATGACGCAGTCCCAACTGCCGGCTCGTCGATGACTGGAGAGTCGAAGACTATGTACAAAGACTTACCTATCAACACCAATTGTCGGGGGGATATATGCTCTGTATACGGTGGCTGAGAACTGGGATGCCCCGCGATTACACCAATATTCGATAAATCTGAACAGCACCAATGTATCTTCTTGAATCAGTATATACCTGCGTATATTGATGTGTGTATATATATACAAGCTCCCTAGCCATATGTAAAGCCAGTTGAATCCACCATTCATATTCCCGCTACTATCGCCACAGCACATCTACCATAACCAACTTATATATACTATATCCCTACCCAGAATCCACCCAAATTGCCGACGACTCCCAATGCCAAACGAACAAGGAACTAGTCTCGAAGCCAGACCGCCCAGCAGGCCAAATGAACAAGAAACTATCTACCAACACCGCACCCCCAATAACCACCAATCGCAATCCCCGCTAACAATCTACCTACGTCGGCCTTGCGCTAAGAAACTCCACTCGCCCGGGCGTCCCACCAACCTCATCTGTCGATCCACCACCATACCCCCGCCTCCTAACCGTCCCAGTCCCACCACCCATCTCCAACCCCTCATCCTCCGTCTCCTCTTCTTCCCCTCTCTCATCATCTTCATCTTCATCGTCGTCGTCGTCGTCATGCCGCCCGCCCCTCTCAACTTCGCTACCGCTGAAGAAATCGCCCTCACTAGCACTAGCACTATCCTCCGTATTCGCAGCACTAGTAAAGTCCTCGCCGCCGCCGAATTCCCCACCCGCAGCACCAAAGTACCGCCCCCTCTCATCATCAGACATATACGACCGCTCCGGCATCGCATCATTAGGACTCAGAAATCCGTTGCCGGTAGTACTACCCACAGCGGCATTTTCACCAACGGGGAGTACCGTCTCCTGACTGTCGTTCCGGGATACCGCTGTCCTGAGACTAGTCGCGCTGCGGCGGTGCGCATCGCGGATATCGCGTGCGGGTGCCGTGAGAACATCGCCGATGCTACCCGGCCATAAGGTGAGGTTATTCTTGAACCAACTGAACCGTTGCGTCGGCGTGCTCGGCGAATTCGAGTCGGATATCTCCGCGGGCTGTGCAGTATCACCTGCATCCCGTATCCCCAGTCCAGTGCCGCCGCCGCCGGCAGCTGAGGCTGCGGTACCCATTATCGTCGCTAGGTCAGTGGATATCCGTCGAGAATTGCGTTTGCTGCCCGTGCCGTTAGCAGCGTCTCTCCGGCGCTTGATCAGGCTCGCGATATCGTCGGCGGAGAGGATGGCCTCGAGCTCTGCGCCCTGTCCTTTATGTCGCCGCCGCCCTTCCTCGACTAGCTGCTCGATCTTCATCCTGTTGGAGATGAATTGCAGCTTTGGGAATGTCGCGTGTTCGCCAGAGTTTATCATCCACGAGAGGCGGCTCCGCGATGGGTCTGACAGGATGTAGTAGTAATCGATCAGTTTCGTGCGCGGGAGGATATTGACGCGGCCGTAGAACCGCTGCAGGAAGAGGTTGCTCCAGTCCGTGCCCAGCGGGCGGGGAAGGAGCTCTAGGTGCCGCATGACTTTCAGCCATTTGTTCAAGTCGAGCTTGAGATATTGTTCTGCCGCGCTGCCGAGGAACCCGCCGCGCCATCCACGGCCTTTGCGGTGGGAGACTGGCCGGCCGACGGTGCCGCGCGAGGAGAAGAAGAAGAGCGTGATGTGCGGGTTGACTTGTGAGACGATAGGGAAGTTGACGTTGAAGTGCAGGTTCAGCGCCTGGATGGGTATGTCGGTGCGGATGCTGCCGTCTTTCCACTTGTGTCCGAAGGAGTAGGGGATTAGATTGTCGTCTTTGGTTTTCATCATCAGGACGACGGGGTTGAGGATGCCCGGGACGGCAGCGGAGGCTAGCAGGGCGGTCCAGATGACGCAGTCGGGCGCGGTGATGTGGTTGAGCAGGATGCTCGGGCTGTTCGGGTTGGAGGGGACGCAGGAGATGTTGAGGGTGCGGCCGGTCCGCTCGTAGGCCTCGCGGAAGGTCATGCTGCCGCGGGTGAACCAGAGTGCGCGACCAGCCCAGTCGACTGAATCGAACCGCGCGCCGGTCCTCCACCAGCGCGCCATCCAGACGGCCATGCTGTCGTGGCAGGCGGTGATCTTGTCCGCCAGCTCCGGCCGGATGATGACTTTGAGCTCATCGTCGGTCCGTGTGCCGACTAGCGCTGCGACAAGGCCGCCGCCCGAGGTACCTGTGATGATATTGGGGATGACGCCGGCATCAAGGTGCGCGCGGACGACACCGAAGTGGTAGTATGCGAAGCATGCGCCGCCGGAGAGGCAGAGCGCGCTGCGGCCGAGGTTTTTGGATAGATGTTTGAATAGCTTGCGTTTCTCGTCGAGAGTGAGCTGGTCGGTATCGACAAGTATGCGTAGACATCGTTCCACTTACAGATAGGTGTTAGCGGGAAACTTAACAGTCAGACAAAAGAGCGATACATACACTCATCGAAGTAGTCTTGGAGGAGGTTCTTCGTCCCATAGTATGTCTGGCTGTAAAGCCGGGGATTCTCGATACCAGCAAAGTCATTCTTAACGCATGCCCTCACCAGCGCTGCCAGACCCTCGATGGCGTCATCGTCGCGTCTGGCACGCGCACGCAGTTCCTGCAGTTCGGACAGCACCCGCCTAATAGTTGTGTAGTCGTAGTAGCTGAATTCGTCAACCTCCCTCCACTCGTCCGCGCCCAGGTAGGCATCTAGCTGCTGGGCGGCGACCTTCCATTCCTCGTAGTTCCGCGCATGACGAAGGGCCAGTCGCAGTCGCTGGCGCTTTCCGCGGTGTGTAATGAAGTGCTCGTAGAGCCAGATGTATATCCTTGTAAGGAAGTATAGGAAACTACACGCGTCATACGTTAGCTCAGTTAACTGGTTGAGAAGATAGAGTTTGAGGAGAGTCGCACCCGAGGAAGAGGATCCAGCCGAAGACGAGAAGGAGCAGCGGCCAGCTGAAGAGCGCGTAGGAGAACCCTGCAATAACTATCAGTACGAGGCGCAGACCGATAAGGTAGACTGTATCGATAAGATTACGATACCTTCGCGGGTTTCGTCTCTCCTCGGTCGCCGTTTCCGCCTGCCGACGCGCTGTCTTATCGGTTTCCAGTCGCTCTCGGCGCTGATAAAGACGTCCGGCGCGGTCGGAGGAGCATTTAGGACCTGCGTAAACTGCTCGATATCTGCAGATAGCCACCAATCAGCACATGCTCGATGCCCTATCGCCCTGATAATAAGACTGTCGACCCACGTTTCTTGTTGGTGTAGTCGACGACGAACTCCGGCGGATACTCGTTCGCCGCGTAGGGCTCGGAGGCGTCCGTTACAGGCTTGCCGTCGGTGCTCATGGTTGGCGATAATCAGTCAGTAGCGATGGCAGTACTGTTGAAGTCTTGTTCGATCGATGGTCTCGTCGATGGTCTCGTCCAGGCCGAGGCCCGCGATGGACATAGCAGGAGTGTTGGTATGACGTAAAGTGTCACCGGTGCAGGGCGCAGTTGACGGCCGCATCAAACTGATGACACGCGGCGGGCAGGAAGGACGACATGAGTGAGTGCGTTCTATTGACGCTTTTATACGAGGTGTTCTCCGACCAGGGCGACTGAGAGCGGAATGCAAGATCAGATGCAACTAACGCCCTTCGATTGAGATCACAGCTGGTATTATAGAATCGGGAGCTGGGAGCAGCAGCAGCAGGGATGCAATGCAATGCGGGCCGATGGAGCTGGGGTGGCGGGTGGAGCCATCTGCGGGCGACGATGGCGGGCAATTCTGTTGGACTACTTCGTATCATTGTCACCATCACATGCCAGGCACCGTTTCTGGCTGCAGCTTCCCCGGCTGAGCTGGTTGGGAGTTATTGGGTCTCTGGAACCGTCTACGGGCTGCTGGAGCACGTTCACTCTACCGACCGTGCTGTCTACGGTTCGCGGGTGCCTGTGTCACGTCCGACGGCTGGTGAGGCAGTCGGAGATAGTGTTGTGTGTCGGAGTTAAGCCAACTGCGCAGAGCCGCAAAGCTACAACACCAAAATTTTGCCGACGACGATGCCGTGACGACGTGAATTCGCGAAAACACCCGCCAAATTCCACGACATATCGCACCTTCGCAGCTCCGCCAATTGAGAAATCCTCATCAAATCTGATGATACACTCGTCGCCCGCCCGCCGGTAGCGGTCACCAGCAATCGCCTCAGCATCCAATTACCCCTCCACAACCTCACACAAAAAACTAACTCCTCGACATGCCGCCGTCAACATCGACAATGGGCATCGGCCTACGCCTGCTCAGACGACCTCAATCAGCATCGCCTCTCTCCTTCCCCTCCCTCCAATGCTGCCCACACTCAGCAATCCGTCCGCAAACACTCCTACGCTTCACCCGCCGCTCATACGCCTCCAAACCCGCCAGACGCAGCCCCGCCCCATCCTCACCCTCCAGCGGCCGCTACTTCTCCCTCGAAGAGAACCTCGCCCGCGCCGGCCAAGAAACCGTGCTCTACCAATCCGGCTCCCGACTGCTCATCTACGCCTACTACACCATCTCCGTCGCCTCAGTAAGCTGGGCCGGCATGGAGTTCTACGAAAACGTAATCTGCCAGCCCGACGCCCCGCCGTGGACGCGCGCAATCAGCGGTCTCGGCGCCGGTATGGGGCTGCTGATATGCGCGTATACATTCTGGGTGCCCTCGCGCATCGTGCACCGCATCGTCGCGGTACCGCGCAGCAGCCGCGCTATCAATCTACAGATCCAGGTCCGCTCGTTGCTGCCGTTCAAGCGCCGCATCGTGAACTCGACACCGCAGTCGACGTGGCTGGTGACACCGTTCGTGCAGCCTACGAGAACGGTGGATCAGTGGAAGTTTTCGGGGTACTTTGGTCCGTTGAAGTATATTGCTTGGTTGGTGGTGTCGAATATCCGCAAGCTGGTTAGGGCGCTGAGGATGGATGATTTCGCAAAGTTGAAGATGGGTGGCAGCGGCCTGATATATAGGATTGATCGGGAGGGGTGGGCGTGGGAGCGGGAAAGGAAGGGTCTGGACATGCTGTTGAAGAAGGAGATAAAGTACTACCCTACGGAAGGAGGTAGGATGTAAACATGTATATACAACTGAACCCCCCCGCTGTAAATAGTCGCATCGGGTGCCTAACCTCTGTACATATGGCGCCGCGTATATAGTACTATAGTACGAGCCACGAAAAACTTTCATCAGGGTTGACCCTTAATTTTGATAGAGGTGGAAAATCTACATTGTACTATCAATTCTCATATATACGCCCTCTCGAGGGAATTTTGGTTGCTGCGGAAAGGGTTGCCAAAAAGGAAAGTAATAAATGTACACGAAGACGTGCGGTTTATACAACGTCCATCTATTTCTCCATCGCGCCTACGCGGCACATTTAAGCCTTCAGAGCAGCTTGTAATGTCTCCAGAACCTACGCACACACTCGGTCAGCAATTCCTGCGGTTGCAGACGGGTAGCTCACGCCGTTCCATTCACATACCTCGATTTCAACTTTCGCTTCCGCAATGTCCTGCTCGCTGCCGCTGCCGCTAGCAATCTTGTTTGCCTCGGCCAATTGAGCTCTCACAGCCTGTACAATCGAACAATTAGATCCTGGTGCTCGTAACTTATCGAAAGTTTAGAAGTGGAGCGCCTACCTCCACGCTGAACTCGTCGAGCGTATAAGCCTCAACAGCATTGATGCTCAACCGGCTGTTCGGCTGCACGACAGCAAACCCTCCAGAGACTGGAACAAAATTCGCATTATCAGAACCGATTCTTGTGATGACGTTCGTAATCCCGATGCTAAGCTGGAGCATACGCACCGAAGAACTGCTTGCTGCTGCCGCCCTCCTCGATGATGTCTACCACACCAGCTTTAAGCTGCTCGATCGAGGGCACGTGGTTCGCGAGGACACCCATCACGCCGGACTCCGCGGGAATGTTGACCTGGACGCTATCGGTCACGCACATGTCAGCCCGTTATCTGCCTCACCTCCCAGTAATTGACCTCCCCCGATAGAACGTACACGTCCGTAGCCTTGTAGATAGCCTATTATTCAAATCCTATCAGCTCGAGTTCTCGAGAATAGCTTTAGGACAGACAATTGGCGGTACGAACCTGGTGCGGGAGCGTGAGACTGAGCTTGATCTTGTCGCTGGCGGCCTCGGCATATCCTCTCCGCACGGGCGTCCGGATTGTAGAGGCGAGCGGCTTCGCCCTAAGAGCGGCGGTTCGCAGCAGGCGGAAAGACTGCATCGTGGCAATTCGAGAGGAGGGAGATGGGCGGGGGTTTCGGAGTGCGTTCGTTCGACTGCTCGGTAGTGGCGGGATGCTCTGCGGGTTGACGTTTTGGCGAGATTCCGAAATTTTGGCGGCGGAGGGACCTCACGCCAAGACATGTAATTAACGACAGCTTCCAACGTCAACTCACCGTCCTCCAACCATTCATCTACACCTGTCCATCTACATTCAGACCAACCAATCAACCGGCTTTGTTCGTTCAGCGACGCGTCTTCCGAGTCACAATGTCGGCTGATATCATCACCATCGATTCGTCGCCAACGGGTCCCACGGAGCCCTCGACGTCCCAGCTACAGTCCTCGCAGACATCCGGCCAATTCTCGCCATCCGACAGGATAAAGCAGCTCAACAAGATTGATAAGGCAAGCTACACCCACTCCCCTCCCTACCCAACCGCATACTTACATTCTACTTCACACAGGAAATAACATCCCTCCTGAACACTGCCTCGGCGGCCATCACCACGCTCTCCGCCCCCAAGCCGTCCAAATCTGCCTTCAAGACGCAATCAGCACAGTACCACTCGTCCGTGCAGTCCATCATCACGTCGCTCAAGCGACAGGTGTACGCTCTCGAGCAGGCGGATATACCGCTACCCGCTATCCTGACATCCAGCGGTGCTAGCAATCCCGCGCCGGGCGGTCTGGATATCGGTGCGCTGGGCGGGCGGTCCGATGCTGTCGGCAGGAAGATGGATCAGGAGTTGTGGAAGAAGGCGAGGGAGATGGTTGAGGGAGAGTCGGTTGAGGGGGGTGAGAAGATTGATTTGAGGTTGGATGTCGAGATTACGAATGCCATGTAGACGTATGATGCTCGATGGCTGGCCCGGAACATCTCGAACATCTGGTTGGTGGAGCATTTGACTGGTGTACGGTCAGGAACTGATAGGTTTGCCTGAGGCATACTCACTCTATCTTCTCTCTAGCTCTGAGCAGGCAGCTGTTACTCTTCTAGATATCTGGATACAAGGCCAATTGTCAATGGGGCTTCCAGGAAGCGCTCCAGCTGTAGCCTGGGAGACAGCAGGCGAATGTGGTTCGGCACAATGCCACACCAGCGATCGGGATGATCTTGCATCTACACAACCACATCACACCGTCGATGCCTTCACTTTATCTCTCACAATTCAATATCATTCATATTTACATGCTCGATATCCTCCCATATTTACTCCTTGGGTCCAGCTGATATCAGTCGATGGAGGGGCCCCTTAAAAGGCTGGCCCCTCCGCGCGGGGTCTGGGGATGCCTCCTCTCCTCCACAACCGTCTTCCTCCCGCCAACCGTCTCCTGCGCCTCTTCTCTGCTCAGCTCTCAGTTATCACTGCGAACTATCTGCTCTCCCCCCTGAGCTCTCTCCTCTCCGCTCATCTCCTCTCCGTGTCGCCTCCCGCAGTGACACGCCTGCTGGCACCTCCCCACCTCACCCGCTTACCGTCGCCCCCGCCAACCTCGCATCTCCGTCAAGATGCAGCGACAATCCGCCGCGCCGAGTTCTCGACAGGGACAGGAGGGGCACCCAGGTAAGCCGGGACGTTTCGACGCCCCGCATACCCCCCCAAATTCTCTGTCCTCGGGCCAGCACGCGGCCACCGACAACGCTCCCGCCCAGGTCAGCCTGCCCAAGGGAGCGCAAAAGGTCTCGAGCCTCATCGAGATCTGGAGCCACCGGGGAGAGGCGTCGGTACCCTCCCCAACGGTGGCTCCAAGGAGGAACGGGCCCAAGTTCGTGCCCAAAACCGTGGTTCGGCAAAAGCTTGTCGAGCTGAACAAGGCCTCGGCTCGTCCGAGCAACCTTGTTCGAGATCGGATAGCAGCCTTTACGAAGCTATCCGAGGCCGACAAGACCAGCGCGAGAGACGCTTGTCTCTTCGCGCTGCAAAGAGCCACGGCGAGGGCCGACGACAAGCGCCCCAGCCCGTCCTCCACCTCCAGCAGCAACAGCGGATCGGTCCGCCAAAATTGCGTCGCCCAGGAAAGCGGCGACAACAGTCCCGTCGATCTTGAGAGACCGGCTCTCAAGATTGACGCCCCAGCCGCCGACCTCGACGCAACCGACCCCGCACCCGCCCACCTCGTCGCAGACCCGGTCGCCGTAGCGGAGCGCAATGTCCGCCTACCGACCGAGTTCCCGGACCTGGCTCCCGAGATCATCTCGCCGGTCCCGACCCGCCACGCGACGACCCCGGCAATCACGCTGCTCAAATCCCGCCGCAACAGCGGGTCCACTGCGGGCTCCGGATCCCCCAGTGGCGAGTCGTGCAGCGCCCTCGCAGTCCCGAACAGCGCGACGGTTCCCGAGTCGCAAAGGCTGTTCCGCGAGCTCACGCAGATGACGATGACGGCCTCCGCCGTCCGTCATTACCACGACTGGCACTCGACCCTGCCGACAGTCGAGCGCCACCCGCGAGTCCGAGCCCCGACCTTCTTCCAGCGCACGTCTGGATTAAGCGTCGGGGTCGGCTCGATTCCGCCCCTCGACGACGACGCCCTGTCCACGGGAACGGCGACGGTGTTCGGCACCCGCCGGTTCCGACAAGCCCCACAGGAGCGAGCGACTGAGGTGCGGAGCGCCTGCAGGGTGCCCCGGCGCCTTGCAAGCGACACCCACTGGCGCAAAGACGGGGGTCGGGTCCCCACCAGCGCCGTGGCCAGCCCAGCGACGATCCGGCGCGGCGACTCGTTCGCCAGCGATCCCAACCGATCGCAGCGCCTCCCGCCATTTCGCAAGACAAGTTCCGCCCTGCCGATTGCGAAATACTACGTCAATGACTACGCGGGAGCTCCTATACCTGAGCGGACCGTCTCACCGTCGCCAACGATCTCGACTATCGGCACTGACCGCGCGTTTCCGGGCCCCAGCAGTGGCTACGATGGCGCCGGCGGTGACCGCCAGTTTAACAGCGGCTTGCGAGAGGGACGGTTTCAGACCTACCTCGCGCGGCTGAGGAAGTCGACGATCCTACGCGGGCCAGCACCCTCGCGAAGCCGGCTTGTCAGAGTACCCGGCTACGCGGAGGGTCTGGCCGGCGTCCAGACGAGGGCACCACTGAGGGCGCCGAGGCAGATGGCGAGGCTGCCGCGCCCGAAGACCAGATCACCACCGAACATGCTGCGGAAGTCAAGGCCCGCATCGAGTTCGACGCAGAAGGAGAAGGAGGAGGAGGAGGAGGAGAAGAAGCCCCGCGCTGCATCAGATCCTACGTTTCCGCGCATTCCGAAGCTGAGAGGGCGGCTGCTGGACGAGGAGACGACGCTTTGGATGGACGCGGAGTGGCCGCTGAGCAACCGAGCGAGCAGCTATTGAGCAGAGTGGCTGTGACAGAGCGCTGCGCTTCATCTTCGAACGCTTATTACTCCCACGACGGCGTTTGGGGTTCGCAGGTCAAAAGTACGGCAATATGGTTTCACGAGACAAGCTTTTAGGTTTTTTTGGCGCGGCCTCGGTCCTACGAATCACGACTGACGGGCAGTATCTTTCTGGGCGGTTTTTTCTCTCTCGATATCCTGGTGCCGTGGTTTTTGGCTGGGAATGCTTTGCGACGGCGTTGTTTTCCGCTGGCGCTTTTCGACGCTTTTTCATGATGGCGTTTTTTTGTTCAACCGCATTTCAGCGATACATTGGCGGCTCTCTTCGACGCTCATATATCACTACGGCGGCGTTTTACGATTGGTTTTCGATGCGAGGTTGCTGAGCTGGGGTGGCGATTGGCGCGATTCTATCTACTTTGGACGCTTCTTCTTCACGGCATGACTGCGTTCTTCGACGGTTTTTTTGTTTAACGACACCGATATCGATACCGATAGTGGGGCTACGGCGGGCTTCATCATTCTCGATTCTCTTCTCTCTACTGCTGCGGCGTTTTCGGCCGGCTTTCGATTTCTAGTCATTGAATGGGACGGTGGCTGGCGACTTTAGATATTTTGAACGCTTTTCCTACGACTAACGGCGTTCTTCGATCGGTGGGCTCGGATCAACGATTTCTGAGACCGATAACGTGCTTTGTCGTTCTCGAAACTCATCTTTCTACATGGTGGCGTCTTACGGTGGCTTCCAAGTGCAGCTGCTGAAGGAGACTGCGGCTGGCGTGATTTGATATATCTTGAACGCCGTTTTATCTTGACGGTACTCCCACCACGATGGAAATGTAATATATATCTAGACGCTTCTGGATAGATGCGTTTATACAATAGATTGGTCTGGTCACGTTTATGCCCTCGTAGCTGCACTGTTCTACCTGATATACAGTATGTCAAGCGACAATTTTGTATCTCCATATGCCTGTGTTGTGTGTGGTAGGGATTTATACCGGAAAGGGCAGCAACCGAGGCGATAAATATGACATCAGGCAATAGACCGCTCTTTTATAATCATATGCAGATATCGAGGTACCTATTCACTTGGGGCTCAATGGAACGGAGGCTGCAGTTGAAACGAAACATGCATGCACAGTTGGTAGCAGAAATTTACAAGTCCATTCTGTTTGGTATGGAGTCCTGCAGCACCGCCGTATTAACTATTAAAATTTCGAGCTCTGCCCAGCGTGTCTTAGGCGTGTAGCAGGCTGTTTGACAGCTCCTGAGCTTATTTACAGCCACGACAAACATTTTGAATGTAGACCACACCGACTTGGCAGTGCTACGAGGACTCTCTACATCTATACGCGATGGAGTATTACTCAGTGATAGAAGTATGAGGAATAGGAGAAGTCTTTCTAAGCAGTGCTGGCTAATTCCGGGTGGTCTGGCGGTGGCGAGAAGGATACGTGATACCTGCCAGTACCAGCAGGCGTATTGATAGCGTGGTGTGGTTCCCAGCATTTAGCTCCAGCGTGTCAGTTCCGAATTTTATACCGCCCGCAGATTATATAAGGCGGCTTTTCGTCACTGCACTACTAAATATAAAACACTTCGTCTATCGCCCGCCAGCACCATCGCCAGTTCCCGTACGTTCCCCTGCTGCACACGTCCAATCACGCCCTCACTCGCACTCCACCCGTCCGCGTATACCAACCGTATCGTTATCACCATCTCGACGTCCGACCCTTCTCGTGACCGTTACCGTCCATCGCTGCAATGTTCATCGTCAACTGGTGTATGTAGCCACCCGTCCATCCACCTGTCGACTAGTATCTGCTGTGCCGTGCCGTGCTGTTCCTGCATGACCTCATCGTGGGTGACGTGCGGCATGCATGCATGAATAATCGAGATGATGATGCCTTGATACGACTGATCGCGTGCTGACTTGCCTGATCGCGCTTTCCATTGTAGTCTGGGACGTCCTCGCCTCCCTCGGCTTGCTCAACAAGCATGCCAAGCTGCTTTTCCTCGGGCTTGATAATGCCGGCAAGACGACGCTGCTGCATATGCTCAAGGTACGTTTTATGACCTTTCGTCACTGCATACTGCGTTTCTCGCACGGCGGTAGCTAGTCTTGACATCAAGTGGGGGTTGTGATGCTAATCGTCGTCCATCGTAGAATGACCGAGTAGCAGTTCTGACGCCCACGTTACATCCCACCTCCGAGGAACTTGCCATCGGCAACTGCAGATTCACCACCTTTGATCTCGGTGGCCACCAGCAGGGTATGCACCACCTCATAATCTGTGTTCTTCGTGTAGCTAATATGTGTGTGTGCAGCCCGCCGTCTCTGGAAAGACTACTTCCCCGAAGTCTCCGGTATCGTCTTCCTCGTCGACGCCAAGGACCTCGAGCGCATGCCCGAAGCCAAAGCCGAGCTCGACGCCCTCCTCTCCATGGAGGAGCTGTCCAAGGTGCCCTTCCTCATCCTCGGCAACAAGATTGACCACCACCAAGCCGTCAGCGAGGATGAGCTGCGGCACCAGCTCGGCTTGTACCAGACGACGGGCAAGGGCAAGGTGCCCATCGAGGGCATCCGGCCCATCGAGGTCTTCATGTGCAGTGTCGTCATGCGGCAAGGTCAGTACTTATATCGTTATTCTCGTGGATATCGTGACTGTGTGTGGGTTTGCTAACAGTCATGGAAACAGGCTACAAGGAGGGCTTCCAGTGGATCTCTCAGTACGTCTAAGCAGACACATAGTGTCAGAAAGACGGTGACCATGTTGGAGAAAGTAGCCCGGCGGAACCGGAAGGAAGCGCCGGCCTTTTGGCAGCCGCAGCTTGTCCGCGTGCATCGATCTCATCGTACAATTTAATACGCCGCCGCGGGACTCTCCGTTCTCCAGTTCACGTAGCAGTAGTAGTGACAGCAGCATCAGTCGTTGCGCGTTCTTTCCTCGATCTCTGCTTCCTGCACTCTTTATATCCCGTAATTGCAGCGTTTTTGGAATATTATATATGCTTCCTCTGTTTAATGTCATGCTTGACTATAATGATATCTATAGTGTCCGTGAATCTATAGCATACTAGTCTCAAGTAACCCGATGAATAGAACGTGCATACCAATATGTGTGACAGAATCTAGCTGCTAGTATACAGAGGTATACACGAAATGAATGGCGAAGGACAAAATTATAAACCCAGGCGAACCGCTCCAAAATTTACAGAAAGCTCTCACCAAAGGACCGAACCCGAGCCAAATATACACAACCAAAAACCGAATTCGAACTGCTCTCCTTGCGGAAAACCCAAGAGCAAAAGACAACCGCTCAGTCAAGTCGCATATATAAACGTGCTATACGGTATGACGTAACGCGAAAATACACCATGGTATGGTAAGTAATTATTCTCTACTTCTTCGCAAACCGCTGAAGGATATACCGGTACATCAGCAAGAACACCAGCTCGACCCGCTCCTTCGTCATCATCAGCAGACCTTGCACCAACAGTCCCTTCATCAATTGCGGGCCGATGCCCTTGTATAGGCTTAGCAGGCCCTCGTGGTGCACAATGTACCGCATCACCTCGACGAAGGACTTGAATTTCTTCTGGCCGGGCGGCGGGGTTGATTGTAGGCCGACTTTGGCGACAATTAACGGTTGCGTAGCGAAGGTTGCCAGTGCCTTTGAGAGGGCGCCGAGGACTATGCATCATGCCACAACTATTAGCTTGTTGTTCCACTCGTCCGTCCGTCCGTTCATCCGTATATTAGGGGTAGGGTACGCACAGAACGCCTCCCAGGGCTTCAGGTTCTTCTTGCCGGGGAACAAGCCCTCCCGGCAGCGCTGGTACGCGCCATATGTGATCGCGGGGTTGACGACAAGCACCAAGCTAGCCTTCAACCCACTCCACAGACCCGTCCAGCCGTCCGCTGCGACCACCTCCTTCGCTGTCGCCAGCAGGTCTTTCCGATCCGCCTTCTCGGACGTCTGTTGCCGCGTCGTCACGACGGCGACGGGGATCGTGAAGAGCTGCGCGAGAGCACCTGCCACTGCGCCTAATGACAACTCGGCGACGGTCGAGAGGCTGTTGGCGGCGGCGGCGGCCTGCAGGGAGAGGTAGTACGTTCGGACAAAGGTGTACCAGTAGAAGTAGGCGAAGTTTGTGGAGGCGACACCGATCAGCGAGCCCGGCATGCCGGCGTAGAGGCCTGAGATGCCTTCTTTGTGGCGGATCTTCTGGATGGCGTCTATCGTCGAGGTGTAGTGTTCCGGCTCGGGCCTGTCATTCAATATACAAGCTCAGTATCTTCCATATTTCAAACATTATATGTATCATGCGTATGCGCATATATGCAATGGATGAGACGTACGCTGCGGGTGCCTGCTTTTCGGGATCCTCAGGTTCGAGCACGCCTCCCGTCGCAACATTGCGCTTCTTGACCTGCACTTGCAGACGCGTCTTGACGCTGCATTCACCCGACGTTCATTAGCATGTTCCGCCTTCAATTCACCAACGAGACCAGGGATATGCATGAAGCATGTATTTGTATACTGACATGTCGAGCGGGTATACAGTTGCATTCGCCAGCACCGCGCCAGTCGCGCCGGCGACAGCATACCCCCAGGCCGGCAGCGCGGCCTCCTTGGAAAGCGACATGGCCGATAGAGACGCTGCGATGCGATGCGATGCGATGCGATGCCGCTGGAGAGATGGAGAGATGATGTAAGGGTAGATGCAATGTCTGGTTGATTTCGCTTAGTCGCGCCTGCCTGTCGGAGCTGTAGCCGGACCTCGACCTCAAGGTATTTACCAAGTAATTACAATTACCGCCAGTAAAATTACCAGAGAGACAGCCAGAGAATCGAGAGGAGCGAGAATCGGAGACGCAGGATGGTACAGGCCGGACGGGAGGCTGATGCGATATAATATACGCGACGGAAAGCACGGCGTCGAGGCAGCGGTCCCGCCGAGCCCGCAGCCGGGTGGAAGGCAGTCTTCGGCGCCAGCAGCCGAGGCTGTCCGACGAACGTGAAAGCTACCCCAGCAGCCAGCCGCGGATAAACCTTATTCATACGTGCATGCATACAGAGCACTACTAACGACATCACAGCCTCCCGCCGGCGATAAGATTAGCTATCAGCACGGCTGCTTACATCAGTCGATCGGTTCAACCATGGACATCCTTCAACGGGCGGCGGTACGTTTGCAGCTGCTCCACTGCTGACTCTATCCCCCGCGATCGCGCTTGCTCCGGCCGTCGGCTAACTCCAGCTCGCAAGGAAGCAGAATCGCTCGTCTCACAAGCGGCATCCCGAAATGACTTCGCCACGGCCCTGGACGCCTGCATCCTCGCTGCGGACCTCTACTTGCAAGCGTGGAAGGGATGCGCCGACCCTGTCGAGAAACAGCGGCGACGCGAGAAGTTCATGAAGCTGCTGCAGCGTGGTGAGGAGCTGAAGAAGATGAAGGCAGATAGCACTGTTGCTGCTCAGAGTACGAATGTTGCAGGCATCACGACTGCTGTCGCAAGGGTCAGCTTGACAGGTACATTATATCATTATCCGAAGGAGATATATAGTATTTTCTGGTAATTGCTGCTAAGACTTGAGTAATTGGTTAGCACCACTGCGACATACACCGCATAAACCGACGAGACCAGCACCGGCATCCCTCCGGCCGTGCACAAAGGCGGAGAAGATCATTCTCCTCTCCTCATCCAAGCTTGTCCCGCACAGCTTCTGGCCATGGGACGAGGCGCCGCCCCCGAAGGACTCGGACTTTGCCGCCTCGACCCCAAATGAGACCTTCTCGTATGTTATCGACAGACCTATCATAGCAGTATACAGCATGCAAGATCTGCTGCTAATATATATATTCTGGCAGAGACCCTTCAGGGCCATTGGCGCTCTCGACCCAGCAGCAGAACCATTTCGACAGATGGTACCGTCCGCGCGAGGTATGGAAGGGCGCTGAGAACATGATTCTCGAGCGGGAAGGCGAGGACCTCGCCGCCGATCTCTCACAAGATATCATCTCGGATTGCAGCGTTGTTGCCTCCCTGTGTGCTGCGTTCACAAGAGAGCAGAAAGGCCACGGTCCTGTAAGCTTCCACCGTCTGCCTGTACATTCGGTTGAAGAAGAGACTGATGATGTGCAGCTTATATCGTGTGTTATCTGGCCTCAATCGAACGGTGTACCGACAATTAGTCCCACGGGCAAATATATCGTGAAGCTATGGTTCAACGGGTGCTACCGCAGGGTATGGTCCCAATTCCACTCATCTTTAGCCTCTTTCGCTCTAATATGTCTATCCTCAGATCTTAATTGATGATTTCCTGCCCGCTTCACTCGGCGACTCGAAGCATGCGCTGCACGTAATATCGAACGGCGATCCGAGCTTCATTCTCCCCAGTCTACTCGAAAAGGCGTACCTGAAGGCAATGGGCGGCTACGACTTCCCAGGCTCAAACTCGGGAACGGACCTCTATTGCTTCACAGGCTGGATCCCCGAACATATCTTTCTGAAGGGGAATCCCTCGGATATACATCTAGATATTGCAGAACCCCTAGCGCTATGGGACCGAATCTACAAGACATGGCAAGACGGCGATGTTCTAATGACGCTTGGCACCGGCGCCTTGGAAGCTTGGGAAGGTCATGGCCTTGTTGGAGAGCACGATTACGCCATCATAGGTCTCCAGGAAGTAGTCTCGGAGAGCGGCCGAGTAGGACGATGGCTTCTTGTCAAGAATCCTTGGAAGGAAGGCGGAGTATGGTCCGGCCCGCCTTTCATGGATGACGACGACGATGATGATGACGACCAGGACTCTGACGAAGAAGATGATTTCGACAATCCAAAGTCCAGCTCGGACGATGACAGCGACGCTGACTCTGAAGATGCATATCCAGAAGAGCTCGCACAGCCGACCTCCCGCTCCGCCTTCTGGATTGACCTTAACAGCGTTTTCCGCTACTTCGACTCCATCTATCTCAACTGGAACCCCGCACTCTGGAACAACCGCTACGACTGGCACTTCAGCTGGCCTCAGCTCTCCGCCCTCACCAAACTCACAGCCACAGAACACCTTTGGAACGTCCCCGGCTGCTTCTGGGGAAACCCACAGTACAAACTTGTCAACTCGTCCAACGAATCCTCAAAAGCATGGATACTGCTATCCCGCCACCTCCTCCGTCGCAAGGACTTTGAGCCTAAGAACCTCTGGAACAAAAGCGGCCACATATCACTCTACCTCTTCGCAGCAGATGGCAAGCGCGTCCACCAGTCCTCCGGATATCTCAAGCGCGGACCCTACGTCGACAGCCCACAAACTCTCCTCCGCATAGACGTCCCGGCCAAGACGGCATACACCGTCGTCGTGTCCAGCCAGGACCTCCTACCATCCGAATCCTCCCACCCCTGTAGCATCTCCGCCTTCACCTCCATTCCCATGACCTTCGAGCCCGTCGACGAACCGCACGTAGCCGTCGCCACCATCCAGAGCGCATGGACGCCGTCGGCCACCGGTGGAAACACCGAAAGCCGCGAGTACGGCCGCAACCCCATGTTCCGCGTCTCGCTCCAGTATACCGCCGACGTCCTCATCGGACTGTCTATTCACGCGCGCCCTACCGCCGACGGCAAGGCTGTCGGCCACGCAATTGCCGCGGAGAACACCGCCTCACCACTCATCCACGTTGCTCTACTGCACTCTGACGGCGGACGACGGGTGCACGCGCCGGCTAGGAACCGCTTCCTCGCACACAGCGGGGACTACAAGCGTTTTTTCACCCTCTGCTCCGCTCGCACCGTGCCAGCGGGGACATACACGATCGTTGCGAGTACGTACACGTCGGACCATTATGCGCCGTTCACGGTTACCGTCGCTTCCTCGGTGATGGTATCACCGCTGACAGTTATCCCGAATGAGGATGCGGGGCTGCACGCCGCGCATTCGACATGCGTGCTATCAGCGCGGCGGTGCTCGATACGGCTGGTGATGTCGCGGCTGTCTCGGGGCAAGGTGCGCGTGGCGCGCAAGGCGGCAGGGGAGTACCTCCGCATCGGCGTGTGGGAGAATGGGAGGAAACGATGGGCGGCAGGTGGGTGGAGTGAGGATGCGGTGGGTGGGGAGGAAGGCTTCGTGGAGGGCGTGGCGAGGCTTGAGGATGTGGATTTGCGGCCGGACAGGGAGGTTGGCGAGACGTGGCTTGTGGTTGATAGTATGGTTAGTACTGATGAGGGTGGGAGTGGTGGCAGTGGGTATGGTAGCGGGTTTGAGGTTACAGTGTTGAGTGATAATGTGGTCAAGTTTGGGAGCGGGTGGGTAGAGACAAACTATTAATTAGTTCCATTACCAGAGTGTTCATTGTACTTGATTCAATTAACCTCGGCTTCATAGCCTATCAATCTCAATTGCAAAGTCGTATCTACTACCTCATGAATAGGTCGTACAACTGCGGACTGGCCCCGAGACTAGTACAACTGTGTATTCATACCTCGGCCTCCCGTCGTCTCGAAGCCAGGCCGCCCAATGCGCCCGCAAAAATTTGCAACACAACTTTCTTTGCAACGCAAATGCAAAGGGTCTAGTTGACCAGTATATAAGACAATAATGAGTGGGGTTACACCAAAGAAAGAGGATCTTATCCCATATTATAGAGGAATTTTTGTGCTTTAGCGCTAGTCTCGGGGGCGCCGACTGTCCCGAAGACTACTTTAGCGCAAGACCAAGCCTTCAAACAGACAGCTAGTCCTGTCAGGACTGTAAGACCAACCCATTCTAGATACTATCAATTCTTTATCCCCTGGAACTGCAGATGAAATTCAGCAATTGTGAGCCAGACTGCATATCCTCAGCCTCCAGCACAACTACCAACGTCGATATCCCTGCTAACTATATTTCCACGGCATCAATGAGCAATCGTCGACGCGGTTAAAAGTATATCAGTGCCAGTGATTGCTTTCCTTTCTCAAAACTCTTGACCAATGGGAAAAATACCGCAATCAACTGTGAATTTTCAGCTACATGCACCTGACCTCTATTCATTGGGGGAACCAAAGAGGACTGTGGGGTAACCATATGCTTGGCATATACGAAAGAAGGCTGTGAGAAAGATGCTCCGGATCCTCTCGCTCTGTTCGCCTTGAGAGGCCGCCCATATCATATGACTGTCATCTCCTCGGCGAGACTCTATCGCTATGATCATATGAACCTTCGTTCCATCACCTTTCTAAGAAACATTCGAACATACCAAAGACCTCCATACAGAAGACCTTTCAACGATCACACCGCAAGTCCTGATTCAAGCGCTAGCACCGTAAGTCTTCTATATAGATCTAGTCAGGTACGATCATCTAACACTGTGACATAGATTTGAATCTCTCCAGATATGGATCCTTTCAGCATTATCGCCTCTACTTTTACTGTCATCGACGCCACGGTAAACGCGTACAAAGTCATACAAAAAATTTCTGGTCTTCCCAAAGCCTTCGAAGTGGTGAACGAGCGGGTTCCTTTTGTCAAACAAACGTTGGAGAAGGCCGCGACACGACTCCTGGAGGACCCAAAGCCTTCCAGTGAAGAGAAGGCTGCAATCACCGCAATCGTCAAGCCTTGTCAGGAGAAGATTGACAAGCTCAACGAAATATTCGAAAAGCTTGAAAAAAAGTGCTCCAAACGAAGCAAAGCCCTGCCTCACCAATCGGACGACAAATCCTCCGAGCCAGCGAAGAGCGAAACCATACTATGGAGCAAATTTCATGGCGCATACTACGAGGCATTGGCCGGCATCAAGGCTAACCGGGTCGAAAGCCTTATGGGGGAGATCTTAAAGGGGATTCAGCTGTTGGCGCTCAACCAAATCTTCAAGTTGACAATGGAGGAACGCTTGACGAAGATTAGGGACGGCATTGATGAAATAGCCAATGTAGAGCCATCTTTGCCGGACTCTTACTTCGACTCCGTTGGGACGATTCATGCGGAGCAAACTGTTAAAAGTGGCGCGCACGGCCAGCAAAACAATGTTCAGGGTGGCAAAAACACTTTCAATTCGGGTACGTATGTTGCAACGGGCAAAGGGCATACTTTTAACTATGGCAAGCCCAGGCAAGCGCCCAAGTCGCGAAGCAATGAGTCCGAGGAGTCAGAATAGGGCGAAATGTTTATCTTGCAAACCAGACTGCCAAATGCTACAATCTTAGATCAAATGAAGATCGTGTCACTGATAGTGAGCCGTATATTAGTAAACAAAACATTTATCCAATCACCGCGTTAGTCCATCTCTACCCCGCTGTATTATAGTTTAAATCATCGTGTTAGATAGGTCACTAAATCCAAATACTACTTCTTCCGAACCCTAGAGCCCGAACTTCAGTTGCCAATTGCAGTAGACGCTATTTTTGGAAGCGCTGCCGACCAATACGAGCCGCAATGCTTGCCAGGTACTAGGACAGATGTTCTGGCCAAAATTCTGAACTGGGCTGAGAGCCCACAGGGCGAATGTCTATACTGGTTAAACGGAATGGCAGGATCAGGTACAGTAGCAAAGATTCTCCAAAACTAGGACGATCAAATCCAGTTACAACGTTGACTAACGACTATTTGAGCAGGGAAATCAACGATCTGTCGAACAATCTGTGAACACCTTGAAGAGAAGAAGCTATTATGTGCCAGCTTTTTCTTCAGGAGGGGCGGAAAGGACCGCAGTAATGCTACTAGGCTTTTTACCACGTTAGCCTATCAGCTAGCAGTTCGATTCCCAGACGTCAGATCAAACGTCCAAGAAGCTATTCGACTAGATCACACAATCCCACATATGGCTCTGGACGAGCAATTGAAAAGGCTAATTCTACAGCCCCTTTCGAAATCAAACTTTAGTTTACCAAGGCTATTGATAGCCATCGACGCGCTCGATGAATGCGAAGAAGGGTCGGATATCGAGACCATAATACAGCTACTAGTTCAACAGATGAAACCTACAGGTTTACGAGTTTTTCTAACAAGCAGGCCAGAACTGCCCATACGCCTGGGTTTCAATGAGGTCTCTGGAAAATATCGAGACTTCGTCCTGCACGAAGTCCCATCTATAAAGAGTGACATTTCTCTCTACTTGAAGCATGAACTTGAAAAGGCCTGGAAAAGACGTGGCCTTCCACCGGGTTGGCCAAGTGATGAGACTGTTGGGGCTTTAGCTAAACTGGCCACCCCTTCATTCATCTTTGCCGCAACCCTTTGTCGTTTGATCGGAGATCCAGACGGCGATGGAGATCCCACCGAGCGAGCCGACGCCATGATAAGGGTGCATTACACAGGAGACCAAATACAGATTGCAGAACAACCCGACAAGATCACGGGAAAACATGCTGCGAATCAGCTAAGCTTACGGCAACCAGATGATATGCTCATAGTGTATCATCTTACGCAGCTGAATAGGACGTATTTACCAGTTCTACAACAGCTTGTCAATCAGAAATCTCCAGGGCACCCTCCCAAAATTTTACCCGAGGATTTCAATCAAATTGTTGGCACAGTTTTGATTCTTTTTGAATCTTTGCCATTGTTATCTCTGGCATATCTTCTTTCAATCTCGGAGCCGGCTCTCAGACACAAAATGAAGCATCTACACTCCGTCATAAGCATACCAAAGAACGGTCGAGCCCCTGTTAAAATTTTCCATCAATCCTTTCGCGACTTTATCCTTGGGCCTACCCTGCAGGGAATGGAAAGCAAATTCAATCAATTCTGGATCGACGAAAAATCTATACATAAACGGATTGCTCTATCCTGCATCGATCTTATGTCAGAGGTGCTCAGAACAGACATTTGCAGCCTGGGATCTCCTGGGAAATTATGCTCTGAGATAAACAAAGAACTGATTGATCAATTGATCCCCGCCGAGCTTCAATACACTTGCCGTTACTGGATAAGCCATCTGATAAGAGGTGGAGAATTTACCAAAGATCATATCCACCGGGTATATATATTCCTCCAGGAACACTTGCTTCACTGGCTTGAAGTCATGGGTATCTTGGGTTGTATCTTCGAGGTCATCAAGATGATTGTTGGCCTACAATCTAAAATTGGCGTACGTTTACAGTATATTTTTATATCATAAGCGAGTACCGTAGGGAGTAAGAGCTATAGCGTTAACGAACCTGTTAATTATATAGGACCAGAATAAGGAAAATCTGGCTGTTTTCTTATACGACATTGAACGCTTCGTGCTTCAAACCCAGGTGTTGGTCAACAATACACCGTTACAGGTGTATTCTTCGGGGGTTCTCTTTCTGCCAGAGTCCAGCCTCGTGAAAAAACATTTTAGGCCAAAGAAAGTCCAGATCAACACAAATATACAAAAGGAGTGGAGTGCACACCTTCAGACCTTCGAAGGCCATCGTGCCGAAATTTGCGGCCTAGTGATATCTCCCGACGGCAAGACAATTGCCACTCGTTCCTTGGATCAGACTATCAAATTATGGAACAGCACAACAGGCCAGCTCAAACAGAACCTCAAATTCAGCGAACCCAGCGATGGGTTCATTGATGACTACGGGGTCATATTTTTCTCTCCTACTAACAAAATAATAGCCTCCAGCGGCTCGGAACAGGAAATCAGAAACGCAGATGATGGAGCCAGCAGCCCTGATGAAATTACCATCCTTTGGCTCTGGGGATTACGTCCGTCTAGGCGCAATCTTGTCTATCGGAAAACTTTCATCAAGCTGTGGGATACCACAACAGGCCAGCTCCTGCAAAAGCTTGATCCAGATGGTAATGTCTCTGCTGTAGCGTTCACTTCTGACGGCAAGACAATATTTTCTGTTCTTAAGGATAATACAGTTATCTCATGGACTTCAGCAACGGGAAATCGTCAGCGAACTTTCCGCTTAGGCAGCAGCCTTTCATATCCTTCTGGCCAGATCCAAATTTCGCCTGATGGAAGTAAGATAGCTTTGTGCTCTTCTTCTTCTTCTTCCAGTGTTATTAGGGTTTATGATAGTATAACAGGCCAGGTCCAGCAGACTCTTAAAGGGTCTCCTTTGGTTTTGGCCATAGGATTTTCCCCTGATAGCAAGACATTAGCTTCCTGCAGTCAAGACCAGATTGATATATGGAATATCGAGGAAAGCCAAGTGCATCAGACTTCCAGAATGAGTTCGCCGACAATAATCTCTCCAAAACAAAACAAGGGCTGGTACCATTTAGGGGACTCAGTTCAAATCCAGGGTATAGCAATATCTCCTGATGGGAACCTCATCGCCTCTCGCTATCAAAATACTATCATGATCTGGGACAAAAGAGGCAGACTTTTACAAACCTTTAAAGGGCATCGTTCGTTTATTATTGCCATGGTATTTTCTCCTGATGGCAAGACAATTATCTACGGATCCGTAGACGGCACCATCAAGCTGTGGGATACTACAGACCTACTACGGCGATCCCTCGAATGGCAACCTGATGTCAACAGGCAACTTGGTATAGTGTACGCTCAGATACAGAATATAAAAGGCCAGCTTCGAAATCGGATTCCTCATTTAGTTGCTCGCAAAACCAGTCCTGCTGCAAATATAATATTCTCCCCCGATGGCGAGACTATCGCATCCTGCCACGATTTGTCTGGCATCAGGCTCTGGAATCCGACGGGTCAGCTCCAGAGGACCATCAGCAAACGTCAACGTGAAGACAGTAAGATAGTATTCTCTCCTGATGGCAAGATGTTAGCCTTTTGGGGATATGACAAGCATTGTGACCCGTTTGGTGGGTCGACGTATACTACTGCAACACTATTGGACTTAAAAACAGGTCGGATTAAAGAGATTGATCGAAGTTGTCATCATGGGATGGCATTTTCTCCTGATAGCAAGACAATAGCTCTTAGCACCGCGACATGCATCAAGCTACATGATATGAAGACACGCCGGCGCAGACATATTCCGGGAAATGGTTTCGTGCCTATAGCATTCTCTCCTGACGGCAAGATACTCGCTTCGACTCGTTGGGCTGGCCATTTCCCCATCCCGGGGATCCCTAGCCGAGAGCAAGATGATGAATTTACCATAAGTCTATGGAGTACAAGCGGCCATTTACAACAGTGTATCAAAGGAAGTTACCGTCTTATCGTATTCTCTCCGGATGGCGAGATGATTGCATCCGCTCCCTCCCTTGTCGAAAGAGAAACCGGCACTACCACCATCAAAGTATGGGATACAGCTACAGGGCAACTTCGACGCATCTTTAACATCAACATACCCCCGCACGACTTCGAGCTTAAACTAGCCTGGGATTCCAGCGGTTACCTTACTTACGGACCACACTCATTTTTGGTTTCTCAGACCCACCATAATTCGCCTGCCCCTATTCTTGTTTACGATCAGTGGATCACACGGGGTGAAGAGAAACTCCTCTGGCTTCCAGACGAATATAGAGGACCATCAGCTGTTCATGGGAATAAAGTTGCTATCGCACTTGAATCTGGCTCCGTCGCAATTATAAGCCTTGATTTGAATCCAGCTCAGGAATACTAGCATAGCACATTCATCGTCTTGTTTTTCGAGCTTTTATTTCAGATCTTATACGTATTTACTTACAGACGGCACCGGAGCTGAGGCTATATAGTATCTGCCGTCATATTGTTTTTGATCCTCTGTTAGCTTCCTTTAACTTTTTTCTTGATCAATCGAGCTCAGTCGATCTTATTCCGTATATCTAGCGAGCCTGTATATTATTATTGCACTCACCCATATGCCGATCTTATCGGATAGAAGATACTCTCCCAACCTTCTTGTACCTGTCTCCTAATCTACGAAGCTACACTAAGACCCTTAAATATAATAGACGAAGTATCCTCGATCTCAAGTCTTCCATCAATCTGCAAGAGCCCTCACTCTCGAGCTCCCCCCCTATCCTACAGCTTTTTTAATACATTCTTGCAACCACAGAATTCAATTTGAGGACAAGAATAATTCCAGGATGAGAATCGAAACAGCAAGCTGGCGTCTGGCCCCAAGACTACTATAGGACGAGAATAAGATAGGATGACGAAATTTATAGGCATCCAGCAGCCAGATCTGCAGATACTATAGTACTAGACAAAATTTAAAACTATTGATTCTGGCCGCATGTGCGCAGCATTAGCAGGCTTACAAGCATTAGTCTCTATACACTACCACCATGCCACCGCAGAGTTTGGCATGCGAGATCTCGACACCACCAGCGCTGCGGCCACAGTTTCACTACTCAACCACGAAGCTACCAACAGCAAGATACCACCTGCAGGACCTATTATCCCAGTATATCACCGATTACCAGTTTGATAGAGACCAGAATAACGATAGTAGTTATAACCAACCCCATCGAGCCGAATCGATAATATAAAAATCCGCTATACACCGCTAGCTAACTACAACACCACGCTCAACCGTCACCCGCAACGATCATGATCCCTGCATGCACCTCCACAAAGCCATAACATAACATAGCACAACATAACCCCCACTCCCCAAAAAACTACAATAACTAGGATATCGTACAACTAGGAAAAAAAGTAACCATACGACGAAATTTGAAAATATAAGATGAGAATGAGAATGGAAATCCGCAAAACCTCAAATAAAATAGATATGAAAAAAAGAATATCGACGTAACAGAAGGATATATCGAGATCTCCCCGGGAAACTCAAAACTCCGGATATTATACACAGCAACAGCAACAACAGCAGCACACACAAACCAATTATCTTTACAACGATACCAATATTTTAACTCGAAAACACGAAAACAAAAAACCACAACCGCAAACACAGCTCCTGGAAATAAATAACGGAAAGAAAAAGAGAAGAAGAAAAAAAAGGACGTAACGCATGCAATCGTAACAACGGACCACCAAGAAGCTATATACCGGAGAAGAGAAAGAGGATGGAAAGAGGAGGACAACCATACCGCCGGTCGAATACCGAGGGATGCCCACCGGGCAGACTATATAGCCCTCTAATTTGGATATTCTAAACCATGGCAGCAGGCGTGCGTATAGAGGAAGGAGAGTCGGAAGCGCAACATATAGGATAGGACCTGGAACGCCACCTGTAGATTCATCGTGAAAGAAGGGAACGGACAAGAGTACAACAGGAGCAAGGAAAGGCATAGTATAGTCCCGCCGGCTTTATTCGAGCGTTTAGCAAAAGGGAATTCTTGATCTTCCAGACAGGCCGTGCTGAGTTTTCCTCCCTTCATAAGTCTATGACTGTGCGTCATCAGCATTCATCGGCAGCCTAAGGCTGTTATTATTGCCGTTACCGTTGCCAGCATTGACATTGACGTTGTTGTTATTGACGTTATTGGCATTGTTGTTGTTGACGTTCCAATCGCCCTTCTTCCATCGAAATATCTTGTTCAAATTGAATCGTGATCGCGTAGGTCTGATCGCACCCGTTTTAGAGGTCTGTGGCTCTCCGGGTGAGGGGGGACTGCACCTTCAAGGTCTCATGAGGGGGGCAGCCGCACGACGTAGCGTCGTGTGCGCGGCCATCCACAATCACAACGAATCAGTCTGCGAACTTTCTAGGGAAGCATGAAAAAAAGTTCTTGATGGTCACGAACGGTGTTGTTGAGCCTGAGCTTTTACCATCTGCCCTCATTTGCAACAAATGATTTTACCGCGTCCGTTAGCTTCGGGCATTCCTGCGTGACGTACGTGCTTTGAAAATATGGATAGATCGACATGACTTTTCATTTTTCTCCTCTCCGTGTGGATTTGTGGAATATGTCCTTTTTGTGGTGGAGGAGAAAGTTGGCAGTCGGTAGTGAATATTTTTCTTACCGTGATGGCCAAGCCCTAGAAGATCTGGCGCGCCTTCCTGGTACGCCTGTGAGGCCTTCCGAACCCTCGCGTCGCCGGCCGAGTACTCGCCGTTCCCATTCGCTTGCGTGATCGTAATGCCGCCGTTCGGCACCCGCTTGTCGCCATAGTCGCTGGATGTCGAAGCCCCGTTGGTGGCAGCAGCAGGGGGGTAGTAGAGCGAGTTTCGGATCTTCTCGAGAAAGAACGGCCGGTCGCCCTTTTCCGAACACTCGGTGATGAGGTTTTGCCAGATCGTCATGTTCTCGTTGACCTCCGCGATGCCGAACGACATCTCGGGCATCACGTCCGCGATGGACTGGAAGAGCGGCGCGGCGAAGAGCCTCATGAAGCCGACTTGCGATTTGCCCAGCGCGATGCTGGAGCCCTGTACCGGCGGCACGGCCAGCGATGTCGGGATCTTCAAGTCCGTCTCCAGCGACGCCTGTCTGGCAAACTCGTCCGTGAGGATGACCGTCCACTGCGCGGCGATATCGTATCTCCTGGCCTATACAATGCGTAGATATTAGCACTAAGCCTCCCATGGGATACTAGACAATACATACCACATTGCTGATGTCGGCACATTTTATCAGCAAGGTGCACAGAAGACTGCGATGCGCAGAGATCGTCTTCTCATCCCAATTCTTGATTCCCTTATCCTGTTTAACCTTCTGCTTGAGCTTATCCAGCTGCGTCATATAGTCGAAATGCAGCCCCATATCCGTCGCCAAAATACTCTCAATCATCAGCCGCCTCATCGCGGGCACCGTCTGCGTTATCGGCCAATGCTTACGCAACACCTGCGAGAAGGCCGCGCAATGGAAGCTCTCCAGCACGCTCTTGTCATTGTACATCTGCGCTAGCGGCGCCTTCAACGTTACCAAAAACGCATTGTTGACGCCCGGATGGCCGACATCATGGCCGACGGCGACGATGAGCAGCGTCAGCGCGTCGAAGGGCCGGAGGATCTTGGAGAGCGACGTCGTGCTGGCTTTCGGCCGGGGTGCGGCCTTGCCGTCAAAGTGCGGGAGGACGCCGAGCGCGAGACAGAAGTAGAAGACGCCCTGTAGGACGTCGACCACGTGCCGGAAGTTGTGGTACGGTACCTGCTCGTTGTACGCCCGGCGGCAGGCAAACAGGAAGTCCGTGAGCTGGCCGGACGATATCCGCCACTCCTCGACTTCCGGCATCGTGAACGCGTGGTTGAACATCTCGAAGGCGCACAGCAGCAGCTCGTCGTCCGTGAACTCGTGCGCGGAGAAGTCCCACCGGCAAACGCTTTGTCGGACGAGCTCGTGTCTGTGCGGTGATACTCGGATTTTGCTGTCCCCGTGAAGATCGTGTGTTAGCTAGCTCGCTGCAGGAATCCGAGATTGGCAATCATGAATAACAGAGAAGAATCGCTAGACAAACCTCTCAGACTTGGTATGCGCTGGTCCATTGGGCTTGAAGATATCCGTCATCAGCTCCGACACCCTGTAGGCAAACAAGGAATCCATCTGTCAGCTCCCGTTCACACATATTAAACGATCCGACGCTCCGAGCAATCTCCAGGGGCCAGGCTCGCCCTGCCGGGAAACTTTCTCCAGACGGGAAGTCTAATGTAGCGGGTTCGTTCGTTTTTTTTCTTACATCTTCTCCCGCAGGTACGCATATCCCTCTGCGACGCGGATGTTATTCTTGCGCTCCTGCTCCTCGACCTCCAGATCCGTGTCGACGCCAACCCACGACCTCTTCCGCTCGCTTCGTCGCTTCAGCGCCTTCCGTGCCAGCCGGTAGCAGTGCATGGATAGTGCTTTCGTGTTCTCCTTCGTCAGCGGCGACGGGAACGCCTCGGCGGCGCCGGTGTCCAGCAGCTTGGAGGCAAGCAGGGTCTCTTCCTCGTCCGACGCGGTCCAGAGACCGGCGGCATCTATCGATTTGGTCGTGGCTTCGAGATCGGATATCAGAGCGACGGTCAGGATGTTCTGAGAGTACGTTTCCACCTCCATCTCCGCGCGGATGTGACGTAGCAGCGCCCGACCGTACAGCGGGTCCTCCCCTACCGAGGAGGCGATGCCCGAGTCGTGGCGATCCACCTCTTGCGAGTCGTCATCCTCCAGGTGTCTGGCGGGTACGTCGAGTAGTAGAACCGTCGGCGTCGGGTCGTAGTTGCTGATTTCCGACAGGGTTGCTAAACACGAAGATCCAGAGAGGTGTACTGAGACTGAGAGTCGTTATTTACGTTAGTATAGTAATACAGACCGGGCTCCGCAGACAGCTCGAATTGGGCGACCCACCATTATTGAAAACGGATAATAGGGAGGTTATGTTCCGCACGACCTCCTCGTGCTCGGCGTCCACGCCTTCCTCCGCCGAGGACTTCAGCGGAAGATCTCCCCGCGACACGCTCCGCTCCGACCGAGCCCTCCGGTCGACATAGACCACACTACACTTCGCTATCTCCTTGATCATGGTTGTTGATGCTGCTGCCGCTGTGCGTACTACACGTCCCGTGCTATCTATCCCTTCGACAGAAACCGCTGCGAAGGGATGTTCCCCAAAGATGAACTCGAATGCCGGAAATCCCAAGGAAAGGCGCCGCGTAAGTGAAAGAAGAGAGAAAAATCCAAAGAATAAAGAAAGATCGAAAAGGAACTCCTCCCCGGACGTCGATATCTACAAGCTGCACCACCAATTCGAGAAGCGGAGAGGTGCTAGTGTTAAAGAAGCATAAAAGGGCGGAAGAGGATCCCGCTAGCGAGTCGTGGGCGGGCGATCGTGGAAAGACGTCGGTTTGCTTCGCCGGGCGGGTTTTTCGGTCGTCAGTCGAAGGTGCTGTTTGTCTCAGATCCGCCCCTCCAATTGCGAAGCAGCGTCGACAATCCTTCCTTTCCGTTTCCTTTCTTCTCTCTCTCGTCCGTTCCGTCTCCGTCTCTCTCGTTTTCTGCGGCCTTTTCGGGGCTGTCGCACGAGGCTGTTTGTGTAACACGGAAGCAGCAGAGCGCTGGACACAAACTGTTGGTGGTCGTGACCGTCCTCCGTTCTGCGAGTGCGAGGGCGAGTGCCGTGACAGATGGGCTGAGCGAAAACGACAGCAGGTACCGATGGGGAGACCGGTCCAACGGGGAGGGTGGTGAGCACAGAGGGAACCACAGAGCACGAGTACGGGCCCTGCAGGTGGTCGTCGATTAATTGATTGGCGAGTTTAAAAGAGAAAGAAAAAAGAATTAAAATATTAAAAAGGGAAAACGATGCTGTCGGTTGCCCTTCGTTTTCGTCGGTGGTGGTCGGTAGGGGAAGAAGTCTAGAGAATATTCCGTCCCTTCTGTTTCTCGAAGCACAAGGGAAAAACCTAAACTATTCCGTTCGGATATCCCAAGGTTCGTTATTGTGTTTCCTGAAATGTTCCTAGTAGATGGTACACCCGGTTACTCTACGACCTTCTCAATCAAGCACTGTCCGTTTGTCGACCCTGCCGGCCTGTTCTGGTTTCCCTTGGGTGAAAAAAGGTATCTATCGAGAGTGCGAAAAAGGCGGCCGCGAGACGTGCGAGCAGCCGGTGAAAGCGAGGATAATGGGTGGGAGAAGTGTCGATTCGTCCCTTTCGAACCAGCGGTCGCGCCCTGTCGAAAAGGAAGAACAATTCTTATTGTGTCGAGCGTCGAGTTGACCAATTTTCTCTTGTGTCGGTCCCGAACTGAAACTGTCGAAGACTGTCAAAACGGCCTAGGCACACACGCAGGATGAGCTCCTATCCAGGAAAGAGAGAAAGAGAGCGAGTGAGAAAGAAAAAAAAAGTGTTCGAGAAGGTCAACCTAAGGACTGGGGACTAGAGTCAAGACAGAATGAGGAAAACCGGGCAGGTGTGTTCGCAGTACGAGGCGCGGTGAGTTTCTACGGGGCGAGGTACGTGATGCAATTTGCGAGACGAAAGAGTCAATGCGAGCGAGCGAGCGAGGGGAGGGGAGACGGAAAGACACCAGACCAGACGAAGGGGAGGACAATACAAGTAAACTCGGCGGTGCCGACATGGAAAGAAGGGAAAGAAACCCAGGCTAACGATCCCCAATAGCAATTATTCGTAGTACGAGACGACGACGATAACGGTTAAGGAACTTTTGCTACTTGCTCCACATTCGAGCAGGTGTCAAAGAGCCCAATAAAAAGTGCGGGCCCAATCGGCGCGCGGGTTTGGGGGGATACTAAGTGCGGTCTGGTCTGGTAATGGTGTGGTACAGGAAAAAAAGGTCCACGAGAGTCGTGCGAACAGTACGTACGGTGCTTAATCCGCACGACGGACGGATGAACAGACGGGGGCATAAGAGGAAGCACCGGTGGGTCTGGGGGAGGGAGGATTCTTAATGCAAATGCAACAGCCAGATCAGGCAGCTGGTGCTTCCCAGATAGCTGAGCACAAAGCAAGCCCGCGAACAAAGGCGAGCGAGACTTTTATGTATGTATGTATACTTTTTTGCGAGTCGGGACAATGCAAGGTCCGTCAGAGTTGCTTGCGGGCAGCGTGAGGTCGCGGACACAAAAAATAATTCAAGATGGATCTGAAAAGAATCGATCGCCCTGATAACGGTGGCAGCGGGTCTGGGGGAGGGGGGGAAAGAAGAAAGAAGAAAGAAGAGTGGGTTTAACGGTAAACGTGGAGAGCTAGAAACATACGCGGAGATGTCGAAAAGGGTGTGTACAGACGAGGTCTGGCTGGGCTGGCGGACTGGGCTTTATTTTTCTTTTGGGTCAGCTATTATGTCCGTCCCACCGTCGACGTTCCTGCGACGGGTTTTGTATAGGAATGGGAGGGTGGGAAGAAATCGGAAAATGCGGCCGACGATGAAACGCGCGGGAGATGAGAGAGAATAGAGCTAGGCGGTAGTGGTAGCCAGCAGTGAATAGCGGAGTGCAGCACGTCGACGTCGAATTCGACGGGATATCAGAATTCAAGAGACTGTTGGAAGGGAAGGAGGGAAGAAGAGGCTAGCTGGAGTGGAAGAAAGATCGAACGGACGAAAGAGAGCACCCGCACCCGGCGAGCAGGAATCTGCCAATCTGAGGGACCGGCTTCTAGAAAAGCGGGCTGGTGTGTTCCATACATAAGGCTACACCATCCACGCCAGGCCGGTTTGGCGCGTTTTTGCCCCTCTCGCAGGTGCACTCGCTCTCGTTCTCCGGTTCTCTCTCTCTCTCCAGCGCTGTTGAAGATCGGGGAGAGAGAGATAAAGAAAGAGAGAGCTGGCGATCACAGCCACGAGGGCGATCGACTGGCCCGAGTGGAGAAGAGCTGATCTGAGCTGGGGCCGACGGGCACTGCACTATCAGGGAAGTGAGTAGGCAGGTAGTCCGGCGAGAGCGACGGCTCCAGTTCGATCGCCAGAGTGCATTCGGCCTGCTTGCCTGCGGGTTTGCCGTACGCAGTGCGACTGTATGTATGTGCGTATGTATGGCTGGATGGCTGTATGTAGGTATGTTGGATGAGGTCTGCCGAGGCTGCCTCGTTCACTCACTCACTCAATCAGGCGGTGTCAATCGTAGCGGAGGTCGAAGGGCAAGCTGTAGAAGGCGGCGGGAGGAGCATCAATCAGCATATGCAGATGCAGTCGGATGGGAGGATTAGATCGGACGGGGTCGTCGTCTCGAGGGACGGAGAAAGAACGGAACAGAACAGAACAGGTCACAGAAGAAGCCGCTGATGCGACGCAGAGGCACGTCCGTCTGCTCGTTCACTCATTCTGGCTGGCCGGCTGGCTGTTTGGATTGCAAGCAAGCATGCGACCCGCACCAGCCGGCTTCAGCAACCAGCCCTTGCGGAATCGGGAGAAAGCGCCATTTTCCACTGCAGAAAGAAGAAAAAAAGATACTTCTTCTTCGAGTCAAGCAGGGCTGCTTGGATGGGCAGTCCTTGCTTCCAGGCGACGCCAGCAGCCACCGCAGCCAGGGATGCCGGCGATCATGAAATTGCTGCTGCTGCACCATGCATCTATCCATCTGTCGTCTGCATTCTTCCATCGCCGAGGCGTCGTCGACGCATCCATATACACATATCCGCATAGCATCTCTGCAGATACCTGCGCAAATACGCACGTACGGATGTGAGCAACACCACAAGGTATGGACAATCGAATCCAACGACGGGCAACAGCGACGCAGTGTCTCAGACTGGAAGAATACATGTATGCATGTCCGCACTACCCAGGAAATCGAACAAGACCAGAGCGGGGCCCAGATGCAAAATACTGCATCCTGCATATTTATCCCCCCTCGTATCCCTCCCTTCAGCAAAAAGGTTTTTCCAGAGCCCTCGTCTTCCGGGTCTTCTCTCCATCCTGCTGCTCCACCCGCTAGGGCCGCCGCGGCTCAACAAGCAGAGGTTTCAGCAGAATGTACGGAAATACATCCAGTACAGAAGTACTCTGTACAAAAGTACTGCTGGCACATTACTCAGTGGAGTAAGGGCTTGAAACACCAGGCAAGGGAAAAAAAACGGGCTCCAAGAACCGAGTGCAGGGACTTTTTTTTTCGCAAAAGAGGGGACGTGCACCGATCGGTGAATAACTTACTCTAATAGGCTTGCAGCTCGGACGTCGATTCGAAGTTCATTCAATTCACCACACGGGACTTGCCAGAGTTGCAGATTCGAAATCTCCAATGCAATATCAGTACGTAAGTATACTTTATACTTTGTAACGTCAGCGCGTTAGCGTTCGTAACAGTCGATAAATATGATAGGCGTGTCGTCGCAAATAATTGCAGATGTAAACAAGTTAAGTCAGCTAGTCGATATTATCGCCAGTCGATCGATTGCTAATAGGATCAAGGCCAAGGGGAATAGCGTCGGCCTGTCTGTCTGTCTGTCTGTCTGTCTGTCTGTCGCTGAATCGGATCCTACGAACAATCAGCTAAACCCGGAGTTAAACAGACGGCCAAACTGTATGAGAAAGAAGGAAAGAAAGAAAACAAAAGTGTATACACCACGCGGAGGACAAAAAACGCGAGGGCAACGTTTTAGGGCAGGTGCTTTGGGTACGTCTGGGATGCCCGGAGGAATATAAAACGGGTGGTCACCAGCCCCTACATACGCGAACCGACGCCGTGGGAATACCATACACAACAATACACTATTCGTACTAGGTATCGAGTACCAAGTATGAAGTATTTAGTATGTGTGGCAAAAAGAAAGAAGAAAAATAGGACGAAGGCACGGTTCAAGCCACCGACACGATACTCGCATACCAGACTGGATCAAATCTCAGATTCCAGCTGATACCCACGTATGTAGCAGGTGCGCCTTCACGTATGTCCATCCACTCCAATCCACGCTGCGGCTGTATCGATAGGAAAGCACGTTACGTGAAGTGATCAGCCTTTCCCCGCCGCCTGGAATGTAAGAAGGAGGCTGGCCAGTGTTTGCCTGTCTGAAAGTATACTCGCGAAACTTCCACTCGTCGGCGAGCCCCAAATATCGTGTGAATGAATACACATACACACGTATGTGCACTATGACGCCCCGGCGCTTCGAGATGAGATTAAAGAAAGCAAGTGCAGACTAGCACGTTCGATACATACCAAATCGATTGCCGATTGCGAGGAAAACACAGTGCTGCGCGGGACGAAGGGCTGAGGCGTGCTCGGTAAATTGAAGGGCAATCGACTAGTATCCTAGCCGACTATCTGTGACAGGTCCGGAGTCGAGTCTACTGCTAATCCCGTCCAGTGGGTGATTCGACCGTATGTAGGTAGTGGATGCAATGTGGTGTAATGCAGTAGCGAAGGCAATCAGATCAGGTCGTATGTATGTGGTTGCAGCCGCGATCCAGCTCGCATGTAGGATGCGATGTGTGTGATATGTATGATACCAGGCAGCCAGCGTGTCAGACAGATTTGACCAGGACAAGAGGCCGATATGCAGGTGCTCATGTATCTTTAGAAGAAAGTTTAATTCCGAGAGATCAGATCGATGCAGCCACGGCCGTATACAGGAGATATATATACGAGCAGAAGGTAATATTGGCTGGAGTTAAGGTTGCCAGCAGCGGTAGGAGGTCCCTCGGACTCAAGGCGCATGAAGGCGGTCTGGACGACGTCGCAACACATCTTCACTTAGACAGGGCTTATTCATCCGGGCGTTCATGCGCGATCGGTCACATCCATCACACACACGTACAACGTATGTACGTCCGTACACGCCATCGACGCCATCCGATGACTCTTTCTTAACAAGGAGGGAGAGGGTTCCAGCCTGCCCGCTGTCTTGCCAGATGGAAAACCAGGGTCGCAGAGTCGCTGCTGCGGCTAGTTGCTAGCTGCTCGTTACTTACTCGTATTCCACGCCTGCAAGCCCGTGCATGTGGTGGCACAAGCTGGAATGCACATATGCAAAATGTCCATCCCATCCAAACTGCGTCTTGGCCATGCACGGATGCATGCAGGTTCCTTCACCCCTAACATCCACACCCCCCATCCTTATTCCTCTCAATGGCGATGATATGATGCTGATGATGGTGTCCTGGTGCCGCTAGTCCGCTGCTGCTAACTCTGTCGGGCTGCCTCCTGCGGCCAAATCACGTTCCGGCTCCCCTGCGCAGCAATTATTGGCTGGCCGTGGAATTCTACGACGCTTCTGGAAGTTCTTGGTGGCCCCGTTCCCACGGCTTTGAGAAAGGATCTGCCAGCCGGCCAAAGTTGCAATATCGACGAGCAGGTTTCTGAGACACGCGACGGCCAGCCTAGGAATGCTCGTCGCTCTCTTCCAGAACTAACTTACCGTCAAAACTCTCCAGAAAGTTACTTTCGCACTTCGTACTCGGTACAATATAATACCCAGGTACGCAAATAGGGTTTCGATTATTTCCAATCGAAAGCACAGGCACGCCAAGCCTGCAAAAGCACGCCGCGCCCAAACGGGAGCGCATTGCCGTCGCGGTCGGTCCAACATCACTCACAACAATCGAATCGGATAATGGCCAAACGGCAACTTAACTTATAGCTACCACAAGCTATATCAGACAGATCTCAGGGACCCCGCCGCAATCTTCAGGAGCGATCGATCGCGCCGGATCCTCAATGACTCCTCCGAAACCTGCAGGCTTCTAGAAGGCCACTCACTTTGTGCTGAGGAAGAACCCGGCGTCCGTCCGCGAAATCCCGCAAGGCATCATTCCTGCGGACTATTCTAGAATATTACCATCTCGATCCGAATCCGGTCGTACGTATCGACCCCCCAGCGGCTGCTAAGCCATTAATAAGAAACACAGCGGCATAATCATCTCACAAGCATCGTCGAGCCACGGAACGCATTAATCTCCTGCCCGTAAGCGCCGCGATGTGTCCTCAATTACGTATTCACGTAGTACCGGTGCACTGGGACATTATCCCATCCGTACGTACTCCGTAGTACGTTCCGTAGTTGCGTCGCGATTTCTTTATGCCGAGCCACAGCTGGATTAACCTTACCAATTAGCCACTTCAAATCCTAAACTTTACCATACCGTTGCATCAATTGTCTATACTCGCCATCTTGATCATCAATCCGTATACCAGCTATCCTGATATGGATACTACCCAGTATAGATACATACACCACAAAGCAATATTAATCTTTGTCAACAACTCTACATGACCGAATCGACATGCCAACGTCGTCTCCCGACGCTATCCCCAAAACATACAACATTTCCCTTCCATGCACCACACCCATCCATCGACCCTGGCCATCTCCATCCCTCCCATCCATACCATCCATCCGCCTGCAGCCCACAAGCGCCGAAGAGGTACTATACTCTCTATACAAAATTTACATGATTTCCACCGCAGAGCATGGTACCGCTACCACCAGCACCACCAGAATGGCATCCATCCGGCGAAACGTGGATGGTTATTTCTTTCCCACTGCCTTCCTTCCTGGGCCGGCCGTGCATGCTGCATCCTTGTCGAAATCGAATGAAGGGAATGATCCCTACCGTTGGGATAGAGCATCGTAACAACGACTTCGATAGAGTTATATCGGCCGATATTATTATATTACATAATATGTATTCTGGAGACCGTCGACGTAGTTGTGAATATAACTCGTGTCGTATACTTACTTACTACATCTATTTTATATAGTATACAAGGTCCGCACTTCTATTGATGCGATTGAATTCGAATACATCGTACAGTACTTATTCGTCGCTGGCAATAGGATTCATATATCTACACGCAATGTAACATCCGCGACCTGATACCAGTAATGCACCACGCTAGGACTGGCAGCCACCTGCAAGTTAATCGATCCAGCTACTAGCTATGTAAATACCGATCGAATACATCTGAGAAAGAAGGTGGTCCTTGAGATACGTACGCATGCATGCGCCATGCCGTGAGCCAGAGCGCTTACGCACCTTATATTTTTATATACACATTGCAACCACAACTCCGCACCACATTCTATCAACCCAGTATCATGATCATACATGCAGCCCACAAGCTCTGCATCTGACAGAATACCTACTTAGGTAGTAGATGCTATCAATCGTTGCATTCTGCAACTGCAGTCTGACAACAACATCCAGCATCGCAGGCACCAATCGCAATATCACTAATTTCGGAGTTAACCAGAAAAGTCAAGATATAAACCTCAGGCTCCACAATACACATCCGTTCCAACAAGATTAATCCAAACGATCGCTGAACTGCATATGCACATGCACGCACATGCACAAGCTACATAACTTAGCAGACCCACCATCCTGTCCTGTCCTAGCAGCTGTCGACCTACTACTTACCTATGTAGGTAGTATACTAGTAGTCCTGTCTGTCGACTCGCGTCTGGATCCACAAAGCTAGACGTGTAGAAATGCAACTGCAACTGCAAATGTCCTCCGTACATGCCGCTGCGCCGGCCGCCTCCTGCACGCCGGACACGTAGATCTCCGGGATCAAATTTATGCCATCATATGGGGTGCAGCGTATACCATGCATCAATCCCTTTGCATCTATCAATACCAAATCGGTCTGCCTACAATTCGAAACTGCAGTCGCGCTCGCGCAATATTATATTGGATATATCTATCAACCAGCCATCTCAATTGCGGTATATGTATGCATGAAAATTTAAACCGGTATCCGCGAATGCAATCTAGCGCCTCCGCGACGACGCATAGCTAAATACTACTTCTAAGTACATACAAACGTTCTGAGTACATACTACATATACATGCATCCATGGTGCACATAGATCCAGCTGCAGCGCTGCTCTTTCGCGCAGGATGAACCATAACATAAATTCAACCACAGCAGGGACAACTGCAATTAATGACCCTTGCATACACCGATTCCCAAGTTTAACGTTTATCAAGGAGCTCAGACCCCCTCCCTGCACATCGATCTTGCTTTTTGCACAAGACGCGCACGCACGGCCTGATCCTTCACGTATCTTTACCCGTCCCGATACGAGGTGTAATGATCTCCGAGTCTAAGGACGTAAGGCAGTTGCCGTTACAGGGGGAATAGGATCACAGGCCATCAATTCCTCGATCACCGATCCATCCGATTCTAAGACACGGCTACGTATGTACTCACCCGTGCATGAAGCATGCCGTCCTGGCGTGAGCACTAGAATCGATCGACTACGGGCTAAAAACCTAATTCATCACGGAGATACGACGTAAACAAAATCCTATATCCCATTCATTCTCATGTATCCTGTATTATCTACTTGCAGATTGAAGTCGTCTTGCAGCCGTCCAAACTGACAGCGGAAACAATTTCACAAAAACGAAAAAAAGAGAACCGGGTGAAAAAAGAATAACAGGGATTCAAAAGCATCCAAATATATGACTTTTGGGAATAAAGCACTCCCTGGAAAAACTACTACTGAAAAGCAAGCGTACGCGAGAAGAGTCAAGGCGAGAAAAAAATATCGCGGATCCAGCGGAAGCCGGGACGGTGCCGTAGAAACAATATGGAAGGAGAGTCCAAGTCCGGTGGGAAGTAGTGGTTGTGTGACTCCTCAATCGCCGCTTGTTCTAGCGACGAAAAGGCAAGTCGATCATATTGTCGTTCAAGTTAGGGATGTGCGAGCTAGACGATATCTTGGGGCCAATCGGATGCAGTCGGCCAAAATGATAGTGTAAAGGTCCAGCTCTCAGGAAGATTGTCGAGTACAAGATGCGTAAACCATCGATATGTCACCAAACAGTCAAAGCAACGAATCCAGAAGCACAGTTGACGGATCTAATATTCTGCGGGCGCTGGATACTACTCAGCGTCGGCAGTGTCAAGATCATCATGGCGTGGAGGAGTCTCTGTTTTACATATATCCATTAGCACTTTGCACACAGAGACCTATACTATGAATAGGCGATCACTTACGGTCACGCTCGCGTTCATCGCGGCGACTCTCGCGATCGCGGTCCCGTTCACGTTCCCTATCACGTTCACGGTCTCTCTCATCTCGCGGGCTTCTCATCTCACGGTCCCCATCACGGTCTCTGTCATCCTTGCCGCCGGGGCTGCGGCTGCGCTCCCGAGGGCGGCCGTTAGGAGATCCGCGGTCTTCACGGGGCTCGCGGCGGCGAGGGGAGGCAGAGCGTTGGGGACCACGGCGTGGGCTACGACGTCTAGGGGCATCACGGCCGCCTTCAAACCTCCAAGAAGCAGACGGAGGGGTACGGGCCCACTATAAAAATCAACTAGGATTAGAATTGTGACTGGATGACGTATTGGGGTTTGTCCCATTGTTACCAACCTCAATCTTCAGAATGTCATCACGGCCGATGCGACGGCCGTGCATTTCAAAATACGCGTCGTCGGCATCGCGACGAGACTCGTATTCCACAAACGCAAACCTAGAACCCGCTTCCCGTCAGTTTTCCAGGGCCCATGAAAGTTACATGTAACCATGATCGGCGACCAGCAGGGGTTCCAGTACTTACAGACGGCTGCTTGCAGTTCGCGGAGCAGGAATGTCGCAACGGACAAGACGTCCATATCTGTAGGCAAACGAAGAAAAACCGAGGCAGAGTCGTTAGAAACGCGTTTTCTCAGGAGTGGTCTTTGGTTACGTTTTTTTTCTCTTTGGCTTGGCTACGGAGAGTTCATTCGCTTTCGCTCGGAAGAAGAGAGAGAAGGGAGGAGTCGGTATCCACGGGGCGGACGACGACGACAGCGAGGGCTCGATCGGTTCGATCGGACGGCTTCCGGCGGTGGTGACGAAGGAAATCAGGGGGTGTATGAGACATGGAGAGAAAAGAAAGCTCGCGCGAACAATACGACGACGGCGACGGCGACGACGAAGACGACGGTGGCCGAATGGGGAGGACCCGTATACGATTGCTTAATATCCGCCGATGAACAGGACGCTGCAAACGGGGGAGGATGAGGAGAATTGACATCGCGCGACAGAGAACGAGGACAGGTTTTTGACTTTGAAAGGAGGCAAAACACGTCTTTCTGCTTGTCTTCCGTCTTCGATTCGGCCGCATACGAGAGTCCGCCGTCGGGGAGCATCGAGTATTTTCAGGAGGGAACGAACGGTTAGGGAGGAGTAGGAGGGATCGTTTTCGATGGGTACCTTTCGAATTCGTAGGCAAGATCGCGTGCTCTGGTGCCGTGGCCGAAGCCAGTGACGTAGAGAGTGGTGCCGCCGCGGGAGGACATTGCTGGGGACTCTTCGTCGGTGGGGGATCGAGGAAGAGAAGAGCGCGTAGACGGTGTGCGTGGAGATGGTGGTGTGCGGCAGGGAGAACGAGGTGAGAGAATGAAAGAGAGAGTGGTGATGATGAAGAGGAAGAAGCGGTGAAGCTGGGCGAGGGAAGTCAAGTCAACCGGAAGGGGTTCGAGCATGTTTGACGGCGCGGAAAATTGTGTGTGTGGCGCTGACTAATCGGCCAACACATTCCGCGGCGGCGCTTTCCATGACGATGGTGATATTTATATCCCAAGCTGCAGGGCCGCTGCACTGCACAACCATCGCCCATCGCCAATCCACCCTTTCCTTTCATCCGTCTGCACGAGACATGCCGCAGTCCGCGTCGGTCGAGGCGCCGGTGCCCCGGGTCGCCATCCAGTTCTGCATCGAGTGCAAGTGGAACCTGCGAGCAGCGTATGTACGTACTCCCTCGTATATATGTGGCTCAAACATGGACTCGATGACACCTGGAAAAGCTCTTTGTCTAACAAGAACCACCTTTGCAGTATGCCCAGGAACTGCTACAAACGTTCTCCACTTCGTTAGGGGAGGTTTCCCTCCGGCCTGCAACCGGCGGCGTGTTCACCGTAACCCTCGAAACGCTGAATGAAGGATCCTCGGCTCTGGAATCCCACTTGCTCTGGGACCGGAAGCGTGACGGCGGGTTCCCTGAGACAAAGGAGCTAAAGGTAACAGGCCCGCTCTACTCTGTACCTTTGACAATTGCAATTGCAAACTGTGATCGAAACAATGCATGATCGAAGCAAAGCTATAGACACTCCGGTATTGATGTCGCCGTTTGCTGGTTTCGACTTGATATAGAAGAAAGTCCGGGATATAATCGACCCGCAGCGAGACCTCGGCCACGTCGATGGCAAGAAGAAATCCACACCGGCCGAAGCCCTCGATGCCAGCCCGGAGCACCCCGTGCAGGCGCCCGAGGGGCAGAGTCCCCTCCATGACAGCCTTGGGGTCCAGATAGTTTCCCAGCAGAAACGTGAAGCCTGCGAAGACTGCAAGTGACCGCCGCCAATGCAACCTTCAACATGACAGCATAAACCCCCAAGCCGCACTCCATCCATCACTCGAATTCTGCGTCTTTCAGTTCCTGTATAATACAAAATATATAAATGCACTGCGGACTCTATCAGACTCGATGTCGTCCAGCACGGAGCCGCCCGACAGCCCGGCTAGCGTCCGCTAGGTCGCCCCATAGAAGCATAAGCTTGATATCCTCCGCTCTAGCAGAGCTTATCAGCTTCCCAATGCGTCACCCGGCTTTGCTCCGCCGTGAGATAAATGCACACAACCGCCCGCCATGCATGCATATTACCTGCAGACACCAACAGCAACGTCCCCTCTGACGATACCATAATTATCCTTCGCCAATCCAATCGCATCCGCGTAGTCCGCTGCTGCAGCTTCTGTTTGTCCCGAAAAACCAAAACGGTACGTCAATGTCAATCAATGTCATGCTGTGCGACGGCGCGTGGCTTCCCAGCTGCCATGTCACAAAGCTAGCTGCGGTCTCCGCTTCTCAAAGGCCCCTCTTACTCACTCCCAGATATCCGAAATTTAATAGAGATCTGGCCAATTCGATCCCATTCGAGCTTCATCTACCTCGTCCCCTCCCGCCTGCAGCTGTACCAGCGACATACTAGCACACCGCACCACTCGATCGTAACCGCCGCAGCTACCTTCGAATCCATCGATCTCACGTGCACACCTGTTCACGATGTCAAACATCCACATCTCCAACCACCCCTGCGTCAAAGCGAAGCTCAGCCAGCTGCGCTCTGCCAAAGCTGGGCCCCGCGAGACCAAGGCTCTCATCCACGAGATCTCGACGTTACTCGGTGCTGAAGCGCTCGCTGCCGCTCTCACCGTCCGCACCACCGGTCAGGTACATATCACAACCCTACTACATACGTGCATCTGCCAGCTATCTCGCAGCGAGCGGCTAACCAGCGCGCATAGGACATGACCCCCCTCGGCGCCAACTACACTGTTGAGAATGTCGCCGAAAAGATCGTGCTAGTCCCCATCCTCCGCTCCGGCCTCGGCATGATCGAAGGTACACGAACCCCACATCCCCTCTAGTAGCTCTTCACAGCTGACACCCCTCAAGCCTTCACCGACCTCCTCCCAAATCCACCAGCAGTCCACCATCTCGGCCTCTTCCGCGAAAGAGCCACCCTCTCCCCCGTCGAATACTACAACAACCTCCCCACCCGCTCCTCCTCCACAGGCCCCCCCGCAGACCTCGCTATCATTCTCGACCCCGTCATCGCCACCGGTGGCACTGCCGCGGCCGCAATCCAGACGCTAAAGGACTGGGGTGTCCGCCGCATCCTGCTGTGCAGCGTCCTCGGTGCAAAGGCAGGTGTCGACCACGCGGCCGGCGAATGGCCGGAGGGTGTGGAGGTGTATATCGGCGGTATCGACCCGGAGACCAACTCCCAGGGAATGATCATGCCCGGGTTAGTACCTCCTCCCTCCAAATACTAATAGCAGCACATATCTACCCCACGACGAACAACGAAAGCTGACAATCTGCCTTCTAATACGATCGAACGGCGACGTGATAATAGACTCGGAGACATGTAAGCACTCCCTCCCAAGTAGACTACCTGCCCGATCCCAACTAACATAATCGTCTGCAGTGGTGATCGCCTCTTCCTCACTATCGGCAAATAACCGGCTGAACGACACGCTGCTTAACTTTGGCTACTAGCTTAGTCCATTGGATGTTATCTCGTGAACCAGTTGGATACACACTTGTTTATCTACGTATCTCGTATTCATGCAACGAGTTCTACTAGCTTCTGTTAGATCTTACACAACTCCCATGCGTGCAGTAATTCTAGAAATCATGACCGAGCCTCTATTCCCAGCTTTTGTACGCGTGCATCTCAGCTCTACACCGCACAGCATCATGACGTAGCTAGAAAAGCACTGTCAGTGATGTGTATCTGTATATTTCGTGCTAGGTATCCCATGTCATTCCACATTCCGTAAAAGTTATACCATAGACGACAGTGTAGCCTCATACACCAGCCCGCATTTATACCGAATACGATAAACTGTACGTTCACACAAGTACTCGTCTATAAAACACCATCATCCGCCATGAAAGTAGGGCCTGCTCGTATGTCTATAGATCATTCATCACGCACGTTTCTCACAGCATCACCAAACCAAACTAATCACACCGCCGACAGCTAGCATCATGATAATATCAGAGCTACCTCGCTCTAATCAACAGAGAGAGAAAGTATGTCTTTTCAAATTTTCAGTAATGTTTTTCCAGGGTTTTGTCGTCAAGTCGAGGAGGGAGAGAGGCAGGGAGAGAGAATATAAAGGGTAGTCGTTCGTTCGTTCAATCGTCATGCTGCATCGCGTTTCATACAAACAGCGCATAAGAGAGAAAGTTTGGAGTCTGGGAAATAAAATGTAATAAAGGAGGTTAGGGACAGCTTCGAAGTAGTGTGCACAGAAAATAGTATAACGCAATCGTTCGCAGGAAGTAGTAGTGGTAGTAGTAAGTAGTAGTAATAGTTATAATAACAAGTCGTCAGCACACGTTATGGAAGAAGTCCCGGGCCACAGGAATGGATAAAAAGTCACGGCGTTGTATTGGCTTTTAGCTTTCGCTTTTCTTTCTTTTCTTTTCTGTTCTTTTCGTTTCTTGCTTGTCACAAGAGGAACAAAGTCAAGTCTCTGCTACTAAATTTTCGATACGACTCTGCTTCTTTCTATCTTTAGAAGAGAGAGGAGGCAAAGGGTGGTTTTCGGTAAACAAGAAAGGAAAAGAAGAAAATAAAAGACGTCTCGTCACTTTGGAAGTCGAGAAGAAGAAAAAAAATATAATCCCAATCCTGAAAATCCGCGCTTTCCATAGATCGTGAGTCTTTCGAAAAGTTGTAAAGGAGAGAATCGAAGGGCGTGTGGAACGTAAAAATGGGTCGTCTCGCTCGCTCATGGCTTTCGGGGAGGGGAGTTCGCATCGTCTCGAGTAGTTGCCGTCGTTTGCCGTTATCAGTCGAATCGCGTGGATCGGTTCGTAAACGGATTATTTTTTCTTCTGCTTTCGTGGTGGTGTTACCGGCCTGCCTTGTCCGAGACCTCCATATACGTACTTTTGTTTCTTCTCCGCCGGCTTCAAAATCTGTTTGATCGACGTGTATTAGCAGCGCCGCTTTTGTGGAGAAGAATAATGCATGTAAAACTCACCTGGAAAGAGCATAACAAGCTCTCGTCCACGCTCATCATAGCGCCCGCGTTGTCGAATTCACCGCAGTAGTTCGGAGCCGAGAACAAGGTGACCAATTGGCGCTTCGAGAAGAACTCGTAACCATCCTCCACGACCTGATGGGCTCTGCAAATGAGATCCATGTCATGCTTTTGCAAGAACCGAGAGACCACATCAGGCCCAAAAGTGAAGGACACGCCACGGTCGTTCTCGCTCCAGCCGGTGATGTCCTTGTCCGGGTCGGACCAGAGAAGGTCGCATAGGAGGCCGCAGTCAGGGATCTAAAATCGGAAAATCGAGAAAGCTTGCATTAGTGTGCGAGACGCAAAGATACTAAGAAAAAAATGCTTACGTCAGTTGGACGCATGACACGTCGGATTTGCTCCATCGAATTAAGATCCGGCGAAAGTCCTCCGTGCATCGTGAAAATTTTCTCATCGATGATCGCAGCGATGGGAAGGCAGTTGAAGCAGTCCGTAAACGTCTTCCAAAGCTTGATGTTGTAACGTCGCTTGCATTCGTCGTAGAACCCGTAGATACGGTTGATGGACGCGCACTCGTGGTTGCCGCGGAGGATGAAAAAGTTCTCCGGGTACTTGATCTTGTATGCGAGAAGCAGGCAGATGGTCTCAAGGGACTGCTTTCCTCGGTCGACATAATCGCCCAAGAAGAGGTAGTTCGCCTCAGGAGGGAACCCGCCGTATTCGAACAGGCGAAGAAGATCGTAGTACTGGCCGTGGATGTCACCGCATATCTACCAGCAACCATTCATTACGCGGTCAGTTTCTAAGCTTCGTGCTGGTGGGTAAAATCGCGCCTGTATGGTTCATCGGCATACCTTTATGGGAGCTTCCAACTCCAGCAGGATTGGCTGGGAGATAAAAATTTCACGAGCCTTTGTGCAAAGGAATCGAATTTCCGTTTCCAGCAATTGGACCTGCTTGCCGGGCCGGCTTCCTCTCACTTCCAATAAACGATCGATGATGGAATCGAGATCCACATCGGCTTGATCCGCCATCGCAATGGCAACGGCAACGAGGCACGCGAGAGAGACTTTGCTAGGGGCGAGGGTCGGAGAAATGGACAAGCAAATTCCAAACTAAAGAAGCGAAACCGGAAGCAAAAACGACCAAAGGAGTGGCTGAGGGGAGAGCGAACGACGAGTTGTGAAAGGCGATGGAGGTGGGATGGATGATGATAGGAGGTGATGTGGTGTTCTTTGTGGGCGGCGGGTGCGTGGGTGGACCCGTTGGCTGATGGGAGTTTGGCGCTTGAGGACCGTTCGAAGGCGACTAGAATCGTGTCGATGTGATTAGAAATCGAAGAGAAACTACACTGGCGGTAGGGCAGGAAGGTCCGCCGCTACCGCCGACAGACGCGACGGAATGGCGGATGGTGAAAGAAGGATCACAAGCATACCTACTGTACAACCAGTGCTACGAATGTACCAATAACCACTGAAGCAGAAAAAACTTTTATGCGTTAGGGAGAAAAGGAGAACGCGACGGGGTGCGAGATCTAGGCGGACGCTCTGCACACAAGAGTTTCGAATGATATCGCTTCGGCGGAGGGTCGTGGATGGGAAGAAGGAGAAAGTTTTGGAAGTCTGCGTACGGGATCGGTCGTTCAGAGGTTGATGGAGAGATGAAAAATTATGTCTAGCGATGCGGCAGACGGGCTTTTACGGGAAACGGAGGGCTGCGGTTTCTCTCTGCGAGCGGACTGGCAGTTTGCGGATTTGCAGCGGCGATGGAACGTGCTTTTTGGGGGATCTTTTTTAGTTTATTGTGCTGTTTTTTTCGTGCCGGGTCGGGACAGATGCGGCGAAGGAGGAAGAGGCAGCAGCCGGTTTGAGATGGCAAATTTCTGCTGGGAAAAAAGGAACTGGACGGTTGTTGTTGTCGTCAAGCCGGGCAGTTGTCACTGGTCGGCGGCGAAAACAACAGGACAGGCGGATTGGCTGCTGGCTGGCGGGCGAAGAGCTGCTGCTGCTGCTTTACGAGAGCTCGTCTTTGTTCTCTTCCCCGTGGAAAGCGACGCTTATGCGTAGATGGGTGTGATGATAATGTCCTGGCAGGGTGCTGGAGCCGGACGGTGCTGATACCAGGTGTCCAAAATGGCCGCGTTCTGTGTGCGGCGTCGTGAAACTTATCCTCCCAACGGCTTCTGATCGGTTCTGAGGGCCAGGGTGAAACTCTGATCGGTTCTGAGGGCCAGGGTGAAACTCTGGCCGAGGGACAAATTCGGTCGCGGGCAGCTTCGGAAGTTGGCGATGACCTGATGAGCAGGAGGCAGGCGGGCAGACTGTCAGTTGGAGATCTATCGATCGTATGGACGTGTACGTGTGCGTATATAGGAAAAAGTATATATGGACGGTTGTTTGTACGTGTGCAAAGTAGGAATGCAGATGTATGTGTAGATGCGAAAGGATTTATACAACAGCAATAAAACCGCTATCGAATAACCGCTGCAGTGGTTTCCTGGAGAAGGTTCTTGGAGCAGCGGCGGGCGAGAGGAAAAACTATCTTTATGAGGGTGCACAGGCTAAGCCGGGCAGCATGAGGCGAAGAGTAGAGCAAAGCGGAAAGTATCGTAAGCAAACCGTGCAGCCGGCGAGAATAGGGGGTCAAACGACTGGTGTTTGGCGGCCCAGGACGCGACGGGGTGCTCTTCGTGAAAGAAGCTCTAGGTAGACGGGGCTGTAGATGGTGGATGTGTATATACCTGACACGAGGTGTATCCGGATGAAGGCCCCGGCGTATGTGTAGATGCGCAATGGAGAGCGATGGAGATGATTTAGGAGCGCACGTCTGAGCGAAGATGGATGACAATCGAGGGAAGAAGGAAGAAGCAGACGGATGCAAATGAAACGGGGAGCGATTGAAATGAGCTTTTGCCAACAGACACAGTGTTCGCACGAGATACACGGGCACCGTGAGCGTGTGTGCTAAAATCAAAAACAATGGAACAGCTGCTCGTGCCCACCAGCTGACTGCCACTAATTCTGTAGCTAGTCTCGAGATTAGATGCAGCTTTGGCATTTGCCCTAGCTGGGTACTTTTCTTCGTAGCTAGCCCTGCGGGGACTGGTGCGCTGCAGGCGCGATGAAAGAAATTGATTGATGCATGCCGGGCGTGCTCTTCTTTGTCTGCAGGCAGATGATACGCAAGGCCAGCTAGCTAAGCTCGCTGTCAGGCCAATTGCAACGGCCATCCGATCGAGTCGGCATTGGCCACGACGAGAGCGCATACACATAAGCACTTACGCATACGTAGACGTACAGACATCGAGATCATCTGCCGTGCAAATCTAGCGTGCCAATTGCGAAACCTGGCAGACAGCTTCGATCTGCAGCTGTCCCTTCAGGACGGTGGCTAGCGTGTCGACACGAGGAATGTTGCCATTGGAGAACCAGTCCAGAAGGCACCGGCTGCTCGTGTTCTCGGTTCTGGGCCGGGCTGGTGATATATCTGGATAGGAAACATGATACGGACTTACACCTGTGGCGCGACGCCTGAGGGTCGGATTGGAGCGCTGAGTCGGATGCTGTACGTAACTTTACTGGGGTTGCAGGCGGGTTTAACGCGTTACGCGAGGGCCTTTCTCCAGACTCGGAGGCTGGCGGGGCAAGATGCGTATAGAGAGTCGGCGGAAGAATAAACCAGATCGCAGTTGTTGGAGGCGATGGGTCTAGGCCAGCGACGATGGTGATTGATGTCTGGAACTGAGTGGTGGAAGAAGGATGTGATGTTGCGAATCAGTTGGCAGTCTGCACTGTTGTTGCTGGTGGCGCAGGAGTTTGATCAATCGAACGTCTACCTGTGCCGCCTACCGTCAATTAAATCTTAATCATAGCTATGACAAACGTAAGTGCATTCTTCTCTCGAGACTATATTCTGACACGGTACGTGAACACCGGTACCGGGACTACTTGATTGATGTATGATAAGACCATGCGGCCGCGCTATTCTAACATCCGAACCACTCCTAGCTCTGCTCCCGACGCGATATTAATATGACACCCTGAACGTTTTCCTAGACACTTAGGTAACAATAGGAAAGCAGGCGGAGAAACTAGGACGTTTATCGCATCATCTCTTCGTGATTTCATACGTATCGGGAAAGACTGCGCTAAGAATCTCGGTGCACTTCGGAGTCCGACGTCACGTCAAAGATACTCGTAGCGTTGGCCACAACGTCGAAATTTTTCACTTCGAATATCGCGCAAGGATGATGTCTGTAATTCTGCATGCGGCGTGGATAAACGCTCGGATAAAGAAGCCAAATCTCTTTGATAAATTTTCGACGTTAACTTTAGCCTAGCGGTAGTTGACCTTTTCTAGCTTTATCAGAAGAACCAGTGACTCTCTGGTCACGGAGCCCTATTCTATTCATAGCGTACTATATAACAAAGGCAGCTCCTAATAGCACGTAATACGAGCATGCACGCGGACGAACTGCAATCATGTAAATCTTCAGACCGTCGAACTCGCTCACAGACATAAAAATCCACAGCCACTGCAAATCGACCTGCCCAAAGAGCATCACAATCAGAGAACCATGGCTGCGCGTATACGACCTAACCATCGGTAATACCCCACCATACATCACCCTCTCGCACCGGTACATCTACATCCAACAATGTACTTTATCAATCACACACCAACATCCCAACCCATCAAGCCTCAAAAAGTCACCCGTTAATTGGCGAAAGCTCCATACGTGACAAGGACCAGGGTCGCCTCGACACGAGCATCTCACAAATCCAAACGCCACTTGGTCAGGATCCATCATCTGCAATATGCACGGTTTGTCAAATTCGCATTGGAAAATCGACATGGGAATATGCTCGTCGGTGCATGTGTGACCCGCTTATCTTAAGTTTTTTGCTCAATGCAATGCACGCACCGCGCTGTACGTACGACTGAAGGATGCATCTACGAGTCCCGTGGACGGCATGGGCGCCTTGAACTTCCATTTTTGAGACTTGAGAATACTAATAGTGAGCTTGATTCTATGCGAAACCTGGTGCTTGCGCTCGAATCGCTGAATAATCAATATCGATATCGACAATGCTGAAGTGCGGTAGTATATTATACAGCTATACGCATACTATCGTCAAAAGTAAATATCGATACCGACATCTTGCGTGTAAGTAAATTAATGTATTGATGGGTAAGTGTTCGAAGGGAGACCTAGTTTGCTGCGGAGTACCCGAGCCCAGATCAGACTTGGTGAACAGAAAATGCCTATTAAGAGGACCCTCGTGACACACAGCTATGAATAATCGATGATCAAATAGATTAATTGCCCGACGCATTGGAGTGCATTTCCTCGATTTGTGCACCCTCAGGTGATCCCTGCTGCAGGGAAAATTGCAACAACCGTCAACGCATAACGTCAATCACACCTGACGTCCTTTTGATGAGATCGGATAAACGAGTTCAGGTAAGGGAGTACTTGAATTCAGTCATATTTTCGGTCCTATTTCGAAACAATTGAGGCTGATATATATACTAGAATTTGCGTTGCAATAATATTTTCGTGAACCATTTAAGGTTCAAATGTTCAAGCTGAAAGGCGGCTAAATATAGAAACATCAATTGACCTGGACGCGCGTAGATGTCTGAGTTCGGCGTCGAATACGGAGAATCTACCTCAAACTTAATATCACACGTCATCAAATTGAATCTTAATACATGGATCAGCATATTTCATGTGTCTATTATTTCAGACTGCTAACCGATATCACAGGCAACACCGACATGCTGAAAAGTTATCCGGAAATCTTGACGTCACTTTCGATAGCTTCTATTTGCTTGATATCGATCAATTATGCATAAACCTCGCAGTATGATCCGGGTAATTGCATGCCAGCAGTACCGTCCCGATTTGAATTCCTCCACAGATACGTGATCGCCGTGAGATATATTTTTCATAAAGGCGGGCATCGGCACGGAGACTATGAATACGATCGAGAATATTGACAGATGGAGTGAGAGTAAGATTATCTATTGAGAGGGCCCTAGGTTTTAGTATTTGGTGAAAGGTATATATTGTATACCTATTACAACTTGAACTCTAGAAGTCGCATTTTTCAAGCAATTCATGCATGTCTAACCCGATTCTAATTTAATTCGTCTAATTTTCATGTACCTGTATATATACATGCAGCCACTCGACGGCCTTAGAGTTCGAGGTACTTGAGAATGTTTTCAAGACGATTACAGCATATGCCTGTATATCCGCATATGTACGTACACCAATGGCTAACTGATCGTAAGCCCTTTTCTTTGGAACTTGCCACGAGGTCGCTATTCCTTGCTTCGCAGGATCCCGTATTTTTCCTCCCACAGGGGTATCATAGCCCAACATCTTGAAAACATCCCCTTCATCGTGGGTGCTGAATCCTTTAAGCATGAGGACCTCGCCGGCGGGCAACATGACGGTTGCTCCGGCGGAGTGAACTGACTAGCTCGCCCAAGGCACCTTCCAGCTTGTCCATGCTATTTTTTGACGATCTTTTTCCCTAATTTTGTCGAGACTTCCTTACCCATTCCTGAGACTCCCTTCAAATCAATTGGCCCAATTGTAGAGACTGTTGTTTTTGTACACACCCGGGACATCGTTCTCTGGTTATCTATTGTCGCATATGAGTGTGTTACCGTTACTGTCTTCATGATGCTCCACCTGCACTATGTGCTCCACTGAGAAGCTACCACGGCCCCCAGCGCTCGTTTCAATCTCGAACGCGTATTTTGCGTTGATGTATCGATTGAAATCGTAAGCCTCCCTCCAGTTTTCATCGCCTTTGCGATCAAAGATTAAGTGCGGACGAAGAAACTGCATCACAATATTATAGGCGAACTCACCATCAACGTCAATAATGATTTGAGAAGTATCTCCAAGGAGAGTTTTCCAAAAAAAAAAAAAAAAAAAAAAAAAAAAAAAAAAAAAGCAGGCACGGCACCGACGAGCTCTTTCACATGATTGGCAGCAATTGTCTGGTACGACTTGACTTTCACACGGGAGTAGAACCGGTTGTGAATTTAGGTCAGCGATTTTCGTTCTGCTCATCATTAAAGCTTCTCAATGGATAGAGACTGCCGTATCCGGGTTTTACTATCATGTCACCTGCCGATAAGTTGGTAATTAAGCTAGGTCGAGTAATTGGCATAGCCTATTCACATTCTATCTTGACAAAATCAGTCGCATCATTGACTCCGTTGTAAGATATGACTTTCTGCCAGAGTACTCCTGATAGAATTGCTCATTTCGAAGCCTTTGCCTTGCTGTATCGATCTGGCAGGGGCCCCAACTCCCAATGCAAAATTCCATTACAGTCTTCCGCGCATTATGTTTATGGCTCGATTTAACAGCACCGGCTGCTTCAGCGGCGACGTCTTTGGGGATGAATAAACTAGCGAAGCTGCAGAACTAGCGACCCGGTGGTCGACGAAATATCCTCAATGTATTGTTGTAAATCTTATCAAATTCAAACCCTTACAGTGGATCATGGAGATCGTAACAGAATACGGAGATGACTTACAATCCCCGCACCAGATTCAGGAATTGACCAAGATATTATAGGAGCCCTGAAGGAACAGGTCCAAATTATGTCCGAGTTTCTAGGAAAGAGCTGAACAAGCTTCCAGGCTTACATGTATAACGGAACGAACCGAAATTACGGAGTACCTCAAATATATCCTTGGAAAGGGGTTCTAGGCCATATCTGGTGCAATCAAACCTATTGTCCTTCGCATTCATGCATATGTGACCTGCTTGTGCAGAATTCGTTTGATGGAATCTCGGAGCTTTGTCAAGGGAACTGGGAGATTCCCTAGCTAACAGATCTTTGGGAGGCCCTGACCGGCCTTAACTTCACTCTCATCAATTTTATGGCCTATATCGCAGCACAGTTTCCGGTCGAGACATTAAATTCTTTTAAAGTTGACTCCGAATTTTAAAAACTCCGTCCGAGTTCACTCTTCCAGATTCCGGAATCTTTAGAGGTCGCACCCCTTCTACCGTCTGACTGGACAGCATATCATCAAGTCTTATCATACAAGAGAATCTTCATAAGTGCAACGAAGAACCAGTCGCTGGGCTAGCAACGTGGTATGGAGTATATCATGGCTAACCCACTTATCACGTCTCGCTGTGGTTTGGCGGCCAACACTACGCTGCGGCCAGAGATGATGGATGGGTTGTCTGAGACCCAGCCTCATATTCCGCCTGTGGATATCCTAGAGACAGCTCGATATGTTTGTATTTCCTTCGGTCAGACCTTTGAGAAATCAACCAGCCACTACCCCAGACTCCCTTTCAGATCGTTCCACTTTATAGCTCAGGCCCAAGCCCTTGAAGCTGTATGAATCTGGCTATCGCAGGATTTGTGGCGATGCTTCCCGAGCGATAATAATGGCCAGGGAGCAAACTTCGAGCCTGGAGGCAGTGAAGTTTCTGTGCTACTCCGGCCGTCCATCTTCAACAACAAGCAAGCGTTTGTGGTTTAGTGGTAAAATTCATCGTTGCCATCCACCGAAAGTTGGAGCAACTTCGATGAGCCCCGGGTTCGATTCCCGGCAGACGCAGAAGATGACGATTTTTTTTTGCAGTTTTTTTTGCCCTGGTCTCGCCAGGCAACCCTTTCCGGTGGTGGGCTTGGTGGTGGTGGTTCTAGCGGTCTAGATTTTGGAAGTTGAAGTGCTCTAGCATTAAAGGTACTGTCGTCCAGCAAAAACATTCAGAAAGTGGGGATCACTTTTGTATGGTGTTTTTTTTTTTTTTCTTAAGAAGTGTCTGCTACTTTAAGAGGCCTGTTTATAGATTTAATTTAAAAGATTACAGGGATTTTTATGTGGCAGATTTCTTAATGCTGCTGTAAAAAAGTATGGTGAATTGGGTGAAGTATTGCTATAAAAAGGCCCCATTCTGAATGTTTTTGGTGGACGACAGTAGTTTGGATATGAGCCAAAGCGCCATCAGTTATGCATCTAGCCGCGTGAGATCCCAGTAAGTTTGATATCTCTCTTGCGATTGGTAATTCAGAAATCGTAGCTGACCCGTGTCTACAATAGTGATCAGTGGAGTGAAACGGAGGGAACAAATTTCACACTACCTTAGCTTATCACTAACTTATAGCGAGATCCAATAGCTTTGGGTGCTCCGGGTAAACGGGCCACAAAGGCGGCTCCCCTATAGCTGGGGTCAAGATAATGACAGCTGTACAGTAGGAGTGAATACTGCTGCATGGACTTGTAATGTAGTGGAGAAGGTTGTCTTATGCAACCACTACGACGAGGAAAGTCTCGTAAAATGGAAAACTTATGGCTTCTTAGACAAGAAGTGCTAAGATTTCACTTTAACTGACCAACATTATCTATCTTTTTCGGATCAATGGCAACTGCGTCAACCTTATCGCGTCATGGATCGGCTTCGTTTTATCACGCGTGTCCAGTAACGTAACATCATATTATATCACGGTGGTACTTAACTTGCACGCTCCAACCCGGTAAGTACTTCAGCCAGAACTTTCGCAGGAACAATGATGAGACCAGACATCGGTATTGCGGATGCAAGCACTCTGATCGGTACTGTATCCGGTGTTCTCAAGTCTCTCGAGGGTGCTCTTCCTCATACTGGAGCCAAATTGCAAGACGGCCGCTTGAATCGGTGTCGGCATCGACGCAGTGGACATCTGCATTAATATCAGCCATCCATTCTATTGAGCTCGTAAAGGATTGTCCTATAAAGGGGGGCCGAATTTGTATACATAAGATACATAAATTCGTACATATCTTCAATATACAATATTTGACGAGCCGTCTCCATCGCTACGTCAGCCAACCCAATTGATTGTGACCATCCGGTAATCCGATCCTGGAGGTCATTTTGGGACCCGACACCCTCAAAGATAGTCTCAAAGAGGACGACAATGGATATCCGAAACCAAAGGACCTGAAAGATCAGAAAAGGAATTATATACGCGTTGTTCATGCTGGTGGACAACACTGTGCTCTCGACGTTATACACAAGATTGGACCTTACAATTCTCAGTGGTTTCAACATCAGTAAGCTGAGAGGGAAAACTCAGGTCTTATAGCAGCTGATCGATTATGTAAGGATAATCTGGTAAAAGATTGGAGCCACCTATAGCTACATGAATTAATTGGATACATACGTGCGCATCTAGAGATCTTCAACCTAGATCATCTAGTGCTCTGGACGCTCCGTTCATACATGGTTCAAAGAATATTCGAATACTAGAACCCGACAAGGCATATACACATAGCTATATGGATCATATACAACAGCTACACCTCGATTGGAACAACAAGATTTCGAGATTGATATTCTATTCCAGATATTATTGTACTTATGTATCTGTGATTTCGCGAGCCAGACCGCAGGTCAGATTATCGATATCTGCTATCTAGATCATTCAAATTCCGGATGATTAAATTTAAACTCTCCGTTTATATAAATTTATCCAACATATGGACTTCATGATATCTTTTGGCTTTAGACTAATTCTCTATGTGAATTGGTCCTCTAAATACATTCAAATGATATATTGGTAATTAGGCTTGGGCGACCTCGCTTTCCAAAATATAGCTCTTTTACCAGATATCCTCAAATATTTGGCGGATCGATATGTCGAGTCGCATACTGGCTATGGCTTGGGATTCGCGAATTCGGTCCAGAGATCAGAGTTGGCTTTATAACCTACAGCTTACAGCTGTTAAATAATATGGCGAATCCGATATATTTAGCTTCCCTTTTGCGGACAATTTTTTTCAGGTACATATGAACAGCCTTTTCGTCTATCATCTTCCAGGCGTTTTAGTCGTGTGAGCTCATGAGGCCAGTCCCTATAGCCTAGTCCATGGGCCACGGTCTGATTTTAACTATAAGATGCGCATATGCGTAAATGCCGGCAAGCCTCATTTACCGCACCATGAAACCTACCATCTTCAAAACTTCTTGCTACAACCATAACTCGAATTGTCCTCAACGTGACGTCTAATCATCGCAAGGCGCGGCGGCTAACCAAGAACGACGAGCGCATGGCCAACCATATCCACAACCGCGGTACTCAATCCCGAAGACGTCCATCACGCGGATACCCAACGATTATATTGTCCGTTTCCAGCCAAATCACGACCCTGCCTGACTAAGGATATCACAACCGCAACCTCGCTAAAGTAGTATACTAGCTTTAAATTTCGACTCCTGATAATTCCATACGATACTACTGCAGGTCCCGCGGTCTTCACCAGGAGACGTTCGAACGTTCGCAGCCTAGCCAAATCGATCGGCCTCCTTCGCATGCACCTAAATACCCTATATATTACTCTAAGTAAATACTTACTTGCTACTAGAATCGGCCGAGTTGCCGGAACATGGGATGGATGGCAGATGACTAGGAGGTCGGTTCGAGGCGCATGGGCTGCTAACTTTACTTATTAGGTAATAGACGAATTAGCTACGAAGTACCGTATATATAACATTATACGTTAGCTTCCGTTGTTGACTACAAATAGCCAAGTGCCTCAGCATGTAGAATGTTCCCGGTCCTGGATCATGATATCATGATCTATCGGATGATAATTAGTATAGTAACATCGGCACAAACGCCCCGAGGCTCTCCACAATACCTACCTAAGTACTTATGGTGCAGGTGATTTCCTATCCTGGTAATTTTCCATTTCCTCGCTAACCTTCAAAATGGTATAGTCTTATATGAGTGGTACTTGTTCCCCCTTGTTGTTGAATGGACAGCGCATTATAAATTTGTGATTGCCTTAATAAGAAGATGCGTCAAATCTTGCACAAGAAAGCGCTTAAGTTGACCTTCAGGTTTGGACAAACATGAGTGTTTTAAGTAAGATCTTAAGATGCGGGGCTAAGACTTAGGCATTATACTGGGTAGTGCGCCAGCGTCCCCGAGACTAGTAGTGCGCACGAGCAGTATAAGTCAGCGATAGTTGGTGCCAGGCGCTATAGGAACCAGCGATAGCCTCGATGTCAGGTGCTATAGACGCGGGTCCGCGGCGGCATCAAGATGCCGCGCAAAAAGTGATCTACTCTTACGAATGGCTACTTCGTTATACTTGGACAATCAAGATTACTCATATCTAGTAGCCTGCCTAGATAATTGAATTGAAATGACATTAAAACTACCTCGCTCGTACACTCTCTAATCATTTCATAAAAAACTTGAATTCTCTGCCATGCCAGACGCTGGGTAATGCAATCTCGACACTTGGGTAATGCAGTTCGATTTTGTGTTACGCTGCGAGCTCGCAGGACGGTGCAGTCTCGTAACCAGACCCAGACGTGCTAGTGTTTTGGTTTGGATCGAGACTGTGAATCGTGACGCTGGGGCAGGCCTGCCTCCCACAACTTCCGTTTTTATGGCTATTGATCTTTAAGATCTTAAGAAACTACTAACAGTAAAAAACTAACAGTAAATAGATGAACCCCTCTCTCCTTTCACGAGCACTCTAGAGAGCAAGACAATCCCACCACTCTCCTCTTCTACATCAAGCCGAACCCATCTCTCCCACAAGGTTCGAGAGAACCCGTGGCGGCAGTGTCGTCTCTCGTCGAAAACGAGCGGGAAGATCGTCCAAGATTTTACGCCGGCCTCGAACTTTAATCGCCTGATGACAAGATATCGGGAGAATAGTTCATCCGCACCAACCCCCCACCATACCTTCATCAAATAACTTCGTCAAAGCATTCACGTTCTACCTATCTACTATACTTGACATCTTCGCGGGTGGTTTCAGCCATCGTGAACTGAACCTTACAGGTGCCATGGTGGACATGTGTACCGCCAGGCATACATCAGCCGCCAGTCTTTGGCATTACCAGCGATTTCAATGGGAGGATAGGAGCTCACGCAGGTCAAAGGTCGGCGTCTGGTCTACGAGGCCAAATAAGGCCAATGTCTTACTGGATGTCAACTTTCTCGCGCCGATTCCCTCTTTGAGGGGGACTCATTGCGCCATATATGACTCAGGTCTTTAGGTTTGGTAAAACTTTATTTCAGGTTTTTATTTCAACTTCGTCTCGTAGGAAAAATCATCGTCCCTCTGACACCTCATCATCGTCCCTCTGACATCTCATCATCGTCGCCTAGACATCTCATCATCCTCGATAAAGCTGACAAAATAAACCGCAGAGTGTCGATCAAAACAATGCTCCAAAAGGAACAGAAATATCTGGAGGAGGAAGGTCTCCTTGATGGCTTTGAGACCCCTCCACCAGAATACATCGCATCACCCAGCATCAAGTCATCTGTCACCAATACCCGAGCCAGAATGTCCCCCAGAAATATAATCAAAGAGTGTATTATCTTCATCCTACATTCAATTATGCTTTCTGTAGTTGTTTCAGCCATCATAAACCAAGTTTTGCCAGTACCATGGGCACCAAACACACTACTATGCTTCTGTGGTGTGCTCATTCTCTTCTTTATACTCATGTTCTACCTCTTAAGGCCATTGTCACACGGTAGGGCCATCCCCAGACAAACCACGACGCTTCCATAACTAATCATTCCTAGCACTCATCCAACAATGGGTATTGATCTGGGCGATACCCAAAAACATATGTCAAGCCCTGCAGCGGTTCGGACGAGCGGGCGAAGTCGTCTTCGAAGAACTCGAACAGAGGACGCTTGAGGCGCTTAATTTCAAAGACGAGCAGCTGCAGCCGCCGCCAGAGGATATAGAGCTTCAGGAGATCCTGGTAGACGAGTCTCCATCGACTTCCTCACAGCCAAATGTCACGACGCGGGGAGCAACGAGCCGGATGGCGGCGGGCCTTCCGGCGCGGGCTAGCGGGCATGTGAGACGGCGGAGTCGGGGGGGTTCGAGCGGCGTGTAATACGCAGGGACTGTGGAAAGTACGTCGAGACTCGTACACGTGCCGGTCTCCCATTGGCTTCATCATATTGATGCCGCTGATGCAGATTTGCCTCTCGACAATTAAGGGCCCGCCGTCGTGCACTAATTCGCGGCGCCTGCCCTGACTAAGTATCCGATGTTTCCCTTTTGTGATTTCATGTGCTGCGATCGATATAATATGTTGATACGTCCTGGGTCCAGACAGCAGTTGTGGTCGCGTGCGCTGATTGTTCTGGAGACTACTTTTTTCAGGCTAACTTTCCGTTATGTCTTCGTTGCGCGCGGTCTAGTTTACGAGACCGCGTTATATAATTATGTTACAATTACAATTTTATGGGCTCCTGGGACCGGTTACGCTTGTACTTACACGAATGACCCTATTATTACGGGGATATTGGGTTACCTCCTATGTTATGACATCATGGGCATGAATATACTTACTTAAGTACTTACTAATCCATGATCTGCTTAATTTTATCTCCAGATCTTGGGCTACTCGCTTCTATGACAGGGGACATCTGATATTAATATTCCATTGGGTGCCTGGTGCCTAGTACCTCAAGTTAACTTTGAATGTAGCTTCACAGAAATAAACCCCGAACCTCTATCAATAAATCCCAGACGTGTCGTGTATTATACGTACGTACACTACATATACTATAATCATACACGATATCATCGAAGCGAATTCGTAATCCGACGGAACCTCTTAATTCCGCCTTGTGGATATTATTCACATACAAACCCCATGACGCCGCCTCCCCGCCAACTCGCTAACACGTACAGCCCCCACACTAAGATCGCGATCGACAGTCATCTGCGAACCCCTCTCCCAGCCAATCGCACGGCCGCCTGGCTCGCCTGTATTTCCCGGCCGTCTCTCATAAGCTGATTTGATACGATACCACCTGCTTGGATCACAGACTCGCGGGCCGTGTCAGTCTGCCAGTCAGTCAGGCAATCATATCCCTCACCGCACGTATGTACGCTTCCCCTCTCTGCCTGCCTGCCTGCCGTGCTGCATGCATGCATACGGTACTACTCAAACTGCACTGCAGATTAATCAAGTATCTCAAGTTTCCTCAAAACAAGGAAACGTACAAGTTAACTTAAACTACGTTACCAACTGCAGCCTGGAATCCCCTCCCATGACTGGAAGGAAAAAGAAAAAGTGGTAATGTAGTACTTATCAGATAGATATCGAAAAGAAATGCGGTCCGGCAGCGCTGGACATCTTGTGCAACCCCGACCGCGACGACGGGCATGCCGTCTGCACCGTCCTGCCTGTACACACATACAAACCTACATACATAGACGCACCACCATGAAATTCAAATTGACAGGCCTCAAGCAGGCTGGCATATCTGCATGATACAGCATGCACCCGCGATTGGACGCCACGCTCTTCAGCTCAACATGGTTCCGCGTCCGCAGACACATGCCGCTGCCTGCTCGCAGCCCTGGCAAGGCCGACAAGAGGCACCGCACCGAAAGACAGGAGTAACTTAGAAATTGAGAGAAGTAAAAAGCGAGTGCACATTCCATGCATGCATGCAGCCCAATCACAGATCTACAGTGCGTCCATACCATACCATTCCTGCCTCTTATCACGCACGCACGCATCCCGACCATCTTCCGATTCGCTGGGCTCTACAGTCCGGCTGCGCACCACGTACAATGATATCAAGTAACTAGAATATTCTCCGCGCGCGCATGAAAATGATAGCCCTTCAAGGCTGCAGCTACATGTACGTAGACAGCCTGCCGTCGACGACTGACTTAACGATCAAAAATAAACTGTATTCCCAAAGGACCCAAAGATCCGCTTCTTCAACTCTGCAGCTCGCGCTAGCTACCAATCCACCATCCGCTCTTTCATGCTTAAACATAATAACAGATCGAGAAAGACGAAGTAGAGAAAAAAAAGAGCAATCAATATTAGAAGAAATGGGAAGAAAACACCTTCAATTCTGAACCTTCGCTCCTTTTGCAGCTGGTGTATTAAAGAGTAGCATTAATGGAAAAGAAAAGCAAAAAGCACTGGAGATTCTATCGCATCCCGGTAAAAAGCGAAAATGAAATAGAATAGACGAATGAATATGAAGAATCGGAAATAAATTGAATTCAAAAAGAAACGTTAAACAGAACGCCAATGAAGCAGCTAAGGAACAAAAAGACATAGCCCAAGTGATTACCACCCGAAAGGGAATCATGCAAAAACGGTTATAACGAGAGATGTAACTAGAAATCCAAATGCTGTGCATGTAAGAAACGTAAAGCAACAAGAAAATGCTCGGAACACGAAAAAAAAAAAATGATAATACATCATCATTTCATACAATGTATTAAAGAAACAATAAAGAAATACCAGAGAAAAGAGATAGCCCGACCAACCAGGCTAGACGAAAGTAATTTTTGGTGAGCCAAGGAAAAAAAAACACCAACATATATCGTACAATGAATCCGCCAGGGAAATGGGTATAATGGCCGTTAGGTGCGCAGAGCTGAACCGTGATTCATTCTTGCGGAGATACGGAGTGCAGGATATGAGGTGAGATATGCGGGAGGAATATGATGTATACCAGATGAGGGCATGGAAAGAATCAGATTCGGGGAGCGTCACCCTTAGGCGGGCTTCGGGCGGGCTCTGGATTGTTATTCCATCGCTCGTCCGCGAGGGCACTCAGCCATCCGTTCCCCAATTCTGTCTTCATCATCTCTACCTTCTTCTTATATTCATCGCCCTTGAGAGTCCAGTTTTCGGCAGGTGTGATGTTCGGCGAGACAGTGATGTCCTTTGCCGGTGGTGTTGGTGGCGTCTCGGCATCTATGCTGATGGACTTCCGATGACGTATTGATGTTGGAGGTGAGGGTGGCGAAGCAGGAAACTGGGGGCGATTTTGGTAGGTTGGAATGACAGGTGCGGTGGTTTGACGGTGGAATTCGGTAGGTGAGAACGTGGGTGCGCGATCCGCAGTGGTGAATATCTCCGAGCCGCCGTCGCCTTTGCTGAGTTCCACAACGCGACGTTTGGCGCCCTTCTTCCTGGCCCGCGCCAGGTCGTCGGTTGGCTTTGTTGTTATCAATGTGCCCTTTTCGGAGTGCGTCCGACTCTGGTAGGGGGTGGTCTGGCGGCTCTCGACGGGTCGCACGATCTCGCGTGGAGGAGGGGCGATCGCAACCGGTCTCACAACTGGAACCGGGATCGGCTCGGCAGCGCGCTCCACCAGTTGTCGTCTCTCCATCATGCCCGGACCCTGTGCGTCGATGCTGATATCCTCGGTGAACCCAGGGGTTTTGCGGAAGAGATTGAAGATGGTGACTCGGTAGCTGGAATTGTGGGTTCGGACGAAGGGATTCGGGTATATCCAGACCTCTCTGAAGTTGGGGGCGTTGGTCAATCGTGCAAGTTCAGTTGGGTCGGTGAGTCTATTCTCCCGCAAGTCGAGGCGCTCGAGGGAAGGGAGTCTCTCGATTCCAGCAAGAGACTGCAGGCGGTTTCCACGGAGGTTGAGGGCAGTGATGGCGGGGAGAGGATGGCGAGCGAGGGAGTGGAGGGAGTCAATCATGTTGTTAGACAAGTTGAGAGCGCGGAGTGCGGTAAGGGTGGAGAGGGCGTCCGGAACCGCCAGGAAGAGATTTGACGACAGATCGAGAGAGGTGAGAGAGTTAGCAAGCGGGGCAAGCGATGCGAAGGAGATGAAGGTCAGTGAGTTATCGGCGAGGGAGAGATGGCGCAAGAACCGCCACTTGGTGGAGGGAAGAGATCCCATCAGGCTGATGCTCTGAGTGGTAGAGTTATATTGGTTTGTGCCGTTGGACGAGGCGCGACTACTGCCGGAGTCCGACCGGCGCATCCTGTGTGACTTATGGCCGTGATGACCGTGCTGGTTGAGAGTGTTTGCGGTAGAGCTGCTGCGAGAGCTGGTGGGGCGAGTTGGGGAGTTGCTACTATCCCTATCTCTGTTGCGCGAGGCGGGCCGATTGACAGCGGAACGATCACGCAATGTCGAACCGGTGCTGCCGACGCTGGTGCTCTGCTCTTCAGTGCTCTGCTTTCCGGGCGAACCGGGTGTGGAGCCGGTGTCGATGCTCAAGGGTAGGCCGGGGCTGGGTGTTGACCAGCTCATCGGGGAGGTCTGGTTCTTCGAAGAACGCCTCCTGCGCCTGTCCATATCGTCAAGGACGATAGCGATAAGCAGCTCTGCCGGATCATCAATACAAGCACGCTTGACGACCAAGCTCCTGACCCTCTCGGCGATCTGATCCCATCCGTAGAACTGTCTGATATCGAGGTCTACGATTTCGAGAGCCGTGACGTTCTTGAACGCAAGAAGCGGCACGGCGGTATCGAAGGGAAATTCTTCGTAGCCACTGATCAGACGAGCCTTCGGATCCGGGCACAGTTTGAGGCAGGGTATCTTGGTGAAAGCGGAATAGATGTATTTGAGATCGGCATTGATGGCTTGCTTGTTCTTCTCCTGTTTCGAAACCGAACTGGAACCTAATCCGAACGAGTTCCACAGGGAGGACATGCCCGACATGACGCTCTTGACGGACGAGACGGAGTGTATCGATAAGGCATCCGTAGACTTGGTGCGGCGAGCACGGTGGGCGGAGTCGAGGAAGGAGACATAGTTTCCGGGCGCCGTCTCCGCATGAATGTTTTCAAGTCGTACATTCATGGGACCCACCGAGATGCCGAGGGCGTCGAAGCGATCGAGGAGGTAGTAGAGGTGGTGGGGAGTTAGAGCGAGTTTTGCCGGTTTGAGGTTCTGCGACGTAAAGGAGAGGGATGGCATGGAAAACGCGGCGGCGAGCGCACTCGATGTCGAGGGGCTCGTGGCCGGCGCATGGGTGGTAGGCGACGTCTGGCCATCGCTCGACCTGTGAGTTGGTTTTCGGGCTTGGAGTTGTAGAGCATTGGCCAGGGCCTTTTCATGGGTCCTGATGTAGGTTGCCAAATGCTTGATGAAGTAGTTTCTAAGCAGAATTTGACATGGTCAGCCTTTCGCATTCCCGCCGCAAATAGAAAGCCGTTGCCAAGGGTGTAGACGGCCGCGGGCGTCGCTGTTCTTACCCGTCCTCTCGATCCATCTCTAATGATACATTCGGGGTGTTGACTGCAGGTTCCCGGGTTCGAGTAGTGAAGGATGTCGAAAAGCTAATTCCGACGAGGGGAGAGAAGAATCGGTGTTCCGAAGAGGTTGACTACCACCATGCGAGCCCCGGTCAGCAGGATTCTCAGAAGGCGACAAGAGCAGGCAGCTCCGCCGAAAAAAATCAACAGGCCAATAGCAGTTGCATGAACGAGGGCAGGAAGAGCAGCAGCAGTGCGTTTGATTACCACATGCAGAGGATGAACAAACAACCAGTGGCAGCAGCAGCAGCAGCAGCAGCGAGGAGTTCCGCTACTTTTAGTACGCAGAAAACTTGTAATTTTCGCGAGTGGGCTAAAAAAGTATCGAATGCAAGGGAATGGAGGGTTCGAGTGGTATTCCGTACCTCCTGGGAATGATCCGGTCTTCAGGGGAGACCAACAGGCAATATTTCCCTGCTCCGCGACCAGAGCAGTCTTCCTATTGTCGAGGTGGTATCGGGAGGGGAGGAAGATGACGTTCAGGCACAGCCGTCGTGGGTTGATGCTGCGAACGAACGAACAAGAAGAGGTGGCCCAGACGACAGCGAGGCGAGGCCGCAAGAGTCCGACCGTATTACTTAAAATACGCAAGGTATGTAAGCGGCTTTCGTCTCCGATGATGGCGGGGAGGGTGTGAGCAGCTTTTGGAGGAGATGCGAGGAGGGTGTGGAGGATGGAGGAGGAGGAAGAGGTGGTGGTGGTAGTGGTGGTTGTGGTGGTGTCAAAGTGGTGGTGGTGTGTGTGGTGCGGTGGAGTTGGGATGACAGGCCGTCGGCGAGGGAGCACACCAGGTGCCGCCAGCAGCAGCAGCAGCCACGGGCCAATGTATGTGTATAATATATCCTCCATCCTTCTTCTTTGAGAAAGACGTCTGTATGAAAAGATACATCCACGACATACGACATAGACGGACAGACGCAACCACCCGTCGAAGCATCTGCCCACACATCCGCACATGCTCGACAGGCTCAGCTCAAGCATGTCATGTACGGATCGTATGTATGTACGTCGATGTCATGTCCGGTGCATCTGTCGGTGTATTTACATCCCCCCTCCCCATGCATGCAGGCCGACAACGTGCCGGCCGGACCAGTCGACGGGACTCGAACCACTCGGCTCGATCTGATTAATGGGAAAGAAAAAAAAAGGGAGACGGCGGGCTGATTCTAATGACGGTATGCCCGACCGCCCGACCAGCCTTAAACACCACTCACACGCCCTCACACCGCCCAGCGTTTCACCGCCGCAGCTTGTAATTGCCAGGCCGTCAGGGTCGCTCTTCTGGGCAGACCAAACAGACTAGCCGTGGGGAGCTGACGATGTGATCTGGTGGCGGCGCACCGCCCCTCTCTCGCAGCAGGCAGGCAGGCATGCATGTAATGTCTGTATGCAAGGAAGAGGGATGGATGGATGGAAAGGAAGAAGAAAAGAAAAAAATAAAAATAAAAAATAACAATAAGAACTATCCGATCCGGATGCGAAAGGACTAATAATACCTTTGGTCGATAGAGACAGTTCTGAAACCTCACACGCTGGCCCGTCTACCAGTACCACCTTCGCTTCGCACTAGACCTGTGAGAACGGCGAGAGGGCAGATATGGTGCTGCCGTGGGCGAGAGGAGCGTCTGTATGATCGAGTCAGGAGGGAGTGCCAATGCCGTAACGAGTAAAGCCTGGAGGAAGCCGACGGAAAGAAGAAAAATAAAATAAGAATAGTAGTCAAAAAAAGTAAGGTTTTTCGATTATGCTGATAGCAGTATTAAAACTGCAAATCCGAACTGGACAGAAAATAAATGTTCATGAAAGTCGTAAGCCGTAAAAAAGAAACAGACAATGTTGACGTCGTCCGGAGAAACGAAGTTTGCGGAGAGAGAAGGCCGAAGAGAAAGAGTTCACGGGATATAAGTGACACCCGCTGACCGAGAACCTTTGGAGGGAGAGGTTTTCTCGACGTCCAGATTTCGATCTAAGATCTGTAGAGATCTCTAGATCTTTAAGAAACCCTGGGGGGTAGAAGGATTTCTGGGGAGAAGATGACGAGGGAGGATGGAGAAGAAGTAGAAGAGAAGAAAGAGATAAGAAGAGAAGAAGAGGATCCAGAGTCGGCGGGAGGAGGAGCAACAGATTAAGAGAGCAGAGGGATGTTGGGAAACGAGGCCAGATCAAGCAAGTTCCCAGGGAGAGGAAGCGACGATGGAGAAAGACAAGCTGCTGCAGCAGCAGGCAGGCATGTAGGTCAGGGTATCGAAATGTGCCGAACCAGACCCTGCAGACCCTGCGCGAAGGAAAAGAAGAAAAAGACGGTCCAAAAAGTAACAGACCGGGAGCGATATATTACCTTTTGGGGGGGCCACTAGCTATATTGAAGGCCCTAGCTGAATATCTGGAATGAAGCAATGCAAAGTGCAATCTTCGTCCGAGCAATTCTGCTAGCTGCCTGAATAATATGCAAGCTGCAGCATATATTGGCTGCAGGAAAGTACTTGTAGGTACTCGGCCTCTCTCTGGTGTACTTCCTGGTTCGTGCTTTGTCGCTATGTGTATTTTCTCTCTTTCTCTCTAGTATCTGAGAAAGCTTGTCGTGATAAGTACGAGACGCCTTCTCTCTCTCTCTCTTTAAACTGTCCGTGTATACGGGTAATAAGATTCCAAAGGTTGCTAGCTGATAATGCTGGTTCCGGGGTCCTGATTGGTGCCGACGACAAATAAACAGGAAGGTGCTTCGTTTCCACAGCTAAGGTAAATTGCCCATGCCCCAGAGTTTTCGTTCGAGCTTGACTGTGAGATAATCCCCAAGACGAGATCCGGTGTTTTCGACTACCTAGTAGTAGTAGGTACTTCTTCGTGGCGTTCTTTGTTCAGTTGACGGTCCAATGCAGGGCTGTGGCGGGATGCCGGAAGGCTGTCTCGAGATGATATCCGGCGCCGGATAAGACGGCCTATGAGGATAGAATACCTGGGGCGAGTGTCCTACACAGGAAGGGCACTAGAGGGCGGTAGACGTGTGCAGGCGACGTGTGCAGACGATGGCGTAGCGTTCACCGGGTGACATGAATTTAAGATTGTGTCCACACAGGCACGCAAAGAGGAAGGAGCACCGCTCTTTCTCTGTCGGCTGGAGATGATCTGTTGCGATTCCCATCGTCTGAGATTCTCAGCATGCGACCGGGGAGGAAGACCTCAGTGACTTCAACTGGGAGGGCCCATTGATGAGGAGCAGGGCGGCGGAGCGAATCAGGTATGTGGAGGGGCATGTCTTGTTTGGCGCGATGTCTGTAAACGTGTGGATGTGTGTACTTCGAGTACTTTTGGGTGGGCCTCCGCCTGGGGTGTGCCAGTCAGCCGGCCACCAGGCCAGAAAACATGACGACGATTGGCGATACATAGCCTCCTCCTGCTTCCAGCTGGCCGAAGAACAGAAGTACCGGTGGCAAACAGCTACTCTTCTTGCATTGAGATCAGACGAAGACAGCTCATACTCGGATTCAAGATCTACTTAGTCAGCATCACGCTCCGCAACCAATTCTCAGTGTCATGTCAGCATATACACATTATGATTATATCTACAGATATTTTATTTATGTCCACGGACACGACAATATGCAATGCGGATATACAAAGATATCGTAGACGCTACATGATACCTCCACAATGCTTCATAATCCATCATACGCTTTATGCATCGCAGCTGCAGGCTTCCAGATCCGGAGCCCTTTATCTACAGATTCGACGCCAATTGTCACCTCGATATGCTCATCGGGATGCTCTTCTCCCCCCAAGACCAGGGATCATATCAGAAACCGAAAGCATCGACACGACTAGCGTCCGGGGAACACCGCGTCCGAACTCTTCTCTTCTTTCTAATATTACCTCCAAAACGCGATTGGGGCTTCCCGGCACTTGTCCCTCCTTCCGATTATAATTATGCCACAGGCTAGCCCGAGCAGCAGTCCAAGCCAGTTAGCTGTTATCTCGGACAAGCAGGGAGTCGAAAGGCTATGCGCGGCAAAGACCAATGCATCTGCAAAACGTCCCCTCCAATATATGCCCTCATGATACACTGCATATGGGGCACCAGTGTCTAGTCTCAATTCATTGCGAAGAATGTACCTGCCTTAGTCCTGTGTCTGTGTAGCTCACGATAAAGCCGTCTACACGCATTGACCCCACTGCTGTGTTCAAGAAACTCAACTGTATTGTGCACCATGGAATCAGGTTCTCGAGTCGTTGCTCTCGACTGCTTCTCAAGCTACCCCACGCGCACGGATCCATCTGTTACGTACAGACCGCACCAGATTGCAACTGCAATTAATTGTGATACCGTACAACAGCAGACCCTGAGCGAGGCCCGCAGGCAGGCCTTGGAAATTGGTCAGCACCGCAGTACACTGCATTCTGCCCCACCACATTTTGATCTCTTCGTCCAGGTCCGTTTGTACCCTGCTGTTTATCCAAGTACCACGCCACTGGATGGATGAAATCAAAAATCGCCAGAAGCAGCAACCTCACGAGATCATTAGCAAGCACCGACTATACCGTACATATATCCCGCATCTTGCAATATGGCACAATCGATTCGGCCCTCGACCTAGCTTGAATTCATCTACGCGTATGCATATGTATATGTATACGAGCTGGTCGGCGTCGTCGATGTCTCACTACCGTGCATCTCGCTCAATTACTCATTCCGAGTTCATTCATCGCATGCTCAAATCTGCTACATTCCACAAGTCGAGCAGAACGAAGCTCGAAAGGCTGCGGGAAATGGGGGACGAAGAAAAAGGCTATTTTCTGTCATGTAGCTCTTGCTCTGACATCGGACGCGAATCGGAGACGCTCCTTGCTCGTCCCCACCTGCTTTCCCACCCACCATTGTCGCAAGAAGCACTAATCAACTAGGTTGACCAAGTCCGACTGTTTCCACGTTCATGTGGAGAAGGCGGTCAAGCAAAAATTTAGTCTGGTCAAAAAATTGAAGAGCTCCACCAATTTTTGTTTACTGAGAACGCTCTTATCTGCTTGGTTGTCTCATCCCATCTTCTGGTCATCGGGCTATTCCTATTCCAGTCGCTTCATCACTTTTTTTTTTTTTTTTTTTAGGTCAAAATCCATGCCCGCCGCCATGCCCGCCAGCTGCCCGGATTTTCACGAATACGTGAATGCTACAACATCCGCGGGCAACTTTTTTCAAAGCGGGCAGAATACACAAAGTACCCCTCCAAAGGTCAAGGAAACAAAATGATTTTCGTGCAACTGAATCATGCCTCATCGAACTGGGCAAAGAGCAGCAAGAGGGTGGCATGATCGTCCCATCCCGAGATCCTGAGTGCAGCGTCAAAGTCTGCGAGTCTGAAAATCCAGAAACCTCAAGCCTCTGCAGCGCCCAGCTGATCTGCACCTTGGTCGCCCGCCGCCGTCGCCGTGCGGGGAATTCATCAACGCAGACCGTCGAATCACCGGCAAGTTCGCAATCGGGGGCTGGCCAGCTGCTAGCTCTTTGACAAGGTGTCAAAAGGCGACAGTGCAGTGCGTGGAGCTGGATCGGAACATGCACACTCAAAAGCGAAAAGAAAGAATGAACCCAGACCCGAAAGTTTCGACTATGCACCCCATATCATCTTTTCTCCCGCAGGCGTGCGTACAAGGCCGAGGACCTAGGACTCATCCTAGCTGCACGTCCGTTCAGTGCATTATCACTTACATACAAAGCTTGATCATGTGTCTACGAGGCTGAAAGAGATGCATGGGGAATGCATCGAACGCATACCAGGTATTGCCGCGCTGAGGGAATTCCGCGAATCAATGCTGCCCGCTTGGGGAAATCTCGCAGGCAGGCAAGATGCACGTAATATTACTATTGCAGCCGCATATTCACAGCTTCAGGAGCTATATAGCCTCAACCCGAGCTTCAAGCTTGCAAGCTCACCAGCTATACCTCTTTGCATGAAAGAATGCGCGGCGGGGCGGCGGTTATGTTACATACAAAGGTACTTGTTTTCGTGGGCGAGCGATTATATTTTCGTAGACGGTTTGCATTGATGGCCGTCGAGGCAGAAGTATCTCGAGGTGGGTCTTTGCCTTCCCACATTCCTTGTCCGGTTGCATTCCACGCTATATCATCAGTATTGCCGACCATATATATATCTCGAATTTCTAGCATCACCAATGTTTTTTTTGTTTCTCGTTCATCAGCGATGAGTGTGTGCTGCAAGCGCAGAGGAAACGGTAAGCGTACCAAACTGCAAAAAACGCTACTAAGTACGCTCGAATGCAAGAGTGCAATGCATGCAGTGAAGAAAAGCTTTTTCGAGTCCTTAAGCTCAGAAGAAGAAAAAAACGGGCGTTCGCATTTATGCGTACCAATAAAGCTGGCAGAAGGATCTCTCAGTCCGATAGCTTGGGCAAACGCATTGATCACATGCAGTGGGTCCGTAAGACCTGCCCTTTGATACTGGCGTTCGTTCAGCCTGGCTTTGCCTGCCCGTTGCATCGCATAACGTTGATATCCGCCGAGCTAGCTCTTGAATCCATTTTTTTTTTCTTCGGGCAACATCCATTGTGCGTGTCATCAGAACAGTACTCATCGCGAGAATTCCCGATAGTGTCGCGATAACCCCGAGAATGCGCCCAGGTGACCTGCGGCGAGAATTCCTGCCCTGGAATATATTAGGTTGTGCCGTGGGCCGTGCCCTGTGGTTTGCACCCGTTGATGTCATTTTGCCCAGAATTGTCTTACACGTTTCATCGCGGCGCGAATCGAGGCGAGGTGCAATTGCCTTGAGGAGTTCACAAGACATGACACCCATTTCGAGCTCCACCATCAAAGATGCTCTGTGACATATGTTCAAGTTGGCAGAGTCGTAGCTCCCACTTTCGGAATGTTGGAATTAGCTAAGAAAGCCAATCGAGCGGCTGTGATGGTCGCGATTTCGCACGGATGCAGGGAAGATATATCCGCTCCCCTGCCTGATCAACGGAGTCGCGGAGCTTGGTGTCGAGCTCGTCTCGTCTGCCAGCTGCTGGATGCCGTCTACACTCGGTCTAACGTCGGCGAGGGGAAGCTTGACCTCGAATTTCGAGGCGGGGCAGCGAGCTATCTGAGGCCTTGCTGCTTAACATACCATAAACACTTGCTAGTATATACTACATGGACGCTTCAGCCTTTTTATCGATTAACGAGAGCATATCGCAGGGTTGGCCCCAGCTTCAGACTAAAGCACGCAGTGCCCGGCGCCAGCTGGTTACAGTTGGCTGACTGGCGGATTCCAAATATAAAGCATAGCTGCACAGCTGCGGAATTTAAATCGAAGGAAGGAAGTTGAGAAAAGTCTTGTCCGAATGATACTTAGAATTTGTAACGAGCGATTTCCTGGGCACGCTATGCCTGTTGTTTCTTGAGATCTTTACGATATGACGTTGGTGCGAGCCAATGGGGCGGTTGCCAGGCTGCGTGGTTCGCATCTGCATACCGCATTCCCGAGGTGGCTTCCTCAGGTTCTTGGGATATCCAGGATGGCTTTCCATGTCTGGATAGTGTGGAGGGCTGCACAGTAGCTTAATGATGGTTGTGTGTAGCTCGCGGTACTTTCGCATAAACGAGGGTTCTCTTTTTTTTCGCACAGGTCCGCCGTGCAAGGGTCTCCCGGCCAGATTTCTCAGTGACAAGACATTTAGCGCAGTGGCGAACGTTAGGTTTCGATGATTCTGTGAGCTCTGTGAGCTCTGTTGCTTAAACGGGCGCACGTTGGGTTTCTGCTTCAGCCTGGTTGTCCTAAGCTAAACCGGAACTCGAGGGTACGCCTCGGTCTCGGACCGTCTACGTCGACGTCTACAGATGAAAGGGAAGGAAGGGAGATGCTGCAGCTCACTGATGCACGCCTATTTTCGGGTCTCTGGAATGTTGGATGCGATTGGTCACATGGACTTTTCCTGTCTGTCTGTCCTGCAACCTCTTCTTTTTTTTTTAACCTCGATGCACGCATGCATGCCGATGCTTCTTTTTGTTAAAGCCTTGTAATGCCAGCGCTAACCTTCTTTGAATTCGCTGCATGAGATGCATGGCCTTTGCGAAAATTTACATACGACGTTCGTACAGAGAAGCGAACAAGCGACCAAGAGTCTCTCCAAGACCTCGCAACTTGATAAGATCTTACCGTGCAGTAAAAGGTATAGAATACGACCATTACATCGGCAGGGACTGACTATCTGGGCCGTGGGGACATTATTGCATCTGCATCGGCCTCCCAGCCGGCCGGCCGGCCGATTCGACCAGACCAGACCAGGCGAGCGAGGCGAGCGAGGCCGCGAGGTAAAATTGATTTTTTATGACCGTCGCGGACGAACAGTGCATGCATTGCACACATACGTGATCATGACACCTTCTTGCGGATAAAACCTCAAAGCCGAAATTAGACGGACATGGGCTGACCGACCGATTGACCTGGTGGGCAGCCATTGGGGTTTCTGCCCCGCTGGAAGAGGCAAGAGAGAGTCGCATATCGGAACGTACCTCGGCGCAACGAGGGTAGCTTGCTAGCTGGCGATTACGTAACTTGCTACTACGTATGAAGGGCAAAGTTGGGATTATCAGGCCATGGTTATTGGCCAGTGTCAACGCACGATGATGATATACCTTCGATTCCATTCCCCAAGATTCGAATTCTAGTTCTGCGGCTGTAGAATTACCCTGTTCTATCAATCAAGTAACTTACGTATAAGTCGACGTATCCATCGATCGAACTATCAATCTGTCAAATCGACCTGCCAAACTCACTAACTACAATAAGAGCCTAGCGCACAGACCAAAAAAGGGTATCGCGGAGCTCGATCAAAGTTACCTCTCGTTAGCGCCGTCGACGACACGGAACGGCCACTATCTGTCGACAGCGACACAGCAAGGCCACACGCTACAGCAATTTACCGTGGCGCCAACTGCGACAGCCCCCAAAATCAAAAATAAGCATGCACCACCACAGCACCCTCCAGAACTCTCTCAAGGAAAGGTTAACTAAGTGGGGCGGGCCAGCCACACAGGCAAGCCGATATGTCGTTATCCCGTACATATACCTTGACTGCTACCGCGTCGACGGTTGTAAATGCTTGACAGTACGTACCGACTTTCCCCTTCAGATACCAAGTCCGAATATTAATTAATACAGCCCCTCGCTCCCTCCCTCCCTCGCTTCGTCACTTAAATTTTGTCGAAACGGCACGCGGAAGAACCACGGCCTGCATTCCGATGCACGTCGCCCATGTAGGTCAAGCGGCTACAGGTAGCTAGCACAAGTATCCAGCAGCGGTGTCTTTGTCCAGCGGGGAGTTAAACAGAAAAAGTCTGAAAGAAAATATTACGGATACGTCTGGGGACATGTCGATACGGCAGGTGGAATTTGAGAATTCCTCAATTTCGCTAAACTGTTTCAGGAGGAGTCACGATATGTGGTCCCGAGTCTTTGTGGAATGCTGGACACGGCATGTTGGCCGACGGCATATCAACCAGCCTGGCTGGCCCATAACTACAGCCGTGCCTTGATGTTGCAAACAAGTTTTGCAAGGCAAGTTGTGATATCTGCTTGCTCAAAGTAGTCAGGTAGGCTGGAAGCTTTCGTCCGACCACCACAGGGTCCCAGCCGCGCCGGCCACGGCGAATATCAAGAGATACTAGAGTAGCGGCCAAAAGCTTGAGGATATATCCCGTCTGCAGGGTTTCCTCCAACTAGTTTAGTACCATCCCACGTTTCATAGATAGACATAGAGGAACGCAATGGCCAATTCCAAGATGCACCAGGAACCAGAGGAAATGGCCGGATCCGGCGACGGGGCAAGGGTTCGACTGCGCTCCGCTGAGTACGTGCTTAGCGTTGGTCAGGTCAATATGCCCCAGAAGATACCTGTTGACAATACATTAACTGCTTACCGAGTATGGTGCTAGAACATTGGAAAGGTACCAAGAAGCAGGGCGAAACATGTCCCCTTGAAGACATGTACCGTAGTCGCAAATTACAACATGCAAGCATGCATGTGCAACACACATTCTTGCTTTCGACAATTAACATTCCTACAGCCTACAATGTGATAATGCAAAGTCAAGTAGGATGATATGATGTTAGCTCTAGGATGCTGTGTGTCGCAGGGGCTAGATTCGAGGGTTCGGGTAGAATCTCGGCTCCTGGAGTCCGCGGAAAATCTGATTGCCTTGTACTACAGTGGGTGTTGTTGCACAGGTGTTCTTTCAAGGTTTCTGATATCGCATTGCATTTATCTCAAAAATCAGAAACTTGACGCGGAATATTGCATTGTTGGAGGATTAGATACAATATTTCTTGTAGGCGTATTCAAAACGTATCTAATCCAATCAATTGTTCCCCACATCACCGCAGGGCAGGCAATGCCGCTTTTGGGACAATGCACGCCTGATAATCTGCTAGGCGCTAGCATAGATGTATAGCATAAAATAGGTATAGATATAAAGGCCGTTGATGAGCCATGCATGGGAATTCGAGACGGCGCTGATGTCATGTGTTCTCGATAGTTTACAATTCAAGGCGCAACTCCTACTATGCCATGAATCTAGACTCCGCAGATCACGCATGGACGCCGATGCCAGCCAGCGGCTCACCGCCGCCTCACTCTCCCTGATACAAGCTAGCAGATTGGGAATCCCGCATCGTCAGTCAACTTTATCCTACTGCCGACTGTAAGCTAGGCTAGCCTTACCTGCCCAGCTTAGTCATCGAATTGGTCTTACACCGGGCCACATGTCGCTGAAAACCCGGTATCCTATTTCACAGCGGCGCCGCGTCCGAATGCAATACAGACAAGGCTAGCCATTGCCGGCGCCCAACTAGCTAGCCTTACGACTACAAAACTACCACATGTGACCGCCGCAAAGATGTCTTGCTTCTAGACGTCTGCGTGGAAAGAACGTCAGCCAATCACAAAGCCGCACGCTCTCTTTTCTGCGGCTTTGTGCGGCACAAGCGCAGAAAATGATATATGACAGGGTATTATAACCCCCCAAGTAGCCGTCTAGAGGCGGGAAAATTAGCTGGCTAGTCTCAATTGAGGACCCACTGATGTAATAACAAGCTATCGAGTGACAGGATATAAACAGTCGCCGGTCTTGGAAGGGCCAGCCGAAGTGTCTACTCTGTTTCAACATGACAGGATGGCGGTGTACATATGTGGCCATAGTCGACGGTTAAGCGGCTATGCGGCCTCGTGACCAGGCCGGGTGGCAGTAAACGTTCATGCGTGGCGACGCACGCTCAGGCAGAGCATTGTCTTCTGAAACCGTGTGGATGCGGCATGGCACATCCATAGGGATAGAGCTATAGGTCTGAAGCACGATGGTCGGAAATTTAAGCTGCTGCATAGACGGTAGCGGTGCGTCTGCTCGACGCATCGTGAAACATGGAAACAGAGCGTCAAGCTTTGATGGCATGCATGGCATGCAGACAGACCAGAGCTAGCTGCTAGCTGTGACGTGACGATATGATACAGCTTGCATCGGTGCATCTTCGGAAGCTTAGGGGGTCGCATGCAAGATTCATCCGTCATGTCAACCTTTCCTGTTTCAAAGGAATCCGACAGCGACGGTGTCCAGAAATCGAATAGTATATTATGCGGCTAGTATACATGACAATGCATGGTGTATGCAGCCTTATATTATGACATATGACGTCGGCAGCCCCGGCTAGCATTGTATATGTACGTACGTTAGATCCTGATACGTTAGATCGATATTGTTTAAGCTTAAGTGAGACCTTCCGGCGCCTATCTCGGAGTGCCCGATTGAGCTCTTGATCGAGATTCGATGACTGCAATTGCCTCTTCCTACTTGGCGGGGTATTTCTTGGATGTCGCAGGACGCAGTTCGGAGACCTAATGCCTTTCCATATCTTTAGCTGTCATACGTACATACTTGGGTGTGCATGTGACGAATAATCATATTATGAAGGTGCCGCGCAAAGGCGGGGCCAGGCCCATCACCAATCGAGGAACAAATTATCAATATGGAAAGAAGCAAAATGATGACTTTAAAGACGGAAGTACGATTCCGGGAAATAACAATGTATCAATCCCGGTTGTTCTCGGCCTTCGGCCGACAAGCTCCTCGCAAAACCCACGAGGTAGATTTACATATAAGTTGAATGTCGAAACTTCAAAACTTCTGTAGTGCCTCTGGCACCATCTCTGGAGGAACGTAATAGGTTGGTATCCAGCATTTTGTTGGAAGACTCGTCCTCCAGAAACACAAGTTTTGACCTGCTTAGTCTTCAAGGCGAAGACTGAGTCGCTGAGCACTGGACTCAAGGATAATCTCAGCGCTGATGCGTAGTAACTCGGATCTAAGAATATATCTAGTGATGGATGAACATCAGCTGCACTTCCTTCATCCTCACAAGTGCCGTAAACTTGGACAGTATGCATAGTATAACGTACCGGTCCCAAATATCAATGGGCCAGGATGGGTGGACATCCATGACCACCCACAGACCGAAACATGTCCTTCAACATGAAGATCAACGGTCTAAGAAGACCGCAAGACCAGGCATATGAAGTTCACGATTTCACAGGATATCGAATGTCGATATCTTAATGGCGACCGATACATCTTTTCTCCGGACTCCCGGCCACCATTCTACACCATCGAACCGTTGCGTAGTTCGAATGGTGCCGGGAGTCCGAATTCAAGCTACCTAAAGCTAAATATTAGATATGTTCTAAAGCCCCAGCGAAGTCGTCGTAAAGATAGTGAATTTACCTTATAAAGGTTGTATCTCGTTCGTCTATCTGGTTGTTTGTGTCCAGAGTGCGTGTAAGATACGTGAGTATCCGGCCGTGGTGGGAGAACTTTTAAAGTGCAGCCGATGTCCAGTTGATCATACGCCGCCCGGATCTGTTGGACCGCGATAGAATCCGTCCCCTTCCAATCTTTTGATCTGAAATGGTCGTACCCGGCTATAAGGTCCGTCGGTAACGTTTGCGTTCTCCATGTCTTCTAAGGGATCTAGAACTTGCCAGCATGATATGATTTAGCATGCAGAGATAAGAGATATCTACACGGAAGTCCAGTAGATAGATAGAGGGAGCATGCCTACTTACCGGCCGGTCGATGCCCCGCAGCGGGGTCATCGACGTCACGCCCATGCATACATCACGAGCCTTTATTGGGTCTGATCGCTAACAATATCGACGTGCGGGGTATGCGAAAAGGCCGACCCCTCGAGCACGCAGCCATAGCTACGTATGGGGACTGGATCACCATGCTGGTCAGTCTCAGGAAGAAGGCTAGGAGCTAGAATTTAGGGTATGAAGATGACTATATGAAGTGCTCGATGATCGAATACTATCGACGTCTGGCTGTTGTAGGTACTTACCCGAAGTAATATCTAAGCAAAGAAAATCCGAAGGAGGTTGATGATGGAGAAGAAGGAGAAGAGGAAGCGAGTCAGCAGGAGGGATGGAGAATGAATTTATAGTCTGCTCAAGGAATAACGAAAATTTAAATCAACAGCTGATCTACGGCTAGCTGTACGGATCTTGGAGCGTGATAATCCGGGCGGTGAAGAGCGGGTCAAGAAAACAACAGTAAAACCCTAACGACGTCTAGAGATATCAACGTAGAATATCAGCGCTCTAGCTCAAACTGAATTGACAGCTCTATGTTTTATGCACATGAACATTCCGTGATATATCTTTAAGTCATATTACTATCGAACGTAGCTCAGCTCTCAGTCTCCTTCGTTGGACATCACCCTGCTGTAGATAACCCAATGCGCATGTTGGTGATGATAGATATATCAAGGGCTCTTGGTATCGATAATATAATATATTATAGGGGTATTCAGATTTCCAGAAAATCCTCAATATGATACTAGAAAATTTTCCGAACTGCAATTGCAGAAATCATATTCGCTTTCTGCGAAATACTCTTTTCTGCAATTAGGATAAGAATATTAATAATATTTCATCCAAAATGGGCACAGAACCCTTGATGAAGCGTCGACAATATTATATTAGTCGTGTGGGGTAGATCTACAGACGTGTCATCCTTCTAGTCTACGACGCAACGTTGATGTACGATATTGTGATATCGACTAGTGAATAAGTTCCATGACCCCAAAAATATGCGGCTACTAATACATATATCGATCGAATTATTCTACACCATGTATCCGTCGAAATAAGAGATAGAAAATCGCGAGGCCGTATCATTGCAGGAACATATACCCTGGTGCCGTCCGTCGTCGAAGCCTTCTCAGCAACTTTACTCACTCAAAGTGAGACTGGCCGAGGGAGTCCCGGTATTTGGTTCACTACATGTATACAAGGGACACCTTGCAAGCTCGTTTCTCACATCGCGGCCGGGCATCGCTTGCGACTTCGTCCACGGCCTGCGGCGCAAAGCTATAGAAGCGTCGTGTACATATGGCCGCCTCGTCTAATTCTCAGAAACGGGTCTCTGACTAGGGTATCTAGCTGGAAATTACAAAGGCTAACGTGTAGATAAACGCGGGAGAGTCTATCTGTTCGCGGATGGATAATAGGAGAATAAAGTTTGGTGGTTGAGTGAGTTAGTAGACTTCAATAGTAAGTAGGCGATAGCTACCACATTACCACCCCAATCTCCGATATATTCAATGGGTCCCAAGCAGAGATACTTGTATACCGTTGCCCATGTTCTATAAAGCCCAAATGTTCTCCTCCAGAACCTTCCAAAAACCCAGTTTTATATTCATACGTCCAACATTTACGGGAATAGAGGCTGTATACTCCATATCGCAGAACCAAGCAGTAAGAGTATGTCGGAGCTGCGAAATCTCTGTGAGACACTACTAGTATGCTATAATTTTAAAGTACGTCACGCGGACGTCCTTTCTATAGATATATATCCGTATATCACTAGCTTCAGAGTCGTGCGTTGATGTTGTGGTAAATGCTTCACAAGTTATCTAGCATTATGTACGTAGGTAGTGATTACTATTGATTCTTGGGAAGTGTCAAAGCTAGAGGCATTTCAGCGTGGATGTGGCACAGCCAGAATATACTACTATTCAGAATATCGGTTGTGAATTTATCAGTACGTAATGTTAAGATGGGAGCTGATCCTCTTTGACGCGATCCGAATCCGACATAGATGGCATCATCACCAGATGACAGCATGCATGCGGACCACGCCTATGTCACGAGGAATACGCGCATACGACTGAGCACCTGCTAAGAAACATGTAGTTAAACGGAATCCATAGTCGATGATTGACTGAAACTACTTCTATTTTCTTCAGATATTTTAGTCCAAGATGACTGCGACCTACTTGCAAATCAACAAACTGAAAGGAACGGACGAAGGCAACAGCAAGCAAAAACAACAGGCAAAACAGATAAACTGCACAAGGGAGGAAAAAGGGAAACCAGTACACCCGCGAAGACGACACCCAGGCAAAGGGGGAATAAGACCGACGGGCAAGACAGGCAGACACACAACGATAGAGAGGAAGAGGACAGACGCCAGGAAACGGTCTTGTCGTAAAATATTAATAAAGAATAAACTGTAGATCTGAAGAGAATGTAACAAAAGGATTTTTGGTTGTGTTTTTGTCATCCACCGCATCTATCTTTTTGATTCCGCAGCGTATCTCGTTGGTTGGTTGGTTCTTTGATCTTGACAAGCTAGGAGACCGGAAAGGGAAAACAGAAGGGAGAAAGAAAGCGTGGGAGCGTTGAGTGCCATATCGTCCATCATCGCTTTGGTTTCCAAAGAAAACGTTGAAAGGAAAAATTGTCGGCTGTGATGACCGTAACTGGGGGTGGAGAGGTTGACGTGGAAGAAGACGCCGTTCGGTGGAGGAGGGATTTGACCAGGTCCGATATTGGCGAAACGACGCGGATTGCGGGCGGAGGATTAGGTACGGTACGGCTGTTTCGGAGGTTGTTGGAGAGTCGGAGGCGGTTCGGCTTTCGAGGAGGAGGATGGACAGATATGATAGAGATTTAAAAGGAATAATTTTATACAGGGAAGGAAAAGAAACGGTCGTAGGCGTAAACGGGCGTCTTCACATGATGGCACAGCAGGGATTCGGGTTCTGCGGGGCATACGGATCCTCTCCTTTTCCAACCTGCAGCAGATGCGATGTCATGTTAGTTCCGAAGCAGCACTCCAAAAACAAAAACCAGCAGCAGGGAGAACCAAAAAAAAAAAAAAGCGACGTCGCGTGAACAGGATGCGAACGGTCTGCGACCGAACAAGCGGCCGACAGCGCTCGGAGGGAAGCGAGAAAGCGGCGGGCGAAGGTGTCGACTTACGTGTCCCCAGGTGGCCGGTACCATGAAGTCCTTTGTTGTCTTGGTATAATTGATCATTCTGCGCAAACAAAACACGTTAGAGGACGAGGCTGCTCATCGGCGGAAGAATGTTCGCGATGAAAAAGGAAACACGGGGGGTGATCGATCGAGCGACGGCGGAGGTTATGGATATACGTACGACTGGCAGGCTTCGCTGACTTTCACCCTCGGACGCTCGAGATCCTCTCGTAGACGGGCGTTCAACTCGGTCAGCCGTCGCAGTTTGAGCTCTTGCATCGACCCCTTCTTCTCCCTGGCCGGCTCCCGGGCACCCGCTGCATTGTGGACAGCCATTTCGAGCGGGTTTCTTTTTTATTTTCTTGTCGCGACTTTTGTGAGGGGAGTCGGGTGATGGGAGTATGGACGCGAGTCGGAAGATGGAAGCGGATAGCGTGCAGGCGGAGCGAGGGGCGGTTGGTTGACTGGTGCGATGGGGGGGGGAGAAGATTGGGATGGATGGAGGATGGTGATGGAAGGAGGAGTCGGGAGTATGTAGCTGCTGGAGGATAGGCACTGGAAGGGGGGGAAGCCCAAGCGAGCACAAAAGGTGTTGTCTGGTTGGTTGGTTTGGGTTCAAGCCGACGGCCGGCAGCGGTGCAGGCAAGTCAGGCTGGGCAAATCAGCGCACAGAGGCCGGCGGAGGACGATCCTTCGAGCAGTTCTCGCTTGCTGCTTTCGGCCGGTCGAATAGGAGGCGTCGGCACGTCGATAGACTCTGCGCGGAGGATATTATCCGCAGCGTCGATGGGGAGACGGCGGTGGTGGTGATGGTGGTGATGGCGATGTTGGGGGTGAAGGATGGGTGGATGACACGGAGAAGCAGGAAGCGTACAGCCGTGGATAAGAGAACAGGAATAAGAATGAAAATAAGAATATAACAAGTAGCAGTGTTACTTGTAGTATCGGGAAGGAGTTCGATTCAACACGGGTCCATCAGAAGGAATTGGGGATGGAAACGGATCCGGTTTATTCGACTGCATGTTCACACTCATTCACCCCCAGCTGATTAATATTCCAATGACGACCACGGCCAATTGCTGCAGCTGGCCCGAAGAGGCATTCGGCCGGGTGTGAACGTGAAGATGCATCAGGGAGCAGGGCCAGCCGAGATTAACAGCAGCTGGGCCTTGGGGCTGGTGATATGATCCGGCCTCCACGACCGCCCCTTTACGACCCAGCCTTTGCCCCTTACGGCGTAGTCCCGCTGTGCCTGGCCGCAACTGCAGCGCTGACATCAATCCATGCCCCCGTTCATTTCGTGAACCTGGCACTCACTGTATTCCGTACTAGTGAGTGCTGGAAAAAAAAGGGGTCCTGCATGAAGGAGACATGATGGGGGAGACACATTCACATTCTTGCATCAACTGTCGATAAGATCATCCTCTTCTCACGCTGCTTGTGCCTGACCTTTGATCAGGGGCACCGTGCAAATACAATTGCTTACCTAAATACGGTCTGGTCCACGCGTCCGAGTGCGCTACCGGAAAGATGCTCTTTTGACGCTTCTGGCAATTCCTCGCGGAGGAAGCCATAAGTAAAAGTACTAAGTAAATCGCTCTTCACTCCACGATGATGCTAACACCGGGATGTCGCGATCGATATTCTGGCATGTTCCGTCACGCCAAAGCTCGGACTCCCAGCTCGCTCAGCTGGTGGTCCACCCGGATGCCTCCGAAGGATACTGTACTAACTTTAGTAAGATCCAATTGCTAAGAATCAGAATCAGCTCGAAGGAGTTGGCCATCCTTGAGTGCAATTTGACGATATGATACATTTACAAGCGATATCATGCTTCAAGCCAGGCCAAGACTGGCGCCCTTGTCATCGATATCCCTTACAAGCATGCAAGCCCAGCCGAGGATATCAATGCATCGATATCGATAGTATGTGTATACAAGCATCAGCTTACAGCAACCGGGCTTCCTCCCCGCAGCGACGTTACGTTGCACCGCGTAACGATAACACTGGTGCGGCGCGCCGCGGTGCAATTGATCCCTAGGTATACAGTATACAATTGATCATGGTAAACTGAACATTAAGTACTTACTTCCTTATTGAAACCCGTGAGACGATCCATCTTGAATCTGGTATCAAGTGCGCAAATCTTTATGCAAACGCTGGAACTGGTCTCTAAACGCCGGAACCATTATCCACTTATCTCGAAACATGGTACGATTATATAGCAAACAAAAAGGAATTAGCACTTACCGTATCTACCTCTCTGCAGTGGATCGATTTTCGCGTGGTACAAAAAAATTTAAAGCATGATGCAGCGCTCGGGTGGATGCGGTCTGCAGCTCAACCTGAGACTCGTAGATTTAAATGAATCTGTGCATATGCACATGCAGGCACACCGCGAGCATATGCATACCGGTGCTATGCAGTTAATATGCCGAACGAAAATTTAAATCACAGCGACGATGAGCGCGGGCTCTCTACAATAGGTTATTCATATGCTTATTTGATCGATTATATATTGATACTACCTGTGCCAGTTGATCATCTAGATGAACGGAGCTATAAGATCAGATACATCCCTCGGTACTGCATTGATTAGGCATCGTGGCGATTTTGGCGCATATGTGCGCCTTAATTTTGATATTTTACGCGACGTAGAGAAACAGTCTCTTATTGATATCGTATGGATACACAAATATATTCGAGCCTTGCGAAATTTCGAAAACTCTGAAGGAACTCGATCGATTTAATGAGGGTGGCGGTACAATTGTCCGGGCTGGCGTGCGGTCTGGCTTGCGACACCAGCAGCGCGACAATTACCATAAGTGGTTAATTGATTGATCCAACTGTTCAACTACAAGGCTCGGTGTTCATGTTCAACAAACTTGACGAGACGAGACTGTATCTTCTTGAGAACAGACGCCACTCCAACCGCCCTCTCAAACGACCCGGTCAACAAAAACTTGATAACATAAGGACGATACGGCTCGTCCTTCTTGTACAGCTTCCACCCCTCGATCTCTCGGACAACAGCCGTTTGTCGCGCGTGGAATTCCGTCTTCGATTCCTTCTCATCCGGCGACCATATTTTCTCTCCCAAATGCGGCCTCTTATAAACCGCGACTGCGATTAGAATTCGCAGAACCCGCTCTGCCGTCCACCTGTCGTCGGAATCGGCCGGGTAATCTTGCATGCATTTGACGAGTGAGATGCAGTAATGGGGCACCCGCGGCCTGTATATCCCGTGACTTGGATCGAACGGCGAGTGGACGTGTTCGCAGTCGCTCGTCCACAAATGCACAACGGATTCCGGGAGGAGATGGAGGATGGAAGATGGCTCGCCTGTCTTTGGGCTGAACACGAAATGATAGCCGACTACGCCGAGAGCGCCGTGTGCTTTTTCTGCGTCTGAGGGGTCGGCTAGCTCGAATCCATCTCCGTGTGTGGCTATCAGATTCATAGCCTCATCGAGGAGGGGGTCGTGGATAGCGAAATCGTAAATCTAGACTTGTCGTTAGTGACAGTTTATATCGTAGACTAGACGCTGGATGCAAAGTGACAATCGCGCGAGTTATTCAAGCACTTGAGAGGACCAACGTACAAGAACTTCGATAGGGTAGCCATAGGAATGGAGGACTTGATCACCCCATTCGATGAGGGTTATGCCGTGGTCGAGGATGAGGTTTGTCGCACTCGCGAAAGCTGTTAGAGTCTCGCCCTGCATCGATGAGATCGTTGTGAATGTTGCGATGATTTGCCATCTGAAGATTAATAATAGCATACGCTCTCGGAGACGGGCTGGTTATATATGGGGGGAAGGCTAAATAAGATTCAATATAAACTTCCAACGGAATTCCCATGACCGTTTCAATACTTCTACGTTCCAACCGCCCGCGGGAATGGGAAGCGCACCGCCACATCACGCTTGTGTTGCGGCGTTGCGTTTGTCCTGCGGTGCAGTGTGGCGGGTGCTATCGATAAAGCTGGCGACCCACAAAACTGTGGCTCAACACCAAAGAAAAGAAGAAAAGAACAAATTCCGAAAAATTTGGGGTCTTAGCCCTCCGACCGAACGAAACAGGGAAAATTCAACCTCGCCAACTGTCTCTATACAACGCTCTCTCCTCCGCCTCATCGAAGTAGTCACCACCAACGGGCTGATTGGATTTCATTGTCCCCAGCATCCGTCGACTCTTCAGTACCCCCACGCCGACCCCGCAAGCGGCCTCCTCTTACCCCTCTCTAGCTTGCGTCTCATCGACACACGACAGCTGTCTCTCCTCCGAGCTGCTCCGCGAGCAACCAACACCGCAAACATGCCTCCCGTACCGCACGCCAAACCTGAGAATGTGCTCAAGGTGAGCTTCAAGACAGCATCTCCCGATGGCCCGCTCCCAGTTTCCGAGCTCGGCCAAGTTCCAGATGATAGCTAATCGATGGTGTTTGATGAAAATAGCGAGCACAAGAGCTCATCGCCGTCGACCAAAGCACCACGGCTCTGCAAATTCTCCACGAACATATCACATCCAAAAGATCGAGAAACACACCCATCGCCTCTCTAGAACCCGTAATACTCCTGTTCATCGATCTCTGCGTCGACCTGCGTAAAGGCAAGACCGCCAAAGATGGCCTCTACCAGTACAAGAATATCGCCCAAAACACAACGGTCCAGACCATCGAGGTACGCATGGAGCTTCAAATCCCATAGCAGCTGATTCGGTGCGTGTAACTAACTGAGCTTCCGTAGATGGTTCTGCGTACCTTCATCGAAAAATCGGAAGCCAAAGTCACCGAGGCCCAGCAACGTGCCGAACAGATAAACCTCGAGCAAGTCGAGGACCTCGAAGCTACCGAAACCCCTGAATCGATCCTTATGGCAACTGTCTCCGGCGAGCAAACAAAGGACCGAACGGACCGGAAAGTCGTCACGCCATGGCTCAAATTTTTGTGGGAAACGTACCGGACAATCCTCGACATCCTGCGGAACAACGCCCGCCTGGAGACAATGTACCAGCAGACTGCCTCTCAAGCCTTCCAGTTCTGCCTCAAGTATACCCGCAAGACAGAGTTCCGCCGTCTTTGCGAGCTTCTCCGGAACCACCTTCAGAATGCCAGCAAGTATTCAGCTCAGATGCATGCTATTAACCTCAACGACCCTGATACTCTGCAGCGACATCTTGATACTCGGTTCCAGCAGCTCAACGCCGCCGCCGAACTCGAGCTGTGGCAGGAGGCCTTCAGATCCGTCGAAGATATCCACAATCTTCTGACACTTAGCAAGCGTCCTGCTAAGCCGATCATGATGGCAAACTACTATGAGAAACTCACCCGTATCTTCCGGACGTCGGATAATCATCTTTTCCACGCCGCTTCCTGGAACCGATACTACAACCTTCTAAGATCGAGCGCTGCTGCAGTGCAAACTGGCACAGTCGCGAAGAAAGAGTACCCGACCACTAATGATGCCGAGTTCTCTCGCGTCGCTTCTTATGTCATCTTGTCTGCTCTCTCCATCCCAGTCATTAGTACGGCTAGGAGCCGCGGTGGGCTCGTGGATGTCGATGAGGCGAACAAGCGCACGAAGAGCTCTCGTTTGACGAACCTGCTCGGGCTGGCCAACCTCCCTACCCGCTCGGCCCTGCTGAAGGACATCCTCGCCAAAGGCCTCCTCAAGCGGGCCCGACCTGAGATTCGTGAACTCTACACCATCTTGGAAGTGGACTTCCACCCTCTGAGCATTTGCAAGAAGATTGCCCCTATCCTCACTCAGATAGGATCTGATGAGGATATGAAGAAATATGTTCCCCCACTCCAACAAGTCATCCTCACCCGTCTCTTCCAACAACTTTCTCAAGTCTACGACACTCTCCAACTAGACTTTGTCTACAACCTCGTCAGCTTCCCCGAGCCCTTCGAGATCGGCCCCAACGCCATCGAGAAGTTTGTCATGAACGGGTGCAAGAAGGGCGAACTTGCCATTCGCATCAACCATGCCACCGGTGCTCTCACTTTCGAATCCGATGTCTTCTCCTCCGCCAAGTCGCTGCCAATCGGTGCGACTGGAGCCGCGGAGAGGGATGCGGGCGTCCAGCGTCTGCAGAGCACACCGCAAGAAATCGTTCGCACGCAGCTTTCTCGACTCGCCAAGACGCTGTACATCACCTGCTCGTACGTTGACCCAAGCTTCCTCGAGCTCAAGAACCGTGAGAAGGCAGACGCCCTCGCACGCGCGGAAGCCGGTGCCAAGAAGGAGCATGAAGAAACCCTCGCTCGTCGTGAAGCCATCAAGCAACACAAGGAAGCTGCCGAAAGCGCCTTGGCCAACCGCGAGAAGGAGAGCCAGAGACTGCACGCGCTCCGCGAGATCGAGAGGGAGCAAACTGCCAAGCGCATCCTCGAGGAGGACAAGAAGAAGCGCGAGCAGGAGCGCATGGAGAGACAGCTCAAGGAGATCCAAACCATGGAATTCTGGAAGCAAGTCACAGCGCTGGGTCTCACCAGCGATGAATTCCGCGGTCACGTCAAGAACCTCGGCCTCGAGCTGCCGGAGGATGTCACGACCTTGGACAATAGCTTTATCCGTAAGGTTAAGATCGCCATCATGGAGAACGAGAAGAAGGAAACGACCGAGAAACTGCGTGTTACTAGCAAGCGGATCGACCATCTCGAGCGAGCTTATCGCAAGGAAGAGCTTGCTCTCCTTCCTCAAGATTATGAGGCGCAGCGCAAACGTGACTTGGAGGCCCACAACGAACGGGTCGAGGAGTTCCTGAGGGAGCACAAGCAGAAACATGAGGAGAATGTCCTTCTCAAGAAGCGGCTTAGTCGACTCATCCCCTTCTATGAATCCTTCAGAGACGATGTTCGCTCCAGACGTCACGAGGAGTTCGAGAGCCGACGCAAGAAGGCCGAGCAGCAACTCCAGGTCGAGATGGAGA